>CM054376.1:90281803-91531803 GCA_028858755.1 Ara ararauna | reverse complement strand
TTGCTGACCTTATTCAAGTGTTTTATTTACAAAACACCCATTCAGGCTGTAATCTCCCTTTCTGTAGTTCTGCGCAGAGCAAAGTCAGCCGCTGTCTGAGGACAAGTGATATTACCTCGAGTGTTTAGAATTGTAGATACCTCATAGGACTTCACTTCTTTCTCCCTCTTAACCATAATCCCACATCACAGCTCTGCTGCAGTCCTAAAAACATGAGTCTTCTAAGCAAGTAAGATAATTTCTGTGTCTATTTTCATAACATCTAGATTGTGAAAGTCAGCTCCATAACTCATAAAAAAGGATCATCTACTTCCATGTCTGTAAGGCAAAAATGTAAAAAATTGTGGTGTTCTAGTTCTGTAAATTCTTCATGCACATAAACATGAGACACCTTCTTGTGTTCTTATTCGAATGCGTAATGTGACCAGTAATAATGTGACTTAAATCAACCTCCATAAAATCGGAAAGAAAGAACAAAATTATTATTGTAATATCAATTTTAAATGCTCTAAGAACGTGCATTGTCAGTAGAAAGGATAGGAGTAGGCAAGTAAAATCTAGGTCTGCACTGGCTTTTTTATGTAACACTGAGTAGGGATGGACAAGAAAAAGACCTTCCTGATCCTTAGGTTAGGGGCTGTCTAGCCATAGCTCTGCCTGTCCCGTGACACGAAACCCAGATGTTTCTTTTGCTTTTTGAATAGCATCACATAGAACTGTTTTACAAGTATTTTCTGTCCTAGAAGGACTTTTCTCCGCTCTCCTCTCCTTATGTAGTATAATGCAGGAGTTTCCTGTCTGGGTTGGACTTTGACAAGCTCATTTAAGCTGGAATTGATCCCTCAATACATCTGTAAACTGCTCTGAAGATTGTAATTTTTGTTTGGAAATTATGATTCATTTCTTTCCCAGAGCTGTAATTCAGCATTAAATACCGGGCACATGACAGATTACAGGACAGCAAAATAGGCTTTTGAAAAAAGCCTTAGACCTTCCCATGTTTTAAAATGTTTGAGAGGAAAAAATGTAGTGACTCTTCAGGTGTGAGACTTCAGGTGTGACTTCCTAAAAAATTTCATCCCCAAATGAAGTTAGATGCAAAAAAAAAAAAAAAAAAAACCAAACCCAAAGTAGAATTAAGGTGTCTTCTGAATTGTTCATTTTTCACTCTGTATGGTGTTTAACTGTTCTGTTGAAGAATGCTTTGGTAAGTGAGAGGAACAGCCTGAGCCTGTAGATTCTCTTGGGCGTGGAACTGAGAGAGAGGATCTGATCATGGCATGAACAGTTCTGTGGTAATAATGCTTTTAGAGGAATGAATTCCAGTTAAGGTGGTGGACTTGGTCTTCAAAGCCCGTTTCTCTGCTCACATTTCAGACTTAGTCTGATGATACACTAGGCACATCAGTGTGCCTTGATACTTTCCATACTATGGAAGATCAGAATATTTTCTTTGTAGAGAATTCTAGGTCACAAGGTCTTACAGGGGCAAGAACTTCCTGTGTTTGCACACTGCTTATCAGACATGATGCTCCCATGGTAAGGCCCATAGGCATAATCGTGCAAGAAGTCTCTGAGGTGACTGTCTCGAGAGGGGACGCCTGCAGCACCTGATCGGGGGGAGGCTCAGCGTCCAGGAGCTTCAACTCGGAGCAGCAACAGGCACCGAGGGAGCCTCAAGTCCTCGACAGGGCTTACCCAGGAGCCGGCAGCTCAGCAGATGCGAGCAGCTGACTCACAGCGGGCGGCGCCAGGAGGAGCGGCACCAGTCCTGACCGGTTAAAAACCTGCCCCAGGAAGCGAGAGCTACCAGGGCGGGTTCGAGGCAGTTTGTGTGGCAGTTAGCGCGGGCAGGTGAGCGGAATGGTGAGCACTTGCCGTGTGACCAGGGCCCAGTCTGGGAGCTCTGCTCTGGCTGCCCCGGCCATGGCCAGTGTAGGCACCCAGACAGAGTCGATGAGAAGGGAGGCTGCAGTGCAGAGCTCGGGGTGTAGAGAGTGCCGGCACTGCTCTCCTGAGATGAGGGTGCACAATGGGCACGGCTGCACTCTGTGCTCCCTGGTGGAGGTCCTCCTGCAGCAGGTGGCTGAGCTGCGGGATGCTGTTACTAGGCTGAAAGGTGTCAGGGAAGCTGAGGGGAAACAGAACTGCTTGCTCCAGGACCAGGCTCTGCAGGGGCCTCAAGCATCTACTGTCGCTCATGCAGGAAAGAAGGCCGCTAACCCAGGAAGCTGGGAAACAGTAACAGAAAAAAACAACAAAAAAAGGAGGAAGAGGACAATTAAAAGCAAGGGGCTTCCTCCTAAATCTGTTGTCCCCACCCAGAACCGCTTTGCTGTCCTGCAGGGGGCTGATGAGGAACCATACTCCCACCAGGAACAACCGGCTGATGCGCTGGTCAAGTAGATCACTACTGGTGCTGCCAGGAAAAAGTGGCAGGTCTTAGTAGTAGGGGACTCTACTCTGAGAGGAACAAAGGCACCCATCTGTCAGCCTGACCCAGTCTCAAGGGAGGTGTGTTGCCTACCAGGGGCTCGGATCAGGGATGTTGCAGAGAAGCTGCCTGCTCTAGTCTGTCCCACTATTACCCACTTCTAGTGGTCAATGTGGGTGCTACTATTATAGATAGCAGTAGCCAGGAGAACATAAAGAAGGATTACAGAGCTCTGGGAGAGGTGGTTAGGGGCTCTGGAGCACAGACTGTGTTTTCGTTAATTCTCCAGGATACAGGGGAGGACCTTAAAAAGGCTAGGAGGAATGGCCAGGTTAATGAATGGTTAGAAGGATGGTGCTGTAGTCAGAGGTTTGGGTACCTTGAACATGGGACTCAATTTAGGAGGCCAGGTCTACTGGGGGCTGGTGGAGCTGGTCTGACAAAGGGAAGAGTGGATTTGGGAGGAGGCTTGCCAAACTGGTCAAGGATGCTTTAAACTAGATGTGGTGGGAGAGGGGGGCATCCTTCCATCCCAACACACCCAGTCAGTTGCCAGCACCTGTAGTAAACGTTCAGAGCAATGTAGAGATATTCCAGCCACTCCAGCCAATGAGCCGGCTTCAACTGGAGCTCGGCTCAGATGTCTCTATACAAATGCCTGTAGCATGGGGAACAAACAAGAGGAAGTAGAGATGTGTGCATGTCTACGGGCGTATGATATCATAGGCATCACAGACACATGGTGGGATGGCTCCTGTTACTGGTGTGTTGGAATGGAAGGTTACAGGCTCTTTAGGAAAGACAGGCCTGGCAGACAGGGAGAGGGGGTTGATATTTATGTTAGAGATAGGCTGGAGAGTATGGAACTCTGTCTGGGGACAGGTGAGCACTCAATAGAGAGTTTGTGGGTCAGGCTTAAAGGGGGAACAGCAATGGGAGACATTATTGTGAGGATCTGTTACAGACCGCCTGACCAAGAGGACTCAGAGGATGAAGCACTCCATAAACAGACAGGAACAGCCTCACGCTCGCAGGCTCTTGTACTCATGGGGGACTTCAACCACCCTGATATCTGTTGGAGGGATGGTACAGCCCTACACAAGCAATCCAGGAAGTTCCTCAATTGTGAGGAAGACAGCTTCCTTCTGCAAGTAATAGAGGAGCCGACAAGGAGAGGTGCCATGCTTGACCTCGTCCTCACCAACAGGGAAGGGCTGGTTGGAAATGTGATGCTCCAGGGCAGCCTCGATTGCAGCGATCATGAGATGGTCGAATTCAAGATCCTCAGGACAGTGAGAAGAGCGTGCAGCAAGCTCACTGCCCTGGACTTCAAGAGAGCAGACTTTGGCCTCTTCAGGAACCTGCTCAGTAAGATTCCATGGGATATAGCCCTAGACAGCAGGGGAGCCCAAGACTGTTGGTTGATATTCAAGGATCACCTGCTGCAAGCTCAGGAGCGATACATCCCTACTAGAAGGAAGTGCAGCAGGAGGGCCAGGAGACCTCCTTGGATGGATAAGGAGCTGCTGAGGAAAATTCAAAGGAAAAAAAGAGGCTTATAAAAGGTGGAAGCAAGGACAGGCGGCCTGGGAAGAATACAGGGATGTTGTCCGGGAAGCTAGGGATCAGGTTAGGAAAGCTAAGGCCCAGTTAGAATTTAACTTGGCTAGGGATGTTAAGGATAACAGGAAGGGATTCTATAGGTACATTGCAAATAAAAGACAGATTAGGGACACCGTGGACCCCTCCGGAAACTATCAGGAGAACTGGATACCCTGGATTTGGAGAAGGCTGAGGTTCTTAACGACTTCTTTGCCTCAGTCTTCACCGGAAAAGGCTCTGACCATACCACCCAAGTCTTCGAAGGCAGACGCAGGGACAGTGAGAATGAAGACCCTGGGCCCACTGCAGGAGAGGATCTGGTTCAAGACCATCTTAGGAACCTGAACGTATACAAGTCCATGGGACCTGATGAAAGCCATCCGCGGGTCCTGAAGGAGCTGGCAAATGAAGTCGCTAAGCCACTGTCCATCATATTTGAAAAAGCATGGCAGTCAGGTGAAGTTCCCAATGACTGGAAAAAGTGAAATATAACCCCCGTTTTCAAGAAGGGGAAAATGGATGAGCCAGGGAACTACAGACCAGTCAGCCTCACCTCTGTGCCTGGCAAAATCTTGGAGCGGATTCTCCTGGAAGGCATGCTGAGGCACATGAAAAACAGCAAGGTGGTTGGTGACAGCCAGCATGGCTTCACTAAGGGGAAATCCTGCCTGAGCAATCTGGTAGCCTTCTATGATGGGGCTAAGGAACTGATGGACAGGGGTAGAGCAGTTGATGTCATCTACCTGGACTTGTGCAAAGCGTTTGACACTGTCTCACATGACATCCTTGTCTCTAAGTTGGAGAGACATCAATTTGATAGGTGGACCACTCGGTGGATAAAGAACTGGCTGGATGGCCGCATGCAAAGAGTTGTGGTCAATGGCTCAATGTCCAGCTGGAGACCAGTAACAAGTGGTGTCCCTCGGGGATTGGTGTTGGGACCGGTCTTGTTCAACAACTTTGTTGGTGACATGGACAGTGGGATTGAGTGCGCCCTCACCAAGTTTGCCGATGACACCAAGCTGTGTGGTTCGGTTGATATGCTGGAGGTATGGAATGCCATGCAGAGGGACCTTGACATGCTTGTGAAGTGGGCTGATGCCAACCTGGTGAAGTTTAGCCATGCCAAGTGCAAGGTCCTCCACCTGGGTGGGAGCAATCCCAGGCACAGCTACAGGTTGGGCAGAGAAGAGATTCAGATCAGCCCTGCAGAGAAGGACTTGGGAGTGTTGGTTGACGAGAAAATGAACATGAGCCAGCAGTGTGCGATTGCAGCCCAGAAAGCCAAGTGTATGCCAGGCTGTATCAAAAGGAGTGTGACCAGCAGGTCGAGGGAGGTGATCCTGCCCCTCTACTCTGCTCTTGTGAGACCTCACTTGGAGTATTGTGTGCAGTTCTGGTGTCCTCAACATAAAAAGGACATGGAACTGTTGGAACAAGTCCAGAGGAGGGCCACGAGGATGATCAGGGGACTGCAGCACCTCCCGTATGAAGATAGGCTGGGAAAGTTGGGGCTGTTGAGCCTGGAGAAGAGAAGGCTGCATGGAGACCTCATAGCATCCTTCCAGTATCTGAAGGGGGCCTATAGGGATGCTGGGGAGGGACTCTTCATGAGGGGCTGTAGTGAGAGGACAAGGGGTAACGGGTTCAAACTTAAACAGAGGAAGTTTAGATTGGATATGAGGAAGAAATTCTTTCCTGTGAGGGTGGTGAGGCACTGGAATAGGTTACCCAGGGAAGCTGTGAATGCTCCATTGCTGGCAGTGTTCAAGGCTGGATTGGGCATAGCCTTGGGTGGCATGGTTTAGTGTGAGGTGTCCCTGCCGCTGGCAGGGGGGTTGGACCTAGATGGTCTTAAGGTCTTTTCCAACCCTAACTATTCTATGATTCTGTGATTCTACCATGGGGACTTAAGATGTAGAAATCTTGCCATTTTGATTGCAAATAAGTTTTTGTTTGCACAGTATGACTGATATTTGCACTATGCAGGTAAGCCAGCTACTCGGTTCTAGGATTCAGTGGGACTTTTTTTCCACTGCTTGGCCCCCGGATGTTTTTCTGCAAGTTTCAAATGTGTGTCATTTTTTATTGCCTGCCATTTTCAGAGATTAATTCATGTTTGCCTCTTCCACTTCGTTGTAGTCATCTTACTAAACACTGTGACATCTGCTGTCTGACTGTGGCATTGCAATGCTTCAGTGTGTGCTGCTGAAAAATGCAAGCAGTTGCTGGATTTACATAGCTGACATTCAAATGGAGCACCCTTTTAGCTGAAACTCATTTATTTTCTTGGAAGCAGTTAGAACTACAACATTGGGATGTGTAATTTCAGTCGATCTAAGTTAAAGAATTTTTCTGAAACTCTGAAAGTTAGAGTACATCTAATTCCTTTATTGCCACCCTTGAGAAAATAACTGCTTAGAATTGTAGATTTGAGGAAAACAAGTGTTGATGTTAAATAAGTAATTTGTCTTTTCCTCCTTTGCCTACTGTAAGAGCAAAAGCAGGAAAATGCCCCGAATAAGGTACCTTTATGAAATACCTAATTAACTGAGCTCTAATGCTTCAACATAAGACAGGTTGTGGATGGGGTGTTAAAAAGGAGTCCTTTTATAGCCTAATTTTTAGATGAAGAAAAAACTTGCATTTGATCACAGCATTTGATTTTCCTGACGGTGCCACAGCCTGTGAATTGTTCCTCATAGCTATATGAAACTGTTTTTTTTCAGCAGACATCACATTTTGCATGGTTTCGGCTTTTCCCGCAGCTTGACCTCATACAGCTTTGTCCATGTTATCAAATACTGATGTTCAGCAGAAGTGGATTTGCAGAGTGAAATAGTTGGTGCTGAGGGCCTTTTACACAGATTGCAGTCATTGGAGGGTTTTACAGTAGCCTAGTTAGAGTCTTGTCCCAGCAGCTGAGCATCCGTAGCTTTCTTTAGCATACACTCTGGAGTGCATGGTTTTCTTTCATAGAATCATAAAACTGTTAGGGTTGGAATGGACCTGAAGATCATCTAGTTCCAACCCCCCTGCCAGCGGCAGGGACACCTCCCACTAAACCATGCCACCCAAGACTCTGTCCAACCTGGCCTTGAACACCGCCAGCGATGGAACACTCACAACTTCCCTGGGCAACCCATTCCAGTGCCTCACCACCCTTACAGGAAAGAATTTCTTCCTCATATCCAATCTATACTTCCCCTGTTTAAGTTTGAACCTGTACGGGTATCCAGTTTGTGCCCCATCAAACTCCTCAAATATGTAGCTTAGACTAGAGTAAGCAGGAATGCTTGGAGACATTGTGTCAAAAGGGATAAAGGCATTCCTTCTGTTGAAGAAAAATGCTGATGTAAACCCAGTCATTGACTTGCTTCTCAGTCGGAGCTGAAACTGCCCGTTTGCCTGCTTTTTTGCACATTGTGTCACCAAAAGGAATGGAGATTGAATTTCTGGGATATATGTCATGGTAGCTGTAGGGTTTCAATTGATGGTGTTATTTCCATTAGCATGCTGATTGAACATTTTTCCCCATAAACTTTTTAATTTTTATACCTCCAAGTCTTTTATACTACTCACACAGTGAAACAATTTTAGATGCTCTTATTCAAAATCTCTTAACATCACAGATGGCACTAAAATCTAAACAGAAAATCCAGCGTGTTATTCTGAAGGAAAAAAACCACAACAAAACAACACAAAATATGTAGATCTGATTCATTAATCTTTGTTAGTGGCACGCAGACAATATTATTGAGCTACTCTGGTAAAATATTAATGAGGACTGAGATATTGCTCTAGATGCAGTTATCACTGCAGTAAGGCCTTTTAGATGCTTCTCCTAACTTTATTATTGACTTTCCGTGTAACCAATTTTTCTTAAATTCTTAATTTGTTTTGCTTTAAACACCCAAGGACTCACTAGGAAGTGTAAATATTATAACTTTTAATTTACAGATCCTGATATCTTAATATTAGGGTGTATTACAGGTATGTTAAAAATTCTACAAAGAGCTTGAGACCTTTAAATGAAGGCTGTCTCTCCTTATTTGTCAGCATGACTTAAAGTATTAGAAGAGTGACACACAGAGTGTTTGATCATATCATTGAATGCAACTTCGAAGATGACAATAAAATACCTCAACATGTATTGCACATTCAACATTACTTCTTAAGTGTTTTCAGAGACTAGAAAGACATGATTCAACTCATAAAGTTCTGTTTTGCTTCATACTACTGGTTTATAATATTAATCTGGGAAGGTCTTAATATAGATTCTTATTTCCATGTGAATATTTGGTAAGGTCTTCTCAGCAGTTAAAATATTAAAGGACCTCTACCTTGGTCAGTACAGACTATTTCAGGCATCTGTTTACTAAGGTCTATAAACAGTTGGTCACAATGTCTGTTTGGAAGACAGTGCAACATTCCAGACCCAGCTAATGTGTATCTGCCTGAATCGGACTCAAAAATTCCAAGAGCTGCATGATAAAAGCCTGAATTTGTGATCATTGCTCAGTGTAGGTTTGAACTCTCTTCCAACAGATACGTGCGTTTTCAGTAATGCCTACAAAGGTGGTGCTACGATTTTTTACCCCTATGTTTTTTTTTCAGGAGCCATGAGAAGGTGGCATTTTATATCAAGTTCAGTCCTTGAAGTTCTAATATGACTTAAGATTTCTTTAAAAAATAAAAGGAAAAGTTCCAGGTTTTCAAAGTTGTAAGTATAATTTGAGATACAAACTTTTAAAGCTTTCCAATCTGAAGGTACTATTTAAGAAAATGAGAAGAAGAGCAGCCTCTTTTTTCTCCTCTCTAGCTGGTGTGGCCTCTTTAACCAGTTCTGTGGCAGCAGGTTGTCAGGCTGCTAATACTTGTTAAAATGGCCACTTAGGCAGAAAAGACATATTATTATAGTTTAAAGGGGCATTTTACAGGAGCACTATTTTCTGCAGAATACTTTTCACTCAACTATACATTTTTATAGTCTTCAGCTCTACTGTCCAATTATCTAAAGTTTCAATTTCTTATTTAAATAGTACTTACTGTCCCTTTCAATATATTTCACTGTCTCTCTCTTTGAAAATCAGTTTGGAAAAGCCTTTACCTGCAGAGATGAAATATAATTTTAAGGGCAGCTGTAACAATGAATATTAACAGGTTTCTTTAATCTATTCAAGTCTGTTTAAAAAGTAAAGTATTCTTCTAACTATTGTATGTGAACTAGAAACAAATACATTTCACAAGTTTTCAAATGTGAAATGTTACTCCATTTTCTTACACAATGCTGAAACAGTACAAAACTTGACAAAATACAAACAATTAACATCCATATGTAGCTTTTTATCTAGTCAGAACCCTTCAGGAAATAAATGTACTTTCTTTTAAGCATTTCTAATTTTAGGGAAGTGGAATCAAATGAAGATGATTTTGCTCGGCGCCTTCAAAATACAAAGTCAATGATATGTACTTCAGAGCTAATGGATATTACTGAAACTCTTCACATTTTTTTTCTGCTTTCACATAGTATGTTTTAGGTTAGGTTAAGAGATAAGAAGTATAGTTATGGCCAGAGAATCCACCACTTCGGTTGTAATTTACCCTGTATTTACAAAATCATATCTAAATATCAGCAAATGTAAGATCACATTATTCTTAAGACCGTACAAGACATTTTCAACATATTACAGAAGAGGTATCAACAGCCTTACATCACTTCGTAGGTCTGTCTCTCATCTCCAGCTTTGTCATTATTAACACATTCAAAACATCCATCTGAGCTGTCTTCACCTAATGTACCAGAGCACCTTCTAGTAAGTGAAATACATTGTAAGATTATTTTAATAGCATGGTATAAAACATGTAGTCACTACCAGGTATGCCTTGATATTTCCATGAAACAAGGCAGGCAAAATAAGCCTTGTATGGCTTTGAGCAACCTGGTCTAGTTGAAGGTGTCTCTGTCCATGGCAGGAGGGTTGGAACTAGATGATCTTTAAGGTCCCTTCCAATGCAAACCATTTTGGGATTCTGTGGTTCTATACATCTGACTCTTTTTTTGGTCACTAAGGAAAAGTAATTGAAAAACTAATTTCAGAACTTTCAAGACCAAATTATAAGTTGCCTGGAAAATATATGCAATACATATTTTTCCCAAGCAATTAGTGGTGAAAAATCCCTCTAATTTTCTATTAACTTGTGTATTCTAAGTTAACATTAGTACTATGGACTGCAATGATTATTGAAGTTCAAACCATTTCATTTGAGCCTGCTCTGTAAATTTTCAAATGTTCTTAATGTGATTTCATTGTTGTATTGGAAATAAAGGATTTTCAGCTGTGCAATAACATGTAATCATTGCAAGTATTTTATATATCTATAGTTATAATCCTCAGCAGCCAAGCCCACTCCCCACCAGAAAAAACAGGCACCCAGGCCTTTTTAGCCTTCTTTTAAATTCTTTTCATCAACTGAAAAAGTAGTTAATATAATCTTGGCAGTAAACAAAACTTGTCCTATCAACATGTATCCCTATAGCTCTGGGTGAATCTTGGAAAAACAGTATTGTGTAATTTGTTGTCAAAATCAACCAGTTTGTGTCAACCACTATAGCTAATAATACTGTGGTACATTTTTTATAATACTATGGACTACTTTTGTTTCCCTTCAAATAAATGCGTTGTTATGTCCTATATTTTCGTATCTCCTAGCAACGAAAAAAGTTTTAAAAAATTTTATTTTTAGAAGTGTGCTAGAATTGTTTTCACAGTCATTGCATCTTCATGCTGTCTTAGTCACAGATCCCCATGAGCAACTGAGAAAATTCTTTCACATAAAATGTAGTGATCTGTAGTGATTATTACTATCTGTTGCAATACATAGAATCACAGGCTAGTTAGGATTAGAAAGGACCTTAAGATCATCTAGCTCTATCTTGTTGGTAAAACATTGGTTTTGGGGTCAGTATCATGATTCCAGCCTTTGTAGTGGTGTAGCTTTTAGTTTATGATCATTCTATCTGCTGTGTACCTGCAGTTTACATGGCTTTGTAGATTCTAAACATTGTGCCTCATATGGTTATGATAAAAGATAATGCTTATGGTACAAGAACAGGCTAGGCCATCTGAGATAACAAAATAGAGGTTGTAGCAATGGCATTTATATGCCAAAGACATTGCCTCCAGACAGTATATCTTGATCTGCCAGACAGAATGTGGAGAATGGCCCTGTAGAGCAAACTGGCTGCACCCTTGTTGCATAGCATGCTTTGCCTAGATTCTAATACATTGTTATTTTTCTTTATATAATTCAGAGAAACTGCCACCATTCACGCAAGTCATGACATGATGCAAAGAGGTATGTATTATGTTTCTTGAGGCATTATATGATGGCAGCGCATGAAGGCAGCAAACCTGCTCAGGCAGTGCTGGGGGATCATTAGTAGTGCACAGAGTGCAATATCATCCATGCTGTCTGTAGGCAGTGCTCCCTGTAGTAAATCTTCAAAACTTCCCAAATTTGTGTCAGAAAGACCTAGCTGGCTTACCCTGAGAAGCCCAGGACCCAAGATATCTGTGGAGAACCGTAGCAGATCACAGATCTGGAACAAGGGAGGGAGCAAAATCGTGGAACAATATTGGTAACAATGTGGGTATTTTAACTGTAGCTTCATTGGTTAAGCTTATCTTTTCTTTAAAATGTATTTTAAATGTGTTATTTTGGCTTTGATATTAGTTGAAGTTATATTTACATATGTGTGTTCGTATAAGGATCTTTTGGTTTTAAACCGGTATTAAGATGTAATATGCAGAAGTGTTGCAGAAATAAGTCTTGGGCATAGAAAGCTCAGATATCTTCCAGAATTCCTTTAAGGTGTGAATATTCATAGTATGACTTTCAGTCATTCCTACTTGATTGTCTCACTCTGGTGAAGTACTTCCATTCAGTTGACAACAGTCTCAGACTAGAGAGTGATTCACTCCTTCACTTTCATTCTTCTCTGAGACTTCTACCTAATCTTTTTCTTACTCTCAGAAGACTTACTGTTGGAGTTACTAGAAGTTAGCTTTACTTCTCTGGTTTTATATTAATGATTGGTAGTACAACACAGAGTCAAATTGTCTTAAAAGTTACTAGTATATAGAAGCAGAATTAGGAGACAGTAAGGGGTGTTCTTCCACTCTTCCCCTCCCTTCATCTCAAACATCAGCCAGTGCAAAGCATGCACGTGTTACATGATGTATCCATGGCTGCACAGTCCTCTATATCCTTTGAGCCTCCTCCTCATAATTTTCCTCTTTTGCTTTGTTAAAAAAGATCTGGCAATCTCCCCTCTGCCCTGAAAATGGTGAATTATAATAAAATTTAAAGTGGAAGTTTTAATTATGTGCATATGAATAAAGTACTCTTTTCAGTATATTCATTTTCATTCCAAGGGACTTGCTAAATATTTTATATTTGTTATTTCTGTACCCTCATCTAATTGCAGAGTTAAAGCAACTTCAGGGAACAATAATGATGGTAATGAGATCAGTAAGAGATTACAAAGACTGAAGTTCTCATGCAAAGAAACAGTCAAATGTTCACTGTAAATCATTGCAATCTGAGAAAATGGAGAGAACATAGGAGCCCTTAGACCACTGCCCTTTTTCTGCAGGCAGACCACCCTCCCTCAGGTGATAGTTTTAAAATGAAGAGTAAAGAGCTATTGAAATTACAGACTGGTTTCGAAGAACAGTATTCAACCTGCTGTGTGGAGAGGATTGGACTAGATGACCTCCAGAAGTCCCTTCCAACCTAAACTATTCTGTGATTCTGTTGAAATGCTAACTCCACACATGGAAAACTTGAATTCTTCAGTAAGTGCTTTTGCCCGTGTCTCCTCTTGAGGCTAGTTTCTACAGCTTTGTTCAGCTTTAATAACACCTTTCATGCTCCTTTTGTAATTGCATTAAACTTGCATGCCATTCTTGTCTAATACCCACATTAATCTGTGTATTGCCAAATAAGAAGACATTAGAAATCTGTGTTTACAAATTCCGGTTTATCAAGCCCTTTTCCAGTGCTCCAGTGTTCAAGAATAGTCCTATGTGAAATAACCTAAATCTACTGCTGCCTTTCCTACTTTAAAAAGTGAATGACACCAAATTATTCTGCAAAAGCTTTGCTTGTTTGTCAAGTGAGAAGGAGTATGGGGGGAAGCACCTTTCCCGTAGACTTGTATAGAACTCACTCAGCCCTGGGAAAGCCTGGGAAATGGATAGCCTTTATAGCCTGTCTGGATGGCATATTTAAGAAGAAATTAATACTTAACCTTGAGACAGAAGGATTTCAACAGGAAACTGACTAAAAATGTTGCTCACAACTCATGGTGCTATTTAATGTTCTGTAGTAGCAGAGAATTATTGGGAATGTATAATGTGCTTGGTAAGGTAGCACATCATCACAGTGAAGAAATTGTCTTCTGCTCTGCATCATGGCCGTATATTGTGCTATTTTACTATTTGCTGATTCTTTGATTATTCAAATACAAAATTTCAAGCAATTCTTGAAATTTTCATTACATCATTTATTTTTTATATAAATTTCCTAGAAATATTTGTGGGTTAATAATATCTAAAGTGGTATGTAGTGATGAGGTGATAACGTTGGTGCTTATATAAAAAAATTCTCTCGTCCCTTAATTATAGGAGACCTAGTCCATGTTTTCTGTGAATTAATGCAGGTTGAATTTACCTTAGGGAAGCTATATTGATTTATGCAAGCTAAGATTTTAACTTGGGATTCCCTGTGTGTATAATTTTTTATGTGCATTATTATTCATGCATAGTGAAGTAGATGTTAGTTGGAATTTTTGAGGATTTAAGTTGAATGGCCACTGTGTGTTTTATAACTGGGTGCCACACTGTAGAATGATGGAATTATGGGATTGAGTTTGGAAGGGACTTCTGGAGATCATCTGGTTAAACCCCCTGCTCAAAGCAAGATAGTTGTTCAGGCCCATGTTCAGTTGGGTTTTGAATGTCTCCAAGTGTGAATGCTCTACAGCCTGTCTGACTGTATCTTTGCACTGGCAAGCCCAGATCTGGACATAGTACTCTAGATGTGTGTCATGGGTTCAGCAGCAGCAGTCATTTTTCTCCTTCTTAATAGCTGGTGCAGTGCTGTGGTTTTGGCTTTCGGCCTGGGAACAGCGCTGATAACACCCATGTTTTTAGTTATGGCTTAGAATGTTTAGGCTGGCCAAGGACTTTCTGAGCCTCATGCTCTGCCAGGGAGGAGGGGAAGCAGGGAGGAAGCAGAGAGGAAGCAGAGACAGGACACCTAACCCAAACTGACCGAAGAGGTATTCCATGCCACAGCATATCATGCCCAGGATGTAAAACAGAGAGCAGTTTCCCGGAAGGGCGGGGGTGCACTGCTTGGTTGGGCTGGGTATCAGTGGTGAGCGATTGTATTCTTTTGCCTTGTATTTCTCTTGTCATTATTAGTATTGGTGGCAGCAGTAGTGGTTTTGTGTTATACCTTAGTTACTAAACTGTTCTTATCTCAGCCTGTGGGAGTTGCATTCTTTCGATTCTCCTCCCCATCCCCCCGGGACTGGGGGAAGAAAGAGAGGGGAGTTAGTGAATGAACTGTGTGAGGGGCTTAAACCACGACAGTGTGTCTTACCAGTGATGAGGTAGAGGAGAAGGATCCCAAGGAGAGCTCCATGCATTTCTGCTGCTATCACATACAAGGCTATTCCTCCTCCTTGTCTTCTTCACTAGTACTTCCTAAAAACCCTGGATGTATCAATTACCTGATTGCTGCAGACAGGTATTTCTTGTCCACATCATTCAGCATCCTTTGATTGCCAGCCAATCCACTGCTTTCTTACTTGTTGGTGAGTTTTCACTTCCCTCCTTATTACTCACAATTTAATTCCTCACCAGTTGGCGCCCACCCTATTGGAAAAGACACTTTTGCCCCATGTGGTCAGATTGATCCTGTCTCTTGTTAGCAGTCTTCCATTTTCAGAGAGGGTCCCATGGTTGTAAAATCAAAGTATCTTTTCGCAATGCCAGCTGTGCAACTGTCCTGGTTTTGGCTGGGATAGACTTAATTATTTTTTTTTATTATTAGCTTGTGTAGTGCTGTGTTTTGGCTTTAGTCTGAGAGCAATGCTGATAACGCACCAATGTTTTAGTTATTGCTCAGTTGCGCGTACCCCGATCAAGGACTTTTCAGTCTCTCAAGCTCTGTTAGTGAGGAGAGGCACAAGAAGCCAGGAGGAAGCAGAGGCAGGATCCCTAACCCAAATTAGCCAAAGGGGTATTTCGTACCACAGCACATCATGCCCAGTATATAAACTGGGGGGAGTTACCCAGAAGGACCAGATCACTGCTTGGGTCAGGCTGTGTATTAGTTGGCAGGTAGTGAGCAGTTGTACTGTGCATCACTTGTGTTTATTGCTTTTTCCCTTTCCCCTTTTAATTTTATGTTCTCTCCCCTTGTTATTTCCCTTATTATTATAAGTAGTATTATACTGTACTTTAGTTATTAAACTGTTCTTACCTCAACAGTGACAAGCCGTTGCTGTCACAGGTGGGTGAGCGAGTGACTGCATGGTACTTATTTACTGACTGGGTTTAAACCATGACAGCAACCAATTTTTGACCCACTGAATCTATCCACTCATCCTCAGCTTATTCCTCCTCACTGCAGGATTGAGGAGGGAGCCACCTGGGCCCATTTCTCTCTCTTTTTTTTTTTTTTTTTAATGTAATACAAGTATTTCATAAAGAGCAATTTGCAAGTATGATGCTAACTTGTATTTCCATCTGACAAGTAGCTGCTGTAAGCGTGTTACAAATCCCTATGTAAAACTAACTCGTAGTGTGAGATGTAGGCAGTAAAAAAAAGAGTTTCTTTTTCTTTTTTAATATGACAAGCTTTTGCTTCATAGAGGGACATAGATTCATAAATTCTTTTGTAAAGGAGGAACACTTCAAGCAATAATTGTTTTCTGCTGGGAAAAACTTTCTTATGAATCTTTAAAAAATTTCCTTGTTAAAACAGCTTTGTACATAGAGGATTTTAATGAAGGTAAACATTGTTTTTAAGTAAGCATCTGAGAACTTTGGTTGAGAAGCAAAATGTTAGCATCAAAATTATTGAGAGGTGTTATATATGTTGCAAGTAGCACTTTACTTCTGATTTAAAGACCATTTTGTCTTCTATGTGATTGCATGGACACAATACCTAAGAAAGAGACTTAATAAATGGACAAGCCCATGACTCTTCAGTACTTGATTATGAAGGAAAAATATGCCCTGGCATAGAGTTGTTGGACATCTGTCATATGCAAATTGAGTCAGGCTCTGAACTGCGCTGAGTCCTGAGATAAACTGGGGAATCAGCAAATACTGATGCTATATACCCCTATAGGTGAGGGGGTAGAGGAAAGCAGAGTTTAGAGAACTCACTGAAAAATGAGGTCAGTAGCTGCTTTGAAAACAAGTATCATTCTTGGGTTGCCAATGGAATATGAGTAACAGACAAGATTGATCTTTCTGTCATGATTGTGTTTTGTTGCTGTTATCTCTTCTCAACTGATAGATATATTTTTTCCCCTCATATTCACGGTGACATTTTAGAGGAGGATTAGGAAAATATTTGTATCCTGTTCATCTTAAATTGCGTTATTCTTTGAAAATAATTTTTGAAGTTTCAGGCTTTCCATATTTTTGAGCAGTATAGGCTTGAAAGTAAAAAGGAATGTCATTAAAAAGGCATCTATAAATATATATCTGTACATACATATAGACGAGTAGATGGGAATGAAAATGGAAAAATGTGAAAGCAAATTGTTTATTAGCTTTTGTCCTTCTGTGACTGTGCTGCTACAGGTTAGATCCCCATTCATAGAATCATAGAATCATTTAGGTTGGAAAAGAACTTTAAGATCGTTGAGTCCAACCATTAACCTAGCACTGCCAAGTCCACACTAAACCACGTCCCCCATTCCTGTGTTGGTGTTGCTTACACATAGAACCTTCTAGAAAACTTTAATTACCAGACTTTTCTGTGAACCACAGCACATACTGAGTGAAAATATAAAAGAAGGTGTAAATCCTGTGTGCCTTCAGAGCAGCTAGCACAGTTCCAGGGAAGAACTCATTTGGGCTGTCAACTTACTGGCTATTTTCTCTCTTATAGATAGGACTGTTTTTTTTTAACTAGTTGAGAAAGAGTAAATTTGGTAGCATTTGGAAATGGCTGTAATCTGTTCCTTTAAAGTGGATTTACAGAACTTCTGAGGTGGATGAAGAGTCCAAGTTCACTCCAAATCCTTCTTTAAAGTCATGATACAATGGCATTAAGAAGTCTGATCTGGGGGGAAGATCTCCAATGCCAAGAAAAATTGGAATTTTGGAGCACAGTGAGCCTTAGATTTGTTTCTGTAGCATGTTCTGCCATGTGGGAGAAGAGGTTGATGAGAGAGGAGATGACATTTTCCTTCAAAATGCTATTTCTGTTCTAAGAACTTAAGAAGTGGAGTATATTAAGAGTTATGTTATTTAAACAAAGATTTACCATTTACTTTTTTCATCTTTTATTTCATAATGTGTTTATTCCACACTCTGCCTTTATGGTACCAAACTTTTCTCTAATATGACAAAAAAATCTGTCACATGACAACCAACTTTCATAATTGGAAGACTGCAAAGCTGCAAGATAAAAAGCTGACTATCAAGCAGTAAACTCATTATAACCCCACATTATCAACATTTTAAAGAAAAACAGAAAAATACTGGCTAAGATACTCTTTTTTTCTTTAGGTTATTTATATTTTGAGTCTGGCAAAAAAACTGTGAAAAATCTCTTGTAAGGGACGGATGCTACATTGACACAGAGCCAAGGGAAAAGCTTTACAGTAGAAATTGTTCATTGACTCTGTGACTACAAGTGTGGAAAAGCAGAGAGAGTTAGATAACAGTTCAAGAAACACAACAAAGCCAAGGCACAGGATTGGTATATAAACAGCTTTAACTGTATATATTCATTTCAGTGACTCTGAAAACAAATGAAAGGTTACTGGGATAAGGTTATCTGTAACAAATGCAAGGAAATGTATGAAGCAGTTGTAAAAGCTTTTTATAGTAGAGCAGTTAAATCTAGTTAATTGTGTTTGGTTTTTGTTTTCATAATTACTTCCATTGTTCCACTGAACTCCTGCTGAATGTCTGACATCGTCAAGCTGTCATGCCCTAATTAAAAAAATAAATTAATAGTGATTAGTGTTGTGTTATATGCTTTATTATATGTCCTGCTCCTACTGGTTGAGAGCTACTTCATACTTAGCTGAGGAGATAATCTTTGATTTAAAACAAAAAAGCCACTATGATTAGGTAGTGTGGTTAAGAGAAGCATTTGACTTTATGTGACGGTAACAAAAGTAATCCTGTTTGCTGTTGCCATGTGGTAAGAAGGTCAGGATTAAGTAATGAGAAACCCAATTTATGTTAATTCCCACTGTGACCCCTCACACAGGCACTGTCCAAGTTGGTAGCGTTTTATAGCTCTGTTAGAAGTAGTCAAGGATGAGCTGGCCTGAGGTTGCCGTATTCATGTCTGGTGATCTGTACATGTGCAGTAGGTTTTATAAATTTTGAACTGGGTTTACTGTGGAAGTGTAGATCATTTGGCTTACAGCAAGGCATACATGCGCGATGTACATACAGCTGCTTTTGTGGATATTACTTATTTAATCAGATTGATTTCTAAAATACGATTATATGATGCTCTTGGAGCACATGCAGTGCATTAAATTCATGGACCTTTCCAGTATCTGTCGCACAGACATAAAGTCTTATTGTGTCTGGAGGAGTGGAGCTGAGACCGTGTTTCAAAGTACAGCCCCCTTTCCAGAAACTCTCACAACTGTTCCCTTTCACTCTGGGGCTAATTTTGATCTCCCTTGCTTTGAGATAAACCCAGTAAAGGTGGCTGAAGTTGCAGATGTTCATGTGGGCAGCAGATAAAGAGAAACCACTGGCTCTGTTTTGACCGGAGTATTGCACCTAGATCCTGTGCTTAAATTGGCCAGTTACTTCCTCATCCTTATTTTTTTTTTCTTTCATAGTCAATGCTATGAATTTCTGAGTATAAGCATTATGTTAGCACAGCTTTTAAGACGGGAAGCTGTCAGGAGGAACACTGCATAGATTTGTGTAAATGAAGTGAACCGTCTTAACAGTGCTTGTTATTACTGAAAAGACTATTATAGCCAGCAATGTCACATACAAAGTAGCTGCTTTCTAAGACCTTTCAGGCAGGTGGCCATCTGAGTCAGTAGGACTGTGGCTTGAGGAGCAGTGGATGCTGTAGAAGTCTAAAGGCAAGTTCAAATGACAGAATTATGTGCTCCAAGCAGTGTTATCAGTCACTTTCCTTTCATGATGGGTATCAATCTGGCACACCTGTTGAAGTGAAAGGAAAACCAAGTCAAAGAACTGCAATATCTTCTTTCAGTTTATTTGACAATGGTGTGTTAGGTAAAAATCTGTAAGAGGAAAACCAATAATGGTGGAGTCCAAAGCTTTTCATTTAAGCCAAGCATCTTCATTACCATTCATGGACATTTTATATACTTGCTTGTGTAAGGTTTGCACTTGATTCACATGATGCATTGCCTAGTTTGGAAAAAAACTACTCAGCAGGTGTGGTGATATTATACACTGAAAATGAATATTTAAGACTCAAGGGAAATTATTTACAACTTTGGGGAGGTGGGAAGACAGTATAAACTTCCTTTAAAATAATTTGTCTCTTTTCCTTTTTAAAGTACCATTAAAAGAGATATACCCCCGTTTCCTAGGGTGATCCGTCACAAGCTGACTTGTCTATGATTTTCCCAAATATCTTCCTACTTAGATAAAACATGTGCATGAATGTGCAGAGTGATTTGCCTGTTTTGTCTCAGTGATGACAATCTGTATTCAACTGAATTTGCCACTTTCCTAGATTTCCTTTATAGCTGAATTGGGAGTTCAGTGTTGCTTCTTATACTTTCTTAATTTGTTGTGGTACTTCACATTCATGGGGTGGAAAAGCTAGATGTCATCCTCCATGTCGACCGTTCAGAAACTTGCATGGATATTTAAAAAAATATATAGGAAAAATAGAATTATTTATTGCAAATGCAGCCCCAGGATAAATCCACCTCCAGCGCCATAACCCCAAGCTTCAGAGCCTGGTTGTCATTGCCCCCAAAACTTCTATCAGTGTACTTGTAACAGCATGATTTCAGAAACATCTAGAGTTGACTCTTAACTTTGGTACCATAGGAGCAGTACCTATTCAGTGCATGTTGCATTACAAGATGTGGCTATTTGAAAATGACCCTGCTTGTGAGTTTATATTTTCAAAGGTTTATTTGTCCATGCACAGACTGATGTTGGTTGTGCATGTGGTGATCTTAAAGGAAGAAAAAAATTATTTCCTACTTAAAGTAAGTGATTCTGCACATTTTACAATATACAAACATATAGCAAGTGTAAAACACAGAAGCCAGGAAAGTTATCTGTGTTTTTCAAGTAGGCATGTAAGGGACTTTCTTCAGAGTAGTTGTACAAGCTATGTGATGTAAGGAAAAGAAATTAAATTTAAGCATTATTCAGATGCAGCGAGTAAAGATGAAAGTTCTCCACAATTTATCTACCAAATGTTTGTGTCTGACACAGTGACTCTAATACCACAGTTGTTAATATTAAGTCTGTCCACATATTTTGTGCAAAATGTCTGTAGTGAGGCATTCATTGTGTTGAAAAGCTGTCATAATGGAATGCTTTTTGTGCTGGCTCTGGACAAATTACAGTCCATTTTATCAGTTCCAAGGTCAGAGTACTATCATGGCTCTTAAAGTGTAGAGTAGTGAAGTGGGCTCTATTGAATGTTTGAGGAACAGCTCTAAGTTTGCCTGATTATTGCAGCCAGGTATCTCCAATAGCAGAGTTCTTCGTGTGAGCCCATTTCTCTTGTCTACAATTCTCATTTTTGCTGTAATTTGATTTCAGAATGACTTTCACTGCAGTATATGTGGAGTTGTAGAGCTCAGCCATATTTTCAAGTTACATGGTAGCCATTGTCAGTGTAGAAATGCTTTCATTGCTCATTTCAGCTCTACTGCTAGTTTAAGCAGAAGCCAAAGGGCACTGTTATTAAACACCTTATACTGCCAGAGTCTGTGTTTCTTTCCCTATCATTCTTGTAGACCAATTCTTTTTTTTTCTAAATCAGAAAACATAAGCCCTTTCACACAAAACTTGGAACTAGATTTGCGTGGACTTAATACATCCTTTCTTTCCCCACCCTCCCTAGTCTAACACTAGCCTTTCCTCCTTCAATGATGTGAAACATTATTTTTATGCCTTGCAAGCCAGCACTGGTTTTTCTGTGAATAAGAATCATCAGATTATTTTGCCATCTTGGCCTCTCTGAAATGCAGCATGATTGTTTTAAACAAATTAAGATCAGAATTACTTTTTTTTTTCCCCTCATAAAAACAGTGGTACTCTCCAGAATCCCTTTCTTTTCTCACAGCATGCAATCTAAAGTTCTTGATACCCATTTTGTGAAAAATGAAGCTTTCTTGCCCATTTTGCCCTTCTCCCATTCTATAAAGCAGTTCATCAGCATTGCCTTTTGATTAGCAAAGTGGGTCATTTTAATAGCATCCATTTGCACCCAAAGTGTACGTGTAATTTTTCAGTTCCCTCTTTTGAGTTCATGACCACCTGCAACCAGCTCATCGATTCACTGGTGTGACTTTTGCTCTTTGGGAGCAGGTGAAGAAATAGGGGTGGCTTTCTCTTATCTGCCCAGGGGCATCAGCATGCATAAGCATCAAAGGACCCAGAGTTTCTGTAGAGTAAAAGGCTGGAAAAGAAACAAATAAAGGTGTTGTCTTCTTGTAAGACCAGGTCAATGTGTATTTAGGTGATACAATGTGTTTTATTGACTTACTGTCTTAGTCTGACTTGTAAAACTTGCTTTATTATTGCTTAGTCCTGGATAATTTTGAAATGGGTATTGTTTTGCCGTTGTGGTAACTCTAGTCTTGTACTTTTATCTCTTTAGGAACACTGGTGTATCTTAATTTCCATATAGAGATAAGCTATTAAAATATTTTATTTTTCCTTTCCTTTGCAGGGAGTAATATGTGGGAGGCTGTGGACTATTTGCTTCCGACATAGGAACAGCGCTGGGTTGGGAATCTGCACTCCTGAGAGAATGCTGGGAATCTGCAGAGGGCGACGGAAATTCCTGGCTGCCTCTCTGACCATCCTTTTTGTCCCTGCCATTACGTGGATTTATCTGTTTGCTGGGAGTTTTGAAGGTAGGAGGAGAATAAGGGCTGGAGGTGGAGGGCTCGGGTGTTGAACGTATCAGGGCAGACAAATGCGGGTCATTGATTTTATTGAAATAAATCTGCTTTGACTTGCAGAGGAAGTAGTTTGCAAGGTGCAGATTTCAGTGAAGGGCCTTTCTTACTATGTTCTCACCGCCCAGGAGGATGTAATTGCTGGCCCCAGTTATTTGATTTTTTTCTCATTTTTTAACTTGTAAAAAGTGAAAGAAACCCAAACAAATCCACCTTACTCATTTCTTTTCAGAGTTTTCTAATTTTTAAAAGTTGACCTATCCTATGCCCTGTAAGATTTTACTTTTAATTGAAATTAACATCTCTTTTCAGATCTGCCCTTAGTATTATTTTAAAGTGCTTAAAAATATTTATTCTGGGCACTCTTTGCACAACTCTGTTTTTATGGACCTGTGTGTTAGACCTTGTATGTGTAGACGAGGCTGAGTCTAGTTCTGGGTCACAAAGCAGGAAGTGTATCTAGTTGGAGGGCCTACAGGACAAGCCAGGAGAAAGTGTGTCTGGCATGGTTCTTTGCATCGTGGACTCTGCTAGGTCACGGTCAATCAGCTGCAGGCTTTCTCTTGTCATGTGGTCCATTGTGCTGCTGCTCACTGGACCATGGAATACATGGTGGTACCTGGTTTGGAATGTCAGACAGTGGTGGGACACTGCTCTATGAGGTATAAATGTAGGAGCAAAGAATTCTATGAAATGTTCTCTAGGCTCCTTATTTAGTTATGTAAATGCATATGTGGCCAAAACCTGCAAACACATGAGGCTCTTTTCTTGCCTTTGTGTGAAGATTGTTAGTTCTGGCCACTGCCTTTATGTTTATTGTGCTAGGAGGCCGAACACAGAAAATCAGCAAATACCTGCATAAAATCTCTGTATATAAAATCAGTTTAAATCCATATCACAGTGGGCTGCTATAGCTGGAGTATCTTTGTACTTTTTTCAGGTGGAGATCCTCAAGCTTTTAGATACATTGACTTGAAGCTATAAAACTAGCACTTTTTATAATCAGACCTGGAATAACCACTGCTTTGCTTTTTGTCTGTCTGATGACCTTTTTTTCTGGCTTTAAAGGAGTTCAGTAGTAATACTTCAGTTAGGTGAGGTTAGAAGATGCTGGATCTCCTATTTCTTATTACTTTGTAGTTTGGGGGGGTGATTTTTTTATTTTTTAATTTTAAATGAGATGGAGCATTTTATGTTTGGCAATAGGTGTGTTGTTTTGGCAAGACTGAAAAAAGCTGTTCAGCCTTTGTAGTTCTCTTAGCACAAGGAAAGGTGTTTCAGCTGTTTAAAATCTGTTCAAATGCTAGTTTACAGTCTGATAATTTTCAAAAGGCATTGTTTAAAATGTCAAGCTTCTTTCATGTCACCTTGGCTGATGAATTTGTGCTTTGTTTCAAAACAAAATTGGATTCCAATTTAAACTAGAAGGAAGAACATGTGAATATTTTTAATGTGTATTGCAGGCATTTCTGTATTAGTTACATGCCAGGTACAAACATTTGCTTATGTAAATTTATTTGCTTACTTAAAATTGTGCCTTAATGGGTAGTAACTCCATGAGCTCATTCTAGGATGAAACACTTATGGGATTAATGTTAAATTGGAAATATAAAGGGTCCTGGCTGCATACTTGAAAACTAATGATCTGGCAGGCAGAACAGTACTGATTGTGTTTGATTTTAAAAGCTGAGCAAATGCAGGTGTCACCTTTTTGCTTTTAGAAGAATATTATGCTGCCTTGTTGTAATGACTATTTTAATTGTGTCCACAATTGATAATGGCATGCTGCTTTAAATTCCTCTGTGTGTAGAATCCTTTGTTTTTACAGAGTGCTCAATACAAATCTTGAAATTCACTGCTAAATGTTATTTGAAGTGACTTAAACCTCTCAGTGTGAATTAATCTTAAATGCAAACCAGGGAGCAAAGCCTATTACCTATTAAGAAGCCTTCTACTGGAAAAGGACTGAAAATTACATACAAATAGTAACTATTTCTGTTATTTTTCTGTATCTGTTTTTTTTTTTTTTTTATTTTTGAATGGGGCACAATTGTTGGTTAAAATCTATGATCAGTTAAAATATTTATTTAACCAAGTGATAGCTGGCACTTTCCTTAACTTGTAGGTTATTATGGACAGAAAGTTAAAGCCATTTTGTCATTTTATCAGCTTTTTGTTCTGTACTTCACTGTGGTTCACACAATTTACTTACGTTTTAAGCTGTCTGTGTATAGTTGAGTAAAAACATCCTACAGCAGCATCGTACCTTTATTTGAAACCAGCAGGAGTGGAAAGTCCTCTTTGTGTTTTTGCATTAGCTTCTTTGGTTAATCACAGGCAGAGACAGAAGCTTTCTTTTCAGTTTGGTTTTCGATTCCAGTAAATGGTTCTTGTTATACTTTTATCCACTAAGTTAAAGAAATTGTCAGTGCCTGGTTTCTTCATAGACTCAATTATTCAGGGTGGAAGAGGCCTCAGGAGTTCTCTGGTTAAACTTCTGCTCAAGGCAGGGTGGGCTTTGGTGTCAGGCAAGATTTCTTAAGACTTTATCCAGTTATGTCTTGAAAACCTCCCAACATAGAGACTACACTGCCTCCCTGGGCAACTTGTGCCACTGCTTGACTGTCCTCAGGTGGAAGAGTTTCTCCTTATATCTAGTTTGAACCTCTTTTGCTTCAATTTATGTCTGATGTCACTCATCCCCGCACCGTGTATCACTGTGAAGAGCCTGGCTCCGTAGTCTTGCCACTTGCTTGTAGGTGTATTTCCATTTGGAGGTACTTACATGTAGTCAAACCACCTCTCAGTCTTTTTTTCACTAAGCTAAAAAGGTTGAGCTCACTGAGATGTAATAGGAAAGAATGTTGTGCTCTCTCTTTTATTATTTTGCAGGTTTTTGTTTGTGTGTTGCAGGGTTCTGGAATCAAATATCTGTCTTCGGTACTGGTATCTGCAGTGCTTTGTCTGAGGATTACTTGTTCTTGATGTAATTAGGGATTACATTACTTGTCTATGTGTTTATATCTAAGAAGTTATTAATTTGCCATGCCATGGCAGTGGGATCACAT
Organism: Ara ararauna; assembly: GCA_028858755.1. Classification (NCBI taxonomy): domain Eukaryota; kingdom Metazoa; phylum Chordata; class Aves; order Psittaciformes; family Psittacidae; genus Ara; species Ara ararauna. The sequence goes on along the minus strand of CM054376.1, from coordinate 91,506,269 downwards.
TTAGAAAGCCTCTATAAGCTCTTTGTTAGTCAATCTGTAATACAAAATATGGGCTAATGTAGTCAAATCCCACGTTCTGCTTTTTAAATAGTTTGCAACTCTTTAAGAAGAATTTTATTTCATTTTGGGTTTTGTTTCTCTGGTCAGAATGTACATTGCAGCCTAATACTGCACAGTTGTCACTCAGACACTACGAGTAAGACTCTTTCCTTGGAATATTCATTGGAGGAGACATTACCCAAGCTGTGACAGTGGCAGCTACTAAAAGCTTCATTAATCATGGATATATGTCTATTGAGGTTATGAACTAGAATATTAAAGAAGATTTTGAATGTTGTATAGCCTTTGAATGTAACTGGTTACTGTTGTTGTTTTTAATAATGTACGAGGACAGTGTAATTTCAGTTATCAGTTACTTTGAATGAAAAAGCTAATTGTTCCAACATTCTTAAATCATTTTCAAAAGGGAAGGTAGTAGAGTAGGAAGGGTGGGGTGCATTTAAAACAGGAAAGAGGAAATAAATAATATATGATGAATTTTCATTAGAAAGAATATAGCAGTTTCGCTAAGCAATAATAGCTCCAGAAATAGCATAATTTTCGAAGCTATGTGCAGCAGTTTCCTATCCCCTTTACCATGAAAGTCATGTAAAATGGAGACTTGGAACTGTAATATGGCACATGTTCTCTAGATTACTGCTTCCTCAAAAAAATGCCCACTGTGGCTATGTGTCCTCAGTCACCTCTGTTTTGAAAGGATGAAAATGCACTTTAGTTACCAGTTTCTGTTTTGTGAGTCCACTCGAGGTTGAAATCCCTAAAGTGGCTGTGGAGGGTTTCTGTGTAGAATGTATTTCACAGGAAAGGAAGAATCAGTAGTGTAACCTTAAGATAAAGACTTGAGAAGTTGTGTGAGACACTATGTAGGAAGTCTGTGAGAGAGCAGGAAGATGACTCTGTTTTTTGTCAGCTGTCAAGGTAACATTTGAAAACATGACCTGCCTTCTTTCCTGGGACCTGCTTTCCTCAGTTGTTCTTTTTTTCACTCCAATGTTGGGCAACTATAATTTTCTGACTACATTTTAGTCCAAGTAATCTGTAGAGACATGATTGAAGCCAGAGTTGGGCAAACACCTCATAAAATACAATAAAGTAAAATGAAGGAAGGCTGCAAATATTCATCTTAGTATTTAAATGGATTCACTTTGATGCTGTTCACACTCTTTTTGTGTATGCTTTCCATAAATATTCTAGTGAATATGTTAATTGGGAAAAATGTCTACAGAAACAATGAATATCCAGTTTTAATATTCATGGGAAGCAGATTTTGAAATTATATTTGTGAATACTTGAATCAGAAAACTGATTCTGGGAGTTCAGCTTTATAGAGTTAAGTGCCAAAAGTTTATCACATGATCTTATGTGCGTGATGAAAACTGCCTGAATTTTTAATGCTTGCAATAAGCTGCTCATAGGAAGAGGCAAACAAATAATTAATTGCTAAAATGTCTATCAGACACTTGCAACTGATTAACAAACATCAGAAAATAATACCTTCAGAGACAATGTAATCAGAAAGAGGCAAAATCTGAAATTGCTTTTTTTATTACAATTCGCTCAGTTTGCCTGAATTTCATCTGCTCTGTGTCTCAGCAGGATTAAACAAGAAAAATTAATCCAGTGTGCATTTAAAGTAGAAGTTTCAACCTCTATATTTATTCTGTCGTTTTAATAAAGTTCTTAGAAGAGAGGTCCTGAAAAGGTTCCTTTGCATATAATAAGGATGTTAGTGATGGGTGCTGAACATGTTTACATGTTCAGTTACTCATTATACATGCTTTAGTTTGGCTTCATAGCAACCTCTTCATAAAAGCTGCTTCTGTGTACATTTTCATTCATGGAGCAAATGGTGGTCATTTACTCCTCTCTTGTCATGCTTTTTTTAAGAGGTATGCTGAGAGTTGTCATTTAAACACTTTTATCTCAGCTGCAATCAAGATGCCTTCTTTAGTGTGTTTGCAGTTTTTACTGGAGGATCCTCCAAGAATAAAATCAGTCATAATAGTAAAGACCTCAGGCTTACGCCAGGTTTTATTGCTTTGTCCTTGAAAGCTTGACTTTCTAAACAACCCTTGTGATTCGGATATATTTGCTATATCTGATATACTGATGAAGTTTGATTGAAGTATGCTGTTGACCAGGAGGTCCATGCTATGAAAGCTCATAATCTTTAGCTTGCAAGTCAGTATCCCCACAATTAGATCTTGTTTTGCAGACATGTACAGACATGAGAACCGTTATTTCACCTTCATATAAGAAAATAAAATTAACAAGTGAATATGAAAAAATAGTTTTATTCCCCATTATGTAAAGACACAGCCTGCTCATGAGCAGTGACTGGAAATTCAAGTAGTTTCCATGGCAAAAAGAGAATGGCCTTAGGCAAATAATATGAACCAAAATACAACATGGTCATGAGAAGCTTTTGAAGGTCAAACTGTGGAGTTAGTGAGGGCCATGTTTGGTTTTTAATTCTCAACCACTCTTTCAATTAAACCAAAGGATTCTGCAATACAATTTTATCCTTAACTAATAAGGTCCACCAAATAGCTCAACACCTAAATGCTCATTTCAGTGCTGTTTCTTCTTTTGCTTGCCAGGAATTCACATCCTTAAATCAATATGTTATCGTCTCAGGAAATGCCATGAGTCTTGCAACAGCCACTTCTTTTGTGAGTATATTGTGCCAAATGAAAGCAAATATGCATTGCTCTTTTGAATTCCAGTGCAGGACATACATGTTCTCTTTCAGCACTCCTCTCAAGGTTCTTATTCCATCTTTGACTTCCTCATTCACTGAGCAAACTTTTGGGAAAATGTAGTCTGTGAAAGTTGCATTACACAAAGGTGAGCAAATTCCTTCCAAGAGGAAGGGACATCTAAATGCCTACATTCTGTTAGGGCTTCATGGAAGACTATCAGTAGGGGAGTTATTTCCTGATTATTCCTCTTTCTCTTCAAAGAAAGATTCAAAGATAGGTACTTACAACTTCATAGTCAAAATATGATTTTCTGCAAAAAAATCAAGATGAGCTTAAATGTCTTGTTTCTAAAAAAAAAAAAAAAGAAAAAAAAAGAAAAAAAAAGAAAAAAGAAAAAGCCAACCTCCTAAGCAGTTGTGCTTGGCTTTTTGAAACAAAGTGTGCACTGTGAGTGATGGCATGCAGCTGATTGATGTTGAAGTAGTTTTTCCTACAATTAGGGCATTTATAAAATTCTAGCTCCCATATGGGTCTCCTGGTATTTAAATAAATCTTGAGTACATGCTGCAATATATTTCTCAATACTGAAATGTATAGCATCTCTCTATATGTTCCTGGCAATTGTAGAAGCTTCATCACATCTGACTTCTTTCCTTCTAACAAAATAATTTGAAATCAACCAATGAGCTTCAGGAGCACACAGGTCGACAAATGTATACGTATGGGAGAAATAAAATACCTGAAATACAAATGTTTTAAAAGATTGAAACAAAAATTTAGTATTTTGATTCTGGTGAATGTTTCAGTTAACTCAGAACAATTACGATATTTGGTTTTAGTGGAATATTTCTGTTTAAAATTTGTGGGCATTTTTTCAGATGTGGAAAAATTTGTAATCAGAATCTTTCCTGTTAGTAAATTGCATCTGTAGTGTTGTTCAGTAGTTTTGAAATTTACATTTTGAATATTTATTTAAATGTGTATAATATCAGAAGGGGAAGGAGTCAAGTTAAAAATAAATTTGAAGAAGTATTTCACACATCATGTATGGTCATTCTTTTGCTCTGGAGATAATGCTCTGGCATGGTTTAGGAAAAGCAACTGAGTGTGAAGGTTAATAGCCTGGTATTGGATGGATATGTTTTAGGTATGCTTACCTTAAGAATCACAGTATCTTCAAGACATCTCTTTATTCCCTTTACCCGTTTCAGACATTTTTTCAGTCATGACAACCGTTAGGTTTTCAGTTGAGTAGTTATTTCCTTCCCTTGAAGTTTTACCTCTCTTGTGTTGCTTTTCCTTCTGCAGTTCTTGTTCTGAGACATGAATCTGAAAGGTTTTTTTAAAATGTATCTTGATATCTTTGGACAATTGAGTGAAATGCGCAGCTAACTTCAAAACCATGGGCTGACAGCAGTCATCTCCTTTCACTCAGCTTGTAGATGCCAACAATAGGAGGAAAAGTTGATGACATGGAGAATTGTATGTTTTTAGCCTGATATTCTTTCACAGTTTAACAGCGCTCATGCCATTTGAGCTATCCAGTGGTAGACATTTTTTTCTAACCTGTAGCACAACTGTCCTTCTCCACAGTTCTGTGAAACATGAGTCAAAGTCCAGGATGTAAACATGAAGGTTTTAAACATGTTTTGTTTTCGTTATAATTCTGTTTAGCTTTCAAATTGCTTAATGTCAGTTTTGGCAGAGATCAGTAATTAGGGGGGAGAACTGAAAGTTTTCAAAGTTAAATTCAGAGACCATAACAGATTGTGCTTCTGTTTGGTACATTTACTTAAAAACAAAAATAATGAAAGATAACAATTTATGGGCCTAGTTAAAACATTTTACTACCTAAATAAAGTATTTCATAAGGTAGAAGCAAGGATGTGTGGATAATGCGGCCCCCCTCTGGAAGGAAATGGGAGAACTGGCTACCCTGGATTTGAAGAAGGCTGATGTCCTCAGTGTCTTCTTTGCCCCGGTATTCACCAGCAAGTGCTCAAGCCCCACCACTTAAGTCTTGGAAGGCCAATGCAGGGACTGTGAGAATGAAGACCTTAGACCCATTGTAGGACAAGATCAGGTTCGAGATCATCTTAGGAGCCTGAATGTGCACAAGTCATCCTGCCACTCTACTTTCTCTCGTGAGACCCCGCTTGGAGTACTGTGTGCAGTTCTGGTGCCTGCAACATAAGAAGGGTATGGAGCTGTTGGAGCAAGTCCAGAGGAGGCCACGAGGATGATAAGGGGGCTTGAACACCTTCCATACAGACAGGCTGAGAAAGTTGGGGCTGATCAGCCTGGAGAAGAGAAGGCTGCATGGAGACCTCAGAGCAGCCTTCCAGTATCTGAAGGGGGCCTACAAGGATGCTGGAGAGGGTCTCTTCATCAGGGACTGTAACGATAGAACAAGGGGTAATGGGTTTAAACTTAAGCAGGGGAAGTTCTGGTTAGGTATAAGGAAGAAGTTCTTAAAGTGGGGTAGTGAAGTGCTGGAACAGGTTGCCCAGCAAAGTGGTAAATGCTCCATCACTGGCAGTGTTCAAGGCAGGACAGAGCCTTGGCTGCATAGTCTAGTGTGAGGTGTCCCTGCCCATGGCAGGGGGTTTGGAACTAGAGTATATTTAAGGTCCTTTCCAACCCTGTCAATTCTATGGTACTATAATGAGATACTTTCCCAGTGAGCTTGTAGCAACAGGTCTATGCCTATTCTAAAGAAAAGGTGCATGATCTGCTCTCTGCATACTGATTCCTGAGCTTTTGTAGATGCCCATTGAAATCACTATCACCAGTGTATACTTTAGGACACATGGAGTAGCTTACAGCCTTGGTTGTTATACATTAAGGTTCTGAATTGGAAAATCCAAAATCTGTATCTACAAAATAAACTGAAAATGTGATTGTAATAGAATCAGGCCTGCTTGTGCTGGCTGTAAATGAGCGAGCATGGGTACTGTTAGGGATAGAGATAGGCCACTATGAGAAGCAGAAGAAGCTTGGTCAGCTTGTATACTGCTTTCTAGACAGTGAAGCCTCAGCCTCTACATCTTCAAAGTGATATTTGTTCTTCCTAGGTAGATTAAAAACAGTGCATATATGGCTGTTGGTGCTACAATAGCATCTTCATTTGGCTCTCTTAACACAGTATTGAGGTTGTCATTGTGTATTTTAATATCAAACAATATCGCATAGCATTTGTGTAATATATGGATGATTATTTCTGGAGCCAAAATAAAGCCATGGCTAATAAGATAGAAACATTCTTATATGCTGGAAATGGTTTGAAGAAAGTGCTAGAATAAAAAAGATGAAAGAGCTATATATAATAATGTTAAAAAAATAAAATAAAATAAACTCTATAAGCAGTGTTCCTCCCCACCATTTTCTTTCTTGCCTTTCTGTTTTATGATTCATCTTTCCATTCCATGTCAGTACATCTGTCTTAGAGTAGTTGTACCAGGCTTTTGCTTATTTGTGTTTCAAAATGGAACTGGCAGACAAATTTGTAGATTCTCCCCAAAGTCACATAGAACAGGTACTTATGTTTTGTTGGCTTATGAAGATTTGTAGATGTTTGCCATCAGATGACTGTTAACATCTCTCTTATCTTGCATAGTGTAGCCTGTATTATGCTGTAGAGTTGATAGAATAATGTTGGCTGGTAACTCCTGCGTCTGACCCATGCCTTCTAGATACACCACAGCTTTTTTTCTAACCAGATTTCCAAACTTTATTTTGAAGCTGGTGGAGGATTTTAGCACATCTCTGAGTAAATTATACCACCTTTTTCACAAATACGTGCTTTAATCCTTGTCTGTATTTTTATGGCTTCATGTTTGGAAGTGAAAGATGAGAAATAGATGAGGAAAAACAACAAAAAAGGATCATTTGAACAGTTTCATTTTTTTGTAAGTAAGTGCTCAAGGCTATGAGATATTGCAATACATAAAGTACACAGCAAGAAATATCACCTTGAGAACTATAGATGAGAGTGCTGCAGAACTACAGTTACCAAAACATATAGCTGGGTTTTTTTAACAAAAAGATATATTTATAGGATAAATACTAACCTTACCATAGCTGATAACCCTAGTTATCAGGATGATCAGTTGTCATCCTAGGACAGAAAAACTAATTTCCCAAGTAGATTCTTTGTTTTGGGCTTCAGGTTACTGTACCTTTTCAGTAGTGAAAAATAACCCTTCAGAAAAGATCAAATCAAACACAGTTTCAGGTGCAAGTTAAAAATGTTTATTAAATTTGAGAAACATGATTTATTTGAGCACTAATTTGTCAACCAATTATTCACGAGATCAAGGCTTATAAACCTACATTTTAGGAGTGTTGTAATCTTAATTCTCGAAATAAAACAGAAAATCGCTGTACAGTGTTTTCAAGTTTTTACAGCATTAAGAAATGAAAGATTTCTCTCCCACTGTTTTCATAGCATTAAAGCATTCAGTATTCTAGAATTGTATTGAAGTAATACCACAGCTTTAATATTTCACAATCAGTAAATTTCCTGCCTGTCCCTATATTTAATTTAACCTAACTCCATGATTTTTCTTGTTAACTTTAGCAAGAATAATGTTTTCAGATGAATGGGTGCTATAAAAATCTGCTTTTTATTTTCTACTAATCAAACTGTTATAGTGTGTATCTCAAGTGATCTATGGTGACTTTAACAGAGATTTCCTTTGGTCTGAAAATGTAATACACACAGAATGTTTTCTAGGGGTATTAACTGTAATAGGTTTAGCTATTTCACCTCTTGCTTCAGTGCATTACAAACCCAAGGGTTTATGGTAAAAATCTCAACAGAGAGGTTACATTTTGTAGAGTATTCTTACAGCAACCAAGTAGAAAAATCTGTCTGCACAGCTAAACGTAATTATTAGCTTCCAAGGAACTCCAACTAACTCTTTAAAGCTTTGCCAATATACACAGAGGTAAGTAAGTCTGAAAATAACCATCATCTAACATACTTGAGTTGGGTGAAGTTATTAGTTGCTTGTTCACATACACTTTAATGGAGGTGTGATGAATTAAGTACTCTTCCTGTGGAACGCAAATGATTGAAATCTGCTATTTATCTCCTTTAGGCTGTATAACTTCTTTTGCACAAGAGCTGCCTGATGGTAACCTGACTTCAGAGCCTCTGATGGTGACTCTCAGCTTCATTCTGAGTTTCTTACTTCAAGAGATTTAAGAGCAAAACATACCTCAGTTATTTTTGTCTTTTTTTCCTCTCCTCAATTTTAAACATTCTCATATGCCCCCTTTCTCTTCAGCTACCGTACTTACACCTCAGTGATTTGATATTAATAGCAAAGATTAAGCAGTTTCAGCTCATCAGAGGAGATATTAATCATCATCAAGCCCAATGAGAAGTTTAATTTTCTGCTTCTCTTTTTTCACTAAGCTCTGTCAGCTGTCACTCGCACCGATGTCTGCAGGACATTTAATAATCTCCTTCTGAAGATGCGTTTCAATAGTTTTTTTCCTTTTATTTCCTCTGTCAATCTCAGAGAGTTTCATCATTGCAGGCTTTAATTGAAGACCACTGTCAGGAGATGAAGAGAAGAAAATTATACCTTGAACAAAGTTGTGGGACTCGTGGTTTTTAACTGTATTCAGGAGGAAAACGGGTTAAATCAAGATATTGAAAACTATGGGTTTGGGTCTGTGTCTCACTACCCATTCCCTTCAAAAATATCATATTCTCCCTGTCCCCAGCTACTGTTTGTACACGTTTACTTACTTGAGCCTCAGAAGTGGGGTTAGATTTGTGGTGCAATACAGATGTGCAGCACACTGAATTAGGGGATGATAAGAAAGAACCTGCACAGAAAACTTCATAAATTGCACAATTATACTGGTCTGTGTCATTGTTGCAGATAGTATTATTGCAGTGTAGGAATGGCTTTGCCAGCTCAGTTAAAACAGCTTCCAAAACGACATATTGTACCAATAAAAGTCCTGTGGGATATTATGCTAGTTGACATAGCAATAGCTGTTTAAAATGGCATGTCATCTTAGACTGGGACACCTTATCTTACAGAGAAGCCCTAAAGAGTGAAGTATAGGTGTTAATGTGCAATTTGCATATCCCACCTATTTTGGGGGTTTTTTGTCAGGTTCCAAGCAGTTTTAAAAGCAGAAGCTCTCCATTGTGAACAAAAGGTTACAGTTTTGTAAGTCAGAGAAGAACAGATCAGACTAAGACAAAGCCACACAGGGAACTCAGAAGCATAATGGTTAGTCTTCTGTATGCATCAGATAGACTTCCTTTATTGGATAGTGATTTTGCTGGTTGATCTGTGATGTGGCTGATTAATTTGTACAGCCCATGCTGTGAAAGCGCTTAAGAAAAATTTTAAGCAGTTTGTAATTGTGCCTGCTACTGTCTTGCTTTGTTGGTTCTGGATGCCTGATTTTGAGTCAATGTTTCTCCTGTCGAAAAAACGGGCCCCTCTGAATTTGGAGAGGCTCAGGTTGAGCACCTGAGTGCTTTAGCCCAGAATCAATCATTAACTCTTTTTTTTCCAGAAAAGATGGCTCCCAGCCTGCTACTTTGCTCTACGGAGAGTGTTGATTTATTCCCTCTTGCCAGGAAGACTGTTGTGTAACTGCATTTTTCTTTTTAGCTTCAAAAAAGGCCTCTATCTACACTGCTCATTTAGGATGTAACTGTAGCAGGCCTCTAGGTTTTCTGGTCATGGAACCTTCCTGAGCTTTATTAAAAATAGCTTTTTAAAAAGAACTTTTTGGATATCAGTAGCCACTTTTCCACCTTGGGTACTAAAACCACAATAGGCAGGTAAATCAAGACAAAATAACGTTAGCTTAGAAAAATTTGCTGTTACCCTTTGCAACTGCTACCACTAAAGAAAGGGCAGAATCCCTTCCTCCACCAAATCTACAACAATTAGTGCTGTTCTGATTGGCATAATAATTTATTTTGCAGGTTGACTCAGGGGAGCCAGATCTAAAATAATAGTGTCAACCTGAAGCATAATGGTATTTTGGGGGGGGGGAAAGTGTTTACAGAGTACCAGGCTGCATTCTGTGAACATATGTAATGTGAGTTTAATTTCCTTAAATTTTTTAAATGACAAAGTATTGTCCTTGGAAACAAACTGTTTGGGAAAACATTTGCATATTTGAGCAGACTGTCATATTTGCAATAACTAAATGATCATTTACCTTATATATCCAGCCATAAAGTACAAGGAGTAGGAAGATACTATATTATTTTGATACTGCTTAGAAATATTCCTGGTGGTTTTGTCATAGTTTGACTGCACAGAAGTACTGGGAAAATCTGAGCCATTTCTGAGCAAGGGATGTTTTTTGTGCTATTACAGTTTGGTTGCACAGAAGTAATGTACTCCTCAACATAAAAAGGACATGGAACTCTTGGAACAAGTCCAAAGGAGGGCCATGAGGATGATCAGGGGACTGGAGCATCTCCCTTGTGAAGATAGGCTGAGAAAGTTGGGGCTGTTCAGCCTGAAGAAGAGAAGGCTGCATGGAGACCTCATAGCATCCTTCCAGTATCTGAAGGGGGCCTATAGGGATGCTGGGGAGGGACTCTTCATGAGGGACTGTAGTGAGAGGACAAGGGGTAATGGGTTCAAACTTAAACAGAGGAAGTTTAGACTGGATATGAGGAAAAAATTCTTTACTGTAAGGATGGTGAGGCACTGGACTGGGTTGCCCAGGGAAGTTGTGAATGCTCCATCCCTGGCAGTGTTCAAGGCTGGATTGGGCATAGCCTTGGGTGGCATGGTTTAGTGGGAGATGTCCCTGCCGCTGGCAGGGGGGTTGGACCTAGATGTTCTTAAGGTCCTTTCCAACCCTAACTATTCTATGATTCTATGATTCTATGATTTAGGAGCTGTGGTGGAATAGAGACTCCCCTTGGAGGCAGACAGGAAATGGAAAGCTTCTACTGGTTGAAAGATGGTAATTTTAGGTGGTGCTTGTTGGAAGAACCAGTTTTTCAGTGACTGCGAGTAGGAATCACAAAAGGATCGGTGAAGTGTGGGAGCTGTGTTTTCAGTGGATCTCACAAAAGAGATGTTCTAATGGTGAGGTGAAAACTGAGGACATGAGGGTTTAACTAAGGATGGAGGAGCTAATGAATGAGAGTGAGGAAGGAACCGTGCTTAGGTGTTATTGTCACTTGTCATAAAGGCTTCCTTGGTAGGAAGCTGAACAGAGTACTGAGAGCTGGCTTTTTTTGTAATAATACAAGCAGGAAGAGAAGAGAAAGGAAAAGATGTGCGTGCGCACACCTGAGATATAGTGAAAAAGTGGTTTCATGTTGAATTCTCTTGAGGAGACAAGAAGACACTGATTTCAATTATGAAAACGTCATTTGCAATATTACTATAAGCAGTCTCACAGTGCCTCAGACTAACCTCATTGTCGTATTTGAGCATCACATATGCATGAAAGGATTCAGCATCATGGAAACCTGTACGTTATTATCCATTCCAAACTATTCTTTTGGGTTTCAAACTTCTGAAATTACAGTGAATTTTTGTATTTGAAACTCAGTCTAAGCACAAAGGCGATCAGTCTGACTTGCAAATGGATAATTGATATTTGTTAGTCATCAAGTGTTTGTTTGTGGCTTTAACTGAATCAGTGTTGTAAAGTTGAAGGAAATCATTAAGAATTATTAAGAGATAATTTGCTGTTACAAGGAATATGGAAAACCTGCCCATTTGATCCTCTCAAGAGCAAATATAAATTGAATGAACAATGCACTGAAGAAAAAGAGGAGAGTGATCCTGTAGGTGAAGCATTTTTGTTAATAGTAGATGGAGCAGTGATTTTTTACTAATTTAAGTCTGTCTAGACCTCCCAGCACCTTTTTATTATCAGTCTAGCTCAAGAGCAGAGGCTTTATATTGTCAACCCCCAGTAAGACAGCTGAAGGTTACGAGGTTAAAAATAACAAGAAGAATAAAATAACTGAAAGACAATGACTGGAACTTAATGAGCAAGTTGTATTCTGCCTGTGTACTTTAATTAACAGTTCCAGTATATCTCAAAATAATCAACTTAAGAAGTAATCAGAAAACTTAAATTTTGGGTAATTATTTTCTATGCATATTGGAAGGGACAGGTACATTTCTGGATGCTGAAACTTAAAAAAAGGGAGAAAAGTTAAGGGACTGAACTGAAAGAGTCACCATTTTCATTATTTTAAGTTGCCTGGTTGAAGATGAACAGATAATGGCTGTGAGAATCCAGAATACAGGTAAAATCACATTCCTACTTAATTCTATTGATTATTTGCCTCAAAGAAAACAGCAGAATGTTGTTACCAAGTTGATGGAGGTATCGGTCAAGGATACAGGAGAAAAAGGTAAATTAGGAGGTCTTTGCTTCTTCAGATAGCAAAAAGTAGAGTAAAAATGTTCAGAACTTCAAATGTAGTAATGCGAGATATTTGAAGTACTTCTGATGATGTTTGTTGAAAAAGAAGTGTATCTTAGTACTGTTCTATAAGTATATGGTGGAAGGTCAAACATCTTCCCTGGCTGTTTAAAGAAAGGTTGGTAAATAGTGAAATTCTCAGGAGAAGGAGGGCTGCACATTTGTAGTCAACACTGCAAGCTGACTAGCCTTTTTATAGCATACAGAAGTGGATTTGATCTGAACATAACTAGTTACAGACTTAAATTGCAGCAGTGGGAGATTTAGGTAGAATTTGACAAGAGGAAAAGCAGCTCTAAACATAAGGAGTGCAAAATGTCCTGGTAGATCATGAATAGGAATTGTGGAATCTACACCATGAGATTTTTTTTAAAGCAGGACAATACAATGGCAAAAGAAGTTCAGTGTTTGTAAGCATAAAGTATCTTGGGAAAGAGTAAGCTTAATACACTATAGTGGCCTCTTAGGTGACTGTCCCTGCTCTGGAACACTAGGTCTTGGACTTTTAATAAATAGTCTTAAGAAAGCTGAACTTGACACTGGAAGTTAGTAGGTAAGGTATATATGTCAGCAGCCACAAACAAAATTTGATAGACCTTGTTAGTTATTAGAATGGGAGACTGCGGGGGTTCACACACGGACAGCACGACAGACCAATATGATCAAAGGCTGACAACTTTATTCACCCTCACATGCAGCTTTTATAGAGCTCTCAGACAGCAAAGCATTTACGACACAGCTGGCAAGATATAATTGAACAGTGTTTTGCTAGTAACAACTTAGTGATTAACTAACTGTGTAGCATACATTCCAAGGTTACAGTTATCAGTTCCTCCCTACATATCCTGACTTCTCAGGCTCTTCTGCCAACTCCCTCAAACTCTCTCACGTACGTGTTCTCTAGTAACCTTCAGCCAAGGCCTCAAAGCCTTTGGTTCACTACTTCACTAATGTCAAGTAACTGGATTGCTCACGTGGCCATTCTCAGCCAAATGACTCTCCACAGGAGACTTAATTGTATTTTCAGATCTTTTACCAAATTGAGAGCTTTCTAAATGCACAAGGCAGGGCAGAGCTTTTCACATGAACGGACCCTGCTAATACCAAGACAAACGGTTTTTATCAGATCAACAGTACATTTAGGATGGACATGGGAGGAAAATATCTGTTTGTTAGATCAGTGCACTTCTAGCAAAACCTCTCAGTGGGATTAATGAAAGGCAGAAGGCACTCACTAGTTCTAATGCAAAACTTGAGCCGTTTGAGAAAGGGCTTATATGATATATCGGCATGGGACAATTGGGCCTTAGCTCAATAGCTGAAAAGGTCCCTTCTAATCCTATGTGGTATCTTTGCAAATATATTCCCTTTTTGCTTCATGTAACCCTCTTGGGGTCCACTGAACAGGCAATAATCTCCTTTGCTAGAGAAAGCTAGAGAAGGTGTATTATTTGGAGATTATGTTTTGGCTTCTTCATGGTTTTAAAACACCATTTCTAAGGATTAATGTAGCAGCAGAGCTGATTATTTAGTGCATATTACTTGATGAGGTAGTAACATTTACCTTCTTTACTAAGTACTTTTTGATCTACTGATGAAAACCACTATATAGGGTAGGTAATATTGTTATTATAATGGAGTGTTGGGGACTAATTAGTTACACCAACATTTTTAGGCAAAGGAAAAGAAGTGTTGATGGAGAAAAAGGAATGCTGTTAAGCTTCAGGAACACTGCTTTGAAAGTCTTTTGAGTGACAGTCTGTCTGTGTAATCTGAACTACTCAAAGCATTTGTGCAGGAAAGTGGATTTATTTCAAAGTGGGTGGTTCAGGATGTATTGAGTTTGTGTGGCAAGGTTTTGGTAGCCGGGGGGCTACAGGGGTGCATCTGTGAGAAGCTGCTAGAAGCTTCCCCCATGTTGGACAGAGCCAAATCCAGCTGGACCTGCCGCTGGCCAAGGCCAGGTGGTCAGCAATGGTGGTAGCACATCTGGATAACATTTAAGAAGGGGGAAAACATACTGTGGAAACAGCAGCAGAGAGAGGACTGAGAACAACTGCAGACCCCAAGGTCAGTGCAGAAGGAGGCGAGAAGGTGCTCCAGATACTGTCAGAGGTTCCCCCGCAGCCAATGGTGCAGAGCATGGTGAAGCATCTCAGTTGTTGCTATATAGTGCTTACCCTAAGTTAAGGACTTTCCAGTTCCCAGTGCTCTGCCAGTGAAACTGGGAGGGAGTGCAGCCCAGGCAGCTGACCCAAAATAGCCAAAGGGATATTACATGCCATAGAACTTCATACTCAGTATATGAACTGAGTGAGATGGTTGGGAGGGGATGATCGCTGCTTGGGTCTGGCTGGGCATTGGTCATCAGATAGTGAGAAATGGTATTATGCATCACTTGTGTTTGTTAGGCTTTATTCCTTTATCTCTCATTTTCCTCTTGCAGTTATTACTACAATATCTTACTTCATGGTCTTATCTCAACCCATGGGTTTTACCTTTTAATGATTCTCCTTCCCATTTCACTGGGGAGCTGGAGGAGGGAGTGAGGGAGCAGCTGTGTGGTACTTAGCTGCTGGCTGAGGTTAAATCACAGCAGTTGGTTTTGCCCTCTCCTTATCGTGACCCATGAACTTTTAATTATATTTTCTCTCCCCTATCCAGCTGATAAGGGGAGTGACAGAGCAACTTTGATAGGCACCTGGCATCCAGCCAGCATCAACCCACCACGCAGGGAATGCAATTTGTAAAGAAACACACAGCATGTATTGAAAAAGCTCTGATCTACCTATTATTTCTTTGCCTGACACATTGATTTTCTGCCTACTATACTTCCTGTCCTGAAGGATACAGAAGTGTTCTGCAAAATGCAGACTTCATCCTGAGAGATGCTGAGAACCTGTAGCTCCCAATGACTTAAATTTTATTTATGGGGAGGTATTGTCCATCATTATCAAACATAAAAAGCCGCTTGCACAAGAGGAACTGTTTGAGGAATAATACTGTAACACACTGACACAGGAGGAATTTTAAAGATGAGTACAGTTATTGTATGCATACTTGACCAAAATGCAGGGGCATACAGCCCTGGTACTGCAAAAAATGCAGTAAGATTGTTAATAAGTGATAATGATCTCTCTTCATAGCAATTCCAAACCCCGTTCGGGCATGGTGACTAAACATGCTGTGGCTAGCTGGGTCTTACATATAGTTTCTCACATATATGTCTTGGTGCTTATTCAAGTCAGGTGCCCCTCAGCTTAGACCCAAGCCCATCTTGCATGTTCTTGCACTCATGATACAAAATTTATGTTGTCCAAGTCTCTGAATTTTCAACAGAAAGAGAAGGTAGTCTCTTCAACGTAATGTATAAAAGTAATTGGATGCAATCAACTTTCTTTTGGATTCACTTCCCTTTTCATATGCTTTTTTCATTGCTCATCAGATGATTTTTTTTTTTAGCACTACAAAGCCATTCCATGGATAGGAGAATGAGCTGTAAACTCTTCTGAACTCTTGTGAGACCTCACTTGGAGTACTGTGTGCAGTTCTGGTGTCCTCAACATAAAATGGACATGGAACTCTTGGAACAAGTCCAGAGGAGGGCCACGAGGGTGATCAGGGGACTAGAGCACCTCCCATATGAAGATAGGCTGAGAAAGTTGGGGCTGTTCAGCCTGGAGAACAGAAAGCTGCATGGAGACCTCATAGCATCCTTCCAGTATCTGAAGGGGGCCTATAGGGATGCTGGGAGGGACTCTTCATGAGGGACTGTAGTGAGAGGACAAGGGGTAATGGGTTCAAACTTAAGCAGCGGAAGTTTAGATTGGATATGAGGAAGAAATTCTTTCCTGTGAGGGTGGTGAGGCACTGGACTGGGTTGCCCAGGGAAGTTGTGAATGCTCCATCGCTGGCGGTGTTCAAGGCTGGATTGGACATAGCCTTGGGTGGCATGGTTTAGTGGGAGATGTCCCTGCCGCTGGCAGGGGGGTTGGACCTAGATGATCTTCAGGTCCTTTCCAACCCTAACTATTCTATGATTCTATAATTCTATGAGCTGACTATCCACAGAATTACTAGCAGCTGATGAGCAGCTCATTTTATTGTTGCAGGGAAAAAAAAAAGGATTCTTTTACTTTTGTGATGCAGGTTGAATTTTGGATATTTCTAGTTCCTGAAACTAGTCTGTAAGTAAACCAAATTGCTGAACAATAGTCAAAGGACAAAAAGCATTAATGAAGGTATTCGTAAGTATGTATGTGTAAAATATAAAGGCGTGTTCCTATTTGCCTGGTTGCCTTTGAAAGCAAAAAAATCACTCCCATAGAAAACTGGGGTAAAGAAAACTATTTTAATCATCTGTTTCCTAATTATTTATAATATATTCAGTTTGTAGTTTTTTAGGAAGTTATTGATGAAATCTAGCCCATGACATCCAAATTTGAGGCTGGATAAGCACAAATAAGGTGTTTATTCACCACAGAGACCTTCAATAACCTTCAAGATAGAAATGAATCTATGAGAACCCTTTACTGTAGTTTTTCAAGATTATGACAGGAATATGACAAATTGAATCTTTTATAAAATAAATATGACTGCAGAAAAGTTAAATGAAATCTGTATTTTTGAGAACTTGAATGTTCACAGGGAAGCCATCCAACCTTTTGGGTTACACTCTAATAAATTTGAGGCTGTCTTCAAAGAAACAAAAGAAGCAGTTTCTCTGTCATTAATAACACAAAATTAAATAACTCACTCTTTCTTGACATTTTACATAGGTGGAGATTGTCTTGAAACTCTTGGAGAGAGTACTACATTAAAAAAACAGCATCCTGTAGTCTAGTTATGAAAAAAAGACTGCAGGAGATCCATCAATGCTGTCTGGGATAAGCAGGGCAATTCAAGCACCATAATTGCTGTTATCCAGAGAAGTATTCGAATACCTGTGTTTCTTTCAAGTTTCTTTTATGTGAATGGAGAAATATTTCCTGGTTTCATATTTTTGTGTACCTACAGCTGTGCAGTAGAACTTTTAGTTAGCCATCTCTAACAGATAGTTGTGCACGTCAGTAGTCCCTAATTTCTCTGCCTCTAATTCCTTGCAGAAGTTATTTTGTTTTGATACTATATATGTGTTTGCCATCACAGTAGACAGTGACAGAACAGAACAACACATAAGGAAGAAAGCATGTAAACACTCAGCTTCACTTTTGAAGTCATTGGTTCCCCTTTCTTCTAGTTTGCTGTTTTCCAAAGGACATGCTGCATGGTCACTCTCACCACCTCAGCTTGGTGGATAAAATTGAAGGCAATTTCCAAATGTCTTGTTTATTAATAATCCTTTGTAGTTACTATGGTGCTTTGTCTCTTTGTTATATTGCTCTCTGGCCTGTTTTTTGTCTAACAGTCTCTCTTCTGATAAATGTTGAAGATAAAAGGAAGAAAAAAATGAGAAATACATTATTAAAACTGTATTCTGTCTAGTTTTCCTACTTTTGCCATCTCTTACTGCATCACAGCCTGTCACTCTGCCATGCTCTATTGCTCACTTGTATGCTCATTCATTACGCTGTTTTTTCTTTCACGTTTATGCTTGGTTACCCTCTATCATTTTCACCCTCACTCAAAATCCTGTTCCTGTTTTCATCTTGAACTTGCACTAGTTCACACAATCCCTCACGCTCTCAGTGTTTTCACACCTTGAGCCCTTTTAAGTCTTTTGTGTCATACTTCTTTTTCGTGCTTCATTTCTCTCTGGCTCTCTGTCACACATGTTCAATTTTCTCTGTTTTATTATTGAATTCCTGGGGGCATATTTGCAGTAATACTGAGCGGGAATAAGGGCTGCAATTCTGGTATTTCTCTAATAGTCTTATGTTCCTTGTTCAGCACCAATGATGATGTGATCAGAAAATCTTAACCACTGCTAGTTTCTCTCCACATGTACATCATTAATTCTCTCTCTCTCTCCTAAAAAAAAAAAAAAATACAAAAATCCATTTGCTTTCTCTTTTTAAAATTGATTTTCACTAGAAAAACAATTTTATTTTGGAGAAATAAAACCAAGCGACAGTGTTCAGCAAAGTTATAATGTGTTCTGTGCAAAAAGTCCCAAGGAGCCTTGAAATGGAGCTAGAAGAGAAAATTGTTGCATCTTCCCAGTTATAACAGGCAAGATCCAATATGGCTCAGATGTTCCTTTCTATGCAGCAGTGCCATTTCAGAATAGAGAAGTCATGCAAACCAGTTGTGCCTAGTTCACCTGTATTGCTTTACTGTGCTGTATATTCTACTATCTAGATACCTGCTTAGGTGTGCTTAACATAACCCCACTGACTGCAGTTTCTGCTGCTGTAATGATAATTAATTATCCTCTTTATGTGTAAACTTCCCCTAACCAACTTAGCTTTCTGTTCTTTTTATGTAACATATTCTTCAGCTGTATAATTTTCTTGCATCTGGTTTATTTGTACAATCTTAAGTGCTGTTTAGGAGCATTTATATTTAGGGGTTCCACTGAAGAAAATGTGGTTTGAAATGATACAGTCAGCCAAGAGTAACTAGAAAAGTACAAGATTTTCAGGGAGTTCAAATTTTCTTTGCAAACCCATGCACTCCTTCTCTCTGCTTAGTGTTCATGATTTAGCATTTTGGGCTAATGGTGGTGTTGTTGGAGGGTGTTTGCACTAGCTAATTGCTTGATGGTTTTCGCATTCTTTCACCGTAACTAATACAACTAGGAATATGTAAGAGGTAAGAATACGTTTTCTGTTACAAAGCGAACAAGCTCTGTCTGTCTTTCAGTCATTTATGATAGTATCCCAGGCTTGGGGAGGGCTGGGGGGAAGAGGTGCTAGGAGAGAGAAGAGGTGGTTAGATATTTTATAGAAATAAGCAAAGCAATTCATTCTGACAGGATGGCAAACTCAAAGTATGTCTACATTGCATTTAAAACCACAATTGGAGCGCTGCTGTTGCATATCCAGTATCTTCACTGCTGTTGGTACTGTGGCAGAATGGTTATTTTGGGATTCTGTGAGCAGGTACAGCCTCACTGTTGTCAGTGTCTAAACTTATTAATGAAAACATCTCTGGTGTGTCTGGACTTCAGAGCTGCCATGACCCATCACCAAAGTTACAGACATAATGGTTAGTGTGATAGGAGTAGGGGCAAGAAGGAAGCTTAAGAGCAGAGGAACAAAAAAAAAGCCAGCAGAGAGAGGCCTTTCCAAGTGATCCAAGCCACTGATTCATCCAATTATGTCCTGTCTCTCAACCAGCACCTGCTTGCTTCCAGGGAGGTTTGGATCTGCAGATGATAAGCACAAAGAGGGCAATTTATCTCCTACCTCCTATTTCCTGCTGTCAGAAACTTGCAAAGTCTTGGGGCAAAAGATTCAACAGAACTCCCAAATTACTGATTAGTAATTATTGGGGTAATTACTGTTAGCAATTATGAGGCATTATTCTGATACCTATTTGTAGTCAAAGTAGAACTTTGAAAGTCTGAAAGGCAATTGAATTTAGGACATACTTAAAGAACCAAGTGTTATTGGTGAAGTACGTACAGGCTATTTCTCTGTTGTCTACAGTCTGTTTTTCTACAGTGACAAAAAGAGTATCTTTTTGAATGATGAAGGTTTAAACAGATCATCAGAGTTGGAAGTGCATTTTACTTAGGAAGCAGGGGTTTTGTGGGGAAAAAATGTTTTTTCCTGTCTCTAAGGCTTCGAGACTTGGGTTGTTTGAATTGCATATAAGGACTGCAAATGTCTATGCAGAGTAGAAGCACATGTTACCTGAAGAGTAATGAGCAATCTGGGCTTGATAAATAGCATGCAAAACTTTGTGCATGTTATGCCACTGCTGCAAAGGGGGAGATATTATATACAGGTAGGAAGCAACCCTAAATGTACTGTATATGACATGGCAGAAGGATGTAGTCTGCTCCTAGCTTGAGACCTGGTTTGGTTATAGAGGGGATTCTTCCTGCCAGCTATACAGTGGGTGTGAAACCCAGCTACTTTACTGCAGAGCCTAACACAGAGTTCCCTTCCTTCCCGCAGAACCCACTTTCTGGGACACTGAAGCCAAAAATAGACATATGGAGAGACCCCAGGTTATAGAGAGAGATGCCCGGTATCTGTGTGTTTTCACATATATCTGTAGAAATGTGACTGTGTTCCTTGTTTATTTCTAAGTCTGTAGCGTCTGATGAGCATAAAAATTCTGAACGGGAATGAGATACCAGCTTACTGGAGGTGAGGAAGGGAGGACACCAACATTTTACCACATAAATCAAAGTAGATGCCACAATTTTCTTGAAATTTTTCAGAAAAGAAAATTCAGTACTTTTTTTTTTTTTAACAGTTCCATTAATTTCTTTAACGAGTATCAGAAAATCTTTAACATTCATGGGTAATAATTCTCTAAGTCTTATCCATTCTTTCCATTTTGTAGATATTTTTCTTCCTTTAAAAAAAGAAAAAACCTGATTAATTATAAGAAGATGGATACTTAACTGAGCTTCAGGCTTCTTGGTGAATCCCAGCCTGAAGCTGATGAATGTTATCTCTGACAATATAAAGAGTTTTTTTCTTTTAATTGAGTTTTTAAAAAATGGGGATATGTTCAAAAAAATTGCAAGACAAGGTGATACATAACTGTCATGAATGAATTAAACTCACCCTTAGGAAAGCTTCATTACATACACATTTTCTATGTCAGAAAAATTAATAAAGACTATATCTGTCTATCTCTATGAACAGAAAACACTTTTATTAGTCTGTAAAATAAGAAAATCTAATAGAATAATCACAAAAATAGAGGAAAAAGGATTTAATTCCTCAAACTTTTAAATATTTTAAATACTCTCCATTTTTAAAGATGTAATAGAATTTAATTTGATTAATAGTGTCTCTTTGGCTAGAAAAGAATATCATTTACAGTATTGCCAATCCCAAATGTCCTAATATTATGAGTTCTGGATCACAAAAATCATGACACTGAATTTTTAGTTTGTTTCTAAAGCAACTCCGCATCTGTTCTCCTAAAAATAAAAGTCCTCATTATTTGGCATTTGGGTTATGAATTATTAGATCAGAATTTGTAACTAGATAACAATTTCAAGCTTTGCATTGGCATTCTATGGAACAAGAAATCTATTTATTTTTTTTTTATAGAAAAGAAAACCAAGAATGTTTGAGCAACAATCCACATGTGCATTTACATTACTGGAGATTGTATAAATCGAAGCAGTACTCGTAAGGCAGGTACATGGGTTTGTCATGTAAATGACTTATGAATTTTCTTCTTTAATCTGTCATACAGTCCTAAGGAAAATTTGTTGAAGAATTATGATATCTCAAGTAGTACTTGGGAATGCTGATCTTTATTTCCTGCCTTTCCTGCCCTATCCATATTACCTACAGCTTAAGAGTGTTGAGTGCTGCATATCTCCTTTTACCTGACTTCAAAATAGACTTAGTAATCATTAGTTTTCAGATGAAATGACCAGAGAATAGAAGCTCTCAGGAAATCCTGTGTTAATCCACACTAATTTGCACTGTAGCATGCAGCTACCAATGCTCACATTGACATCTGGCAGCTCGGTAGGCTCTGTGGAACTTGGCCACAGATGCTTGTGGCAATTGCCTGCTTGTTTACTTAGCAAAAGGTTGTGAAATATCTGCTTCCTCTCTTGATAGTTGCCTTTCAATTAAAACATGGCAAGAGAGACACTTGGGGATGGACAGCAAGGCATATGTTAGGTTAAACCTTGTATGCAGTGGTGGCGTAGGTAGAGTAGGGCCTGATCCTGACAGCAGCAAAAACTTCAGTGTCACTGTGCTCTGCCCAGGACCAATTAGAAACCTTGATAGAAATCATATGTTCATTGAGTTCTAGGCCAGTAAAGACCTCTCAGTTGTCTGAGCTGGTCTTTTTATTGTTTATTGTAGTGAGGCAAACTACTTATGTTTTACTGCAGTATTACTTTTATGAGAGTAAAGCCTATCCTTCAGAAATGTAGTAATGGTTCAAAACGTAGAAAACTATCACTCTGCATGGGAAGCTTATGAGGTGATGAGTCATGTTCAGCTACAAAAAATGTGTACCCCATTTCCAATTTGAGATCGTCTGAGTACAGCTTCCAGTTGCTGGTTCTTGCTGTAGCCTTCTCCACTAGATTAAAGAGCTCTTCAGTACCTGCTATTTTCTCCCTATGAGGGAGCTTATACTGTTTAATCAACTCCTTCGTTTCCTTCTTTATAAGCTAAACAGATTGATCTCTTTCAATTGTGGGGCATTATCTCTAGTCGTCAGCTTATTTTCTGGCTCTCTTCTGAACCCTCTCCAGATTTTCAACATGCTTTTAAAGATGCATATGACAGAAGTCATAGCAGTAGGAAGTATCATTCTTGTCAGTACTACATATAGAGGTACTACATGTATTTATTTCCTGCTGCTCTTTACTCCCCCAGTTATACTTCCAAAGACCTAATTACTTACACATCCCTTTTATAACTGCAGCTCTTGGAGCTATTTTTTTCAATTGCTTGCATATAGTTTTTGACTTTTAAGCCCCTTCCATGATTCTTCTTTTCCAAAATGCATGATTCTGTTTAATACATACTGTCTACATTGTTTGTTCTTAAAAGTATACCTTTGCAATTGGACATACTGAACTGCATTATGTCTGAGTGGGACATAAGTCCCCGTCTTTAGCATAATTTAACTTTGTGTTGTATGTAAATTTATTTTATTTTTTTTTAATTTACAAATTATGAATAAAATGTTAAATAAGAACAAGCAGAACACTGTCTCCTTTAAGGTCCCAGCAGATATTCCTGTTTCATTAATTGACACCTGTTGCTTGCAATCTGTTTAGTTAGCCAGTTTTTAGTTCATAAAATAGAATGCCGTGGTATTGTATATTTTCTACATGAAAATTTGTTACTTGATCTGACACCTCGCAGATGCCTCTATATATTACATCTGCATGTAATCTTTTTTGACAACTTTAAGTCTGATCAAAAGATAAATTTAGTCTGATCAGAGCAGATACATAGTAAAAAAAGATAAAAGCCATGTAACTTTAATTATATTCCTATAAATTAATTTTCTATCTACTGATTTCTGGATTAACTTTTTCATTACTTTAAGTGCACTTAGTGCATTTGGCATCAGTGTAACAGCCCCAGGAGTCATCATCATCATTTTGTTTCCCCTTATTGAGTACTGGCACAGAATAAATACTCATGTCAATAAAACAGCCTATCCTTTCTGATTGGTATTATGTAGTGGTTTTGGCTCTGCCCTGGAAATATCCCCTCCTTTATTCTTGAGCATGCTGTCTTTCTCTGGTTATTTATTATGGATCACTGGATAGAAGATATCCTGGTTTACATTCCTGTTAACAAAACTCAAGTCTTAAAATTCTCTCCAATGCAACTATTTATTTTATGTAAAATCACAGTCCTCACTGTGTTCAAAACCTGCAGATTTTCTAAAATTTTTAAATAAGAAAATTTACATTCAGTTTGACTTCAAATACATTTAGTTTTCCAAGCATGCAGTCCTTCCCAAGACTTTGGCGTGTGATGAGCAGACATATTTCTCCTCTTTTCCCATCCACATATTGGCTTCCTCCATTTTTTCAATTAAGTTTCAAAACCATTCCTTGAGGGAATATCTTTCTAGCTTGAATCATCTGTCTTCAAGACCCCTTTTGAAATTTTGCCGAAGCCCCGTTTTAAGCCTGCATTACAGCATTATGGGCTGAATTTACACGGAGGTGCACTGCATTACAAAGAACTGAATGGCTATATCTTTGCACAGTAATTCTCCTTTAGAATGACTAAAATGGCACTTCCAGCTGTGTACCACAATGAGGCTTCACAAGGGAAAAATTATGAACTCTTTCTAATCTTCTCTTCTTTAGCTTTCTAGTTCTCCATGTCTGTTTTGTTATTGCATGCATTTAAATCTAGCAGTTATCACTGAGAATTAACTGACTTATAATTTTTATACCTCTTAAATTGACTAAACCACACAAATTTAGAAAGGAAAACTGAAAAATCTTCAATTATCTCTGTTATGTGAATTGTTCTTCCTTCTCCAACATTGGAATATATACACCTGACTGGTCCGCTCAATCTGTTGTGAGAATTCCTCTTAAAAAAATCAAGTGGAATACCTTTATAAGCAATAGGCGCTACTTATTGCAGTCAAGTCATTCTTCAACACCTCTGCTAGTAGGTCTGTCTTAGTTTTCTTTGGGATTTGTTTTTTTTTTCACTGGAATTTAGCTTGTAAAGCCCCTTGTTCTTCTTGTTCCCAACAGACAGATACCATCTGGACATTGTTATGTTGTAATTGTGGAAAGCGTAATATTTTTGTTTGTTAGGATTATAGGATTAGTTTGGCTTTTAAATAAAGTGAAACAGGCATCTTCTCATTAACATTTATATTACTTCTTTCTTTGGTTGCAGCCAATAATAGTAAAGCATAAGGTTTGTGTGATTTAGTAGATTTTTTGAAACAAAACCTGTCCATTTTGGTGCCATGGGATATGGCAACAGATTAATGTGGAGTTTGGCTGTGTCTGGCTTCACAGTGAAAGCGTGGTAGAACTGCATTAGTTCACATACCCTAAACTTTTGAATTCTTGCACTTCCAAATTCCAATTTGAAATTTCAAAAGTGTGGTCCCATAGGCAAGGTCTAAGGTGCACTGGAGATCACTGCGCTCCAGGTTGCACATGCTTTAGCTCTGTTAGTGCTCTCAGTCCTTCACCCAAACCACTGATATAAAGGGAATTCCTCATATACCAAGCAAAAAAGGCACAGCTGCGTGATGCAGGCGACAAGAATTCTTTTATACTGGCTTTTGCGAAAACTTGTCCTTGATTTTTAAATATACAGAGATAAAAAATTGGTGGTGATTCTTGCTAGTTATTTCAATGCTTAATTACTTTTTTTGTTCTTATTTGTACCTTGTTTCTGTCTTACATTTTTCAAGATGCAGTTATCAGCCACTGGTTCTTGTACCATTCTTTTACAATTGGAAGACTTTTCTTGGAATGAGTTTTAGTATTTCTCCTAGGTAATTAAGAATATGAGCAAATTGCGTATTATCCATACTTTTGTCTATCTGGATAGATTTCTATCGTTCAACAAATCATTCTGGAATATGTTTTCTAGGATTTGGGCCATTCTGCAGCTCTTTGCATCATCCTTCTTATCAAGTTCCTTTTTTAGTGAGGGTCACCGGAACAGAACAGTGTTCCATATTCTTCATGTATGTATATTGTATAAATTCATACAGGAAAATATTGAAGTGTCAAGACTTAAGACTTTCAGAATTTTTCTATTCTAGATGTCTTTTTAAAGAGGCTTTAGTTTTGCAAAGACTGTGACTATTCAGGCTAAAACTTTACATTTTTGATGCAGACCCTAATAAAGATTCTTTTAATTATTTGAGAAAACTGCTTATTTTCCAAGAGAAGATAATTTTCCTTGCAAATATTGTTCAATCACTGTTTAATTGTAACAGTTAAACAAGTGCTTTTCATTCTTTGTCCCCATTCTTGCTAATTCTGACTTTAAGGAAGTTACCTTTTGAATTGAGGTTTCTAGTAGTTCTTTGCTTAGAAGTTCGTTTATTTCATGGTGAGGAAGGCCATGTGTACAAAGGAGTTGAATAAAATGCTGTGCAGTTTATCACAGGATAGGGGATAATAGAATATGTTCATTGCCTTGCCCTGGTCTTGTTTTCTGCGAGTGGGTGATTTAAAAAAGGCTTAACTGGAAAACCTTACACGTGGTGTGAAGATGACCTTTCACAAGGGCAAGAGACCGTGACATCAGAGAAAAAAAAGACACATATTTGAGAAAATGTTCAGTATGAAAATTAGGTGTTGTGCAGGAGCAGCAATAAATGACCTGCCATTGTTATTTCAGAGTGAACTGAGGAGAGCTATTTCAGCAGATCAGTATGAGTGTGTTGGTTTTATACTGGGGAAAAAAATTAAATCTAGAATTGAATTTGAGTGCAATAAAAGGCTTTGGTGTATTGTTATGAATGTTAATTTAAATGCACAGAAGCCAAGAACTTTAGAGTTACAGCAGCTGTGGGAAACATAAGTTGGTAATGTTTTAGATACACTTCAGGGCATAAATTTCTTAGCATAAACAGCAATACAAAACACTACATATGTGCCAGTAGATAGGGTAATGGATGCTGTGGGAACCATGTATGACTTTGAATTTCTGGACTTTAAATTCAGAACCCCAAGACTGCACTCACTCACAGCTGTTTTCCCACTGAATATATAAGGTATAGAATGAATTATGTCCTGTTCTAAAATACAGTGCCCTGATTCAGCGTAAACTAAAATGCTTACATAAATTCAAGCATCTAAGTAGCCACACTGCTTGCTATGTAACTTCTTCCTTGTATGATTAATGCACCTACAAGCTTTTACCAGGCACAATTACTGACATCTTAAAAACAGTGTAAATCAAGAAATGAAAATGAACATGTTAAGCAAAGTGGAAGCTGCTATATTGTCAGAATCACCCATCTTTGGATCTGACAGAGCCCTGTTGACCCTGAGTTTGAGCAGAATGGCCTAATCCTGAACGTTTTTTAAATTCTGGTATATACAGAAGTTGCAGTGCTGGTGTTTTGTCTGGAACTGAGCAAAAGTGTCTTGAGCAGGGTGAGTTCCCAGGATGACTAATTTATTTAGCTGGTAGCTGCCCTTAGATGTGCAACTGCGAGGCAAAGAGCATGAGTCATTGGTCCATGGCATGGTGAGGGAAGGGGCAAAGGATTATATCAAGATAGCTGTACAAGTCACCTCCTGTAGGTGGAAGGAGGAAGGATCCCATGGGATTAAAGACTTGTCTCTGTTACCGGCAAGCTCTGATTGTGCTGCAAGGTGCAAAGATAGATGCTGTCTGCCCAGGGACTTTGAAAGGCACTGTGCATTTTCTAGCGCAGTAGCCTTTGCTTCCCTCTGCCCTGCTTCTCAAAGCACATTTTCTGTCTCAGAGCAGCTAGATTAAGATTCTTGATGGTTTGTCAATTTGGCTTCAGCTTCCTGAACTGCCTGTCTTGAGCAGCAGAGGAGATCAAGGATTCTCTCTGGATATTTTTGCTTTTAGCTAATAGTTAATACTGGCTAAGATTCAAGTTAATTCACTTAATGCTGTCTGAGTCTTTATGGCCTGTAGATCATCTAGTGCTGATGTCCCTATATTACATGTGCAATGTGATTGTTGGCTCTAGTCATAGAACTTTGTAATAAAAAGTAATAGGTTTTGTATTTTTTTATTCCCTCCTTAACCCAGCATTCATAATATTTACACCCTGAGCAGCCCACTGTTGCTTAAAGTGTGTGTATTATGAAATAATCTGTGTCCACTTGATTGATTTATTCTCTGTTAAGCATCAGGTCTACATACTGTTGTGTTCATTTCTGACATGTTTAGTGTGACAGTTTATAAATACACTGAGTTCACTTCCATTTTCTTCTAATCCATCAAATCAGCCTAACCAGTAAGGAAGTATTTCTCCTTTTTAAAATGTGTATGGTCTGAGAACAAATCGAATTTCCTTATGTCTTTAGTGACCTTTCTGCTGATGCTTTTGTTGTGAAACCTCTAAGAACACACCAGAGTAGGAAAATACAAGAAATTTAGCCTGGCTTCTTTGCCTGTATATAGCAAACATGGTGATTTAAGAAACAGCTGTGACTGGATGTTTTTGGGGGCTTTTTGATTTGGGTTGGTTTTTTTTTTTTTTCATATCTATTTTTTTGATTTAACAAAGACGGAAAGAGATAGTATCAGAAGGTTGGAATTTTTACCATTGATATTAGTGGGCTAGGACTTATTTTAGAAAACCTTGATGGGTGGTCAGGGGTAAGGTTTATTTACTTTTATTTTTTAAGACTTTAGAAAACTACTTGTCAGTCTTTCTCTACCTTTAGCAGGGCTAAATGTACTTTTGCACTCATTTAGAACCTGAGATCCTGCATAATTCCATTATGGCAGTTGTGAGAGACTCGAGAACATAACCGAGTATTTCGAAACTCATGATAGGAGTTTCATGTCAGTGCTCATAATGTCTAGATACTTAGCCGTTGTTTCCTTCTATGACAGTTCATTATAATCTGGTTCTCCTGAATGATTGACAGTGGTTGACACATGGACTAGGTAGCTATCTTCCCACTCTTGACGGCACTGCGGATTAAAATTACATGGGTTTCTTCCCAAAGAAGCATTCAAGGGTCTTCTCAGCATGCCTCTAAAGAGATGCTGATCAAAATCCTGTTTAAAGTCAGGAGCTGAGTTCACATTAGCTACCTCAGTGCCTAAATTCCACACCAAAATTAAAGAGAGAGATGAACAGATAACAGATGAGCAGCCTGACCCCAGCTGCCTATATAGCTGCTAGAAGGAGGAAGGTGCACTACCTAAATTCAGCAGACTGTAGTTGGCAACCTGCATTAACCTGTGACTACCAGCCATAGGTCGGTACTACTAGCCTTTTTAGCACGTAATGATAAGTACCAGAAGGGGACTGTGCCTATGAGCATACTAGTGCTGTCTCTCTCTGCCTTCACAGCAGCCAAGAAGGATGGACTAGAAAAGAGATGCTGCGCAGTTGCCAATGCCAGTATAGCCAGTATTCTAGATGAGGTCTCCAGCCTCTGTGTGGCCTCATCCTTTCTTCTCTGACATATCGGTGATATTTTGGCCATGATCTAGCCTTCAGGGATTTGGGAGGAGGAAGCAATGGAGAGGATGGATGAAGCTAGCTGTCTGTTTTATAGCAACTGTAACAGATGTATGGCAATGTGCTCTTCTTCGGCAGCTGCCAGCAGCAATGCTATTAGTTGCCAAGACAATTGGCAGCAGATGGCTTTGTCCAATTGTGCCATGAAATTCATTTAAACTAAAAAGATGGAGTATTGTACTTGTAGCTGATTCATTACATGAAAATGAGACTCCCTGTACTCTGATTTTATAAGTACTGAATTTCACAATCGCAGCTGAGAATCCAAATATTATGTATCCCCCCCCACCTCCACAGCCCACCAGCATGACCATGCAAAAGTGAGAAAAGCCTGGTTGTTTTTCTTCAGTGATATCAAAGGAAGATTCCCTATATTTACTATAGCTGCTAAGAAAACTCTTTAAAGTAGGATTGCAACCAAGGAAACTTTGGACCTACACTTCCTGTGGGTTTTTTGTCCAATTACTCATCCTGTTCTTTATTTTGGCAGCTGACCCCATCATCAAAACAGTATTACATTGCAATATCTGAGTAAAAATACATGGCATCTGTGG
This sequence comes from Ara ararauna, assembly GCA_028858755.1. Lineage (NCBI taxonomy): Eukaryota > Metazoa > Chordata > Aves > Psittaciformes > Psittacidae > Ara > Ara ararauna. The sequence continues at coordinate 91,476,694 of CM054376.1, read as the reverse complement.
TAAGTTCTTGAATACATTTTTTCCTGCAAAATAACGTGCTTGATGGAGTTCCTCTTCCAGCTTTTCTTCTATACAGTGACCAGAATTGTTATGTGAGTTTGAACTGCTAGTCTTCATGGAACTTCCTGAGAAAAAGGAATAAAAAAAGGACAGTATAGAAGCAGTTGTCAAATTTATACTGTTTTAATGCTAATGCGAGCCTCACAGAATCTGGTATCTCTATATGGTTTGCAGTTTTGTTTCTAAAATAGGCTCATTTAAGTAATAAGAAGAATTGCTAGACAGCTGTTTTTCTGGCAAGAAAGATCTACACTATCAGTGTATACCCTATTCTTTTCCTGATTTTGCTTTTTGTAAAAAACCCCAAATTTCACATATTAATACGGTTGTTGGCCAGTCTCTTCAACTGAAGTAAAAAATCGTAGTTCTCACACTTGCAAAAGGAATATTAAAAAAAAGTAAATCTAAAAACTCCAAAAGTATTTTGCAAAACTTATAATTTGAAGAAAAATCAAATCTGTCATTTTGGGTACCTAATAATTTTTTAAGTGCTTGGACTTAATGCTGTTAATGCCAAAAGCAGATTCATTATATTTTTAAATTTTTGGAAAGCTAAACACAGCAAAACAATTTTTAATATCTTTTTAATTCATGTCAGGATTTGAATATTAACTTAAAAGCTTAATCTTGGCCATCCCATTTTAAGCGTCTTGAAGACAATTTATTTTGACTAGGACTATATTTTTCAATCGTACCTAAGTGATTTAGGAGCTAGGGAAATAGGCCTACATATCAGGCTCAACAGTATTCAAGAGATTTAGGAAGGCACGTGCAGACTCTGTTCTTGTAACTAATGAATGCCATTCTATAGATCCCACTCCAAGTCCCAAATTTTATAAGTATGTTAAATAGCTGGAAATAAAAAAAAATAAATAAATCTATTTATAGAGTTGTAAAAGAAGAGAAGTGATAGAGGAATTCCAAAATACTGCAGTGGCCTAATCAGGGTCTTTTCTAAGAACACTTCACCAGTATACAGTCATTTATATATTATGCTGGTAAAGCATTTCTAGCATGGAGGCAACTGTACCAGTACCAGTAAAACCCCCTCTGTATTGATATAATAAGCAGCTTCCCAACAATGAAATGTACAGCTGGTGAACATGAGGGTTTTTTCTGGTGTAATTGTATGTACTCATAGTACTTCCGCAAGGATAACCGTTCAGTCAGGGATTAAACATTTTCATACCCCATTTCATGGCTCAAGAAGTCTCCTCAGAAGCTTAGGTGTATTGCTTGAAAGCCTGAAAAATCCCCCAAACAACAATTTGGTTGTTAGTTTGTTACCAAAGTAACAGGGCTTTTAATACAATAATATACAATCATTAGAGATTGTTGGTTTTTTGCATTTCTTTATTACTTCCCTGATCTCTGCCAGGAAAAAGGTACTCTTAGGACCTCCTATTGCATTTGCAGCTGGTGAAATAAATGGGGAATATTTTAATTTTAATTAATATGATCCTACTTAAGAAGAAATTAATGAGCTGTTCTTCCAAAAATCTTTTTGTCAGTATTCCATATTGACATTACACATCCATACAATGACGCTTGAATGTATACAATTTTGTAAGGCTGCTTAGTATTCTTCTCTCAAATTCAGCTTAACTACTCCATGGTGGCTTTGAATCAGTAGCACAAATAGTTCTGCTCTGATTTTGAAATTTCATAGCACAGACAGCCTCAGGGTCACTACAGTGAACTGAGCGGCCTAAATCTAGGCTGCATTTATCAAGACTCATACTTAAGAGCTGACTGAAATATTTCATTCTGTCATTATGTATGACAAGGCAGTACCTTGTCTCATTTATTAAAATAGGAAAGATTTCAAATTTCAATTTTGACAGCATTTTCATTATCATTATGATAAATATGAAGCAGAGGTTAACATCCTCAAAGCCAAATTGTTGCAGTAAAACAGAAATAAAGGGTTTGACATGGTCAAACCCTTTAGTAGCAGCCACTGACATACAGAACATGTTCCGGGTTTGTGGAATTTCTTCTCGTTTAAATATTCTTGCATTTCCTGAGGCCTGTCTCCTTACAGGGCATTGGCAGGCTGTCAGAATCGATTTATAGTAAGTCTTGGAACAGCATTTTCAAAAAGAATATTAAGTCTCACATTCAAGAGCAAAGTTAGCCAGTTAGGACTTACTTTTAAAAGTCATTTAAGCAATTTGAGTAAGGATAGATGCCTAAAGGTGCACTTACCTGCTTTATAGACACCTGCTTTTATTTGAAAATCTGCTCCTCTCAAGCCTCTCAGGCTAGTCAGTGTCTATTTCTTTCAATGGAATGGCCTTCTAAATCAGCTAAGCAATCTTTACAACCTTATTTTTGTCAGAATGGTATAAATACATACAAAAAATCCAGAGACTATACTTTCATTGGAAAGTTTCAATATAGGTGAGGTTTAAAATTAAATTATACTCATCTTCATCATCTAAATGAAAACAATAATTATGGGTGCTTTACTATCTCATTGTTCTTCCATCCCCCGGTCTGTACTGGAAATGGGAATGAGAAACAGGGAAAAAATAAAATGAAAAGGTTTTTGATGCTTGGACTTTATTTGACAGCTGGGGAATAAATTAATTTCAAATTAAGATTAAAAAAATAGGTTTGGTAAATCAAGCTGTTCTGGGAAAGAGTTCTCAGACAACTGTCTTAATAATTTTGGCCTGCTACATGACTGATATTTTCACCCTTATCTGAATTATAAAGGCAATCACTACTTCTTTTATTGAAGTTAGTAATTTTCTTTTTCTTTCAAAAGATGTCACTGCTTATGGACAATTGTTCTTATATAGATATATCTACTGATTTAGATTTATTTCTCATATCTGTGAGTAAGCATTACAAAAACTTGTGGTACTTGGAACTAGTTTCCTCATTCTCTAGGGTTTCATTGTCCTCCAAAACTAGGATAGGTGAATTTAGTAAGAGTAATATATGTGATCTTCAGATTTTCCTAAAATTCAGTAGTCTTAATAGTGTTCAGTCTCTTTTTCTTCAAAAATTTAACCCAAAGTCAAGCACATATGTTTTTCCTTAATAAAATTTAAATTAAGGTCGGTGTCTGCTAGTCTTGTCTTAAACTTGATGGATATTTTTTGACATCCTCACCCTAGCAGCTCCATTCCTGGGGTTCCATTATGGGTTTTTTTCTGGCTCGTGTGTTCTCTATTTTAAATTGGCTTTGTGCCTCTCTCTCTTTTGCTATTTTCATTTTATGAACCAGTGTATGAAATGTGACCTCAAGTTACCGATTTTCATGTTTCTCAGAGCAGCGTTTCACTGCTGTCTGCATACGTCATTCCCCTAACAGTTTAAATTCTTTTTCTCAAAGACATGTATAATCCCATGATTGTACTGTGCCCTAAGTTCAAAATTTGTCTCCATGCACTGAAATTCAGTCAGCAAGATAGACTCATTGTGATTTATTGGTAGCTTTAATTGATATGGTAGGAGTGGTCAAAAAGGGAACAAGGGAACAATTTGCAGTCTGCCCTTTATGCTACCTATGTGGCATAGGATAGAATTGTTCTTACACCACTCGAAAGTGCCATTGCCTCCCCTGTTCTGACCTGCCACATTTATGAAAGTATCATGGATCGTTACTGTATTTTCAGTAATGTTGCAGCTGAACTGATAATAGTTCCAGATAGGTTATCTTCTTTTTTTTCTCTAGAAGCCTTTAATAGATATGCATATAATGATCATGCACCAATCTCATATATACCCCAGTATCTCATATGTGACTCATATGCAAGTCTTCAGGAGTCACTTTTTTCTCATTTCTTTCGTAATCCATTTTTAATTGAGATCACTGACTGTATAAGCCTTCAGAGGGCCTGCAAGTTTTAGTCCCCTGAGCAGAAGATCTTTCCATTTCCAGGTGAGACAACAGTGCTCAGTAATAAAGGGTGGGAAATTATATTGCCTTGGCAAGCAGAGCTCTGTCGTCTATACCACCATCTTTTTGTTGAACTTGCCTGTCCACAAGGATCTATGTGAGTTCTTTTTGGCTCTTGTTTTGTCAGTAACTCATCTCAGTAGCTTCTTTTTATCTCCCCTAAAAGTTCTTCAGTAACAAATCAAATCTCATGTGCTTCAGGATACAATTCAAACCTTGTGTTTCAAAATACAATTGAAAACCTAGTATTGTCAGCAATGATTTGTCTTTCCCACTGGCATAAATTAGCTTCACTTCTCCTCATGGATCATATTTGCTAAGACTTCTGAGTGGTAGCTCTGCTGTGGCCATACTCCAACCCATCTGTTTCTTGGGCTGCAGAAATGTGAGTCTTTCGAATATATTTGCTTTTGGTCCTGGCAAAGCCTTTGAGAGCAACCCTGCTCAGGAAAGGTGTGTGCCGCTGTTGTTGAAAGGATGTAACCAAAGGTGGATTTCTATGAGGCTCTGGCTCAGCTGATTTGGGATGTTTCTACTCCCTGCCTGGGCTTCTACTCTCTCTCCTAAGCAACTACTGATTGCCACTGTTTTGTTCTTCCATAAGTTTCTAGCCTTTGTGAGGCTGTGCTAAACCAACATTTAAGTGTTCTGCATTTAAAATAGCCCATTCCTCATGGCAGTTGGGAAAAGAGCTTGGGAGTTTCTTAAGCATGTGTGTCACAGTACTGCAGTTTGTCAGGCCATCAGCTCTGCAAACCACTCTTAGTGTTTGCACTTCAGCTGCTAGTACATACAGAAATGGTTTTTGCTTTATTCTGCCCTGTACACACTTGGGGCAAATGAAAGTTGATGTATTTCTGTATGTCCTAATTTTTCAGAGCTTATGCTTAAAATCCATATATTCTTTCCACATATATTATTAAGTGTAGTGTGGTATAATTTGCATATGTTCCTAAGGTCACTTTCCCTGCAAGTACTTCTATCCCCAGTGTAGGAGCAAGAGATACATGCATTCCTATGATTTGATTTACTCCCTTTCTGGCCAGGGATTTTGCCTGTAGCAGTAACACAATCTATGTCCCTGTTCTCCAAAGCAGTAAATGTTTCTTTTCTTTCAGGCACACAACACTAATTCTAAGCATTCCACAATACAACAGTATTTTCCTTACTATCCTTCTTTACATACACATATCTTGAGAATTAGATATATATCTCTGTTCAAGAGAAAATGAGTGAACAGCCTGCAGAGTGCTAACAAATTATCCTTATTAGTTTTATCCATAAATACATGATTATTGTCAATAGAAACTATGCAAAAATGAATTTTGATAAGTAGAAGAGCTTTGTTTTCACTTGGTTTTCTTACATATTTCTCATATAAGTAGACTGTCATTAGTAGATTAAAAAAGAATTTTTGGCTGCTTTACTACTGCATTTAAAACCTGTAGCTGTAGCTCTTGGTTATGCCTGTAGCTTAGTGCCAACTTGTTTAGGTTTACATCACCAAAGGAAAAGCATATAGAGAAAGAAAAAGAGAAATGTAAGATAAACTGAATGTTAACAGCACCTCTGTGGTGTCTACAGGGTTTATGGCAAAAAGTATTTAACTGTAATTGTTGGGTATTTTTTTTGCCACGGTGGGTGTGAAACAGCCAGGATTAAGAAAAGAAACAAGCATTTCCGAAGTCAAACAACAGCCTGAAAAATCATCTCACAACAGATACAGGAACATTTGAACAATATGGGAGTGCATTTGTGGCTGCTAGTAATAGCCCCTCCAGAATACAAAACTCATTCCCACATTCTATAGATCACTGTTTTACTGGGAATTGTGCCCACTTGAGCAGGTACTGAATTTTGCACAATGTCTTAGGATATTTGAAAGTGAAAACTCAAGCTGTTGTGTTTTAGGCTAAATTTGTAGAAGAATTTCTATCTAATTTAGAGAATCCTCACCTAGATTAGATGCTTTATATCTTGGATACTTCTGTCACTTCATCCCCTACTTAATTACTTTCATTCTTCCCTAATTGAGTTTAGGGTAATAACTTTGATAACTCAGACACCATCTGGCATGGGAATATATATTTCACAAGAAGAAAGCAGCAGAATTACACTTGAAATTCGGCTGTATTTGTTTCCTCTCTCTTTTTAAGAGAAATAATGAAATCCAGGCATGCAAATATTGTCATTTCACAATTTTCAAAGAAACATGCGCCATAACAAATCCAGTGATGTATAACTAGAGAGTGTACTTTAGAATTCCTCACACATATTCATTCTGTTAAATAAAATAAATAATAACGTGGTTGTAGCTATGCGATTGAGGCTTGAAATGAGGCTTATTTTCACATCTCCTGTGTGCAGCTGGTAAAAGCCAGTCGGTTAGATTAGATATACCTGGGCTGCTCGGGGCTGAATTTGGAAGGGATGAATTGATGAAAATTCATTACATAAGCATTTTACATTCCTTAATCCATAGAGCAGGATCAGCATCAGGCTATTATGAGGGATTACGGTCTGCACAGCCACACAGAGGATGAATCTAGAATTTGCAGAAATTTCAAAACGAAGAAGGGAATTGGGAAATGCTAGGCTCTGAAATTTAGGCATTAAGGATCTTCAGGACCTGCTTAAGAACCAGATCCAAAATGCCTGAACAAGAGAAGCATAAAAAGGGGGAAAAGATATCAGAAAGGGAAAAGGCACAGCCATGAAATTAAATACATGGTAATTGATACCTAACAGATTTTGAGGTTTTTATATTGTCGGCAGACTTAAAGACTTAAACTGCTTTGTAAGTGCTGTAGTGTAACAGAATGGAATTGATATCACTTTACTTTGATTTGAACATTTTTTCCTGGAATCTGGAAACCTTCTGAGTGCCCTAACCCTAAGAGTTACACCTCAGGGTGTACTGGGTACGTATCTGTGAAAATAACATGTTTTTCAATATAAAACTTTCCCTGCAGAGCTTTCTCAAGGGTAATTCCAACAAAAATAAACAAAGAAAGCAGTAATTCAAATGATTGGCGATTCACCCTTGCTATGTTTATTTATCTGGTATAATACTGTTGTCTTGCAAGTTCTGCTAAAGTTTACCACGGGGTATTTAGTGCTCCTTTAAATGCCCAGCAAAACTTATGATTGTGTTAGTAATCAGTCCTCAGGCAGAATTGATGGCTCCACCATAGCTGTCACAAGTTTGTCACAGGTGCTGGCCCTTTCATTTACCTACCCTAGCTGACATGTCTGTTGTTACAAAATGTATCTATCATAGTAAAGCGCAAGTCATTTGAATAGTCGTAATAAAAAGCTGGAATTTCTAGTTCGAAGTGTTCAAAAATCATAATTCACTATATCTAAAATTATAAGGTTTTAAGAGTTTTGTCTCCTGATTTTTTTTTTCATTGTGACAGGTCATGGTGTTTTTCAGCTCTCTCCTGTTGAGATAAAACGAGATTTTACTGCAAAGGAAACAAACCAGCCAAAACCATTGATATTTTCTCATGTAACTTCCAGATTTAACTTTCCGATATGTCTAAGCTATTGCAAGACTTTAAACACAATTTTAAGAACTGGAAATGCCGAATCAGGCAGAAAATTCCTTGCTCACTGTTACATCTTCTGTGCTTCTTAATGTTCCAAGTTGGAACAAGATTTAATGACTGTCACATAACAGCAGAGTAGAATAGACCTACGTGGTCTTTAAGCAAGTCTGGAATTTTACTTTCCCTCTTGATTTGATTTAGTCAGATTATTCAGGAAAAGGAAGAAAAGCATTGTCTCAGGGAATTTACAATAAATACTTGGGCTCATCAAATAAGAAACTAAATTGTTTCCATAGAAGGTACTATAAGGTGCTAATAAGAATTTTAAGTATATACCTGGTGAAGTTACAATTTCTCAGAACATGAAAAGCTGTCTTTCAGAATATAAGAAATCACATTCAAATGTCCTGCCAAGTGGAATTTTACCCTAAGGGACAAAATATATATTGTATACTGATAGAAGTATAGGATTTTCTTCAGAGGAGCACATGAAGTTGCAGCTGGTACAACTCAGTTTCTGTACAGTTTTAATGATAGTTAAGACCAGAAGAAGGCATGATATAAAAAAGTAAATTTGATAGTAATACCACAAAAAAGTATTCCAGTTATGTTGTCTGCTTCATTTTTTCCTGGGCAGATGGGTATAATTTGGAAGTAGGGAAGGCTGTATTTTCTTATTTGTTGTAAGGGTATGTATTGCAGCCACCTGGTCTCAGAGTGAAAAGGGTGAAGTAAGCAATGTCCTTCTAGCATTCACTCCTCAGCCTTATCCTATGTCAGTTCTTAGCAGCTGATTCCTGTCTCTAGATTAATTCAACATCATACGTACGTAACAGAATATATAACTGAAAATAATGACTAAGATCCTTCCCTTTACCTCAAACAAGATGGGAGTAGTTGTGAAGGGGAGCTACTTTTATTTTCTCTCTCTTGTTTTCCCCCTCACCCCATTGTTGTTTCTTTTTTAGCTTGACCTTTAAAGGATTTTTACAGTTGTATTATTTGTTTTGTGCAGCTGACCTATTGTTTGGGTTTCTTTTTTCCTCATGTCTGTTCTTTAGGCATAAGGTGTGTTAATTCAGGGTTTTTACATGAAACAGTTTTGGCCAAGTCTCCATCTATTCCGCTTAGACTTCAAGATAACAAAAGATATTTCAAGTGATAGAAATAAACCTATAATTACAGTAACAAAGGAAGATAGATAGGTATTTTAAGTCTATCAGCAGCAAGAAAGGGTAATTGCAAAGCTGTAATTGACCACTCTACACAACCCATTTACACCTAAACACAAGAATTTTTGAAAATGCCTTCACTTTCATCTTCCCTTTAGTCCAACACAAAAACTTATCACGGACATCAACTAGTTCATAATATAAGTCACTGTAGAAAGGCTATCGCTATCAGCTCCGATCACAAGCTACTTAACTCATTAAATTGCCATACTGTAGTATTTCATTTGTACTTATTAAAGAGGTCTCCCACAGTGTATTGTACTTTTGAGAGGAATTCCTGGAGATAATGGAAACTTAGAAAACAAGAGATCTTGTTGGGGGAAAAAAAAAAAAAGAGAACGTGTTTATTTCAATACATACAGATCCTGTTAATATTGAGCACTGCTACCCTGATTGAGTAAAGCAACTTTATTTTAGAACAGTAAGTGAGCATGTCAGTGGAACTTCACCTCAGTGTCATCTTACACAAGTATAGGCAAATTCTTTAGGATCCTTATGTAGGATCCTAAACATACATTAAGATGTTTCTGTGCACTGGAGCAGAAATTTCAATTAGTCTCACAGATATACCTCATCTATTACAAGACAAAATCTTTGTAGGCAGAACATCTAAATCTCCTTGTAAGTTGATGATATTTAACCCTAGTAAACTTGTGGCTGCTCAGAAAGGGAAATTTTCATTTGCTTGCTACACAGGAAGCTTGGCAGGTTTGTGATGGGGCACAGGGGATATGGCCCACATTCTGACCTACCACAGAACAGCGCTGTGTACGTTTATGGTGCAACATAAAAATGACTAACAACACCATGCTGTATGCATGCAGAATATCATGAAATATTAGCCTATGCTTGTTTTCATCAAAGTCACTGAGTTTTGCCTTTGAATCACTTGAAATAGAATTATGTTTCTGATATGCTGTCTTCACGTTTGTTACAAAACAAGAATGTCATAAAGAGGAACTTCCTCACGTTTTATAGGAAATCTAGGTCACCAACTGAAATGAAATCTGTATCTACCTGATATATCTGATATAAAATCAATTCAGTAGATACGTATTTCTTTGTAGAGGGAGCATCTCTAATGTATTAAAGCTAAATGTTTTTTAAAGATGTAAGTGTTAAGTAAGTCAATGCAAAAAAGAGGTTCCATATTACATGTCAATGGAGTCTAGTCACCAAAAATATATTGTAGTACTGGGGTGGATATCTGGCCACAGTGAAGCTAATTCTGAAACCACTGTTAATTTCCATGGGATTTCATGAGAATTAAGACTGCATTTTCTACTTTGTTTTAATTTCACTACTCCCTCTGTGTATACTGTGGGATTTGGTGATTTTAAGTAGAAAAGCAGTATTTTATCAAACACAATATATCGGCCAGCTGTGGCTTTCTATTTGGAAAACATGATGAAATAAGAAAATGTGAAAATCTATTTAGGATTCTACCAAAGTGTATGGACAACTCATTGCTGATTGATGTAGTTGTACCTTCTGCAGATAATCTAACTAGTTGCTTTTAGTTAATTTGTGAAATGTTGTTCTAGCGCTAGGGTTTTTTTTTTATATCTGACTTATTTTTCTACCTACTATCTTAAAATGTTCTGTGTTTCATTTCTGATGTCATTGCCATGACAAGCAAGCTACCATCTGCATCACTGCTGGGATGTTTTTTTCTCTGCCAAGTGTATTAGAAATTTTGCTGTATATATAGTACATGACGATCTGTTATGACATATTTCTTCATGAGGAGGGTGGGAAACTAACTCATGAGTTATTTTATCGCTTGTCATTGGTGAAGATAAATGTCATAACACTGATCAGCCTTCACTTGTTCTGAATGTGCTGTTATTTGCATTTTCCCCTCACTGTTCTTCAGGATTGAAGTGGCTGAAATGACAGGTGCAGCAAATGAAAAGGGCTGAGAATGTGTGGGGAAAATAGACGACTCAATACTGAAAGATATTAATATCTTATGCACTGCTATGTCATCAGTGAAATAACACTGATGTATTTCATAACATATTAAACTAGAAGTATAAACTTGAAATATTTCTGTCTGCATGCGTAATATTCAGGTACATTTAGAAAGAAGAGAAACCATTGTTTTAAAAATTGGTTCTTTGCTACTTGCCTTTAGATATATCTGTGCTCCTGTCTGTTGCTGGTGGTTAGAGCTCTGTAAGATTTGAAGGTTCTTACAGATGTGGTTCCTGCTAAGGAAGAAATTGTGTGGTGCAGAATTTGGATTTTCTTATTTACTTACTCATTTATCCTTGAACAATCCTTGATGCTCAGTCAGTGTTCAGGCAATCTCCTTTTTCAGCAGCATCAATCAAAATACCAGTGCATGGTTCTCTGATGGCATCTCTATGCCAAGGGAGATTAAGGGATATACAAGCTTTCCAGCAGGCTTCAGTAGCACCAACAACCCTGAACTAATACAGCATTTCTGTATATGCGTTAAAAATTAACTTTTGAGATTGTGTGTAGCAGTGCTACCAGGTGACTTCTAGCAAGACACATCAATTTTGCTACAGCTAAATTTTAAACTAGCACTTACGAGCCTAAATGCTGGCTTTCAGAGCGGCTGGCCACCTGCATTCCCTTAGACTGTCCATGTTTAACCAAAGCCAAACTCAAGTCATCTTTTCCTTACTATTCATTGCTGTTTGATGAAAAAACATTCAAGTCTGTTAATAGTAAGAATTTGATGGACTGTGGTACAGTAGCTACATGGGAGCAGGTAGTTGTGTTATGGATTCCATAAAGATCTTCCCAATTCTTTGCCACATTTCCTTATACCTAAATCAAATGTGCCTATGAATTCCTTTGGTATTAAGCATATCTGGGCATGCCTTGTGTGTCATATAATTGTGAAAATGTGGAGAATTGCACACATAAATGTAATCTACCCACTGTGTGTGTTTAACTGCATTTTTGATGCTATAGTTTAACCGGGGGGGGGGGGGGAAGGCTACGACTGATGACCAAGAATCACATTCAGGAAATGAAGTTCTTATCTGGAGAAATCAAGATAAGAAAAGACTAAACAGGGAACCACACAAAGATACTCCATTGTAGGAGAGGGCCACATCTGGAGGTCACTAGCATTAATGGGTTGAATCTGTGCACTGGAGTTTCAGCATGTCTTTTAAGGGCACCAGGCTGGCTTGTCACAGAGCAGTTGTTACACATTTTTCAGGTTGTAAGGAAACTTAGGTAAATGTTATGAGGAATATGCAAAACTCTGTCTTATATTATTTTTATTAGAGACATTCTGGAAGAAATGAATGATTGCATTTTTCCTGTTATACAGGGTTAGGATTTTTTTTGCTCTAGCTTGTAGATGTCAGTGTGTGTAAGTGCATTTCTTCTGAATGGTTGGCCTGATGAGGGTAAGGAAGGATATGCAAAGCAGACTCTCTTGCCCAGGTTCCCCAAATCCAAGTGCTGTACAATCAGGAAATGCATTATAGCATCCATTGTTGCTTCAGCAGGGAAAGCATGATTTACATATGCAAATACTGCTCAGAAGTTTAACTTAATAATTATCAGCTGGAGACTCTATTGATGAGCAGCTGAGGCTAATCATCAGCAACAATCTGAATTAGCTACTACTAGGCTTTGATTGAGCACACTTGTCTCATGCTTGTGGTTACTGTGGCAATTGTAGAAACCTATAGGTATTTTTATAATCTTTTCTAAGCTTATAGACAGATATTTCTTGTACTTTCTGTACTCTTAAAAAAACTATTAAATGCTGTAGGTTAGACTTTTTCCATTCCTATCTCTTCCACAGTGTTTTACTGAGCAGGAGCCAACATATAAGAGTTTCAGTCTTTTACATCCCACTGCCATGAATGACAGTCACAGTACTGTGTACAACTGCAGGGATGCATTTGGGCACATGCCTTACCTTAAAGAGCTTGTAGTGGCTGCCTGCTATTGATTATGTATCCTGCTTTATCGAGGCCTCAGAAGTTACCTTAACACCAAGCTCACACCTGAACGTAGAGAAATCTCTGGGCATAAGATATCCAAGTGGTTAATGAGAAAAGAGATACAGCTACTCCATAGGAAATCTTCAAATTAAGAGGATCCCATTGTCTTTCCTCCCACTCCTACTGTACACCAGAGAGATTCATCTGGCTACAAATACTAACCCTGCAGATATCATTCATACGCCTTTTCCTACGTGTCCCTAATTATTCACATCACACTCCTACAGTCCCTCCACAGCTTCCCTTCTAATTATTCCCTGCTTGCCCATTCCTATGAATAACCAGTGGCATTCACCCATATTCTGCCATTTAAGGCAGTTAGTAGTCCATCCTACTGTGAATTTGATTTCTCTTTTTCCAGGAGGTGCCACAATTTATTTAAATGCATCTGGATTATAACTCTGAAGATTTATAATTGAGTTGCAGAAGGTTTCAGCTTTGGGGCAGAGACACCCACTAGATAGTGGTTTGTCTCTACCGCTTTAGTGGAGGTTGTAGAGGAGAATGCTTCAGGGCAGAGGCAATGATGAGATTGCTCAGACCAGCTCCATTGATGGCTTAAACAGAGTTGGATGCTTTGCACTGCAGAAGACAGGAAGTGTTGCATGACCCTTTGGGTCAGCTAAACTGTGGGAATGGTGACCTCTAACTGAATGATAATATCTGCAACTGATCTAAAAAGGGTCATTTATTTGTACCCCTAAGTGACCAGTGCTAACTGTGATGTGGTTGGTTATGACGAAGTCATTGCTAAGTGATGGCTGGTCATTGGTTCTGTAGAGAAGTGCATCTGCCAAAAATGCTGTGGGCAGCACCTCTGAGCCTGACTAGGGTGGCCAAGGACAGGAGGGATATTGAGCCTCCTCTCCTGTTACCAGATTGCCTGCAGTATATTTGCAGAGTGTTGTAGGAGTTTTCCATGCAACACCCATTCGGTGTCTGAACATTTTAGTCTTCTGAGCTGTCACATGAGTCTTTACCTGCATTAAGAGTTTTTGGGAAAAAAAGTGAGAGATAATATCCCTCTAGCTGTGTGGAGAAAGGGCTTTCTCTTCTCCTCCGTCTCCCCTACTTCCCCAACTGCTACAGAAAAAAAATCAGCCAAAAAATAAGCATCTCTACAGGAATAGGGCTTGGAGAAAATAGCAATTCATCAAGAGCACAGATGGCTTATTTAGAATCTAATAGGTATTAAACCATTATTTTCCCCAAGCTTTACTCCTGATATTGATAACGTGTTATCTTTGCCAAGTTCTCCTCTGATAGCATGTTCTGTTTGTCAAGCCAAGTCCCTGATAAAATCTTATTTTCACTCAGTGCTTACTCTGATAAGATGTTATTTTCTTACATCTCCACTCCCAGTGTAAAGGAGGGAAACGTTATTTTTAGTCCTTTTCTGGGGGAGGCATATATTTTGCCAAGGCAGTGCAAAGCAGGGAAAGGAAGGATGAGAAGACAACAGAAGAAAGAAAAAAAAAAAGTCTTTTTATTCTAGACAAGGAAATGAGCAAATCATTTTAAGACTTAAGGGCTTTTGTTTTAAATCTGCTAATAAGCTAACATTCATAACATTAGCTAATAAGCTGATATTTCATTTGGAAAAAAAATCCCAAACTATTAAAAAGAGCAACATCCATTTTTGGGAAAGATGTATGATATGTTTAGTTTTCCTTTCTCTCTTCCTGTATTCTGTTGCTATGTGCTTTTGCTTTACCTAGAGCCTTTACTGTTTACCATCCCTATTGTTCCTGTTAGAAGTACCAGATTTACGTTCACTCAGCCAACACATAAACAGCTTTCTGCAGCTATGCAGTGGGATGCCATCATTGACAGTACAGTGGCTAACTCCGAGACACAGCCCCTTCCTCATCCTGTGTGCAGAGCAAATACAGCAATGTAGAGAGTGATTCTTGGACCACTCTGTTAATTGAAGAAACTTGAAGGTATGTCTTGAACAAGGCAGAGGTGAGTAGAAAGAAAAGGGACAGCTTTGTAGTTTATGAAGTTGAATCTGCCCTGGATAATTGTTTCTGTCTCTACTACTGAGTTCATTACATGATGTTCATAAACCAAAGCTATTACAAGTGTCTGCTATTTTTTCCCATTTTCTGGGTTTCCAACTTGCAGACTCTTGCATTACAGAAACCTTAAGCATATATTGTTACATACACAGATGATGAGGTTTGTCCTTTGAACAAATGAAGTGCAAAAAAGGTGTTTATTTGTTGAAACACTACATCAGAACTCAATTGTGCATTCCAGCCTGGTATTTTCTTTTGGTGTTAATGACTCCAAACTTCTCTGCCCTGCTGTAAAGAGAGACTGATAGTACCACCTTTCCCTCAAATAACTTTGAAGAATAAGTCACTGATCCTTGTGCTGCATTTAAGTGTTGTAGTGATGAGCATCACAGGCCAATGAGGGAATAAATAAGTCCTTTTGCAGAGCAGGGTATGTGTGGTCACAAACTGAATGATGAGCTGAAAAAGCTACCAAACAGATGTGAGCACCATCCACCCTGTGCAATAGTTATGCCAGTTTTCTCTGGAAAGAAAATGGTGATCATGCAGTTCATGATCCTGTCATCATGCATAAGGGAATGACTGCAAATATTCCCTTCACCCCTCCCATCTGCGCAGGTTCAACTTCACTCCTGAGTTCTCTTCCTCCTTCCCAATTCCTGAGCAGCATAGGGCCAGGGAATGGTAGTTGTGCTCAGTTCATCACATGTTGTCTCTGCTGTTCCTTCCTCCTCAGGAGAGAGCTCCTCACACTCTTTCTCTGCTCCACCATGGGGTCTCTCGCTGGAGAGTCCTCCATGAACTTTTCCAACTTGAGTCCCTCTCACAGGCTGCAATTCTTCATGAGCTGCTCAAGCGTGGGTCCCTTCCATTGTGTCACAAGTCCTGCAGCAAACCTGCTCCAGTGTGGGCTCCTCTCTCCATGGGGCCACAGGTCCTGCCAGGAGCCTGCCCCAGCACAGGTTTCCCATGAGGTCACAGGCTCCTTCATGCATCCCCCTCCTCTAACATGGGATCTTCTATGTGCTGCGAGTGGATACCTGCTCCAGCATGGACCTGTATGGGCTGAAGGGGGCATACTGCCTCACCACGGGCTGCAGGGGACTCTGCTCCACTGCCTAGAGCACCTTCTTGACCAACTTTGGGGTCTGCAGAGCTGTTCCTCACTGATGAGCTTGGCCTTGGCAGACAGTGGGTCCATCTTGGAGCCAGCTGACATTGACTCTATTGGACATAGAGGAAGCTTGTAACAGCTTCTCACAGAAGCCACCCCTGTAGGCTCCCAGCTATGAAAACCTTGCCACTTTGCAAACATGATGTTCTGTGGGTTAGGGTTTTTCTATGTGATACATTTAATTTCCAAGTCCACTGAATATAAAGGGCTATCTTGTTCAAGGAAAGGGCAGTGGGAAGGTATCTGCCTGTGTATGTATATTGCAGCAGGCAATAATGTGATGCTTTGAGTAAGGCTGGCCTGCAGTGGAAATTAATGGTACAGGTACGGGTTGAATCAAACATGTTAGCATGTGCTTAAGTACCATTAGTAGCAGTGGAAGTGAACAAAGATTTAGCACTTAAAGGACAAGCTGAAGGGCCTAATTGCAATTACCGTTGCCTAAGTCTAAGGCTGATGGTTGATGGGTGTCTGGTGTGGAAACTGTCCTTACAATGAACATGTAATTTAGCACACATGCTGTCCATGCCAAATCCCAAGGAGGGCTTCGTACTTATTATTACAACATAATACTTATTATATATAAATAAGATGATGGGAGCAGCTTTTCTGTCAGAGCTGAGGAAATTTGAGCAGTATGAAAAGGTTTGGTTGCCATTTCTTGTGCTGTTTCTGTCCAGTGGACATCAGCCTTCGGTGTGTTCACTGTGACATCTTTCAATAGCACAACTTTCTACCACTGAAACTTGGAAGCATAAGCTTATAATTGCCTCATGTCACGTTAGGATGAAAAAGTTATGTGTTCACAGGTCTGTAGTAAATTGCTTAGACTATATTACACTATTACGATGGTTATTTGGGGAAGGTTTTCTACTTCCAGCTGAGATCACATTTCAGTGATTCAGAAAAAGGTGTCAGAGAAAAAAAAATGCCTTAGTGAATGCCTTAGTGAATGTGGGAATAGTCACCTTGGGATGCCTTAGCACCTACTCTTGGAGGTATGTATCTTAAAGTTCCAAACTGTTAACAAAAAGGATTTCATTCATAGCTGCCTGTAAAACCGGTACCTACCAGAGCATCCAACTGAGCAGAAGTGCATAGAGTACTAAGGTTTTAGATGATTAAAGCTGAGCTAGAGCTCCAAAGGAAAAGGAATAGTTTATTTGCTTACGCAGGGCTTTAATGTTTCCATAGTCCTGACTGCAGTCTTCTTATTTTTCTTTTCCTTTGGGGTCCATGGAGTTTTCTACAATGATCTGTATGGGGAAAAAAGTAATTGGAATGAACTTCAAATGATTTTGCTCTTGGCCTTAACAGGGGGAAATTCATGAGCATAGTTGCCTGTTATCCCAGTTCTTTCTGCAGGATGTTGGCTTTTGGTTAAAATTGTTATACTGATAGTCCTCAAAGCATGCAGTGACAATGTGAATTTTCGAATGTGAACAAATGTGAAATGGGGGAGTGATGTTTTCTTGTGTCTGTAGTCAGACAGACTGGAATATTATCTATGAGCAGCATAACTTGCTCTTATCTCAGATGCAGCCTAGGGTTCACTGTCATCAGTTACTTCATTATATGCTATTAGATGGGATGGATAATATTTTAAACATATAGAAACATGTAGAACTTGTAAAAAGGCCAAAACCAAGTAGTTTGCACTTATGAGAGCAAAAGATGTGTAAAAATTTAAGGAAAAATAGCCCAGAACATGCTACAGAAATTTGCCTGTCTTGATTAGTTCCTAACAAAACTTTAAGCATTTGAGTTCAGATCAGGGTCATCTGAGAAGCTTGGTATCCCTGCCTCTCTACTTGTCTTCTCCTCTGAATCTGGGTGAAATTCTCTTTCCTATACTCTTGCTTCTTTCTCTCTTATCCACCTCTGCAGTTAACCTGTGGCTAAACTTTGTTCTCTCTGTGGGTCTTCCCCAGCAAGCTTCCAATGCCACTGAGTCCTTTTCAGGACTATCACCTCTCCAAGTTTGGCAACTACAAAATGAGAAACTTGATGTTAATGTTTATCCTTTATGTTTTGTATGTAAGAAAATTCCACTGCTTCAGTCTCTATCCTTTCAAATAAAATACGCTGATTTCCTTTCTATAGGCTTTATTTCTTCCAGTGTCTTAAGGTGCTCTGCTTAAGTAAGATTTAAGGAAGTCTCTTGCCTTAAACAGAGGTGACTTCACATTTGCAGAAGCATTCAATAATACGTAGAATTCATAACTTGCATATTATCAAGCTTTCTGAACTGTTGGACCGACTGTGATGATAAGTCATTGACTGCTGTCAACCACGAAATAATTATTCAGGTTTGGGTTTTGTTTTGTGGACAGGGGAATTTCGCAGATCGTTTTTATTTCTTTTTATTACAGTTGTATTAGCACAAAAAGTCTAAAGCAAAAGGCTTGAAAACCACACACAAAAAATAAATCTGAGACTTTCAAGGCCCAAAATTAAGCCCAAATGAAGAATAAAAAATTATAGCTTTTTTATTATTTATTGCACCATTCCAAATTATACTACTTGCTTCAGAGTACTGCAATGTTTCTTGAAGTGATCCGTGGGAGATCTTCTGTCCCAAAGTCATGCAGACCTCGTTATGTGTTATGTTACTTTATTTTGATTTAGATTGGTGTCGTGGTTTAAGCCCAGTCTGCAACTCAGCCACGCAGCCCTCACTCATTCTCCCCCCTCTTCGTCCTGCCTGCTCCCGGGGGGATGGGAAGGAGAATCGAAAGAATGTAACTCCCATGGGTTGAGATAACAACAGTCCAGTAACTAAGGTATAACACAAACCACTGCTGCTACCACCAATAATAATAATGATAAGGGAAATAGCAAGGGAAGAGAATACAACCACTCACCACCTGCCGACTGATACCCAGCCGGACTGAGCAGAGATCAAACCCTTCCGGATAGCTGCCCCCAGTTTATATAGTGGGCAGACATGCTGTGGTATGGAATACCTCTTTGGTCAGTTTGGGTCAGGTGTCCTGTCTCTGCTTCCTTCTGGCTTCCCCTCCTCCCTGACAGATCATGAGACTCAGAAAGTCCTTGGTCAGAGTAGACATTACTGAGCAGTAACTAAAAACATCGGTGCTATCAGTGCTGTTCCCAGGCCGAAAGTCAAAAACACAGCGATGCACCAGCTACTAAGAAGGAGAAAAATGACTGCTAGTGCTGAACCCAGGACAATTGGTTAGAAAGTGTCCAGATATCAGCTCAGAGCACTCTGCCGGTTCCTTGAAACTACGAAATTCAAGTGCAATGCAGTCAGTTTAACTCTTCTACCAAGCAGCACACACAGTCAAGTATTAGTGGTCCCTTACATTATAGAATCATAGAATAGTTAGGGTTGGAAAGGACCTGAAGATCATCTAGTTCCAACCCCCCTGCCAGGGGCAGGGACACCTCCCACTAAACCATACCACCCAAGGCTATGTCCAATCCAGCCTTGAACACCGCCAGCGATGGAGCATTCACAACTTCCCTGGGCAACCCATTCCAGTGCATCACCACCCTCACAGGAAAGAATTTCTTCCTCATATCCAATCTAAACTTCCGCTGCTTAAGTTTGAACCCATTCCCCCTTGTCCTCTCACTACAGTTCCTCATAAAGAGTCCCTCCCCAGCATCTCTATAGGCCCCCTTCAGATACTGGAAGGCTGCTATGAGGTCTCCACTCAGCCTTCTCTTCTCCAGGCTGAACAGCCCCAACTTTCTCAGCCTGTCTTCATACGGGAGGTCCTCCAGTCCCCTCATCATCCTCGTGGCCCTCCTCTGGACTTGTTCCAACAGTTCCATGTCCTTTTTATGTTGGGGACACCAGAAGTGCCCACAATACTCCAACTGAGGTCTCAGGAGAGCAGAGTAGAGGGGCAGGATCACCTCCCTCGACCTGCTGGTCACACTCCTTTTGATGCAGCCCATGATACACTTGGCTTTTTGGGCTGTGAGCGCACACTGCTGGCTCATGTTCATTTTCTCATCAACCAAAACCCCCAAGTCCTTCTCTGCAGGACTGCTTTGTATCTCTTCTCTGCCCAACCTGTTGCTGTGCCTGGGATTGCTCCGACCCAGGTGGAGGACCTTGCACTTGGCATGGTTAAACTTCATCAGGTTGGCATGAGTCCACCTCACAAGTGTGTCAAGGTCCTTCTGCATGGCATTCCTTCCCTCCAATGTATCAACCGAACCACACAGCTTGGTGTCATCGGCAAATTTGCTGAGGGCGCACTCAATCCCACTGTCTATGTCACTGACAAAGATGTTGAACAAGACCGGTCCCAACACCGATCCCTGAGGGACACCACTCATTACTGGTCTCCAGCTGGACATTGAGCCATTGAGCACAACTCTTTGCATGTGGCCATCCAGCCAGTTCTTTATCCACCGAGTGGTCCACCTATCAAATTGATGTCTCTCCAACTTAGAGACAAGGATGTTGTGTGAGACAGTGTCAAACACTTTGCACAAGTCCAGGTAGATGACATCAACTGCTCTACCTCTGTCCATCAGTTCCATAGCCCCATCATAGAAGGCCACCAGATTGCTCAGGCAGGATTTCCCCTTAGTGAAGCCATGCTGGCTGTCACCAATCACCTTGTTGTTTTTCATGTGCCTTAGCATGCCTTCAAGGAGAATCTGCTCCAAGATTTTGACAGGCACAGAGGTGAGGCTGACTGGTCTGTAGTTCCCCGGCTCATCCATTTTCCCCTTCTTGAAAATGGGGGGTATATTTCACTTTTTCCAGTCATCGGGAACTTCACCTGACTGCCATGCTTTTTCAAATATGAGGGACAGTGGCTTAGCAACTTCATTTGCAAGCTCCTTCAGGACCCACCCGCAGATGGATTTCATCAGGTCCCATGGACTTGTATACATTTAGGTTCCAAAGATGGTCTCGAACCAGATCCTCTCCTGCAGTGGGCCCAGGGTCTTCGTTCTCACTGTCCCCGCATCTGCCTTCCAAGACTTGGGTGGTATGGTCTGAGCCTTTTCCAGTGAAGACTGAGGCAAAGAAGTTGTTAAGAACCTCAGCCTTCTCCAAATCCAGGGTAGCCAGTTCTTCCAATAGCTTCCGGAGGGGGCCCACGTTGTCCCTAGTCTGTCTTATTTGCAATGTACCTATAGAATCCCTTCCTATTATCCCTAACATCCGTAGGCAAGTTTAATTCTATCTGGGCCTTAGCTTTCCTAACCTGGTTCCTAGCTTCCCTGACAACATCCCTGTATTTTTCCCAGGCTGCCTGTCCTTGCTTCCACCTTTTATAAGCCTCTTTTTTCCTTTGAATTTTCCTCAGCAGCTCCTTATCCATCCAGGGAGGTCTCCTGGCCCTCCTGCAGCACTTCCTTCTAGTAGGGATGTATCACTCCTGAGCTTGCAGCAGGTGATCCTTGAATATCAACCAAGAGTCTTGGGCTCCCCTGCTGTCTAGGGCTATGTCCCATGGAATCTTACTGAGCAGGGTCCTGGAGAGGCCAACGTTTGCTCTCTTGAAGTCCAGGGCAGTGAGCTTGCTGCACGCTCTTAGCTCACTTACTCCTTTTTCAAAGATGGAGTGACAAGAATAAGAAGAGATAAATGACATCTGTGTCATACCGAGTAGGGAGTTGTGATTGCCGGTGAAGTCTTTGGCTAGATTTGCATTGTAATTGTATGTCTGATGCTAACACAGATTGTTTGGTGTGTGGGTAAGTAGGGATGCTTCTTTTCTTTCTATCTGAGAGTATCTACACAATATACTCTTGCTGCCCAGTCATGGGAATGCAATATAATCACATCCAAATGAGTTTTATTCTTTCTAGCTTTGGTATCAGCATCTGAGAAGTAACACAATTTCAGTTCCATGTCTTGCAAACTGTATGCAGAAAGATAATTCTGCATTTTATTTCACTTCTAATTATAGCATAGTTCTGTCCTTAATGTTGACATCTCTCCATTTTTGCACCTATGATTTTCATGCTCTTCAAATCTGTCATTTAATTTTTAATAATTATTTGCTTGAGCATTCATGTTCCAAAATATCAGTGGCCAAACTTCAGAATCTGTCTTGAGACATTTTTCAAGCTCAGATTTATCTATCAGCTTTGTTAATGCTAAAAATACATAAATTAGATTTTTATTTTCTGGAAGAAAGTCTATAAACAAGTGCGAGATAATCTATCCAAATGCTGTATTAAAACCGGGATAGCTATTTATATAGATAACAGGAAGTGTGTATGCTTGTATACCTCATCAATGGGAATTATCATTGTGGTTTTGATTTCTATAGCTGTTTTTTCTTGAGCTCAGTTTAGAGAACTGCTCGCCATTGATGTAAATGTGAAACAATGGAAGAGAACAAGCAATGAGCAGTTCATTAAAGTAGGGAGATAGTTTTGAGTCAGAATGTGAGAAAAGTACTTGATAAGGAGAACTGCTAAACAATAACTATGATTTCCATTTTCTGAACTGCTCAGGCTGGTGTTTATTTGATAAAGCCAAAGGAACTCTCTGCATGGGAAAAAATATTAAACAGCAAACTTTTAATATAAGCAGATAGAAAGTTATTTCAGAGAAATACCTTAGTATATAATACTCACCTATCTTCACAGTAATGTCTTGTTGATTATGACACCGTAGATAACTCTTCCCATCTTTTGCTTTGTTTCAATTTGATTTCAATTGAACATTTTAAACCAGTAGCTTAGTTTGAGGGTTTGTTACCACCCGTCAAGCATTTCTAGTCTGTGTATGTATAACTTTATTAAAGTTATGTGAAAATATGTCTCCTTTGAAAACACATCAATTGCATCCCTATTTGCCCCCTTATATTTTGGCAGCAATAGTTTACTGGGAGGTGATGGTAGACTGTGCTGCAATTGTTGTCTTTGGTTATGGATCGTGATTTCAGGTTGATTTATCTTTTTTTTTTATATACTTTATATCTAGCTCAGTATTTAATGGTGTTTTGAAAAATGAAGATAACTTTTGAAAATGTGAAAACGAAGATTTTCCTGTTTCTGGAATATAACTTTTTAGTTAAATATGTTGGATTGAACCATTTTGATTTTTTTTTAAATTCCCTTGTTGTCTTTTTCAGCCAAAATACTTTCCAGAATTTGACCTACATGTATATTGAATGTTTCTGTCCTTCTGAGCCTCTCATTTCTCAGCAAGCACATAATACTGTGTTGCTGAATAAAAACCATCTGCTCCTCACATGTGAATCAGCTGGGGCCACTGTTTGGCAGAAAATGGTAACCAAAATGCTGTAGCTTGACTGTGGAGGAAATGGGGAATAGGAAAATTATTTTGTCTTGCATACATTTGTAAAATATATGTAGCTGTATAGTAATTGCTTTCGTATTAAATTCTTCGGGTCTTGACTGTCTTTGCAGACCATAGACTGGCAGGCAGCCCTATCCAGAGCGAAAGAAACACATACTTATCTTTTAGTGTGGTTTTAAAATTAGCAGGACCTGTAGCTCATAGAACTTTAACATTTGTCCAAGTTTACCATGGTCTTAAGCATTGCCTTAGAGTGTCAATTCTGTGTAAAATGTGGCTGGATTTGAAACACATCCTTGCCTCACAATGCTAGCATTAAAGGAAAAAGCAACTCCGAGTATATTCTGACAGAAGTGCTCCGTTTCCTCCTCTTGCAGATGGGAAGCCAGTGTCACTGTCCCCACTTGAATCCCAGCCCCACAGTCCTCGGTACATGGTGTCAAGCCAGCGGGAGCACGAGAGCTTGGAAGTCCGCATGCGGGAGGTGGAGGAGGAGAACCGCGTGCTTCGCAAGCAACTCAGCCTGGCACAGAGTCGCAGCCCCTCACACCACCGCGGCAATCACTCCAAAACCTACTCCATGGAAGAGGGGACAGGCGACAGCGAGAGCCTGCGGGCTGGCATTGTGGCAGGGAACAGCTCTGAGTGTGGGCAGCAACCAGCAGTGGAAAAATGTGAGGTAAGTAAACAAAAGGAACCTGCCAGAAACAAAGCTTCTTAGATTTGATCCTTCAAGGACGTTGCAGATCCCCATCTCCTTCCCTCTACAACTTTCTCTTCAGAAACCAGCCTCTTTGAGGACTACCGAGTGCAACTTTTTAGATAAATTTTAATTATTCTTTAAAAAAAAAACTTTAAAATATTTAATCATCTGAATATCTTTCGCGTTACTATTTGATCAGAGTTTTTTGTCTTTTTCATTCTTGCGTCCCCAAACCTGATGTAAAAATCAAAGCCTTGTTCCAAGCTGACTTCAATACAGCTGTGCTGATAAAACCTGTGGCAAACTGACCCCGTGCATTTCTAAATGAAAGCACCACAGTGCTTTCAAAAACCTTATTCCTTTGTTTGTGTATCTGTACTAGAACAGCTCAGGGTTTACCATTAATTAAATTGTGGCTTATGGAGCCAGCCTGTGCTTTTGAGTCACTTACAGGAGTGTTTCTGGATGCTACTGTAGAATGACCTGCTTTGCATGAGCTGTGCAGAAGAGGTGTGGTTAGCTGCAGGGAAGAGGAAATCAGTTTCTAAGAAGGTTTTGGGGTTTTTCTCTGGTTTGGTTTTACCCATTTTATGGCGCTAGTTTTGTGGATGTCATCCAGCTATATAGTTGTCAGTTATGTGAATGATGACAATTCCGAATATGGATAGATCAAAAGCAGGAAGCCTTGCTTAAAGGCCTTGTGCCAATCCCAGCTGGTGAAGATACCATAATAACTTCCTCCATTTATGTCTACAAAGAGGGTAATGCTGTATCACCTTTTATCCTGCTTTCTGCCACTAGGAAGATAAAAGCTAGAAGAAAGTAAGTGGGAGAGAAAAAGAAGTCCTAATTATCTCTTTAAGTAAAGTCTATTTAGTGGGCAAATATCCAGTATTGTCTAAAAATGAATTATTGCTTTCCACTTAGACATCAGTGTGGAAGAAAAGAGCCAATGTTATTTTAAGGAGAGGGAAAAGGAGGTTTTTCATTTTCCCTCTTCCGAATAATGCAGGTCTGATTTTCTGCCCTGTGAGCATTTTGGCATTTATTTTAATTAGGAAAGTTCAGACCATCAATAAACAAACTTCACTTTTCACTTATTGTCATGCCAAGCAGCAATGAGTTGAATTTCAGTTCTTGGTTTTTCAATGTACCTACCAATCTGGGACACAAAAATAGCAGCTTAAAGGAGGAATAGTTTAAGTGGCCTTTTAGTTTATAATGTGTTTTCCCAATAAATTTACTTGCACTGTAGGGTTTAGCATTGTGCTGAAGGCAATGGTTATATAAAACATGAAACCTCGCTTTATTTGCTATGCACCTATCTCACCACACACTATTTTTGTAGCAGAATAGCTTTTTCTTAAGGAATTCACTCAGTAATTCAATAACAGCAATGGAGGTTGAAATTAAACTTCCTTATTATCAGATTTGCCAGGAGTCTCATCTTTTATCCTATTACTATAGATTCTGGTTCCATGTTTATGTGAATGTATCTGGACTACATTCACCCTGTGTTTCAGTGTTTCAAAGGTGTAAACTAGATTCTTTTTAGTCTCTGACTCTGGAATATATCACAGCAAGAGTCAGCAACTTGGGTAGAAAAAGACAAGTTACCTGAGAAAAAGACTGGGGTTGTGGGGGAGAAGAAGAGAGCTAGAAGCAGGGTATTTCATTGAGTCAGTTCTTTGAGAGTCACTGAAGGTAATTTCAGAATTAATTTGGGATGGTCTTTAGTGATGATTAAAGCATCTGAACATGCATTTACAATGAATGAACATTAAATCTCTGATAAAGCATAATCTGTGGGATAATAATTTTGATCTATATCAAATAGTAGTGGGTTTGTTGCATTCCAACCCCTGCTTCCTACTCTGTTGCATCACAAGAGAGCTGTTCTGATGTTAAAAAATGGACCAGTATTATATTGTGAGAAAAAAATCAGTTCCAAA
Organism: Ara ararauna; assembly: GCA_028858755.1. Taxonomy (NCBI): domain Eukaryota; kingdom Metazoa; phylum Chordata; class Aves; order Psittaciformes; family Psittacidae; genus Ara; species Ara ararauna. The sequence goes on along the minus strand of CM054376.1, from coordinate 91,450,814 downwards.
CAGGGCCTTCTCACTGGAGGGAGCAGATCCCAGTCATGCTTTCCCAGAAGGAGACAATTTTAACACAAGCTTGAAGTACAGGTAAGGGTAGTCCTTACACAGATCTAGGCACGAATAACAGCCTTCAGAAGGAGACCATAATGCTTATGGAAGCTGACAGAATCATTTGACTCTCCTATGATATTAGCCCAGTATCTTTCCAGTTTATGCCTCCGTAAACTGGATATTTAGTTTGAATTAAGTGTGCATTTATAAATATTTTAAAAAGATATTATATATTAGAAAATGGTTCATTAGCAGCATATCATTTAGTAGATTAACAGAATACTTAACATCTGAAGCATTTTTACAGGCATATTTGTATTGTTACTAATCTTAACTGTGTTGCTTAATAGATTTAAGCGTGTAGTACTCCAGAACCACACAGAACAGAGCCCCACCAACTTAAAACACTGTAACACAGGAAAAGCAGATGTTACCCGCCTCTGGGAACCATTTGTAGCGTATTTACATTTTTGTAACTTGCTTTTAATATCTCTTAATCACATTTAATGATTATTTATGAAGGATTAAGTAACTGCAGTGGAAGGCCTGGCTAGTGCTACTGGAAAATTATTGGAGTATGAAATGCTTTACCAAAGATTATTTTCAGCTATAAGAACTAATTAGAGTTTGTTAAGCTCATTATTTCACCATTCTAAAAAGTAGCCTGAGGAGGAAAAAAAATAACATCTGTTTATCTAGGCACCTTATACTCCTCATCACCATGGGATCTTGGGTATTTTCTTCCCATTAATATTACCCCAGAACAGACTTATATTAAATACTGGTCTCAGAAACAGTTTTTCTACACTGGTCTCTAGTGGCTAAATAAATGGTTCCTAAACTATGTTAGCATGCACCTTGGTGCTATTTAAACTCCCTTTCCTGAAGAAGTTTTATCTTCCTTAAATGCCTTGAAGTGCCTTTGCCTGAGTGCTCCCTAAACTATTTAAACCAAAAATAGTTCTGTTTGTGTTCCTGATCCACAACCTGTAGGAAGAACAGCATGATTAGCTTCCACAGTGTTTTGATTATCTATTCATATCTGTATGTATAAACAGAGGGAGAATTCATTGAGTCTGGAAAGCAAGAAGTATCATCATTTAATCTGTTGTTGCAATGAGTTCCATTGTCTAAAAGCAGCTCCAGTGAATGGCCTGTGTCCAGACTTCTTGCAACATCTATTAGTGATGAACATGTCTATCATTCAGTTGAAAAAGAGCATTGTAGGAGGCCAGACACTTTCAAGGAGCTCAGTTTAGTCCTGCAGTGACTTTTGAATGTCTGGGCTACAGTTAGACAACTGGAATTATCATTGACTGTAAACAGTGAGGAGCGAATGCAGCTTGCAGAGCCTTGGTGTGAGAAGTCTGGAGGGTCATGTTGAACCAAGAAGACAGGCTGCTCCCATGTTGTGGAAGGTGGCTTCACTCCTAGGTGTTGCAGTCATGAAGTCTGGAGCTTGTGTGAATCACAGTGCACAGTTCTGGTGGGATGGAGATACAGTCTTCTAGCCATCTCCAGATGGAAAATGAGGATTTTGAGAGAGCTTTGATGTTGCTGACCATCTTATAATCCGGGAGATAAAGCTTACGCTAGTATACTCAGGAGAACGTAAGTTCTTTGAAGTGCTTCCTTCTTCCAGCCGCTGTTGCCCTGTCTTACTAGGATTTGCCTATAACCCATCTACTCTCTATCCAAACATGTATCTGGAACAAGCATGGAGAAAACTGGTAATAAAACTACGTTAGGATGCAAACATCTGCAGACAGTTCAGGTTGATGACCTCATTTTGACTTACCTGTTTAACAGTTAAACAATGTGGGAGAGGAAAGTGAATCAAGGAAAGGAGAGGAGCAGACTGTCTTGCAGCATGCTTCAAGCTAAAACTTGGGGGGAAAAAAACCCTAGCTTTTTATTCTCTGAGGATTATTGTTCTTACTTGTGTCTGATTGCAGGCAGGAATAGAAGTGATATGTAATATCAAACATCGCAGAGAGGCTGAGTAGAAGGTGTATGGATGCCTGTGTCTCTGAACTGGAGAAGGACATAAAGAAGAGCAGCAAGTGCTGTCTCCTCTCTCTGCTGTGGCTGGAACAGCATGCAAAACACCAGCCTGCTAGAAGACAGTGAGAAAAGCATGCTTTTAATTTTGAAACAGACTGATTTAGGAAAAGGGGAACAGATGTGGGCAAGTTGTTGGCTGAATAAACTCTGATTTTGAGGGCAGTTTGAAGATGGAGAGAGAGTTTGCAAGGACAGCTTTTCTGGCAAGTAGAGGTAGTATAAGGTGCTAACAATGCCATTCTGTCAAAACTGATAAAATGTTTTTGTCTGGTCCAGTGTCTTCAGGTGAAGTGTTCAAAGCAGGCATGAGACTATTCTCAGTTAATTTGGGTTTAATTGGCATTGAAGGGAAGGATCTTAGATCTTCCAAAAGCCTGAGAAAGATGACGTGGCAGAGAGGAGGCAGTGTGTGCAGGGTCAGGAACCAGTGCATCTATGCCCATAAGTAGGTACAAAATGCTGGTGCAATAAAAGGCGTTAATAAGCAGCAGTCTGTTCTGCTGTACTTTTATCACAAGAGAGAAACACAATCTTTTTGCCAAGTGCTGAGCCATGCTCAACTGCAGTTGGCTTTAACATAAATTTGAAGCGCTGAATACCTCACAGAGCTGTTGCCAAAGTGTTGCAATAGCTTTTCTTTCTCACACCTCTCTGGACAGGTGGTTGCCTTATTAATTCAAGTCCTCTTAAAACCTCGCATTTTCAATGTGCCTCAGCTTGTGAGGCACGCTGTGGCTGGAGGCAGCTGCGAAGTTCATGGGGAGGTTGCACAATGGCACAGCCACTCTACAGTTACATGATTCAAATTGTGCCCTGTACCAGGCAGTATTAATGGTTGGGGTATGGACTCTTTAGACATGCCTAACTCATTCCGCCTCCTGTTTAAATCTGCTTCTGTAACAAGCCAGGCTTTGGGAATCTGACTATGTGAGGAGACAGAATTCCTCATTTGTTCTCTGCGTAGTGGGCTTTCTGTGGAAAATGAGAGCTGTGTGTGTGAGAAACCAGCTAACCAGGCTTCAAATGGAAGCCAAATGAGGCTTCCCTGCAGTTTCACAGCTGTGTTCCCAATCTCAGCTTTGTGCTGCCAGCGTGGTAAACTCTCCTTCATTTCTGTGACCACAAAGAAACAGAAAAATGGAGAAGCTGGAGTCAAAACTTGCTAAGGTTAATTTTCTTTTGTCCACAGGGAATAGCAGTGGCTAATTTTAACACTAGAGAAGAGTAACTCAGCAGCATTTTTCAAATTATTACTTACTACTTTAATAATAATGACCAGTAGTTCCTTTTCACTTTTTCCTTTCCTCTTGAAAAGGTGAGTAAATCTCTGCCTCATGCCAAAAGGGAGGTAAGAAGGCACAGAATAAGTGATAATTTACCAAGGTGCTGGAGTGGGGAGAATGTGTGTGTGTCGGGTGTGTATTTAACTTCACATTATCACTGCCCACTACAGCCCATAATGGTAGTCACAGGCAGGGAAGTGACCACCCGCATTCACAGCTGGTGTCTGATCTTGTCACTGTGATGCAGCCTGCCACTAGCAAACCAATTGTCCCTTTCATGCTCATCCATCAGAGCTTGCTCACCTTCTTCTTTGTAGCTGTTCTTAAGATAGAAATAATGCAAAATTTCTAAGAGCAGATCTGCTTCTAATTGTAAGATATAATTTTAAACTTCAGAAGGCTGAAGTGTCTGCATGTTTGCATAATCAGAATTTTGTGTGCTGCTAAATGGGGGGGGAAGTATGTACATACACGCACACATATGCTCATACGCTCTTAGCTAATAAATGCAATTCTGTTCAGACATCTGCAATTCAGGGACAGTAATGACTTTGGAATGATGATGGTGTTATAACTCAATTAGGATGTTTTTAACAAACTGCCTCAAGTGGGCTGCAAACAGCTGCAAAACACCCACTCAAATCCTTAACAATCGCCGCACTAAATAATAGCACTGTCATGTATGTGCTGTCCTTAAGGAATGATAGAACACAGGAGCAGGCCTTAATTTTTATTCTTTCTGTTCCTTTTCTCCCACAGACTATCCACGTTGCCATCGTTTGTGCAGGGTACAATGCCAGTCGGGATGTTGTCACGCTTGTCAAGTCTGTCTTATTTCACAGGTAAAGGTAGCTTTCTTTTCTTGTATATTGTGTATCTGGTTGTGGCTAAGTAAACTCCTTTTGCATTTATTCTCTTACTTCAAAAGAAAGTCATAATCCCTTCCCTGGTTCCTTTTTCAATGGAAGAAAAAAAGCATGGAATTTATGCCCACCACAAATAGATTCACCTGTGTAAAGATTTCTGCAGTTAATTAGGGGGATCAGAGATCTACCTGCTACCTTTGTTGTATTGTGGGAATAGGGACAGTATCTCTCTGTACTGTAAATCGTCTGCATACTCCTGACTGTTGTAAAATAATAATAGTAATTGTAATAGCAGCATTGTATTCATTTAGCCTATCTCTGGTATCAGTTTATGGCACAGGTGTAGATGGTAATATAAAATCCATGAACATAAATAGACACTGGTTACTTGACTATTCCAGCTTCCCATTTAGACACTTATTTTTTAAGTAAACCTGTTACTACATTCAGTATTATTTTATTAATTATTTATTGCCTGTCTGCCTTTGGAAGGGTTACTTGCAGCCCCTCAGAAGGCTTTGCAGCCTGATTCTAACCCATGGAACATGGTTAGATCCTGAAATTGGGAGGCATAAATATACAATGAAGTCAAAATAACCAATTCTTTTAGTGAGCGGCAGCTCCAGAAAAAGAGAAATGTGTTTGGGCATATGTGTAATTCCCTTGTCCAGTTTAGTAGCATCTCTCAGAGATGTTTTCCATCAGTGTTTCAGAAACTGGATTAACAAAGGTGAGCGATAAGGCTGTTTGACTTAAACAGGAGAAATAGACTAATAAAACGTGCACAGATTCTAAAGAGTGTACTAAGGTGATAGGTTCAATACACTGCTCTATTTCGAATTATAATTTTATACCAGGAGATTGACTCTTGTTTTTGTCACGTGCTAAGATCTTCTTATAGCTAGCTTAAGTGGAGCTTTCCAGTCCCCCACATTGCTCCTTATGTTTGCCTGCAGTCCTCTGCTGAAACAGTCTTAGTCATCAATCCCTTACAATTGTTTTAGTACACCATTTTAACTTTTACCCATTTTTGGTAAGCTTCATAAAAGAGTGTAAATGCTCGTCTTGTACAACGTGGAAAAAGACTCAGTAAATATTGTGTAAGAGGTTGGCTAGAATGCAGGTGGAGAGGGAAAAGTCTTCAAAATATGAGAGCAGATTTCACTGTCAACACATAGAGTTTGCAAGTCTTTCCAGAAGCAGCATGTTCATGTAAGATGAGGACTAGGAGAAGAAAAACAATGCTGAAATAAACATAACAAAAGCAAAACAGTAAAAAACTGTATCATGCTCTGTGCAGAATTTTTCTGAATCCTAAAATCTTGTTAAATTTTAAAACTGTATCTATTTCCAATTAGACTTCTGAATTATTCAGTGTATGCTGGCTTTCTATTGCAAGGAGGAGGGGGGGTGCTATCTATTTTGATTGTTGTTACTAAGGGATTTCTAGCAAATATGCATTTTTGTGGTGACAGGATTTATCCTCAGCACCATGAGTGGTTAGCTTTACAAGGTTTTTGTCTCCTAATGCTTGCATCCATTTTAGGAAGACTCTAATCTGTTCTGTAAATAATAGGAATCTCACAGCTCACGGCTTTAAACAATCTCTCCCTGTGTTACTTAAAGGAAAGGTCCCTGTTTTATATAAGACACTCATCTGAGCAATTAGCAAATGTATAAGCAATGTACAACAGAATTATTTAATTTGCAAATATACTTAATTGAAAATTTGAAGCCAAAACAAAGGGAATCAACATTGGCATATCTAAGTCTGGTGGATTCTGCCCTTATCAAGAACATATTTGCTATTTGGCTAGCAGTACTACTCATCTGAAAGGATTTGTCTAGCTCAGCAGAGGTGATGAAGTCCAGTATAGCTCATGAAACTTTAGTACAGTTAGTTACATTCAAGAGAACCTATCTCACTTTTGCTCAAAACATACATAGAGACAAACCCAAGTCCGTTCCTGCCTAGAACTACCTTTTGTAACTAGTCATTAAATTGTTCACTATAAAGGGAATACGCTCTCAAAGAGACAGAGCTTCTTACAGACCTTTCTTCCTTATCATCTAGAAAACACAGGCTTCTTAAGCGTCTGTTGATGCTATGGCTATATGTGCAGAGGGCCATGCTTCACAAATGGTCCTTTCTTGGATCTTTATCTTTGGAGTGGCAGTGGTGAAGAAATCTGGAGAATAAACAATGAACAAACAACAACCTCAGCAAAAAAATTATTTAGAACCAAGATTCCTTGCATTGGTTGCCAAGTGCAAACAATGTTATCTTGGAGACGAGCATGCACTTCAAAAATTATGATGATTGGAAAGAAGGCTTCTTTTAGTTGCTAGGATCTATGTAGGAATTAAGGATGGAGACAGATCATGACACTGCATTAAGAGGAACGAATTAAGGGAGTTGGAGGTGGTTGGTTTAGATAGTCCGTGCTTCGTGACATCAGTAGCAAGTTCACTATCTGACTTGAGGGTTTTCAGTGAGAACAGGCATGCAGATGCCTCTTCTAACTGCTTTATGTGTACGAGGGAATGCATCCTAGCTGTCATTGTCCAATAAGCCAAGACATTTGAAAGGACTGTATGTTTCCATTGGAGAAGAAATTTGCTTGTTCTATCCTAATCCCTAAAAGTTAGGATTTGCAGGATCATTTGTAGGATCACCACATTCAATCTCAAATACAGTTTTGCAGGAACACAACAAATATGCCTCCAAACATATTGTCAAAGGGAGGGCTTTTTTTTCTTTTTTGAAGTTTCTGATGATCAGTGTTCAGCCAAACCTGGTGACAGCCAGTGAAGAATTTGCCTGTAACAAGGGTGCATTGTATAATTGAGGGATGCTTGTGTAGAAATCGTGGTTGTCAGTATGTAGCCAGGCACTGTGTGGGTTCTCCTAGGGCAGCTGTAGCATTACATCTCAATCCTACCCTGCAACACCCTGAATGCAGTCTACTGGTTAAACAACTGGCCCTTCAAAGTAGCCACTCTTAATAGCCTAACTTGTTTCTACTACGCTTCACTTGGTATTGTAAGAGTACTGATTTCAGTGAATCTGTCTGGAATTCATGGAGATGGCATGAACATTTATCAGCATTTCCATCTAGTTTACTAATTAAAGCATATTTCAGCTGTGCATTTTGATACAAAAAGAGGTACCTAAATTCCCTACTTCTGTAGGGAATCCCTACTTCTCTAATAGAAAGATTCTGAGAAAAGGAGGTCAAGTCAGTCTAATTTTCTTCCCTCCATGCATTAACATATTTGTTACACCCCAAAACTTTGAACTAGAGGGACACAAAATGACAGGGGTGCTGGGTCATTAAGAATAAAAACTGCAGGAGTTTCTATAGATGGAGTGTGCTGTCTCTTCTCTCTTGCCTGAATATGCAGCAAATCCTGCGTATTGAACAGTTCAGTTCTCCCCCCATCTAAAAAAGCAAGTTTCTGATTCTGGTCATACCATATATATCGTAAGACTTAGGCAAGCTACTTGTTGGAACTGTTTGAGAATATATATCTGTCTTTAGGTTCTAGGGAGTGGGAAGAGGACATGAAAAGGGGTGATGTGGTGGATTCCTTATAAGAACATCATGGTTCAGAAATGTTTCATTCCCAGTGGAAAAGGAGCTTGATTTCATTTTTGTCTTTAGAAAACGTATGCTCAAGCCACAAAATCCCAGCAGCTTTTAACACCCAGTTTGACACAACTGACAGTCTGTTCTCAGGAGGAGACTCAGCAGATCTGGGATAGTGCAGAGCTTGCAGTCTGATAAATATGCATTGGCAGTGCTGCACAGGGGGAGGCTTGTAAAATAAGTTCTTAGTCCTAGTCTGCAACTTTCCTGTTTTCCTTCTTGGGCATCTAGCTCCTAATTATGACAGATTTTATAAATCTGTTGCATGGTTAAAAACAAAAAATCCATCCGAGTCAATTTAACACAACCAAGCTCATATTGCTGTGTCCTCAGTGCAACTTAACTTTAGTTTTTTCAAAGCAAAAGACTAAACACTAAAAATAGCGGGTCAGATCGGCAAAATGAAATGCAAGTGCTTTGGGAAACTCTGCATATAGTAGTATGCAAAGCATCTGCATTTCTTTTTCAAAGCTGAAGCAGTATCCCGTGGCTAATAACTCTCCTTGAAACTTTTGCAACTACCAGTCCAAGCTACATTTGTAATTTTCAATGTTTTACTTCTTTTCTGAAAATTGTAAAGCTTGGAGTGCCACAGAAGCAGCCCATGAGTTATAGCTTCATATTGCAAAGATCATTTCTGTCTCTGCTTAGGTAAGTCTTAACTCAAGTAAGAGCTAAAATGATTTTTAATGTACTCTTATGTTTTCCAAAGACATGCTAAACACCATGTTTCATTTGGGAACAAAGGACAAAATTACACAATTATTAACAAGTTGCTGGCAGTTGGGTCAACCTGAGAATCTGTGAAAAATTACCTTCTCTTTTGTGCCAGCTAATACTGGCTTTTTTTTTTTTTTTCTTTTTTCCTGTGTTAGTCACTCTTCTTTGGAGAACACATTATGAGTACTTCCTTAGCTGTATGCTTCATCTATCCGATAGGAATAGGGGTATAGTAATGGTGGTGGTTTTCTTAGTGTAAACAAAACCCGCCAACCAGACAAATGTGTCCTAATACAAAGCAGCCTCTTGGCATCAGCAAGGTTGCTTATAAATTTAAAGTTCAGCATAAGTCTAAGCTTTTCTAAGATTAGGATATGAAACTGTGTTGTACATTGCTGTACATATAATAAATGTGGGTTTGTTTTTTCTTTTCTTTGAACAAGTAGAATAAGGCAAACCACATGAAAATCTAAATTAAATAAAAAGAATGACATGTAATTTCCAAGTAAGAGTCACAAGTCAACACTGTCTGGTAATTAAAGCTTATGTAATCTAATGGCTGTATTCCATGGAGACCACTTTACCTTAATGGAATTAATTTGAGAATTTAAAACCTCTGTCATTATTTCCAACTTTTCTAATATTAGTCTGTTTTGTGGGAGATTCTTCTGGCAAAATGTATAAAGCATGGACTTGTTTCTCTGATCCATATAGATTCATCAATAATACACGCTTTTTGTATTTTCTAGCTCTCGTAACAGTGGAGGCATCATGGAGAAAGCAGTGTTTAAAAAAAAAAATCTGCCCATGAAATCTCTTATTATTTCCCAAAGTGCTTCTATAAGTTAACAAAAAGCAAAAAGATCCATGAATGAGGCAGCTAGTGCATCTTTAAGATCTATCCAATAGTTTGGGGAGCATTTTAATCAATACTGGATGTGAAGAGGTATGAAAAATCTTAATGATTTTCACATTAAAATTCTCCCTATATGAGAAAGGGATTGTCATATGGGCATTAGGAAAAAAACAATATTTCCCAAGCTGCCTGTTATAATTTCTGTTTGAAGTTCTTGCAACCATTTGTTACAGATATAAAAGGTATTACCTTGTTGTGCTTCCCTTAATAAAGTATAGGTTTTGGAAATAAACCCCCTGGGCTACTGACCTTTTTATATCCTTAGAAAATAAAATTCCTCTGTTGTGGAGATAGAACTATGCAACCAAGCAGCTGCTTTTTAAATTGCTAACAGTTGAGGTATGGAGTAATATAAAAGGGAAGAGTGAGCCTTGGTTTGGTACTCCCTTTTCAATTGTAGATTTTTGTATTTAAGTCTGTGGCAGTGGCTATTCAAAAAGAATGGACCACCAATGCCTGAGCAAGCAGATCGAAACTATGATGAAGGATAAGAAGTTTTGAAATGCAAAGATAACACATGATGATTTTAAAAAGAAATCAAAATAGGTACCTTGAAAAAGGCTCCTAAATTCATAGTCTGACTTTTAAAATTACTTTCTTTACATTTTACTAACTTCATAGGACCTCAGCAATTCTGAAATTGAGAGCATTCATTTCAGCTTCTATATTTAGGCCTAAGAGCCTATATTTAAGCATCCATGCTTGAAAATCTTGGTCAGAATATCGTTTCATTCACTTTTGAGGAAAGCAATTTAAGAAAATAAATGAGTGCTCTTTACTTATGGTTTACTTTGTCAGATAGCATTCTGATTTTAAGATAAGTGGAAATAATTTAATATATGAAGATTTGCAGCTTTCTAAATCAAATGGTTAAGTCCTTGACTTTCCACTTGATGGGAAATACCGATACTTTGAAAAAGGATTCTTCTGCATTAAGACATTAGAGCATCAGCATTTTCCATGTAGCAGAAAATGTGAAAAGTTGTAGTTTGTAAAAGTTCACATGTTCAAATCTTTGAGGTAAATGAGATTAAGTATTTCTGGAACTTGAGAGAAATTCTCTGGCTATTGCAATATCTGCTTTTATAGTGGGGAAAATGGAAAACTTAGTGCTCAGCATTCAAGAGCTGTCTGTTCTGAAACCTGGGATACTAGAAACCTTGACTTCTAAATGCACAAATTCATATGAATACTGGGAATTTTCTAAACCCTATTGGTTTTGTAGGTGAAATTTATCAGATTTGTCATGTATTACCTGTCTTATTCCATAGTTGCATATACTGTCACCATTTACAGTATAGTACTTTCTAGCAGTACAAGATACTACCAGCCTCTACTGTGTGTGGATCTTCCATTCTGTTGACATGACCAGTGGAACATGAGTTATATGGGGTAATATATGCATTAAAAGTAAACACAAGACACAACTGTGCTTTAAGTTAGTTAGAGAAATTCAAGTCAAAAGGAAGTCTACCTCATGTTTAGAGTGAGAGAAGAGAAAGTCTCTATTGGTCAGCCCTTCCTCTGAGACCTGATTCCAAGTTCCCTTCAACCCAAGAAAGATGCCTTGCATTGAAGTCCTGAGGCTCAGGGAACTGGAAAAAATCTGTTGAGTCATCTCATTAACTCCCCTGCTATTTCAGGAACCAACCTCATTGAGATCCTTTTCACAACTTCATCTACCTTCACAACAGAATGAAGTTGTTTTTTTCTTTAACTAGAGCATCATATTTTTCAAGTTTCATGCCACTCAGTTTCCACTAGCAAACTTCGGAGTCTTCAGCTGCTCATTTCTTCGAAGATCATTCCACCTTTCCTTGTATACCCAAGTGAGGCACTCAAGCCTCCCTCTGGAAGACTCGGGTATCATCCCCCACCTTTCCCAAAATTTTTAAACTGTAGCTGCTAAATATCTGTAAAGAATAGCTTTCCACATAGCTATCCCTTCACTTATCATAGGAGCAATGGAGTTTGATTTCAGTTTTATAAACCCCATATCCCAAAATAGCTCTGTAATGGAAGAAGACCAGTCTGAAGAATGGAATAGCTTTCACTTATATCAAATGGTACAGGAAAACATCTGAGTCTAATTATATGTTGCTTTCAGTGGAATCCCTCACAATATCCTGATTGTCACCCCTAATTCTTACAGCCAGTGATTTAGCCATGTTGGCAAATAATGATGACATACCTATGGGATATAGCCCTAGAGGGCAGGGGAGCCCAAGACTCTTGGTTGATATTCAAGGATCACCTGCTGCAAGCTCAGGACCAACACATCCCTACTAGAAAGAAGTGCTGCAGGAGGGCCAGGAGACCTCCTTGGATGGATAAGGAGCTGCTGAGGAAAATTTGAAGGAAAAAAGAGGCTTATAAAAGGTGGAAGCAAGGACAGGCGGCCTGGGAAAAATACAGGGATGTTGTCAGGGAAGCTAGGAACCAGGTTAGGAAAGCTAAGGCCCAGTTAGAATTAAACTTGGCTAGGGGTGTTAAGGATAACAGGAAGGGATTCTATAGGTACATTGCAAATAAAAGACAGGCTAGGGACAGCGTGGGCTCTCTCCAGAAGCTATTGGAAGAACTGGCTACCCTGGATTTGGAGAAGGCTGAGGTTCTTAACAACTTCTTTGCCTCAGTCTTCACTGGAAAAGGCTCAGACCATACCACCCAAGTCTTGGAAGGCAGATGCAGGGACAGTGAGAATGAAGACCCTGGGCCCACTGTAGGAGAGGATCTGGTTCAAGACCATCTTAGGAACCTGAACGTATACAAGTCCATGGGACCTGATGAAAGCCATCCGCGGGTCCTGAAGGAGCTGGTAAATGAAGTTGCTAAGCCACTGTCCCTCATATTTGAAAAAGCATGGCAGTCAGGTGAAGTTCCCGATGACTGGAAAAAGGGGAATATAAGCCCCATTGTCAAGAAGGGGAAAATGGATGAGCCGGGGAACTACAGACCAGTCAGCCTCACCTCTGTGCCTGTCAAAATCTTGGAGCAGATTCTCCTTGAAGGCATGCTAAGGCACATGTAAAACAACAAGGTGATTGGTGACAGCCAGCATGGCCTCATTAAAGGGAAATCCTGCCTGAGCAATCTGGTGGCCTTCTATGATGGGGCTACGGAACTGATGGACAGGGGTAGAGCAGCTGATGTCATCTACCTGGACTTGTGCAAAGCGTTTGGCACTGTCTCACACAACATCCTTGTCTCTAAGTTGGAGAGACATCAATTTAATAGGTGGACCACTCGGTGGATAAAGAACTGGCTGGATGGCCGCACACAAAGAGTTGTGCTCAATGGCTCAATGTCCAGCTGGAGACCAGTAACGAGTGGTGTCTCTCAGGGACTGGTGTTGGGACCGGTCTTGTGCAACATCTTTGTCGGTGACATGGACAGTGGGATTGAGTGCACCCTCACCAAGTTTGCCAAAGACACCAAGCTGTGTGGTTCAGTTGATACATTGGAGGGAAGGAATGCCATCCAGAAGAACCTTGACACACTTGTGAGGTGGGCTGATGCCAACCTGATGAAGTTTGACCATGCCAAGTGCAAGGTCCTCTACCTGGGTGGGAGAAATCCCAGGCACAGCTCCAGGTTGGGCAGAGAAGAGATTCAGAGCAGCCCTGTGGAGAAGGACTTGGGGGTGTTGGTTGAGGAGAAAATGAACATGAGCCAGCAGTGTGCGATTGCAGCCCAGAAAGCCAAGTGTATGCCAGGCTGCATCAAAAGGAGCGTGACCAGCAGGTCGAGGGAGGTGATCCTGCCCCTCTACTCTGCTCTCCTGAGACCTCACTTGGAGTATTGTGTGCACTTCTGGTGTCCCCAACATAAAAAGGACATGGAACTGTTGGAACAAGTCCAAAGGAGGGCCACGAGGATGATCAGGGGACAGGAGCGCCTCCCGTATGAAGACAGGCTGAGAAAGTTGGGGCTGTTGAGCCTGGAGAAGAGAAGGCTGCGTGGAGACCTCATAGCAGCCTTCCAGTATCTGAAGGGGGCCTACAGGGATGCTGGGAGGGACTCTTCATGAGAGACTGTAGTGATAGGACAAGGGGTAACAGGTTCAACCTTAAGCAGGCGAAGTTTAGATTGGATATGAGGAAGAAATTCTTTCCTGTAAGGGTGGTGAGGCAGTGGAATGGGTTGCCCAAGGAAGTTGTGAATGCTCCATCGCTGGCGGTGTTCAAGGCTGGATTGGACATAGCCTTGGGTGGCATGGTTTAGTGGGAGGTGTCCCTGCCCCTGGCAGGGGGATTGGACCTAGATGATTTTAAGGTCCTTTCCAACCCTAACTATTCTATAATTCTATGATTCTAAGAAAGACTTCTCATCCTACAGAATCTCTTCTGTATCTTTTACAGTGGATGTTATTTGATCTTTAAGCTTCTGAACTTGCTTCATAAACATTTTGAGGCAATCCTTATCTTTTAGGTTTTGCATATTACAAACACCAGAAGAGGTAAAATGTCATCTGTGTGTATGCTAGTACTATTACCTTCAGAAGGTCTTGCAAGTTTGAGTCTGTGCTCTGTTGGCTTCTAGCACCATGCTAAACCTCACATTTCACATAACTAAAATCTCGTCTGGAGTAAAATGTTGTGTGGATGATGCACATTTAGTTGTAGATGTCAGTGGGTCACTGTTTCGGGGATATATTTTTGTAAGTGATAATCTTCTGCTTTTCCTTTGACACATACTTTCCTTCCAGCTGAATCTCTTCCATGAGGCTAACAACTTGAAAGAGATTTCTGTGTAGGAGTACAACTACTCATTTTTTCTTTTTCCCAGTAGGAGCTGAACTAAAGAAAATGTCACCCACTTGTTCCCATTTAAGTTTCATACACTTTGGGTCATTCAGATAAGTATAAACTGCTACTGAAGATCTGAGTCTTTGTATCAAATTTTTTCTTTTCAACTAGTGTGTTTCATCTTGAAATTTTATATCAATTCCATTTAACTAAATGATGGATTGAAAGAGATACAGCTTTCTTGTTTTTGACTGATTTTTTACTCTTCTTGTTCTACTTTGCAGTATATAGATAAATGACCCTGAAAAAAGGGAAAGAAGTTACTAAAGAACACCAACTAGGGAATAGTTCTACCAGATACTGGCCTCAGCCCCTGCTAAGCAGAGGGACCTGTGTAGGATGTGTATATTGGTATTCAACACCTATTTGCCTAGAGATACTGCTTTGCCAGTACCCAAAGCCACTGTTGTTGTACTTCATTTCTCTTGGCCTTTTCTCTGCTAATAAAATGTATTTCCTTATCACTGCTATTTCCCGATTTTTTCTTGGCAAGGTGCCTGGTTACTGCGGAATCTGCATGAGCCAGGATGTCCTCCTCTTCTCTCCTGCTGGGATGGTAAAGCAGTTATAATTGCTGTGATCCCTTTAGTTTGGTAATGGGACACTCAGCAGCTGGCAGCCTTCTCCTTTCTCTCTTCCCCCTTATTCCTGGGCAAGCTGGGGATTGGAAGACTTTTGTCTTTTTGGAAAGCAGTGTTTTGGGTATAGTTAAATGCAGATCAGATGTGGGTTTATTCTGCCATCATGATTAGCTCATACATAAGGCTTCTAACCAGCACGTAACCTGTAAGCACATTATTTGAATCATGGTGCCCTTGAAGCCCATATAACACCTTCACTGGTATCCATCGGTATTGGATCTCAGGTGCAGTATTTCTAACACTGCAAAATTCAGCCATACATTGCTTCTCACAACAATCTCCTGTTTCCGCTGAGTGGTGTGTTATGATCCTATGAACAAATGTATGTTTTTTTACATTTTCTTGTGGACTTTGTTCAGTGAGAAACAGTATTACTCATCAAAGCAAGAACAGCATTAAAGAGAAAGGCACATCTTGTCCAATAATCCAGGAAATGGAGAAAGAAGTAATCTTCATCTTTTGGGTTAAGCTCAAAAGTTTAATGGGAGTACATTGGCCTGAGCTAACATAGATTCCTTCACTTCTTGTTCACACAGCAGAATGTAGTAGCATCAGTCATCTTCCACTTTAACCAGCATCTGACACTAAATGCTCCTCTTTTTAGATGAAACATATCAGATATCAAGTATACATCCATTTACCTTTGCAAATTTCACATAAATAAAACTGTACTGTTCTACCGTAGGAATCGAAGAAAGGTTGAGCCAATGCTATAGTCTACATGCACCATCTGTCTTCTTAGTGGCTTTTGAAACTCTGTCCTAGTCTGATGACATGGAAGTTGGCTAAGCTAGGGATAAAGATGGCTAACACATCATGGCTAACTTCCACTGGCAAATTTTCCTATTCTTGCCACAGAAGTTGAGTAAAGATCAGACTTTGTTGCTTGCTGTCCCTCAAAGAAAGAAGCTAAAACATGGTATTCGTAATGTCTAAGTTCATATTACTGTTGAAAACTCCATACGCTTTGTCAAACCTTGCCACTCTTGCTGATACTGGCGTCACCCATCTTGTTCTGAAGTTTTTCACTTAGCGCAAGTCTTTTAACAGAGGTGAACCCACATCTGATGTTTTGAAGGAAAATAATTCTTCCTCCTTTTCTTCAACCCTCTCTCTTTCTTAGCAACAGGGATGTGGGGAAATTTGCAATCTCCATTCTACTTATTGTGCCAGTACCTAGAAGTCACTCTCCTGAAACATCTGATTTTGTCTTCCCATAGGACAGCTGTTGATGCTCCAAGTTTGCTTTGTTGAAAAGATGTGTGTAAACTCAATGGTCCTGGAATTTCACCTCATTCAGATGATTAGTTTTTAACTTTCCTTTCTACCCCTACTTCTCCGCAGAGAACTGTTTGTACCATGAAGATAAATTAGCAGGTTGACCTAGAAACTGAAAGCAATCAGTTTCACAGCTCAAGTACCCAAAGGGGATTAACTTGGCCTTCTTTTAAGGAGCTGGTAGAAGGGACCAGGTCCTTACCTGTTATAAATAATCATATCCCACTGAAGTCAGAGGAACTATGTTTATTTACAACCACCCAGAAACTGGTCCAGTATTTCTATTACTGTCATGTTTATTCAAATTGTAAGTGTCTTAGCATTTTGCCCACAGAGCAGGACTCCACTAAACATGCTGTACGCTTTACCTTGAGACCTTAGACATAGTTAAAGCTTTGTAAGTTCTGATGTTGTCCTTTCACAACAGGGATTAGAAACCTTTGAACTAATGCATTTCTTTCTCTTCTTATATCAGGCGAAACCCACTCCACTTCCACCTCATCGCAGATGCAATTGCCAAACAGATCCTGGCAACTCTGTTCCAGACATGGATGGTCCCTGCTGTGCGCATAGACTTCTATGATGCAGATGAACTCAAGGTAAAGACAGACAAAAACAAGTGTTACTCATACATTTCATGTCATCCCTTTTTCATTCATTTCTCTGGATTGGTGACTTGTGGGAGAACTGCTGACTAAAATATTCTTCCTGGCTAAAACAAATTTTAACCCATATGATTGTAATCCCAGTTACACTTAACTAGAAGATACTAAATGTCTAAAATCAGTGCAGTTTCTCCGTTGATGGGTTATGTTCTTTAGCATCTTAGAATTTTACCTCCTAGCAAGAGGTTTCTGGCTGCCCGAGTTGAATTGCATCTGATCACATGTTTTGCTAAAGGTAATTCTTTCTAGTAGCAATGGTGGAATCGTAAGCATCTTGTTCAGTAAGCCCAAATCTGTTATTGGAAGCACTCAACTTCCCTGCATTCCTTAAGCATGGGTGTGTAACACCATAAGTGCGCACATTCTGATTAGGTATTAGTACTACATTTTAAAATAGCTGCCTTTTTTATCTGGATGGCCTTTCAAAAGAATGAATATGAAGAGAGTTCTAAGGGGGGGTGGTGAAAAATCACTTATTTAAAGCATAAAGTAATTATCTTTTCATAGTTATGAAGTTTAAATTAGATCACGAAGGCACAGCACTGAGTTTGAGCTGCACATTTTTTAGCTGTGGAGGTAGAATGAAGTAGTCTGATTTTAGCATTTGAGGTTGGTGGCAATAATTTGAATGACTTCCCAGACTGTTCTGAACAACACCCTGAAACAAGGGAAAAAGCAAAATTTAGCAAATTGCTGTGCTAATTAAGGGGTAAATTCAAAGCACACCGTGTTGTAGAATCTTGAGAACAAAAAGTTGTAGAAAGATGGAAAAGGCAAAAATTGATCCTTGAGAAAAGTGTTTTGTTTCTAGCTGGTTTTATTTTTTTATTGGTTCTTCTACAAGAAGCCATAAGCTGGTATTAACCTAATTAGCTAGAGACCTCCCTTCTGTTCTTTAGAGCTTCATAGCAAGGAAGAGGTTTATTCTTTTAAATCTTGTATGTGTCTATATTACATGTGCTTTTCTGCAAATTGTAGGGTTTTTACTGTGCTTAATTAGCCTCTCAGCTGGGGAAGACAGACCTCTTAGTGTTTTCCTTCTGGTCATTTGGGTATGGTCCAATCTAGTTAAGTAAATAGCAGCCAAGAGAGCTTACTTCAGTGATCCCAAACTTCGTGATTTATAGGCAAACACTGTGCAGATATGAGGCTACAGAGCCGACTCTTGTTTTGTACCTGTCTTCCACTCAGCTTCAATTTTCATATGGCAGGTAACCTAAAGCAACACTGGGCTGTGTTGCTTTAGGTTGGGGTCCACTTTCTTACCAGATGCAGGTATTGATGCATAAATACATCTTTCTAGGTCTGCCACTCTTGCTCAGAGCTCAGCATACTGCATATCAATCAATTTCCCTGATTTCAGTAGCCAAAAAAAAACAAGTATAACGTAGTACTCAGGATAGGTGAATGTGACAAACACTGCCAAAGGACAGCAAAGAGTTGTAAATATAAATGGGGTTTTAAGAAGCCAGATATGATGCTGGCTCATATCCAGATCATTCTGCAAGTTTTAGCAAAGACAGAGGAGCCGTTTACAGGCAGCAGTAGAAGCTCATCTCAGTGTTTCCTACATAGCCTCTAGAGAGGACTTAATGATTGTTTTGGGTTCATGTATTTCACCCATACTCTTAAGAACGGTATTATGCTGTCCAGCGTTTCAAAAACATAGAGCTGATGCTGGAATGTTTACTAGAAACTCTACTTTTCTCTAAAGTGATATATGAATACAGTGTTACAATACATACTGTGTTTCAGCTTTAATGACACTCTGTAGTTCTTTTTTAAACATGTAATCAATGCCAATTGCTGGCACTTTAAAGGGTTTAGACAGAACAATAGCTTTCATTTTCACTTAGCTTTCATTTACCCAGGTTTCATTGTTTTGGAACACATTTTAGATGCTACAGAAAACATTTCATTTCATGTTTATTTTTTTCCTTTTTGATATGTATGAGCTTCCAGCCTCATACTTCCAATGCAGCAGGAGCTGGCATGTTAGCTTATGCCTTCAAGTCATGGGAAAAGTCCTGTTCTGTTCCTTTTCCTGCTCAGACAGTGAAAGGGAGCACATAATGTGAGATCCTCCATAAATAGAATGGATGGTGGGGTTTTTTTTGTTTTCAAAGAGCTGTTTAGAATTATGGCAGCAGTTTCCACTGGAGTTTTGTTAGGTTTTTTTTTCTCAAGGCAGAATTCGGAGACTAAAATATTTGGCAACATTTCTTAACATATCCTTCAATACTTAAAATATTTGCCATTTAGCATAGAGTTAGACCAGCCAGTGTCCTGAAGGAAGGTGTAGAAAATAAGGCTCTGCAGTCGGTGTTGTTTTTTCCTGGGTGTTGTGGTTTAAGGCTCTCTAACTCACACAGCCCCTTCTCTCACTCACTTCCCCCTCTTTCTTCCCCCCGCTCCCAGAGGGATGGGAAGGAGAATCGAAAGCAATGCAACTCCCACAGGTTGAGATAAGAACAGTTTTGTAACTAAAGTATAACACAAGACCCCTGCAGCTACCACCAATAATAATAATGACAAGGCAAATACAAGGAAAGAATACAATTGCTCACCCAGCCCAATACCAAGCCCGACCCAGTAGTGCACACACCCCACCCCCCCACCCCCCTTTCTGGGTCTCTGCTCTCTGCTTTCCATCCTGGGCATGACGTGCTGTGGTATGGAATAGCCCCTTGGTCAGCTTGGGTCAGGTGTCCTGTCTCTGCCTCCTCCCTGCTTCCCCCCCTCCCTGGCAGAGCATGAAACTCAGAAAGTCCTTGGCCAGACCAAAACATCACTAAGCAGTAACCGAAACACTGGTGTTATCAGCGCTGTTCCCAGGCCAAAAGTCAAACGCATAGTGCTGCACCAGCTACCAAGAAGGAGAAAAATGACTGCTACTGCTGAACCTATGAAACTGGGTTTTAGAAGAAAGCTGGACACTTCACTACAAGAAATGGAAGACAAGTTTCCACTGATTATCCCAGAATTTCTATGGCCCACAAACCAACATATCTACTTTGTCTGCTTCTGTGAACTAAGCATGTCAAATGTTTCTTTTGAAACTTAGAGAAGACTTATTTTTCCTTTTCAAGGTGTCACATCTGTTCATGCTCATTCTGCACCACAAAGAGCCTATGTTCATTTTCTCCCTAGAGGCGGGTGCTGCCAATCTAACACCAGCCTGCTTGGAAGAAGGATGGAGCGCAGGGGAGGATGGCCAGGGAAAGGCCTATCTTTGCTTGAGGCACGTGATAGAGGATGGGGTGGGAGAGGAGGAGACTTGGCTGTGGAGCTGAGCCACAATAACCACATCTCTAGAAAAAAGGTTAGCAACAGTTGAGATGGAACCTTTCTGGCTAAATTTCTTTTAAAAAGCTAGTTTGATGATTTTAACAGCCAGTTCTACTAAGACAGTTGTAACCTCCACCAACATATCTTGGCCTGTCTCCTTGTTGCTTTGCCAATAACGACAAAGGTGATCTGTGGTTAAAAGCTCTCCCACAGCTTAGAAACAACTTCAGATTGTGAATTGTACTGCCAGTGCAACTCTCTCCCGTTAACTAGACTTGTTACGTGCATGTAGTAATCAGCAATAAGCATCCTTGAAGTGTGGGCAGCTGATAATGGTGCCAGTAGTTGAGCCATTCCATAGCTGCAGATTTCATTCTTGTTCTACTCAATATGGCCCACACGTAACTCTTCCAAATTTGTGTGGCCACATATGGCTGTGACTACAAACTGGAAAGTTACTTGGCAATGTAGGTTCACTTTGTATGGTTATATTAGTCATGTTACTCAGCTTTGGTCCTAATGCAGTAGGCGTAGCTATTACAGCAGTGCATCCCACAAAATAACTAGAAGCTGAAAATTGTCTTCTTTGAACATTAAAGAAAAAAAAGCATACCTGTGAAACATTGGTCTAAAAGACCCATTACAGCAGTGGCTTGCAAATACCAGGCTGCGGGATATTGTGTTTTATTCAGTTCAGTCTTACATGAAGATACTCTAGAGCTAACTATTGAAGATGTGAGAAGTGTAAGGTCCTACACCTGGGTCGAAGCAATCCCAGGCACAGCTACAGGCTGGCCAGAGAAGAGATTCAGAGCAGCCCTGAGGAGAAGGACTTGGGGGTGTTGGTTGAGGAGAAAATGAACATGAGCTGGCTTCAGTGTGCGCTCGCAGCCCAGAAAGCCAAGTGTATGCCAGGCTGCATCAAAAGGAGTGTGACCAGCAGGTCGAGGGAGGTGATCCTGCCCCTCTACTCTGCTCTCGTGAGACCTCACTTACAGTATTATGTGCACTTCTGGTGTCCTCAACATAAAAAGGACATGGAACTCTTGGAACAAGTCCAAAGGAGGGCCACGAGGATGATGAGGGGACCGGAGCACCTCCCATATGAAGACAGGCTGAGAAAGTTGGGGCTGTTGAGCCTGGAGAAGAGAAGGCTGTGTGGAGACCTCATAGCATCCTTCCAGTATCTGAAGGGGGCCTATAGGAATGCTGGGGAGGGACTCTTCATTAGGGACTGTAGTGATAGGACAAGGGGTAATGGGTTCAAACTTAAACAGGGGAAGTTTAGATTGGATATGAGGAAGAAGTTCTTTCCTGTGAGGGTGGTGAGGCACTGGAATGGGTTGCCCAGGGAAGTTGTGAATGCTCCATGGCTGGCTGTGTTCAAGGCTGGATTGGACATAGCCTTGGGTGGCATGGTTTAGTGTGAGGTGTCTCTGCCCATGGCAGGGGTTTGGAATTAGATGATCTTAAGGTCCTTTCCAACCCTAACTATTCTACAATTCTATGACTCTATGAGCATGAGCACTGAGATTCTACACTTCATTATTAGACTTGGAATTTCATGTCTGTTCACTCATAGGGAAATATAGACATTAAACCCATTGTGATCTGCGTTGGCCCAGAGCAGAGGGAGCAGCTGATAAAGCAGTACAGTTTATGTTGTGTGGAATACAGATGAGTTGAGATTGTTTTCCCAGATGTTGTTTGACAGACTGCCGATAACATCAGGTGAGCGAAGGGAAGCAGAAGGTAGAATGAGTAGTTGCCTGCTCTGCTCTGTGTGAATCTTGATGGCCCAAATAAATGTAGTCTCTTCATCCACCAGTAAAGCAGAAAACCCATTTCCCTTAAATAGTTCAGCCCACAAGCATGCATGCTGCAAGTGATCTTTGAAATTGGAGGTAGGAATGGTGAATTGTTTTTTGCAATAGGCGAGCATTTGACCTGGAAGTAAAATGTGGAAAGCTCCATACTTTGCTGCATATATCCACAATATTCCAGCTTTTACTGTTTCCTGAAACAATAGACCACACATCTCTCTTCAAGTGCTGCCTCAGGTGATTTCGTATCAGAAATGTTGATGTAGTCTGCACACTCAAATTCAGTGATGTGATCCAGAGATCAAAACCAAGCTGGGATAAATGTGATATGTGATAAATGTGATATGAGATACTTATGTATAGCGCAAATATCACCCAACTTTAGGCTTTTACTTAAGCATGAGATGTGTCACTCCTTAGCCACTTCCATGTGAACCGGGAAGGCAGTTCACTAGGTCAGACGTTGACATCATTTGGCCAGATAGATGGGCAAGGGCTGTATGACTTAAGCAAAAAAATAATGTTTAATTATTTAATTATAATGGAAATGTAGCTAAGTCTCAGGGCTGTGCCTATGTGCATGCCCAATGCACTTAAGTTATTAGACCCTAGAGTGGTCCCGGAACTCCCAGGCTAGTCGTTTGCATAGATGAGATAATGGACTGGTTTGAGACAGCAGACCAAATTGAAAAGAGGTGATTGACTGAACTGCTGGCTATCTGCACAGGAAGTATTTGACAGATTGTCACAAGAGCTGCCCCAGCAAGAATTTCAGGCAGTTCTTGAGATTTCCCATGTGGTTCCTGCTGTGCCTAGACCAATTTGTATGCTTAAATGTGTTGATTAACATCCTGGATTGTCCCAGTGATTCCCAGACAGTTCCTGCTGCAAAGTTAATCAATTGTGCAAAGATAAGACCATCAGTAGAGACAGTTCCAACATGTAGATGTGATCATGTAGGACAATGTTTTGTACATACTTAAGATAGTTACAAAATCTTTGTATGTAGGTTAAGGCAACCTATAACAATGTATTATACATGTTTTGCAGTGGTCATGTAAGACCACAGACCAGCTGATCATAAAAATTGAACAGAACTGTGCTTTAGGGAGTCTCACTGAAATCTCACTCTGTTTTTACGGAGTCTCACGTAGGCATCCAACTAAGATGTCCCTGCAAGAACCCTTACCGTGGTGACTCCATCATCATGGTGACTCCATCATCCAGCAACCAGTTGTCCTCTTTGACAATATTGTCCACACAAGAGTTACCCTAAGACAGTGATAATTTAAAGTAAGCTCAGTTTGTAAGTGTCTGTGCAGCAAATGAAAATCAAATCCAATTCCAGGGATTTTTTTTCGCTACCAATGCAAGCATTTCCAATGAATGATAGTATTGGTGGGAATGTATGTATCATACATTGCTGTATGCCAATTTTGGATCCATGTTCAAGCAAACACTTCCAACAGAACTGCAGATCCCATAATCTGAATATGGGAGAGAGGGATTTCTTTGACAGTTGGGAAGATGTGAGATGATGTTTGGTGAAAAGATTATTTGTTTAGTATTGGTCACATCAGCTGCAGAAGATAACAATGATAATAATGCTGATAAAGCCTTAAACAACAAAACTGGCCAGCATTCTCGTGCATTCCACCATCTTCCTATTCAAGCACTTCCACTGGATGCTGCAGAATCAGATATTCATGAAAGTTTATTTTCACAAGACTAGTGGCTGGCTACTAATTATCACGGATAATAACTGTTGGACTATATTTGCATTGCACTGCGTGCAGATAATGTATTGTTCAAGGGCAGTGCTTGATTGTTTATCTGTTAAATAGTTCACTGTATGCCTCAGAGGCAGACACACAAAGTTATTAAGCAGATGTACATTACTCTCCTTCTTTTCCACTTCATATGCAAGATCTAATTGCTATTAATTCAATACAGGACGTGAAATGCAGCATCTCTTTATGCTCTACATTCATTTATGCAGGGGTAGGTATTCAATTAAAGTGTTTCTACAGCACTGTGGTTTTGGTCAAATACTGTCACATGTTATGATGGGCTTGCAAAGCTGCTGCGTTTCACGAGCCTTTCGTCCTTTTGAAAACTGGCCTACTCCACGTCAGTGAAATAAGAGGCATAGACTTCTGTTTCTTCCTGCCCTTTCACTTTCTCTTTTAAAGAATCATTTAAAAAAAAACAATTAAATGCAAATTGAAGATTCTGAATACCAAAATTTATAATCAAAACACTATACAGGTTTTGATAACTTGTGTGGCTTAGTTTTAGATTTGAATTTACAATTATAATTGAGATTTTGTGTATTTGCTAATGAACATATTGAGTAACAGACACATGAAGTCTCAGGTGATGAAATACGCTTGTGGTTATGACACAGTGCTGACACGCTAAGAACAGGGTCTTTTATCCATGGTTTTCAGTACAGATGACTAGACATTAACAGATCAGGTTTTGTAAGCCAAGTTATTTTCCTCCAGACTGCTTGGGAGGAAATGAGTATCCACCAAGAAACAGATAGCAATTCAAACTCCTCAGCACAGTGGAACCTTTGTGGTCAGAATCTATCCGTGCAGTCTGAGTAGCCTAAGCTGTACTTCCTCTATCCTCCCGTCCCTCTTTTGCACAAAACAAAAAAAGCCATGCAACATTACAAATTATTATTCGATGTGTTTTCTGTTAATACTCAGGCCTAGAATATGAAAAAAGTCATTTTATATAAAATCACACCCGGTCTTAAATTTATGCCTATTCAAAACAGGCAGTGATGAAAGGAGTGCTGTGGAAATCAGTGAGGCTGGTCAGAAATTAGTCATGAGAATGGGAATCATGGTGCTGTTACTGACTTCCAGCAGTTGTTATCTGCTTAGTGACATCCAGCTTTCATAAGCAGCCTCACTTCTGACTTTGTGGAGGGAGACAAGATGCCAAAGGTGCAATAGCTTTTTGGAGATTTCTGTGTAATTTCTCCTGGGACTTACAAATATTGTCAGTTTGTTTAAGATTTGGTACTGCAAGAATTTGGTATACTGAGATGAAGCCCAGTGTGATGAAAGAAGGTGCATCCTGGGCCTCTTTCAAGGGTCCCAGTCTGCCTACATACTCTGTTCTGTTGTGCGGTGCTTCTACTGCACAACTGGCTATTCCAAAAGAAAGCCTCATCCCTGGCTTTATAACCCCCTTATACTGGTGTTTTATAAACACTGGAGTTCTTTGTTAATTTTATAACTTAATCTGTTGTGAGCTTCTCTGTATCTCCACCTTTTTCTTGTCTCTAGGGAGAAGCAGCACAGCCACTATGTACTACCTCCACCAAGAAGCCAGGGTAGCTGCTCTTTGTAACATATGTGAAGTGAGGAAAAAGGAGCCAACTCATTTTTTTGACATCACCCACATTTGTATCATAGTAGCTGACTGTGACATTTGAATAGCAAGAATTCCTGTTTCACATTTGGCTTCTTAAACATCACTGTTATTGCAGCAACGTGTTGCACCTTCAGGGAAGGCTATTTTAGCAGAGAATGAGAAAAAGATAAATAACTACACATGAGATTTTCCAAAAATTATTCAGTTTGACAAAATATCCAATGTACCCTGGGAAAAAAAGAAGTTAAAAACACACAGTTCCTCAAACTGACTACTGCAACTGTTGTTTGTGCTATGTATCCCCATTACAGCAACTGCTTTCTCAGGACTTCATCATCCATCCATGAGAACTGAAAGCATTTTGCTTTCCTAATATGGGACATTTAACATACAGAAATTATTTAACACACAGAAATTATTTAACACTTTGCTATGCCTAAGGGTCATAGTTTGTATATCCCCAGTACTTGCTGGGGAGAGTTAATGCTCAGTCTGTGTTCCAGCACAGTTTCCTCCCTTGGCAGTAACAGATAAAAAGCTGGAAAGGCATATAATGAGTATGGTCTTAGGTCTTAATGGCTTTTACTTGCTCACAAGGATACAGGGCAATCGATTACTGATAGTCACAACAGTGACTATTCAAGGTGTTCCTATTCACTATTGGTATTGATGTGAGCATCTTATAAAAATGTTTAGTGGTTCTTGCTTTTAGATTTACAAAGAACTGAAGTACATATATTTCCGTGTCTGATGGATAAGCTGAAAAAAGGTAGCAGGCTGGAAGGACTCCAAGAGTATCCTTGATTCACCACGAGGGAGCTGGAATTGTTAGAATTCATTATTTGCAATGTGCTTGGTGTTGGCTTGTTTCTGAGAAACAACTGGAATTCAGGGATGTGTTGCATGATAGTTCAGATGTGAGCTCCTTCCCACGGAGAAGTCCAGCAGGCAGGGTAAGCAGAAAGTATTCTGAAGGACGGGGGCTGAAATGGTCATTCTTGTAATGAAAAATTATATTCATCTTTACCTGGGCACATCTTTTGTATGACACTTTTCCACATCACTGGAAATTACAAGCCATGCTGTGCATCTGATGTAGCATGAGCACACAGTGAAGTCACTCTTCTTACAGGTCTGAAACCATCTCAGCCTGGGTAAGGGCATTCAGGCATATTTGGAGTTTGAGTACCTGCTTCAAAAGGGAGATATATACTAAGGTTATTAATGAGATGCCACGGAGTCAACTCTTTTTGAATCGACTTGATATGAGAACATTTGAATTTCTAAATTGAGTAATTTTACTTCTGTTAGTGGAGATACCACTTTTCAGATAAAACTGATTTAATCCTGCAGAAGTTTCATTTTCTGATGGCACAATGCTGGTGTCTAGGTCTCATCCTTTCAGCAACAAAGATGAAAACTCAGTAGTGTTTCAGTCCCCTGATAGTTTTCTTATATACTGTTCCATTACTTCAGGTTTGACCCCTTTCACAGTTGAATGGATTCCACAGTTTTTAGCTGATATAGTTGAAAGCCTTTATAAAATTATTCCAGCTGTATTGTTTTAACCAGCCATTTAGGATCAGTGTTCACCAGTCTATCTGACTGCATTTTTATCTGATGGTCCTTAGACTGAAACTGCAAGATTATCTGGAATTAGGGTGACACAGGTGACAGCCCTCACACCAAAATTTCAGGAAGTGTAAGAGATACATGCCTGCCGCATAGACACTTGATTTAAACACCACTCATGTAAACTTACTGTTATCTCGGGTATTTGACCGATACTTAACCAGAACCCAGGCAAGAAGGTGTTCTGAACACCAAGTTCAATATTTCTTGCTTTGGAGGAGCCCAGCTTTCTCGATAATATCTTTATTTTCTTCAGGTTGTTTCTCTAGTTAGTCCTGCATTATTCGAGAGACATTTTATCTCTTTCAAGTAGCAAAGAAAAATAATACTTCCTCCCCATCCCCCAGTTGCATTTAGTGCTTCTTATACTAGGTTATTGTCAGTATTGCTTGTTCATACTTGTAATACATTTTATCCTTTATTATCCTTTTTATCCCAGCTGTATTCCTGGAGCTTTTTTAGTCCTCAGGAGTTTTGATCTGTTATAATACTTACCATTGGAGAATAGCACACTGCTTCATGTAATTTTTGTTCTCTTGAAGCAATAATTGCGATATAAGAAGTTTCCACTCTGGCCTCCAGACGTGCAGGATGGAGGATGATTTGTTTTCGTGCCAAGTCTTTGCTTTTGGAGAAAACAAGAGACTTAGTAATGGACTGTGGCATTTATTCCACCAACTGGATGGATGTGTGTTCTAATCACTAATGGCCTCTTTCTTGGTGCAGCATTTTCAGCTGTCAAAAGTTTCACCAGAGCAAGGCTCTGAAGACAGAAACAGTGAAAGTTTAGGTCTGGAGAGAGATGCTTTTACAGGTGAGATGCTGGATAGTAGCTAGTAATTGCCTTCTGTATCATAGAATTAATTCTTTTTTCTTGTATGTATTTGCTATTTTTTTTACTTCATATTAGGATGTCAGTGGTCTGGTGGAAACTACATTCCCACATCCTTTCCATAAACTGTCACTGGACATTAGGAAATGGTTCTTCACTGAGGAGGTGGTCAGTCATTGGAACAGGCTCCCCAGGGTCATGACAGCACCAAGCCTGTCAGAGTTCAAGGACCTTCCGGATGTTGCTTTTAGCCGTACGGTTTAGTTTTGGCTAGTACTGAAAGGAACAGGGAATTGGACTCACTGATGCTTATGGGTCCCTTCCAACTTTAGATATTCTTTGATTCTGTGATTCTGTCTTCTGCAACTCTGGTTGTTGCATTGAAGTGCATTCTGTTTTGTATTGGATACAAACAGGATGAGATCTTTTGGTCTTAACAGGGTGAGAAGTCCTTCCCTCAAAATTTTGGGATTTTGATTGGGGATATTTTGCACAGGATAGCTAATATTTTAGACCTACAGTCTCCTTCCAGGCATTACTTGGTTAATAATAATCACTGTAACTGTTCTGCCACCTTCTTTCATCATCCTTGAAAAAAAGGGCTCTTGCACAAAATCCATTAGAGGAAAAAATCCCACTTCAGATACATTTTTGTCACTGAACTGAAGGTATTGTCTGTCCAACATAAGGTTTTTATGCAGGAGGGTGCTGCTTTTTATTCTGGACAGTGTGTCTTGATGACACCTGTATAGTATCCTGACAACATGAACAATATACATTGAATGACTCTGAGCTTTCACCCCTAGAGCTGCATGGAGTGTTGCCAGAACATATAATGGCTGCAGCTAATGGGCATGTATTTGCATAGTTAGTAAAATTAAAAAGCTAACAAAATAATATTTTCACAGATTTCTATCTTCCCTGATGGATTAGGACAAAGAGCTGGTTGATTGAGTCCACTGGCAATTAAAGCATGCAATTAATCTTTCCTATCTTTCCATACAGGTGAAGTGAGAAGGGCAGCCATGAGTTGATTTTGACCACTGGCCAAATTCTTGCCAGACCTACCTGTCAGTCAGCTTTTAGCAGAAATGGCTTCCTGCCATTTGATCTAGTCCAGCTTGTGTGTCTCTTTACTCATTCACTGACAGGAAGAAAAAAAAAGGAAAATAAAAAGATGTTTTTTTCTTATCTTATAGGGAAGAGTTGTATTTTTGCCTCTGCTGGGGAGGTAGGACTGCGAGGCTGGTGTTTGGTTTATTCTCACTGACTTCTGACAGGATGCCCTGACTCTTGTAGGTCTTCCATCCTTGTCTGCCACACTGAAAACATGCAGAGTTGAGACTGAAGGGCCCAAAGGAACAAGAAACAGCACTAACTGAAACTGGCCAGACTTTTCTATCCTGCTGTCTCATCTTGCACAGATGAATAGAGAAAAACAGAGGGCATTCAGCATTTTGGAGATAGTGGAGAAAATTAAGAATGTCTCAAATGGGAGTAAAGAAAAGGACTCGGAGTCAAATGGAAACTGTCCCTTTGAGTTTGGTGGGACTAAGCGAGGAGGGAGGAATAGAAACATTGTGGAGAAAAGCCAGCCAAAGACTAAGGGAAGGGAGCTAATCCTCAAAGATGCAGGAGGTGAATTACTTTGTGCTTATTTCTTTTCTAAAGAATCTGTATGGCTGAATGTCTTGTTACCTAAATAGCAGAGACAAAAAAACATCCATTACGCTTATGTAACAGTCTGCAGTCTCATCCATTTAAAGCATGTTGGTTCCAAACATAGTGTCGTAACTCTTAGCACCCTCAGTTAATTTTTTTAGTAAGGAAGTTGTTTTGAAGATGCATTCTTAAGTCAAGTTTTTCCCACTTGTCTGCCCTGTGTGTATTGGTAAGAGATTTGTGAAGAAAGGAAAACAACCCAACAAAAAAGAAAAACAAGCATCAGTCAGACTGCGTTACAGAGTTTGCTACAGAGAGGAGAATTAATTTGCAGTTATTCTTCTTTGCTGTATGCTGATGCCTTTTTGGGAGGTTTTTTGTTCTGCCTTTTTAATATCTAATCTTCCTTTCCAGTTGTGGCTTGCTTCACAGTATTCTGCATTTGCTCTACATTATCCAGGACCTAGAGGTTCAGCTAATCATCCGTTTCTATCTCAACCTTTTTGCTCACTGCTATTTGTATCCAGACTTGTTGCACGTATGTGTGGAAGATATCATCTGTTCATAAAGTGAGAGATGAGGTGGAATTCTATTAAAGTCACCCAAGCTTCTGCGATGAGTAAGAACAACAGCCATGATGGCCTGCAGAAACAGAAAAATAATTTTAGCAAAAATGTGTAAATTCCGATCTCCTTAGAGTTGTTTCTCAGTGTGAATTATTATTGTTACTGTAAATACTCAGGCACCAGAAATTCTGAACCTAGAAAAGTTACCCAGCTTTGCTGGATTCCTGGTTTCCTTGACAACCATTCATATAAATAGTAAGGACCTGTTATGGGGAGAGAGGGGAATATCGAAACCTGTGAATCACCAGGACAAAATTAAATCCAAGGCTGAAGTTACAAGATATCCAGCAAGCATTAACAGAAGAGTCTGTTTTCTTTTAAATATGGTTCTTCTGTTAATGTTTGCTAGATACCTGACAAGGATGAAGCAAAGGCAGTGATTTTCCAAAGCTGAGATGCAAGGAGCTTCCTTTTGATATTTCTCCTGAGGAAACGATTAAAGGTGACAGTCACCTTCTTTGTCCCAGGCTCTTTGGTCACTTAGAATCAGTTTCTCTCATGTGATTTTGATTCCTTTTTTTTTATTATTATTATTTGTAAAAAAGAAATACAGTGTGCTAAAGACAGGCATGACTGCAACCCATATTTAAATGTTATCCTGTGCCCCTCTCCTTTCCCAATGATTCAGTTAACCCAGTCTCAGCAGCAAGATGTTGATACTGCTTTCCTGGAAGCAAGAGTCTGATAAAGGAGATCAGACAGATGTCCCTGCAAAGAGTTTAGATATCATAAGTGATGGTCAGTGTGAAACGGGTAAGATTATCCTGAAAGTATCCCTGATCTGTGGTAGTGTCACTGGAATTGTGACTCAGGTTTCATTTATGTGGGAAGAGGTATGGCAAAAACTGGTAGAAAGATGAAGTTCTCCCTGTGTGAAACTGAAAAACAGTGAGGAGGAAAACTGTACTTTTGAAAATCCAGCTTTCCGTCAAGTCATTCATTACACGGCTTAGTTAACATTTCTCTTTATTTCAATCACTATATTCTAGATTCCAGATATTTTTCATAGCAAAACCTGGGTGAACGCCCAAAGGCGGCAGAATTACCTACAGACTGCCTTTTCAACTTCCCCCAGCCTTTTCTGTTTTCTGCCTCCCCCTATTTGCTGCTGGCTTTTTCCCCCCACCGTAGTGAATCTGCAGCCATGAAGTCTGAGTGATGGTGGGATTTGGTTCTATTTGATCCCTTTCATTAGCCCACCTCTGAGAGAGGTGCATGTAAGTGGCACCCTCTGCCTCCAGGCTTGCTTTTTCTCAGCTTGGTGCATTAGCCCAGCCAGCCTGACCTTCAGGCTCTTGCAAAATACTGACCTTAGTGATGCTTTTGCAAAGTCAGCTGAGCAGAAATTGTATCTTTTATTTGGAGTGGGAACAGGGATATTATGTCATAGCTGAGGATTATTTTTATTGATTTTTTTTCCAAAGATATCTAGGAAGATGCAGTGAATGTAGTGAGAAAATCAATACAGTATTGAAGGTTGCATTTTTCCAGTGTGAAGTGTTTAAGGACATGCTGCCAGGGAAAACACTTCATCAGCCAGACCTCCTTCATCTTACCACACTAAGCAAGAAGCACTTTTTGTAGCTCAGGAGGTGCTATGGTGCTGTATATTCTGTGGGACAGTGAGAAATTCTGTTAAGAAAACGGAAGACAAGACGGTCTAACAGGAACTTCATGAAGTTCAACAAGAAGTGTGAAGTCTTGCACTTGGTTGAACGTGAGCCAGCAACGTACCTTTGCGACAAAGAAAACTAGTGGTATCCTTGGCTGCATTCAATAAAGTATTGCCAGCAGGTTGAGGGAGGTGATCCTTCCACTCTACTCAGTTGAGGGCACAGCTGGAGTGTTCTGGGTCAAGTCCTGGGCTCTTCAATACAAGAGAGACATGGACATACTGGAGGGAGTCTAGTGAAGTCTAGTTCACTAAGATGATTAAGGGTCTGGAGCACTTCACACATAATGAAAGGCTGAGAAAGCTGGGACTGTTCAGCCTGGAGAAGAGAATGTTCAGGGGGAAACTCATCAATAAATACCTGAAGGTGGGTGAAGACAGAGCCAGGTTGTTTTCAGAGGTGCCTAGTGACAGGTCAAGGGACAGGGGACACAAACTGAAACACAGGAGATTCACTTTATAGCTGGGTCCAAACAAACAGGAGTTGTAAAAAAGCTGTGGTACTCTGCTGCAGGATGTTGTGTTTGCTAAAAACTTACCGGACATAAAAAAATCAATGAAATTCACAGATGAGAAATCCATCCTAAGTTGTTAACAAAAGAAATACCATCTCTAACTCCAAAATCTGGTACAGATTGCTAGAGGATGGGAGTATGTATGTGGGTGGTATGGCTGTAGAATTTCCCTGTTTTAAAATTCTTCAGTAGGCACCTGCCACTATCCACTATCATATCCTGTCTACTGAGCTCTGTGGGCTTTTGTTCTGACACAATATAGGCACCCATAAGTTGCTCATCCTTTCCTGTTGGTCACTGTTCCTGCTGCCATTCTGTTCACGTTAGTAGTGTTTTCAAAATTTGCCCTCTGCTGAGTCTCAAGAGTCTTTCAAAGAGGCTTAAGATACCTGCCCATGTGCAGATTTTGCTTACGGCTACAGAGCAATCAGTATTCACCTGGGAAGCCTGAGCAAATTTCTGCATCACCTGTTTGTGGGGAAAAAATAGCATATTTAGGGAAAACTGTGTCACTGCAATTCCCTAAAGAAGTACAGTATAAGAGTTGAAGTCTGGCTGAATGTATTTGTGATGACTTTGTAGGAGAGTTGTGCTCCTGATCTCGATGTGTGAGCAACCATACTCAAGTGTTTTTTAAGAATGAAAATACTTGCTAAAATATACAATTCATTCACAACCAAGAAGGAGCTGCTGTTCCCCTCTCTCTGTCACAGAAACAGGGAAGCATGATTTTAAGTTGTATGTCTCTATGAGATTTCACTCCTTAAAAACAGCACTTCTGATAACTCAAATGAACATTTATACAGTGGGAGCAACTGCGAGAAAGCTGAGTTAGGATGCGTACAGCCACTGTGTTTTAGCCAGCTGTTCCTAGAGGTAATCAGAGCATAGTTATTGAAGACAACATGCTGGTAAAGTATTGCTGGTCATGGAGACTGTTCCTCCCACTTCTCTGGTGTTTACCAGGGTGAACAGTTGTATACAGCATGCAGACTCATGGGCATGTTATTTCTAGATTCAGAGCCAGAAGCACCGAATAATTTAGATAATTTAGTGTATTTTCAGTCTTCAATTATGGAAAGAATAAAGATGATTCTGATGAAAGATCTATACTGAGTAGATATTTCACTTAGCTTACTTAACAAGAATCACTGACAGCACCAGCTAAATGCCTGTCTTTACTCTCCTCTTATGAACAAAAATCCAGATCTTGAGAGCTAGAGATCCAAGGCATGCTATTTCTGCTGAACTGAGAATTATACAAATGGCAAAGTGTGTCACACTATTTTGTTTCACTTTCCTCTTTTACTTTTTTTTTGTCTGTTCCTACCATATCTTATTGGAGCATTTGTTCTCTGAAGGCAACTCTGATCTAGCTTGTAAAGCTAATGATTCACAGATATTCCATATATGGGCCATTTTAACTACACCGGGGAGAAAAAACTGTATTAAGCTTACAGAAAATGTTTAGACAATATTTAGATAAATGAAATGGCTAAATGTTACAAGTTATACCAAAATAGACAGCTTGGAGGTTGCAGAACTTACAAGAGTTTGTGCTTATGCCACCTTAATTGTCTCAAACTGGCAATTCCTAACTACTAAACACCTATTCAATCACAGTGTTCTGGTATTCCTTTTAGGAAGACTATATGTAGTACCCACAGAGAGTGAGCCTTCACAGTGCTGTTGTTGTAGTGTAAGTTTTCCTTAGCATGAATTTGGAATAGTTAGATTATTCATGAATAGCAAAGCCATGAAGAAATTATACTGGGGACAAATTAGGACCCCTCTTTATGTCTCAGACAACTCTGCATCAGCAGAGATAAAACTTCAAGTATATTTAACTGATCGACAGTTCGAACTTCACCATATCGTGTGCTCAGATCAAACATGTGCTTGTCAGCTGTGATGGGCCATTTGGGACTGCTCTTTTCATTTTTAGAAGTGATCCTTTCAGGCTTCAGGATGGTAGGCTTTTGGCTTCTGTGTGCCAGATCAGAAGGAACTGCCAGGCAAGGATCTACTCCCTGCAGTGAGACATGCAATAGCTTCTTGAAGGTGATGTACTTTTCCAGCCACCTTTTACCTTCCCTTCTTGTCTCAGGCTATTCATGCAGCATAGAATCATAGAATAGTTAGGGTTGGAAAGGACCTTAAGGTCATCTAGTTCCAACCCCCCTGCCAGGGGCAGGGACACCTCCCACTAAACCATGCCACCCAAGGCTATGTCCAACCTGACCTTGAACACCGCCAGCGATGGAGCATTCACAACTTCCCTGGGCAACCCATTCCAGTGCCTCACCACCCTTACAGGAAAGAATTTCTTCTTCATATCCAATCTAAACTTCCCCTGTTTAAGTTTGAACCCATTACCCCTTGTCCTCTCACTACAGTCCCTAATGAAGAGTCCCTCCCCAGCATCCCTATAAGGCCCCCTTCAGATACTGGAAGGCTGCTATGAGGTCTCCACACAGCCTTCTCTTCTCCAGTCCAAACAGCCCCGACTTTCTCAGCCTATCTTCATGCAGAAGGTGCTCCAGTCCCCTGATCATTCTCATGGCCCTCCTCTGGACTTGTTCCAAGAGTTCCATGTCCTTTTTATGTTGAGGACACCAGAAGTGCACACAATACTCCAAGTGAGGTCTCAGGAGAGCAGAGTAGAGGGGCAGGATCACCTCCCTCGACCTGCTGGTCACACTCCTTTTGATGCAGCCTGGCATATGGTTGGCTTTCTGGGCTGCGAGCGCACACTGAAGCCAGCTCATGTTCATTTTGTCATCAGCCAGCACCCCCAAGTCCTTCTCCTCAGGGCTGCTCTGAATCTCTTCTCTGCCCAGCCTATAGCTGTGCCTGGGATTGCTCTCACCCAGGTGTAGGACCTTGCACTTGGCATGGTTAAACTTCATCAGATTGGCATCAGCCCACCTCACAAGCATGTCAAGGTCCCTCTGCATGGCATTCCTTCCCTCCAACGTATCAACCGAACAACACAGCTTGGTGTCATCAGCAAACTTGCTGAGGGCGCACTCTGAAACCCTGCCTTATTAGGCTTATTTGCATAAGAATATTAGGAGTTATTCTGGAGCTATAGTATGTTTGGACTAATAAAATGAAGGACATGCCATGCAAAGCTAATAGCATAGGGACGTGTAATAATAAAAGCAAGCTCAAGTCTGTAAAATTACTTTAACTCTTTAACCTTGTCAGTATGACTAGAGAGCTGATCTCTATGGCTGGTCTGTTGCAGGGATGTCAAGTGGCAGGTTAAGAATGATATACAGAGTACGGAGAAGCAGAGTAAATTCCGCTTCGCTGTCACCTTAATGTGATGGTCCATTCCTAGGTCCCTCATGTGTGGGAGCTAGGACCACAAATAACTGGAGGTTTGAGGGTGTGCATTTGAAATTATCTCTGATTCAAACTCAGCAAACATTTCTGGGGAGCATTGAGGTTTATTTTTATACAGCTAGAGACTTAATATTGCCATGTATCTGAGAGACCCAAGCTCTCTTCTAAGCACCATACAAATTACAGAGAGAGCAAGCAAGAAAGAATGAAATGGTGCTTTAGACCCAGAAATTAACCATGCTGTGTATTACTTCCCTCTGTAATTTCTTTCATAGTGGTTTATAACACAGTCCTAGCAATCATTGCTTGTATTAATTCTGGCATTTTACAGTGCAAATCCTATAGAAAGCAGAAATAAGTAATAGATACACATGTAGGTGACAGTGCTAGCCATATGCAAGTGATTGCATATTAATTATATACACAGAAAATGAGACACGCCAATGGATTGCCAGGATGTGGTTCCTTTCGAAAAAACAACTGAAACTTCCCACTTCAGTTTACACTTTCTGTTGTTTTAAGATAAACCGCTTTTCCTGCCTTTCCCCTTGAAATTTTGCCTTTCTCCCTAAAGGTTTGCTCGACTACCCTCAGTCCTTTTAATGAACTTAGCAGTGTGGGAAATCTCTGCCCTGGTACAGGAACCTTGATAATACAGAAGACAGCTGTTTGCCATTTTAAAGGGAAAAGAGCAGGTCAGCTTACATCAGCAGAGGCCTTGTTACTTTATATCCAAAAAGAAATGGTCTCTAAGCAGCTATTGTTAGCCTTTCTTCAACTACTCTTCCAACTTCCAAATGAAGTTTAGGAACCTATCTCTTATCAGGTTTTCTTGAGGGATTTTGGAGGATATGAGTTCTTCTGTGCAAAAGATGTTTTACATTAAAACTTTACAGTGCCAGTGAACAGATATGAGACAGTTAAACAACAGAATAAATCTCCTGTTTTATGAATGCAGTTAGTTTCTGCCTACATTCTCTGAAGTATAGCATGCCAGGACAAATCCTGAAATCAGCCTCGCTCAGGTCTCCTACAGACAAAATGCTAATTGAAGTTAGTGGGAGCATGACTCGGGGAAAAACTTAAAATCAGAAAATTCTAGGGCATGCCCTTTAAAACATTAAATGAGGAATTTCAGACAGGACAACAGGAACTTTACAAAAAACTTCTATATCCCATTTTTATATCCCAGTGATGTTTGATATTTTAGAACTTGAGTCTCAGAGAAAGAAAATTCAGCATAGCTCATGGAATATTCTAGTGCCAATAGCCCAATGTAATATTGAGTTTAGTGTCCCAACTTAT
Source organism: Ara ararauna (assembly GCA_028858755.1). Lineage (NCBI taxonomy): Eukaryota > Metazoa > Chordata > Aves > Psittaciformes > Psittacidae > Ara > Ara ararauna. The sequence continues at coordinate 91,413,779 of CM054376.1, read as the reverse complement.
TTTAGAAGCTGTAGAAATGTTTTGTTTAGCCCTTACCGATGAGATGTGTTTTGGTTTGCCTTTTCAATATATAAGTAATAAAAAATGTGGCTAAAAATGTTCTCACACTTTCTTCACTTTTGGGCATGTCTCTGTGATGTCAGTAGTTAGAAATTAAAGATGTAAGGCTTAGGAAAAATTTGAGTTCATAAGAAATAATTCTTTAGCAGTTTTCTGGCCCATTGTTCTAAATGGCTGGCCTTTTGAAATTCTGCCCTCAAATCTGTGAGAAATAAAAGAAAAAAAAAGCTTGTTAGTTCTACTTAAAAGTCATAAAATTCTGGGAATGGCAAACATGAAAGTTTTTGTTTCATTTGAAAATGAAAGCAGCATACAATAACCTGAAATTTTGATTTTAAAATGTATTTCAGTTTTATCAAGGTACATGGATGACTCACAATGGATTGTACTAAGTTGGGCAGGCTCAACTAATTCCAATTACATTGTGTAAAACAGTTGACTTGAAGAACCCTTTGTCAATCTTTTAGTGGCTTTATCATATTTCAGAGCTTCTGAAGTTAATTTAAAAGCAGGATTTTAGATGGCTGTTTCCACCTCAGCGATCTCCCACTATTACAAGAAACTAGTGTCAGGAAGAGTTCGTCTCTCTAATGAAGATTATTTTTTTCTTCCTCTTTCCTACTTCCTTTTTCCTGTCAGTCGGAAGTGTCTTGGATCCCCAACAAACACTACTCTGGGATTTACGGGCTGATGAAGTTGGTTCTGACTAAGACTCTACCTTCCAATCTTGAGCGAGTCATTGTCCTCGACACAGACATAACATTTGCCACTGACATTGCTGAGCTATGGGCCGTCTTTCACAAATTCAAAGGTATTCTAATGATTTTTTTTACTGTCTTTATTTGAGGGGGAGGGAAAATGGAAAAGCAAACAGTATAGTGGGGCTATCTGAGATTTGTTAAACGTTTTCACTTTTTCAGTTTTTGGTATTTGAATATAATTGTTCTATTTGTGAGCTCTTTCCTCAATGATTTGCTGTACAGAGTGATTGATAACACTGATTATCTATGGAGTGTGTTTTATTGGTCTCATTATTTGGGACAAGTGAGAGCTTGACAATAAATTAAGTGATAAAGAATTATGAGGAATATGTAGTGGTGTGCCATTCAAGTACCTGTTGGTATTCAGTACTTAGAAGAAATTGGTTTATATTGCATTTTGGTAATGAAAATTAATTATTACTTTCAATATAACTTCTCCATGTTACCACTGAAAATGGATGAAGTTAGAGTCATACCTGAACCAGGGAGGAGGATGGAGGGAGCAGAGTTTTACATGTGAATAGAAAGAAGTTACTGCTTACTCCTCTTAGTGAGTTGATAAAGGGCTCTAGATTTAAAGTATCCATCTAAAGTAGTTTTTTTCACTTATCCCTGTTTCACACAACTCCTTGAAAATTTCCTTAATAGTTTGACTAAGAAAGGAGACTTTCAGAGTAACTGTGTAAGGAGACAATCACAAAAAAAGTTCCTCACTACCCTGTCACAAACCAGAGCACTTTCCTGCCTGACACACTGCAAAAAAACATTTAATCCTCCCAGGCCCCAGTGTTGCCAGCTTTTCAGAGGCAGACATGCCCTATTGTTCTACTCTTGTCCTCAGAATATGAATTGCAGTGCTGGTAAGTGCAGAGACATTCCAGTATCCTGCTTTGAAGGTATACAGCCCCTCAAAAGTGTAACCTTGGTGCATATCATAAGCTCTCTTGACACACCTCAAGCAAAGTCAGCCTAAGGAAATGGGAGTATTTATTTACAGAAGCAAAATACACCACTCATTAGAAAAGTGACAGAAAAGACAGCACATTTACTGTACTTTACTCTGTGCTGAAATGCCTTTGCCTATACCTAGCTCATGGTCAGGACCTATTCTCTTCACCTGTGCAGTCAAGGCTTGGGTTCTACTGCTTTCTTCTTTATACATTTGTTTCCTTTCCATTCTCTGGATATACTGTTGTCCCTTCAACAAACCAGAAGCAATTACCTTCTTACTTACCTGAACTATTCACAAACTTTCTTCATTAAAGAATATAAAGTTTTTCCTCTTCTTTGGGTATTGATCAAACCTCTTCATTAAGTCATTCATTACACTGAACCTTGAGTTTCATGTGAACATACACCTTGACAACCATAATTTACATAAATGTATGTCTAGGGAGTAATGCTGGAGTAATTATTGTACTGCCCCACTGTGTGTTACTGTCCCATTAATAATAATATTTCACTGAATATGGTGCATTAGCATGATGTAGCAGGTAAAGAAATGTGTACAAACTGAACTTGGGCACTGCATGGTCAAAGATAGCAAAATCTGCGTGGAGATAATTAGGGGGATCATCTCCTTGCTTGTATTTTCTGCCATAATTTCAACGAAGGTCCGTTGGGGAAAGAAACCAAGCATAAAGACTTATTCTAAAGAAAGGAATATGGAGCAGAGGCAGGCCTAAGATTGAAAAAAATACAGACAGAAAATACAGAAACACAAAGAAGGGTAATTATTGGAAGTTAAAAAGTGGGTGTAAGTCAGTCTCCGTAGAGCAAGGCAAGGTTGTTAAGCTGATAAGACCTGTGAAAAGCTCTGACTTACACATGGAGACAGAATTCCTGTGCTATTGGCAGCCCTCATAACATACATATCACAGCTCCCAATTGTATGATTTTGTAAGTTGGCCAGTCTGTCTTTTTAATTCTGTCTGACCACCTGCTTCTATACAGTTTTTTAATCCTGGCTTGAAATTGTGCAGCATCTATACCTGCTCATCTCCCAGACAGTCATGCACAAAGAAAGAATTAATGGGACAATTCCATAGCCCCAGGACTTTGCAAGGCTCATATGCCCAAAATACTGATCCTATATGTTGGGTAGGAGAGGGAAATGAATGTGTCCAAGCACAAGCTTATTCTCAAGCCTCTATCAGGGGATGCAGTCCCATTAGGCAACAATGAGTTTGATGATGGTGAAGATACGATTGAGGGTTTATGGGTAAGGATCAGCTATTTAAAAGATGTGTAGTTGTGGCACTTTGTAACATGGTTTAGTGGTGGACTTGGCAGTACAAAGTTAATGGTTGGACTTGATGATCTTAAATGTCTTTTCCAACCTAAATGATTTTATGATTCTGTGGTTCTATGACTCAGTGGAAATGGAACATCCTAGAAAGCAAGTGCAAGTAAGTTGGAGAGATACTGTTGCTCTTCTACTGCTGTAAATATTGGTTTAGATCATCAATCTCAATTTGTCGTCAGCCTGACAGCATTACAGAAGATTCAAAGGATGTCTCATGTCATTTGCTCCAAATATTCTTCTAAAAGAACTGGGTTTAAACTGATATTTTAATCCTTTCGTTGTTTCTCCCTCAGAAGTCCCAAGTAAGTTTATGAAGATTTTTTTGGGACAACCTCGTGTGTTTCTTGAAATATTACTTAAACAGAAGAAAAATAAAACTCTTGTGAAGGGAAATTGTACTCTAGAGGAACCTGACGCTCTACGCAACCCCAGCTTGGAGGGCACGTTAGACCCACAGGCCCTCCCAGGAATGTTGAAATACCCACTTGTCAGCTAGAAGTGGCCAGTATAAACTTGCTTGCACCAGGATGTTGTTAGAGCAAATAGAAGATTTTTTCACATCAGTGCTGGAAAGGCAAGAGCTTCCTTCTTCAGGTTGCTGCAGGATAACAGTCCAGCGCAGCCTCTTCCAAATTACAGCCATGCAGATAAAGAGAAGAGGTCCTAGAGTATGCAATTCTTTCTGTGCCCACGAAGACTTTCCTTCCCAATAAAAATAGTGACAGAGCCCAGTAGCTCGGATTCCCTTTTTATAGGACACCACACTTGGAAGAAATTCTGATTCAGGGTTGGTTTCAATTTAATCAGGTCCAATTTGCTGTGTAAAAAGGCATGTAGTATGTTTTAAATAGCACCTGCAATACCCAGTATTCTTGTTCTGCAAGAGTTCTTCTTCCATTCCTCTTAACAGTTGCTGAAAAGATCAGACCCTTACCCGGTAACTTAATATTTTAGGTGGAAAAGCTGCTTACTGCATTTGCTCTCTCTATGGAAAAAAGGAAGTAGGATTCCTTTGTAAATTATTGCTCTTCTTCCCTTTTCTGATAAGCTTTTTGCATATGCCTTTACAATAAATGAGCCAACTATTCCGTGAGTGCACAAATTAGGGCTGTACATATGTGATTTCATTTTAAAAACTCTTCTTTGAAGTTGCAACCTTAGGATTTAGGAGAAATTCACACCTTTCTTTGGTAGCCTGAAACAGTGTCTCAAGCAATGTAACATTTAAAAACTTCTCTTAGCAGTTTATGGGGGTTTTATAGTTATATTCTTTCTATATGCAAGCTTCAATCTCTATGCATAAATATGTCTTTGGGAAGCAGTAATTTATATTCCAAGAGTTAGATACAGCTTTTCAGCTGGGATTTGGACATTTCTGCTTTAGCCTCATTCTCTCTTGCTCTCCCAAAGACAGGCAGTCTGTTTCTCTAGGACAGATATATAACTCCAAAATACGGACTTCAAAGGCATGAGACTGCGGCCAGTCTGGTGAGGATAACCTGTCATGCATGTTTTCCGTGACTTAGTTGACACTGATTATGTTTTCTATTCATCTTTCACTGGATTTTGACAGGTCTAAACTTGAGAGGGCACCTAGCCTAAGGGAAGAAGAGTGGGACTGTAGATCATACGCATTCTTGGATGAAGTGCTGCAAAGTGTTTCAAACAGTAAGGATTAGTGTAACCAATATGCCTTTATTGCAGAAATTGTCTGAATTCTTCTGAGAAAAGAAGCAGTCCAAAGCTATGCTCTCTGCCATCAATCTTGAAGTTCTTTTAAAAGCCATATCAGCTAATTGTTTTATTATTCTTGCTAACCCAAAATATTGGTACTGAAATGTCTGGGTTTTTTTCAAGCATACAGTTTTTACTCTAATTGCATGGTAAATATGGATTCTCAAGAGCATTCATGGTAAGTGGTATTGTGAATTTATTTGGGACCTGACTATAGCAGTCGTCATAATTACAGGTTGTGTTACAGGTTGCAGGTTCAGTCAGAATCACAGTCTCTTTGTGCTGGTTGCTGGACATAGAAGTAGCATGAGACTATCTTTGTACTTTACCTCGCATCAGGTGACAATTCTTGTGTCTGCCTGTTTCTTTAGGCCATTGCTGTGCACGAGACACATCTGAGACTGACAAAGGAGACCTGAATAATCCCTGTAGAGATCACTGTTGAGGGACTCTGAGTTAAGAACACCACATCTAAGGGCATTATGGTATTTCTAAGTACATGTCATAACTCAGAGCCTATATTGAACAGTGATGGTCTACTACTGCTTGTTAGTCTCAAAATACAGCTAGCTGATATGATGAATATTTTAAGTACGTCTGTGCAACAGCGACTGGATAGTACATAACTAATGTATTTCAAATAATTCTACTTGTACACTAAGTCATCCAGAGAGTATAAGCTACAATTAATGTTCATCTGTGCAAGTAGTCTTCTCTGGAAAGCTGATGAAGGCAGTAAGGCAGAATCACCTACCTCCATTAATCAAGCATCCAAGAAGGAAATGTCAGGTTTGACAGGGGGACTGAGATTCCCGTATTCATACTTAGCATGAATAGAAAAAAAATTGTATAGAAGCTGTTTGCTTTGTGTCAGGAGCTCAAACAATGATAAAAATCCATACTGGCATCATAAATACCAGAAAAGGTCAACAGCGATTTTGGTGCAGGATTAAGTGCCCACAGCTGAAGGGGGATCGGCACATAGTCAATCCCAAACATAAAATTCGCAATCACTCAGTATGTGGGTGCTTTGGCATACTGCTCTGCAGAATGCGTGAGGTAACAGTCTAGGTTTGTGCTATTTTTGCAGCTTCTTCAGGAAAAAGAATAAACAAAAAAAAAATCACAAGCATCAAAAAATTCAGCATCCTATGTAGGTGGTTTAGTAATGATATTCCTACAACAACTATTATGCATAAGGTTGTAATATCAAATGCATGCATGACTTTTCATTTGTGTGCGAATTTAGTGTGCCAGAAAGTGAGATGCTGATGGCTCTGGTGAGAGTCAGGCAGAGTCAGCAGGTGCTGTATAAATTTTCCTGAATTTGGTTCCATCAGTGAATCCCCAGTTTAATAAACTATACCTGTCACAGACCCAGGCTCTTCTGCAAAAATTGTACTTTTTATAGGTGTGCTCTTCTTATGGTGATGTAAAAAACTCAGTTGTTGCCAAGATTAAAATTTAAAAATTCATTGTCACCTATGGCTGAAGCCAGTAGTTGAGCCACAGAATTGATTCTGGGCAAGTCCTGTAGTTCAGTCTGTCACTGAGTAAATCATTAAAGCTTCCACAGATCATTTTGAGACAGGATCTCTGCAGGCTGACACACTGTTGTGTTAAATCCTGCAGAGATCTTTCTGTTCCTTCTGGTCGGTACAATAGGTTTTCTTTTCTTACTAATGAAGAGGAAGGCATTATCAACGTGCACCTTAGTATGTGTAAAAGTCCATGATATGAGTCAGTCTTTTTCTGAAGGAAACAGGATCACATTGTAGCAGAGTGCATTAATAAAATTGTCAGGCAGCTAATAAAGTAGCTTAAAATGATATGAATTTTTATAGGTGTCTAAAAAGGCCGAATGGCACTTGTCTTTGCTCATAAAAGGAACATCTGTTAGTTTCTGAAAGACTTGTGTAAGTGTTTAATGGTTAGACTACAGCTCATCCGGGGGTTATTCCACAAATGAAGTAAGTTTTTTCTTTGAAAAGGTCCCTGTGGAGACTGTATCTTCTTAAGATTTTTCTATTCCTGATTGTTACATTGTGATGTTTTCTTCTTTTCTGCTGCAGAATCTTTGAAGCTTCATTGCTAAAGGATCCTATTTGTTACGTATAGCTGATAGAAATGTTGGGATGTGTTGTGCTCCTCTGTCTCATGATGCTGTTGTTATCATCTGTGTGTGAAACTACAGGAGTGAACACTGATTTATCTTGGTGAAGTGTCAGGAAAGTAAGGATTTAGGATATTTTGGAAAAAAAAAGACAAGTTTCTAACTGTGATTAGAGGTTAATTTTGCTGATTTTAATTAGGAGGGTATCAAGCAAAGAGATGGGGCTTACTGATTCTGTGGACCCAGGGAAAAACACTTCTGTCTCTCCATACTTGTTCAATATGCTTTGCTGTGGTATTCCTATATTGAGAAGGAAGTATGTAAGAAAGTTGACCTCAGTAAATGAGCTCAAGGGGAAAGAGTTTATTATAGGGATCAGCATGTGCACATTCTAGTTTATGGGTTTTAATGTGACAAGGGCCATAATCAGAAAATTCTGATTATGAATTGCTGCCAAAATAGAATGGCTGCAGTTTCTGAGACATCTGCAGTTTCTTTTTTAGCTGAATGGTTCTTTGTCTGTTTCTGCCACCAGACAGAAACATTTAGAGGTGAAAGGCCAGCAGTGCATAGAAATTAGGTATAACTCATGGTGGGGAAATTCTAAAGTAAAATAAAATAAAATAAAAGATTTGGGTTCTTTATTTTTCCGTTTTGATTTCCAAGGGATACTCTTTAGTCATGTTTTCAAGCTTTTTCCCATGGGGCCTAGGAATGTTTTAGTTAAAAATGAAAGCTGAGATTCTTTTGTCATCTTTTGATTCCACAACTGGAGTTTTCAGAATAAAAACCCACCACATACTACAAGATTTGTAATAAAATCTTGTTGGCTACACTGAAATTTTGAGGACTTTTTTTCTACCTTCTCAACATCAATCTAGTGCTTTTCCTGCATTATTTTTCTCCAGTCTTTTTAAACCTGCCACTCATTCTACTGCTGTCTTTTTGGGTTAGTTGCTATGATGTATCAAACACGCAACCTAAACATTGCATGACTCACAGTGTTAAAGCAAAAAAACAGTTTCTGTCTCCTCTGAGCTTTACCTTCAGGATTTCAAGGTACTTTAATTCTGCTAATCTCTCATATTCCAACCGTGGAGAATGGACCTAGAGCTTTTTGAATTGCCTTGGTAATATTTATTGAGAGAAATCTGGGCAGAGTGCAGCATTAGAAGAGCAAAGTGCATATCTCCATCTCCCTTGATCAGCAGAGGCTGTGACTTTCCAGAAGCTAGAAAATCTGCATCCCAGAGGGTACACACTGGGAGAAGAAGCATTTCTGCTTTGTGTGTTTGATCTCAGCAGAGAAAAAGTGCATTTCTGGGAGTGGGATGCCAGTAAGCTCTGCTGAAATGAAAACCTAGGAGACCAGAGGGTGGGGACAAACTGAGAAGGGAAATAATAATAACCACCCATCACAACTTAAAGGGAAGAATCAATCAGGAGTTACTGTCCACCAATAAATGTTGATCATTTTCTCCTGCGATCTGTTCACCTTCTTATGCAACTATAGACATGTTCCTCCTCGGATACACTGAGCACTCCTGCCCCATCAACTCACAATTTGTTTATTTATATATATTTTTAGAGGGTTATTAAAAAAAATCTCAAGCTGAATGTCTGCCAGTCTTCTTGGGTGGAGTACACAAATTAAGTCCATGTACTAATCCCTGTGGCCAGTCTCTCTGCAGTCCCTGGGTGACAGTAAAGCGGAGCAAGTGTATGAGCAGGCAGTGAATATGGAGAGAGTGGCAACTTGTCCGTTATTCCAATTAGTAATGTGTAATGATGATTCACCTCTGCATTTGTGAAAAAGCCAAGCACATGAGACATTCAGGTCATTCACCTAGCAAATGAAGTTTTGCTCTAGGGTTTGATAGTTATATTTCTAGGGCTAAAGAAAGAATGATATTTAATAGATAGGTTTCCATGCCTAAGGCCCTTATTCTAATCACATGCAGTCTGTCAAGCACATGTGCTTTTCACAGTTCTCTGTGAAATGCATTGTAATGAGTTGATATTCTGTTTTCTCCCTCTCTGAACCAGGCATATTCCTTGAGCCTACCTTAGTCTGCATTAGCAATACATATTTTTAAGGACCTAAGGCCCCATTTCCAATTACAAAGCTCTCATCTGAGGTTTCACCTTTTTGGTTTCATGCAACAAATTATGTCTGTAATACTGTCCTTGGCAGCACATGGATTTGCATAGGTTAAAGTGGAGTGGGAAATATCTGTCTCACAGGCTCAAGTTGGAAGGTAGAATGTGTCACCCAGAGGTCAATGGTATGATTGTCCCATCAGCAGGATGTGTGCAAGGTATTGTTTTCCGAGAAAGCAGAGAAGAGGAAAAAGGGTCTACAAAATTAAACCAATTTATGACAACTGCACTTAAGCTGTGTACAAATGCACCATGAGCAATAACTGGGGACGGTTGCATGAACTAAAAGTTATCCATATAAATGAAGTGAGTAATCAGTCCAATTTTGTGGAAATAGTAGAAACCTTACAGGATTCCTTTCCCCAAGCAATCTAGAAAATCAGGAATGTTTGAACCCCCTATTTAAATCCTCAAGCTGTAAGAAAGAATTAGGTATGTCTTTAATGGCTTACTTTACCCTGCGTCTGCCAAGTGTCTTTACTTACATCTCGAGCTTGCTGTACTCCATGTTCTTTGCAGTAACCTCTAGCTTGCATTCAGCATAGGCCTAGCAGTTCAATTAAAAGGTTTTTTCCCTCTGACTCTTTCCTCAAGGTACATCTTTTTGTGCTTTCAGACACTACTAACAGCCAACAGATTTTTATCCTATCCCTTCCAGATACACACCAAAAGATGATTGATAAAAATGTACAGTAAAACGAAGGGATTGTGTCCAAAACTTTTCTGTATTTTTATTTCTTGCATGTAGCCACAGTGGAATTCATAGTTTGGTCTTAAGTGTCAAGTGTGCTGATCTGTAACATCTTCTATTGCACAAGGGCTAGTCCTGAAAAGAATTTGGACCAAAAGTGCAAAATTCATAACTACAGTAAATGGTGTGCAGGTTCATGTCAGTAAAAGAGACGCACATTCAATATTTCCTGGTGAAGACCCAGGCCAGTTTATATTTTCTTTGCACTGCCTGAATACATAAAAGGATCTCAAGATCTAAGCTGATGCTATTCCTGCTTGGGTGTAAGATGAGCCTTTGTCAGCTGCTTCTGCTCCTCATGGTTCTGGGATTCATTCCAGAACTGGGACTTAATATGTCAGCAGAACAGCTTCTTGAGACCCAGTAGGCACAACTAAGTGAAACTCTGAAGCTGCTTGCATTCATCTTTGGGGATGTGGATCAGGGCTGGCTAATCAGTCCACATGAGTAAATACTCAGACAAAACCAGCAAAACAGGAGCTAGGGTTTACATTATGTACCCGGGAGTTAGGATAAAAACAACTTGTCATGATAGTTGTAGTCACCAAAGATGGGACTACTTCAGTGTTCTGTGCATGGGTTCACTCCTTGAAACTATTCAGTGGCTGAAGTGAGAACTGCCGAATAAGGCAGCCCTCTTACAAAGCACTGCTTCGTGCTGAGAGTTGGTTCCAGCTGCATGCTTATAGCCTGCAAGCTTCAGAGTATTGGTTGTAACCTGGCAAGCCCTAAATCGTTTGGGATCTGTCTGTACTGAGGACATTCCCTCTCCCTGTGTGGTATCTTTAATAGCTGTGTTCTGCCAAGTCTCTTTTGCTTGTAAAGAATGGTAATAGAGCTTTTTCTTCCACAAATCTGCATCTCCATCTACTCATTACTTTGTTCTTCCAGAGCAGTGGACTGCTGGAGCATATCATCTCTCCTAACTTCTGATAGATTACTGTGCATCTCTACTATCAAACTTCAGATTGAAGTTATGGACCAGTTGCAGGCCATTTACTCTGACACAGCAAACAGTTGTAGTACAGAGCGCAGTGTTACGGGTTCATGATTTTATGACAAGTCGCACAACGTATTTGGAAAGAAGACAAGCCTAGCCAGGCAGCCATGGAGATTGTTGTTAATCAGTAATTTTATGGGGTGGCACAAGTCTGTCAGTTTTCTGAAATCAGTTGCATCAATGATGAATGAACATTTCATTCCTTAAATGCATGTTTTGAAGAATGTGAAAGTTTCCTTCTGTGATCTTGCAACAATTTCCCTTGTCAAGGTCAAGCTGGCATCAGGGAATGTCATACAGTTCAGACATGTTTTATGATTTCTAACCACTCTGCAAGCTTAGACAAGTCTGCTATTACTTCCTCACATTTGACCCTCAATTCTTCAGGCTCCATTCTGGATTTTTCAGCCCTACCTGCAGGTGATGATTAGTGGGAAATAGGATTCCCTTCCTGCTTTCTCAGTGTCTCCCTCTAACCTGCTCCGTCTAACTCCAGGATATTGTGTTCAAAGAAATTACATCCTAGGCTGTTACTTATCCTTCATTTTTATGGATTGGAAATCCCTTACATGATCTTGAAGTTCCCGGATGAGACCTGTTCCATCTAATCTAGTCAAGATTTGCTGGACACAATTCCCTCCTTTGCTCTTCTTCAGTTCCTTTCTCCTGTCAAAAAGTTTCAAATTATTAAGTCAAAAGTTGAAGTTATATGTTTTAAGTACTGTCTTCTCCTTTTCCTGTGTGTCCTGGTGACATGTTGACTTCTACTCCATGAAAAAAATTGTAGCCAAGCTTCAGAGGGACTTCTATATCACCTTGAAATTAGTTCCTTTTTCAATTAAATTACTGAAGGCTGACCACCATGCCTGTGATTTCTACTCGATAATCTTACTAACTAGCTACATGCAGTACAAATCCATTCTCTGAACTGTCCTTCTGCCTCTAATGCAGAACAGGCTGCACGGTCTCTTCTTTTTTGCTAGTCTTGCTGTAAGCTGTATGGTTGATACTTGGGGTTTATGGCTGGATTAGATCTTAGTTTTCTGAAGAGCTGGACCATGGGCAGATGCTCAAAGCTGCCATCTTTTCCACTTTTTTAATAATTAGAAAACACTGTTGAGCAGGACATAGGCATGTGTGGGTTCTTAAAGAACAGTATTATCAAAACAAATAATAGAGATACCCTGAACTTTTTAAAAGTGGTGCTGCCTTACCCAGCACTAATGCTAGGACAGCTGTTACCCCTTATAGGAATTTCATTTTTAAGGTGGTCTTCTATATCATCAAATAGTCCTTCTTTCAGTTTCTCCTGTTTCACTTGACTGAGATTGCTGTATGAGGCGAATTTACGTAAACAAGCAAGTTTGCAGTCCAAGGGACCACATCAGGGCTGGATCTAGATCTGGAATATGTACCTGTGCAGAAGGAGAATTTGTGGAAATTTCTTTTTAAAGAGAAGCAGAAGTAAGAAAGAGCTGCAGGTTGCAATAAGCTCTTCACTAGCCCTGTAACAAGAGTACTTGCCTTGATCCACTATATTCCACTGGGAGTCACAGTATACTGGCAATACAGAATATATAATCAGCATTAGCCTGACCTAGCCAGTACAGTCAGTACCGTTTAAGAGTAGGCAGCAAAAACCGCACTTGAATATTAGTGTGTTTCAGTGACAATAGTTCTTCATGTGCTTCAGGGCTGTTTTGTCATTGCAAATGTGACACCAATATTTAAGCTGCCTTGTTTTTCACCATTCTTACGTTTTACAATGCTTTTTCTATCTTCCCCTCACTATGTGTTTTCTACAGAGCACTGAAAACATTAGCAGCCTACACCTGAGGTCCATCTGCAGTTTCTTGCTGGAACACACTCTCTGAACTGGCAAGGCACACTTCCCCAGATATACAGATCTGTACTTAACCTTCCCCTAAAAGGCACAAAATTATGAGGTGCAGAAACTTATTGTTGAAGACTGCTGTTTAGTGATAGAGTAAATAAAAAACTAGAGATTAAAATGCCATAGCCCCCTAGCACTAAGTGGTAATCTGGCATAAATTCACTGATTCATTTCTGTGCCAAAATATTAATGGATTAACTATTCTGAGAAACCTTACCCTGGATCACATACCATCTGTCTTTCTATAGAAAGCTTAAAGTCAGCATAAACTTCAAATCATGTGTTCTGGCTAATGCAATAGAAATGTCATTCTGTGCCCACACTTGACTATCTATCAGATTTGCTCTGCTGGGTGTCTCAGTCATGAACAGATCCTGTATACTAATGAACATAGAGCCATCTCTGGAGTGAGGCTTGGACTAACTTCGTTGAAATATATTGCTCTAGGGTACCCCACTACGTAGGTCTGACTTTCACACTGAAGGCAGATGGGAATGCTAATTTCTTGGGATGAAGCTTGGAAGGCAAAATCTAAAGTAGAAGACATTTGATTTTCGTGATCCAAAGCTGTGATTAGTCTTAATTTGTCCCTTGGTAGAAGAGGAAGATATTTAATAATTTCTCTAACAATATGTAAGGTCTCCAGGTTGTCAAAATTAAGGCTTAAATATTGGGTTAGAAATCTTGGGAAAGAGTGTTGAGACCTGAAGAGCGCCTTTCATTATTTTTGGCTGCTTGTGAGCAATGCTTGGAAAAGCAATGATAAACTCTGAAGGGAGTTGCAACTAGTGTTCAAAGCAGAGACAGCTGTGATTGAAGGCTGAGGACTTGGGGAGGGGTGGGGAGGAAGTCATGCCTACATGTCCACTTCTGCAAAAATGCACTGAGAATGTGCTTCTTAAGACGTCCAAAACAACTATTACTTTTTGTTCTACTCTCCAAAGACTGCCTCTGTCAGGCCTAGCTGTCAAGGCAAAGCATGAGCTTGTTCCTGGGAGCTTTGTAGGTCTTGATGCCTTGTTCATAGTGGGTCCATTGGCAAAGAGGAGGCAAACTCTTCCAGATGAATCAGGATGAAGTACTGTCACAATTGTATTATTAGCCTGAAAGCTTGAAGCACTTTTACCAATTACCAGTACCCATTCCCTGCCTTGCAAGTGGGATTAGGATCTCTCAACAGTATATTGAAAGCAATTGAATATTGTCTAGCAATTGCCATGAGTGAACTTGTAAGTAATTAGTACTAATGATACTTACGAGGGAAAACAGGTGTGGTTGAATCATGCTTTTCCCTTATAGACTTACAATATATGCACACTGAAACTAATTATGTAATTATATGCTAGGATTGTTGCAGAGTTTATTTACTTATTCCTAGTGCTGCTGGTAAGGAAGTATATAGAGATAGCAGGACATTGTAACCTTTTCCCCTGAGATCTCACCAATAGTTTCAAGGCAATTGTGTAGAATTAATGTTCTTAAAAATACCATTTTTCCCCACCAGGGGATCTTGCAAGAATGTGGTGCATTTTTTTTCACTAAAAAACCCATGTTATTAATGGAGATCTCAAGGTAAACATTTGTGAGATTAGGCCAAGATCCTTGTCTCATTTACCAGAGACTGAATCCAGAGTAACTCCATTAATTTAAGCTATCCTTGGATTTATATTGGTGAAAATGTGATGAAAATCCGACTTCTAATTAGAAAACAGTGCATATGTGAGATGTACTGTGTTTCTTTTTTCATGAGACATCAGACTTCAGTGTGCAGCAGAGGTGTCCCAGAAGTAATCTTGCCACCTATCTCAACTTAAAACCAGGAAAACAGTTGGTCCAGATATGGGTTTTTCTTCTGAAAAATAAAAGCCTGTGAAACTCGGTTAAAAAATAAGAAAAAGCTAAGGAATCAAACTTTTGCAAACTGTGAGATGTGGATAAATTTGGTGATCATGAAAGAGTTGTGATAGCTTTCATTTAGCTTGGAATAGCATGGGAATTGTCTGCTTATGCTTGAGCTCTAGTTTAAGGGTCTCATTTATTCCATACACTGTAGACCATGACATAGTGGCACAGCCCTGTTCCTAAAATGCCATCGCAGTGTCAATAGCTGTTGATCTTTACTTGCTTGCCAAACTGATGGGATTCCTTGTGAATCACAATGAGATTTAGCTTATGTGAATCACAATGAAATTTAGCTCACAATGAGATTTTTCTCTCACAAAAGAAACAGCTAGATTTGTCTGTGCAGCACTGTTATGAGGGCATTTTAGATACTTGGTGCATAGAGATGCTCTGCTGTGCCCATCTGCTGTCATCAATGACCAGAGCTTTTCTTTCCACATTACTTAAAGTTCAGGCAAGACTCAGCATTAGAAGAGATCTAACTCAAGCAGGGGCTCAGTGCCAGGGATCCTCACAAGTGAGGCAAGAACCAAGCAGTTACTGTCTCAGTTCCTGTGAAAAGCACAACAGATCATAGCTCTCCCTCTTTATTTTCTGATGCACTGCTTTCCACCAATTTCCACCCCATTCATTATTTCTCTCTGGGTTTTGTTTTTTTTTTTTTTATTCTTCAAGCTTACAAACTTACACTTTTTCCAGGATGATTTTTTTCTTATTTCCCCACCCTCAGTGTTGCCCTTCTAGGTCTCTCTGTAATATTTCTGGTCTAGTGATGTGTGCAATAGTTCTCAATTTAATGGTACTTATGCTGGTAATCAAGATGCTCTATACCCCACTTTCAGTACTGTTAACATTCAATTGGGCAGCCTCATCTGAAGAGAGTAGAGGAATTTTAACAGCCTGGTGTATTACAGGTCATGATTTATGGACCTGGCCAAAGCTCCAGATGAGAAACATGTATGGCATCAGCGCACACTTTTTGTAGCTGTGAAATAACTGCAGGATTCTGCAGGTTTTATTTTATATGCCATTCCTTTCTTCCTTCTCATTTTAAGGTTAAATCCTGTCCTTAAAATTTCCCAAGTCATGGGTTATTATTTTCATAGCCAGTTCAGCCATTCCATTATGAATGCTTCTGCTTTTATGCTGAGTATCACTGAAAAGGATGTATTTCTGACCCACCTCCACTGCTCACTAAGTCAACAGCCTTTGAAGTATGTGTAATAAACGTTCTCTGATGGCAAAAAGAAAAGCCTCATTAGTTCCAGCCCATATTTTGGATGTGCCTCTAATCCACACTTGTTCTGCTTCTTTCTCTTTAATGTTTAATTATTGATAAACCTTACCTGACTCATGCAGTCTTATGGCAGTAAGATTTTCCCTGTGTTTTCCCAACCCTTTCTTAACATTTTCACTCACTCACTCAAAGCCTGGGTCACATTTGCATGAGGGTGTGTCAAATGTCTAACAAAAGACAGTAGCAAAAGAAACCTGTGCGCAGTAGGTTCTTGTCATGGTTTAACCCCAGCCAGTAACTAAGTATCATGCATCTAGTTCCCCTTCCATTAGGATGGGGAGGAGAACTAGAAAAAGCTAAAACTCATGGATTGAGGTAAGGACAGTTTAATAATTGAAATAAAGTAAAATATTGTAATAAAATATAGTAATAGAAATAATAATAATAGGGGAAGAGAGAGAGGAATAAAACCCAATAAACACAAGTGATGCACAGTACAATTGCTCACCATCCACTGGCTGCCCAGCCTGTCCCTAGGCAGTGATCCACCCCTCCTGGCCAACTCCCCACAGTTTATATTCTCAGCACAATGTTCTGTGTTATGGAATACCCCTTTGGCTACTTCAGGTCAGCTGTCCTAGCTGTGCTTCCTCCTGCTTCTTGCGCGCTATCTCACTGGCGGAGCATAGGAAACTGAAAAGTTCTAAATGCAAAGCACAGCACTGCACCAGCTTCTAAGAAGAAAATTAACTCTGTCCCAGCCAAAACCAGGAGAGGTATAAAAAGTGCTGCCAGCTAGCTATCAGTGTGGGACCAGTATCTCTTTATCTCTGTTGTATCTTTGCTAGCTGCATGAGCATTTGATGGCTACCAAGGAAATATCATTCCTCTTTGTAAAACCCTGGCATTGGAAAAGGTACATATAGTTGGGCCAGAGAAAGTAAAAAGTATCATTATAGCATTCTGCACACAGGAGAAAAAAAGTCCCCTGTGAGAAGGAATGTTTGGACCACAAATACTGTCTTTGAGAGTTTAGGTCCTGAGGTCTGCCCTAATGGAGATAGCTTACCATGGTAAAACACTCAAAGATCAGGATACTTACTTAAAGATCATGATGTTAAGAAAAAGGAGGGTATATATAGGTCTTGTTTGTTGTCTGGCTCATTAATGTTACACTTCCTTGCTTTTCATAGCAGTCATAAGAGCAAAAAGCTTACTCTTAAAAAAAAGCAGAAGAAAAGCAAGTTTTTCCCATTATTGCATAGTTTTAGAATATGTGATGCTAATATATACCCTCAAGTTCTTTGGCATATATGGCAGGGATGTTTTGATCCTCGAAACCCGACGCCATTTAGCAGGGCACATGTCAGAGCAGTAGGTACTGCAGATCTCGAAATGTCAGGCATCATTAAATAACAACAGCAATAGTATGGTTATAATACCACTTTTTCCCCAACAAGTAATGAATCAGGGGATTTTTAACATAGGGTATTATTTTTGCCTTTTAATTCATAGTGCTGCAGAAGCCTACCCAGGATGCACCTCATTGGAATAGGAGCTATGTCATTTTAGTATATGGGAATTATGTGATAACATATCAAATACATACTCCTGTGAGCAGAATCAGCTCAAAACCAGAGTAACTAATGTCTAGCATAATCAAGCCTCTTCTACTGTTTTTGGAAAGTTCTTGTTCCACATTCAATATTTCTTTTCCTTTTTCAAACATTGCATAGGAAGCTCCATCTAATGATGTCAGCAACTGATCTCTACTCATCTGGAAGAGTCTTTTTTAAGTCTGAACGAGGGAGTTTATCACAGTAAGGTGAAGCTAAGGTAAAAAACATTTCCTCCTCACAAGAAGTTTGTTGATTCAAATATTCCACTAGGATTAAACTTGAACCCCATGCTGATAGGTCCTTTTATTTCAGGCATATTCAACCTTTCAATTAGTTGTTAAAATGGGGTCTTTCACTGATAGTGTTTTCTGTCTCTGTTTTTCAAGGTGCTGAAAGCACCTTCTCCAACTTGCTCCCCAAGAATAAAGCATACCCCACCTCTAAGCTAGTATGTGGAGCCATGTGGAGTCAGGGGGAGGTTAAACAGCTAGATGTGCCTGGCAGGTGCCCCTTGTTAGACTGCCAGTTGCCTAGCGAGAAATGAGTAACCTGCTGACTTACCCTGGATAGGGCTTGGGAAGTCACTCAAAAAAACCAGAGATGTAACAGTAACAAGTGGAACAAAGAGAGCCTCTCTTTTTTACAGTGTTTCCTTTAGCTTTTACCTGCTATGTTTTTATACTGGTAGAATCAGCAATGGGCCTGGAGCCCTAGGAAGAAAAGTCCTTTTTCTGATACCCTGTCAAATCCATGAATAAAGACCCCTTGGCAGGGAGAGTGAGCCAGTTTGGCCAGTTTTTCAGAAGCGTTCTTCTTAAAATCTATGTGAATTGTGGGTGTTCTTGCTCCTTTGAAAATCCAGGCTCTCTGAACAGTATTCACACTTTCTTTTTAGCAGGTCTCTTATTTTGTGTTCAACTCACTCTCTTTCGCCAGCAATGTAACCCTCACAGGCCACCTGAGGAAGAGGAGGAAGGGCAAAAGGCTTAAGGTAACCAGCTCAGGAGCAGTTTTCCCTTTCTCAGTCACTAGAAATGGGCAGAGAGAAGCCTTCCGCTGCTAGCCTGACAAAGCTGTAGCTCCTGGTTCAAGACTAGATTGTGCTATGATTAATGAAATGTGTTTAGCAGTCTCATTTGAGCTTTTAATGGTCTGTTATCTGCATTATGGCTTTAGCATACACTTCAGCATGATTGATCACCTGTTTGGGAGTAGGAAGCAGGGTAGAGGGCTGCTTTGAGGTGTACACATTGAACACAGAGAGAAGTGAAAATAGCTTCTGGAAATGCTGTGTTAATCCTTTGGAATATGTCTCTATGGGGGCCAATGTACACATGTGTACCTGAGCTAGTTAACCACGCAAGCAAAATACTGTGTTGGCTGATCAATCCTGCTGAGAAGTAGCAAAAATACACAGTGGCAAAATGCTGCATTAACACAGTTGTGTGACTTCTGCTACTCAAACAAACCGAGGCATCTCCCTGCTAGACACTGTGGTATGCCAGTTTTCTACAGCTTTCATTTTCTGTGTACCTCATCCTTTTCTGAGAGCCATAACCTGCTACTGTTCTTCCCTACCTTAGCAGTAGGGTACGCACAGCTCCCTCCTGAATCAATCAATTTCCCATGTCTCAAGTTTCATGGGAGGATTGCTGACATGCAGATTGGGATGTTAGTTTGCCACTTGTTTTGCTAGCCGTGAGCCTGAAGAGAATATGTTGCAGGTGAGAGAACAACCTTCAGGAGTACCTTGCAAGCATCTACAATTTAAATTTAATGACCTTATTTAGTGAAGTACTTAATCATAGGCTGAAGTGTAAAAGCTCATGAGTAATCTCATTGACTTCAGCAAGACTGAAAATGACGATGCACTTAGATACAGAATTGATTTAGGGATGATAACGTCTGAGCCTGTCCTGGTAATAGATTCAGGGCCAAGTGTTGCTCTCCAATGGCATCCTCTTTTATCCCCCTCATTGAACAGTATCTGCCAAATGTGGTCTTTTCCAGGTTCAGAGGAGAAGATGTGCTATACTAACTTCCCATTAGGCCTTTGATGCTGATATTTAAGGTGAAATTTAAAATCACTGAGTTTAACATTGGGAAAAAGATGGAGCAGTCAGCAAAATGTCACAGGTGACCGTGATGTACTGCTGCTTCTCACCAGCATGTGCTGTGACAGGTCATGCATGCCTGAGGCTATAGAACTCAATGATCCTTAGGGAAAAAAAAAAGCTCTTGCCCACAACTCATAAATTCTTAATACTAAAACAGTTTTGCCACTAAACTTCATCAGGGTTAAAAATGTTTGTAGCAAGAGAGCAAAGCTAACTG
The DNA here is from genome assembly GCA_028858755.1 of Ara ararauna. Taxonomy (NCBI): domain Eukaryota; kingdom Metazoa; phylum Chordata; class Aves; order Psittaciformes; family Psittacidae; genus Ara; species Ara ararauna. Next base: position 91,393,909 of record CM054376.1, on the reverse strand, counting down.
GAAACCTCCAGCTTCCATAGAAAATGAGTTTTCAATCTGGCCTCTTCTGTCCAGTTTCTGAGCTGTCACATCGTAAATCCTTAGTATAATCATTTTGATATTTTTTTGTGAATCTTAGGAATATGTCACCTCTGTGTCCATCTGAACATGCACCCATCAATTTGCTTGTCACCTGTCTACCTATTTTTATCGCATAAAAGATGTGAGCTTTGTCATCCATTTATTCATCTTCCTGGGAATGTTCATGAATTATTCTGGTCATTTAATGCATCCTAGCTCTGCATTTTGTGGGTATCTGTTCTTGGTAGCAGTAAATCTGTGAGTTTAATTGCTTTCTCTTCATCCTCAAACTTTTTCTCATTAAGTCGATGAGTAATCATCTTATATTATTAAGTTGTTAGTGGTTCTCTTTGTGTTCTTTTATTTAACAAAATGAACTAGCTAAATAATAATCCCTCCCCACTGTTTCCTAAATGGTATTACTTCCTGTTAGGCACATGGGAGCTTCAGCCTGTTTGCTTTTTAATTAAAAGTAAGTTTTCAGCTACCTCTTTCATCATCAGGATTTTCTGTCACCTTGAAATGAAGGCTCTGGCATTGTCTTTTAAATTATTGAGTGCTGGCCAACTGGGGGAGTTCCGTTTAGAGTATACATTAATCTTCCTAACTACTCCCATCAAACTGACTGTCCAGACTGCTATGGTTTCAGTACCCGTGTTTGCTGCCCCTACTTTGTTTGTCTACCCACCAAGACATACAAAACATGAATATAATCTTTCTCCATGCTTACTAATTACTGAATTATATATTCTTTGTGTTCTGACACGTTACAAAACATTTCCCAAGGTCGTGCCTGACATGAGTAAGTTGATGTAGAGAGCTTTTCCTTTGCCACTTGGTTAGCAGAACTTGGAGTTGAAAGTGGTATTGCTTCAGGAGTTATTTCAGACCTTCTGGGAAAACATTATATATCTGTCTTTTTTTCTTTTCAATTACTCTGATTTGCAAAAGATCAAAAAAATTAATCCTTTAAGCAGAGCTGAAATAATTTGCAATCTTAACAACTATTTAGACTCTTCTGTTGAAACAAGAAAAAAGGTTAAAGACTTGTGCACATTACTGTTGTCAGTGTATTGGCAAACTTTGTTGCTTGCAAAATAAGCTGTTAAAAATCCATAGCAGGGTTGAGAACAAGAAGAGCAGTCACACCAGGTGAAAGAGCAGGGATATGGGCTCTGCTTCCCGGCTCTGATGTAGATATACGTGGGTGCCTTACTGGCTCTGCAGTCCTGGGTCCTGCCTGTGGTTTCCTTTCTCCTTCCCATTGTCCATCTTGCCTAGTCATTACTAGTTGTGCGTTAGTACAGTACGCACCTAGCACTGCGAAGCACTGGATAAGTTCCCCCTGTGCAAACAAATTGTCCATAGGAATAAATATTTTCTGCACTGAGCCCTTTTTACACTGGGAATTCACAGTTCCCTTTGATTAATCTCGCATTTAGTCTGGGTGGAATAATTGTGCAAGATTTACTGTGAATGCATGAAGTTGTAGCTGTCTGGTTTCATTGTGGTTGCTCAGATGCTATTGTGTGTACTCCTGAACATTAGCTGTGGGACACTTTAGAAGGCAAATGCTGACTTCTGTGAATTTTACCATTTAGTGCCACACATGGTTCTGGTACTTTCTTCTCTCAGAGTTTCTTCCTATAAAAATATCAAATTAAATGTACTCTCACAGCGATCAAGCATCAATTTACACATCCTGCTATGCCATCCTGGTATCAGTTCAAAAATAGTGGTTGGATCCTTTTGCATTTGGGGAAGTTGTTAGTTTTAATTTAGCTTGCTCTTCTACAGAACTAAACTTGGGCTGCTATGGATTAGAATTCATGAAGCCCAGTTTCACAAATGGCAAAGCCTCTCCTACACAGCTGCGTGCTTTATGGAGCGTGCCTTGGCCAGAGGATAGCTTGCCAGCAATCCTGTTCTTGGTCTGACAGCTTTCCTCAGCAACTTGCCCAGAATGGGAAAGTGGGAGGTTGTTAATCAGCAGCAAAGCCAACAGCCGGTGTTTTTATGAGAAAATATAGGAAAAATGCTTCATTCTTCTGTAGATTAAATTTAGCCAAGTTCTGACCTGCTACAGGTTGGAATGGCTCTATTTGATATAAAAGGAGTCATTCCTGCTTACTGTATCCCTGTATTGACTCTTTCAAGTCAGTGTGTGTAAATGTAGGGTCTTCAGTTCCCTGTTACACTCTCTCACATGACTGAATCAATTTTATCAGGAACCGCAGCAGCTGCTATTGCTGACATCCAAGATCACCCTGTTGAGTATGTTTTATTCAGCTACCCTTCAAAGCCAGCAGTGCTGTGTTTCGAGGACTTGATGGTGCTGGTGTTCACTGGAGCACCCTTGACAGATAGCATCTGAGGACACAGGTGCCCGTGCAGCAGAACATATCAAATTTTAATCCAGACCCAGATACATGTGATATTGTTTCATTCCTCAAGTATGATCTAAAGTACAAATCAAAGTTGATAAATTGAAATAAACCGGAGAAAAGAGCAAATTCCATGTGCAGAGGGACATGGACCAGAGATTCTGTAGTGTCAAATCTAGACTGAATTTAACGATTAAAGCTGCTGCAACAGTCATTGAACTAAGTTATGTATTGAACTAAGTCTGAAGTTATGAGTCAAATAAGTCAGTCTTCAAAAAAGTGACTGACATATTCTGAAAATCTCCATTACCCAAAATAACCTTAAAAACTTCATGACAAGCCTCTATGGTTATCAGCTCCCAAGCAAATTTAACTGTACAGTTCTGGATTTTTTTTCTTAGCCAAGTCTTCCCTTAATTATTGATTAGCCTAATCAAAGCAAGTATTTTTAAAAGGGGGTTGGGTTTTTCTCTCCCTTTTCCAGTCAGTTATGACCTGCTTACCAGTCTCATTCAGGAGTGTGTCTCAGTCTGTCACCATAGAAATCATTTGGTGTCACAAATGTGAGACTGTAGAATCAGTTAATATGTCAGGCAGGTAGACCCAGACTAATTACAAAGGAGAAAAATTAAATTTAACACACACACACACACATTTATTGACAGTAAGTAATAATGGGAAAGGAAATTAAGCAGCAGCTCATGATTGTTAAGTGGTCCAGAAAGAAATACATCAAACTTCTTATGAAAACTGCTGTAGGTATTTAAATCACTATTGGATTATACTGTGGAAACATTTTAATATTTGCAGTATCATATACCTTACAGCTTTCTTCAGACCTCCACTTTATAATCCTTATATAGAACTCAGTTAATTTCCATTAGCATTTCCATATGCTTGTTTCCTTTCTCTCCCTTCCGCCTGCATTTGTATATGATAGAGTTGCAGGCATATTTTATCATGTTAGTCTCTCTCATTCGCAGTGCCTTACTAATAGAGTATATCCAGAAATTATGAGAATTATTAAAAGAAACTGCTGGCTTTGTTACATTGTTCAGCAATGTCCATTTGGCTTCTGCTAGATGTGCACATTAGCATGTGGATAGCCATTCGAAGCTCACTGAAATTACTAAATGTTAGGCCAGGGTTTTCCTTGCACATACATTCTCATAGACTTTCCACTTACTGACTGTTTGCATGGGACATTTGTTGCCTGTTCTTGCTATCCTTGAGAACAATGAACCCGTATGCTGTTTCACAAATGGTAGTGTTGGGAAGAAATAAGAATAGTAAAAAATTATATATTTTTTTTAATCTAGCTTTCTTTCTTTTCCCCTTCAGAAAATTATTTATTTTACCTTCATTTCAGCAGAGGGAATAATAAAGTTTGACTAGAGGTAGATTTTCCCTCTTAGCTGTCATTTAAAGGGACTCCAACAAGGTTTGGTTCACCTAAAAATCAATTCACGGTACGTTTTTATTTGATGTATCATCTGTACAATTTTTGTACAGTTTTTTTTTCTACTTTTTGATACAGTTTGCAATTAAAAGAAAGAAAAAAACCCCAAGGGTTGATTTGCTTACTGCATATAAGTAGCAGATATCCAGTATGTAAAATAGCAACACCTTTATCTTCTGAAGGGAGTTACTAAGGATTTGCATTAATAACCAACTCAGTTCTTCCCCACTCGATTTTCTTCCAGCCAAAATACTAGTCCAAATAACAACCAGTAGCTTGAAGTCTTTCCATCCTAGTTGACAGTGGCTAGAGATTTTTGCCCAAGAAATTAAGTTCAAATCCTTGCATTTATCCATGAACTAGATTGTTTTATTCAATTCTGCAGCCAAATGAAGGCAGATCAAGCTCAGATGTTCATTTGTAGGAACAGTTTGCTTAATATGACCTCAAAAGACATTTTCATGGCAGCAAATAAACTTCTCTCTGCCTGAGCTAAGCCACGACTTCATATGTTCATCAGTACAGTCCAAAAAACTCTGGGTACATCTGTCTCAGTTCTCCTGTCCTAGGCTAGCGGTGTCTCACAGTTACTGATGTGGGCAGTAAGAGAGGTAGAGGACCTACTGACCTTAACTGAGCAACTCTGTCCACAGTATTGGTTCTCCCTTCTAGCAGTGCAGAAAACAGTCTCAGGAGAAAGAGCTATTTCTGTCCCACTCTCCACTTGTTGTTCTGAGGAGGCAAAAAATCCTTTGTTCTGCACATACTTCTTCTTTGCTTAAATAGCAAGGCTTTCCTTACTTCCTGCTGTTGTTTGTGTAAAACAAAAAAATTGACAATCCCTTTTCTCTCTCAGAGCCCACTAACAGACTGCTAATGTTTAGTAAGAGCTCACTGAAGTGACTCACAACTTTACATTAAGGAGAATTCCTGTGTATAAACTCAGACCACGGAGGGACACTGCCTTTCTGGTCTGGAAGCTGTCCTTGTTCCAGTAACGCATTTGTATAACATTGCAATCGTCTTGGTTGGGGAGAAGAGTATGCAAGGAGGTAACTTTCAAGGTACGTTGATTTATCCTAATGCTCTTGCAAGTGAGTCACTGCTGTTTTGATCATTTTGGGTTTTGAACTACAGACTCAATAATAGATTGTAAAAAGCAAACAAAGGGAAGCCATTTTTCTCTCTTGCAGCAATTTAAAAAATAATTTTTGTGTTTCATCTACACAAAGATGATTTAATTAAATACTTTAATCCTGACCACAAATAATTTATGTAGTGGTTCAGTCAGAGAAGCCCAGCATTGTCTTGTCATAGAGCATTTACTTAATCCTGTCATACCTGCTTGATAATTACTGCCTCAGATCTGTCCTTGCATTAGACACAAAATTAGCTTAAAGGACTTAGAAAAAAAAGAGGAGGGGAAAAATCCTTCAAATTAGTTAATAATTTATGATTGCTGTTGAGTCAGTCCTCATTCAGTCTTTCTGAGGGGTGAACCTTCCCATCTGCTGTGAAATGAAATAACATTAGTACTTCTCAATTTCTAGAGCTGATCAGAATCTGATAATGATATATAGAAGAGCTTTTCTCCACCTCCAGAACAGATAGTGATCTCTTTTTAATGCCTTTGTGTCTTAAGTCACATCATACATAAATCTTCCTTTCCATCAGTGCATGCATACTCACACATTACTCTTCCTGCAGCAGTGATCTTATAAGCTTAAATGGGAAATTGTTTATTTTCCTTTCATGGAAAGGCAGAAGCTGAGTTCCTCTTCATGTGGTGATAACAAATGGAAGGCTGTCCCAGAATTTGATCTGTGCCTTGGAGTTCGTTTCCTCATGCAATTAATAGGCTGAGCCTAAGTAACATAATAAGAGCTTAAATTCAGTCAGAAGGTCTTATCTTATTCTAGCAGGAAAGAAACTGGCATTTCACATGTTGTAGAGGGGGTGTTGTTCTTTTACTCTGTTGTTGCTTTGAGTATGTATGTACCACTGAAAATGATCCCTACATTTCTCATGCCAATTTACAGAGCGCAGTTGACAATCCATATTTTGCGACATTGAACACAGAGAGAAAATCATACAAGTTAGAAATAAAACAGTCTTGTGAAAAAGAAGTTCATTTCTGAAAACCCTTAGGGCATGATAGGGAAGAAGTGTAGATCCAAGCTAAAAGCAGCACTAATGAAGTGGGGAGTTAAGAAATGCCCCAGGGGGACACCGTAATAGAAGGAGGCTGGGACTGGATTGACTAAAATAAGAGTTAATTAGGGTGCATTTGGAAAAAGAAAAAAAGTCTGTGCTTATATGATTTCACAAGAGTTATTTAGAACCACCTACATTATCTTTTGTTTGTGAAGAATAAATCCTAGGCAGGTCTGTCTGGGACTACACAGTTGGATTTTATGAGTAAGTACAATATTTGTGCACCTCTAGGAAAGAATCCTAGAGAAAGAAGATCAATTTTGACTTTTAAAAGGGCAGAGCTGGAAGCTAAAGTGAGATACAGAAGGGAAACTCACAAATCTGTGAGTTTTAGGGTCTGTCCTCAGTGCTAACAAAGGATTTGCCTTTTCCAGAGATTAAGATAGGTTAACTGTAAGTGTCCCATTTACTGGATGCTTTTGGAGACATAAATTGACATTCTGACAATTTTGGTTGGAGTGATTTAAGAAATTATTTCCAGCATCTCTTCATTACTTTTCCGTGAGCTGCATTAACAGATTTTATGGGGACTCATTGTCCCTGTCTCCATACAGTCATTACAGAGGGCCAGTGAAGAGGACTGTAGCTAATTCCAGATGGCTGTACACTGAGATGAACTAGGTAGGCAGCAACTCTTGCTATGGGGTGATAATTTCTCAAATTAGTGTGCTTTCTTGTATAGTATTTATGTGATTGAGGTCTGAATTAATTCTCACAGCGTTAAATCCAATAGAAGCCAAGATTTCATCACTAGATTTAACTGGGTCTTACTGATCTTCCCAATACACAGCCAAAATTGTCATCTACATCACCCTTTCTTTGACTTATTGCTTTTCTGATCTGCAAATGCATATTAATTTGTTGCTATTTTTCAGTACTTGAAAGGCAATCCATTTTTAATTTGCCAAAGTATTAAATGTGTTTATATTGTAATTTGTATTTATTATGGTGCTTAATAGATCTGCTGCATGACTGACAAAAAGGTGACAACAGTTTCCAGTACAAGGAGCTATGAGCTGGTAACGGGTCTGTCTTGTGGTCATCTGGTTGGTGAGGGATTCTTTTTATGCTCCACAAGGAAGACAGAAGGTGAAGCCCCTTTTTTTGTTTGTTTGTTTTTTTGTTGTAATACCTTTGTTTAGACAAAAGAGGCTTATCATACAGATAGGTTGTGGGTAATTTTCTTATTTATTTCATAAGTTTGTTCCCTTTTTTAAGAGGAAGTACAGTGTGTCTTCTAACACCTGTGGTTGTGAGGGAATGAGTTAGCCAAGCCCATTTTACAGCTTTCAGGTTTTATACTGTTTTCCATCTTGTCCCTGGACTGCTGAAGAGGAAAATAAGTAAAGGGAAATCTTCTCATATTTGACTTGCTGTACTTAGCCTTTTGATTACCAGATTCATTGAGATGCAAGATAGATTCAAAACTCATAACAACGTTTTACTGCTTCATAAAAGAAATGGTGCTTACACTCCATGCATTAATAGAGATTAAGAGGATTAACTGATACCATAACTTCCTGCCCTTTGCATGCTTTCCTGCAGTGGTTGCACAGCTGGTTCACTGCATTTTGATGTCCTCAGAATTCTTAATACTTTCATGCCTCTCATTGTGGAAGTATGGTTTATCTTGTCTAGACATTTTCAGTATTTGAGCTGATCATTTTGATTCCTCTGTATTTTTGAAGGAAAGCTTGCATGCTAAACCTTATTATAAAATCACTTTAAAAAGCAGGGCACTTAAATTAGGCTCTGATTAACAGAGACACTGTTTAAATTTAAATCCAGTTGGAGTTTATACACGTAACTAACACAGTGGTTCATAAAAGTTTTTCCAAGCTGCTGCTTTTAACCGCAGCACACAGGCAACATAGCATCCTTCCAGTATCTGAAGGGGGCCTATAGTGATGCTGGGGAGGGACTCTTCATGAGGAACTGTAGTGATAGGACAAGGGGTAACGGGTTCAAACTTAAACAGGGGAAGTTTAGATTGGATATGAGAAAGAAATTTTTTACTGTAAGGGTGGTGAGGCACTGGAATGGGTTGCCCAAGGAAGTTGTGAATGCTCCATCGCTGGCGGTGTTCAAGGCTGGATTGGACATAGCCTTGGGTGGCATGGTTTAGTGAGAGGTGTCCCTGCCCCTGGCAGTGGGGCTGGAACTAGATGATCTTAAGGTCCTTTCCAACCCTAACTATTCTATGATTCTAAGATCTTCTGCCATGCCTGCCTGCAGATGCTGTCATTTGGTCAAGCCAGACAATTGACACCTATTTTCAGCCTAAATCCATTTTGCACCTAACCTTTCAGAAGGTCCAAACAAGTTGACCTCGTTACAGGGGAAAGAGTATGAAGGAGAGTTTGTAGGGTGCTAGTGCTACATTTTACATACTAATGTAGAGGAAGGAGCATATGGCCAGAAAAGGGAAGGCCTGTCCTTCTTCAGCCTGTAAGGGTTTGAACCAACTTCTGTTGCGTAAAAATGTACCTATCTGTGACATGTGGCTGCAGGCTGCTTCTTGGTGAGGCCATGCTGCTGTGCATTAGGAATGCAAAATTAACAAGGCTAGAAAGAGAGGGAGAATAAGCAGGGTTAATCATAACCCAGTCATTCACTGCAGAGGATAATTCTGTAAGAGGGAAAGTTCTGGATTTTTTTCCAGAAACCACTTTTACTTTTTTCATTCTCCTCTAGTTCCTTCCAAAGAGAGCAAGGTTTGGAGTGCTTTTCCCACCAACATCGTTTCAGGATTCATTTTTAGCCTCAACTAGGTGGATTTGGGAATAGGCAGGTAATTTTGGGGTGCTTTTTGAATTCCCGTGCACATATGCATTTCCTTCTTTCTGCTTTGGCTTTTCCATACATTTATTCCTGTGGCTTAAAGGAGCTCTGAGTTCTTCTTTTCCTCTCAATCGGTGCAACCACTTGTGTCTATTGAGTATCAGTAAATAGCCTTCCAAGGCTTCTCTGGTCGTAGTTGCTACTGGGACTTAAAGAGGATGCATTCAGTTGAATACATATATGGATCTCTTCTGTGTTTTGTAAGCCAAATGCAGAATATTTCCTTAAAACTAGATGCCAGAAAATTTAATAGTTCATAGACTTCTAATCTTCTCTCTTCCTATATCAGAAAAGAGCAGTCAACACAAAAGTTGAATCCTAGGCTAATAGAGCATATCTCAAAGCACCTGTGTGAGAAGTTTGAGCAATGCTTTTTCACAGATGCCGATGACATGTGAGGCATGATGCAGTCTAACCAGCTGAAAAGCCCATCAGATTACAGGAAGAGAACCAAAGAGACTTCTAAATAATAGGAACAGTAGACTTTTGCACTCTTTTTGCTTCCTACCCATATAATGTCAACATTATCCAGCGAGCAAACTGCCAGTAATGAAGTCTGGGTCTCTCCCCATCTGTCTCGCTAAATGCCACTTGGAACAAGCGCCTTTTTATTTGACAATAAAATCAATGAATGAAATATTAGAGGCTTGAATGATATGATGTGCAGAATACATTATAGGAGTTGTTGTGTTTCACTGGACAGCAAGTCTTGCCCTTTCTTCCCGTTATCATCAACATATCTGCTTAATGAAACTGGCACCCTGTGCTAGTTCTCACCTCTTTGTTTTTAGACTTTTTAACTCTTTTGTAACACTTTAGATTCACTCTGGCTCTGGGCTGTGTAATAAAATTCTGCACTCTCTGAGTACTCATGAGCTCACATTTTGTCTCAATTGAAGCCAGACCTGCACTAACTAAATAATTAAACCACAGAAAGGGAGAAGGAGCTTAAGCTGATTTTCATAACACTTATTTTTATCTCTTTACTCAGCTGAGACAGCCTTCTTCCTCTGCTCTGAGATATTTCAGAACAACAGGAATCACTCAGTGCTAAGCTAATAAACAGGGTAAAAAAGGGAAATGTCACTGCTGAGGTTCCTAAAACCTCTGGAATGCTCCACAAAGACTCATCTGCAAAAGAGTGAAGGATGAGATTTTTAAATTCTTTTTCTAAGCCTTACTGAATTCTTCATCAGGAATATTAACCACTTCATTGTCATGCTAGCCAAAAGTGTCATACATGTAGTAAACAGCTGTAAACTCAGAAAGTGAACAGTAACTAATGCTTTCTAGCAATCCATGAGACATACCATACGATTCAACCTAGCAGCTCCAGGTACTGTGGGAGTGGCAGCTTCATAATTTTATCTCTGTGCCAATCTTGACTGTAGTATTGGACAGGGTTATTATTACATGCTGACAAAAGTGAGTCAGTGCTATATGTGATTTCAAGTAGAGTTTATGAGTAGACACATTTTCAGCAAGAGAACATCTCAAGCACTTTGCCCTGTAAATCCAAATGTCTCCAGGGTACAGGTTAAAAGACAGAGAAGGACATAGAGAAAGATCAGCTCTGTTCAAATTTAAGAGCAATTCTCTGCATGTTTATTAGGTATTTGCAGTGGTCCATCTCTTGCTGACAAAATAGCTTGCAACACTGTGTCAGGATAATTTTCCATTCTGTTCTCCAGGTTGTTCTTTTCTTCTTATTTGCACATCCACTATTCAGCCTGACTGCAGAATCATGCTCAGCTTAGAGAGGCTGAAGCTTGACAGAGAGGTGACCCATCTGAAATTGCACAGCTGGTCAACATTAGAATGAGGAACAAATTCCAAGACTCTTGAGCTCATCACTGAAACATGAGGCTTCTGGTACAGCCACTGTTTTGTTGTATCAGGGGGAAGCATCTTTTATGCTGTAGGCTCAAGATGCAAAACAGCAGGTTGTTGTTTGGTATCAGAGCTCTTATCATATTTCCTGAGATAGGAGTAATTGTGCTTAGCCATTAGATCTGAAATAATGTTTGCCATGTTACCTTACCATCGGATACTCCTAATGCAGAAATCATTCTTAGCTGTAGTGTTTATGATCTCTAACCTGTCTTGAAGCACATAATTAAAATGATAGGTGAGCTGTTTACATAAACCAATTTTCAGTATAGTAAATGGCATTAACAGCACTGGCAGGAAGTGATAGGCAGGTAGCAGCATCTTACTGCAATCTGTGTCTACCGAAGAGAATTTTTATCTACTCCTGAATTTTTATCTTGAGAAATCTGCATAGGCTGGTAAAGCCACATAGCCAAAGGCAAGTGCAGAGCTTGTTTATTTACTGACAGAAGTAAAGTGGAAAAATAATGTCAACATAGTTAGATTTTAACACCATGTACAATAACTTGGCAACCTTTTTCACATGGATTGGGTGATTACAGCCCTTTTCCACTAAATATGGCCCTGTTTTTTTCTGGTTTGGTTTGGAATTTTTACTTGTCACCAAAAAAAAAATCCCTTTCATTTTGTTCATCTTGAGATTTTTTCCTGCCTCTGCTTCCACATTCTGGGGCTTCTCTGATGCTCAGAGAAACTACTTATGATACATACGTACTGATTTCTTGCTTACAAACAATCCTGGTGTGTCCATCAATTTAGAAGATGTGTTCCTTTTATATAAAACGGAAGGGATTTTAGCATCTTGCTGTTTATATATGATAACTGCCAAAAAGGATATGAAGTAGGAAGCTGTGCACGGTTTCCATGAACAGTTTCCAGAGTATGGAATCATAGAATCAGCTAGATTGAAAAAGACCTTTAAGATCATCAAGTCCAACCATTACCCCAGGACTGCCAAGGCCATCACTAAACCATCTCCCTAAGAGCCTCATCACACAGACTTTGAACACTTCCAGGGACGGTGATTCCACCACTGCCCTGGGAAGCCTGGCACAGCTTGAGGCTGTTTCCTGGGAGAAGAGATCAGCCACTTGGGAGAAGAGATCAGATCCTGGCTATTAGAGAGCTCTTACCAACCCTCTGTCTCTAATTCATTGCTAATAAGCAACAGTTTACTATTCCAACAACCTCAAACACCAATTACTGAAACCTGATGGAGTGTAGTGAAGAAGCAGTGTTATCCTCCCTTTGCAGATCGAAAGTGAGGTGCAAACAGCCAGCTGCTAACCTCTGTTACCCTGGTGTGAATCTGAGTTAAGTTTGTTAGCAGAGGCAGTTTAAGGTTTACATTGCTGCAGCTGAAATGAGCAGCTGCCTTAATGCCAAGTGGAAAAGAAAGAGTCATAACCCGGAATCCCAAAGGATGTACCCAAAGCAAATCTATGGCAGAGCAGAACATAACATTCAGGAATGTGGTGAGAAAAATTCTGCCATCAGTGGACCCAGTAAGCTGACAGCTGTTCAAAAGACTAGCTGAGTGGGAATTTCTATATGATTACTGGCAGTGACAGTTCAGGCCCTAAGCTACTAAAAAGGACAGTGTCTGTCAGTATCTAAGAGCAGTGCTCTGGATCTCACAAGTCCTGGCACCTGTTCATAAATCACCACTCGCCTCCCCAGTGACCTTGGAAATGTCAAATGTCACTCCATCACCACATGCCTCAGTTTCTTCTGATGTAAGAAGGGCTCGCCTTTCTTTTGTAAAGTGCTACTAGGCATTCCACAAGAGTTAGATTATTGATTACACATTGCATCCTGCTGCTTAGCTCCCAGTTACTGAGATGCATTTCACAGATGGGGTTTGTGCCCACAAAAATGTGCGTATCAGGACCTTATTCCCTTTATAAAATTGACATCGTTATGACAGGCAGAGTTGTCACAGTGCACAGACAGTTACTTTCATGCTCTTCAGATGCTCCTCCAAGACAAGTTTTGTTACATGGTCTTCGGCAGCAAAAAAGAGAGCATATTTTGTTCAGTGATCATGTATTCCTGCATAGCACAAATTCAGGCCATCGTTTCAATAGCTTGTGTATTCTTGAAATCTGGCACAGTCACTTAAAAATATCTTTTCCCTCAGATCAATGCCTGAATATTAAAAGTAATGGATTTGAATTGACTTTGCTCCCAAGGATGTTTTGCTGCTTTCAGAGAAAGAAGTTTTCGATTTTCTAAATGTAGGGATTTATATTGAATAAATTAAAAATTAAAAAGGAGACCATGATGAGGAAGAAGCGGTGTCAGGGCATACAGTCGTTAAGCTGCCATCAGTGTGAATAAAAAATTGAGGTGTGTAGTCAAAGCAGTGAGTACATCTTGCTGATCTCCTGCAGCCTGGTGAGGAAAGAATACTTGCCAACTGAGCAGGGAAGGGATTTGTGTCAAGTCTCCTAACTGAACTGCTATCAGTTAGATGTCAGTTCTACTGCTGGGACATTTTGTGTTGTTAACAGTGACATAAAAACTGAGGTCAGGAAGGACAAGTGAAGCTGGGATGGGCATCTCTTGCATTATAGCTTACAATTTCACTGTGATCAGGCTCGTTCTTCCCCAGATTCCATCTAGAGCACTTTTCCTGGCAATATATGGGCCATATCCTTACCTGCCAGACAGAAAACAAACAAAAACTTCTGTGCATGTCCAAATCACAACACCTTCAAATTCTTTCAAAGTTCCTGGCAGCACAGGAGCCCAGCTGTCATGGGCCCATGAAGATTTGCTGTTGTCACAGAAAACCTCAGAAAGTTCTGTTACAAAGCGAAAGGTTTTTTTCTGTGCTTTCTCTCTTGTGTTCAGCTACCGAGAATCCATTTCCCTGGAATTCTGCAGATGAAAGTGCTGCAAACATGAATGGCGGGTTTGCTATCTTTGCTGTGGTTTGCTGGACTCCGCACTGTCCTCTTCATTTTTCTAAAAAGCTCCTTGGAGAAGAGGAGAGGATGCGAGGAAACCCAATATATTCTCTTCTTTTGATTGATTTCATTCTTTCATCTTTCCTTCTGAAGATCAATCAGAGATTTAACTCTTTACCCCAACCTTTTTCATTACAATTCTGTGTACATCATCCTCTTGATCTCCTTTTGTGTATGATTGTGCCTTTTGAATCCTCCCTCCTGCCACCTACAAAACACTTGTCAAGTTTCTTTCTGTACAGACTCTTGCAGAGTTATTCTTCTCTGGCTCAAGTTGCTGTAACTTCTTTTGGCCTGGCCACATCACCGCCTCTGAGTACATACATAAAAAAGTCAGCTGATACCACTGCTTTAATCCTTGTTCCAGCATTGCCAGCACCTTCCTTCATTCCTTTCACTAGCAACTTTCTCCTTTAAGGAGTCAACCTGTCCCATCTTGTCTTTCCCTGCCCTTAGTGTACTCTGTCTACCTCTTCTTCACTTCTTTGCCCTTCTTTGTTGTCAGGTATTCCATGTCTGTCTTCTTTCTTCCACTCCTGGCACCAGTGTGCTGTCCAGTGTGATGCTCCCAGAGAGCAAGCTATCCACTCTTCTCCTGAGGCAGTCCTGCTGTTCCTTCAGTGAGTTACTCCGTGCCTCCTTCTCATCTAAGTTGCTCCTTAAGAACTGTCCATGCAGTTTCTGTCTATGAGCAATTAGTCCACTAAGAAGGATCAATGGCTGTTGGGAAACAGCAATGTACTTAATGCAAATGAGATATCAAATAAAAAAGTTAAACTGGTGTGGTAGGTATTTTTCCCTGAAACTTGACTTTTTCACATTTAAAAGATAAGTTCTTCACAGGAGGGATTGGCTTTTCCTATATCTACTTAAACATACACACACACAACTATGCATTTATACACGTAAAAAATGTGTGTGTATGTGTATATGCGTGTGCATGTGTGCATGCACCTATAATGCATACATCTGTTACATGCATGCACATTGTGAAGTAAATGCGCTGTAGAGGTTAAAGCATTCTATTCTGTTGAACACAGTATATCCTGTAATATACTGGCATAAGAGAAATTGTCATACCATGTTTCTGGGGACAGGCAAGCTTGTGTTACACACAAGATTTTATTTGCATATTTTACACTGGATTCATGGTAAAAGTTCTAAAAGCTTCGTAGAGGAAAGTGCTGACAGTTTTTGTGCTTGAAATTATTTTTCAGAGGTAACTCAGGGCGTTTGTTGCATGAGAAGACAGTCTTCTGTAATGATGAGAGGGGACATGGCAGTGGAAGAGGGAATTGAGTTTGGGAGCAGGAACATGAATTGATATAGACACTGCAAGAATTGCACAGGGCATCAATAGTGAGGATGAAAAGCTTGAACTTGACAGTGATCTGAAGAGATAGGTGTATGAGAGATGTGGCAGGAGAAGTGAAAGATTTTAGAAGCTGCATATTTTGTATGAACCAGTGCAAGATCAGGGACTAGAAGGCCATAGAGAAAGGGTCAGTCACTGAAAGCAAGACTTAATGTGAAGTGTAATACATTCAGCTGGTATCAGTCAGCGCAAGTGCACTGATTTCATTGAAGTCACGCAGATTTAGACCAGTTAAGGATGTGGCCTCACATGTTTCAGAAAGGGTGTCTTATGCAGGTGTTTAGAGGATAACAAAATATAAATCAGAAGGAGGGAAGAGGGAAGGGACGTTAATAAAAGATTTTAACTGAGTTGTGCAGAAAATAACCCAGCTTCGTTGTACTGTTAGAGAGTGAGCTAGTCATATGTTCATCAGACGTGATACTGGCCAATTTAGGAATGTTCCAACATTCAGAATGTGTAACTTTTCCCCTCCTCCCTCCTGTCACCTTTTTATTCCCTATTTTTCTGTCCCATTTTGGGAGCAGAACTCTGCAGCTCTCCTGATTCCTACCAAGCTTGAATCTTAAATTCTTATTGAGTCCATCTCCTGTTTTTTCAGCTTACACTGCAAACATGGATTACTCTGGAAGTACTTGGCTATGGCTCCAGCATTCATATATGTATTAAATTCCTAATGGTATAAACCGCAGTTGTTAAAGTAGTTAGAAGTAGCAAGAGAGAGTTATGCTCTGTCTTCCTTTAATAACATTCACAGTGTAGAAATTGCTTACTTATGTTTTTAAAGGCTGAAAATTATTTGCAATTGCTTTTCACTTTGGAGGCCTGTACCAAATACAACTAAACCTTGTGAATGTAAAAACCAGGAGAGATGTGCTAAAGCGGATCTCTCCTGTGGCATCAGCTCACCCTTTGGCCATGGGCGACGAAGAGGTGGCAGCCTACCCATCTAACACGTCTTTTTATCTTCTCTTTCTGGAAACAGCCTGATGTCTGGAGGACCACAGAAGTGCAGCTTACCTGAAGTGTTTGCTGTGGGCCCACTGCTCTTTATGTGATTGTAATAGAGTCATGTGAAAGAGTTGAAGTTAGGCTCCTTTGCACCTACCTCTCTGTAGACGATAAAGAGATATAATTCTCTAAAACCAGTGAAAAAATCAGTGCAGAATAGGAAAGTATTATTTACAGGCATGGAGATTGTACTGACCACCAAAAGAAACTAGTGGATACTAGATGCAACCTAAGCTGACACTTCTTCTGATGTGTCATGTGCCACAAGTGACTGGAAGCCTGAGGACCGCTATTAGGAAGTGCCACAGCAGAGCTTTGCTGTTGTGCTCCATGCTGCACAGCTGCTACTCCCCGCTGCTGGAGGCACAAGTGTGTGGATGGAGCTTCAAGGCTGGCCACGTGCAGGTGCTGTTATGCTTTCAGTAGAAGCCAGCACACAGTTATTACCTCAGAGGACTTATATTTGCAGTATGTGAGACAGTCAAAATGGAGGAGGGGTAAAAAGTTATTGTTATCCCTATTTTTATTAAAGGAGATTTGAGCAAGAGGTTGTCATGTGCCCTGTCCATTGTCACTCAAGAAATCAGTACCGGAGGTAGGAGCTGAAGATAACGGGTCCCCAACAATGCCTGAATTAGAGGATCATGCTTTCCCCTCCATTAGCCACTAGAAAGCTATGAAGTGAAGACAGAATCGAAGACATGGAGTTGTCAGGCTCAAAAGTATCTGTTTTTCCATGGAAACATCTTCCCAGCAACAGCTAAGCTTTTGCAAGGAGAGAAGCAGTTCTCATCATGCGAGAGCTGTCAGAAAGCTGTACTGTGCAAAATGCTGTGGCTGTGCAGCTGCCTTCTGGAGAAGTCTCACCCATAGCCAGGCAGCATACAGCCCCGTTCCTGGCAATCCAGCTGTAATTCTGCCTGCCTGATAATTTTTCACCATGATCATGCCAGAATCATAGCCTTGTTTTCTGTTGTCTGGCTGTTAGTGGTGATGTATGAATAAGAGGAAAGACAGCTTCATTTTCATAAGCTAACTTGTGCCTGGAGGAACACAGAGAGTGAGGGGTGCACTTAATCATAACTGCAGGGCTGGAGCAGCAAACAGTGACAGAGCTTTTGCTGTTAGAGATGGTATTTTATTATAATAACTCTTAGGAAGGAAGACACAGGCAGCTCAGAATGCTGAATGATTCAAATTCATTATGGTAGCCACTGTGTTCTCATCCGCTGGAGAAATAACTCACATAACTCTTTTGCGCTCGCCTTCTACAAAAGGCCATTGCGGGAAGGGACTCTAGTTTTTCTCCTCACAATATCTGAATTCAGACTGTGGTATGACCAGAGGTGAAATGAAGCTGGTAAAAGTTTCTGCAGAGCTGCAGATGCTTTGCAGGGAAGGCATGAAGAGTAGCAGAGGGACAGGCTGAGGCTGATGGATGGTCAGAGAACTGAGGGGAGGGGGAGTGTTCACTGTGCCTGCTCAACACGAAACATGCATTGCTTTGGCCAGTGCCTCATTTCTGTAACTCCATAATGTATTTGAAAAAGTAAATAACGAAAAAAAAATAGCTGTTAATGCTCAGATACACTGGACAGTTATTCTCACAATGTATAAAAGAATTTTGAGGAAAGCTTTGAGTGAAACATATTTAGCTGTTCAAAATTGGAAGGGCAAAACTTAAGAGTTTATTTTGTTTGAACTTTTAGATACATAGAATAATGTGGGATACATGGCATCTATTATGCGTCTCTATTATGTGCCATATTGATATCAAATATATAATATATATATTATATATATAAAACTGAGAAGGGTTATGCATTTACGTGTGGTTATTTTGGTATCTTCAGATTAAAATGTTTGGGAAATTTTTTCCAGAGAATATTTCTGAATTTGAATTGAGGCTTGGAGCAACCTGCTCTAGTGGAAGATGTCCCTGCCCATGGCAGAGGGTTGGAAACCAGATGACCTTTTAAGGTCCCTTCCAACCCAAACCATTCTATGATTCTATTATTCTCTGATGATTTCTTTTTTCTGTACTGATTCAGAATGAAAGCATGTTTTGGAGCCATTAATATTTACTATGCAGCTGCAGTTCTGGTTTCCTGATCACTTCTGCCGTAAGTCAAAATCATAGAGACAATGCAAAGGGAAATAAAAATATGTTCTTTGGCAGAGACAGCGATACTATTCCAGCCTAGAGAAAGCAGTGATATAACTAGAGAAGATAGATACAAAATACATCTTCATCTCTTTCTCCAAGGTGACTTGGGAGGCTTGCCATCACATCTGCCTAGTAGGTTTTCAGACACCAGCAGGAGTTACAAACAGCCTGACAAGTTTCGTAATGTTCTACCCTAAGACAGTACGTGAACATGTGCACATTCCTAGGCCATTCAAAAGCAGTGTTAGCTAATACATTGTGCTTTGTATTTGTGACAAGCTAAAAGCATATCTACAGGCAGTTATACCAGCTCAGTTAATATACAGTGAGTCACATTATATCTGATCCATATATCTAAGCTCTAAAGCTTACATGGTGGTAATTTCTGCCATCATCCATGTCCCATATCAAACCTCAAAGGATACTGGTGAGAGCAGGATTTGTTCTGACATCTTCAAGAGCAAAGGGAAAAAGGGGAAGGAAATGGTACAACTACAATAAATATGTGCGAACATAATTTCCTGAGACTTTTCAGTTTACCTTGGCATGAAAAATAATAACTGAGAAATAAGTATTTCAGGGGTACATTGTCAGAACTGAGATTTTGGACTGGTAGGTGGGAAAGAAAAGCCATTAACAGCCAGCAAGGTTTGTTCATTTTTTGTTATTCGTCAGCTGGAAGGCTGAACTCTGTGGCTTGTTGAGAAATGCATGGGGCTAAGATAATGAAAGCAGATTGATGCTCCATGGTAAGGAAGTTCAATACCTGCTTCTTGCAAATGGAATTCTAACATTTCTTTTGATGGTCGCAGTGCTATCCCAAGAAGGATCTGTGGACTGCTGAGTTGTGAAATGCACTGTTAGAATACGGGCAAGGTTACTCTCTTTGTACCAGCTGTGCCAATCCATTCTAGCCCAGCTGCACCTGCATTTTTTATTGGGGTTTTTTTCTCATCCTTTACTAGCCATAGTAGTTTCTTACTTTGATTTACTCTACCTCAACTGTAAGTGATGTTGATAAAGAACAGGCAGTCTTCCAGCATGGATTCAACGAGTGTTGGTTAAAATTGTGCCCTTCAGCTGTTTTTGGCTAAGGCTTGTTGCAGCCAGTTGAGATCCCTTTCATATTTCCTCACAATATATGGCTAGTGGCACCTCATGTGCTGTTTAGTTTGTTCTGTGTGTCTCACAGGTTAAGAGATCCTACAGTTTATTTGTATGAACAAATCACCATTTGCTTAGGATGCATCTGCCTCTAACTTGTCATTTCCTTCATTCTCTTGTGCTTTGCCCTCTGTTAGTATTACCAGTTTTCAGTAGCATCAATGGGGTGATACATGTGTGGTGGTCTTTTATATGATCCATTCTGCTCTCCCCCAGATTTTCCACCTTCTTGAAAAGTGAGTTATGGAGTATAATGTAAAATTTTAAATATATGTATTACATGTAATCTATAATGGAAAGGGAGAGATATCATCAGAAAATTAGGTCTGGCGAGCACTGGCATGTTGTGATTAGGATAGAATAGGATGATCCTGAACAGTGCTGTGGAATGGACTTGGTAATTTCTCAAGGTTATTTCTAGATTGATTTCCTTTCACTCCTTGAATGCTTTTGTAATGTTCTGATTTATTTGTTATATGCATCAGCCACTCACTGCTCCTCACACTCATTGAAACAGCATTTGAGGCACATGTGGGGGATTACTGACAGAGATGTCACAGGAGAGTGTCACAATCACCTGACCTATCCTAATATCTTCCAAGCTGATAATAAAGTATGAATTAATCACTTCTGTCTTAATGTCCTGCTTCCCAGCCTAATCTTGACTTCGGCCATACTGAAATTTTAGTTATGCAGCTGTGGTCCTACATAAACAACATATAATGATCACTTAATGCTTTCAGTGCACTGCTGTGGCCATACATCCAGTTTTATGAGCGTAGCTGGGATTTGAAAATGTGCCTTCAGAGCATGATGCTTAATTGCTTTCTCAAAAGGTTGCAAAGTAATCTCCAGTCCCAGTCTTAGTGCCCTCACTGAGCAGGACCCTCTGTCAAAACGCCACTTCCTTTTCTTTCTTTGACTAGATCCAAAAGCAGTTTTCCCCTTCCCTCCACCCTCTGTCACCTGAGCATTATTTCAATCACTTCTCATATTTGCATTTTATACAGCACATTTTAGGATAGATAATTGAGTCCTTATCTATACAAACATTCATTTTTTCAGTTGATTTTTAAGCAGTGCAAGCTTTCTAGACACATTTGATTTAAAGCACATTTTACTCCAGCTGAAGCCAGCTGCTAATCAATGTAAGCTAAACCAAAATAAGCCCATCCAGAACTGAAATCTTAATATCTATGCAGCATTCCACACAGGCTTACCTAAATGACTTTTGAATTACGCTCTTAAATTAAAACAGTGCAACTTTCTTCTGTAGGTAAACTCTTAGAATCCAATACTTTTCTAAGCAAAAAGGGTTTCCTTTGTGACTGATAAAAAAAAAATCCCCGAAACTACAGGGGGGGAACATGGGAAGAATAATTTGCTATACTGAGCCTTATTCTTCAATTGTATTCCCTTCATCAGAGTATGAACAGATCTTCATATTAGGTGATCATTTTACCAACACTTCTCACTAGGAGGATTCTTCATCATTGTGTTCCAAGATCAAGCAGCATTCAGATTTGTCTGGGTGATATATTTTTGTCAGCATGACAAAGGTTCCCACAGTGTTTAATTACTCAGACTAGCCAGGGGAGAAGAAAGGAAATGAGCCGTGCTGAATATGCTGTGCCAGGCTTGCTGTCTGTTGCATAAGCAGGCTTCTTCTGAATGCATGGAAGGAGGGTGTTGTGGTTTAAGCCTCTATAATTCACGCAGCTTTGCTCACTCACTCCCCCCTCTTTCTTCCCCCCACTCCCGGAGGGATGGGAAGGAGAATCGAAAAGAATGCAACTCCCACAGGTTGAGATAAGAACAGTTTAGTAACTAAAGTATAACACAAGACCACTACTGCTACCACTAATAATAATAATGACAAGGCAAATACAAGGGAAGGATACAATTGCTCACCACCTATACCCAGCCCAACCACGCAGTGCACCCCCACCCTTCCAGGTCTCTGCTCTCCGTTTTTACATCCTGGGCATGACGTGCTGTGGCATGGAATACCTCTTTGGTCAGTTTGGGTCAGGTGTCCTGTCTCTGCTTCCTCCTGGCTTCCCCTCCTCCCTGGCAGAGCATGAGGCTCAGAAAGTCCTTGGCCAGACCAAAATATTACCAAGCAGTAACTGAAAACACTGGTGTTATCAGCGCTGTTCCCAGGCCCAAAATAAAAAACACAGTGCTGTACCAACTATCAAGAAGGAGAAAAATGACTGCTACTGCTGAACCCAGGACAGAGGGCAGCACCCAAACTCCTGTCTTCTCTTTCCACTGGCTTTTCCTCTCCAGATTTCCTGTTAATTTTCCATTGATTGACTGTCTTTTATCTCATGATCTTTTTGCAATTTGCTCATTTCCAGGGCAGCAGGTTCTTGGCTTGGTGGAGAACCAGAGTGATTGGTATTTGGGCAACCTTTGGAAGAATCATCGGCCCTGGCCAGCGCTTGGGAGGGGCTACAACACAGGTAAGCCCTGGGGGTTTTCTCTGAATTAAGGTTTCCATCAAGCATGCAGTCAGTCTTCCACTGTAGAAGAGTATGAGATGTGGTAACATGCACCTCCCTTCCTAACCTACTGCAAAACTTGTCATTAAAAGCAGTAAAAATGATGCAGTGTGATGCATTTTGAAACTTCTGGTACTGTGCTACTCTGAGAAAAATATATTCCTTCTCTAAATGGTCTTAAGAGGGATTGTATGGCATCCATCAGGGAAGGATTTTGCTTCTCAGCAGTCTGACACATTCTCAGCACATCTCCTGCAAGATTTCTGTCCATGATAAGCTTTTGTAGACCCAGCAAGAGGGAAAGAACAGGGATCAAGGCTCATTTATTGTAGAAAGGTAAATGAGATCACAAAATGTCAGCCCAATAAAGATATAACTCCTCCAGGACAGCAACAGAGTCATAATTGTCCTAATAAAATGCAAACTACTGGCCATCAATTTCTGCTGCTGTGGGAAAGGAATAAAGGCATTAGATCAGAAAATTTGTTAGGTTACGAGAGAGGTCTTCGCTCTGATTTGTGTTTGGTATGTGAGAAAACATACCAGGTGCATAAAGAACACACACGTACATCTAAATCATTCCAATGCTAGGCTTTACATGCTGATGCAGTGAGTTAGGTCCCTCTCTTTTTGTAATAAAAGGGCAGAACAGATGGTGAAGCCTCCATTTAGAGCAGGTGAGTCCATTTAAATACCCCTGCACTATCAGGAAATTACTCACCGTAATAGAAGTTTTGCTTCACAGAAATGCATTCAATTGAATTAAACAGACTAACTAGGAAAAGGATTGCACAGGTTGTGGTTGGGTCATCTGTGTTTCTATATTCCTTTGTCTGTTTGGGGGAATCGCTCCAGTTTTTGTGAATTTGTGTTTCAGCCTCTGCAAAGCATCTCTGTTCTGTGAAAACATTCCAAAGGGTAGCCTAACAGAACAAAATCGATATGGATACGAGATTTTGGCAAAAGAAGTTTTTGTTTCCTGGCTCTCCACTTGCCAAAGCAGAATTGCATATATAAAGGTTTGGTCTGCCCACTCCTGCTCCTCGCTCTTCCAAAAGCATTAGACAGATCCAAGTTTTATAGATTTATCCTGAAGTGTCATACACAGCTAAACCTGTTGATGTCAGTTCTGTTCACTGTTACACCACAAAGCAGTATCTTTTATTCTGCTGAGAGATGAACACCTTTTACAGGTACTTTCTTTCTGCTACTTTTTTGCTTTTTCCTTTCAGACATTTTAATGCTGGCAGAAAGCATCACAACCATATAACATTAGAATAACCCAGAAATGTATAGTGGATGGTATCTAAAATGCAATTAGATAAATCAAAGTGCCGCAAAGCTTTAATTTATATTGTTCTAACTTACTGTTCCATGTGGTTTATAGGGATACCAAATGCCAGTTTATCACAAAATTCTTCCACTGAAAGCAAAAATAGTTGAATGCCTGCAGTCCTCCAAATAAGTTGCATGTGTTAATTCCTGGTATGTGTTAATACATACCTACCAGGCTATGCATAATCCTGCCGATGATTTTAGTCTGTCCCCAATTTCCTTCTTCAGACAATTCACCTGTAATTGTAAAAACTCTTTAAAAAAAACCCAAACAAACAAAAAAACCACAACCCAGAAGGTAGATAATGAATGGAAGAATGACAAGTGATCATAAGAAATGATGTTTTTTTTAACTGCATGCAACAAGAGGTCACTGAGTGAAGCGGTTCAAGTTCTGAGAAGTAGCAAATGATATTATTGACAGAATCAGCATCATTTACTGTAATTTTCTTAATTGAATTTATTGTTTGCCTTAGTAATCTAGCAGAGATTGGAGGTATAAATATTTCAAGGAAGATGAAATATGAAGTGAAACTGGAGCTTGTTTGATGTGTTCAGTAAATTAAAACAATTGTCACTGAATGCAACACTTGTGGGCAAGGAGGATTCAGAAAACTAAGGGTGGGGGAGGAAGGGGGCAGAAAAGAGAGACTATATGCAAAACGCTCATGAAAGGCAGTGGGCTGGGAAAGGAAAGACTTAGAAATTCAGCTGCTTAGAGCTGTACTTTGGAACAATAAAAGAGCCCCCAGAACCCTGAAACTTTAATGAGCTAAACAAAGCTGGATCAGACAGACTTTCCTTTTGCTCTTGGGAGAATGTTTATTACAGACCCAGGGTACAATCCTAAGAAAAACTTTTTACGTGAGCCTCTTCAGCCAGACCCAACACTGGCAGGGTTGATGCAGAAGCACCCCTCGAAGTCAAAAATATTCCACTTATTCCTCCCACTTTCTGAAGGAAATAATTTATCTTTCGTTCGTACTTTTCTGAGTCACTCTGAACAACGTATATGTTGGGGGGAGTCCCAAAAGGCAGATACATAGAAGCGAAAGGTGTGTTTGTTCTTTCTTCACTAGCTTTTTAAACACAGTAATCATGTGTGTTCTATTACTGTGTGCCCAGACCAAATCTCCTGACAATCAATACAGATTTTCAAGGGAAAACTTTCTGGGGGGTTGTTTATCATCCTTCTTCCTCATTTGCACAGGCAGATAGATAATTTTTTAGAAGTGTGTTTAGGGATTTAAACTGACAGAGGGGAAATCTATATTAGATATTAGGAAGAAGTTCTTCCCTGTGAGAGTGGTAAGACACTAGAACAAGTTGCTCAGAGAAGCTGTGGCTGCCCCATCCCTGGCAGTGTTCAAGGCCAGGTTGGATAGGACTTTGAGCAACCTGGTTTAATGGAAAGCATCCCTGCCCATGCAAGCAGGTTGGAACTAGATGATCTTTAAGGTCCCTTCCAGCTCAAACCATTCTATGATTCTATAACCCAAATCACACTTTAATTCATGATAATATAAAAATATTATAATAGGAAAAACAGACCAAACTCAAAACTCAGTTCAGTGACAATTTAATTGGTGATTAAAATACTCTTAGTTAGAACCATTCTTTATTTGAGATAATATTCCCTTCCTCAAGCTATTTTCAACACAGTTTCTTCTGTATCACAAAGGTACCCAGGTTTTTTCTGTACCTCATTTGCCAAAACTGAGTAAGCTGCTTAATCCAATGCATTTTTATGTATTGCCCATTCCATTTTGCCTGTCTACACTATTAATTCTTACAGACACTTTTCTCTCTGTATCATCTACATTGTCTTTCACTGACAAAACCTGTGCTTTCTAAAGTATTGCCTGAGCTGCACTATGATTTTTCTCTTTACAGATGTTAAACTGACAGCTCCAGAATTGGAGCTTGATGTTAATTCCTGAAGTAACAGTCATCTTAGACCTCAGAAAAATATCTTGTCAAAAAAATTCTAAACATAAAAGCTTTTAGTACATTGTTGGCTTTATACTTTCCATCATGGTGGAGAACAGCTTTTAAAAGCCATTTCTGGTGGCTGTTATCACGATTTCAGGCCACTTCCTCAGCTGGTGTGAATCACCCCTGTCTTCTCTGGCTTCAGTGCAGCAGGGCCAACTTATATCAGCTGCGAATGGATTCTCTGCCTTTCAAGTAGAGCTTTAGGATGGATTTGTGCCTGTAATTTGGGTGCCAGGAGGGGCATTTGTAAAAGCTTTGGCAGAGGGGATTTCAGATTTCTAGACTACAGAAGCCCATGCTGAGAGTTTGAGGCTCATCTGAAATACACTGCCTCAGTGCAACTACTAGATACAGTAAAGATGTGTCTTAACAGCTTGAGCTGAGGACTCATACTCCCACACTGAGAAATGTCACTTTACCAGATTTGTGGATTGAGAACAGAAGGGAATGGCTAGCACCTAACTATTACCAGGCTACGTGTGCACCATGCATTATTACTCCCATGTTTGTTTTGACTGGAAGAATGCTTGAATGAATCTCTTTATTGTTTCCCTGAAGAAAAGGACCTATGAAAGATGATTTGGAAGTGAGAAGCATATGTTGTGTCATTTTTGCATAATATTTAGCAATTGTAAATAAGAAAGACAAGCACAGGGCAGACTGTTTATATGAAGTTAGACTGGATTGCATCTTGCGCTTCTTCATGATGATACTGTGCATCTTCACTGCAAAGAGCAAATGACTAGTAAAACAGAGCACAATGGGGTGGTGGGGGTCATGGTTGTGCCCTGGAAACATGGAAACTGCTTTCATCTGCACTCCACAGGCTTCTGCTCACAACATTATAATAATGGATCTGATGTTAAGAAGTGCTGAGCACTTTTAATTTAATCAGACATTTGTTTGGTTTGGTTTTTTGGTGTTTTTTTTTTTTTTCCAGAAATCCTCACAATTAATGCTTTATATAGTTATTGTTGCCTAAGTCTGGATAGATCTGTTACCAAAATGCCTTTCCCTCCCCCTGAAAGAGTCAGAATTCTATGACAGCCGTCTGAATATAGCACTAATTTACGAACTATTCCACAGATCCTGACTTAAAACACTGTGGTGGTTGCTTGAGAGAGAAGACTTTTTCCAGATTGTCTCAGCAAATGCTGAAGTCAGAAAACTCATGGTTTATGGAACCTTTAAACACCCTTTAAACATCAGGGCCTGTCTCAGTTTAGCCATGTCCTCTCTAAAAGCCATTGCAATATTCCTACCTCCCATTAAATAAAACATTACTCTCATTTTATACAGGAACTGGTATCATGCGGGTTTGGTTTTAAGCACAGGATCCTTTGCAAACAGATGAAAAAATATTTTAATGATGAAAAGAGAGAGAAAAGTCCAACACTAACATCAGGGCAAAAAGTAGTGTTTTCTTCACCTACTCAAGTTTACACTGTACCAGAGTTTTTTATTAGATTCTTGCTTCTCTAAGGTACTGTGAGCTCATTCAGCAAATATTGTTATCGGTGCAAAACATGCTTGATATAGCTGTGCTTTATAACTCATGAAGATGCATTTGAAGTGCAGGTGTGTGCACATTGTATAGGTAGTGCCAACACGTTGTTGCTTGTAGGCTCACCAGGAAATAATCAGTCTGTTTGTGTCAATGTTGTTCTTTGATGGCTATAATCTGTAGCTTGCACTTAAAAATAAGCTTTCTTAAAGCTGACTGCCCTCAAAGAATAGCTTCCTTTCCAGTCTTCCTCATACATTTTCTAAACCATGTGATGCACTGAGAACTTGTTTACAGCACGCTTGACATTTCTGAAATGAGGGTCAATATGTATTTGATTTTGGAAATGGTGCCTCTGGTTTGAGAGGCCTATCCATGTAGTAATGGTATTGCTGCGGCTGAATTAGTCTACTTTTTATTGCATTCCGTGAGATGCATCCTCTGCTCCTTAGCAATTGAATCTATCAGACCCTGTAATAACTGTGGTTTTTTTAAAAAACAACACCTGACTTCCTTGCAACACTGAAAACTTTCATCTCCTAAGAAACCTGTGATTAAAAAAGTGGCATTCGGATAGTATATACCAGATTTTAGTTTCCATTGTATTGGAGTAACTAAAAAGTGGGGTTTTTTCAGTTGATTAAATTTTCCTGTTTAGGTTTTTTCTGTACTGGTCTGACCTGAGTTCATAATGTAAAGTTCTCCATGTAATGCACACCAATAGGATACATATATATATATCTCTCTAATTTAATGATTGACAGAATCATTCGGAAGCGTGATGTTTTTAACTTGATCAAGACAGTTCTTCATGTGAACATACATAGCTTGATGAGTAATTATGCTGTCCAGCACTCTGAAATGCCCTCTCTTTATTGTAGAGAGACCATCATTAGCAGGTTAAATTTAGATGAAAGTCTTGCACATAAAAGCTTTGTAGACGTATCCAGATGCCTAAACTGAGAACAGAAATTTCTATTATATGACAGGAGAACCCCAGGCAAATGCATAGTAATAGTAACCCCAGTACTTTTTCTTCTGAAGTGCAAGTTCACTTTCCAGTTTCTCATTGTGCTTATAAAAGTGATTGAGTAAAGGCAGTTCTTGTTTTGTAGGTACAGAAACAGAGGTTGTAGCCATAGTCCCAAAACAAGGAAAGAGGCATCACTGTTAGACTCCATCTTTGAGTCTAATGGGCAGCCTGGTGTCTGTCACAGAAAGTAGCAGAGTAACTAAGCTTTCTTTTCTACGCTTTTAGGTCAAAGCTGTCACCTCCAAATGAGTGCCAACAAGAAACAGTTGAATTTGGGCACAGTCAGATGATCAGATCAGAAAGGATCTCCAGAGATCTTCTGGTCATCTTCCCACTGAAAACCAACTCATGTTGCTCAGGGCCTTTTCCAGCAGCCTGTTCTTGTATTTGGCTGCTGTTTTGGTAGGAAAATTAAAAAAAGTAACAATTCCAAATTCATAATTAGAATTTTCTTTGCTGCAATTTTTATCAGTTATGTCTCATTCTGTCTGTCTGCATCTCTGAGAAGAGTTTGGCTCCATTAAGTACTTTTAGACAGCAGTAAGAGATCCCCTCAGCTTTCTCTTTCCAGGCAGAAAAAAACCCAGTTCTCTTAGCTTCTTGTATGTGTTTTTCAAGCCTCTAACAATTTTGGTTGCCCTCCGTTGGACTTACTCCAGCATGTCAATGTGTAGGTTTGACTAAGAAATCCAAAACAGTACTTCAGATGTGGTCTTACAAGCACTAAGTAGAGAGTGGTAATCACTTTCCTTGACCTAAGCGGGGCTAAGAGAGCCCAGGATGTGGTTGGTCATCTTTGCTGCAAGGTTTCATTGCTGCTTATGTTCAATTTGCTGTCCACCAACCCTCTAGGACTTTTTCTGAAAAGCTCCTTTCTATCCAGTTGTCCTTCAGCCTGTGCTGCCAATTCAGGAATAGTCCCATGCAGGGCTTCTCATTGAGCTTTATAAGCTTTTTCTTTAGCCCACTTGTCCAGCCTGCCAAGGTCCCTCTGAATAGCAGCTCTGTCCCCAGGGCCACAGACCCCAATTTGGTGTCACATGTGACATTGCTGAGTATGTGTTCTAGCTTATCTCCATCTAATTAATCAGAATGTTAAACAGTATCAAACACAGTATCAACTCTTGTGGAATACCACTTGTACCTGACTGCAATCTGAATAAACACAGCCCCCTGAGCTTGGCAGTCCAACTTATTTTGCAGGCACCTTGTAGTCCACTTATTCAAACTGTACCTCAGTTCAGCTATATGAGCATGCTAAACAGCTCCACACACATTTTCTCCTTATGCAAATGCATCTCTCTATTTCTGTTGTGAACCTAATCCTATCTCTCTGTTACTGGAAAAGAAATGATCCTGGAGGAAGGATTGACCTGCAGCTGACCTTTAGGTTAAATCATTGCATTAAAGTACATGGTGTTTCCTGTTTGTTCGTGTTTTATTAAGGCTGTAATTAATTTTTAGGCTTGTTCATTCTGTACTGCTTCTTTTCTTCCCCTAACCCATTTCTTAGAAATCTTCTATTCCTCCTGAATTTCGTCCAGTCAATAAACTGCCTATTAGAGGGAAAGAAAAGTTGTCTGGTTGCTTGTGAATGCAGAACCCCAAACCTTTTCATCATCCAACTCTAAAGGAATGCTTGAGAGGCTGTTCAGCCCATGAGCCACATCTCCCCCTCTGTTGCCAGGGCATTGACTGAACACCTGAACAAGAAGAGCTATGACAGGTTCTTACTCACTGTGCCCATCCCTATAATTAGCCTTGTGGACCTCTGTTAGTATTAGAAGCCAGCCAAAATAATTATCACCTGTGCAGGATGTATTTTTCCTCTTCACATAGTCCAAAGTGGAAACCTTGTAAAATTGTTGACATTTCAACCTCTATTAAATATGATGCTTTTGAGAGGATCAAAACCAGAAAAACTCGCATCATTTAAAGCAATGGTCCCTCTTACCTTTCATTTTTTGCTGCTTTCTGAGGAACAAAAAAACATAGATAAGCATCACGGATGGGGTCCAGATCTGATATAAATGCCTGACTCTCACATTAAAGAGCCCTAAGCTGATTTATAGGGGCTGAGGATCAGGAGATAATTTTTTTTCTTGTAAAGATCAGTGATTCTTTGGTGAAGAGTCCAAGATAGATTAGTTTTGGAAGATGTACTTGCTTTTATCAGGGCAAATATCCTGCAAATTCCAGCAGACCTCCTCATTTTTTATCCATGAAAACAAGGTTTGTGTGATCTCTTTTTCCAAACCTCCTGCCCAAGACTGGACCTCCTGCACAGTAACCCTGTACAGTATGTACTATTCTGTGCTTCCTTTTCAGGACAGCTCACCCGAAGTCCAGCTACTCTGCCTTGATGTAGAGTTGCGACACTCACACTTCTGTGTTTTGAAGCACTGGCATGTAAAATTGTACACTTGGAAGGAATGAAGAGATGCATGAGAATCAGTCCAGGATAGATAATCAGACCTCCAGGTTTAGTACAGTTGTCAAAATACTTTGTGTGATCATTGGATGTATAAACAGGGATGTTTCAAGTATGAGTGCAAGAAATAGACTTCTTTTTGTATTGGGTGTAGACTTTTTACTCCTGACATACTGGATGTCTATGCTGTCAGCTAGCTTAGCCCCCTGGGTCGTTCTTTGCTCTTGGCACCCTAATCATCAACAGGACATGGAAATCAGTTGGTACCCTGTCTTGTTTTTGCCAAGAAAGAAACTGAGTGTGATTTTTTGATAGTTCACTCCTGGAGGTATTTCTGGACGGTAGTATGGATAGGACTATTCTTACACGCCATGACATTCTCCAGTGCACACAACATAGACCCTCAGTTCCTTGCTGAAAACTCCAATCTAGAAGCTTGTAACATGGCTCTCTCCTAATGTTGGACACTGAGAAATGCAAACAAAATAATTGTTATGCCTGAAAATCGAAGGAACATGAACTAGGCCCTCAGAGAAAGAGTGCTATGTAGTGCGGATGCGGCCAGCCTGCTCAATGAAGAGCTAGACACTGGGCAGTATGTGCAACCACTCTGCAGTCCTTGATCTGGGTGCTAGGGATCACTTCATGGAGTGGGTTTATTTTATGATGTAGATTTATATACTTGTCCAGGTCTAATCTTCACGAGTCAAAGACATGTACTTATAAATTAACAAAGTTCAGGGAAAATACTGGATAAAATCCCATAAAGTTGGGGAAAATAGCTCCAGGAGCTTATTTGGGAGCAAGTCAAGGGATAGTTTAATCATAGCTTATTAGTATCTGTAGGATGAAATAACATTTCTTAATAGAGGGCTTGCCAATTTAGCAAAGGTTCAGCAAGATCAAATGACTGCAAGTTCAAAGACATGTTCAAATCAGAAATAAGGGAAGTATCCTTCATCAGAGTAATTATTCATTGGAATAACTTGTCAAAGTTTGTGATAGATTACCCATTATTGTAAATTTTTTAATCAAGGCTGAATGTCTAGAATTTATGTTATAGTTAAAGCACAAATCGATTTTGAAAAATCCTATGGCCTCTGTTATGCAAGAGCTGAAAATCATCCTTTCTGACTTTATCACTTAAATATGTATTTAACTGGGACTTCGTTTTCCTCTTGGCTGAAGTCACCTAAGCGCCCCTGTAAAAGAAATAACAAATAACCTGCCATGTAAGAACTCTGCATTTTTAGCATTGAAGGCAGGAAAAGCTCTCTGAAACTTTGTAGAAATTTTCCACATTTTCCCCGTCACTGTTCTTTTTAAGTCTCACGTTTCAGACTGCTTCATAATGAGAATTGTACCTGACCATCTTTTTGTTAGTGTCAGCTTTTGGCACCTCCACTGTGACTTCCAGACACACAGAGATGCACACTACATAGCTGTTGGATGATACTTGCGTGTGGCAGTGGTGTGAGTCACATCTTTGAGACAGCTCTCTCTGCTCCATTTAGAATGGCCATTGTCGTTGTGTTACAGCATGTAGAAGTGGAAACTGCCCTCCTCTCTCCCTTTGCTGGTCTGAAGTTAGAATGTATTGTCTGAGGTTTAAAAATCCTGAGCAAAAACATTAGCAATCTTTTGAATTTGGGGAGAATTTAATGATTTGCCTCTTGGAAGCCATCTTCCCAGTTTACCAACTGAGGAATCCCTTTAATATTTGCTTTCCACTGCCTTTAAAATGTAATCTCTGGACCCTATATGCTCATAAGGGTCATGGAATGCAAAGGAGGAGGTTTTTAAAACCCGTGTGAGGAGCTTCTTCATAGGTGGTTTTCATCTCCCATAACTCTCTGCAGAGTTCAGGAAACACAGCGATTCAAGAAAGCTTACTATCCTCACTGTCTTCATCGACTCCCAAAGCAAGTAGAGCAGCTGGGAGAAACTCTAGCTTCCCTTTCTGGTCTTGCTAATATTTGTCTGTTTGTGAGTCATGCTGTTTTCTGTTACAAGGTTTTGGAAAATTTTATCAGCAATTTGGGCA
This sequence comes from Ara ararauna, assembly GCA_028858755.1. Taxonomy (NCBI): domain Eukaryota; kingdom Metazoa; phylum Chordata; class Aves; order Psittaciformes; family Psittacidae; genus Ara; species Ara ararauna. The sequence continues at coordinate 91,361,523 of CM054376.1, read as the reverse complement.
GGAAAGTGTATGACTTGGTACTTCTTGGGATCTATGTAAGAAAAGGCCAGTTTCTCTGGATCACAAGGTGGTTTTTCTTTACTGACCTCTGAGAGTCCTGCAGAATTGTTACTTCTCTTTGTAAGACTCGTGAAGATAGGAGGGGAGAGCATTACTTAGCAGGATGTTCTTTAAGTAGCAGAGATTTTCCTCCATAGACTTCCTAAAAATCTTATGGCTCATGGCTTCTCTCCTGTAGACCTTTTAGACTCCTGAATCAAGGAAATTTTTCTGTAGCAGCCTTTGGGGATTAAGAAAGTTGGAGAAATTCCCCAGAAATTGAAGTCATTAAAGAGAAGACAGAAAGCAAATGTTTCTTTTTTCAAATTGCTGAGGAAGAATAGCATATAAACAATACAGAAATAATTAGAAAACTAGGAAATTCTGAGCTACAGTCAGTAGCTCTATAAGAAGTTTGAATCATGCTTGAGTACATCCTTCATCTTAATTTTGCCTAAGGAGAAACAGCATACTTCCGAAGACGAGAAAAAGCAAAATAAAAGTGTTCCATTTCATTAAATGGTCATCAGGAAGTGTAAACAAAATGTTTATAATGCTTCAAGAGGAGCCAGGCTCCCAACAGAGTGACTGCAGTACATTTCAAAATGCACTGTATCGCAGCTTCGTTTTCAATATATGTGCAGAGAAAACAAGGGCTATTGCATTCTGTCACCATGCCCGGAGGGACACCCACTCTCCATTTCAAAACAGCTTCTCAGCCGTATTCCGTTTTCTCAGAGAAAAGTTCAAATGTGGAGTCATTGTTTATTCTCAATTAACACACTGTGCATCCCTGCAAGTTTTTATTGGGTTTTTTTGCATTGTAAAATGCCTGGTTTTTGAGGGGGGGGAAAAAAAAAAAAAAAAAAAAAAAGACTGGTGTATGTAAATCCACAGTTAAATAATGTACCAGGATACAAAAAAATCTAATAGAATTAAAGTTCTCTGGTCATACTGTGTTAAAAGCTATAGACATAAGCTATGGTTTTATTATACTAATGATATTGCTAGTCAGATTATGAACATCAGATAGTTGGTCTATAAATCAAGTGAAAGAAACGCATTGTTTTTCATCCACAGAAAGACTTGACTTAAAATGAAGATTTAAAAATGTGTGCAGTGGCTTGTTGTGGGATTGCAGCTTTGGTTCATTTTTTTGATCCCTAACAGCTATATAGTTGTATTTTTCTCTTTGCTACAGATACTGTGGGTAGAGAGCAGAAGCCACAGCCAATGGTGTGGAGGTGTGGAATAGTGGATTTCAGATGTAGTCCTTTGCAATATTGGTAATTTGGGCTTTGATGCAGCAGAGGCATAGTTGCATTCCTAGCGTTATGCACTGTGTCCACTTCTGTTAGTTTCAGGTACAATAAATTGGAATTCAGAGAACATGCATAAATATTTGCTAGGCCACTAAGTGGTCAGCACTGCCATGGCACTTCTGGGATGGCAAAGCTGCAAGCCCCTTCCATAGTGCCTAAAACTGAAATTGACCTTTTGGCGCCAAATCTATTTCACAGATCATGGTAGCTTACTGTTGTTTGTACTGCCTTAAATCTCTGCATCAGTTATTTATTGTGGCAAATCCCCATAATGTCAGTCGTATTTAACATTGTTTCTAACAGCATCTAAGTCTCAGTGTTTTGGTGTATGGTCTTTGGTATGCTGGTTAGGTACTGTAGAATCCTAGTAATTCTTTTAAAACTCACTATAGCTTTGTAATATATTTTGAAGTGTGTCTTGCCTGTCTTTCTCAGATACTGTAATGGTATCTACTTGCTATCTGTCTAGATGATTCACTGTTATAGACATAGTTTTGAGAAGAGTTTTTAAAAATCTGACAAGGATAGGCTCTGAGATGCTGCTCACATAATACGGCATTGCCTCAACAGCTCACAGAAGCGTCCTGTTCCAGCTGAAAGAAACAGGCAAGGTAGTGCTTATAGAAAATGATCTCTTAGTAGCTATAGGTTTTTTTTCCACCACAGCACTGAGCATTTTTTCAGCCATCTTAAAAGGGCCATTGTCATAAATTGATGGAGTTTGAAAGCTTGTCCAGCTTCACTGTAACTTCTGTATGTGATCCTATACTATCTTAAAACGTTGTTTATTACTTCCAGCTCTGATATATATTCATTCTGAATTACAGGAAAAGCTATAGTCTTGTGTTCCCGAAGCAAGAGGTGGGGATGCTTAGTAGCATTCCAAGGGAAATTGCTGATGTTTCTGTAAATTTTCACTTACTATTCAGAAAAATTAAATATTTCGTAGTGACACCATTGCTTAGTCAAAACATTGGAAAACCAGAGAATTTGATTTGGATTGAATGAAAAAATGGGAGAAAGACAAAAAAATTTAGGTGACCTCCAGAGTTTTGTTAGATACAGAATCAAACCTTTATTTTCCTTTTCAGAGCTTGTAAACTTTTCAATAAGATTCATATTTTGTATCAATTTGGGAGTGAAAAATACTATTTTAGAATAAGTTGGTGTTTAAAATATGCCAAAATAAAGTGTTTCCCAACTGAGCCGTTTTAGTCCAAAAATGTTAATTCAGGTTTCTTGCCTTGTTTTCTCCAGTATATTCACCAAATTCCTTTTTTCATTTGCTTGTTTTCCTTGCGGGGCTGGGATTTTGTGTGTGTGTCCTGAAATTGCACAACTGAGAAACTCCTTTGTTGTTTGCTTTCTTATTTGTTTGTTTGATCAATCCAGAATCTGTCAGATTATGTTAGTTCAAGTAAAATCTCATCAAGCAGGGGAGAAAATGGCATTCAAGTGAAAACTAGATTAGGACGTGTTCCACAGGTTTTGTAGCAAAGCATTATTTTTCCAAGACCTCTTTGAGGTATTTGCATCTCTGTATATGCCTGAACTATTTCCTCAAGGTGACAAAAATAGGGTATTCTGTGGCTGATCATTATTTGTTTAATACTTATGAGATATTTGGGTTGCCACTTTTCTCTTTTTGTTTATTTGCTGCCAAGCTTTCGCTTTGTTTTTCTCAGGTAGGTTAGGGCAGGACAATGCAGCACTCATCAAAAGATGAGAAGTCCCACGCCTGGGGCCAGATGTACATAAAATATTCCTTTGATTTTTTATTTTTTCTTCAGTCTCTTCCTCCCCCAGCACAGCAGCTGAGAATGAGTCCCTTTTTCTGTTACGTTCAGCTGTATGTCATCTTAAATTTAGCCTGAGATTTCAGTCAGTTTAACTCCGAGGGAAGGGGCTCCCGAGGCAAGTATTTCTTTTAATTCAGACATTTTGCTTTCAAAGTAATTGCACGTATTGGAATAAGTTCATTTTTATGTTTGCTTTTGGTAACAAAACAATATAGAAGAGTAACTGAAGTGCTCTGTGCTGAAGAAATGTAATTTTTCCTCTGCACTGAGTTCCCAACACACATGGTTTTGCTTTGCTCTTGCACTAAATAGCACTAATTAGGTGAACAGTATTAAATTCTCCTCTTAGTAGAAATCTCTTATTCTCACTAATTCTAATGACTAAATATTTAATCTTGATATAAATATTTTTCAGTAGTTATTTTTACAGCAGCAGTAAATTAGAATTCCACAGTGCGAGAAGCCCTGAACAGAGGCTACACAAAGGTGCTAAACCCAAGCCTGTTGGTGAATTAAAATAGAAATCACATCAAAATTAGTCTTGACGATGGAACATTATAAGCCTGTGAATATTTTCAATAGCCATGATTGCATCATAATTTAATACATCCTTTCTCACATCTATTCTAGTTTTTCCACCACATCTGCCTCTTTTATTCTCAGCTGCTACCATGATAGCCCCTCAGGACAGCATAATCTCTTTAGCTGCAATGCAATAATCTCCTGCTAGCGTAAGAATGGAAGACAAATAAATTGGAGAATAATGCACGTTAAAATATTTTCCCTTCTACTCCTCAGGCTGGAGGCTTAAAAAAATGAAGAATAATTGTTTTATTGTCTGTAAATTGTGAAAACTATTAAGTTGCGGTTAACCGAATCTCACAGTTATTTTTTATTTTTCTTAATAAAAAAATCTTCTCTGTTGCATTTCACTATTGAAACAAAGCTGACAGTTCCTGCCAGCTGGAGAAAATCCACTGCTAGAGAGGAGCTTATCCCACCCAGTTTATTGCTGCAACACTAGGAACCTGCTTCACATTGATGTCGAATTTCAGACAGTGCACAGTGGCTCTCGGAGAAGCTAATGCACGCACACTACACACTCCAAATAGGCTTCAGTTATTCTGGAGAGAAGACAAACACACTGGCAGAAATAAGCATGTTGTGACAATACGTTCCTTTCCAGTCCAACAGCTGGAAGCAGAAAGGTTGACTGAAGATGAAAGGGGATCCCTCCAGTACAGGTTCCAGCATCCTTGGGAACCAGATGGACTGAAATGGAAAACAGAACTAAAATAGGCCACAAAATTCCCTGCCGGAAGAGGTTTTCTTTTTATTCATGGCAGTGCCAGGTTTTACTAGAAATAAATTTGCCATGTCAGAAACTGAAGGTAGGAATGAACTGGAACCACCTTTGCTCTCTTCCCACCAGTGGAGGATGTTCCAGGTATACACTCTCATCTTTGTGTAGCCTGATTTTTAAAGACTCATGAAATAAAGCATTTTATCTGCCATTTTTCGGTTATTTCACAACTGCTTTAGGGGAATTTTTCTAAAGTATTCAGATTACATTTCCTTTTTTATTCTCATTACTTTTAGTTTTATCATCTTAGACACCCTCAGGCAGCTTTTCCCAATGCCTGCTTTTTGCCATTTTATATTCTCCTGTGTAGCTGTTATGTTTCTCTGCAGTTGCCATGATATTTTTTTGTAAGACCTCTTGTTTAATGTCACTTGCAGGTATCATTACTATTCTGTTCATGTCCCCTTCCACTAATGAAGATGTGAAACAACAGACTTTGCTCTTACTAGGTACTTCCTATCAGCTTCCTAGGCTGCTCTTTATCAGTAGTCTTCCTTTATGGTCCTTCAGTTTGCCTTCATTCCCAATGACACTGCTGTTATCTTCCCAAATTAATTTTCCATGTAAATATTTCTTACACACTAGAGAAGAGGTTTTGCTGATGCTTCAATCCAGCTTCATTGCTTCTGCTGTTTTCCCTTCTTCTACACTAGGGATTTTGTCCAGACAAAGAAGGCAGCAGAGGAATAACAATGCATGTTGAGATAGCTCTTTTCCCACTTGTAGTGTAACTTTCTTGTCTGAGGATCCTGCTCTCTGAACACTTGCTGCCCTACTGGTGGGCGCTCTCAAAGGCTAGGTTGTAGCCAGCACTGATAATCTGTTACTCAGAATCAAGGATTAGATGTGTCAGGTGGTTAACTTCTTACTAGGTGGAGTACGCACTGCAATTTCATCTTAGGCAGTGCGTGTATTGCATCCTATGCAATAAGTATTAAGAGCCAGATTTTGCCATGCACACCTTGAGTAAAATGTTTTATATGAGTGAAAAAAATTTTGTCTCATCATAATCTTGATTCTAGGACAGATAGAAATTAATTTAAGCAATGGGATTTTAGAAGAAACCATCTTCAGTGTGAAGATGGCAGAAATGGAGTCACATGAGTTAAATCAGGATTGTCTCTACCCTTTCCCTAGTAGACAATGACATGAAAGAATGTCCTCTCAGAGCCTGTAGCTTTTCAGAGTTAGGAGTGGGGAGGGTGAGTTCTGAGTGTTTAGAGGGTGCTGCTTTCTTTCTTGTAGGATATTGTCTAACTCTCTTTGGAATGATAATGACCTCTGGATGGAGTTAACCACATCATATGAATCACCCTTATGGGTTCACTTTTAAAGGAATAATCCTAATGCTAATTAAGTCATAATGAAATCAAGCTGTATCAATTAAGACTACTAGAAATACAACATCCTTCTCTTGCTTCTCTTTTTCCCAGTTTCACTCCTCTGTAGCTACTTTAGCCCTCTTGCGAGCCTGTATAACAGCATTCATTTGTGCGCTATTTCACCATTTCTTCTCTACAGCCTCAGGGGTTTAGGAAAGCTTACTCTTATGGCCTCTTGAAATCTGAAACTTTTTTTTAGTCTATCTCCTGTGATTGCATGGGGTTTCCACTGGTAGATGTTAGCTCATGTCCTTGTTTTACCTGCTGATTCAGCACACAGACAGGATGGGCCCTGTCTGGCATGTAACATCATGGTTTCTCTTGTTCTCTGCCCTGTGTTTTCCTTCAGGGGTTATCTTGCTGCTTCTCGATAAGTTACGGAAGATGAAATGGGAACAGATGTGGAGGCTGACAGCAGAGCGGGAGTTAATGAGCATGCTATCCACTTCACTGGCTGACCAGGTGAGTTGGATGTTGCAGAGGAGTGGTACAACCACTGCTCCATGGACTGAGGAAAGGGAAAGAGGATAGGATGTTGGAAAAGGTGGGTACTGTCCATGTAGTCATCATTTGTTAAGTCTGCCTGATTAAAAGGTGCAAGAGAGGAATGGAGGTTTACTCATGAGGTTTTTCTTACTACACTGACATTTTTACCTCCTCTGCACAGATGATTCACAAGATAAACAAATGGTATTTTCAGGCTTTAATTTTCTGTCCTCCTTTCTTCAACATAAAACTCTCCAGACACAAGAGGTCCAAATATACTGTGTCTTTTCTTGCTGCTTATTGTCTAAGCAAACTTCAGTTTTAAGAGCCTCCAGATACTTCTTTACTGTTTCTAGCAGATGAGTCCCAGCAGTCTTTTAATGTACTCCTTGCAATAACACCCCTGTGAAGACAAAAGCACTGTTTTCTTCCTGCCCTGGATGGGAAACTGAGGCCAAGAGAAGAAGTAGTGTGTCTATACACAGAAATGCATATTTACTCTTTTTGTGCTTCCTGCCAGCTCTCAGTTTTAAATCCAGAATCCTTGTTTATATAGTACTTGACCTGAACAGATAAGTCTTGCTCAACAGCTTGAGTGTATTAATTCAATTCAGCATCATATTTAGATATTTTTATTGCTTCTGAGCTATATCTGGTTTATGAGTCCTGAGGTAAAGGCTGGACTTGATGATCTTAAAGGTCTTTTCTAGCCTAGTCAATTCTATGATTCTGTGGCTAGTCACCACTAAAGAAGCATGCTGCTTACTGTGCACAATAGTGTTGTGCACTTGTGTACAGTATCCTTGCAGGTTGATCCAAAGCCTACTGAAGTTCATTAAAATGATTCTTAGAACTTCACTGTGTTTTCAGTCATGTCCTGAGTTGCTGTCTAATACTTGTATGGGGCAGAATTTTGCAGAGCGGACCAAGGTTGCTAATGTCTTACCTAATACCTTAACCACAAGACTGTCTTTATAACTTACTTTTCTAACTGGATGGCTGCGCAGAGGCAGAACACATTCTGTCCCTTTATGGTGTAGGCTGTTTTGCAGATCTGTCCTACATGCCCTTTCTATGAAATCCCTAGAATACTTGTAGCAACAATGAAATGTTAGCTAAAATCCCCCATAGTAATTCACCCTGAAGCAGCACAACTGCCAGGATTACTTTCATCCCCTTTATTGAAAAGTGATGCAGTACTTACTAACAGCAGACAGTTTGTCATTTACTGCTTGTTACTCTCCCTGGTGACTAGAACAAGAACCACATCTTTTGCCAGCAGTACAAGATACATGTTTTGAAAATTTTGCTGGAGTCCATTAGCTCTGTGTGTCAAGAGAGCCTGTTCCTCTTGTTCAGACCTATACATCACGCCTTAGATTGATAGCCCCCTGTATGGAAACAGAATGACAAAGCAAGGTTTGCAGAGTTAAGCTCACGCAACCAATTGCATCTCTACCTGTGATGGGGAGAACAACAGCCAGCTCAGGGTGGGGTTGAGATCTCCTCACTGTAGAAGCAATGTACCCTACTGTTTCTCTGGTTTTGTCTGATAGGATATCTTCAATGCAGTCATCAAACAAAATCCCTTCCTTGTCTACCAGCTCCCGTGTTTCTGGAATGTACAGCTGTCTGATCACACCCGTTCCGAGCAGTGCTACAGAGATGTGTCTGACCTGAAGGTATGTTTCACAGGAGGCTGGGTGGCTGGTATCCTTTGGGACAAGATTTTGCTGTGACAGAAAGATGATGTCCATTGAGTCGGGGATTGAAATACCACATACAGTTTGAGGACAGCCAAGCAGGGGAAGCAAATATGACTTTGGCTTTGGGCATTTTGACTGTTAGAAAAGTCAAGGATAGATGCTGCTTTGGGGTTTGGCAAGGTGTTAGAGTAGTGCTTCACATTTTTACATTATGTACCTGTCACCTGTGCCACTGCACCTTACTGCTGAGTTCCTCTTGTTGTCCCAGTTATTAGCTCTTCCTATCCAAAGAATATGAAACCTCTTTCTCTTCGTACAGGACAAGTTTGACACTCTTTAGTCAACATCATTTCATAAAGTGAAATTCATAAAGAGGGTCGGGCAGACCCTAGCTAGAAATACATTAGCTAAAATTTAAAGACCTTGCACACTTCGTATTTAGCTTCCTAACCCAGCCACGCTGCCACTCATTTTCCCAGGATTTGCCCTGGAAAAAAGGCTGTATAGAATCCTATTCATTTAATAAAGTGAAGCTATAGTATCAGTTTAATAGCACATTTTTACTATTGTCAAGTGGAATATAAAAGCAGGATAGATTTGAACAGTATGGGTAAATTAACATCAATTGTTCTGTGGTCATTTTGAAAGGCCAGACTTAAATGTAGCATGCAGAGAGTTCAGAATTGAAGCTGATTGTGCTTCCAGGTGTAGAATAATGCTGGCTGGCTAAACAGCAGTAGATTCCATCAGAGCAGACTAGTGACATCAGAACTACCTAAAGTTTTTGGTGATCTATTTTAGAATTCAGTTAAGATTCATATACTTAATTAATGTTCAAAGAATACTTTAGTAAGCGAGGTTAAAAAGAGAAAAAAGAAAAAGAAAACCACAGAACCATAGAAGAGGTTGCAAGAGACCTCTGGAGAGTGTCCAAACCCTGCTCAAAGCATCAGTAGATGAGGTTGTTCAGCACCTTGTGCAATTGAGTGTCAAGTTGCCAAACACTGAGATTCCACAACCTTCCTGGCCCCTTGTCCCAGACTTTGAGCATTCTCCTGGTGCAATATATTTTCTAAATCTAACCAATTTTTTCCTGGTAACAATTTGTATGGTAACAGCAGGAGTATTGAGTATGAACATCAGATACTAGATGAATACTGAAAATCAGTCACACTGATTTCAAAAGCTGCATTTCCCAAAAACCAGAAGATTTACTACATGGGTTAACTGACATGTCAAAGCTGGCCAATATTGCTTGAATTTCATACATAAGGTATTTTCAACCAACTGTTCAGGTGTGGCCTCTAGAAGGCAGCTTTTAAAGTTAGATCAGTATACTGACCAGTACACTGATAACTAAATGTTTACAGTTGATGGTTATAGGGCAGGATCAACAAAGGGACTGAAAAGCATCATCATTTTATGACTTGTAACAAAGCACTGGTAGAGATTTAGTTCTGTGCTGATGCTGAGAATCATGCATGACAGCAATTGCAAGGCCTGAAACGAAAGAAGAGATGTAGTAGCAGGGAAAATGTTTTCTAAAAGGTGAATTTTAGAAAAATACACCTCCTACCTGGGAGATATCAATGTATTTTTTCTGTCACTTAGAGGCTGACATTAATTCATATGATCCACTGAGACAGTCAGATGATTGGATTCAACACAAGGTTAAGACACATACATTTACATGAGAAAAAAATATTGAAGCTAATAACTATGGATCTGGGGCTTGGTTCAATTGCCTAAACACAATTAGAGTCATCATAGATGCTCTTGGATATCCATATGGGACTGGCAGATACAACACAGACCTACAGGAGATGATGTAGGTCTGTGTTGTATCTGTATGTTTTGTCAAGGCAGCTGATGGGCCAGCAGGATAACACTGACGTGCTTCCAGTATTACTATGTGTCTGTATTTAGGGAGCTCAATTGTGGTCCCAGTGAATGGTTTTGGAGACTGGTTGAGCTTACCTGAGAGTAGACAACTGAAAACTAATTGGGCAAATCACTCTAGGCTCCAATGACTCTGTTGACTTATCTGCTTCAAGAGTGGGTCATCTTGCTCATATGTAACATCTACAAATAATTATTTAATTGAAGTATCTTAAAATCAAATTCAATCTTCACTGTCAATTAACAAATTTATGTTTACAGGTATAAATTAGGCTTGGTTGTTTATTATAATATATAGTATCACACTGTTGGTTCTATTACAACATAGGCAATGAAGTCTAAGATGCACAATATCCTCCACTGACTTTCTGGTCTGAGATATTTTACTCAACGAGGGGTGCAAATACATAAGCAATTTCTTCAGCTGAACTGGACTTACTCACACTGCTAAAATTACCCCTAAATACTGAATCAGGGCTGAAACTCTTTGCTGTGAAAGAGAGGCCAGAGCCTTATCATCTAGTGCACATTAGCCCCCTGGTTTCGGTAAAGCTCTTCCTATATTCAGCAGTAAAAGAACTAGCCCTCAGGCAGCACTGTTTAAAATTCTTCATGCAATTAAAAAAAAAAATGTATAAACCAATTAAAGCTGTGATTTGTACTATGGAAATGAGCAAAATTCTAGTTCTGAAAAGAAACTCTCTGATTTGGTATGTTATCCTCTCAAAAAAATCAACAGATGTCGTTAGCCCAAGTTAGAAAATACACTCTTAAAAAATCACCAAAGTTAGTCAGTTCCATGGCATTTAATATGAATCGTATGACACAACGTATTTGGCACATCCTGTATTTCATGGTAAGACTGGAATAGGAAACGAGGTAAAAGAAACCTCCAGGGTAAGAGGGAAAGAAAGACAGCCTGTGAAGTTTGTACTGAAGGATTAAGAAGAATAGCATGGGAAAGAAGGAAATGCAGGGAGAAATTTAAATTCCAAGGTAAAGCTGGCCCAGTTAAGTATTCCTCAGTTAAATCAGACTGCATTCCTCAAGTCTGACTGAAAAGGCGTTGATTTAACTCCATCCAGCCTCAAAGTCCATGGGACTTGCAAATTTGTCATCTCTTACGCACAGCACTGTGTAGGACTTGGACCTCCAGGGCTGACTGCTGTTCAGGTGGCAGGGGGTACATATACACACTTCTTCGCTGCTTTGGTCACATTCATGCAAGCACAAAATGGCTGGCATACTTTATGCAGGCCTGTGGAGCGCTTGGATATTTCATATTGCTTGAAGAAGATTCTGATCACATTTTTGTCTTTATAGTACTCATTAAGTTGCATCTCTATCCATTTTGTTGGGGGAAAAAAAAAACCAACAGGTTTTTTTGTACCATTTTATGTTAGAGGTCAGACTTACCTCCTGTGTCGTACTCTGTAGTGCTAGATGCCACACTGTACACAACTAGATGGAAGTCTGTGAGTTTTATTCTGCTGTCCATGGCATATGGAACAAAATCTTACATAAACAATTGCACTTACAGAAATCTTCCTTTTCCCACCCCAAGGGCACTTGTAATAAGGGTGGTTTGCATCAGTGAAGAATGTCCTGAAATGAACAATTTCAATAGAAAACAAAGAGCAGGCTAAGAGGAACCAGATGCCCTTTAATTCTTTTTGCCAAGTAAGCCAACTCTAGTCTCTAAAGGCCAGAGGTGATTGGTTTTGTGTGTCATTTGTTACACCTTGGAGAAATACTCAGGAGTTGTTATTGATGACTGTCCTAAAGATATGGAAGTGCTAATAGTCATTCCGTGTAGGTATCCACTGTCTGTCTTGCTTATCTCAGCTCTTCACATGGTCGTCAGTAGCTTGTCCATGAGCAAGCATGTGTCCTGTAGGACCATACCTTGCTGGGCTTCGGAGCCTGTAGGGATCTGCCTGGAATTGAGGTTCTTTTATGCATTACCTTTGGTGAGTTGGGTGTTTGTTTCCTTTTTGGTTAATAGTTTGTTCCTGTCTGTAAAGGAATCTCAATTACTATGATTTGGCGCAAACCAAATGGCAAGAAAAATCCTATGAAAGAAGGTAATGAATTGTGATGCCTCTGGCAATGAATCATGACCTCACTGAATGAGTCAGTCTTGAAGAGAAGTCTGGTTGTCAAGGATACAGAGGCTATTTACACACAGAATCTGGTAATTCACAATCACAAAAATCAGATGCTGGATTCTTCAGTGGGAATATGTCAAATTATTAGACTTTACCCCTCAGTTCCAAAGTAAAAAAATGCTTAAAAACCTGTTGATGGCTTTTCAAACTGGTTTTGAATACAGCTGATATTAAATTAGCAGATAAATAATTAACCTCATAAATTTTCTATTCTGAAATTATATTGTGTGATTCACTGTGTCCTCCCTCGGAATGTCTTCTACACTTTACGAGATCACTTGCAAAAGTTTACACAGGTTCTTGCCCATAACCCAAATACATCACTTTCTTATCTGCCTCAAAGATGATCTTATGCCTTTGTGCGCCTTTCAATGCCAACCAAGAAAGAGCTACACTGAGTGGAGAAAGGGCTCAAGAGGGTTAAACATACCCCTCCCTTAAATGAACATTGGAGTCAGTAAAGTGCTTCTGCTGTCCCAAATAGGGAATACTGTGGTATTATAGACGTGGTTTTAGGGAGTGTTTTCGCAGGCAGGAGGCCTCTTATTAGACATTGGTACAGAAGTTGAAGGAAGAGCTGCAAATCCTTTTGAGGAATAACAGAGAACTTTGAAAAGTACAAGACAGGGACAGTCTATCAGCTTACTGTCATACAGCATAGGCAGTAAGCTGGGGAGTAAAGAAATACCTGGGGCCATGGGCACCAAATAAGACAAGGCAGGGATTTGAACCCCACATCCGGAAGCAGTGTGTGGACCTCTGGGTTGCTAGCTACTGCACTGTGAGCCCCTTCTGCTTATGTAGTTCAGAAATATCACTCTGAAACCTCCCTGATGACATTTTTGTGAAGTATTTGATCCTTTCTAAGGAAATTGGTTCTTTTATTAAACCATATATTTCTGACAAAACACAGTTTAAAAATAAAATTTCCAGACATCTCTAATTGAGGCATAAGTTACACACAGGGTGCTTGTATGCAGTGTGGCTTGGGGCATATTTAAACTTCTCAGTAATACGAGTCCGAAAAAAAGCCTGTTGAGATGCATTAAAGTGCCATGTATTATGTGGCTTTACTGTGCAGATTTGCTGAACATTTAACTCCTGTTGATCTCAGTGGGAACTGTCTGGTTGCCTAAACAAGTAGTCTAGATTTTAAGCAGGAAAGCTCCCCCTCTACAAAATACCACTTTTACTTACCTGAATTGTGAAGTGCTCATGGGCTTAATTAGGAATATCTGTTCAGTGCTTTGCGAAATTGAACTTCTTTAGGCTTAAATTTAAGCTAAATTTATTCTTACTTTTTACCTTTTCAGCCTGGAAAGTATGTGTACAGGATATCCTTTATTCTCTGATATTATAAGGGCTGGAGCAGAGTGAGAAATTATCAAGATGTGTCTTCAAGTAAAAAATGGAAGAGGTTGTTATTAAGGAAACATTTGGCCAAATACTTTTGGAGAGAGAGGATGCTTCAGAGGAAATATGGGTAGAATCATAGAATAGTTAGGGTTGGAAAGGACCTGAAGATCATCTAGTTCCAACCCCCCTGCCAGCGGCAGGGACACCTCACACTAAACCATGCCACCCAAGGCTATGTCCAATCCAGCCTTGAACACCGCCAGCGATGGAGCATTCACAACTTCCCTGGGCAACCCATTCCAGTGCCTCACCACCCTCACAGGAAAGAAATTTTTCCTCATATCCAATCTAAACTTCGCCTGCTTAAGTTTGAACCTGTTACCCCTTGTCCTCTCACTACAGTCCCTCATGAAGAGTCCCTCCTCAGCATCCCTATAGGTCCCCTTCAGATATCGGAAGGCTGCTATGAGATCTCCACACAGCCTTCTCTTCTCCAGGCTGAACAGCCCCAACTTTCTCAGGCTATCTTCATACAGGAGGGGCTCCAGTCCCCTGATCATCCTCGTGGCCCTCCTCTGGACTTGTTCCCACAGTTCCATGTCCTTTTTATGTTGAGGACACCAGAACTGCACACAATACTCCAAGTGAGGTCTCAGGAGAGCAGAGTAGAGGGGCAGGATCACCTCCCTCGACCTGCTGGTCACGCTCCTTTTGGTGCAGCCCAGGATACAGTTGGCTTTCTGGGCTGCAAGCGCACACTGTACCTGTAGAAATAATGTTGTGTTGAAGCTTAACATTTAGCGGTTGGAATATCAGACTACAATTTTTTCATCTGCCCAGGGAGGACAATGCAACTGGTTACCTAAGGATTTTTGCTTGGATTTTTGTTTCTGATGTATTTCCATGAGTATAAATGACCTTAGGGCCATATCCTATACTCCACCAGCACATGACATCCTCTGTTACCTTCCATCTCCAGCTGTGTCATCATTTGGGTGCTTTGGATCAGAACCTGGTGAATAAATGGGAACTACTGGTGCAGTTAGCCTGTTTCACTAGGTCGTAAGTGTATGGCAGTATTTCAGGAGGCTAGCTGAGTGTAGTCAGTGAGTGGTAACAGTGGCTGATTAACTAGGATGGTATTAACAGAAATGTAGATAGTGCCAAATTGCTTAATGACAGCTAACCAAGTGTTAAATAGATGTGGATTTTTAAGTTCTGATGTTTCAGTGCTTTAACTGCTAAATGAAGATTAAGGAGTATATTTTTCTTAGTTCTCAGGAGGCCTTGATCAAGAGTGGAAAGGATCTGTTGGACAGCCTGAAGGTTAGCACTGTTCCTGAGGTATCCACACAGATAATGGAACGGGAATTCTATATGTTCTAGCTGCAGTTCCCTTTGTAAGCCAACAGAGCTTTGGAATAGCTTAGGAACTAGGAGAGAAAATAGAAGAAATATGCACAGTATTATGGCACTATTCAGTCTTAGAAAGAGGATGTAGTAATAAGTGGTTTAGTTTCTAGATTAACTTTCTCTTTTTAATGTTGAAGTAACAGTCGCAGTCTGCAAATAAAATGCATGCTAAGTTTGAGGGCTTTTTCCTTTCTGATTTACCTGTAGTCTCAAGCTGATTTTTTTTTCTCCAGTCAATTCACTGTTGCCTGCAATAAACTTTCTAATGTAATGGCTGTAGTTTTACCTGTGCAGCCCGTTGTCTTTATCATGTACTTCACTGATGCCCATGACAGGATGTCATACATGCAAGGATGTCTTGGCCTGTAAAACTTCTGCTATAGCTGATGTGCAGCAAACCAAATCAGACAGCTACAGTCTGAACTGAAGGTGAATTTCTGGGCTGACAGAAAGATAGGAATACGGTCTTTGGATGTACTGTTCTATGTCAATGGTTAAGAGTCTTGCTGCTTTTTGAAACCTGCTGTTCTTTTTTACGCTTTCAGAGATCAAATAATATTTATCTAATCATGTTACATTTGAAAAGCAGCCTGCTTTTTCACTAGACCTGTTTCACGGTTTTCTTACCTCAGGTCGTCCAGATGGTTGCATAGTTCCTTGATGTTCTTTAGCACATCATCTTAAGCACACACTCACATGTGCTGTCTTTCTTGATTAAAAAATCAGCTTTTATGGATAGTCATCAGCTGCATTCAGCTTTCTTGAGTTCACTCCAGGCTCCACTGACATCTGTGCACATGCAGCATCTTGACACGTTTCAGATCTGATCAGATGTGAACCACCAGCTAGGCCCTTGGCAGCTTTTACACACACAACATATTTTGAAGCACAGCAGCAAAGAGCCTCTACGCTGACAGCTGCAGTTGCCTGGCTTTAACATCCCCCATACAACCGGATAAAGGCTTCAACACCAGTACTTGGCTATGTTGTGACATAGTGTATGTTGATGGGAAATTTCTGCAGCACTGGGGAGCCTGTCCCATAACAGTTACTGAGTTTGTCATCATTAGCCATTTCTGTGCTCACGGTCCCCACGGTGAGTGGTCAGAGTGCTCAGCAGGGGGGTGGCTCATGGAGCTATCCAACAGGAAACTCATGACATACAGAAGTAGTATGGAGAACACACAGAAGATTTTTCTTAGTAAGCATTTTTTGTCCTGCTTGCCAGCTTCTCACACTTCTTTGATCCACTCTTAAATAAGTTCAAGTTAACAGCAGACAGTTAACATTCTTTGCCTGCTTGTAAAAATGCATACTAGTACCCTGTAAAACTGTTAATCAGTTCTTTAGGTTCCTTCAACCCTGTGCTTCTATTACGTGTGCCTGTTTCCCTGAGGTAGGATTCAATCGCTGGAACTTTTTTTGCGTGCATTTAGTACCTTTGCTGCAGTTAAATGCAAAGAATTAAATGTCAAGTTCTTTTCAAAGAAATAAGATTTTGGAGATCCATTTTTCAGTGGAGGAAATCTGTCATCTTAAGTTTACATCCTAACCTCCCTAAAGCTCTTTCTGTTTCTGTGATGTTCTGTATTTTTAGCAGCAACATGTTACTGCACAGATAAGTTACACTTCTGAACATATGGACAAATGTAAAACCAGCAAAGGATGCAGCATTACCTGGGAAAAAATATCTACATTGAGTATTTTTGTCCAAGCAATTTCCCAGATTTATACAGCGTGTAGATGCATCATGATTTTGATTTGAAGTGTTCCTATAACTGGAAAAAGTGGTATGCTGATTTCCGAAATTACTTTTTTCTTTCCTTACAGTTGCTTTTCTTTAACTGCATGTATGGTTTTTCTGACATCCTGGTGGTCTCAGCAGTGAAATCCCAGGAAAGGATAAAACTTTCCATGTCAGGAGATACTTTCATTGGTGTTAGGTACATGGATGAGAGTGCCATAACTTTTATGGAAGTATAAGCACTCAGCAGAGAGACCGTGTTGTTTGCTCAAGTTAGTACAGGGAGAATCCAGGCTGTGTCCTGCTCTGTTCTCCTCTAGTCCACTCATTCAGCAATAGATAGCATCATTTCTGAGGGCTCCCTGTTCCTGTGGAGCAGTGTTGCTGACACCAAGGGAGCTGCATTCCTCTGCTCTGGGCTGCTTCTGTTGTACCTGCTGCACCTCAGCTCTATGCATTCCTTCCCACAAATGCAGTGTTCAGAGCAAAACTCACCATCTGACCAGCTAGGCACGGCTCAGCAGCCGGCATTGCAGCTCTGTAGTTGTGTGTGACTGACACAGTGCCTTCACACAATTAATTTAATGGATTCAGAGAACCTCCAGAACTCCCAGCTTGGAAGTATTCCCAAAGGAGACTTTTTTTTTTTTTTTTAATCTCTTTAGAAGTCACAGGAATAAAACTGAATAGAAAGCATTTGGTGTTTTTTTTTTCCTTATGCCTAAAATACAACCTCTATAAAATGAAATAATTCCTGCAAGCCACTTGTGGCCCCCTCTTAGTTTTTCCTTGGGGCCCCATTCTTGTTCACATTGGCAGCAGTGTGAAGTTGTCTTGATGTAAATGAGAATCAGGCCCTTTATGTCAGCATTAGAGTTAAATCTAGGCCACTGTGAAAGTCATCTCTCATTAGCAGAGGCTAAATACCTGCTAGAAATTGGAATTCAAAGGGTGAAGCACTGTACTGCATCACTGTGTTGTGTAACACAACTGAAATCAGTCTTGGTTAGAAGAATGGCAAAATGGAAGTCAAATTAAATTCAGTCATTTTTGAAGGGTGTAAATAGGTATAGAAATTAATTTCAATCTTTTTCTTCTCTATACCTAGCCAGAGAAGAGTCTGTCTGGCTTGAAACAGTGAATCAATTTCATTAACTGAAACAGTCATGTGGAAATCTGAGATTAATGTTTAATACCCACATCCCTGTGTCTCTTGTCCTTCTACCTTCATCAACAGAGTCCATAACCTATAAGCTCCGTGATTAGAGCGGTGGTAGCATTTATGCGGTGCTGAATCGCAAATTAGAGCAGCACCCTAACTCACATGTGCAGGTAATCCTGAGGAGGAGTTTCAAAGCACATCACCTGTAGAGTTGGAGTTACTTGTGGAGGATGTGGAAAAGCCTGCCTGATAAAAAGACAGAAGAAAGTCTGTGTGGGTTTGAGGTTGTTTATTTTGTTTTTAAGAGGGCAGCAAAATGAACACACATAAAAAGAGGAGATAAAGCAAATCTGTATTCTAACACCAGGATGTGTTTTCTCTTTTTTTCCCCTCTGAGGTGATTCACTGGAACTCACCAAAGAAGCTGCGAGTGAAAAACAAGCATGTGGAGTTCTTCCGCAACCTCTACCTGACATTCCTGGAATATGATGGAAATTTGCTGAGACGGGAACTCTTTGGCTGCCCCAGTGAGGCAGATGTTAACAGTGAAAATGTAAGTGGGATGTATAGGGCTTGACGATTTAAAGGGTGGTTTATACAAGGCACAGGCTACATGAAGGCTTGGAGAGTTGATGCAGATAGTGCAGTGCAAAGAGACTCAGAAGAATTGAGGTCAATGCTCAGATTCCAAGAGTAATACTGCAAATCATTTAATCTCTCTGTGCCTCAGTTCCTCACCTGGAAAACTGTGATATTAATCCTGCCGTTCCCCTGGTTTTTGTTGCCTTTTTTTTGTTTGTTTGTTTGTTTCCACTTTGGCTTTTAAAAATCCCCACGAAAGCTAACACCGCAAACTGAAAATGAGGATTTGAGCTCTTAATTCCATTAGGCAATTTCAAGTCTCACCCTTAGACATAAAATTTTCTGGGGGAAGGGCTTGTTTCTTGGGTTTGTTCTGCAGATAGTGATGTCAGTTTTGGCTAGTAGATACTAATGCACAAATAATGAAGAAGAGATGAAAATATCGAGACCAATGGAATTCAGGTGTACAAGGTTTTGCCATGCTGCAGACTACAGGATGAGTTAATATTTCAAGGTACACATAGGCTGTGAGACTGCAGGTTTTTTCCGCACTGCCCCTAATCAAACACAGCAGCATTTATGTGTATCTGCATAGAAATTGCAATCAGAACTATTCAGACAAAGCAAATCATTTGAAAATGGTTGAAATCAAGGATGTTTATGTACAGATGTTCTTATGTGTGTATATGCCTTAGTACATGTAATTCCAAAGTAAAAACTGTTAACTGAGATGTTTATACACAGATTTACATGAACTCCTTGTTTATAAGGGCATTAAAGTGAAAGAAGGTAGATGTAGATTAGCTGTTAGGAAGAAATTCTTCTCTATGAGGGTGGTGAGACACTGTTACAGGTTGCCCAGAGAAGCTGTGGCTGCCTCATCCCTGGCAGTGTTCAAGGCCAGGTTGGACAAGGCTTTGAGCAACCTGCTCTAGTGAAAGATGTCCCTTCCCATGGCAGGGGGTTGGAACTGAATGAGCTTTAAGGTCCCTTCCAAACCAAACTATTCTATGATTCTACAATGATGTGGTCTTTAGATATTTCTAGACCAAGTACCAATTTTGGCTACATAGTCTGAAAGGAAATAAAAAAGCAACCTGTAATACTTTGTGTTATCTTCAAGAAAAAAGAATTCTAAAATATGTATTATCTATATAAAAATCAATAAAGCAAAGCAAGTATCATGTACACATTAGCAGTTAAGATGTAATTGGCGATCAATAGTGTTGTTGAGGCTTGTAGTTTTTCTATTTAGTCTGTTGATAAAATGACCACAGGAGAAACCATTCCCTATTTTTTCAGTATAGCACTCATAGCTTGGATAGATATATTTTAGCCTAAGGCATGACTTCCCAGATACATATTTGACCATCCCACTGTCTTCTGAAAGGAGTGGTGAATGTTGGGAAACTGGAGGTCAGCATTAACTGGAAGAGACTGAAGCAGGGATGAGAGAAAGAGCACAGTGAGAGCAAAAGCACATGGAGAAAGAAAATCTTCTGCAAGAGTGAGAGGCTTTTAGACAATCAAGTGAACTGAATGTGATAAAAGACCACTCGGAGTCTGACATCAAGATACAATAGACAGGGTAGAGGGTAGGAGATGGAAAAGAAAAGGGGAATGAGACATTAAAAAAAAAAAGACAAGAGAACAAAACACACCTTCATTGGATTTTAAGAATTCAGGTTAAATTTATACTGGATTCCCAATATGTTGCCTGGGTTCAAAGAGTATGAATGCAGTCACAGACTTGTTGCTTTATTTTCCAGAGCTCTGTATATCTTTATTAAATAGATTTATTCCAGACAAGTTGCTGGGTAGCAGTGCACAGTGAATGCATTTTCTTGCTACTTGAAAATGGCAGCCCTGAAAGTTTAAAATGGCTCATTTTATTGAACTTGCGTCTAGTTGACAGACACTGGAAATGACTAACTGTTCAAGCCTGTTTCTTATTCAAGACAAGTAGAACGCAATATGGTATATGATACGGCTTGTGTCTGAAAAAGAAATATAACTCATTTTTCCATTTATAAATAATTAAAAAAAAAGAGATACTGAAAAAAGAATGAGCTAGACATACAAAAATACATAAGTCCTAATTTGCCAAAAGACACCAAAAAGTTAACAGCTTTCTATCAAAACCATCAGATACATTAAAAAAGCTAACTTTAGATAGCTTAAAACTAGTCACTTAGGAGAAGACACTGTTTTTTATTAGTTACCCTTGATGTAAGCTCCTCTCTAAAGTAGGTTATGTCCTTTTTGTTGTAGAATACAAAAACCAAGTTTCAGCTCTGAAGTTACAAGACCCTAGGAACAGGATTATTACAAAACCCACTCTGTCACTGTGACACTTACAGTTTCACAGATGTCCTATTAAAATACAGTACATTACCACAATCTATTGCAGGATGATCATTAGAAGTAGAGCATCTCGTAAGGTGAGCAGGGAACTTCTGTCATTCCTCCTAGTACAAGAACTAGGGGGCATGATGTGGAAATTGCAAGTAGCAGGTTCAAAAGAAAGATATTTTACCCATGATGTAATGAAGCTTTGAGCAGGAGGTAATGTTGCTAAAAATATACACATCTCAAAAGTGTCTCTTCATGGAAATAAAAGTGGTCAGGAACTGTTTAGCTTTCATGTAGGAAGTCCTTGAACCACAAGCTCAGGATTAGGGGAATGTTCTGTGTTGCAGTTTAAGCCCAGTCAGCAAATCAGCCACACAGTCGCTCTTTCACTCCCCCCCTTCATCCCCCCGCTCCCAGAGGGATGGGGAGGAGAATCAAAAGAATGTAACTCCCACAGGCTGAGATAAGAACAGTCCAGTAGCTAAGGTACAACACAAACCACTACTGCTGCCACCAATAATAATAATGATAAGGGAAATAACAAGGGAAGAGAATACAACCGCTCACCACCCGCCGACCGATACCAAGCTCGACCACGCTGTGCACCCCCACCCTTCCGAGTCTGCTGTCTGTTTTTACATCCTGGGCATGACGTGCTGTGGTATGGAATAACCTCTTTGGTCAGTTTGGGTCAGGTGTCCTGTCTCTGCTTCCTCCCGGCTTCCCCTCCTCCCTGGCAGAGCATGAGACTCAGAAAGTCCTTGGTCAGACCAAAACATTACCAAGCAGTAACTGAAAACACTGGTGTTATCAGCGCTGTTCCCAGGCCGAAAGTCAAAAACACAGCACTGCACCAGCTACCAAGAAGGAGAAAAATGACTGCTACTGCTGAACCCAGGACATTCTGATAAAGCATCGCTGTACACTTCCCCTGCTTTTACACTCCTCTCTAGGCAGCCAGGTCACAGCTGGAGGGAGAATGCTGAGCTAGATGGACCTGTAGTCTGACAAGAAACAGCCATACCTTTCCAGTTGGATTCCTAAGCATATATGTTACCTAAAAGTCTATAATTTCTGCGAAGTAATGTATGTATAAAGTAGAAATTGCTATTTGATTTATCTTAATACCTGTTATTTTTTCTTTCTTTGAATTGAGACTATCAATCAGCCCAAAAACACAATTGGGCTTTATTGTGCTAAGCATTGTATATGGGTAAAAGGTGGTCCTCCAGCTGCCTGTGCTTCTCTGCTTTGTGCACCAGTGGACAAAATGTTAGAATATCTCTGCTTGTTTTATAATCAAAGATGATCACTTAAGCACTGATTGAGCTGAGCCGTGTTGCTGAAGCAGTGGCTTGGTGTGAGTCTGCCACTTAGAGTCTGGCTGTATCAGAATCTACCCTTAAGTTCTTGTTCCAATATGTCAGCCGTTGCTTCTGTACAGTTTAGTATTTGTAATGATGTTTTCTTCAGAATGCAACCTGTAATTAAGGAATCTCATTTGTAATTGAAATAATGTTGAAAGGAAGTATGGCAGTGGGTACCATTGCACTGGTTCTGTTAACTCTAAGGCCCTTTACACTTCTTATCAGTACTGAGATGGCCTTAAAATGAATGTAAATTATGTATCTTTACTTTTCAAGAACTGTTTACATTGCTAGAGAGACATAAAGGGGCACTAGTTTAAAAGGTAATCACACCTTACATTAATATCTCTCTGTATGTGTGCACATGCATGTATGCTTAAATATGTGTCTATATGCATGTCTCTTCTTTTAATGTTTGCTAAGGATGTATAATACCACAGACTGAGTTTTAAGAGGTCTAAAAGCAGTCTTTGGATATTATACTGCACAGTCCTGGTCTAGACAGCTCTTGATCTTCAGTGCACCAAGCAACACTGTTCTAAGGTTCCAAAATATTACAAATAGGAATGAACAGAACAGGTAGGGCTCTGAAATTAGAATATTGGAGGCAAAGAAATATGGATATGGTAATTTTTCTGTTTATGTAAAAATGCTTGTATGTATGTCTATGTGTACATGCATGTTTCATCCTTTCCTTGAAATTGACAAGCAGAAAGACCCTGTGTATTGCAGGGACTGGGACAAAGCCTGCCACATGCTCCTTGCCATAGAGCAGTACTGTAAGGCCCTGTAAGTCAATATGTGCTAAAATGAGATTACAAAGAGCATATTCTTCTCTGCAGATTGGTATTACAATCACACCTTTGCCTTTAGTGCAGATTCTGGGTGGGAAATACAGAATATGAACCAAATCCTCCTGTAAACATAGCCATTGACTCAAGTGGCCTCTGGAGCACCTACTTAGTCACTCCATCCTACTTATTCTATGCTATTTCTCCCTTCTCAGTCCTTCTTTCTTATTTTGATACAATGCAGAAGATTTTAGGGAAAGCCACAAAGGCAAAGCTCACAATGATCTCAAATTTGAACATTTCTTATTGGCTTTTAATGCTTATGTTCAGCATTTCATTCTAAAGGACCTAATGTAAAGTCTAAAATATTTCAACAGGATCTTCTCTGTACCAGCCCATCTCTGTAGTTACACTATGAGGTAGATACTGTAAAGCCTGATTTTTAGCACATAGGCACACAGTCAACTCATAAAACTTCTTTTCCTGCAGTCCGCTTCTCATCAGGTACTTCTGCCAAAGCATTAAATCCGAAGGTTGGATGGGGCGTCCCCTATTAGTGAAGCTGTCCTGATCCAAAGTCCAGAGCAAGATCAGTGGAATGTTTTATCAGTGTTCACTCAGTTTAAGAAAAGGACAGTAGATTCCCATTGGAGGAGACTTTCAGAAAACACAGAAAAAAAAAAATCTCTGCATATCTTTATTTTCAGACTTTCAAAACAATACAAAGAAACAGTGTAAAAAAGAAACCACTTGTTTAGGTGTATACTTACTTACTAAATGTGTTTTTACTTACTTACTTTTTCGTGCAAAACCAGGGATTCTTAATACTAGCAAATGGCCGTGCATGCCAGTTGGTAATATCCCCCAGAAGAACAGGAAATTCTGTCAATGTAGCACATGCTAGAAACTCTACTAATCTAGCAATTTTTGAATGTCTGAAAATAGCATGCAAAGGGAACTTCCTAATCAGTATCAGGGCGCTGAATATGTAGTCAGACTGATGCTTTGAGTACCCTTTATTCCTGCAGAATTTCATCGTTTTTAGGACTGGGAATTAAAGTTACTATTTTGTGATGGCGTGGTCTTTCTCTAGTAATAACAGATGGTTTATGGCCGTTTTGAGGTGAAATCCTGACTTCCCCAGCCGTGTTGTTTCTATTATTATAACTTATTGTTATTAAATGCTGAGGTGGTAGCCCATCCTATTAGTTGCTTGAAAGTTGCTATTATACTGCTTTCAACTGCTTATAATATTGATAATGCTGGATCATGTGGATGAGGATTTATTTGAGGGTTTTTATGCCATGCTGGTTACCTCTTTCTTTCTTTAATTTTTAAAATTAAACATGGGGAAAAGCTTGGGAGGGGGTTGCCCACACCACAAGTTCTGATGATCTCTTCATGGAAATACTCCACACCTTACAGAAGGAACTGACTTTTGGGCCCAGAATATGTTTTTTGCCAACCTGGTGAAAACATAGGCAAATTACAATGCTGAAAAATCCTGGTGTACACGTTGTCAGTAATGTTTTATTTGACTTCAAGAAGGCTCAGATCTCTGGAGACTCTTAAAGAGTTTTGGCAGACTACTTTTGAGTAAGAACTATGGGATTTGAAACAGGACTGGAACTGACCATGAGACTTGTCACACAAGAAGGAACAAGGCTAGAAACAATCTGGGATAACAAAAGCAAGGAGACCAGCCTTTCGTGGCACTGAGCTGCAAGGGAGGTCTGGGAACAGCTCAGCCAAGAAGGCTTGCAGGGACATGGGAAAATGAGAGGCAGAGGATTACCATGATCCAACGTCAGCAGCTGAGATGAAGGGAATTTGTAATGCACATATACAGAACTGTCTAAGATGTTATGCATGCCTAAAAATTGGGTTCTTAATTGTATTGATTATTTGTGGTCAAGATAAGACATTTAAGCAAGAGGGTTAGCTACTTCTTACACGCTACAGCAAAATTCCTCTTGCTAGGTAGACTTGCTCAGACATTATCCTCTTTGTCCTTAGCACAACTTTGTTTCACTGAAGGATCAATTTGACCCATAGCAAATGTACAAAATTTTATGGTGTGGGAGGAATAAAGGTTTAATTGACATGGGATTAGTCTGGCTTTTATTACTAATCATTGAAGAAGCCAGAAGCACTTTATGTAGGTCATCCCAAACAAGATTCAGTGAATGCTTTTTCCTCCCAACATCATCATCTGCTTTGTTTGTGCGTGCTGTAGGCAACAGTTAATTCACGCACGTTGAAAGTGCTAAATGTTGCAATCCAAATTGCCTACTGGTGGGAACTGGGACAGGTACACAGAAGGAAATGAAACTGCTGCAGTTTATAACCAGATTGTAGTGTCATCCTGGGCTGGTGTTAGTTTTCATCTCAGCAGTTATGCTGAGTTGATTTTATGCTATGAATCTTAACTGCATACAGCTGGGAGAAGGACCGATGATCTAAAAGGCGGAAGTTTTCATCTAAGCTGCTCAGTTGCTGTTGCGTTGGCATGAGTATCGAGTGACTTAAGCCTCGTGTCATCTCACCTCACCTAAACACTTGATAGAGATGCCTATATTAGTGTTTCTACCCCCTTCCCCAAGATCTAAATAGCTGCTAGACACAAAGTGTTTTTTGTTGGTGGTTTTTTGAATATCACTAACTCCTTGAAAATACTTCTGATCCCAGATTTTGGATTGATCTCATGTGAGATAAAGTCTTGTTGATTTTGGTGGGGAGTAAATGGTTTCTGGGACACAGCAGTTAAAATGAGGCCAATCACAAATTTGCTTACACTAGGAACAGCCTTAGGAAGGGAGATTTATGAACAGACAACCTAGTTTGCTGGTGAAAGGTATATGTTGTGTGCCATGTATCATATGGGTCTACCATCTATCTCGTGGATAGAAAACAGCACCTCACCTCATACAAATGTATTAGTCAGACAAGTAGACCTGATAAATCATGATGATTGATGGCAGAGTTGAATACCTTCTGGCCTGCCTGTGCTACTCTGGCCAGCCTAGCTTCAAAACCAACTTTTCCTGAGATGAAGTCTGATCACCTGCCACAGCTGGTTGCCCAGAGAAGTAACTTAGTGTAGATTTCTTTTTATCTGTTTGTCTCTTTGTTTTAGCACAATGCATGTCATGGCATTTTTATTGCCATTTTTATTTCCGTAACATCATGATGCTAATGAAAGCCCTTGTTTCCCACTGCAGTATTTCCTAAGAGAACATCTACCATACACAGCCTGAAAAGAATACTTTTTTTACTCTGGTAGTGTTTCCTAGAAGTAGCATTTCCCACATGCTCAGTGGCAAGTAGCCTTAGCATTGAAAATCTTGTAGAAACAGTGAATCTTGTGCTTAGCAGGTACTCACTTATGAGGATGCGTGCTGTCACTCTAAGGTTAAGAAGTCTTTGCTGTATTAGGCCTATTGTTGTAAGTATAGTGGAGGGGTCCGTAATGAGGATGCCATATATTTATCAAATCCAGCTGCTATTTTGATGGTGCACTAGTGCACTGTTTAAGTAAGCACCTGTTTGTGTAAGTCGTGTCAGCATTCCCGTTATAAACCCATCTTTTCCAGAAGACATAATGTGGTGGCAAACCTTAAACCAAGCTGTAAGCTCTTTGTCTGTAAATAATGGACCCCTGCAATGTGCATGCTATAGATAAGATTATATCATTGGAGAAATTTTGTGTGATCATGTAACTGAAAATTAATATGAGGTAACTCAGAAAGAGATAAATTTAAGGATATGTATGTATCTGTCTCAGACAATTCACTGTCTTTTGCATGTCACGCATCTTTAACTTTCTTCATTTTAAATATGGGAGTAAAAACTGGCATATGACTGTGCAATATGTATTTATAGGTTGTATGTGTCTCTTCATAGTAAAGAGGAAGCAGTTTTAATGTGTATGTGATACTGGGGCACTGGTGTCTGAATGTATATATGAGCATGTGTATATAAATGAAGGGAACAAAGAAAGTGAGAGAGGGAAAAACGCTCTTAAACTGCATTAAATGTACAGCACCCAGCTTTGGTCTTGACAATTTGTCCAGGTCATACTGCTAGCTCCAGTGAGATAGCCTGTGATCTTGCAGGTTTTGCTGGACCAAATCCAGGGTGCCTAGCACGTCTAGCATTGCTTCCAGCAGGAGAGGTATTTTCATATGGATAATCACATGCTATTGCATTCCAGTGCCTGTTGACTCAGCATTGCAGGATAGCTCCATCCTAAATGCAGACTGCTTGCCACATACACAGAGCAATGCTACAGGCTAAGTCACAGCCTATCCTGTGCTGGTTGTCCCACCTGAAGGAGCACACCTTAAGCAAGCTGTGTTTTCCCAGCCTGCAGAGCATGGCTCCTGAGGCAGCCTAGCAGTTTAGGGTCATGGTATGAGTGGGCAAGGATTGCACAAGCATTCCTGCAATGTGCTGATGAAGCTGTGTGTCTGATTCTGGCAGGTGATGTCTGCATATGAGGCAGGGTTCTCTGACAGCCTGTGTTTGAGCTTCCACCTGGCAGCCTGTCTGCACCGTGCACTTGAGGGGAGGGTGCTAGGGACAGAGGCTAGGGTAGGTAGGGAGCACGGTCTGCTCTCTCCAAGGCTGGGCTGTGTTTCATCTCTTCTCCTAAGAGAAGAGGTGAGACACAGCCATCACTTGGGTCCCAATGCTACATGCAGTACTGAGCATGAGTTATGTGAAGTGCCAGTGAGAACCTCGCAGACTGTCAGCATAACTGAAGGCTCAGAAAAAGCCTGACAGGACAGAGATAAAATCCTGACCCTACAAATTGCAGAGGAAAGAGCGAGATTTCTCCTGCCCTGTAGCAGAAGGGATCTTCTGCTGTTTGCTGCTCTCCTTCACTTCCTTCACCAGCTCTGTGATTTGGTGAGTTTCACCATCTGGGACCTCTAAGAAGCTGTGTCTCCTCTTCTTCTCCCACCCAGGGCTCAGTAGATTACAAAGCCATAATTTAGCCCCAAATGTTACTGTTTAACTCATAATTAAGTATTTATATCCTCTTAGCTTGCAACCCAGATGTAATCTGATAATCATTCAGTGGCTGCCTGATTAATAGCTGTTGTGCAATTACAAACTTCTAGCCTGGTCATTTATATATACAGCAGGATAGTAAGGTGTCCCTGAAATGTGCTTTGCTATTGTCTTAACCATTTAAACTTCAATTATCTCCTTTATAATTCACTTAAGGTCATACTAATATCTCTTTTCGAGGAAGAGATAGAAAGATGCAATAGTCTTTCTAATCACTGTTGTAATTATTGAGTTTAATTCTGTTATTGCTTGAATGTGACTTGGAAAAGAAAGTACAGGCTCAGATGAATGACAGTTTGTAAAGCAGAATCAGTGAAACTCCAAGAATATGGAAAAGAACTCCCAATTTCTATTCCACCAAAAGAGTTCTTGATTTCAATAGTAGTTTTGCCTGAGTGAAGATTTGTCACAATTTGGATTCTCGTCTTTCTAAAAGCAGTCTCTCTTCCGGGACGTTTTAAGATCTGCGCAGAACAAAAGCACAGAAGAATGAGAGCCTGATCCAAGACTCTTTGAAATCAAAGGAGATATTTCCATTATTCAAAAGAAGATTATAGAGTGATGTACAGGAAAATATCAGGAATTATTCCATCGGCCTTTACAGGAAAACATTCATTTGTAAGCATTATTCTTGGTGGCAACCATTATGCTTATAGTTCCAAGAACAACAGCTCTTCTTAGTACAGTATTAGAACAAGAAATGTCTATTTTTTTTTCTTTTGAAGATGAGGAAACTATTACTTTAAATCATCCTGAACAGGACAAAAAGAAGAGATTTTTAAATATAAATGAATGTCTGTAATTCAGTAATCTGTTTGTTGCATGAAATGCTTTTGAAGTGCACTGTGATTTCTATCAAGACTTGTAAAATTTCCATTAAATTGATCTTTTTCTTATTTACTGATAAATATGCAGTTGTATTCTTCTTATAGGAAGCTTTCTAAAAATGAAATATAAAAATACCTTTATTAATAACCTACATTTCAGAGCAACACAGACAGAACTCTATTTGACCTGTCAAGACCATATGTTATTTTCGTCTTCATTACATTTTATAGTACATTTTACAACAGATATGACTGATTTTTCCTTTTAAATAATCTAGCCGCATGTTTTCTTTAAAATAATACACTTCAGGGATGGAAATAGTCAACTGCATAGACCTTTGGTCAGTTTTTCTCTTCCTCATTTCCTCAGAACTAAACTTTCATTCT
This sequence comes from Ara ararauna, assembly GCA_028858755.1. Taxonomy (NCBI): domain Eukaryota; kingdom Metazoa; phylum Chordata; class Aves; order Psittaciformes; family Psittacidae; genus Ara; species Ara ararauna. Next base: position 91,332,302 of record CM054376.1, on the reverse strand, counting down.
CTTAAAGCTACAGGTCTAAGTGACTCCGGATTGAATTGCTCTGAGATGCCTATTTTAACTTTGAAGGGGCTTGGTTTCCAAGGGAGACAAAACAATACCTGTTCTCTGCTAATCTGCCGTCCTTTGGATTTCTCAAACTAGGTATCCAGAAGCATAAATCCCCTTGGAAGTGTAGGCTTAATTCTGCAGCTGAAAGAATACTTTCATTGCAAAATTGAACTGGTGCAGATACATAAATCTCAAGGGACAGAATAATGATCAGTTAAAGATGTTTCTTGTAGCTGTCTGTCCACACTGCTGGCAGCAGTTACTATTCTCCAACAGAGGCAGCAGAATGGGAATTGCTCAGTCCAGTGCATACAAGCTCAATGTGCTGCTGAGTTTTGTCTACTGAAGCTGTATGTCTGTGGGTAGTTTGTAACACTGCTTCTAGTAAGGAATAACATTATGCATCACATTGGAGCGTTAGCTCTGAAACTTGGGATTATTAAACTTTGATCATCCACTGTTTCATTTCTGGTCTGGGTGTTGAAAGTATGTAATGCAGATAATATATATGATATATATACCATAATACAATGGTCTGTCTGCCTTACCAGTTTACTTACAAGTGCTTTCTTCTAACCTCTTATCCCCTGACTTGCAGGAACAATGCTACTCTGTATGTTCCGCTCCCCATTGTAACATGCTGCAAGTTTCTAACCTCATTCTTTCTGATTTACTAAAATAATTACAGAGAATTTATCTTTATGTCCACTCTTTCCTTACAGCTCCAGAAACAGCTGTCTGAGCTGGATGAGGATGACTTATGCTATGAATTTCGTCGGGAGCGTTTCACTGTCCATCGCACTCATTTGTATTTTCTACACTATGAATACGAGCCTGCTTCAGACAATACTGACGTAACACTGGTGGCTCAACTTTCAATGGACAGGTAGGGGAAACCTCTTGTTCATCTGAAAGCACAACACAATTAATATTTTCTTACACAGAAATCCAACTGTGTAATGCTTTGGGGAGAAAAAAGACTCACTTCCATAGAAACTTGGATGTCATATTGTAAGACCTTTCTTGAATTAGGAGTAGCACATGTAAACATCACACAAACAGCCAGACTTCAGCTCTGCAGTGCACACACGAGTGTGGGTAGAGTTCATGGGAGGCTGAATACTGGAACTGCAGGGTTGTTACCTGTAAGGTTTGTCAGGTATTATTAGTTTGTGGAGTTATGAAGGGTTTTTTAGAAAAAGCAGTTGTTTGTAATGGGGTTAGGCAAGCAGCTGTAGCTGATAAGGATTTTACACTCAGTATTTCATCATTATACATTTGCTTTATTGCTCTTTTCCTTGCAGAAAAGCTCAATTAGTGATTTTTCTTACAGTGAAAATCAAAACTAAACATTTGAGTTACAAATTGGGAAGTTGAAAATAAAACTCTTTTTTAATATGTTAGTGTGAAACATAAGATCTTTTGAGTAGTCACTGCATTCTTACACAAATGTTGATTTTCAGAATAACATCTCTATTTTAATTCTTCTCAACTTTGAGTTCTGGTGTAAAGTGAAATTTAACTGGTATTTCACTTGGGAAAATATGAAAAGTTTCACCTGCATCTTTCTGATTTCCACCATTGCAATTAGTTGTCATTTTCCAGAAGCCCTGGATAAGACAGCTTTGTGAAATTTTGAATTATCAGTCTCCTTTTTCCTCCTGTTCCTCAGTTGTAATCTGAACCAACCTTTGTAGTTACTAGTATGAGAATGGGTTACAAACCAGGTCAGATCTCCTTGAATATTGGCTAGGAACTGATATTTCCTTTAGCGGAGCACATACAGAATGCAACAAACATGATCCGTGAATGCCACCACTGCTACACCAGCAGGTCAGCAATATTCCAGGAGGGTCAGAGAAAATCAGATCAACAAAACATTAACAGCCTGTTTTAAAAATACACATGAACGAATGAGGGCTATTCTCTATGGCCAGTGCCTCAGCACTGCATCCTGCACATTGTGTTATGATTTACTTTGCACATCAGTGTCTGTTCTATTGATTTTTAGTTGAGGAAACATTTCTTAAGTGTTCACAAACCTTTGAGTAAAAAACTAAAGAAATAAATTAAGCCAGGCCCTAAGCGAGTGCCACAGTAAATTAGTAAAGCTGGTGTGTGCACATGGTATATTTTCCCCCCAGAATTTAATTCAAAAGAATGAGCTGAGGCTCAGTGCTTGTTCACTGGCACTGATGCAAAGTTTGAGCATCTGTTTCTCTTTCTAGATTCTCACTGGGGCACATGTTTTTATTGATAGACAGGACCACACATTTTTATTCAGGAAGAACAGCCGTCCTGATATGTGCAGGAGGGATCTGAAAAATCTTCCCTGCTTCTTTGGTGTATTGCTATAAATTATTGATTTGAGTTGGAAATACCTTTCAGCTAAAATCAATAAATAATACCATACCAAAGAACTGTTTAGCTGCTTTGTTTTCTTTCAGATCTTTCAGATACTGCCCTTTTTTTTATCTTCTTTAAACCACTTTTATTAAACTCCTCCAGCAAAGCTGTAGACATTTAAGAATTGTGTCTCAGATGTAAGATGGCATGTACATAAACAATGTGCTATACACTGCATTCCTGCATTGTTCTTTCAAATTATCATCCAAGATGAGGAAAGGCAAAAAAGCATCTCCTGGTTTCTCCAATTATAGTCCTGTCGGATATGAGACTGACATGACTATTATGACAGGCTTGTATTTGCCTATACTTGAGGAATGCAAGAGGAGAATGAGGTTTAGGAGCTAACATTAATGTCTTTAGATAGAAGTTTTGAGACCAACCTCATTCAGTGCTGTTCATTACTGGTTAATTGTCACCTTTTATACTGATACGACATTTTCTTGAATAATGTCTTGGTTGCATCGATGTGTTTTTCATGCTTGTTTTGGCTGGGCAGCCAAGGCATGGCATGTACCTGGGGTTGAGAAAGCAGAGTGGGAGTTACAAAAATGTGAGACTGGGATACTGACAGGGAAGACATGATCATCATTACACCACTTGAAGTCTGGGTGAGAACGAGTAGTAAATTGGTTGAGTATTCTTAAGAAAAGCGAAAACAAAGAACCTCACAAAGTAATTGAATTTCAGCAAAATTTACTTGACTGAAACAGACCTGTAAAAAATTTAGCAACTAAATGATGACCTCATTATTATGCAGTACAGCAGTACATTTATTTTCTCTAGAGTCCTTAAGAGGACGCATTCCTCGAGACTGCTAACAAAATCAAAATAACTTGGTCACGTTGTGCTTAGAAGCTCATAATTCTGAGCTTTATGGTGAGACTACTGTAACAACCTACGGAGGGTAGATTATGGAGCACCACCCAGCAGTCCCTGCATCAAACTCATGGAAGTGGAGCCTGTCAATGAGAACCCTGCAGCAAAATGGAGTATTCGAAGGGCACTAAGCTGTCCAGCTGGAAATTTATACCAGCAAAACCCAGTTCCCACTTAACTATTGTGAAAAGCTTTGCAAACATTATCAGGTGTGCCATTTAGATAAGTTATGTGTGCCATTTGTCCATTGCATGGAGTCCTTGAAAGGCATTTTGCTGCATTTCTTGCTAGGCAAGTATTCCATTTTTTAAAGGCTGCCCCTAAATCTGAGTGCTGATAAAGTGGAGTCTCCTGCTTAATAGGTTTCCACTAGGTTTGAAAAGGAAAATTAAAAAAAAAAAAAGTCTTTTTCCCTATTTATTATTTGTACAGTCAAAAGCCTAAAGCCTTCGCATACTTTTTAGATCTTTTTTATTGATTTGTGTTTCTAGTTTGGCTCCATGTTTCAGGCTTATAATAACCATTGTTTCGATAACAGATAAAAAGAAAATAATGTACCAGGTGTAGACTAGCGAAGGTAATATCTCGTATCAAAGAAAAAATGATTGTATCGTCTTGGATGTCATCACGATCATTCAGAAATGCAGGAAAAAAAGCTGTTAACATTAAGTCGGAATGTGTGTTTGCTGGCATATCATTCCTTTCTGCTGCAAAGCTTAGAGAGGTAGTCGGAGGGGAAATTATTTTCTCTGATTACAATGATGCAGAAAACTTTTCTTGTATTCTGTATAAATATTAATAGGAACAATCTAGTAATGTGGATTTGGAAGGGAGAGAAGATAATCATGTTGCATAGTCTACTCTTCCTAATTTTTAATAGAATATCTGACTGGGCTGCATAGGTTCATTTCCCTTTGTATTAACTCAAGAGGCTTTCTAATCAGTCCTTGCTGTATTTTTGGGAGGCATATCTTAATCTCTAGGCAATTCTCTATAAATTACCCACAGTGCTTAAACGATTTTGACCAGCCTGGGTTTGATTTACATTTATGTATGAGATCTTTTGTTGTCATTTTCATCAATAGTATCGTAACTGCTGGAAGTTTTAAGAAATAACACATCGATGCAACCTGTTCTGAAAATGATTTAATGACATTTGAGATACTGCTAGAGCATGTACAAATTGGTAGTTTAAATGATGGCTTTGTCTGAAATGTTCTTTTGATATGCCACAGCAATGGCCTGTCCCTCCTTCTCTCCTTAATCCCTACACACAGTAGATCCCATTTTTATTGATATGTCATCCTTTTACCCTTTCCCTGACAGTGAGGCTTCTTCTAGTCCATGCAAAAGTCTATATTCCCTTGACCTGTTGCTTTTAACATCTTTAAAGATCCGACTAACTGCCTTGCAAAAATCTGGGGAAGGTTTTCCTAAATAGGAGGCAAAATGACCTGTGGGTCTGTACTTCTTTCTCTTCCACAAGCTTGTTGAAGAGTACTGTAGTATGCTGTAAATACATCCTCATAGATAGATCCCTGCAACTGCTCAAAGCTCACATCAGATGAAGTCATATCATCCATGTGGGTTTTCCTGCAGCATCAACACTTAAGACAGCAAGAATGGTGTTGATTTCACCTAGCTTTAGGTATCTGAGTTGTGTTTGTATCTAAGCTCTGGCCATCTCTAGGCTTCCTTGTAGTCAGTGGAGAGAAGTAGGCATATCAAGGGTGCCACCCATCTGTCTGTAAGGAGACATCAATTTACATGAGATTAACTGTGGTGTAGAAATACTCATCGCTTTACACAGCATATAAAGTGACTCTCACTTAGAGACAGATCCCTGCATTCGATCAGATGAACCCAGGCAAAGGGCCCCTGACAGGAAGACAACCTTTTCTTATTCTCACCCTTCCTCTTTCAGGCTCCAGATGCTTGAAGCCATCTGCAAACACTGGGAAGGTCCAATCAGCTTGGCACTCTATCTTTCTGATGCAGAAGCCCAGCAATTTCTGCGCTACGCCCAGGGCTCAGAAGTACTTATGAGCCGCCACAATGTTGGCTATCATATCGTATACAAGGAGGGCCAATTCTATCCTGTGAATCTGCTAAGGAATGTGGCCATGAAGCATATCAGCACACCATACATGTTTCTGTCCGACATCGACTTCTTGCCCATGTATGGACTCTACGAGTACCTCAGGTAAATGAACAGTGGAGGAATTCCCACTGTTGCCCGCATTTTCAACCCCTCCACACCCCATCCTTCTCATACATTCCCAAAATAATGTGGTTTGAGCAGAACTGGAAGAGGCAACTGATAGATGTTTAAGTGCCTAGCAAGGCTTTTGGGGTAAAAGGCTGTAACTGGAAGGAAAGCAGTACAGTTATGAAAGAAAAATCTTGGGTCTAAATGTGAGCCCTGTTAGCCATCAGAATAATTCCCTCAGAGCAGCAGAAGAATCAATTTGAAAATTGAACTGGACTAAATATTATTAAATGTGCAAGAGCATCCTGTATTAGCAGAGATGTGAACCGGGCGATTTGCCTTAAAATCTCTGGTTCTTAATGTCAGTGACAGAAAAAAAACATTCAAAGCATTACTGAGCTTACTATCCTCTGACACTCTTAATCCAGTTCTGTAACTTGAAAAGAGGGAGCTAGTCTAACCAGCTCAGAAATATGACTGCAGTGCGAGCACCTGTCAGGGCAAAATAGCATAAGGAAACTGAGAAAAGTAACCTCAGTGTGTATTGTATTATAATGAATGTGAGGAAGTTAGGCTGTGCAAGCTACAGACCTCTGATCCATTAACTGGGCTTTTTTTAATAAAGACCTTTTTCCCCTGCAGAGGCTGGTCCGTCGCGGCCAGCGTGTAGAGCAAGGATGACACCCTGTGGCCATACAGGAGGATTTCAGTTCCTTAGTTCTGACCAGTTTGCTTGTCATCTCTGTTCTAATTTGGTAAAAGTTAATCAAAATGTTCCACTGAGGATTTGCCTGTAGGTGATATTTTTCAGTCAATAGGTCCCGCGTTCTGGAGTGTAAAGGGAAATACACTTTCCCGAACCGTAAGCTTATGAATGAATTCCTTTATTTCAGGCTTAACAATTTAATAAGCAGCTTCTCACTTCTCCCTCATATGGAGAATTAATTGCCTTTTTCAATGTCTGTGTCTATGTACGGGGTTAAATTCTCTATTTAGAGGGATGGAACACCTTGCCTATGAAGAAAGGCTGAGAAAGTTGAAGTTGTTCCCCTTGGAGTAGAGACGGCTCCAGGGATACCTTATAGCAGCCTTCCAGAACCTAAAGGGGGCCTATAAAAAAGATGGAGACAAACTTTTAGCAGGGCCTGTTGTGACAGTACAGGGGGTAATGGTTTTAAATGAAAAGACCTGACATAAGGAAGGAATTTTTTACGATGGGGCTGGTGAAACACTGGCACAGGTTGTCCAGTGAGGTGGTAGATGCCCCATCCCTGTAAACATGCAAGGTCAGGTTGGACAGGGCTCTGAGCAACCTGATGTAGTTGCAGATGTCCCTGCTTATTGCAAGGGGGTTGGACTAAATGGCCTTTAAAGGTCCCTTCCAAACCAAACTATTCTATGATTCTATGGCTTTAAAGACACTGTTTTTGATAATATGACTGAAGTTTTATCACACTGTCAGCTTGTTTCCCTCTTAAGGATATTTCTTTTTGACCTGTGCTGTCAGGACACCAAAGTAATTCTGTCCCTTCCACACTTTAGTTGTCTCAGGATATATGTAGGGACAGTTGTTTTTAGCTTCTCTGTTCTTCGACGTTAGTGTTGCATATTGTTACACTTTTTCAGATTGATGCTGGACACAGTAAGGATGGCATCTGTTGATACTGGCTTGTAGTACTAAAAAAGCAGCTCATTCCTTCATACTGCTTCGCAGTGCACTTACGGGTGCCAGCACTGAAAGGAAGAAAAACATAGACAAAAAGATGTACCACAACATGCTTGAGATATTACAACCATAGAAATAATTCTTGTATGGTAATAGCACATCACAGAACTAAATGCACAGTGATACCACTGATTGGTGCTGTTTCAGAAGAAAAAAAAAAACCAAGACAGATTCACACTGAAAGCTGTTGCATCCAAGATGTGTTACTCTACCAGTATTTTGTGTCTCCCGTACCACCTTAAATCTCACTATGAGTCTCAGTTGCCTGGGAATATTGAAATTGCTAATCTGCTACTGCCAGCTCTTGAAAAAGGGATTGGATTTTTTTTGCATGTTTTCTAGAGGCTTTTGTTGCTTTTTCAATAATAATTTTCCTGAGCAAAACGGTAGGGAGGTGCAGTGAGAATATTTTAAATACAGATACCCTGTATCTTTCTTCATTGTCTGTTCCCACTGCCTCTGCAAATAGCTGATTAGTGCTATCTATCTGAGTGGCAGTGATTGTTTGTTAGAGAGATGTACAAACGTTTTCCTCTTCATTTCCTCAGATAGAGTAACCAGAAACATACAGAAATAGTGTGGTTTTTCAAGGTATCGCTTTGTACAATGAACCAGTCAAGTCCCTCTCACTGCAAGTTTGCTTATTTATATATTGTATATTGTGTCTCTGTAGACAATATATTCTCAGAAAAGAAGGAATTTTGAAAAACATTTTCACAATATTTTGAAGGTATTGTTAGTGAAAGTTTACAGCCCATTTTAAAATAAGGAAGGTGGTCCTAGTTCTCAGTTGCTAGCACTTAGATTTTTGCTAATTGAGCTTTTTCACAGCTGTGAAGTAAGACCATTTCAATGCTCTTAATCTCCATCAAACCCCCTCCCTTACTCTTTTGTGAGGTACAAAAGGAATGTATCATTTAAAGATTTCCCGTTTACAAAACTCAGACACTTTCATGATCTGGCTGAATGGAAGTCTTTTGTCACCATCCCTCATTAATTACTAAGGTCATCTTGTCATTGCCCCAGAGGTAAAAGCTCTTTCTGGTTGCTACAAGTAAGGTGTGTGGGTCATCCTAAAGGTTCTTCTAAGATAAAATAACTAGACAGGCTGTTTATCTACAGTTGTCACAGCTAGCATTAAAGCTCTTCCCTGACACATTTTGTGTAAAATATGCCCTTTACTTCCAGTGACACATTTAGCATGATGGGTCCTGGCATCCAATCTTAAACCACAGGTTTTATACCTGTCCCTGCAGCATCAGTTGTGAAGTATTTCCGGGTTTTCTTCAGCATCTCAGCAAGAGACACACTTCACGTTGTGTCTCTTGGTTTTTATTTGTCAGATGCCTTTGTAGGCTATGCACTCATTCTCTTTGCTTTTGCAGAGAGAAGGAACGTTCTAAGAATATGAATTCAACAGTGGAGTGACAGCTCTCCAGTTCTTACCAGAAACTCTGTGACTGCTGTATTCATTGATCTCGAACTAACCACTTACTGAGTTCTGATGGTGGAAGTTGATTCTAATTAGTGGGCCTTTTTCTTTTTCCCTGAATTCGGTGCTTTAGGATAATGCTAACCTTTCTGTGTTTGAACTTCTCTACCCTCCAGAAGTGGGCATGATCGTACTATCTGCCCCTATAATGATGAAAATTCTGTATGAATTTTTGGAAAGGACTATGGAGTTGAAAACATTGACATCAATATGTTGGGAGTTCATTTAACCTGTGAGGAGACTCATGATTTAAGATTCATTTCTTCGAAGCTTTGCAAAAAATAGGGTTGATTAGTAGATTTAGGAATTTAACCTAACCTTCACTGTGTCAGAATGACATACATCAGGTCTGAACACAAAGATGCCTGGGAAACGGTTTCCTGGACAACAGCAAAGAGAAAGCTCTTCATAAAACCATGTATCCATATTTTGGGGGTTGGGGGAAAAGGACAGATAAAGGAAAAAGGATACTGAATCAATATTACTGAATCCAAAACCCAGCCCTCATTAGGATAGTGCAGGAATTAAACAGTTTACCCAATGTTAGTTTGCAAAATAACCTGATAATTTTCCTATTCCAAGTACCACAGAACCAGTCAACCAGCAAATGGCACATCCACTGAAAACAGGATAAAAAAGTCACCCCATGGAAAAGGAAAAGTAGACTTGCTTCAAATAAGAAGAGGTTATATTTTCAACTGGCTGGTTGAGGAGCAGACCATCAGCCAAGTCATCAGGAGAAAATGGAAGGTGTTTTTCATCTATCAAATCCTCCTGCCATTATCACATTTTACATGGCCTCTTTTGTTCTTTGTCACGCAGGTTCAACTCCTAGATGTCAGCACTGATTCCTTCTTCCACTTACATTAGTTCTTTATGTCATATAGTCCACATCAAAGACAGGCTATTCTACTCAGAGGTCAGTGCTGCTGGACTTCTTCACTGAGCATATCTCAAGTCCCAGCTCAGTTTTGGTGAACCCCTCCACTTTGACCTGACTGACATGCACCTTAGGTGCTTAACATATCTCTTGAAAATATTGCTGCAGAGATTATCCCACTATATTCTTTCACTGTTGAAGTACCTCTACCAGTTCTCTGTGTTTGCATCTGTTGCGAGCATCTTGCTTTCAGACCCCTGCTTCTCTTCACTTACCTATCTTTTCATGTTGACCTTTGACAGTACAAAAGATTTTGTCCTTTTGTATCAGTTTATTCCCTCTTCCTTTTGTTTGTCTTCATGATGGTACGGTCATCTATTTTTTTCCAACAGTTTTGCCATTAATACCTTTATTAAATTTGCAGATGACAAGAGTAGGGAATGTACAGAAAGGATTATGGTACCCACATTGATTTTGTGCTTGTATCCCATATCTTACAAAATTAGTCACATTCAACACTAGCTTCAGCACAACTTGCTCTGTCTGACAGTCTCTGCTGTTACCCTTCCTTGATACCTGTCCTGGGTTCAGCTGTAACAGTTATTTTTCTTCCTAGTAGCTGGTGCAGTGCTGTGTTTTGATTTCAGTCTAAGAGCAAAGCTAATAACACGCCAATGTTTTAACTGTTGCTAGGTAATGCTTACCCTGATCAAGGACTTTTCAGTCTCATGCTCTACCAGTGAGGAGGGTGCAAGAAGCCAGGAGTGAGCACAGCCAGGACACCTGACCCAAACTAGCCAAAGGGGTATTCCATACCATAGCGCATCATGCCCAGTATATAAACTGGTGAGAATCACCAAGAAGGGACTGATCACTGCTCAGTTCGGGCTGAGTATCGGTCTGCGGGTGGTGAACAATTGTATTGTGCATCACCTATGTTTTCTGAGCTTTCATTTCTTCTCTTGTTGTTTCCTATTGTTATTGTTATTGTTGGTATTCTTTCTGTTACCACTATCCTTTATTGTAGTTGCTGGACTGTTCTCATCTCAACCCGTGGGGTTTACATTCTTCTGTTCTCCTCCCCATCCCGCCCGGGGCGGGGGGAAATGGAGGGGTGAGTGAACTGCTGTGTGGTTCTGAGTTACCGGCTGGGCTTAAACCACAATAGTACCTATACCTACTTCAGCTTTGTTCAGCTTCAGACTATGAACGCTGGTGGACAGGATTGTCTCTTCCTTCTTGACAGTGCCAAGCACATCAAGGCCTTCGTTTTTGCCTGGGACTTTTGAGCTCCCCATCAAACAAAGAGACAGTAACAGCTATAAATGGAAGCTGCTATTTCCTTGCAGAGCCCAAAGGGTGAGCATCGCTGCAAATGTTACTTGCTCCTTCCTAGAACTGAATCCCCAAAGCTGTACCACTCAAGGCTGATAAATTGCACAGAGACCAGAAAGCCTGAGATGTTGGAAGAGAAACTATGTCAGTGTCCCCTGCTCTCAGAGAAGGTGTGAAGAGGGAGAAACGTTAAGAGCATCATAAAGACTAGATGCTGGCACTACTCAATGATTCTGGAAGGTCATGGAGTCTGACTGTGAAGGAGTCATCAATTTACATGCAGATATCTTGGCCATTAGTGATGGTGAGGGAGAAGGTAGTGAAGAAACTACAAAAATGTCATAAGATGCTGTTACAATCCTTCGGTTGTGAAAAGTTCACTGGAATGTAGCATGGCTTTTTTAAACAATACAAACTTTACAGTAAGGTGCTGATAACAGACTTCTTTTTATAGAACAGGCCTTATAGGGTGGTGTGAATTCTCTAAACTTGGGGATTTATTAAATAGCCCTGCTCCTCTTCTTTTTCTCTGATAGCAATATAAATGAATTTTAGATATTCTGGGCCAAGAAAAGTGGTTTGTTTGGTTCTTCTGTTATTATGACAGTGATCCCAATTCCTTCATCTTATAAGGCTGCAGAGAGTTTGCTGCTTGTCAACATTGTCCCTGATTGCTTGTTGCAGTAACATAAAAATCAGGACAGTGAGTCCTGTTAAAGGGAACTGACTTTGACAGGGAGAGAGGGGCATATTTTTTGTATGAAATATGAAGATAATGAAAGGAAAATTGAGACAGTTATTTCTAATGACAAGCATAGTAAGATTCAGTTTGGGGATGGAAAAGTAACTTCTTTTTCTTTTTCTTTGGGTTTTATTTTGTTAGGAAAGAACAGACTGAATACCTCTGGCAGGCAGGCCATAAGATCACTAATTCCTGCTCCATGATTGGTGTCAGAGTCAGAATGTTGGGGGTTTTGACCATGGGTTAGTTTTACAGCACCAAGCCTGCAGGTAGCAGATGGGGTATGCCTGTCCCAAACTGGGAGAAGGATTATAGCCCAGGAGCTAGCAGGGCTTATAGAAAGGGCTTCAAACTTCTTTCAAAGGGGGAAAGAGATAAAACCAGGCTCACTAGACATGAGCTAGTCAGCTAAAAACAGCGTGCTGCTGTTGGAGTCCACATCCACAGTGCAACTTAAATGTGTTTATGCCAATGCCCACAGCATGGGCAACAAAAAGGAGGAGCTGGAAGCCATTGTTCAGCAGGGAAATCCTGACAGAATCACCATCATAGAAACTTGGTGGTATGCTTCGTATGATTGGAGTGCTGCAATGGATGGCTACAGGCTCTTCAGAAGGGATAGGCAAGGAAAAAGAGGTGGTGGGGTTGTGTTGTATGTCAGGGAGTGCATTGACTGCCTTGAACTCAATGCTGTGAGTGAGAAGGCTGAATGTTTGTGGGTAAAGATCAGGGGGAGGCCAACCAAGGAATTTTTCGAGCAAACAGGAGTCTGTTATAGACCACCCATCCAGGATAAAGCTATGGATAAAGTATTCTTCAAACAAGTGGGAGAAGTTTCACAATCCCTTGCTCTTGTTCTCATGGAGGTCTTCAGTCCAGCAGATGTTTACTGGAAGTACGATATAGAAGAGAAGAAACAATCCAGGAGGTTCTTGGACGGTGTGGAAGATAACTTCCTAACCCAGCTGGTTAGGGAGCCAGCTAGGGGAGATGCCTGGCTAGATCTGCTGCTCGCAAACGGAGAAGGACTGGTGGGTGATGTGATGGTGGAGACCATCTTGGGCAAAGCAATCATGAAATGATTCAATTTTCAATCCTTGGAAAAATCAGAAAGAAGGTCAGCAAAACCTCCACCTTAGATTTCCAGAGGGCTGACTTTGGCCTGTTTAAGATGGTGGTTAACATATTTCCTTTGGAAACATTACTGAAGGACAAAGGGTCCAGGAAGGCTGGACACTCTTCCTGAATGAAATCCTTATGGCACAGGAGCAGGCTGTCCCTATGTACTGAAAACGAAACCGGCGGGAAAGAGACCAGCCTGGCTGAACAAGGAGTTATTGCTTGAACTCAGGAAAAAAAAGAGAACCTATCACCTGTGGAAGAAGGGACTGTCACCCCATGAAAAGTACAAGGATGTTGTTAGGTTATGTAGAGAGAAAGTTTGACAGGCGAAGGCACATATGGAACTAAATTTGGCCACTGCTATAAAAGATAATAAAAAGCACTTTTACAAATAATAGTGTTCATGAGAGCAAATATCTGGTCTATAGTAGTGTTAAGGTAACACTTCCCTTGCAGGACAGACAGAGCTCTAAAACAGAGGTAAAAAGCAAGTATGACGGCACAGCTTAGCACAGAGAATAACTGGGCTGAGGTGCAGCCAAACTTTCCAGCTCTTCATCTTGTGAAATCCCACTGAATCCTGAATAAATCCCATTTTTTTAGAACTGCATTGACTGGGTAGCTCTTTCCCATATATGTATTAATATTCAGCTATGTTTCCTTTTAACGGGGTGGTCAGTTGGCTGTGCTTAGAGTGCTAGTTCAGTCCTGTGCACCCCTGGACTAGTTACATTTATGGCATCAAACTGCCCATTCTCTGTGCTTTGTTTTGAAAAGCCAAGCAATTTGCTCAGTTTAAAATTTTCCTGCTTTTATTTGTTGTTTCTCTTTGCCAGGAAGTCTGTCATCCAGCTTGACCTGGCTAACACCAAGAAAGCTCTGATCGTACCTGCTTTTGAGACCCTCCGCTACCGCCTCTCCTTCCCCAAGTCAAAAGCAGAGCTGCTCTCTATGTTGGACATGGGAACCCTCTTCACTTTCAGGTAGTGGAAAGTACTTTTGTTGAATGTGTGGTCATGATCTCTAAAGAGATCCCTCATGTGACCAAAATTAATTTTTCTCTGCTGGTTTGTTCACTTCCTTACTGAGTTATGGGAAAAAACAAATGCAGGCTTGTCATATGCTCTTTCAAAGTGTGAAACAGCTGCTTAAATAGCTAGAGTTTCTCAATGCAGAGGTAAAAGTATACTCTGACTAGAAGTTGAGAAGTGAGGAACACCTACATTTGGAGCTCCTCTCTGAAGCAGGCACCTTTTATGGCTGTGAACAAGTCTATTCTATTATCTGCCAGACTCTTCAGTTTTAAAATGCAACTGCCAGGGTTAACTGTCTCTTGGGTGTGTGTGTGGTAAGGTCTGATTAGCAGACATTTGTGAAGCGTCACAGTGATGGGGAGAGTACAATATGGCCTTATGATGTTGCACAGAGAGGGGGCTTAGGAGACCTGCATTCTCTTCTCAGCTCCACTACTGCCCTGCTGAGAGGTGGTACACGAATCAGTTCACTTTCTTACATCTCTGTTCTCCATCTCTGAAATGCAGGTAACAATGCTCACCTCTCCTTTTTGCAGTATTTTGAGATCTAGAGATAAAAACTGAAGAAGCTAGGTATTATCCGTGGCCAGTGGAGCTCTGTATCACCTTTCCCATCCTTCTCTTTAGAGCTTTCCTCACACTCCCGTTATGTGTATTAAACACCTCTCATTGCAGCAGCCACCCTTCCCTCATGTGGCTGCATAGCAAACGCCCTGGTGAGCCTGGAAAACAGTCTTGACACTGCCTCTACCAGTGACCGACTTGAAATAGAAACTTGAGGCATGCCTCTCTCTGGAAAATTACTTAAGGGTACTGATAGAGCAAGCGCCGTTCACTCTTCCATCATTCTTTAACAGTCAAAGACATACAAATTAATAAGAGACTTGTTGATAGAAAATGACTGTTTCTCCCATAGTTGAAAGAAAAGTATTCTTCCAGTGGAAAATAACACCCTTAGGATTTTCAGATGCTACATTCCACCAAAAATCAAATTTTCAACTTGCACAGCAGTGGGCTTACACTACAGATTTTATCCTCAAGCTATACAGCATGTTGGCATGTTACATACGCAGACAGATTTGCAGGTCCTTTCTCAAGTCTCACTTAGGCAAAACTGTGTTTAACATCAGTGGGAGTTTTGCCAGAGCAAGACTGAACAAGAATTGAAGGACATGCGGTCTGTAGCTGGTGTTCTTATTAATGTAGGACACAATTTGCAAATGCTTCCCAAGTTTGCTTTGCCTCATTTCATTACTCAAATCTATCAACAGCCACAAAGCAGCTGTGATCTGGGCTGAGAATTTCCACCTCCACGTTCAAGGTGCTTTAATAACGCTGCAATTCGAGACTGAGCGGGTGGGAGTGAGCTGGGGAGGACTGCTGTGACAGTGATTGCTGAAAGTGCCTGCAGCATCCCAGTCCCTTATGCCACATGGTAGATTGCAATCTTTTCCTCACTGAAATTGCTTTTGCCACCTCTTTTCCAAATGGTGACCTTTCCTAGCTCTGGGCAGCTAAGAAGTACAAAAAGGCTCTCAATTACATCCCCCAGTCACAGCCAGAAGAAAAGAGAAGACATGTGAGCATCTGTGGCTTGCAAGGTATGCTGTGTGGAAACCCTCCACAGAAGCAGGCTGCTCTGTGCAAGCTTCCTAGCTTTGTCTGCAGGTGCTGGCTGTGCCTCCTGAGGACGTGCCCACCCAGTGCCTGGATAATAGCTGATGAACCACAAATGTACTGCCAACCCAGCTTTCAGGCACAAGGGAGACCACAGCTGGTAAAAGATACATCACATTGGGAAAACATAACCAGCAACAACTGATTAACTAATTAACTGATTGCATCCACAAGCCAGCAAAATGTTTAAGCATCTGAGAACAGATCTGGAAAAGTCTTTCTTTCACCAAATTATCTTTCTCACTGAAACAGGAAGCATCCAGGGAGGAATAAGGATATAATTTCACTAACTTTAGCAAAGTTTGCTGCAGTTTTGAAGTTTTATTTTAAATCAAAGCAATCAATAGTACAAGAAAGATGAAACATTTGATCCAAAGCGGTGGATATGGTTTTTTTCCAGTTGTTTTCCATAAACTATAGGAAACAAATGGATCAGCACTTTATAGAGGTTGAATGACTTTGTTTGGATTTGCCAAAATTGCCAGTGGTAGTGAAAAATACATTGTTGACAATTTTCAGGAAGTTCTGGGAGTCAGTGAGTGCAGCCTTAAAATTTGATGAGTATTTAAATCTTCAGTGACAAGGGCCTGAGCAGGAAAATTAGATTTATTCATTTGTCCTATGAGATGGAGGACCAGTACAGACAGTGAACCACGTCCCACAGCTGCATCTCTGAGAGTAAAATCTGTTGGAAATGACTCTCTCTTTTATAGTAACTTCCTCTGTATGGACACCTTTGTAATGGTCTCTGCATATCTTACTGTGCAGTACATGTCATTTGGTGATCAGCCATTTGCCATGATCCAGCTCTAGCAGATTATATGTGTGTATGTATATATGTAGACTTGTATATATTTTACATACACATACATATGGAATCCTGAACTCTCACAACTCTTGTTTATGGTCTAATTATTCCTTTATAATTAGTGTGCACACATCTCATTTGAGTATCGTGTACTCATTTTTTTCTTCATCCTGACCTTAGCCATCCTTTTGTCTTCCTCTTTCCCTCCACTCACATCTGTCACTCTGAAGAGGCAAGTAGATCATCTCCGGTATTATTTTGTTTGGTACAATCAGGTCTATTCCTTCCTTTCTACTTTGTCTCATCTCTCCAATCTCATTTCCATATTTTCCCCTCCCTGTCTCTTCCCAATTTTTTTTCCCTGCTGGTCAGCTCCCTTGACTCACAGAGATTATACCTGAGCTACTGTAGCAGCTTACACTGATATCCCTAAACATGGTGGAAAGAAATTGCTGGGGTTTATGGTTGGCATCCTGTTTCCCCCCGTTTAAATCAGTGGGAGAGTATTACCAGAACAACAGCAGCACTTGACTGCTTCTCTGCAGGGATCTCTCAATTAACTGAAGTTTGTATGGGGCTTTGAAGATACAAATCACTTTGGAAGTGTTTAGTAGTCATTATTATTATTACCATAATTAATTTCAAAATGCTGGAGGTAGGATTTTGGAAGATAAAGCATCCTCCACAATTCGATATAATTTTAAACCCCACATTGTGATAATAGTTTTTTTTCTGGCATAGATAGCTGCCCATTAGTGACTAGGTGGGTTGCCCACTCATTTCCAAGAGACCAAGAAAAGGGATAGGCTTTTTGGAGATGACTGCAAAGTGCATTAAGCATTGTAAGCATCTTTGTGAGTCTGGCACTCTTTTCTGATAATCTCTGGAGAATTAATTCACTGTCATTTTTTTTAATACAGTAGGGCTGTTCTCCCAGGTCCTTGAGCCAGATAACTGAAAGTGATGCAACCTGTTTGCAGTTTACAAATGCAGCCTTCAAAGGGCTACACGTAGCTTGAGACCCTGGGGCTATACTAATTATTCTGTCTTCCTGACTGGCCCTGAATAAGAGTAGTCAACACCTCTCTCTGTTTTTCCGGTTACAAGCCATACTAATATACAGTCCTAGTGAAAACTCATGGGTGTGATTTTACATCCCTGCTTTTAGCAATGACTCTCAATGTTACGAGAATTTCTGGGGTTGAAACATTACCTCAGGTCCTAATTCTGAAAAGATTTAATGCTCAAATCTCATCACTTTTAGTGCAAATCATCCCTGTGAATTCAGTGTACCTTACATTATGAATTGGCAGGGTGTTTGTTTTGCCCCTTCTGCTATACATCTCTGAGCATTGTAATACAGATGGCCAGCTATGCCTTTCTGTCAGTATTTAATCTATGAGTCTGCAGAAAGAGCTCGTCTCATTGATTTTTGGAAAGTGTAAGAAGAAGAACTGGGTGAGAGAGTCATTGACCCTGCCACTAATGGGGTGCATTCAAGCTGTGCTTGGAAGAGACCTGCTGTGACCTAAACAAGATTAGCGAAGTATAAAAGGATCTTTTTCTGTAAATCAAATTGATTATCTTACTAAGGATCACACGGGTACTCCCCACAGTGCAGAAAGTACAATAGAAAGCTTTTATGTAATATTTTACTTATTAATTTAATTATGCACTTTGGCTCCTGCCATTATAATCACAGTAACTAATAAAACAGAACATCTGTCCAGAGCTGCAGGTGTCTCTCATACACATTATAAAATTGCATATAAAAAATTTAGTGAATGTCAGTGTGGTGTAGAAGGAAATAGCTAGTTTTAGGGACCTTATCTGAGCTGCAGACTTTCACACTGATTTTGGAGCACTGATACAGCCGCTTGGTTGCTAGGTACAAGCCACAACACCTTGTAGTGCAGATGAACTGCCTGCGTACTTTGTAATTGTTTCTCACATTAGCATCAGGTAGTGTTTTCACGCTATCCTTCATCAACTAGATGTGTTTAAGCACTGAGTACATAGAGGCTCTGGGAAGCATGCTGGAAATAGTCCTAGACATTGCCTCTGCTCTGTCTTGAAAATGATGATGTGAACTGTATGCTAATGTCCTTATTTTTGAGCGTTTCATCTAACAAGTAACATTTTGTTGCCTCGCCAAGATGCATTCTATCTAATTGCCTCCCCACATCCTTGCCTTAATGTCTGTTTAAGGTATCATGTCTGGACGAAAGGGCACGCGCCAACGAACTTTGCCAAGTGGCGAACAGCCACCACCCCCTACCGCGTCGAGTGGGAAGCAGACTTTGAGCCGTACGTTGTTGTGAGGAAGGACTGCCCAGAGTATGACAGACGGTTTGTTGGATTTGGCTGGAACAAAGTAGCTCACATCATGGAACTGGATGCACAGGTGAGGAGACAACACCTGCATATCTCACCCAGCGTCTGGGCAGGAGGGTTGTTAAAATGAAATCGGTGTTCCGTAGAAAGGCTTCAGGCTTTGCATCACCAAAGTGCTCGTCTGGCCTTATTGAGCTCCTGAATGAGTGCCTCTTGAGTTGGGAACACTCAGCTTAGTCCTTGTCAAGCATTAAAAGCAGAGCTCAGTCTAAGTTAGTTGATTTGTCAGTACTGAGAAAGTTGTTTTGCAGTGGCACAGTCCCTGCCGTGTCCACCTGCTGCTCAGCAGTGTGCCTGAGCACTGCAGCATGTGTTGCCAGTCTTGTAACCTGCTAGGGGATCTGCAGACTTAGCTGGAGGTTTTCTCAGTTAAACAGAGGTTAGTGAGTCCCAAATGCTAATTTAGAATTCAAAAAGCAATCTCAAATTGAATCCAAAGCAAGCTTCTTCAGTTTCTGGCCTGGATTTGCAGCGCATCTCTGCAAAGCCAAGGACTTTGCATTTCCAAAGTCTCTGGCTGTGGAGCAGCCTCCAGAGGATCCAGCTACTTGATCCTTGGGCTACCTCCCTCTTGTATCTGTGACTTGGGATGGAGTTGTTGGGCAAAATATGTAAGAGTAAGGATGCAGAGAAAGCTTGAGTCCCAGATTAGCACCAGAGCTCTCAGTCCCTGACACTGACCTAGATCTTAAGGTCTGGCACTGACTATGGCTCAGTGAGAGCCTGGTGCTGCTGCTCCTTACTGAAATGGTAGGGTTTGCCTCTCCCTCCTGTCCTGGAATGTGAAGCTAACCACTGTGGTAATCAGCAGGGTTTGTCATAGCATTTCTTTATAGTTTGGGTTTGTTTGGGGTTTTTTTTGTTTGGTTTCAAACCTAGTTTTTGAACTAGTAGCGTTTCATGCTAACCAAAAAACATGGGGTTTGGCCATGTATATTCTCCTATGGTAGCTTTGCTATGGATCTGGAAGAGAGCTGATCCTTCTCTGCTCACCTTTTAACAGTTTATGTGAAGCAGATCAGCACAGATCAACAAGTCACAGGGAGATTATGTCTGGGGTGTGGGCTATTTGTGTGCGGGCATGTTTGTGGGAGGCATATATTCTACTGCTTACAAAACCACATGGTCACCTTGCACTGGCAGCCATTTGCCCTATTTGCAGAAGAGCATTCCCAAGGAATTTGTACCTACTTATGTTGGGAAAAAGAATTATGACAGACTAGAAAAAAAAAGCCCCTTATATTATCATTAATAATAACACTTTGCTCTTCTATAGCACTTTAATTTTCCAGTGCACTTTCCAAACACTAATCATTTAACCATCAGTTGTGGAGAGTGCTAAGGTAATGATTTGTTATTTGTTAATCTGGGTAACAACGCTTATGTTCCCACTGGCAGCTCTCATCTAGCGCTCACAATTTAACTCTTCTGTTCAGAGATGTTTGCCCAGCATACAGATTTACACATGGGAAAATGGAACATTTTGCAAAGTTGTTCATCATGCAGATATTTTAAAAAGCCATTGAGTTGGAGCTAAGTCTGGGGAATTGTTTTTCTCACTCTTCCAGCCTTAAAAACATTCTTACATTGAAAATAAGCTTAATTTCCATCATGGGCAGCAACATGGATGTTGGCCTGTTCTCCCACAGAATCAGCCTAGAGAGGATCTGGAATCACACAGCTACATCCCCATATGGCATTCCTCTGCTTCGGGGTGTCTACAGATCAGGTTGCTGCCAGCCGCTTGGCTGGTTTCGTTACCAGCAGGCAGAGCAGCTTCTCAATTGAATTATTTCACTGCTCCTCACAACTGCAGTGTCTGTCAAGAGAACTGTTTCATTCTTCTTACCAGGGGCCCATGCGACTGCCATCCTTCAAAGCAGCACACTGTGTGGAAGTAATCATCATTATTATTCTGGGGGCATGTAGATGTCCACTGAGCTGGATGCTGTCCAAATACATAGATAATGACAGTGTCCATCTAAAGAATTTATAACCTGTGACATAGGCACAGAGGTTCCTGCAAATGCATTGCTTTGTCCATAAATGTTTCCATGTAGTAGAGATGGATCATTAGGAAACCTTTCCGTGTTCTACTGACCGTGGAACTAGACTGTGAACATCCCTTTTCCCAGGAACCTAGCCCAGCATCTTTCAAAGAAGCTTATTAGCAGCAGACTCATACAAGTTTTTGGAAGGGTGTAGGTGCCTGAAGGATTTTCAGAGGGATGGGAGCATTGCTGTGCTGAACAGTTTACACTACAGAGCATAAGCAGTCCCTGAACTGCAGGATTACAGACTTGAGATGCAAACAGAGAACAAAGATTCTGTGAGGGGAGTGGATCTTTCTCTGTAGCTTCAACTCTTAGTTTTAAGGTCTTGTAAAGACATACTTTGTAGTTTATCAGCTCTCCTCACTCCCTCATGCCAGTCATTTTCTTTTTTTTTTTTTTTTTTTGCATTTGATTCCCCATTAATTCCAAGTGTTTTCAAGCTAAATAAGTTCTGCCTGTGAGCATCAAGATTATTTTGCTCTTGCTGTACATTCATCACCCCAAACAGAAGCTCAGAGGGGCCTATTCCCATATATGACAGCATTGTAATTTGGCACAGAGATTTGCCACTTCAGCACTGTCTGGCAGGGAAGAGGCATCCCCATAATAAGAAAGGAGCAGCCATACAGTTGCATCTGCACCTAGCTGTCCACATGCTGCTGTTTCATAGGTGTCTCTGGGAAGGTACTGCAGCCTTAGCTACACTTTGGGGTCACCAGTACCACTGCCTGAGTTCGGGTGCAGCTCCACATTGCATTCTGCTCACTTTTTCCCATTTTGTTTGGGCTTTATTTTGAGCTGTGTTCTCAAACACTTGGTTTCTGGTAGCATTGTAACCTGCAGCTTTCAGTCTTTTCTGGGTTGATCATGTTTGTTCCACCAACAACTTCCCTGGGTAGCCTGTTCCAGTGCCTCACGACTCTTACAGTAAAGGATTTCTTCCAAATATCTAACCTAAATCTCCCCTGTTTAAGTTTGAACCTATTACCCCTTGTCCTATCACTACAGTCCCTGATGACAAGACCCTCTCTAGCATCCTTGTAGGCCCCCTTCAGATACTGGAAGGCTGCTATGAGGTCTCCATGCAGCTTTTCTTCTCCAGGCTGAGCAGCCCCAACTTTCTCAGCCTGTCTTCATACAGGAGGTGCTCCAGCCCCGTGATCATCCTTGTGTCCCTCCCCTGGACTTGCTCCAGCAGCTCCATGTTCTTCTTATGTTGAGGACACCAGAACTGCACACAGTGCTCCAAGTGGAGTCTCACAAGAGCAGAGTATAGGGCCTTCAGGCCTGCCTTTTGTACCATTTCCCCATTATTTGGCTTATATGGAGTAAAATATTGTAAAATATAAAGTAGATCTTTCATAAAACCAAGCAAAATCAACTTTAAAAAGAAGGCTTATTTGTCTTATCTGTATGAGTTTGTTATTTCTGAGACTCACACTACACTGTTGTGTGATGGAGCATGTATGACTGTGGAGGCATGGGAGAGATGTGTTACAAGGGGGCTCAGGGACATCCTCACAGCCAATGTCTTTCTCCCCCAGGAGTACGAGTTCACGGTGCTGCCCAATGCCTACATGATCCACATGCCGCATGCCCCCAGCTTTGACATCACCAAGTTTCGCTCCAACAAGCAATACCGCATCTGTCTCAAGACCCTGAAGGAGGAGTTCCAGCAGGATATGTCACGCCACTACGGCTTTGCAGCCCTCAAATATCTCACGGCAGAGAGCAACAGCTAGCACAGCAGAGCCCGTGTGAGGGAAATAGGGACACCAGAGGGAGGAGCCGCTCAACGTTTGGGGTCTTCAAGCTTCGAACTGAGAAATACTTTCTGGTTTTATATCGGCAGTTCTAACAGTAGAAATTTGAAGTGAGATGTCTTTGAACTATGCTCATTCATCCCTTCCCCGACTACCCCAGGCCTTTCAGCTTTAGCTTTCTTGAGGTGTCAGCAAGAGGAGCCGACCATGTGCCCGCCGTGCCACCGGAGGTGGGGACTGGGCTGGGGCTGGGAATACACTCTGCTCTGTTAACTGCAGAGCAAAGACAGACCTTCAGAATATAAGATTTCATGTTGCTATTTAATAATTTGACATGCTTTTTATCTGTAAAGGAAGATCTTCGGGTCACTGTCCTGTGAATTTCAAATCTGCACTACTCTAAAAGGGAACTCTCACCTGTGAACTTTCACAGGGGCCCTGTTACCATGGATGACCTTGTTAATGCAGGATGAGCCAAAGGTCTGAATTAGCCTTGAAAACAAAGGGGACGCTTATACAATACTGCACTCCAGAGAAGGTGTGTTAACTGGCTTAGGTGTATACATGATACCAGTTGGTCTTTTACTCTCAAATTAGTTGTTTTATCAGGAAAATTCCCTATTCCCCACCCTGCCTTTTCCCCAGTCCTAAATGCTGCTCCTTTCCTTGACAAGGAAATGTCTCCCTTGTGTTTCTTTCCCATCTTCAGTTCTGGTGGTCCAGTAAAGAAGATGAGTAGGCTCTGCCAGAACATGAACAAAACTTGTCAGTGTAAGGTTTGTTTTCACCAGAGCAACTTGTCTGTGTGTGTTTCGTAAAATAAAGGGCCTGGCTGAAACTCTTTATCCTTTTTTAGGCAAGAATTGGATTTTGCCTATGAGGCACATTATGCGGGGGGATATTGATTCGTAGGCTTATTTCAGTGCATGCCCATCTGTGAAGGCATTGGGCCTTGGGCTTTAAGTGGACTTCTCTGATGAACAGAGAATATAAACACAGCAACTAATAGCCTTGATGCTCTCCTGCTGCCTGCTGCAAGGTCTCAGAACTACTTCGTTAAAGGAGTTTATAATTAAAAGGAGCAGAACTGTTAGGAATAAACTCCCCATTCGAGGGGGAGAAAAGAATGTGTTGGGAATCTGAGTGTGAGTGTTTGCTTGAACATGGGCTGGTCAAGTTCACAACTTTGGTACACACAGGAATATGCTGGTGGGCAGACAGGAAACCTAACGAGCAAAATGCAGGAAAAAAGACACTGGACTTTTTACCATTTTCTTTATTCTTCAGTATTAATGTTGTGTTTACATGGGATGCAGAGATGAGGTTTAATGCACTACCCCTTGCAGGGCTATTTGTAATTTCTGTTGCAATGTTAATAGAGAAAGCAGAAGAAACTCAGTGAGAAATGTGTCTGTCTCCTTACCCCAGATCCCCATACAACCACAGTACCAATACCACTGCCTGAGTTGGGAGATGGATCCACATTGTGTTCTGCTCAGTTTTTTCCCCTTTTGTTTTTCAGCCCCTGGACCTTCTACTTTCCTCCCCACCTCATCTCTCTAGAGCTTGGTTTTATTTCTAACCTGACATTTCGTGAGAGCTTTCTGTTATGGTGGAAACCACGTGGTTAAACCAGACATTTAAACTACAAATATCAGTTCATCATGCTGTGTATGTGTAAGAAAAGCCAAAAAAGGCAACTTCTTTGACAAGAAATAAAAAGGGGTGGGAGGCTGTGTGTAATTTTTACTTTTCCCCCTGGGAGTGTTGGCTGCATAAGAATACATCACTGCATAATTTTCTGAAGTGCTTTTCTTCTGTTCTTAATGGCTTTATGGAAAGATTTACATAAAAAACTGGGAAGAGCTGAGAAGTGAAATGAGTGCTCAGTCCTGGCTAAAGTATATTCTTTTAAAAACCCCAAAATCTTAACTACCCAAGTCCTGTATTACTCACCATTAAGGGCCAAGGTCACTGTGCATATTGAGAATGAGAACCCTGTAGCACAGGGGCCTGTTCCTTAGCTAATGTGCAGAAGGATGTCTAAAGCTGATCCTAAGAGAGCCTAACGCTGGTTGTCCCTACATAAAATCTCCAATCAGAGCTTCCGAGTGACCATCATTATGTTTCATATGTATTAAAAACTTTCATTTCCAGATGTATGCTTCTCCTTGGCTAAACAATGTTGCCCAAGGGTGGATCGGATTGCCCTGCAGCAGCATAACCTGTAGCATGGGCCTGTATGTTGTTTTGATGTGCCACTATCAACATGAACATTATTTTCTCATTAGTGGTCATGAGATGATGCAGATGGGGTGAACAGGGAGATAATAATTTGCTATTTGCCTGTCTGCATAGCAAGTCATGGAATGTGCTGGGTAGGCTTAGGTGTGCTGGCTGGTGTAAGCAGCTCAAAGATTGGTATTAGGTTCAAAGAGCCCCTTTTTTTTACCTTTATAGGCACTGTACTGACTTGTATCTGTCATGTCATGTTTCTCTATGTGCTTCATAATTAGGGAAGTATGAGGCTTGGGTTTTTTTAACACATTTCAGCCATTTTACAAGATAGCAGATTAGAATTACATATCTGTCTGTAACTGCCAGGGCTCCTCCAATACCATGAGAAATCACCACTGACAACAACAGAAGTCCCCAACTCAGTTATAACACTGACTGTCTTCCAGTCCTCTGCTGTAGTAAGTATTTGATAGCAACTTTGTTACTTAATTCTCAGTTTTCTCCTGAAATCTTCAAGAAATATTAGGTAAACCTAGCAACTTAATGCTTTTGATTTATTGATTTGTTCCACCAACTTCTCTCTTGAGTCTTCAATCTCCTTATCTTTAATATTTGGAAAGTGTGAGTCTTTCATTTAGTTTTCACTCCAGCACCTTCTCTGGTGAAGACTGATGCAAATAAATCATTTAGATTCTTGGCAATGTCCTTATTGTCTTTAATTGTTTCTTCTACTTACTGTTTGGGGTGGCCTTCCAGTTATGTCTGGTTTTCTGCTTTTGGTGTACCGAGCAAATGTGTATTTTCAGTTTTAACTTCCTACTATTTGCTCTTCAGATTCCTTCTTAGCTTGCTCAAACTCCATCTTAACTATTACATACTTTCTTTTCAGGTTTGCAAAGTTCTGATTTCCATTCTCTAAAGGTTTCTTATTTTGCCTGAATGACTTCTAAAATCCCCATTTTAGCCATACCAGCATTTCCTTGTCCTCATCTTCCATTTGTCTAAGGGGATACCATACACCGTGACTATTGATAAGCCTTTTCCATTTTTAGTCTGAGGATTTCAGTTTTTCTTTTCTCTTTATTTAGGGCCACTGATTCTTTAAAAGGAAAAAGGGGTTTTGTTTTTTAATTTTTGTATCAAATATCACCCTACTGTTTCAGGTTTGTATTTTCCTCTTTGCCTTTCCTAAATGCTACCCTTTTCCTCATCAAGGGATCAGAAATAAAATCTTACAAAATTCTTTTGTTCTTCTAATTTGGGTTCTTACCCTGACTCATTTTGTTCTGTGGTTCCCTTTTCCCCATTCGCTCAAAAACATTGACACGTATGAGTCACTGCAAACTTTTCAGTTCCAGAGCCTGAAATGTGTATTTCCCAGCACTTTCTGACATCCCACCACATTTCAGACATAGTTATTATTCCAAATAATAATCTGCAGGCTGGCACCCAGTCCTTCTATTTTTGTTTTCGTGTTTCTCCCTTTGATAGAACAGGCTTTGCAAGTTTAAGTTTTGGGCAAAGCACTTGCCTTTATTTAATGCCTTACTGTAACCTTCTAATAAGTTTCCATGATTTCTCTCTATTGTCGCAGTATATGCCTTCAAATGTTTAGCTGTAGCTTCCATCATGTCATTTTCTGGCTAAGAGTCATCTACCATTTGCCTACCTGGCAGACCTAGAAAATGTCTTTCTTTATTCTGATTAGTCCTTAGTATCCATAATGGTTCTTTTCCAAGTCCTACTTTTAGTAATTCCTTACAGCCTTTCCTGTTTTCTGTGTCAGCAATGTGGTTCCACTTCATAATTTGTTTTGGGGTTTTTCTTCTATTTTGAATCATCATCTTTGGTCTCTATGATATAAAGGAATTAGCAGCTGTACTTGCAGTTCCATTGCTTTTGTTAGACTTCATATCACATATGCTGACATGATTCCTAAAGTGCTCATTTTTTACCTGGTAGGCTTCATGTGGTTTGTTTGTAAATCATGAACTGCATTTTCCTTTTACTTCAACAGAGCTATTTTGTAATGTTACTTGCAGTAGCTGTTGCAACAGTGTAAGCCCTGTGTTAGAGGGAAAAGCACAAAAACCTTGTCAGAACTGTAGCTACTGTTTCTCTCCACAGGGGAAATAAGGCACTACTGCAGCTAAGCAGTTTTACAAATGCCCTGCGCAAAGCACATGGCACATTATTTTCTGGTAGGTATAATCATACATTGTCCAATTAAATATGAAAAATTCATTTTTAATGTTCTCATTTTTACATGCAATTCTATCCAGAAGATAATGCATTTCCTTCTCTATCTTGCCAGTTTCTCCCACTACTCCAGCCTGCCTAATAGCCCCATCTGTTTTCAGCTGAGAAAGATTAATGACCAGCAGCACTGGGAGTCCTGGCAAATCAGCAGAGATATTACTCTTAGGCATTGCACAGGACATTCTTTGCTGTTCTGCCAGATACTGTATGGGTGTTCCTCAGGTTTCAGCACAGCAACAGCAAAGCACAGCAAGCTCAGCAAGTGGGGTGAGCATCATTATTTATGAACTTCAGGGCGGCGTAATGCATTAGATGGTGGGAGTGCTAAAAAAAGAATGTATCATTGCGAGCTCAGAAGGTATTTCAACTTTAGGAAAAGAAAACAGCTAAGTTTCTGCGACTCAGCAAGTGAGACTGGAACAAATAAGTCACTAGTAGACAGTGACAGCCTAGTATTTCCACTGCAGTATTCAAAATGCAGAAGCTAAATGAAGTCACTTTTACAGTAGGAATTCATAATATATATTTAGATGGTGTGTTTGCATCCAAACACGCAGGTGAACTGGGGATTGTTTGAAGGTTGTTACTTTGGTTCACAATATAAAATTGTTCAGAAAAGCTTCTGGCTGTGCACAGCAAATTACAGCTCAGGAAATGCTTACAAACCAGAATTTAGAAATACCTTGCTTTTATAGGAATTTGTTTTCATGAGTAGTTAAACATTTCCAAAACAAAGGCTGTGGGAATTTCAAAAGGTGCTATGTACGTGTCAGTTATCTGGAACATTTTCCTTGTGTGACTACTTGGGATTTGGAAGTAATTTGCTCTGTAGAGATGAATTGTTATGATTGGGTGAAAAAATAAGCTGGGAATTAGAAAGCCAGCCAAATATTTATTTGTGTGGTGGGTCATATGGATGTATTTGTCCAGACATGTTAATGGGTACAGCAATGGAGTTAGTTCATTGAAGGTGTCAGGATGCAAAAGATCTGAAACCCAGGCTAAGAGCTTAGTATCTTTTCAGTCATTCTGTGCTAGAGTTTCCCCTTTTAGCATGAGAACAGCTTCCTGCCTCCTAGCGAGTTGCTATTTCTGTAGGGTTAAAATGTCCTAAACCTCTGCAACATGGATTCATGGCAAGTCGCTGTGCAGGTGACATAGGCTGCATTTGAGCCCCATGGTCCGTTGCCATGACATACAAGATTTCAGTCCTATAGAAATAGTTCTGACCTGAGGGTAATTCTCTGATCAGGTGTGTAGAGAGGTTCCCAGGCACATAAGGCCACGTAATTCAAGGCAAGCTAAGCCTATTCCTCAGTATTATGGCAACATAGTTCTCAGGCAATAGATGTGTGGCTTTTCAACATTAACCATTATATCACAAGACTCCGCTAAGGATGCATAATCAGTCATGTGAAAGATAGAGGATCGGAAATCCAAGTTGCAGTTGGAGCTGGTGATATGTTCATAGAACTTCTTTCTGCCTCCTGGCACATATGTAATATGTCTCTACACAATTTGCTGGGTGTTTTTTAGAGGACTCCTCTCATCCTAGGCAGAGTGGAAGGGATCATACTTAGGGAAAAAAGCAGTTGGTGATACTTTTTACTGTTGCTCTCATTGAGCTTTTCCTAATACAATAGCTGCCTTGATTCTGAGCAAGGCCAGACTTTTTGGTTTGGTTTTTTGTTTTGGTTTGGTTTGTTTTTTTTTCTAAAGGACAGGTTTAAACTGTGATTTAGAAAAGACAAATATCCCCCATATGCTCAGGCTTTCTGAGCAGAATGCCTGCAGTTCTGTTCTACAGGCTATTCTTGTGGGGGGGGATCCCATGCAGCTGATGGAAATTGCCTTGTAGCACTCACCCCCAACCCATGAATGCTAACAGCTGAACCTGCAAGAGTGGTGAATCCCAGCTCTGATCAAGCACATTTGCTCCATCTCTGGGAGCATTCAAAAGACTTATCAGGAGTCTGTCAGGTAAGCCATGAAAAGACAGAGTAAATAATTGGGGTGGGGGGCATGAGGGGTTTAAGAAGCCACATTTCCAGGAGTGAGGAAGGCAAAAGCATCATGAGGTTCCTCAGAAGATCTGTTTGCAGGAAATGTGATGCTCCAGGGAAGCCTGAGCTGCACCTGTAATGAGATGGTTGAGTTTGAGATCCTCAGGACAGTGAGAAGAGCATGCAGCAAACTCACTGCCCTGAACTTCAAGAAAGCAGACTTATGAGTTCAAACTTAAACAGGGGAAGTTTAGGTTTAGGTTAGATATAAGGAAGAAATTCTTTACTGTGAGGGTTGTGGGGCACTGGAATGGGTGAATGTGAATGCTCCATCCCTGGCAGTGTTCAAGGCCAGGTTGAATGGAGTCTTGGGTGACATGGTTTAGTGCGAGCTGTCCCTGCCCATAGCAGGGGGATTGGAACTAGATGATCTTAAGGTTCTTTCCAACCCTAACTATTCTATGATTCTACAATTCTATGATCTGTGGGTTGGACTAAGCTCATTCTGCATCTGTGGCACTTGTTATCCAACACTGGCCAATGTGGCCCACTTGTAGTAAATCCTATAGGTTGTAAAATGCATGAAAGTGAGCAGTGAGATGAAACCATTCTCAGCTCAAAGATGTTTAATTTGTTTCAGTTCTTTGGATTCCCACATTGCTCCTTTGCTGATCGTGAGAAAAGGGAAAAATAGCAGTTTGATAACAGTTGGAGTCTGACTACCCAGGCTTTTTTAAATTATCAGCACTGAGGTCAATGGCTGGGGCAAAGCTGGTGTTAGCGAGGCTCATAGAATTTTTTCCTTTTATCTGCCTGGGGGTCTGTTGCTCCAGCAGTGCTCTCCAGCGATCCTGTCAGGGAAGGAAAAACTATTCATGAACTCTTCATCCAGTTGGTACCAATCATCAGCAGCAGGAAGGAAGCCACACCGCTGTGTGCTTTGAGGTTTTCTAGCTGGCAATAGTGAGTTCAGAGTGAAATCTGTTGTTCTGATGATAGACTTTGCTGAGCTTTTCTGCATTTTAGATGTATGCTTGAGTATACATCTGAGTGACAGAGGCTCATTGGAGCTAGGAAGAGATGGGACTCAGCAGTTTGCTTGTTCAGAATAAGAACAAGAGAGGTATATATTTTCCCTCAACACCTTGCACAGCTTTTACTAATAATATTAGCATCAGTCCAGGTGACCTGAGACTCAGTGTTCAGGCTGGGCAGTAAGCTTCTGTTGTCTGTGTTGATAAGAGGACAGATAAAATGATGCTTTCTGTCCAGAACATCAATAAATATTGCCATACAGGTTCAGATGGCTCATGTAGAGTTTACATCTTTTACTTTCAGTTTTGGCATTTATTCAAAGAACAGTGAAGGCAATTAAAAAGTAAAAAAGTGCTGAGTCCTGTAAGGACCCACAAGGATTAATATTCATAGAGATTTACCAGTGCAAAATACCCACCAAGTTAACCTGCCAGCTTTTGTCATAGACATGGAGAATGCAGGCACCATCCTCTCCTTTCTGATTAGCCTTCACAGAGCAAAACAAGTGCATGTAATAAGAACAACTGTGTGACCAGATCACCCAAGACCCAAATATTTTATATGTTTTGTTGCTTTCATTTCCATATGTGGAATTTACAGTTTGCAAAACTTGTTGATTTTTCTTAAGCTAATACAGCTTTCTTCTGCATCAGTCAGACTTGCAAGCATCATACAATTGTCTGGGGTGAAGAATACAACTGCAGGGTCATTGAAATGTCCTCAGCATCACTTTTGTGCAGAGTGAGCTCCTCCTGTAGCCTGGTGGATTTTTGTTTCCTTTGTGTTATCACAGGCTTTATTTTTATCTTAGCAGTGTCTCGTCCAGTAAGTATGAAAGACTACTGGTTTGTGCTAGACCACTGTGTGAGTTCATTACTAAAGCAGTGCTTCTGTCATGGCACCTAGGCCTTCATACAGATTTATTCTGTATATGTATTTTTTTCCAATTTTAGTCTTCCAACCTACACCCAAGAGAAATTTCAGCAATTTGAAGCTGTAAGAAGGGATCACTATGCTTTGTTTTTAGCATATTCATATTGCTTAAACTTTTCTGTCCACTACAGCCATATATCTTCCAGAAGAATATTATTTTGAGAGGAAGAGAGCCATTGCCAGTAACCCAGTGGGGCTGAAATAATCAGCATTTATGAAGATAAGTAACTTACCTAAGCCAGAAGTCTTGGCACAGGTTTCTACAATTTACAAATTTGCTACTATTTCTGTAGGGCTTGAGTTCAGGATCCTTCTTCAGCCAGCTCATTCTTACACTTTTTTTCCACATTCCCAATCTGCTGTACCCCCAATCCATGTTTAAACTCGCCTTAGGTAGGTGTTGGCATGTTCTCTTAAACTGGCAAGAAAAAATAGGAGAAAAACAAATACTCGGGCTCCTAGGGGAGAAGAGAACAAGTGACTTGAGTCTTTAATACCCTTTCTACCAAAACAAGATCAGGCTGCTTAGGACCTGACACACTATTACAGGTTGGTAACCATGCATAAGACGACAGTGGTGATTATGTGTGGCTCTGGAAGAAACAATGACTTTAGAAGACTTGATGTAGATCATTTGATCTGAGACCATAGGTTTCGCTTTTCCTATGCATTTGAATTGCCTTTCATAAAGCTATCTCTCAGTAGCACGATTCCCAATGTGCAAGCACTAACTAGGATAACAAGTCGATAAACACTCCCTTTCCTTCTAAACTCACTGTAGGTCATGTTGCCATCAATTACTCTGTTTCTCCACTCTACAGCAGAGGGTTCAAAACCTGAAGAAGGTTAGCACCAAAGTGATCTAAATACCAAGTGTACTTTGTAGTGCTGGGTTTTTTGGTGCCCCAGCTGGAAGCATTCAGGCTCAGATTCAGCCCATACAATGTGACAGCTGTCTGAAACCCACAGCATTGGAGTTGGTCCCCTTAATTTCCTTTGATAGTCGATGGAGTGAGCAGGACTTCTGCAGAGAATATTTCTGTTCACCTAAACCCTATATGACCCTTTGCTGTCTGACTACCAGAAAAGGTTACAGTGCTGATGGTCCTCACATGGGTCCTGCAGGTGTACACCTGCCCAAAGTAACATGGGAGACAAACTGGGCCAGTGAGCATCAGTTTGAGAGCTATCACCTATTCAGTTAAGACTGCAGGTGTCAAAATCTCCTGTAAGCTAAGCAGAAAGTGCTACGATGCCATATACTCAGTATTAGCTGACAAACTTGAAAACAGTCACCTACATGATGGAAAACGTGGGTGGATCAGCCATGGGAGGGAAATGATTTGTGGATTCTGGAGATTGTGATACATATTGTGGCAGACAAACTGTGTTGACAGCCAGGAAAGCACTTATTCTCAGCATAAAACTGTGGGCTTCATGATTGTGGTTAAAATAATACCCTTGGCACTGCAGGTCAAGTTGTGCAGTGTTTGTTGCACTGCATAATCACTGTGCATCTCTGCCAAGAGCAGAGGCAGCATTTGCAATGTGCCAGCCAGCACTTTTCCTAAAGTGTAGGTAAAAAAATCCATGAGAAAAGAGGGAAAAAAAAATAATCAGAAAACAAAACACAACACCAGCATTCGTGTGTGTTTCTTCTTGAGACTCAAACTTCATTCCCTTTCTGTCATGACCAAGGTGATTCTACGTTCTCCAGGAGACAACTGGGATTGTTCACCTTTAGGGTGAACCATGCATGAAACAAGACTTGAAATTTTCTTGCAAGGTTTGTGGCATTGAAGGGTTTTGAATCTTCAGCTTACCACCCTGTCAGTACATTATCTGACTGGCTGGACTTGTAATTGAACTAATACTGAACTCTTTTGCTTCTCTCCCCAGGTTGGGGAAAGATCCTTAAGTAACATTTCAGGAAAGGAAAATGAAAATTGTGTCTTTCTTTCTGCTGCCCCATCTCCCAAGCACCTCCGCCTCCTGGGTGAGACTGAGGCAACTTGCATTTAGGACAAACCACTTAGTTTACGCATATGCTTCAGTCCATGTGTAAGTTTTCTAGGTGACAATTTTATTGGGGAAAATACTGTTCAGATTGTGTGCACAAAACAAATGGCTTGTAAATATTTAAAAAAAAAAAAAGAAAAAGAGGAAAAAAGTTAATTTTCAGTTGTGCAATAAAATTGTGAAATAATCCTCTCAATTCCTTTCCAATCCCTGACTTGACATGTGCTGGTTTCAGGAGCTGGTTTTCAGTTTCTGGCTGTTGTTTCTTCATACAGAAACAAACAAAGAGGTCATGGACTGTTTTGTGTTCATCTTTGAGCTTTTTATTACTATTTGATTTTGTATTGTCATTCCCTTTAATCTGGTTTATTCCACCAACCCTGGGTCAATTGGACATATTAGTACAAGGCTGTTCCCACTGCAGACAGGTGAGTCATTATCTGCTCAGTGTTAATCATATGTTTATCTGCTTTACTTGACATCCTGCATGCCGTTGTCTTTGTGTAATCAAAGATAAGACTTTAGTAGATAAGGGGAGTTTATTCAGCTCATATTTAGAGTATGACAACAAGCAGACTGAAGAGGAATGACACCTCACCAACAGCATGGAAGTAAATCCAGCTAATAGGTTAGCATTGCAAATGCTTTATGTGCCAGATGGAAGCATGGATTTTCCATTATACAGGAGTCCTTCATTTGGTAACAGAAAAATACCATGCAAAAATCAAAAGCCTTCACTTCGCTGTTAATTAACCTTTGCTGATAGGTTTCTCAGGTGCTCAGAGCTGCAATTGCACCTCCCATAATCTCACAGCTGATGCATCCTTTAGCACTAATAAGTGGAACCATAGGACTATAGCTCTCTTCCTCCCTCCTTCCTTTTTACTTGGTGGCCTGAGGCTTCTCTACAGAACTTCATTATCAAGAAATTAGGAAGGAGGTAAGAGTGGGGACGCAGGTCAGCTGCATAATCCTTTGTGTTTGTGTTTTGTTTGTTTTTTTTTAACTGAAATTCAAAGTAAAGTCTGCTATAAGAGTGTGTTTGCTGGGGGTGACAGCACAGATACTACATTTGTAGGGATATCATAAAGAATAAGATGTCCCTGAATGTGGGTTATGGAGCCTCTCTTAAAGACCGAATAGAATATGAGCAAAAACAAGTGTAAATTGGGAGGCAAGCTGACTTTAGAATCCTAGAATAGTTAAGGTTGGAAAGGACCTTAAGATCATCAAGTTCCAATGATTACAGAATCAAATGGATTTTGTGTGGTGCAGAAACAGGCTGGGAGTCCAAGAAGACTTAGAAAGAATGAACTTTGGATTCATTATCAGAAACATAAATGCTTGGAGAAGTATATATACATATAAATAGGTAGAAAAGAATTCACAGAAAAAGATGAAGGACTGGAAATGTACAAGTGGGAGTTTTATAAGCTGAAGTCTGCAATCATTGGAGAGAAAGAAAGAAAAAACCTGCAGGTGTAGCTCCCTTAAACTCCCTTTCTTTGCAGCTAGGCAAAGCTACCTTGTACTGGGAAATGAATGTTTGAGCAGGTGCAAGAAGTGAATGGCATTAACTGTGTAAATAGCAGCTGATTTTCAATAATCAGGCTCCCAGAAGAGATGCTCTGCCAATGCTATTTCCATATTACTCACAAAGCTTCCTGCCTATCCACCTCTGACAAACTGGTAATAAAGAACAGTGCTTCCTTTAGGATTTATGTTAAATATTAATGCTCCAGGACAGATGCAGTAGGGCAGATTACCCCAGGGTCAGAAGTTATGTTTCATCCAAAGGGGGCAAATTGAGTTCCCAGGGCTGAAGTAGTGATGGGGCATTACCTGCTTTTGTACCTACTCTCCTCCAATCTCTCTGTATGATTCCCAGTGGTCTTTGTGTAGCCGCATTTGCCTTCAGGCTGCTTTAAAAGAAGAGTTAGCTAGTGACCAGTTCATTCAAATAGATGGGGCATAAGTGCGTGTGCGCTGCCTCAGGGTATGTTATGAAGTTCAAGAGCCAGGTGTTAGTCTGGGAATTGCAGAACGGTTCAAGTTGGAAGGGACCTTAAAGATCATATAGTTACAACCCCCCTGCCATGGACAGGGACACCTTCCACTAGAACAGGTTGCTCAAGGCCCCATCCAGCCTGGCCTTAAAACAAGAGTTCTTCCACAGATTTATCTGTTAAAATTACATAAAAGAGGGTTATCTATCTCCCTAGTTTGCCACTTGATTTTTTTTTTTTTTTTTTTTTGTTTCTCTCTGGTTCCACAGACCAAATCTGGCTACCATTCTTCACTTTGCTATCACACAAAAGCAGTCTACAATATCCCTCCTTTCTCTCCCCACTCAAATTATACCTCAAGAATAACTCTTATATGATGGTAATATGAATCGCATGCCCTGTATGGTCAATGTAGTTGTAAGGTACCCAGTGTCTGAAGGGAAAGAAGATCTAATGCACATGTCAAAATTTGGATTTCATAGCCCAGGCACTGGGAGATGCTGAAAGCTTTAGTCTTGGTAATTCTGTATTTCAACCTAAATAAAAGCATAGCATATTCATTCAAAGCCAAAAAGGGGTGGCAGTTGTACTAACCCAAATGTGGTGAAAACCTGTGGGGAAACCTATTTAGTCATTTATTGGTCGCTAAATAGCTTATGTATACCAGGAGATAAATAGTATTTTGCAAACATTCACCCCCCCAGTTTGTCTCCAGAGCTGGCAATTTCAGGTGGTAAATGGCAACAACCTCTCAGAGCTCTCATTTCAGGCTTTTGCTGATACAGCGTCTTCATTTATGTTGGGTTCTGATTTTGAAGGTTAATTTTACAATTATAAGTGCTCTATGTAATTTTTTTAAACAAAAGGCTGTGTTTGGAAGTGGCCACCAGGGAGAAAGATGAACAACTCTAATGGGTTCATTTCATCTTCTGCTTCAGGGCATAACAACAGTTCTTAGAAGCAATTGTTCCTCTTTCCTGAACTGCATAGACAAGTGTGAGACATCCATATAGAGTTGCCTTTCCTTTAACATGCCCTTGGATTATTCTTTCACTTGAGGACTCCCATGTATTTCTTGCTGAGAATAGCTCTTTTAGCTTGTTTTCAGGGAGCAGCCCACCTGCTTTCACCCTGTTAGTCTCAGCACTGCTCATAGAGAGACCCAAGTCCTTGTCCCTTCTTCAGCTGATTAAACACTTTCTCAGTGCTAGGGGAGCACGTACCTGCTCATTGCCTACTCAGCTAGAGCAATGAATGTAACAGGTGCAAAAACTTTACTTAGATTTGTGGTAAAGAAAATGGGTGATCTGTACTACTGCTACAGTGTACTGATGTGTTGGTTTGTAATCTAGGGGAAGTTTGTAAAGTCAGGCTTTTCCAGGTAATCAGGCTTGGTTTCCTGGACAAATCATTAGGAAGCTTTAAGGAACATAACATCCAGAGATTCACAGGCAGACCCCTCATTTAGATTTCAGACTCATCATAGATGTCTGTTAATTACCCAGAATGTTGTTTGCCTTATATATTTGATAACAGTGCCTCAGACAGTTTAATATCCTGTGACTAATTACTTGATTAATGTCATATTTCCCTAACTAGGATACTTTGCCTCCTGGCACGCATGAAACATTAGCTGCAAGGACTTTATGAGTTGTCCATTTAAGGCAGTTAAGGGTTTTTTTAGCAGCACTAGGCAAGATGCTCAGTGTGGCTGTATTCTGGAGGATGGGGATGTATAGTGGTCTCCCATAAGGGCACACAGGCTCTAGTTACAACACGTTGTATTGCTGGGTCACAAGGCACCCAGTGTTTACACGTTTGTTTCCCTTTGGCTGAAAGCTGGTGGGATCCTTTATGATTTAGTCCTGCCATCAATCTCTTGATGAGAAATCCTATAAAAAAACTCAGAAAGTTTTGTTCTTTGTGTGTCTTTGGGGATCACTTGGATTGTCCCATATGGATGTCTTCAGATGTTTCTGCAAGGAAACTTGGTCCTCAAAGGCTCAGCTAAAAGATAGCAAACACGAGATGCTCCAGTAACATGTATTGGTCAGCTTGGCTCCAAAATTTCTTTAATAGGGGAATAAGCATCACAGCTCAGAAGGCTGCTACACGGCTCCATCAAACATC
This sequence comes from Ara ararauna, assembly GCA_028858755.1. Lineage (NCBI taxonomy): Eukaryota > Metazoa > Chordata > Aves > Psittaciformes > Psittacidae > Ara > Ara ararauna. The sequence goes on along the minus strand of CM054376.1, from coordinate 91,295,110 downwards.
AGACGCAGCTTTCAAGGATGTGAAATGACACTTCGTAATGACAGCATTTATTTATCTATTAAGAATTTTTAAAAAATCCAGTACTGCCCATTCTCAGTCCTGAAGTAACATTCCTCCTTGGAGCTCAGCTCTTGTTTTAGTGATGTTTGTCTTCAGTCTTTCTTGACTTCTCTTTGTATTTTTCCATAATGCAGTGGCTCTTCAGATAATGAGGCTGTGGCTTTCATATGGGTAGGCTGGAAGCCTGCAAACCACAGGACACTTCAAGTGCGAGGAGAAGAACTGCCATGCAGATATCTCCTTGCTCTCTACAAGTTACTGCTTCACAGGAGTATTTGCACAATGTCCCTCTGAGGTGCCTCAGGCTGGCAGAGTGGGAAATCTTGGGCTATTCCAGTGAGACTCAGTGGCTTCCTTAGGGTTACCTGGGAAGGAGCAGAGCTACAAATCCATGTTGCTATGTCCCTGCACAGTAAATCCATTAACAGAGCATTATCATACTTTTGCTTTCCATCATAGCAGAGTGTTTGGTACTGTACTTCAAGAAGTTCATGGATCAGAGCTTTCTTCTGACAGAGAATCACCTTGCTATAGGACCATCTGCCTACTCATGGTCCGACTTCATTTAGTTGTGTTTCTCCCTGCAGAGAGGGCAAGTTTATTCTGAGCAATAGAATCAATCCACCAGCTCTGCTCATTCCAGTTAAGTGTGAGGTATAGGACCTTAACTTTTAGTTTTCCTTAAAATAACAATAGGATGTTTAATTTTCAGCTGGAGCCTGTAAAAGTCCTTCTGCCGCAGTGCTACTCAGCTGCAACAAAACACATCAGAGGCCTGGCAGTTTATCTGCCCTTCCTCACACAGCAAGGAGCAGTCACAGCCCTGACCCTGAGCTGGGTGACTTCTCCCTTCATGCCTTTGACTTGTCAGGAAAGGCAAGAACCATGCACTGGAGGCCCCTTTCAGCTCAGTGTCTTGTGTCTGGTGGTTATTTATCACACCTGAATCTTTGTGAAATGTTTGTTTCATGAAAAACAGATTTAAATTGGATGGTTCATTGATTTGATTTAGAAAAGTGATTAGTACGGCAGTGGAAACTTGTTAATCAAAGATTTATAACCCAGCTGTTTGGAGGGGGGGGGATCAGATGGAATTTTACTGCTGATTCCAGCACTCAGTGCAGTTTGCTTTACAGGCTGTTGCAGAGCTAAAGGCACAGTACCATTTAGTTACTGAAAAGGAAATTATTTCACCGTGTCACATCTCTCCTTGGCTTTGACTAGAAAAGAAAGGTGTAGAGCTATATATGTGCATGCATTGTGATGAAGCAAGAAATGTGCAACTGGATCCCTCCTTTTGGGACAGAGCTGCCATGCTATGTTTTCTGGCTCTCTTTGATTGAAGTCTTATACTTCTCTTGATAGGGAAACAGTGGTCTGATGGCTGCCAGGATTGTCCTTTGTAGGTACTTTTATTTCTGTACCTACCCCATCTTTGGAGTTCAGGAGATGAGATCAAGATGAGAAGTAGATACTGAAGCCCTACACCAAAGGCTGTACTACTCGGTGACCCCTGAATATCCACCCTCCATTTACCGAGTCCTGTGATGTAGGAAACAGGGCTTAGCCCCTTTTAGAACTGAGTTATCTGAAGTAGGTTGAGGTTAAGTGGCTTGTAAATGCGTCAATAACTCCAAAAAAACCCTCCAACTAGCTGAAAAGCCTCAGCTATATTAAAGCCCATGTTCAGCGTGTGTGAAGGGCTCCTAAATGTTATCACCTCCAGGCTGCTCCACAGAAAAGGAAAAAAAAAAAAACCCAGGCTTTGCAGAGCAACCAGCCTGGTTGTTTTCCCTTTACTGTACAGAAGAGATTGGAGAGAAAGGTAAGGAAATGGGAGGGAGGAAACCTGTAAAGGGCTTGTCCCACATTCTCACCAGACACCCGGGGGTAGGAAGTTCCCACTGCTGTGTGCCAGCCTCTCTGGAGAGGTATAATGAAGTGGTTAATGGATCATATTTCACCTGGAAGCCAGAAACAGGTGGAATAATGCAGGAGTCTTTCCTGGCACTGTGCTGTTTAACATCTTTATCAGCTACTTGGAGGATGTGGCAAGGTGGGTTTTCATCATGTTCTCAGGTGACACAAAGCTGGTGATGGCAGCTGGGCAGGTCAGTGCGATGGTGGGCAGCGTGGTGGTCCACCTGAAATACTACATCCAGTTTTGAGCCCAGACATTGACAAACTGGAGTGAGTTGAGGGGAGGGCAAGCTGGTTAGGGATTGGATGGAGCTCTTGCTCTCTGAGGAGCAGATGAGGAAGCTGGGCTTGGACTTCAGGGGTACCTAGCCATAGATACCTTGTGTCTAAGAGGCGGCTACAAAGATGGAGCTAGGCTCTTCACAGTAGTGCATATCCTCCATGCAAACTCACCCAACCTATAGAGAAATTCCTGTAACCACCTACCCATCACAGCCCTGCTTTACCCAAGCATCTGCCTGAATTGCTTTCCTGTTGGCATCTCAGTCCCAACCCTTTCTGGGAGCCTAGCAAATCCAGGCGCTCTCCGGCTTTTTCTGCGCAGCAGCTCTCCTGCCCTTGGATGTACTTTGCTCCTGCCGCTGCATAAACTAGCCTGTATTGCCATGACCTGAAGTTCATGGTCATAGGCAGGCAGTATTTTATTATTATTTAATGCATGAAAACTCTTACAACAGCTCAAAACTTGAGTGCTTTACTTTTGGAAACAACTGATGCAGGCAATAGCCTGAAAGAATGACCCAGGATTGTAGCTCCTAAGTGGGTAAGTTAGCACCCACCTCTGTTCTGCACCCTATTAATTGAGACTGCAGTTCTGCTTGGCATCTTATGAGTGATGTCAAGCTGCACAGTCCAGTGCCAAAGGCTTAACCAGGCATACTCTAAAGATACAGAAAAACCATGCAGCACAAAACTGATTATCATCTCCCCATCTTCTAGCTGAAAGATGGTAGATAGTAACTCAAACCACTGTGCATAGCAAATGATTCAGGAAAGCCAATTGCATGGGCTGCAAGCCTGATGAAATAAAAATTGTCTGTACAGAATGGGTCAGATACGCAGATTACAGGTCCTTGTTTCCCCACACTGTGGCACGTAGAGCTGTTGGGGGTTGTATCAGTGAAAGAGAGAGCACAAGCAGGACTAGGCTGCCCCAAGTCTGCAACAGGAAATACCCTAGTTAATTCACAGATTGCCGGCAGTGTGGGGACTCAGGCTGGCAAACAGGGACACTCCGCTTGCTTTCGGGAGTGAATCGGTGTGTGCATGGGCTGGCATTGCCCTCTGCTGGCTGCTGCTCCGTGAGTGATGCTGGGTGCCCGGGTGTGCTCGGCTTTCTGGGACTTCGACGGGTTTCTTGCCGTGCTCATCGCAGTCTCTCCTTCCCTCAGTATGATAGGAAGCCCAGCGGGTGGTTCTGCTTTTCTGGTGGGTAGGGTCCAGCTTCAAAGTGTACTTAACACTTTGTTCCGCTTATTTTTCTCCTGTGGGTGTGTTTTTGGCCCTGTCTTCTTCTTCTCTCCCTCAGTAAAAAAAGTTGCTGCCTCTCTCTGTAAGAGACGTCATTACCCACTGTGTTAGCAACTCCCTGAAAATGCTAGCTTGTGTTTTTAACAAGTCAGCTAGCAATTGCAGTGTAAAATGCTGAATAAACAGGGCAGGATCCCTTTGGAGGCAGCCAGGAAGCTGAAAGAGCTTTCTTTCAGTTTTATTGACTTTCAGTGTACTGGTTAACGACTTTCTTTCTGCTCTTGCATAAATTTCTGGGGCATTATTCCCTGATGGACACAGGCCCATTGCTTTTAGTGGCATTGCATTAAAAAAGAAAAAAGCTCACAGCCCCAACAACTTTAAGTCTTTAGTGGTCTCCTATATTGGATTGCACACATTACACTCTGCAGTCTTCCCCTTGCAGAGCTGGTATCTTCCCGGGAGAAGAAGCATCACTTGACCAAGGTACAGGACTGAAGGGAAGCCAGATTTCAGGAACACAGAATGGAAAAGACTGGCTTTTTAATGAATTGTTCCAATCTCACAGAGCAACAACAGCCAAGCTAGTCTCTCAGGGACTGTTTTTCTTTTGCCCTCCTACCGAGCACTGTATTCCTCCACCGGAAGGGCTTATGCTGCTGTCTGGTGGGTTGCACAAGCTTTTATTGCTGGAGACAAGGAAGTTAAGAAAGAGCATGGGGGGAAAGGTTGGTTGGAAATTATTTCCCGCCATGTTCACACTTCAGAGCATGATGACACTGCTGGCTCAGTTCCTTCTTTGATTTGACTCCCAGAGTCTCCCCAGTGAAACATTGCAAACACCTTTCACAGGCAGAGCAACCAAACACTGGGAGAAGGCAAGAGCAGCCATGAAAATAGGGTAGGCATCACTCATCAAAGGCGAGAAATGGACATTATTGATATTTAACAGCCCTCAGCTCCCAGTGGTGCTGGTGCAACAGACATAGCAGTTATCACCAAAATAAACAAACACCTTTGGTGATGGTAGCCTGCAAAACTGGGCCAAGAAGCAAAAACCTAGGGGAAGAGCAGGGGATGAAAAGAAGCTGGAAAAAGGTCTCAGGACACTACTGCAAAAGATTGTGAAGGATGCTCAACAGCGAAAGAACCTGTAGGTGAAGGTCTTGCTGTCTGGGGCTGAGTACCTAGATCCAATTCAGGTGGAGCTCATAGGCAGGTAAGATGTGTCAGCAGAGTCCAGGAAAATGGAGTTGGACAGATGCAGGTACAAAATCGCTGTTAAGAGCCTCTCACTGAGAGGATTATCATGAAGCACTGATGTGAGACACAGGTCAGGCACCTTAAATGAGCTGGAAGGAGGTGCCCCCTGCATCTTCCAGTTGTAAGGAAAATCTTGCAAAGGGAGGCAGAAGCCACTAATGTGGGCATGAAACCACCTGGCTTCCAGATCTGGCACTGCAGTGGCCTCAGATAATCCACTGCATCCTTTAGTGTCTGTTCTTAACTAGACAGAAAATTGAGACACTCTTGCAATTGCTTTGTAATCTGATAAATTGTCTGCTATGGTAATAAGTTCTTGTTGTGATTGACAGTGATGCTCCTGTGGTAGAGCAAATTTCCAGACTAGTATCATGGAGTAGAGCCTAAGCTGGGCCTTTATTCCATACAGTAATATTGCTTCTCAGTGGCTTGGATCCTGTTCCTGCCAGCTGAGAAAGAGAGATAGGATCAGTTTATCTCTTTCCCTGAGTACTTGGGACATTATCCTGTGCTGGACATAAGCTGATGGTCCTTGGAGACATAACAGCAACAAAGAACATGGACCTTAGTCTCAAATTCCCCAAATTGAGGTGCACTGCTCTCAGCTAAGCATCCTTTGATGTGGATGCCTGGAGAATCAGGTGGAAGATCTCTCTCATGACTAATAAACAGAAATCAGTGGTTTGCTCAGTGTTGTTTTGCACTCAAGATGATTGGCAACAACAACAAAAATACAGATGGTAAATCATGTAGAACTTGAGAAGCTCCTGCCCTGAAACTTTACTCTGAAGGGTCAGCAGCAGAGTGATGATAATCTAGTCCGAAAACAGCTGTTCCTTGGGGAGCAGAAAATAACTCGTTTGGGGAAATCATTAGTATAATGATTTTTTGTTTCTATTTGAAACTTTATCTGCCTGTTTTCTGCTGCATTTTGGGTTGGTTTGCAGTTTTGGTTTCAGCAAAGACAACAGCTTCATCTGAAGGGCCACCTGCTTATGATGTGCATTGCTGCCTGCACTCTGCAGGTCAGAGTGACAAGGGGAAGGAGGAAAATGAAGAAATGGTTAATTATAGCCACTGTTCTGCCACTGGAGACTCCTGGAAAACATCAGTCACCTTCCTGAGTACCTCAGAGCAGTTACAACAGGTTTAATAATCTGAACAAGGTGAAAGTCTGTATGAGGTAGAGAGAAATCTCTGAGGATGCATTGGAAACACTTGAAGGAGGGTAAGTAATATGTCAGAATGACATTATGGTTGGGGATAAGGTTATCCAAGAGACATTCTTAGCAAAAGACCCAAGGAGTGAACAGCTGTTCCCCTGGGAGTGTGCTGCTCTCCCTACAGCATGAAAGTGCCTGGCTAAAGGACAGGAGTCACATTTGCATGACCCAAATAACAGAATTCAAAGTGTGCTAATGATCCAAGCTATTGCATTTGGCACTGACTGGTAATTTGGGTAACCCACTCTTCATCATGGAAATGTCTAAATGAACTTCAGAACTTGTAAGCTTATGCCCCACAGTACACAGAGCATTCTACTTCATCCACTGCTGTTACATTCAGGACAGAGACTAAAAGCTCTTCTGACATTAAGCCATTTCTGAGAGTTGTACCCGCTAGGGTATAGTCCTGTATCTGTCACCTTTGGAGAATTCTGTGTCAAGATGAGGAGGAAATTTCAGGGATGATGTACCCAGGGGAATCTGTGTTGCTGCTGCCTGTGGTGGAAACAAAGGGATAAGACCAAGTTTTGTCAGTCAAGTCCTTTGAGAATGACTAGCATGGAGCCTTTATTGTGGGAATAAGGGAGCACTTGGGGAGGAACAGAGTTCAGGAGGTACTGACTTGTGTTAAGTTGCGAGATCCCTGTTTATGGCTGGGTAAGTTCCAGGGAAGTCTTTTCTAGGCCTTGTCTTGGTTTCCTTCCTGAAAAAGAGGGAATTAGGCTCAGTGCCTCTACCTATCATTCTCTCTTACATGCTTCTTGGCACAGGGACAGTACACCTCTTCAGGTCAAAGCTCCTTATATCATTTACATCTACATTGATTGGATTATCCGCAGACACCATAAAGCTGCAGGTTTAAAGTACCTGCAGTGACTGCAGCATGTTTTACACAGGTTATTGGTGTGATGCTCCAGGGGGATCTGAGTCAGTCAGGATTTTCAACAAGCCAAATGAACTAATTCCTCTCTGTACAGCCAGCCCAAAGAAAATTGTATTATAACACAGACAGGGTTATCCGGTACAATTGATAAAAATTTTACTCATGCTTGGAATAAAAGAGTTCTTCAGTGGGTTTGGCTGAAGGACATATAAGCCTGGGAGTGTAAATATGCTTTGTGATGCTCTCTAGTGACTTGTATGCCTTGAGTAAGTTGAGGTAAGACAGGCTGTGAATCTAAATTATGTTGTCGTTCCTGGATAATTCCATGGGTGGCCCAACTTAATCAGTGTTTCATCTCAAACACAGTCTGATTTCTTGGGCTGCAAAAAAGCCAATACACTTCAATGAGACAAAAAAAAAAAGGAATGTTTAATCCTATGTGAGAAAAACTCATGTTTTTAACTGAAGCTTCCACTTCATTTATCACAGTGGGCTCTATTACCTTGTCCTCGGAATCCACATCATTTCAGGATGCCAAAGAAAAACTCGTCTTGGGAAGCTATGTCCTTCTGCTCCAAATGCTATAGTTAGCTAAATGTCACCTCTAGAAACACTGTAATTCAAGTTAGTGGGCTGTATGGGAATATTTGTGAGAATTTGATTTGCTTTTATCTGTCTTTGTGGCCATAATCTCAGATCCTAGCATTGCCCTTTCAAAATGCCAAATGCAACAGCTTGGATCATTAGCACACTTTGAATTCTGTTATTTGGGTCGTGCAAATGTGACTCCTGTCCTTTAGACAGACACTTTCATGCTGTAGGGAGAGCAGGGAGGGAAAGGGGCATAATATTTAAAATACCACAGGAAAATTCTCATGTCATGTACAGTGTTGTAACTCCAATGAAACCAAATAGACCTATCCCCAGCTTAACTGGCATGAAAAATTTGCCCACGTGTGAGAGGTTTATTATTAACCCATTTCCCTCTTTGAAATTTCATTTCCCCTGCAGTATTTATCATCAAGTTTGCTCACTACACGTTTGACTTTGAATTGTATTTCTTCTCTAAGAGCCTAAGTTTCTTCAGGGTGATTCCATATAGAAACCATATTGAGGAGGAAGAAAAGGCAAAGCTTTGGGCAACCTCTTTTTGTACATGCTGCCTCCCAGCCACACAGGCTGCCACCCAGCCATACAGGCTGCACAACTGCCAGAATTGCAGGGAGATGCTTCATTGAGCTCTGTGGTATCTGCAAACCCTCCTAACCTCTGCTTCCTCTTGTTTTTTCTGTCTTATTTTGATCACTTCTCAATTCCACAGTGAAGTTTGTACTCAAAGTCATGCTAATCTGTTGCCACAATTCTTGCCAGAGAAATTGTTTTCTATCTGAATGTGTTAGGTTGGGGAAGTGGAAGGGCATAAAAGGGGCTCTTGCAGAGATAACACAGTAGATTAAATATAAGTGAGGAAAAGAGAGGTGAAAGGCTGGGTTCTGAATAAGAAATGGAACTGTGTGAGGAAAAAGCAAAGAGGAAAAGGAGGAAGGACAATCGGAAGAAGAACAAGAAAAGAGATGTAGAAACTGAAAAGCAGCAGTCATGTCACAGGCATGACAAAACCTGATCAAATAGAAGGAAAAGCAACAGCAGAATGAGTTAATTAAAAATAAAATGTAAGAAAAAATTGAATGGCCAAGCGCTAATCAATCATTGTCAGTAACACTACTGTATGATGCGTTGCTTTCCATTGGCATAACATATGCACCTGGACAGATTCTTCCAACATCATGTTTTATCACACACCTCTAAATACGTAATTGTTTGTCAGTAGAAGACCTACAGGTAGACAGCTATTTAGGCTTTTGGCCAGCTCCACTCACATCCCCACAAGGGAGTCTGTTGCCTTTCTATGTACATATAGAATCATAGAATAGTTAGGGTTGGAAAGGACCTTAAGATCATCTCGTTCAACCCTCCCTGCCATGGGCAGGGACACCTCACACTAAACCATGCCGCCCAAGGCTATGTCCAACCTGGACTTGAACACTGCCAGCGAGGGAGCATACACAACTTCCCTGGGCAACCCATTCCACTGCCTCACCACCCTTACAGGAAAGAATTTCTTCCTTATATCTAATCTAAACTTCCCCTGTTTAAGTTTGAACCCGTTACCCCTTGTCCTCTCACTACAGTCCCTCATGAAGACTCCCTCCCCAGCATCCCTGAAGGCCCCCTTCAGATACTGGAAGGCTGCTATGAGGTCTCCACGCAGCCTTCTCTTCTCCAGGCTCAACAGCCCCAACTTTCTCAGCTTATCTTCATATGGGAGGTTCTTTCTATGTATACACTGAAAAGGGAGAACATTTGCTCTGAGCTGCCATTTATATGAAATATACGTGTCAGAATTGCAGTGTAACTTGTAACACACGCAGACGGAGAAGCCAAACTAAGAATTCACTGACGACCTTAAATTTGGCATTTCCCAGCTTTCAAATGCTTCAGTTTACAGCCTTGATGTTTTTAACAGTTTTTTTCTCTGCAATTATAAACAATACTTTGCATTTCTCTGATGTAGTCTGCCCAAGAATTTGATAGTGTTCTATAAACGTTTTTGTGATTAGTCATGACAGCAGCCTTTTGAAGTAAGTAACTATTACCGTTATTTCAGCTTTTGAAATGAGCACATGCAGAGATCATGCTTTACTGAGAATCACACAGGATGTCAGTGGATCAGAAGTGACAGTCTCTTCTACATCCTGACCTGAGTTTTGACCTTCATCCACACTTCTTTTTCAGCTAAAAAAAAACCCTTTTACAGATCACAGAATTGCATTTGTGACTGCGTGAGGCCACCTCCCATCCACAGTAAGCCTGAACAGGGTGCTCATTAACAGTAGCATACCCAGGCAGCCTGGGGTTCACTGCAAAGGGCCACATGAATACTTGATGAATAATAAAATGGACTGGAAAAATTCGGAAAATGGAGGTGAGGTCTTCTGTAATGGCTATCTGAGTTACTGATGACAGGGCATCATTAAATTCTTGTTAGCTGAGTTTAAATTTGGCCTCCTTTAAATAGTTTCTTATGTGTCCATCAGCAAAGGTCTTCTGTGCATCATGTTGCCTTTTGATAAAGTAGTCTCTGTCTGTTGGTAAGCTAATTACTCATGTTTTCATCCTGCCTGGTAAACAGATCTCCCCTTATTCTTACAGCAGTTCATGCCTCACTTGTTTTCTGGTAGACTGCTTTATTTCTTCTGTCAAGTTATAAAGGTCTTTTCTTCAAGGGAAGTAATAATAAGCATTAAAAACAAGTTCAGACTGAAACTTTATAGTCTTTTGGCTATGTACAGGCAAAATATTTCATGAACTCAGAGCAAACAAAGCTTCATTCTTCCTGTACTTACCTTTTCACTTTGTCCTCATCCCTATGACCTCACATTTTACTTTTACTAGTTTCTGTTTCTTAAAAGGTGTCTATAGTGTTTCCATCTCTAAATCCCTTCACAGAGCTTTTCCAGATCACCTTCCTGGGCTGTCTCCCAGAACAGATCTTTCTTCTCTCAAGATGTATACAGTTTGGTTTTGGGTACCATCCCTGGAACACAAGACAGTGTTTGAAGCCTCTGTGAGGAGCCAGTGGTAGTAGCAGCAGGAAAAGGAGATGGGCTGCCTCTCCTATTGTTTTGATTAATAATAAGAGTGTCACTTCAGCCCCCAACCAGCAGTGGCCCTCCTCCACAGTTAGAAACCAGTTTGTGAAAATCAGTCCTCCTTGACACCTCTTCTGAAACAGACCTTTCTTGACACCCACTCTCTTCCCTCCTCTTTGCCTCCTCCATCATGTGAATTGGACTGATGGATAGGCTGATAGTGTAAAGCAGCTTTTGCTGAAAAAAGGGGTAGATTGAGGTGTAAAACCTGGTGTCAAGATCATATTTCTTCCTGTGTGCTTTGGAGCTTCTGGCTTTTCTCCACTTGGTGATGAATGGCAGGAGGGAGGAAAAGGAGGTGTAGAAAGTCCTGCTTTCATTTGGGGAAGAATGCTTAGTGTGCAGTAAATTTGTCATATTTCAAACTCATTCTGGAATATGTTTTGCCAAGATTTCAGAGTTATAGGCCAATAAGTCAAATACCTTGCAAAATAGGTGCCATTATCCTCCTATTTTTCACCTGAGCTTGTAGGTAGCCCCATATATCCTTGGGTCACTCTGCAGCACAGATTTCTTCCATGTTCTGTTGCCTTATGTCACGTAAACTCCAACAGGAAAGTGATGTATGAATTAATGTATTTCATCAAAATAACCACTCCCAGAGCCTGGCAATGGTGCTCCAACAAAAGCCATGTCACTGATACAGCGTGCCACGAGGCGTCATCAGAATTTATTTTTGTTGTACCCAGAGGCTCCTATGGGCAGCAGCACAACTGCTTCATCACAGCAGATGCATCAGTATCTATTGCATTAGATACACAGCCAGCACCCTGCCATTGCTCCAGTGTTGAAATGTTTCACAGCATGCCTCTCCCCTTGTAACCGTACTTGGAAGAAATATTCTCACTTCTGCTCTGCGGTGGGAGAACTGAGGTACCACCAGCCTAATTCACTTTCCCAGAGGACTTTTTATGAGGATTAAGGATGGCTAGGAAGAGAAGGGGTCCACCTGACAAGCAGTGAAGTAAAAGCAGAGGCATTCAGTGCTTGCTTTTTCTTTTCTATTGCCTCAGTGTTTAATAGTACTGTTAGACTTTGGGCTGCCAGGTCCTCTGAGTTGGAGGACCATGGCTGTGGGAACAGTGATACTAGGAAACGTTTCTTTACCAAGAGGGTAAAAAATTGAAACAGGCTTTCCAGAAAGTATGGATTAAAAGATGGCTGCAGCATGATGATTAGAAGCCTAGGCAGGGAGGATGACCCAAAGTGTATCCACAGCTGTGGCAGGAGCTTGCAGAGGTTCCTTATTCCTTGTAGCACAGACCTTTATGGGAAAATTTTCCCATCACCATATAGTTAAGGACATGCATACGTCCCTAGAAGCTGTATTTGATAATGAGTTTTCCAAGTGATGGTAGCAGTGTGGAGGAAGGTTACTAGCACTGATCTTCTCTCCCTCTGTAGAAGATAATGAAGTGTCCATAAGACACCAAATGTTTCAGTTTTGTTTTTTCCCTTCTCGAATGGAGGATGGTGACTGCTGCCATGTGCTGTTGAGCATAGCTAAACTGCTGCTTGTTGTTATGACAATAGTGGGAGCAGACAGCTGTCTGCAGAGAGTGGGAAAGTGAGAAGAAGGGAAAATCACCTGAAAGAGGATCTTGAGGTTGGCAGTGGAAGATAGGCAGCAGGGGATGCAAGTGGGCACCCTCAGTGCCAATATCATATGGGAAGAAGACAAAACTCTCTTGTCCTGTATGGAGTTTACAGTAGAACTCTGAAGGAGGTGAAAGTCCTGCACATCAGGACCTAGAGCACCCTTGTAGGAGTGCTGCAGAGACAGGTGGGGAGGTAGGGTCATCCCATGCATCATGGGGATGCCTTAGGCACTTGCACAGGGACAGCCCTCAGTAGAGAGCAAAGAGGACAATGCAGTTACTTATTTAGATGCCTATAACCTCTCCTCAGCATTAATGCGTACAGGATGTTGGCCTTCATTTGCAAGTGTTCCACAGAAAGGGCTGCCTATAGTCTCAGCACTAAAAGCTGATAATTAACAGCATTTCCCATCCTTCACCCAAACTACTTCTGGAAAAGAGAAACTGGTATAATAAAGAGATGGATAGAGAAAGCACAATTGCAAATAGATTAAGGATTTTTATGTGAGAATAAGAAACTTTTATTAACAACACAAAAGAAGTTCATTAAAATGAGACAGCAGGAAATAACAGGCTAATGTTTTAGGCTATTCTAACTCTGTCTTTCCCCATTCAATTAAAACCTGTAGTAGACATTAAAAGAAGCTCTTTTTTTCTTTCAAATGAGTATTTACTGCTATATTTTTTTATTATGTGATAGTTCAGGAGCACCTGTATTAAATACCACACTTATTTTACTTTTGTCCAGTAGTTAAAGAAATTCAAGTTACATGCATGGCCACATTCAGTAATGCATTAGATGTACGTGTATGGTAGGGAGATTTTGGTAGTTAACAGTTTGTTTTAGTTTAGTGTCTCTAGAAATTTCAGTCTTCTGAGGAAATAACACAATTTTTGCTAGGGAGGATAACAGTAAGATGAAAAGATAGCTCAAGACTTTGCCTCTTGACTGTTATCTGTTAAGTATACCTGAAGCTGACAAACTCATCTTTGATCAGAGTCTTGAATGACAGATTAAATCCATCTCTGGTTTGTTTGATAGTATAGACCCAGTACTTTGCTACCCACAAAGTCAAGGAACATGGCCTAGTGTCCTGTCACCAGTCATAGCAGAAGACGCATGCTTGTACTGCCATTCAAGTGCTCTTGATCGTGGTAACAAAGCCCAAGTTAGTGCTGGAGCCAGACAAAAGTTTTCATTTGGGAATGGCACCATGACCCTGTGCCTCAGACTGCATTCAACAGCTCATTGGAGTGGACTTGGCCAAGCTGTCATGGGCATAGAGCAAAGACTGAAATGTGCCTACGCAACCTGGCTACAGCTCTCCTTCTGCTTTCCCAAGTGATGGCCTGTAAGTCTTGATGCCATTTCACCCTCTCTAGCTTGGTAATATGTCACTCCTTGTATTGACTTCCCAAGGCATTTTCATACCAGCAACCCAGCTGGGGATAGGCAGGTACAAGCATGTTTCAGCCAGACTCTCCCTTTGCCATCATTTGTAAATGCCGTGCCAATGTGAGGTGTATGCAGGAGCCACTTTTGCCAATACACACCTTCGGGGTCTTCCCTATTGAGGGCTTAAAGAGAGGGACCGAAAACATGCTCTGGAATACAGGATGTATTTTTTGACTTCAAAAAAAAAGCCATGGTCATCACTCAGATATAAGAGTCTAAGGAGCACTTTTCTAGGGCCATCATATCCAAAACTGGCTGCTTAAAGTCAAGCTTCTCAGAGAGTGCTTAGGCATCTAAAAGAAAGATTCCAATTTTTTTTCTCAAAAATGTTGAATATCTAACTTGATGTTTTCCCAAACCAGGCATCAGAATGAAAAATAAGTGTTGAAATGACATCGTGGTTTGTAAAGCTCTCTTACAGACGGAGGTGGAAAAATAAATTGAGGTTAACAAGACAAGTCAGGAAAGTGGAGAGGCAGGAAATTAAACCTTACTATTCTCAGCACTTATTTGGAGAAAAGAGATGAATAGCATTTTGTTTTGTAGCAAATATTTTTCACAATGGTTCCTAGCAAATATCAGCCACAGATCTTTGCTTTATCAGAAAGCTGGCAAGCAGCAAGACAAAGAGTACAGATGGGAATGCAGAGATGGAAAAATAAGCAAAAAGTATCCTGGCTTGTACCTTAAGTATGTTTAAGGTATTGCCCTGCTATCTAATTATAGGCTGTGCAGGAAGTAACAATTGTAGTTTAGATTTCTTGACATACTTATCTGCATGTCTTCTACTGCTTTCAACGGCAACAGATTGTTTTAGCTGCTGTTTTCCATGGTGGGTATTTGCCTCTGAATATATTCCAGGCAGAATCAGCCCAACTATTTCAGTGGTTCTGCAGAAAAACAGTAGGAGAGGCCACCCTGGAACTCAAATTTATCCATCCTAAAGAAATATTTGCAGCTTTTATTTGCAGTATGCATTTAAAGATATACCTCTGTAAAGCTATATCTTATTGTTGGCACCCACAGTTACTGAAACGGTCTTGCTTTTGATTACAGTTTAATCCTAAAAGAGAGCTCCCAGGATAACCATGGTCCAGACACATTATCCCTGTTAGCGCCAAGGAGAGACCCCATATTAATGCCTGTCAAAAAGCCAAGGACAGAACCATAGGGTCCCAACCCATAGTGCGGTCCCTCCTGGCGCGAGGTTGGAGATAGTTGGTGGGCTCAGCTCTCACACTGGCACCACCGAGGATCTCCATTCTCCTCCTGCTCTGACTGCAGTGTGATCCTGCACTTGCTCACCAAAATGGATTTCACTGCAGTGCTCCTTACAGACTATAGCATGGGTGCCAGTCTGACTTGAAGCACACCAAACTGTAGCTGTAGCACTGGTCTGGATAGTTCATTAATTTTGGAAAGCTTCTTGACAAAAACCTGATTAACCTGGGAGAGTGCTCCTAGTGCTGTATCTGCAGAGGACACTGAAAAGAGAAAGCTATGTTCATAGTTACAGGTGAGAAAATTCCAATTATTTTATATTCCTTAAATAAATATCACTACAGGATGAAAACTGTCCTTGGAGAGACAGTATAAACAGTAAAGGAGCTGCTTTCTTTTTTATGTGAAGAGTAAAGACCAGAGCAGCTGTGCTCACATCTAACTACACAAAATACCAGTGCCACAAAAGGGTAAACCACTGATTAGGAAAAAGTGACAAGAACACTCAGAGACATATGCAAAACCACCTCAGCCCTGTGCTGGGAGACAAAGTGAGGCAAATGCCTACAAGAAAACTCTTAACCCTTATTTGGGCTCAAGCATTACTGCAAGAGGCTGGACATTGTTGTCCTTGGATGATATGAAAACATCACGAATAAACAAATAGTGTGAAAATTTTATTGTTTCCAGTATTGAGCGATAATAATTAGGGAGCAATATGGGTTTTTTCTCTCTAAAAAAGCCTTTGTGTAAAATATCCACAGCTATAAAGGCACATAAAATGGGAACTACCAGGACTGTTCTGTGGAGTGTCCTGGATGGCAGGAAAAAAGTTAGTGAAGAAAGAGAGGGGAATAACTGCAATTTTTAAAGCACTGAGTTGTATTTTTCCTCATAAAATTTAGGATGAGGTCCACTTTATCCTGGAGGGACAGCAGCCTGATGGAGCTGATTTTTGGCTTATGGTAACAAGAGTCCCCCAAAAACAGATTCAGCTTCCAGACAGTTGCCAGTCACCCCCTCTCCACAGAGCTCTCAGTATCCTTTCCGGGTTTAGATCACCTTACTCTTTAGAAACAACTAGAAGAGATACCAATAGATGCTTTGCCGATTATATAACTGAGCACAAACAGATCACTCCTGAGTGATCCTAAATACTACCTGTGGACAGTGTTTTGTTAAAGCAAAACTGGCTGTGGTGGCATGGCAATGGGCATCTTTTGACCAAAGCACCTGAGACTTCAACCAGCACTACCTGTTACCCATGAAGTCTTGCCAGATGAAAGGGTGGCTCATCCATGGAGAACTGAGGCACAGGCAATTTCTGATCAAAAAGATCTGTTTACTTGGGTGCTCTGTTTTCATCTATGAGGATGTACTGTTCAAGTTTCAGTTTGCTTTGGGGTGGGGTTTTTTTCTGATTGTGGAGCTTAAGGCTGCATTACAGAGTTTCAAATCACAGGTATCACCATCTGGCACACTCAGAAAAGAGTGGTTTTTGCCCAGTTTCACTACAAAAGCAGACTTTTGACAGGCTAAAATTTCACATTAGCTACATTGTTATCCAGGAGGATTTAATAATTCCTCCTTACTTCCATCCCTGTTTTGCTGGAGGGCCCATTTTTCTGGTCAGGGCTATCTTAATATAGACATTCAAAGCAATTTTGGATTACCCATCCCCCAGTGCTGGCCACAGAGAAACCCTTCCACATGTCATGGTTTTGTCCTGGGGTGCCCAGAGTTAAGTCCACTGTGCCATCTATTTTAAGGGCCAGTACTCCTCTCCAGTTTTACAGCAGTGGTTTTCTGTTGACAACACAAGTTTGCTCCAGATTTCCAGTGTGAATGGGGACCTCCAGCCAAATCTGAGAGCTGTAGCCCACCTAACAGTGGTGTAACATGGGTGAGTTTTCTGGCTTTCTCCTGCTGTCCCAGGAGGCAGGAACAAGCCCAGGCAGTAATCTCTTTGCAGATGCTGTGGCTTCTCGTCACTGCCTTGCCACACTGCAGGACACCCCAGCCACAAAGGTAGCCAAGAGCCTTTTTCTAACCGGTGCTTCTTACCAAGCTGAATACCACAATCCTGCCTTTCCCAGGACCCACCACCTTTCTCTAGCCAACAAACTAGTTTGCAAGCTCCCAATTGCGTCAGTACATCCAAATAGATCCTCACAAAACATTTCTTCTCTTCACTGGTTGCCCTCCCTCTTAAGGATAATAACGCAGTTTATCTGACAATAGCTACAATAAAAAGTTTGCTGTAATTACTATATATGGGTATTAGGCCAAATGCAACCCTGGCGAACTTGTATTGAAATTAATGCAGTTGAGCTAAAGATGCCTTTTTCCCCTTTCCTTCATTTCCCTGCCAGCAACCATTGTATGATAAGCTTTGGTACATGGAAGGTGAAACAAAAGGGTATCAGGAAAAAACAAAGTGGTTTCGTCATCTGAGGAACAGGTTATTGTTTAGGAATGCGAAGACCTACGTACGTCTAAACATTTTATTTCAGTGCATAGTCCTGTCTGACCTCTGAGCTTTTAACAAAAGAAAACAAAAGCAAAACACCACAGAAGTGAAATAAAAGAGAAATATTCTATGAACCCTTATTCCATCACTTTGTGCTGAGGTCCTTTGCGGTTTTGCCTTTTATTAATTTTTAGAGATACTCCATCCATGTCATAACCAGACCATAGAGAAAGCATCAGTTAATAACGTTGCCACTGTTACTATCAGCTCTCTCACAGTCTTTTTTTATTTATAGCTCCTATGATGTTTGGCTAGAGGGTAAGAGATTATTATCTTGAGAGATAATAATGAAGATAGAAAGCCGTCCCCGCTTTGGAGACTACCCACAACTTCATGCTACCCTTGGCTGAAGTGTTGACAGCTGCAGCCCAGCAGATCTGATTTCAGACAGGGTTTGGTAAAACAACTTTGAAATACTTTCCTTCCAAAAGCAAAGGGTTTTCCACTCTTTTATGAAGCCCAATGAGTCCTTGGGTAAGTGCCACCTCCTGTGTCCCAAGTTCTATCTTTGTTGGCCATCTTGCTTAGGCTGGGTAAGAAGCAATTTGGTCTGCAAAATGCTTGAAGGATATAAAGCTTTTTAAGACCTGCGATAGTTTTTATGCATAAGGTGAGTGTTTACAGGCCTATGACAAAGGAGTTAATTTCATCCATGTCCAAGTTTAGGGGTGCTGTTTCCTTAGTTTTTGAAACTTGCCCTAAGTCAACAAGCCCTCAATGCTGTTCCTGCAATGGGATTTTCCTTGCTTAAAAACAAGTTGCTGCCCAGCATCACTGATGAGCATTGAGCCCAGATTTGCTCGCATTGTATTACCTGGGCAATCAGTCATTTGTCTCACATCGATGGGTGTAGTGGCTGCCTCTGAAAGTCCAGGGGGGACCTCCTACCCACATTTGATTGAAGGCTGTGTCGGATTAGCAAAAGTTTTGAAGGACCTTGTAATGTTGTGAGAAGCTATGAGGCTCTTGGTGGAGGGCTGACTTGGTGCTCAGAGAGGTGTGTCAAAAACTGAGCAAACGGCTAGTGAGGGGCTTTGACCTAAAGGGAGTTTCCAGGGAAGCTGCCTTGTTGGGTGTCCTTTTGGAGATGGTAGAGATGAAGTGGACATAAAGGCTGGATATCATGATATGTTTCTGGAAGGAAAAAAAATGCTGAAAAATTACACTGTGCCATATAACTATAGTAAATGCTGTGCATGGACTGCTAGCCAAAAGCTTGTGAGGGTAGCTCATTACTCTTTTCCTGAAAAATCCTATATTCACCATGGGACAAGAATGAATCTTTGTGTGTTATTGTGGAATAACTGAAGGTCATTAAGTTCACAGCATATATGTCTCCTAATAACTCATTTAAGTGCATGTAACTAAAGGGAGACTGCAAATGCCAAGCCCTAGGCATGGCCTGTTTCTTAGTTTGTGTTAACTGTCTGCTTTTTTGACTTTCCTAAAGCAGGATAACAATGGGAATACAATTAGCTGTCAAATATGAGGGAAGGATAGGCTTTAAAAAAACTGTAGGAGTCTTATTGTCCTCATACTGACTTTTGCATTACATGGCCATATTGTCAAAATAGAGTTGCTCACTTTGGCAAAGCTAAGGGGGCTTTGGTATAAGGACCCTATTTTTCACAAGTTCTTGTATTGACAAGGGACAAACTTGCTCTGGGATCACTATTTGTGTCTCCAGAAGCCTGAATGTCCCTGGGCATCATCCAGGGGTAGTACCCCTGTGCTGTGTTCCCAGCCAGGGGTGTTGTGCACTAACACTCAGTTCAGTCTTTCTATACAGTATATTTTAGGCTAGAGCCTGACCATGACTGAGGACCAGTTGCTTGTCATACCTGTTTCTGCAGGGTTGTCCTGCCTACTCTATGTTAGGTTTCCTTCCCTATCTGGAAAGGGGTAGGTGGGCTCACTTGGAATATAGCACAAAGTGTTTCTGTAGGTCTCAGAAACAGTAACTACATGAAAAAGTGGTTTTCTTGGTTTTCTAGTTTTCTCTAGGCACCACTAGATGGCCTCCTGGTCGCTATCTTTGGGGAGGTTGTGATGCCCATCCAGGGAAAGGGAGAACAGCCGAGAAGGAGAGGAGGGCGCTGGATTGTGCAGCTGATGGGGGAGTGGAATGGCCCAGCCTGGGGATGCGTGTGCTGTCTCGCAGAAAGGCCAGTGCAAGTGGGTTTGTTTTCTTCTGTAAAAGACACTGAACTATGGAAACATTAACGCCTGTATAATGTGAGCTCCCCCCAATAAGAAAAGCTGATTTAGGGAGGAAAGAGAATTTTGATTCTGTGTACACTGGTTTCTTTATTTTCAGCATAGAAAGAAATTCAGTTGCTCATACTTGCAAGAAATCCATGCAATTAGATGAATTGCAGGTGCAGAAGTAATCCCTGGGTCCTGTAGCCTGTGAGCTGAAGGATTTATATTATTCAATTAATAAGCCAAGGGTAGATGAAAAACATCCAGAAGGGCTGGGGTTCAGATATGTTTGAAGTAGCAATATTAGCTAAAACAAAACAAGCAAAAAAACTAGGAGTAACCCCTTCACCGGGAAGGCAGGGGGAGGGAGGAAGTAATTGTCTTCGAAGTGTCTGAAAATCATCATACATATTTTTAATTTTTTAAATTAAAGTTTTGTTTCCTGCACTTATAATCTTCACTTGTCATATTTTATTCTTGAGTGTTGTCAGAAATTCATCTCTAAGAGACAGTTCTGAAATGCTCAGGGCTGGATTCTGGCTTGAGTAAGTCTGGGGTTACCCTTGTCAATAAGTTTACTCAAGGACTATGAATAAAGTTAGAGTGGTGTCTGTCACTACACCAGGGTTCACCTCACTACACCAGGGTTCACCTCTATTCTTGAACTAGACTTATTTTTTCCTCTCCCTTTTCCTCTTACTCCAGTGCTTACTCTTCTGCTATTGTAATCATACCACTAAAATAAGCGTGCTTTCTGCCAGAGGATGAAAGCCTCAGTTCCAAGACACGTCATCCTCTGCCACCGCATTTTGGTGCTGTGGTTTATGCCAAGGCTAGTGGGGTGGAGAAGCCAGATCTACAAGCCCTCGAGGGAAGGGTGTGTGCTTTCCTGCGGTACACATGCAAAGACAGGATGTTGCTATGTTTAGCTTGGGTTCCTCCTGGCAATAAAACATCTTCCATACAGTATCTTCCATAAATGCCAGGTGGGTCTTTGAAATCCCATCCAGAATACTATGATTCTAATAAAAAACACAGTCAAAAATCAAGACACTGTGTAGCATGTTGGGAACACATGGTGGGAAAATATTATAAAGCTTAGAATATCAATTGGTTTGGGTAGTAAAAGACAACCCTGCAACTAACAAGCCAGTGAAATGACAACCTGCAAAACAGTAACGCTGCTACCCCTTAAGTCCCTGAGTACCTTTCATCAGTCGATGACGCCTACATTTCAAAAAGGATAATTGGTGGTGGGAGAGGTCTCAGAAGGTTTAGAAAATGTTTATGAGGCTAATTCAAGAAAATGCATGTAGCAAAATTCATGGTTAGTTTCCTTCTATGAAAGATGATTAATGTTCTGTAGTAGTCTACAAAGCACTGAGGCTACTGCTAGGTGGCTCTCTAACCTAAGAGAAAATTCCAATACACTGGGGTGGGCACCTGAAGTGAGACAAAGTGACTAAAAACTGAATTCCAGCTCCCAGCAGTGAGGATAATTGGTTAATGGGATGACTAATTGCAGGGAGAGCATGAGAACTCTATGACTTGAATCTTGGTTAGAAACCTGGCACTCATTCTCACAATGCTGTATAGCCCAAAGACGGGCTTTGGGCTTGATGCAGAAATTTCAACGGAAGTTTTAGGTCTGCTTTGTAGAGGGCGAACTTCAGTCTCTGAAGAAAAGCGATTATAGAAGAACAGCCTCTGAGCTGGTAAGAAGTATGGCTGTGTAGACTACCTAGTAAGAATAAGGGATTTTGTTAAGTTACACAGGTGAGGCTGAGCTTTGCACAGTGACAGCAGTCACTAGAAAGCATGTGAACATGGGTGTTTACTAGAGGTGAGTAATGCAGAGGCAGCAGCACAAGACTGCTGTGCCTTGTTGGTTTTATGCTACAATACCCTTGCTGCAAGCGGTCAGCCTAAGATGCCCAATGTGGATTACAGGGCAGTGCAGTCACTGGCTCTGATCTTTCATGAAACATGAAGTACTAAAAGTTGCTGCTATTGTCTGTAGTCTGAACTTACAGCTTGGTACTTTTCTCTCTCCTTTGTGGTGGCAAATAACATCTTGTATCAAGTATTGGATTGTATCAAGGTTTGGATACCTGTCTATGATAGGACACTTACCTTTTTCCATGTACCTCAAGGTGTTGATGCTCAGTCCTATCTGGCTGTCATCAGTGGCCTGTTGTCTTCCACACTTCCTTCCTTTTTTTGGAGTTCAGAGCCCCTTGCTTGCCTCAGGTGCATATTTGTTGCTGAGTTTACACACCAGTAATTGTAAATAGATGTAGTGGCATAGCCCAGAGAGGCTGTATTGGCTTTCAAATAAAGCCTTTGTTGTATAGCTGCTTTTCTCAGACCAGGATGACAGTGTTTTCCATGTCACGCTGTTCTGGTGTCTGGAAAAATCATCTGGAGCAAAAGGGAACCTTCTCGATGCCACTTTGATGGACATCTGAGGTTTCCTGAAATGCTGACATCTCAGTTATGCTGATAGCACTTCACTTCCAAGCATCTCTTCTCTGTCTGCAGAGCTCAGCCTACCTTGCTCAAAGACACTTGCCAAGTCTGTCCAGCCTATTCACCGTTTCACTTTCTGCCGCTAAACCAGACAACTTCTTTAGGTAAATTTGGAGTCTAGGAATGCATCCAGGTAGGAAGTTACTCTGAAGAACAGCAGGTTCAGACAAGAGTGGAAAGAGTGACTTTGAAAGGTGAAGGTCCGTTGTGCAGTTAACTTTCCATCAAATAGGGCCCTAAAATTCTTGCAGGAGAGCTCTGCTCTGTAATCATAGTGTACTTATAGGCTTCAAAATCTGTATTCATGAAACAGCCTCTGAGGTATTTCTCTTGCAGGTGTACTACCTTGACTGCCCTCTGTGCAATTTTCACAGACCTAAGCAGCTCTTCCAGCTGTTGATGGCTAGAAGAGCACAACTGTTAGTGTTCCTTGAGAGACATAGCAAAGAAATGCAGCTGTCTGCTCAAGCTGCTCAGAGGACTAGCTGGGGTCTTTGGAGAAAATGAGATTCTCTGGCCCTTCAGTCAAGCAGAAGTGAGCACAAAAGCCCTGTTGTTATGCAGTTACCACTACGTTAAATGGATTTTCTTGTTACTGCTGTGTGCTGCAGGATAACAGAGACAACGATCAGACACCTGAGGTGGAAACTTCACTGCTTGTTCCTGCTGGTGGTTGAAAATTCACTTTGATGTTTCTAAGCCTCTGTAGCTTTTAGATGATGTAAGCCTTATCTGCTTGCTCACAGAAGCACTCAATGAATTTTCGTATTTAAATCTCACACACTGTTCATTGAGTTTATGAACAAGACCAGTTTCTGAACCATTTGTAGGCTTCATCCATCTGCAAAAACATCTCATCGCATAAACTCTTTTCACTCCATGGTATATGAATAATGCAGAAGAATTGCTCTGTTGAAGCTGGCTTCATTGTCAGTATAAGCTGAACATGAATAATTGAATACATTTTCTTTGCAGGGACAAGAACAGCTGCCATCTAAACTGTTTAACCCCATTTGCCTTCTCATGTTTCTCCTTCAGCTTGCTAAAGCCCCTGTGCTTAGCCATGCTATATAGGAATGCATCAAATTCATGTAGGGTTTTTCACTTGCTTGAGGTTGTCTCACAAATAATCTGCTGTGCTGCTTAAGCAGGCCAAAATGAGGGCTAGTTACAATTATTTGTCTCCAGCTTTAACTCTATGGCTGCTGGCTCCCTGCAGGACCCCGCTGGACTTCAACAGCAGGGTGCTGGGGAGCTAGTGAATGCCTTCACAAAGCTAAACCGTCAGCAGTGAGGAATATCATTAAGACATGTCAAGAGATTAAATATTTAAGCAGTTGGTGTGGAAACTATAGAATTAATATCCTGTCAGTTAAGACTTCAAAACTATAACTGACTTCCCCATGGAGCTTGGGCACAGTTAGTCCCACTAGATGAGGGGAAGGAAACCTGTGATGTCTATTTCCCATGTATTTTAAATGGAACATGTAGGTTTAAAATCACGGGAACTGCTCTGCCAAACTGAGCTTGCCTGTCCATTGAGAAATTTGGTGTTTATAATTATCCACTTTTAAACAAATTTGTTTATGCATGGAGAGCACGTGTAGCAGATATTCTAATTAGATGTGTGGTCCATGGTGGGGAAACCTGAAGGGAGCGATTTTTTTCCTGAAGCCTGGTATGGGAGTGTTAGGAAATCATGACAAGGACCTGTAAAATGTTCACCCTAAGAACAGTAAAAAAGCATTTAGAGTATCATAAAACTTCTCACCTTCAAAACGCACTTACTTGTAATTGCCCAATTATGTTCCTTTGATATAGTCTTTTCACATGTATACTTGCAAACATTATATATTAAAGTGTCTAACCTTGGGAGCATACTATTATAATGAATGCATCTTAAGATCTGTTTGTATTTCCTAGCTTTTTTCCTTAGAAATCTTTTTCCTTCTTGGTTAGTAAGTACCTCTTTACATGCTGTTTATTTCTGTTTTTTTAACAAGCCAGCACTGACGTTTTCTACTTCAAATGCATTTCCTTCCATGGTAGAGGCTTTGTCCAGCAAGAAGTGTAGTACATTACTAATGAGTGGATAAGTAAATTCATAAAACAAACGTGATTTGAGTAATAAAAGCTATACTTAGTGATAGATCTGTTCTGCATGTTGTATGTGCTGACTGAATTATACTCTATTCTTCACATAAAGAGATGGGGACTGATAACCAAGTAGCTATTACAGCTATTTAAGCTGTTTCTGAAAACAGTTTTCTTGAACAGAACAAAGGAAGCTGGGTGTTGGAGAGTATTCCTCCTTCCAGAAATGTACTTCTAAAATGTTTCATATTTTACATGATGCAATGTAAAAATGGGATTCTGTGGAACTGTTGGCTGATATCATGGCAGGGGTAGAGTGTTCTGTGGTGTTATGGGAAGCAGAAAAACAGAGTTCTGTGCAACTGGCTCTATGTCGGCTGTTGAAGGAAAGCTGTAATGACTCACAACCTACATGATTTTTGTGTCTTATGGTACTTTTCAGAATTGCAGAGTTGTTTGCCAAAGCTTCCTTTCCCTGCAGCTGTGAAGTTGGCTCTCACCTTTCAACTTCCAAACTGTATTTTAGTGGTGTCATGGTTTTGAGCCTGTGAAATTAGTAGTAAAGCATGAGATTTCTGCTTAAAAAAAATAATAAATCTGAATTGCTGAACAAATTTGCTTCGGGATAAGAACTAGGAGACAGGAGCAGGGGACAGGGGATAATCTGAGACCCAGTCACTGCTACGCTACTGCACCAAAATAGCTGGGGATTGAGCCTTCTGCATTTGATGCCCTGTGTCATACCAGTAGTCTGTCCATGGTGAATATGGATACTGCTGAATTACCTTTTCTTTTCCAAGGTCATCTACAACCAATGCAGGAAATACCCTGTGTGTTATTTTCACTCTATGCTGAACAGGGATCTTGTGAGAAGGGCCACGCTCTTGGATCCCTTCCCAGGAGGTTTCAAAGGACTGTGGCTCCTACCAGTAACATTCTTGAGAGGAATCTAGAAAAGGCTCGCTTTCCCAGCCCTCTTGCCACAGGAAGAATTTATTTCTTTTCTAATGAGGAAGCATCACAAACCCCTTGAAATCTGATTAAGCTATTAATTAAACATATTGCTTTAAAGTGTTTTTTTTAAAAGAATAAAGACATCTGACCGAAGCCTTTTCTGTGCAGATGTCTTTGCTATATCTTGACTTAAGAAATGCAGCTAGCTTCAAGCAGCTCATTTACTGAAAGCAGTAAACTGGCTGAGCAGAAGGCACTTAGGAAATTAGTGAGGAAATAAAACTTAAACATGAGCGCTTTGATCCTAAGCTCTAAACAGTAAACAACCCTGAAGAGACCAGTGCAACCTGCCTCTTCAGCAGCTGTGCCAGGGAGGTGGAGAGATAAGTGTAATTCAGCTGGGCATGTTGCAGGTCCAAAAGTGATTTGCAGCCCACACAGCCTGAGGTTCTTATTGCTGAAGGTCCCTTTCTTTAAGTGGCAGTAGGCAATGTTGAAATGCATTTTTACTGGCCTTTAGGATGTGCTCAAGTTGTTACTTTCTAGTCAGTGAGTTGGGAAGTGAATGAAGCAGCAGAAGTCATCTAGCATAATGTAAATCAACGGACTCCCAAAGCACGAAAGAAACAATTAGCAGCAGCAAATGTTTGTGTTTTCATGACAGGCAGCAGCTCCTTCCTCATGGCAGCACTAAGCCTGACTGTCATGGTGGCGGTAGGAAGGAAGCAGCTCTGTGAATTCTGCTCAGTGCTAATTTAATGAGGCGCAGCTCAGTAATGTGGCACAGGCCTTCAATCATAGGGAAAGGCAAGAAATTCCTTGTAGGCAAGCTGGAAGAATTTGGCTCTGACAGCAACTTACTTCCAGGCAGGTGATTAATTTTCTGTGATGGGTTCTATGGAGACAAATCAACAAAAATGAGTAAACATATATTGCCTGTTCTGCAACACATTTATCACTAGTTGTGATTTCCATTGCAAACAAAATGAAAGGCTAGAATCTGTTTTTAAATCTGCTCTCCTTTTCCTGTCTGACACTACTCAGTGGAGCTGAAGTATCTTGTCCAGAGTGAGGAGAGAGGAGTTACCCATTTCCTTCTTGTCATTCTTTTGAAATGATCAAAATTCCTCTTGATAGTGATATTAAATAGTTGCTTTGGTTAAGGTATGTAAGTTGTCAATTTCTAGATGCTCTGTCTGGGTGCATCTGTAGAACACTAATCTTTTCCACTGTCTCTGTTCTAGTAGCATCCCTGGACATAGAAATAATTTTCTTCCCCTTCCCAGAAAGACCTAGTGCTCCACACACCCAATTACTCCCTGGCTAGCTTGACTCTGGTATGCATTAAATAAGCAGCAGCTCTGTGCCCATTCTGCTATCCTCGCATATTTGCTAGCCTGTTCCATCCTGGCCTGTCCCACCAACTTTAGGCAAAATGCACTCACCTGCAAATAGTGTCCAAAAATGTGGTATTCCATGACACATGATACTCATCCTTGTCATCAATAATTAATATTTGTATTCCTATAGTACTAAAATGTCACCCAGACCTGTAAACATGCAGTCAATGTAACAGGACAGTGTAGGCTAAGGAGAGGATATAATGCACCTGTGGCCTCCATGGGTGAAGCTTAGAAGGCTCCAGAAGCCAACTGCCCAAAGCCTTAATTGTGTTCCAAAGTCTGTCACTCTTTAGAGTACAAACAAAAAACGCTTCTCAGGCATGCAGATGTGTCCTGTTGTGCTGAGAGGGGTCCCCAGTGCTTGAAGATGTATACTTCAGGTGAGCAGACCAGCGTTTGGTTTCTCCTCCAGAAGCTCAGAGTGGAAGCAGATGTAGGGTAAAATAAGAGGACATTGAGAATCTGACAACTCATTTGCAGGACACAGAAGCATAGAGTGACTCAGAAGCATCAGTAGAAAATAAGTCTAACTGAAGTCAAGCTGAAGTTTAGCATTTTAATTTCTCTGCTGAATTTATTTGAGATACATGGAAATGTAACTTAGTGCCTGACACATGGAGAGTGATTGAGGTTTTTACACAATGTTTGAAGGTGTGAGAAAGGCGTTCAATGTTTCTTAGTTATTGCTCTAGATTTTTAAGTTTTGGTTAATATATCATTTCAGAGAGAGTATGCTTCAGGTGATGCTTCCTCACCTGTCTATGGGACTTGAGTATGCTGATCTCAAGTCTGTTGCACACTTTTGCACACACCCTCTGACAAGAGAAAGTAATTTAATTCCTCATAGTAATTGAATTAGGCCAGGATTCAGTCTTTCAAACTGGTACCCTTTCCTTATCCACAAAGTCCCTTAGAATGCCCTACTTCTCTATTTTCTTCAGTTTCTTCCTCATTAACAACAATATCAAATATATACTGAAAGATTTCTATCTTCTGTCATCTTTCAGAATGATAACAGAGGTTTAGAAAATATTGAGTGAAAATACAGAATATATTCCAGCCTTCACCCTGAAGGAATAATTGTCTAGTCAGTGGAATTGATTTTTCTATTTAAAATTGAAATATCGCCAACTTCCTTCAGGCTCTTTGCAATTTAAATTTATATATATGTGTGTGTGTGTGTGCACCCCCACCTGAGCTCTATTTTTCTGTTTTCTGGCCAGCTTACTATTGATGTTTCTGTAAATATGATATTAGTCTTTCTACATATAGCTCTGAAATTGAACACTAACACATTCTGTTGTGATAGCAGCTTTGTTTCCCTTCTCAGGGAAAGTAAAAATGCATTTGCCTGAATTCAGAATTCAATGTGTATTTTATTAGATCTCCATCTGACACAAAATCCCTCAAGGTTTTTTATATGCAACTGTTGCTAATCTTCTGTAAAAGTCTTGCAAGTAAATGGGTATGGAAATTTTTTCCAAGTCCCCCAATTGTGGCACCAAAAAAAACCAAAAACTAAAACAAAACAAAACAAAAAAAAAAACAAACCCACAAACACAAACAAACAAAAATAAAAATAAAAAAAATCCAAAAAACCCAGAAAAACACGAAAGTGTATGGCGACATAAATGTCTTCTCTGATGGTGGACAGAATGGTACATATAGCTCTTCTCACGTGTGGTGAAGTCCTTGTGAAGAATGCCCAGACTGATTGTTCTGATGAAACTCAAACCTGCACTCAGATATTAGCTACATTGTCAGTACTTCTTGTTAAGTAAGTTACAGTAAATTGCCATGGAACCGAAGGCATTTGTCAGATCTCTGATCCCATTTGCTTAATTATACTATTTGAACATATTGCTGTACAGGTTAATAGAAAGGTATGTACTCTGAAAGCAGTTCTTGAGACAAGTTACATCTTTTAGAATTACTTTGGACTAAAAATTTCTGCCTTAGTAGATGCCAGCTTATTGTGATATGTTGCAGCACATAATGAGGAAGCTATTCTTGTGGTTTGACTGGTGGGGTCAGTACAGAAGGCAGCCTTGTTGAATGTCTTTCTGTCTTAATAATTATCTTCTTTACTCTGTTCAAGAGCTTAAAACATTTCAGACTGTGCATCACCCATTCTGTGCCATTTCTGAAGTATGTGTACTGGTACTTGTGCTGGAAGGTTAAAAATACCTCTCTAGTGAATAAACTGAGGTTTATAAACAGTACACCTCTGGCTTTTGTTTTCCTGAAGCATGCTATCAAAACAGAAAAAGATTGAGATACCTAGGAAATTCTCAAGCATTTCTGCATAGTCTTTACTTGTTCTCCTGAGAATTCATTGAGTCTCAAGCCCTTTCGACTTGGATATCTCCTATCCACTGAGTTTATCATATTAGTTGCTTTCCTTTTTTTTTAACTCACATTATCACCATGTACTGTTTCGCAGTAGTATCATAAGTCACAGAAGTAGTAACTGTGTGAGTACACATACCTTACTTTTATTGTTTTCCCACTTTTTCTTTTTTTTTTTTTTTTATTGCTTACCCTTGGATGGACTTGAAATGTTGGGAACAATATACAGCTGTGGTGTCTAAGATGTATTTCTCACCTCACTGCATCTACATTGCAAATACCGCTGGGTTGCTAAAGCTGTCAATAATGCAGGTCATTTGGAGACTGTGCACATATTTCACCCACTTTTTCTCTCTATACTTATTCCCTAATGTCCTTATTGCTAGCATAAAAACTCTAGGACTTCTTGGAGTCTTCCTGACCAAGCAAACCTCACAGGTGTCTCTCTCTTAGGAAGAAGCACCACTTGGTTTATATGTGTGCTCATCCATGGGAGGGTGGCAGCTTGCCCAGGATCATTGAATTACCTGTGTTCCCCTGTCCAAGGTGCTGAGTCAGGGTCTGCTTTGTGGGTCTTTACCCAAAACGGACCCAAATCTTTATTCAATTTCCCTGGGGTTTGGGAGGCCTGTGCTCTAAGCCATCTTAACATTATCCATAGGTATTTAAGACACTGAAAGAATGGTACCAAAGGTCTCAAAAAACCCTACAGTTTTCTGTAACATGAGCTTCCTAAGGACTAAAACAGCTAAATTTGAGGTTGAGCGCTGCAGGTATCTGCAGATAATGGGTTCCTAGACCTGTTTGTGAAGAGTTTGCTTTTTGCTAGGGTGAGCAAGATAAGGCTGAGGATCCCTTAAAGATAACTTCATTGTCTTCAGCATGGGTGAAGCCCTGCATGGGAAATACTCCATACATAAGTTTCAAAGCTGTTTATAAAAATGGAGTAGAGGATTTCAGAGTGAACTTCAATAAAAATTATAATGAGCCCCATTAATGCTTTTTGCTTGGCATTTCTTCATATCCAAAACCCTCGTCCATTGAAAACTTGAACAGGAAGAAATCATTCAAATTGATCCAAAAGAAAACTTTGCCTGTTTAAATGGAAATATTTTTCTTTGGGGTATCTGAGTTTAACTGAAATCCAGAGTTGCCTTATGGGAGTATCAAAAGAGCTGATTCATGACAACATATCTCTTCAGTGGATTGAGTGTCCTGGTTAAATTTATCCAGTGAGGCATACTAAAAATAGTCTACCCTGAGGAAGGTTGAAGTTGTTCCTTTTGAGATGGAACACATCAGGGCTAGATCCTGAATCAGTTATCTTGGATTTCTTTATTGGCCATCCAGTCTATACAATTGGCAGGACTCTTTGTAGAGGTTGAGAAAAGCTCTAACATCTGTGAGTTGATCCTGATCTGAGAGAAGAAAGTACAGTATATGTCACATTAAACTGACTTAATGTGAACTTTGTATATTTGTCACTTCTGATCTCAGCCTAAAGAATTAGTCAGGAATTTAGCATCAGTCACAAGGAATTTGCTGTAGAATATACCTATATGTTTTCATGACAAATTAGGGAACATAGCCAGACTATGCTTTTTCTCTTCCCTGAATATTCTGGATAGAGGAGGTGGGGGCAATATCCTTTATTCTTGTAGCCAAACAGTTTTAATTTTACAGTTGAGGCTGCATCACACATCTTGTGCCAACTTCATGCTGTGCTAATATAATTTACTAAACATACAATGCTAAGAAAGAACAATAGGATCCAGAACAAAATCAGGTCCTTTCTAGTTTCTGAAAAAGGAGTTCCAGAGCACAGATTAATTCAAAATGAAATTTTAAGTAATTTAGTTTTGTTGCTTCAAGCAACAGATTAATTACTGAATAGGGAAGTAGTTGTACAGCAGATTACCCTTTGCTTCTGGAGAAAGAAGAGCAGCAAATCAGATAACAGAAATGCTGTGAGGAAAAGAGTACGGGAAGCAGCAGATTACTCTCTTTCCTACCAGTGCATTTGTGTCAGTGTAATCTTCTAATTCTCTGTTGTTGGCTGTAATTACATGTCACAGATTTTTTGGGCTGGGGTGTGTTCACTGCTTTCCTCTGTTAAAGAGAAGGCATGAATGGTGTGTTTTATACATTACACTTCAAGGGAAGATGTTTTAGCCTAATTATAGGTGATCGGTCATTTTCCTAAGAATGGAAAATAATAGCTGCTGCAATTTTATGCTTCTTGGTGTTGTTGGAAAGAATGTCTTTACAGTTGTACAGCTTGAACCAGCACCATTTGAGCCCTACAGAGTCTAGTGGTTTTGCTGGGGCACTGGAAGACCTTAAAGGTGTAACAAGTGACTTGTTTGACCTTTTTTTCTCATAGTAGGGAGCTACATCAGTTAATCAGAATTTATATGGATTTTTTTAAATTAGCTAAAACAATTGGGTCAACAAGATCTTGTTTCAGGTGAGAGCAGTGTCTGTTAAATACCCACACATCCTACATGCACAATACAAATGGCACATGACAACTTTTGGGGAATACTTAATCTACCTCATCTCTGGTGCCCAGCTAACACTGTATGTTGTCTTCCAGTACATTATGGACTGTGTTTCTATTATAGTACTTTAGAATTGATATATCCAGATGGCCCAGAACAGTAGGAGTCAGCCTTATGGATACTTTCTGAGAGTAGGAGAGTTAAGTTATCTGTACACATGCCTGAACAACCAACAGCCAAGACATTGTTTCCTGAGGGATGTTTTCTCTCCACAGGAGAGTGGGTCCAGCGACCTATTAAAGGTCATGCTGCTCTCGTGTGAGAACATGATGGTCAGGGAGCGACTGCTGTTTAGGCAGGCTGCATTCCCTTCTAGCCACAATCTGCTAACCAAATGCTGGTAGTTTACCAGAGCACTTCACTGACAGGTCTGAAATACAGACTTCAGACATGACGCTGTGGCTCTAACTTAACATTCAGTAGTCCCTAGCTAGACCTATAGACTTCCGTCAACATAGTCTCCCCACCCAGGTCTGCCCCTTAAGGAGAAACCTTCTTCACTGTTTCCCCTCCTGTGAAGGGTGAAAAGGGCAGAAAATTACTGTTCTCCTTTTTGATAATATTGTCTTTGCCCAGCTCAGTCTCCAAACCTAAATATGTTAAATGTTTCAGACTAATTGAGTTCTCTGTAGAGTGTGTTGTTCAATGCATGTACCTGAATGCTTATCTCCCGTCATTGTGTACATGAGACTAAATCTTGGTTAATCTCAGCATTTTCAGCAAACTCTTAGCCACTTTGTAATCCTTAAAGGACTATCAGAAAAATCATCATGCTGCAGAAATACAAGCTTATTGTATGCATATAAACTGGTAGTCCACCTTACAGTTCTTTCCTGAGCTGTGGATTAGACATTTGGTACACAGCAACAGGGACTCTAAGAATGGCATGTCAGGATTGATGGCTGCTTGGCAGCCTGCTGTAATCTCTCTTCTGGAAAAAACTAGCAACTGTTTCGCTCTGCTGACAAGAAAAATACATCCTTTCATCTTTAACAGCTATAAACTGGAGCTGCTCCAGTGTCAGGTGGGTTCAGACTCAAGACCTGGTGATAGGAGGGAGTTGATAGTGGTGGCAACCATCTTGCCATCTGTCATTTCTGATGTAAGCCCTCTCAGTCTGATGTCAGCCCTATGTGATGCTACACTCCACGACCAAAGAGTAGAATTGGGCTGGCTTCGTTCTGTGTGTCTGAAAGGTGGTTTCAAAGTTCTTTCCCTGCAAAACGACCAAACAGCACACAACAGAGCTGGTCCAGAAATAGAGCTTTAATCACTGGAAAGCTTACACATTTCAAAATTAGCTTCTCCTCTGGTTTGTAGAGACAGAGTTGTACTGAAAGAAAACACTTTCTGAAAGTCTTCAAATTGCAGATGCTGAATTCTTTTAATCGAAAATTACATCCTTCATTCTGACAAAAGAAAATGAAAGGTTGACACTTCAAATCTTTCCAAATACACGATTGAAAAACTGTGCTTTTAAACTCTTCTGAGAACTTGTAATTTTGATGCAAGGCTATTGTTTCTACCGGGCTTCCCTCTAAATTTCAGTTATTAAAAATCTCCAAGTTCCTAATGTTTTCTCACATCACCTGTGAAAATTCAGAAAATAATTTAGGAGCAAAGTTGTGCCTGCCGCCAGGAAGAAGCAGAAAGACTCTGCTGCTGGTGGTGTTTTTTGGTTGTTTATACTCTGTGAACTGGACGGGGGGGACAGAAGGACTTCTTTTGATATGTGCTGTAATAATGATCATAGTGAGGCAACTAGAGATTCACTGTGGATTAAACTACAGGATAACTTAGTGTTTTCACAATATTGTTTCCACCTTTAATTATCTGGAATTGCCACTCATTCAGTATAGCTGGTAATACTGGCTCAGGAAAAGTTGTTAGATAATTCCAGGGGTTTAGCACCCTTCTTTTCAGTGCCGAAGTGCAATTTTTTTAAGCTCATAGGAGGACTAGAGCTAGAATACCAGTAACTTAATCCATCTGCTTGTTTGTTTTTTTTTAATTAGTTCTATTTGTTCAGGTTTTCTATTCTATTATCTCTAAACCTGCTCTTTTGCCTGATGGTAATGGAATGGCAGCTTGCACTTCTATAGCAACCATGCATTGTTCACAATATTCATAGCAATTTTCATTTACACATACCCCCATCTGTCAGTCCACCTGTGTATGCCCTATTCTACACCACCATCCCATCCCTGGAAGCGTTCAAGGCCAGGTTGGATGGGGCTTGGAGTAACCTGGTCTAGTGGAAGGTGTTACTGCCTGTGGCGGGGAGGTCAGAACTAGATGATCTTTCAGGTCTCTTCCAACCCAAACCATTCTGATTCTATGATAAACTCTGTGCCTCTGGACCTCAGAGGTGCTGCTTACACCCTTCCCCCTTGCCCATATAGCTCCACCTAAACTCTGACAGCCCTCCACACTTCCCTGCACCTCACTCCCACCCCATTCTCCCTCCCTCTATGTTTTGGATTTGTGCTGGAAACAGCATTGATAACACAAGTCTAGTGACTGCAGAGCAGTGCTTACACAGAGTCAAGTCCAGTGGCTGGCTTATCACACCTCAACACCAACAGGTAGGCTAGGAGTGCACAAGAATCTGGGAGATGAAAACAGACCCCAACTGACCAAAGGAATATTCCATGCTCACCCAAAGCATTGGCAACACAGTTCATCCTGCTTACAAAGTATTGCATGTTGCAGGCAGCAAAGTGCAACTGCAGCCACTTGCTAGCAGGAGCAGCAAAGAGTGCAGAGCTAGGCTCCTGTACAGAGCAAAGATGAGACCTCCTGGGCTCCACAGTCGTCTGCTAATGGCATCAATATACCAACATGCGTCTTTGCTTTCCCTGCTTCATGTCTAATTACTTTGGCAGAGGATAAGGTTGCAAGTAACATCGTGCAGTGTCTTTTATCTAAGTGACGAGTCCAGCACAGGAAGCCTTGTGTGTGTGCAGGATTAGGAGAGCAGATTACTGATAGCACAGAGATGAGGAAAGGCACAAACAACACAGTAGTCCATATAGAATAACTATTTCTTACCACTCTAAACTAAAGTGAGAATAAAACAAATTAAGCAATAGTTTCCTTGTTGCTGGAACAACCTAAAAGAAGCTCGTGCTGGGACAAGTCCAGACAATTTCTGAGACTCTGTACTGCCAGATGAGTACAAAGCCTTCAGCCTTTAAGTCAGAATAAGAAAAATCTAATTTATTGGGAGACAGAATGAATGTGAGAGGCAAGGCAGAAATAAAACTCCTATGTGATGAATCTAATCAGTATCCACATTGCTCTACAATGGGACCACCTCTGTAATCTAGTCAAATAGGTTTGGTGTGTTTCTTTTATATCAACTCAGTCAAGCCTCATTATTTCTGCTTACAAAAATCTTTCAAAAAAGAATATAAGAGCATTTTCTATGTTTATACACCCTACTTGCAATTGCCTTATTATACCCATTCATTTTTTTCCTTTTTTCTACTATTGGCTGCAATGCAATGCAGAGAATGAATGTCTTGCAACAGCTTAGATGCACAAAAAATTGCTTTCTGAACTGCAGCAGAAATTCAGTATTATCAAATCCCTCTTCTCATATGCTGGGAGCAGCCAAAATAAAAGGCCTAATCAGTTTTCACAAACAATTCTCCTGCTGAATGGCAAAATGACATTGTGTGTGTTGCAAGAACTCTTTGTGAGAGAACTTTGCGCAATACAAAGAGAAATGAGTACTTTGTGCACTTTGCTCAACCCAACTTTGACTGCATCCACACAACAAAGCCAATCCAAAGATTTGAGGAATTGTGAGGTTTGAAGTGCTTGTACCTTCATGCTTGGAAGCTGGGCTAGAAAAACCTTCAGTGTTCAAAATAGGGCAAGAAGCTAGTTTGATGAATGATGTGAATTGGTTCATGACAAACAAAATATCTGTTTCATTAACCAATATTGAGACTTCTAAAGCATCTCTGACCATTGCTGTAACCCAGGATAAACACTTGGTAACCCTGAAACTATTAACATTTGAGGAAACAGTGGGTACAAACTGATGTGGTTGTGCTCAGAGCTGTGCAACTCCCATCATATTCTACTGACTGAAGAGGAAATGCACAACAGCTAAGGAGAAGAAAATGTTCAGTTTATTATGAGAGGTGGGCGGAACAGCAGTTCAGTTGCTGAAGAAGAGAACCACCGTACTTAAACTGCATGGAAAAGGGGACCAACCAGCAACTTGGGCTGCAGGAACGAAGTTCAGTAACTCACAGGATCAAACATCCCTGTCACTGTAGATATCGTGCTTAGCCTGCTTGTTGTTCTGATAGATTTAGCTTTGCTTTTTGTTTTTCTCTCTATCTTAGGGTCAGGGAAAGGAAGGAACTACCACTGTTTCGTGTAGCCATTTAAAATGCTTCTGCTAGGCTATCAAAAAGTGGTGGTGTTGCTGGCACAGGAAAAGAGCGATGTTCAGTAAAAAGGAATTGAGATTTGGCCCAGCACCTCTGCCTATCTGACTTCCCCATGCTCACTTGCCAGCAGGCAGAGACCTGTGGCCTCAGAGTTGTCAGACAACTCCCCCACTCACACATTCTTGACAGATCAATAAAGCCACAGCATAAAGCAATTACAGCAAATTGGAAGAAGAAAAACCCTGCCAGTGAGTCAGCAGCAGTTGAGGGTGGATGAGAAGGAAATCCAAGTTATAAAGTATAGCAAAGGGGTGGCATGGGGCTTCCCAGAAGGTTGTTTCTTCATACTGGTGTAGCAAATGCTAATAGTGCTGGAGGGCATTGCTTTGGGTACTAATGTGACTGGCCTTCAATGTTTGGAATAACCCTACAGCAGGTGTCTCAGAATGATTTCTCAATGCCCTGCTTTGTAAATGTAACTTGAACTGCTTGACTCTAAAAATTGTTGATATTTTAGCATGTCTTCATTGCAGTAAATAACTTTACATGTTTCCGGGTTTTGTGTTAACCATAGTACTGCACGAAAAACTTCTTTTCATGATCCCATGGCTAAATTCCCAGTTCAACAAAGTACTGTTACACTCCAAAGTGTTTGGCCAAGTTGGGCTGGAAGGGCATTCATGAGTCCAAAACAATTAAGAATTCTATCATGCAAATTTGGGCTCAGGAAATTGAACTCCTTATTGACTGATTGAGCACTGTATGACTGATAGACCAAATCATGACTGAGCTGAGTTCATGCTTCCCCTTTGAATCTTGAAGGATTAATCAGTTTGCCTTTCTTCCAGCTGCCTTCTTTGAATTCACTTTTTCTGTGCATTCAAAGCTTGAAAAGCATAGTGTGAAGAGTTATTTACTGTCTTTGCAGCAAAAGCCACATCCCAATTACACGTGGAAGAGACCCAGTTAAAGAGAATTTGATTAGTAGGTGCTTTATAGCCACATTAGTCTCAGTTTTGTGGTGATGAAGAAAACATCCTAGAAGGGATGTACGTGCACTGTATGTTATATATGATGGAACTAAGGAATGTTGTTACTTCTTCCTTTTTCTGCTCAGACTGTCAAAGCTTTCATCTGTGAGGCATGCAATGAAAACACTTTTTTTAAGTTTCCTTTGTGTCACCTTGACAGTCTAGCACCACTGATGACAAATTGAAGCAAAGTGGCATTTGCATTAGTAAGATATGTAATTAAATGAGCTATGATGTCTAAAGACAGTACCTTTGATTATTTTGTCATGTGTTTGTTGGGGTGTTTTTTCCCCTCACTCCGCTTTGATTGCTTTTTCTCTGCAAGATTTGCCTTGATAAACTGGTGAATTGCTGCTTGGAAGCCCATTGGTTCCTGCTGCTCATTCTCCTGACATAAACTTGAAATACTGCTTTTGCTTTAGTGCTAGAAACATCAGACTGGTCCTCTTGCAACAGCTTTCTGCCCACTGCAACTCCATTTATTTACAACTCAGTTAACTTAATTTACAGCATGAGAGAAGCTTTTAAAACCACAGATTAAAATCTGGACTTGGTTGACTTGTCCATTTTTTCTGAATAGCTATTTTCAGCTGCATATAGTTTTCTGCAAGGTCATTTTGGTTCAGGCTGCCTGAAAAACAGCAAAAACTTGGAAGTCTGGCAGTACTTGTGCAGCAGTCAAAGACAGTATTGTTGCTTCAGTTAAAAAAGCACAGACCCCAGTGGCCTTTACCAATGACTTATTTCTCTGTGCTGTTCTTGGGGTACCCATTGAATGTCACTGTAATTCAAAAGGTGGCTGCACTTTGTTATTGCTACAGAACCTACCAGGCAAAATGTTGATGGAAAGCCTTCATGTCAAGTGTTGCTGTTCTTCATTAATGAGGCTACAATAGCAGGTTTGCTGATAACATCCCCAGTAGTGGTTTGTCAGCTAAACCTGGTCAGGCTTTGTTTTATTTTGGTGATGGTGGTAAGTGTGACAGAAGCTTTATCAATGATAATTGCAGCTGCATCCCAATGGCATAATAATGAAAAGGTCTCTTGCGATAGCAAAATGGAGATGCCTATGTGCGTACTTGTAGCACAGTTACACCCAGTCTAATAAATGATATGTGTCCAGGAGTATCCCTGGGTACTGAGGCCAGCTGGAATGGAGTGGCCTTTTTCTGTGGTGGTAAATACTGCTGGACTACAAAACAGCAAGGCTTGTACAGTCTGCCTATTGGGAACACTCCCAGCAATGCCTTCATCACTGAACCAGGCATAGGGATGGTTGGTGGGTTTCCTAGTGCAGTTTGTATGCAAGGTGTGCATTCAGATGTCTTCTACTCAGGTCAGAAAGATCCTGCCCATGTCCCACTTACCTCATCACAACTGACGTCCTGTGCTGTCTGAATACGGAAGATTTGCAGGGGACTACTGATGCTTCCACTTCAGACTTGAAAATAGTGCTCCCAAATTTTTGTGGCTGTATTGAAATGCAGCTATTTCTTGAGAGCAAAAAGCTGCATTCACTTTGATAAATGATATGCTCTGAATTGCTTTCTCAGCCTAATTAAAAATTTTAAACAAGAGAAGGAAAAAGCAAGATGTGATGTAACTGGCATAAATACTCACTGAGAACTGAATGGTGTTGCTCAAAATACATCCAGTTTGAACAAAGAACAGAGAATAGGGGATGCTAGGAACCATGCTCTGGAATATCTTGCTTTCTTCTGCAGTTGGCGGTATTCCCTCTTTGTGTGACAAAACCTAGTGTCTGTATGAGCTAGCACACTCCCAGTGAGTGAGAAATCCACTCCCCCTGCCATCTGCTCTCCTGCATGAATAATTAGGAGGAGGAAACGGGCCCAGCTCTGGAAAAGAGAAAAGCAGAGAGTAGGCTAATGTGGGGAGAAAAATATCCCATCAAAACTAGCCGTGAGCTGGGAGGAGGGAGAAACAGAGGGATGGATTTCCAGCCTTAGGCAAGTGCAGCATGCAGTGAATGAGGCTGTTCACGAAACAACCAGCAGTGCTTGGAGTGGTCGAGCCGTGAGGGGAGGGAGCAGCACTCCAGTTCCGGGAAACACTGTACTTGCAAACACACTTGAATGAGCGCTGTCAAGACCACTGGAGGTTTTTAGGCTTGCAGCTCATGACTTGTGTGTGATGTTTGAGGTGCTCTGCATTGGCCAAGCAGCAGGAATGGAGACATGGTCCTCTTCAGAGCAAATCTCCTCTGAAAGTGCTTTGTTTATACCCTCTGTGTCTCTCATTCAGTTGATCCATTTCCTTTTTGCAGTTAACAGTCTTTTGTCATCCTTTATTTCTTAGAGCAAGAGATTTAGACTCCACGTGGCCTTGTGGGATATTCAGAAACAAGTACCAGAGATGTCCCCCACAACATGACTCTCTGTCTGACACTTTATCTTGCATTGGCTGTTCACACAGAGAGAAATGTTAGTAGTATTGGAGGAAATTTGAGCTTCCACTTGTAGCTCTGGTTTATGTTCTGTGGGTTCATGTCTAAATGAACAGTCTTTATCACCCACATCTGTGACTGATTGTTAATCCATATTTCTTTTGTGGAAATCCAGAACCACAGAAATACAGGTAAGACCACAAATGTTCATCTTATGCTTCCAGTGAAAATATTTGCAGACCACCTTATAGGTAACTAAAGAAGGCAATTGCTATCCCAGCATTTGACTTGGCAAAATTCTTCAAGCTAGCTAATCCAGCAAATTTATAGTCATTCATTTCATACCTCATACTCCATATTGTAAACCTTTAAATGAAAATGTGGAAGGTGGCACTGAGTCACTTCTTCCTGGTCATCATCACACATCATCAAAAATCACTAAAGCAGAATGTGCATATTTTATCTCCTCTCACCTTTGCCTCACCCTTGTGGTTACTGCTAATTATTTGAACTTTAATTTCATGAAGTAATTAACATGCTGTAATAAATTAATTCTTGGCTTTCTTTCCTCCTTCATTAATGCAGGAAATTCTTTGTTGTTCAAAGAGGTTATGTGTCTGCCAGATTTCACGCAACTCATTAAAAAGGAGCTTTAAATACTGTAAACAAATCAACCCTCAGCCCAAGCTAAATTGAAGGGAATATGGCAAAGCATGGTGCTTCTGCTTGCATATGAATCTCTTCTGCACATGTAGGCAGGGCTGCTCTGCCCTTATCCTATGCATCCTGGGTATT
Organism: Ara ararauna; assembly: GCA_028858755.1. Taxonomy (NCBI): domain Eukaryota; kingdom Metazoa; phylum Chordata; class Aves; order Psittaciformes; family Psittacidae; genus Ara; species Ara ararauna. Next base: position 91,254,976 of record CM054376.1, on the reverse strand, counting down.
GTATGCTTCTATAAAATAAATAACAAAATGTATTATTTTTCTCTCCTTCCTTAAAGCAAGAGGTATTTTGGTTTTTATTTTCTCCCTCTTAAACAACTGGCAGTACATAATCTGGGTGGTGTCTGTCCAGTGACCACAGTGAACTTCCTTGTATCATAATGGTTAGGAAGCCTGGAGAACTTAAAGACATGTCAGAAATCATCAAAATATAGAAGCTTCATCCACCCACAGTGGTTCCTGTTGATCCTTTTAACTTTCACTACATTAAAGAATCCTTGAGTGTTTTCCTTCTCTCTTTAATTAAAGCAGACAGAAGACTTCTCTGTGAGGTTCTGTGTCTGTTGAATTTCACACATTGCTTTATTTGAGTAAACAGACCCCATAAATATGTATAGAGAAGAAGTCCCAGCACAAATAAATTGTTGCAGCTCTTTTCAGAAAATATAAAGCTTTTGAGGGTTTTACTGGTAGTGTTCAGTGTGTAGTTGCACTGGAGGTGTATTGCAAGATGGTTTTGAACTTCTGCTCTAAGTATAAATTTAAATGGGAAAAACATCCATCTTTTTGCCATTGTGTCAGGCAGGAGGTCATTTACATAGCAGCAGAAGTAGAAATAATTGAGAAGTAGGGAAGACCCCATGGCAGAGACCTGTGCAAAGTCAGTCTTAACTGTAGATGTGAAAATGTTCTCCTGTTCAGGAGACGGGATTACCATATGATCTTGAAGTGCATTTGTGGGACAATACTAGGAAAAAACAATGAAAATTGAGAGTGTATCGTTACCCATCACTTATATACAAGCTTTATATATATAACATATAGCACAGTTTCTACTACTAAGGTTGTAAACAGTCTTAATCTGTACTGCAGTCTCTACAGACAGAGCTTCTGCTTTATAAGAATGTGGAAGTGCACTTGCATGGCACAGAGCACTGTGCTACAGACAGCAGAGCTGGGGCTACAGCAGTAGCACTGGGACCAAGGAGACCTGAGCTGCGCTAGTTTACTCCTCTACCTACGTGAGCTAACTGTGCCTGTAGCACAATAATGCAGCTGGGATGGGATACAGATATGAACTACTGTATGCACCTTCATATGGTGTTGGGTGCTGCATAGACATACTCTAAGAAATAAATATTAGGGGTGACTCTTATTCAATAGCAATTACCCTCAAAGAACAGGCTATTTCAAAAATTACACTGAAGTCACATTATTTATGATACCACAGAGGAGATGTAAAAGGCACTGAATGGGAGTTGTGGTCAATACCTATGCTGTCCTGCTCTGTCATTTGGACCTTGCAATTCTGTTTGGTGCTGTAGCATATGCCCAGCTTTCCCTCAATTCATTCCAGCTTGCTGCTGTCTCCTTCTTCTTTAACTTGCTTTGAGAAAGGCTTTTTTCCGTTAACATTAGGGAACACATTCATATTTTGGGTCTCTTATCAGTCAGTGAATAACTCTAAATTGAAACATGACATTTCACTTTCTATGTAGTTTCATTTTACAGCCTTATGAATAGCTTTTCATTTGATTCCCATACCCCTGGGAAGTGAGCTGTATTTAAATATGATGGTTTCTTGCCCACTGTAGACTGCTATTTGAAATGCTCTCCTAGGACATGTGCATTCATGAAAGAGTTTAGTCCCTCACCTTTCTTCCACACAGAGTAAGACTTCAATCACCTCAAATGAGAGGAGCTTGCATGAGGCCTTCCATGCTACCTGCCCTTCACCCTGCTGGTTCACTGCTCCCCTCCCTGCGCAATTTGCCCCCCACTCCTTTGTCTGCTCCTTCTCCATTTCTCTCAGCCTCAGCCTGGTCGTTGCAATGTTGCTGGGCTGCCATAGCTGATGCTGCTGTCAAGTGTATGTAGTCAAGATCTTTGCACCACTCATAAAGATGTGTCCGTTCATTCTGCCTATCCATTTCTTCCAAGGAAACTCTTTCATCTCTTATTTTCTTATTCTAAGGATTCTCCCTCAAGACCTAGTAAAGGGATAGACCATTTTAAAAAATAATGAATTTTAATTGCGAGAATTCACGATCCTATCCATACCCCTCCCATAATAGCAGGGGCACCTTGACATGAAACAGCTGAAAAGAGCATTTAATCATAGAATCATAGAATCATAGAATAGTTAGGGTTGGAAAGGACCTTAAGATCATCTAGTTCCAGCCCCACTGCCAGCGGCAGGGACACCTCACACTAAACCATGCCACCCAAGGCTATGTCCAGCCCGGCCTTGAACACCGCCAGCAATGGAGCATACACAACTTCCCTGGGCAACCCATTCCAGTGCCTCACCACCCTCACAGCAAAGAATTTCTTCTTCATATCCAATCTAAACTTCCCCTGTTTAAGTTTGAACCCATTACCCCTTGTCCTCTCACTACAGTCCCTCATGAAGACTCCCTCCCCAGCATCCCTGTAGACCCCCTTCAGATACTGGAAGGCTGCTATGAGGTCTCCACTCAGCCTTCTCTTCTCCAGGCTCAACAGCCCCAACTTTCTCAGCCTATCTTCATACAGGAGGTGCTCCAGTCCCCTCATCATCCTCGTGGCCCTCCTCTGGACTTGGTCCAACAGTTCCATGTCCTTCATATGTGGAGGACACCAGAACTGCACACAATACTCCAAGTGAGGTCTCAGGAGAGCAGAGTAGAGGGGCAGGATCACCTCCCTCGACCTGCTGGTCACGCTCCTTTTGATGCAGCCCAGGATATGGTTGGCTTTCTGGGCTGCAAGCGCACAATGAAGCCAGCTCATGTTCATTTTCTCATCGACCAACACCCCCAAGTCCTTCTCTGCAGGACTGCTCTGAATCTCTTCTCTGCCCAGCCTGTAGCTGTGCCTGGGTGTTGCGTTAAATGGAGAGGGGGAAACAAACCCCTAAGTTTATAAAGAGAGCCAGAAACAGCCCCAATACACAACTATCAGTCCGAGCGTGTCTGGTATCGGATTCACTGACAATAACTGTCAGTCCGAGCACGTCTGGTATCGGATTCACTGATAATTCACCGCAGGGACAGCTCCTATATGCAACTATCAGTCCGAGCGCGACTGGTATCGGATTCACTGATAATGCACCACACTATGCTCACAGTTATACTGAATTTATTAATGCAACAGGTACAGGTTCTTATGGATTGCCGGTGATAAATACTGTCTGCGAAAGCACGTGCATATAATAGTTACATGAATACAAGCGCTTGATAAAGTTGACACAGCATAGCTCTAGAATATACAGGTGACAATAAGAGTGACTCTATAGAGATTCTAACTTTTCCTAGGAAAGCACTGGATACAGTGCAAGTCTTACCCACAGGCGTCCCTATGGGGGGGGAAGAGAGGTCCAGCCCGTTGACCGGTCCCAGGAGTCGGTTGATGTTATCTTCCTTGACTCATCCACGATGGTATCTTCCCCAAAATCCCCCTTTCTCTTGGGCTATTTTATATTATTTTTACCTTCAAGGTGGAGCTTGAGTGACTCTAGTCATACATGCCTTTATTACCATTGGTGAAAATTTCTCTCGCCTCGATTTAAAGGTATATGAGACTAAAAATTCAGAGAGCATGCTCAGAGAGAGGTGGTCTTATTTCGGAGGGGGGTCGCACTGGAGAGGGGTGTGTATTTTAGTATTATAATGAAGCAAAGTTCACACTAGGATGGTATTTTGTCAAAAAGATGACAGGCCGCTGGCTCAGGGTAGCAAGTATGCAGCTTATCAGTTTCTTGTACCACCTAGTTCGCGTTTTATCTGCTAAAGTTAGGACAGAGCATAACCGCAAGATCTCCACCTCGCTCTATCCTCCGCCTGTTACGGGAACCGCTGTGGAGTGCACATTCCTGGCATACCAGGTATGGCTGCATCTTAGCCCGAGAGGCCTTGAAAGCCCGTTTCTCTCTTATTGTGTGGACAATGCTACATTTTGAATATAGGTTTAATTCCCAATTATCCCAAATTTCCTAATAATTCCACACTGGGATTGCTCCGACCCAGGTGGAGGACCTTGCACTTGTCATGGTTAGACTTCATCAGGTTGGCATCAGCCCACCTCAGAAGCGTGTCAAGGTCCCTCTGGATGGCATTCCTTCCCTCCAGCATATCAACCAAACCACAGCTTGGTGTCATCGGCAAACTTCAGAGCATATGTTTTGTTTTCTACCCTTGGGTACTAAATTTAAGTGGTTTTTAGAAGGGGGAAAGAGGCAACTCTGCAAAAATCTATTCCTAAATCCTAATTTCCTTTTATTAATCACTCTAAACTTCAACTTTCTACTCCAAGAACTGCAAAGACACCATTGAGATTTTGTAATAGGGTACTGCTTTGGACTTCAAGCCTTAGCAAAAAAGGCATCAAGCCAAACTGTGACCTGAAGGAATAAGAGAACCTTGGATGTGCCAGCAGAGAAAAAGAATAGCCAAAAAACTTAGGGACAAAGTTTAACCACCTGTATTGAACTGCTAGAGGACCAAAGGAGAAATCTGCTTATAATGGTTGATTTAAGCTGCAAACTCGAAGGCTGGATGCAGTTGTTTATGGAAGGCTCAAACAAGAACAACAGAACCCACAGTAGGACCTTTGCAGTCATGATTTTATCTCATTGATAGTAAAACTCAACCTTGGTTGAGGTGGAGGGTGGGAATCAGTAGCATTTCTCCTTTCAGCTGAGAGCAATATGTGGGTCTGGTTTTCTGGGTCATTTAAATCAATAGTAGTTAATTGTCTGTGGACTATGAAGAGATAATAAGTGGCTACTTGTCATGGGTTCAGCAGCAGCAGTCATTTTTCTCCTCCTTGGTAGCTGGTGTAGCGCTGTGTTTTTGATTTTGGGCCTGGGAACCACGTGTCGTGGTTTAAGCCTAACTCACGCAGACTCTCTCTCAATCACTCCCCCCTCTTTCTTCCCCCCGCTCCCGGAGGGATGGGAAGGAGAATCGAAAAGAATGCAACTCCCACCGGTTGAGATAAGAACAGTTCAGTAACTAAAGTATAACACAAATCACTACTGCTACCACCAATAATAATAATGACAAGGCAAATACAAGGAAAAAATACAATTTCTCACCACCTAAAACCAAGCCCGACCACGCAGTGCACCCCCCACCCTTCTGGGTCTCTCCTCTCCGTCCTCCATCTTGGGCATGACGTGCTGTGGTATGGAATAACCTCTTTGGTCAGTTTGGGTCAGGTGTCCTGTCTCTGCTTCCTCCCAGCTCCCCTCCTCCCTGGCAGAGCATGAAACTCAGAAAGTCCTTGGCCAGACCAAAACATCACTAAGCAGTAACCGAAACACTGGTGTTATCAGCGCTGTTCCCAGGCCCAAAATCAAAACCACAGCGCTACACCAGCTACCAAGGAGGAGAAAAATGACTGCTGCTGCTGAACCCATGACACTACTCAGAAGGGCAGGGAAGGAAAGAGAGTTCTTAGGGAAACTGTGGAAATTTCCACTATATTTGGGATATGTGGTTAAGAGGATTTGGTCCTTAACTGTGACTTCAGAGGCTGTAGTGAATATTGTTAGGTTGAATGGCCTCGGGGTACAGCCTTTATCAATTTAAGCAGAAGAGTATATAATAAAAATGGAAAACTTTGCTTAGAAAAGATGGACTTTCTGGCATGACATATAGAGGAAGGGGTAACAACCAAATTTTGTTGTGCAGTAATAGGTTTCAAAAATATGCCTGAAATACTGACAAGCATCAAGAATTCAGACTGATTACAGGAAATAAAACATAATATTAAAGTTGCTAAAATAGAAAGTTTCTTTTCTTCTCCTGCCTTCCTTGTTACATTCAGTCCTACACAGGAAAAGACTTTACAAATTAAGCTTGTGTTGAAAGTGAAGTCACAGATGTGTGTCTAATCTTCCAGGTATTTTTCACTCGACTTTGTACCTGTGTTTGGTTGAATTTTTAAACTAAATTGTATTTTGAAATGCTAATTATTTTGAGGTATAGGTATTCTTTTTTACAGCTCCAGTCATCAGAATCAGGGTGGTTTATTCATATACTTGAGGCTTATTCCTCAATTATATCCTCTGCAGGAACAAAGCTGGATAGACCTGGGAGAATGAGGCAGCCTCTCTCTCCCCCACCAAGTTAGCCAGGGGTTTTCATGGAGCTCAATACAGGTCTCTCCATTTCACTTTCTAGTGGCTGATCTCAGTTATTTCTCATCCAAAAGTGCCTGAGCTTTTATAAGCAAACAGATTTTTGGTTAAAAATATTGTGTTTCTCTTGCATTTTCCCCATGGGACACACTGTTAAGTCAGTATTGTAAACATATGGCTATGGCCAGCTACTTCAGTGATCCTCAGAGATGTTGGGACAACTATACGGGGTATCTGGTATTGTGAAATCTCTTGCTGTACAGGCAGGTGATTTCCATGCTTGTGCTCCTTAAATGATTGATCTGTGGAATTGATGGAGAACAGCTGAGCCCCAGAAGCAAGCCTGGAGTCAGGGAGGGCATTTATTTTGGTTATTATGGATATACATCACTTGCCACATAACCAATGTTCATGCAAAGCAACGCTTCACAGCAAGATGTTGCTGCTGAAGCCAAGTCCTCTTTGACCTTGAGTATTTCTAGGAAAGAAAACCAGAACCCACCACAGTGCCATACAGGGTGGTTTCCACCAGCATGCTTTCTGATCCTTTTTGTAGTTGCCTGGCAACTAGGGAAGAGAGGAGGAGGAGAGTTTGGGATCGTGGAGACATCTGAAGAAGCAGATTATTTCTAGCAAACCAACTGGCCGAATCAGCTCTTGGTTCTCCTGAGCTATTCCATTGCAATAGATTATCTGCACAAGCCCTTTTTAGATGAGTGTCTGCTGAATGTAAGGATTATGATCCTGCTTGAATTTTAGGTGAGTTTCATCCTAACATGAGTCCTTTGCTATTGCTAGAACTACACTTGAGTGGGAATAAGTGAGGTAAGAAACAAGATTTGGTCAGTGCATAGAGCTTACCTGTAGCTACCCTGTAGCTATTGAGGCCATTTCCTCTTGTCCTACCGCTTGTTACTTGGGAGAAGAGACTGACACCCCCCTTTGCTACAACCTTCTTTCAGGTAGTTGTAGAGAGTGATAACCTCTCCCCTGAGCCTCCTTTTCTCCAGCTGAACAATCCCAGTTGCCTCAGCTGCTCCTTGTAAGACTTGTTTTATAAATCCTTAACTTTAATTTACTGAAGAAAGTAAAGAATGCCAGTAGAAAAATTGCTTATTTTTTTCCTAATTTAAGATGTGGTACCTAGGTGGTCTAAACAAAACCACCAAAACCAAGTTTATTAAAATAACAAGCCACTATTGCTGAAGAATGAAAATTTATTTTAATATGGGATGACACCAAGCTATGTGGTTTGGTTGATACGCTGGAGGGAAGGAATGCCATCCAGAGGGACCTTGACATGCTTGTGAGGTGGGCTGATGCCAACCTGATGAAGTCTAACCATGACAAGTGCAAGGTCCTCCACCTGGGTCGGAGCAATCCCAGGCACAGCTACAGGTTGGGAAGAGAAGAGATTCACAGCAGCCCTGTGGAGAAGGACTTGGGGGTGTTGGTCAATGAAAAAATGAACATGAGCTGGCTTCATTGTGCGCTCGCAGCCCAGAAAGCCAACCATATCCTGGGCTGCATCAAAAGGAGTGTGACCAGCAGGTTGAGGGAGGTGATCCTGCCCCTCTACTCTGCTCTCCTGAGACCTCACTTGGAGTATTGTGTGCACTTCTGGTGTCCTCCACATAAAAAGGACATGGAACTGTTGGACCAAGTCCAAAGGAGGGCCACGAAGATGATCAGTGGACTGGAGCACCTTCGGTATGAAGACAGGCTGAGAAAGTTGGGGCTGTTGAGCCTGGAGAAGAGAAGGCTGCATGGAGACCTCATAGCAGCCTTCCAATATCTGAAGGGGGTCTACAGGGATGCTGGGGAGGGAGTCTTCATGAGGGACTGTAGTGAGAGGACAAGGGGTAACGGGTTCAAACTTAAACAGGGGAAGTTTAGACTGGATATGAGGAAGAAGTTCTTTACTGTGAGGGTGGTGAGGCAGTGGAATGGGTTGCCCAGGGAAGTTGTGAATGCTCCATCGCTGGCCGTGTTCAAGGCTGGTTTGGACATAGCCTTGGGTGGCATGGTTTAGTGGGAGATGTCCCTGCCCCTGGCAGGGGGGTTGGAACGAGATGATCTTAAGGTCCTTTCCAACCCTAACTATTCTATGATTCTATGTTGCTGAAATATTGCCATAACATCCCAAGTAAAGCAGACTGACAATCAATCTTGGACCCTCAGAGGGTGAACAGGACATCAAATAAGGGTGAATATGTATACTGAAAATGCATACTTGTCATTAGCGTCTTTTTCACAATTTCTTGAACTTTTAGATCCCTGTAATATCTATGCTTTTGCCTTGGCAAATATCCTGCTTGGATTATAACACTCACAACAATACAATCACATATTTCTCCCTGAATTTCTCAGTTGCTTATTGTTTTCGTCACTAAACATAGTTCCTTCATCTGGGCATGAAGAGGGAGCAGGAGGAACTTTCACAGTTTACTCCATTTGCTTGTATTTCATTTTCTCTAATTTTGAATATGCTCCCACTTATTGTTCCTACCCTCCACAAGGTAGGAACCAGTGAGGCATCATTTCAGAGAAGAACACCAAAGCTTCCACTGGCAGCAAATGCACCCATCAAAAATAATTATGAGGAAGAAAACATCATATAAAACGTAAAGCTTTCTATTTTTTTTCTAAAGAAAGGTTTTTTTATTTTATTCCAAAAATACCTCAGCTATTTCAATTGAGAATCAAAAGACTTCACTGAAAAGTTTCTACTAAAATAACGATTTTCTTAGAAGGCTTGCAACAGGAAAAGTTTTCACCTGAAAAAAAAAAAAAAAACATTACACAGAGAACCAGCTTTGATGGAAAATATTCAACAATCCTACCAAGGATTTAATTCCTGAAAAAGAACTCTAGTAGCCTATCTTTCATTTGCTCAGCATGTCAGCTTCTTCTGACACCACTGATCCTTCTTTTTGTCTTGCCATTTTGGTCTCTTATTTGCTTTAATTCATTTTTTTGGGGTTGGCAGAAGACTTTTCTTAGCTTATTCCAATTTCCATAGGGTTTCCATGAGCAGAAGCTGCGGCCCTGCTTCCTTCTTTTCTTCCCCATCTACTCTGTCAATGTTCTTATTTACCTTTACTGCATCACGGAGTCATGATCTGCCCTTCTATTCAGTGCTTGTCTGCAGTGAAGCCTCCTGCCATGTCTTCCACCCTGCCTCGTGTGTTTATGTACTACTGCTGCCACTTCTGTGATTGCTGTGTGCACCCTTTGGCTGAGCACCTCTTACCAGAAATAAATTCACATTCATACTGAGAGAGCTGGTTTGTGCCAAAGCTTTGCTCTCAATTATTAAACTCCTTTTCAGGGAGGCTTTGATGCTAGGAATTAACTTGAAAGGGATTTGATAACCAAGGGCCATATTCATGATGCAGAGGTCTCCTGTGAAGAGCTCTTCCCCCTCCCCAGCATCTCCTGAATTTTTAGCAGATTCTCTAGTTGTCATGGCAACAGCTTAATTTGCTCTCTTTGTTATTTAAGTAAGCATCATGTAAAAACTCTACAGTAAATGATGCTAAAATATCCTGAGTTTTGGTAGTGACATTGGGCAACTTGCCACATGGCTTAATTTAATTGCTCTGGAGATGTCCCCAAGTGCATAATTCAAGGTTTACTTTAACACAAAAGCTCTTAAAAGTTTGGATGGCTGCAAGGGAAAGAGGAGGAGGAAAAGAGCAGCTGCTGTTCTTCTAAAGGGAAGCATCTCCAGGAACAAGAGGGCAGTTTTGTCCCATTTTGTGGCAGGGAAATCCATAACAGACAAAGACAACTTGGTTGAGAATTTTTCTCTCCTAAGATCACCTTGAACTTGGTGGGAAAGACAAAAACATCCACCATTCCTGTGCCGTGTTCTCCTGGGGAAGGCAGTATGACTCCATCCTGCACTGGGGCTTTTACAGAGTAAAGTCAGCCCCACAATTAAGAAGATGGCAATAGCCACACGTTATCCCAGTCTGCTGCTAGTCCTTCACCATGAAGACAGTGCCTAAAGAAAGATATTGCCTTTAGGAAAACTTCTGATCAGTGGTGGTCTGCCTTTGTAGCTATGTTGGTACTTGGGCTTGACTTCAGCCTCATGTCCCTGCTGCCTCGAGAGCCAGGCAGTCCTGGGAGAGGAGCCAAACCGAGAGCTGGTGTAGGAGTTGCTCGAAGGAAATTTGGGCTCTAGTGCAAATATGAACCTCACATTATTATGATAGTAATTATATAGACTCTGCTGAGTAAATATTAGACAATGGAAGCAGAGTGGAAAGGGTGCTCTTGGACTTTGAGGGATGCAGGCTCCTATGAGGGAACAAGAATGGCTTCTTCATCCTGTCTATTTTTCAGCTGCAGTGGAATGAGGTGGCTGTTTGTAAGTATTGTACCTGTGAACACATATTCACAACAGCTTTCAGTATTGCTGTCAGTAGTCATTAGAAAGCCCTTCTGGCTGCTTGGTCTGATCTGAGGGTGGGAGGGGTTGTCCCACGGAGCTTCTCCACTTCCAGTACTAGTTCCATAACAAAAATGAGGTGGTAACAAGCAAATGAGGCGGCCTGAGGCTTGATTTAGATAGTGGTGACCCTGTTAAGGGAAGCTGCAGTGCTCTGTAACCCTTCAAACAAAGCATAACCTTAGGAAAACAAGCAATGTTTATTTTGTTCATTTTAGGAAAAGTGCTTCTTGGAAAATACAGGCACAGTTAGATGGCACTACAGATTTCTGGTCAGGAAATGAAAAAAAAAGGGCAAACCAGAACAGCTTAGTCATCTGGTCTGAGGGAAAACTGTCAGTTTGGTGTGCTTTTTTTGATGTGGAGATTCAAACTCCCACAGCAAGCATATGAAATCACAGTCCCCAAGCAGTGCAAACCATGTACTTGCATCCTTTGGATGACTGAACTGACAGGATGACAGCGCAGTTGCTGAACAGAAGATGTCGTGATACAAGGCAGACTCTCCCATTTCCTTGTGATCTGCTTGTCTTGTCACTCCCTTCTGGAGAATGGTTTTATTCTTTTCTCACACCTTGTATTCAAGGAAGAGGCAAAGTGTTTAAAGTGCTGCGATATCGCTTTGCCTAAACAGAAATCTCTGCATCCACCTAGACGGTAATGGCCATTCACCAGGGAAATACTGTGATGGGCTGGGGATAGATGTACAACAATAAAAGGGGAATGCCATGTCTTTAGTGGGAGGAGGACAAGAGGGATGAAATGGGAAATACAAGCAGGTAATCTAAGGTCTCCTTTTCAGGAGAGTGACAGATTCTGGTTTCTTTACCCGCCTCTTTTTGATAAAGGCCTGCCAGTGGGGGTGAAGTCTGTGACACCAGAGCCTGCACACCCTTGTTATTTTACTAAATTATTCATCCTGTTCCTGTGATAATATAGTTATAAGGAGGAGCCTAATTGAATTTACTGTCTGGCTTTGGCCAATAGGGCGATAAGGATCCAGCAGAACGGGATGACGGTGAATCCTGCTAGTGTGCTGTGAATGTGAAGCAGGAGGGACTGGCAGTTTGTGTGCAGGAGAGAAAGCAACTCAGTCCAGGGCCCCTGAATTAGCAGACTAAGGAAAGGTAAGTGAATGAGTGGGAACAGCATTTGCCAGATTCATGTACTGACCCTGTGCTGCAAGGCTGGTTTTGTTTATATGAAAGCGCTCTGCAGGCAATGTTTTCCTGCAGGGTTTGAAGAGAACAGGAATGCGTACAGTGGCACTTGCTCAGTGCATGTAGCTTGTGCCTTTGTCTTTATATGTGCTGCAGGGGTTTATAACATTGCATGTTCACTGTGTGTGTCTGTACTGAGTTGCCTATGTTTTATGTGGATAAAGCAGCAATGTAGGAAACCTATGCATTATAAATGTAATGAAAGGAGTCAAAAGGGAGAAATTACCTCATGGGCAGTGTGGGGAAAACAATTGTGCTTTCTGGTTTGATTAAAAATGGAAAAGCCGAGGTTCTTATTTAGCTGTTTGCCATGAAAAAAGAGCAAGTGTGTGTGCATCTGTTTGTGTATGTATTGGACCTGCAGTGAGATGTTAAAATGGGAAAGAGGAGGTTAGAAAGGAGCCTTAGTTGTGGCAGGTGTAGATAAATTGCAAGCAATCTGTGTAATCAGATTCTTTAACATGGAGAGCGCAAGTGAGTAGGAAAGTGGAATAATCCTGCCTGCAGAGCCAGTTATACCTGGAAAGCAAGGCAGGGGAATCAGGACAGGTTATCTGACTGGCCAGAAGAACTGAGAATCAAACCCATGCTGCTTAAGTGATAACCTATAGAGTTGCTTCCGTAGATTTCCTATCTCCCTTTTAATGATGCTAAGAAAGGATAAGCATCACTGAGGATCAGGTTAGAGTCCACAGATTAATGTCATCTGGAAGAGCAGGAGCAAATTAGCCTCTGCCTTTTCTTTTGTTTCACTGTGTTTGCTTTGATAACAAGTGACTGCTAAACAGACAAGGCAGGTAGGGGAAGCTAGATTACAAATGTGACAAGTGGGATTAAGCTGTGTAGACAGGGAATGTTGTTTGCAGTGATGATGCTGTAATTGCCCTTCTGCAGCTTACATCTTCGCAAGCCTTTAAGACAAGGCTGTCCCAGGCTGGGTAACATAAGTCACTAACCTAAGTGGGATCACAGCTTGCTGTAAGGCATTAACGGGTCTGTCTGCTTCTCATATATTTTCACCACCTCATTCTTTTTAAGCCAGGATCCAGAGGAAAGTGTTGTTGAGACAATGTTGCTCACCTGTGGATATCTCATCTCAGTGGGAAACTAGCTCTTATGATGAGTGCTGAGGGAGATATGCTCATTCTTTGATCTCAGAAAGCAGTAGCCAGAGGCTCCTTCTGAAAAGAGCAGTAAGGCAGAAAGCCCCACAGGGAAAAGCAAGAAAATGGCTTGTCTTAGATTAACCAAACCTATATGCCAAATAAGTTCTCCTGCCTCCCTGACACCAAATTTCATTCATCAGAGATCTACTTTCCCCTATCCGAATTCCTTTTTTTTTTTATTGTGGTTTTCTCACATGCCCTGAAGATGGGAAAATACAAACCCAACTGATACTCCCACCAAAGACCACCTCCATGCTCTCCTGAAGTCTCTGGGATGTGCTGCTGGGGATGGTGGGCTGAGTCTGACTGCTTTTGTCTCCTAGCTTGTGCAAGTGCCCCAAGTGAGACCAAAGGGGCACTCACCTGGCACAGGTACAAAAAGGCTCCACCTGTTTGGTGATGGAAAACTCACAGGAAATGTGGTGCAGATTCCTGTAGGATGGAGCTATGCTCTCCTCATCTCACCTGAAACAGCTGACTGAAATACAGGTCTAAGACAGGGCTTGATTTCTTATGCCTTTCCTGTCCTTCAGCTCCTCTTAGAAAAAACATGGTCATAGTTGAATTCGACTCCAACTTTCAAAGTGCTCACAGCAACAGAGCAAGCTAAGAAATGATGCAAAACAAGCCCGGCCATCTCAAAATAAACTTCTTTCCTATTTCTGCCTCAGGAACAGAGGAATAACTAAATAGCCTGTTTATACACATACTGCGAAAGGCTGTATAACTTCCAGGTGCAGAGCAGGAGCCTGTCCTTACTAAAAAGGAGGCAGATACTCAGCCCACCTGGAGAGTCCATCCCTCTGCACATCTGAAAAAGCCATTTACACCTGCCTGTTTTGGGATACTAATCTTCCTCGGGATAGGCACATGGCGGGGTTTGGCAGGAGGAGTTCCCCTCTGATGCTGCAGCAGCAGTAACCTGGCATTGGCTTGCAGCTTTTATCACCGGTTGGGTGACTACATTGTTTGCTTCTGCCCTCAGAGTCAACACCAAGGCTCGGGAGCAGGCAAAACGCCAGCATATTCCCAGGGAAGCTTACGTCACTGCCAATTCACTGGTGCCAGAGACTGTGCTGGAAACCTGAGGTCTTTTTTGCTGTTAATTGCCCAGATGATTAATTCATGCAATGATATTATTTTCTTGGGTGGAGGCTGGGGGGTTGTGTACTCTAGTAATAAGGGGCATGATGGGTGGCAAAAATTGTGCTCTTTGTTGATGTTAATGCTAATAACAGCAAATTAGCCACAGTGTTCTCTGCATCATCTTTCCTCCCCCAGAAAGGGCAGAAAGGGTACTGGCTCTCTCCTGTTGATGTGTGATCAAGTGCCCTTCTGAGATTTGTAATATTACAAATTCTACCCAAGAGGACTGAAGCGTGATGGCCTTAACTTCCACAACCCCTCTGTAATAAAGGTTGTTGCTTCAATTTTAACATTTAATTCAGGCTTCTTTCACCTTGCAAATCTCATACTGCCTTTCAAAAATTCCTTGTATTTATGTCATTTATGTTGCACTTTCTGGCAAGAAAAGAAAACAATTATCCTAATTTTTTTAAGAAAAAAAAAAGAGGAAAAAAAAGTTATTTTAGTTCTTATTGCGCAGTGACTGGTGTATTGTGACATTCTCCCCTCAGAGGAAGCTGCTGTATATAAGGGTGTAGGATCACTTTTCAGTCAGCCTGCAAACTCTCCAGAACGCCTCACTTTAGGATATTTTATTCTTTTTTATTTTCTTTTTAGGCTAAAATCCCTTTCTTGACACTTTAATAGCTAAGCAAATAAGCCCAGAATTCCCAGATGGAGATAACAAGGAGCTGCCCTGGCCTGGATACAGTTAGTATCGGATAAAGGTGCAGTGATTGATCTCATAATCTATGGGTAGGTGAAACTGCTAACTTGAAATGTCAAACAGAACACCTAGGACATTTTCAGAGCTGTTGTAAGAGCATTTGCTTTCAAACAATGTCACTGCTCTGCCTCCTGTATCCTTCCACCTTGCTCATTCCAGTGTTTCTCTTCTCCCCTCAGGCCTCCGTATTTTTGTCTGGCTTCTGTCCCCAGAGGTACACAAAGCACTGGATCATAAGTCTTCAAACTGACTTGCTAAGACCAAATAGAAACCTTCCAATTTCTAGATATGCCTGTTATTTGTGGGATAAAATGGTTTCCTTTCTGTTTAAGCAGTGAGGAAGACTTGCTATCCATTCTGGGTAATTTTTCACTTCTTCCCATCTTTCATAGTTTGTTGTGGTATTCTCCTGTCTTATCTAGGGATAGTAAATGTAATGGAACCTTTCTTGAATGCTGGCAAACAGCAGAGATCTGATAAGCAATTGTAGCAGATTTGTTGCCATTTCAGTACTGTTGACTTATATGTATTTATAATAGGGTTATAAAGGAAAATTAAGTGATTATGCAGAACTAACAATGTCTGTATTAGTGGCAGTCAGATTCCAGACACTCATCCATTGTCTGTTTAACGAGAAATCATCCTACTGTGTCTGGGTATATCAAACGCTACAGCAAGTTTGCAGTTTGACTTTGCTGCTACTAGCAGACTACACTGGCCACAGGAAAGGTGGACCAGGGCACATGTTTGTAATTTAGACTCTGCTCATAAAGGGGAAAAAAAATAATGGGATGGCCTTGGAAAAGTAGGAGAAAGAGTCTGTGGTTTGGCCTTTGGGGTAGAAATGATCTTTTGTCCTGGTGACAGCACTCTGGTTGCAAATGTCTGAATTCTGCATTGCTGCCAGAGGGACACAAAGTGGAAGAAAAGATCATTTGCTTCCCAGTGTGGCCTGTGGTGGGCTATCATGAGTGGGAAACAAAGGAGATTGGATGGGGTAGGTAAGCCGCTTTTCCATGCTTCCTGAAACTGGGAGTATTGCCTTCAGATCACTTCAACTAGGAAGGAAGCGTGTAAAAGCATGGGCTTCTCTGTTTCTTCGCATACACAGGAACAAACACACAAATATTAACTCCTTTTAAAAGATGTCAACCAGTGTCTTCAGCCAGCTCTTCATGGTTTGAAATGGCTGTTTGTTCAGCTCCCTGGAGTCTAAAAAGTTTGTTACCTCAAGCTCTACATGATTCAATTTTACATTTAATTGACAATGGCAAAAACACAGAACGAAATATTGTTTTAACTTGCTGGGTCTAGGCCTTTAAAACCACAAGGCTGTTTAAGAAAAGATACTAATAAGCCACTTTTGGTAAAAGTGATAGCTAAAGCCATTCACATTACTTGGAGCAGAGTAAAAGGTTAGCTGATGCATCATTCCAAGTGAAGGGAGAAAGTCCCACTCCACTGGGACTTAGGACTTCCAAGCTTGGGGGAAAAAACCCAGCCAGAAATGTTTATGCCATGCCTCTTATATAATGAATGCAAACCATTTTTAATCTAAAAAGACTGATAGACTTGCACCAGCACTAAATTGACTTCATAAGCAAACACAAACATATTTACACAGGACCATTAGAAAAGCAAAACCAATAACAGCAGAACATTCAGCTCCAAGATGATTCAGACCTTTATAATCTGTTGTTTAACATATAGTAACACTCCTCCTTTAGAGAAAATGTATTATTTTTAATATAGGGTATCTTGGCCCTGTGTGGTTGCCTTCTTTTGAATAATACAGTAAGCATATCCGTTACAGTCATCTTCCTCCTCCACTTTAATCTGATTTGCTAGGTTTAGAGTAAGGCTGAACAGCCCTATAGAACATTGCAGCCTAGGAATATGTCAAAGACTTTCTCAGCTGCAGAAACACTTTTGCTTGACTCTACAGAACAAGCTCATAAACTCTAGAGGAAGATGCCAGAAGATATAGATCCTTTTCAGAGAAAGAAGTCAAGGAAATCAGGAGTATTCTCAGTTTCTCAGGAGTTTTTCAGCACGGTGCAGTTGTTTATGGCCACTGCTGTAGTGCAGTGAACAAAAAATATGGAGATTTGGAATAAAGAATGATCACATGGTCCCAGAGGTAATGGAGTGGGTGTTTCTGAGTCACTGCATGCACCTGTGATGCGCTGTGCCCATCACAGGCAGCTGCCAGGGACGGCGGGCACACACGTGGGCAGGGAAACACATTCAGCACCTGTCTGTTTTCTGAAGTGGGCTTGACAAAACCAAAGAATGTGACAAGTTAGGAAGCATTTATTCTTTTTTTAGCCCTGAAGTTTTGGGGTTTGTTGCTTAAAGATGAGACTTGGCGCCTGTATTTCCCTTCTGGTTGCTGAAGCATTAATGTGCTTTGCTGAGAGGGGTTGGATGAAATGCTGCATTCCCTCCAGCAGCTCAAGGCTGCTGTATTTAGCTCGATGCATCTATCTAAAATAGGCCTGTGTGTATTTAGTTAATCTTGCGGGCAGGCTTTCTTACTTCAGCAGCCATGTGAAGTGTCTTTTAACAGGAGAGAGAAGAGTAGGCGAGGTGAGGGGCGGGGGGACTATTTCATAATAAAACTGGAAGAGGCTGACAGGAATTAACATGAAGGTTACCTTGGTTTACTCTGGGCAATCTTAATAATTCAACAGAGCCTTTCAGTCAGGGCTTCCCCTGCTGTTCCCCATAGGGGCAGTTTCATGTATGAGAGTTTCTTGAGCCATTCAGCGCCAGCTCCTAAGAAACACAAGGAGAAGCCTGTTAAGAGCTAGAACTGACAACCCCTATTAATGTGAAGGGAAGCTTTTCCCAGGAAGATTCTTTGATGTCTCTGACTCTTGGTCATGGGTCACGGGCCTCTGGCTTCACATGTCATGCCTCGGTCTTGAAAGAAAGTGACACCTCTTTTGCTGAGTCTCACTGTCAGACTGCATAATTATTGTCCCCTCCTTAGGAGCAACCCACAGGAAGAGCAGGGTGGTGCCTTCATCACCCAGGGCAGTCACAGGCCTTCTGAAGTCACTAGCTGGCATCTCTTACAAACATCATGCCAGCCATGCAAAATCATTTCCCTCCCATTGCAGTCAGCAAGAGAGAGGGATCAGATCCAAACTCCCAACTTTTTTTATTTCAGTGAGAATCCCTTTGAAGTTAATGTGAATTTTGCTTGAGCTGGAAGGGAAGGAATTGACTCTGCTTTCTGAGATAGTAGCCACTTAAATAAATAGCATAGTTTTTCTGTTTCTGCTAACTTGCACACACTATTGGACTTTGGTAAATGTTCCAGTAAAGGTAATGCAATCATCAGAGGAAGATATAAGACATGAGCTTCTGCATTGCTATGGCATTTCATCTTTTGGAGAGAAAAGTTCTGTGACTGGCTTTGGTTGCCTGGAATAAATAATAACAGTAGTATGCTGCTAACCTGTGATATATGACGCTCCTTCAGCACCACTATTAGAAACAGCCTGCCAGCCACATTTCAGTGTATCTCCCCATTGAAAGACCACAGTTCATCAGCTATGAGACCGGTTCTGGAAATGCTATCTTCGAAAATCTGTTTGGAAAAGGAAGCATATGAATAAATGGGATATTTGATACTAGATGGAACACGTAAATGTTACAAGAAGTTTTAGAATATTTGTTGTGCTGTTTTGGAGGAAAAAATAAATTGAAGTGACAAAATTTCTTTGAAATGAGAAGACCAGTTTCCAACTTTCTCCTACAAATGAAAACTTATCAACCAGACCATTCTTATCCCAGCTCCATATGTTTCCCTGAGCTGTAATTCGTCCCATACAGCCATGGCTGAAAAGACCTTAGTGCTTCTGTTCAGAAGAACCTACACCTTCAGCTCTGCCTCTGTCAGTCTATTTTCCTTTCCATCTGGTCACTAGATGGTTGTGATCTGCTGAGGACGCTGAGGTAGTCCTGAGGTAGTTGTCCTCTGCTTGAAAACAGAGAGGACACCTACAGGTTTTAATTCTTAGTGAGGCATCTACAGCTGCAACTTTCTCCAGAGCCTCCCACACCTTGGACTAATAGAAGCAGTAGCTGGTTGGCTTCATGTGATGCTGTTGAGAGCAGTATATTTTCCCAGAGCAGAGTAGGTGGTGACGAATTAATACACTCTTTAGTTCTCTAACCTCCTAAGCATGCTTTTAAGCACGCTTCTTAAGGAGCATCAGGCAGGTGCTGTGATTGCACAGAGACGCCAGCAAAGACCATCAATTTGACTGAAGTCTTCAGCCTCACTGCTGTTTGCTTTCAAAGAAACCTTAGTGGGCCATGGCTGGCAGCAGCCCCAGGGGACGGGCTCTGCTGTGAGGCTCAGTGACAAACAGGCAGAGGGAGGGCAGGGCCAAGGCTGTCAAACAAGCTGCCATCTCCTGCATCGCTTGGCAATGTTTCTTGTTCAACCTTCAGGGTAGCACAAAGAGTAGAAACAGCTCAGGTGATTTTACATCAGCTCAGGAATGCTGCCAGGCGCTGACTAGCCCTGCAGATGATGCACTGGCAGCAGCTGCTGCTCAAGATCTAACTGCCCAGGAAACAGCGGCTGCTTTACAGAGTGAACATCTGAGCTCTTCTTAAGCAAGTGTCTTTGTGCTGGGGTATCACATGGTCATGTAGCCGCTGCTGAAGTTGAGGGTTTGTCACAGCCAGACCAAATGCTGTTTTCTTCACTCAGGCTTTCAGGGTGCTGCTGCTTTGCTCTTGCTGCAGTGCAGGTGCACTGGTGTTATAAGCCTGGTTTGGACCACACCAGTGAGTATTTGCAAACTAGCCTTGGTGCTGGTTTTTCAATTAGAAATGAGAAATTCACAGCAGGAGTTGCTGGGAGAAACTACACAAGCTGCACTGCGTGGGAGGCCAAGCTCAATGATCCCAGTCTTCAAACCTATTTGATTTTTTACGAGTGCTCTGCAGTGCTTTAGTGGTAATTTAAGAGATCCAAAGCAATTACCCTCTTTCAGAAATGAGATACAAACAATGAAGAGATGAAGGAAGACGTGAGGAAGTGTTTAAACTGGTAATAATGAAAGATATTTATGTATTTGTTATCATGTGTTATTATTAGCGCTCACAATATGACCCTCTCTTGCCCTAGTTTTATATATGAATTCCCATATGAAGTGATTTAACCAGGTTCTTCCTGCAGATCTTGGGAAAGTACATGTGGATGTGCAGGAACTATCACCAGTGTGTGAAGGTGATCTACTCCTTTGATGGAATCCAGTGATGATATTAGATTTTCATAGCCCTATCACTGGGCCATATTTGGATACTGGTTTGAATTGGAGTAGATAGGAAAGGGGACAGAGATCTTTGTGTCTAACCTGGCTTATTTATAAAAGGTCGCCCAGAAAGTACTTTCTTACATATATAGCATCTTCTGGGTATCCATAAACAGTTTTTGCAGTGATCAGCTCTGAAACTTGAATCTGGTGACCTCAGAAGCTCGCATTTGAGCTGAGAACTCTGTATATATTCTCCCATGTTAAAAAGTAAAACAATTTTCAGGTAGATTTAATTTTAAACAGCTTCTACACTCACTTTGTATATTATAGAGCGCCTCTACAATCTGTATTTACATCACCATGCATCTCAGCCTCTCTCAAACTTGACCCAGTTTAACCTTTCCATGCTTTATTTAAAGGAAATATCATTATACAATCAGGCATGCTAAGGCACAAAGAACTTAAATGATGTGCTTGAAGTAAAAAAGCTGTAAGGAAAAACCATAGAGGAGCAGCTCCTTCTATCCACAAAGAAACAGTAACTTTGATTTCCTTCTGTGTGTAGTCTTGAAATAGAGAATGATGTTTTGTGTATTTTAATGCACTGACTGCCATACTGCAACACACAGGAATATCAGCTCTGCTGATTTCAGTGGAAAACACGGAATATAGAAGTGTAAGCACAGGCAGAATTCAGCTTTCCACCTTAACGGGGGAGGCCAGGCTTCCTTGAGTGCATAGCTCTGTGCAAAGCTGCAGGGAATAAACATACCTCCTTGCCTGCTGTAGTTAACACCTTGCCATTCATGCCACCTCTGAAATCTTGAAGCTAAGAACTTGTGCCCTGAGGTTGGTTGGTTGGGCTGGGTTTCTTAACCAGTTCTGCGATTGCACAGAGATGACAAAGTGATGCTGTGGTCAGTTTCAACATGCGAAGTTTTAAACCCATTGGCCTTTATGAACCTGAGGATTCAGGCACTTGGTCTGGTGAAGAGCTGAAAATAAACCCAGCAGAGCAAGGGAGTTCTCAAGCTATTACTCAGAGCTCTGTTGAGTTTGTTTTGGACTCCAGCTGATCTTACAGTCCCCCCTTAGGCACATCTGATTTTCTTCAGTCACATGGGCCTGCATCACTTTAGCTCTGATCAAATACACATTGTCCCACAGAGGAACAGGAATACTTAGCAATGCTGCTTCTATCATTAGCTAACTCATCATGTAATTATGCATAAATAACAACTGCCTACCTGTCCTGCTGGTCAGGACACAGATGCAGAAAGTGAGGCCACAGTGTGGTGTTCAGATAACTTCTGTCTGACGTTCGAAAGATGTCCCTATTCCTCTTCTGCCTGCTGCAATGCTCATGCTCTGCAACCAGTTAGTCAGACTGTACTTTTGTATGTACCCAGGAAGAGCTCATGCCATCTCATGTCCTCGAGTTCCACCTCACCCTGCTTGGGCTGTCCAGCTACAGAGCTCTTAAATGGTCTCCCTGCTCCTCTTTTCCTTCCTTCTCTCCTTTGGGAAAGAAGTTCTGCGAGTATGGGAGAAGGAGAAATTGAAATATCTGTGCAGATCAATCCTTTACTTTCCCAGTTACAAAATTGTTCCAAATGTCACGTTTATTCCTTCAACAAAGCTTTTTTTTTCCCCTCTACTCATGGTGGCTACAGGCCTTGAAAGGCTTGGTGGTTTAGTTCCTGAAAAAGGCTGGCCAATTTTGTAATCCTTAAAAGCTTTGTAATTCAGCTGTTGATCAGCAATGGAACCAGAGCTTTTGAATCTTCTCATGCTTGGTTCAGTACTGCAGCATGGAGGCATGCAAGCTAAATATTATGATAGCTTTGCACTCTACAAAATAAAGTTTGTCCTCTTAAATGAGGAGACCAAGCACTGACGTTGACTGACCTTTCCCCAAGCTGACGGCAAAGGACTGTTAAAATCACATTGTGCTTCATTTCTGTGCCTAGGCGTAGCCCACCTGTCTACTCTCTCAGGACTTTGTCTGAATCAAGAATCTGTTCCAGTTCCCACACTCATGTATAATATTATCTGATGCTTTTTGCCTAAACATAGTTCCTGGTGGTTGTGTCCAATTATGGAGGGCTCCTACACTGTGCAGCATGAATGCAAAGTCTGGATAAGCCAGCAGACAGGAACCAGGAGAGAAGACAACTTGGTAAAGGACAGTTAGTGAAATAAAATGGGGAAATAATTTATGATTAGGCTTTTAAAACATACTTCCTAGTTACAGCAGTGTACCTCTAGTGATGCAATTCTTTGTCTTTGTCAGCATCCCTATGATGCTGACACATATTCTTAAATGGCATTTGAAACATGGCTAGATGCTTTATTAAGGAAGCAAAACACCTAGCCTACGATTGTCCTGGACAGGCTCCTGCTGGCACCACAAATATATTTGCCTTGCAGCTCCAACCTGCCACCATGCTGGAGCAGGATCTCATGGGCACTTTTGAGGTTACAGCTGGGAAGCAGGCACTGGCAATGGTGCAAAGACTGGGGTGCTCAGTCTACCTCTATGAAAGGAGATTGCAACCCTTGCTGGGGTGAGAAGTACAAGCAAAAGGAATGTATTGCACAAAACCACACATCTTTTCATGTGTCTCCATGTAATCAATAGTAATGATGAAAAAAAGTGAACAAACATATCTCCTACAAAGAATCAGCACAGTTTGGGCTGGTCATCACAGAGCTTGAAACAGACATAGCCAATTAGACCCTTACATTGCTCCAGAGGGAGGTCTACAAGCCCTATTTTTATTGCCTCTTTGGGGAGAATAGTCTAGCTGTTCAATCTCCTTCCACTTCTACACCACATGGAAGAATTTGGCATCAAGCTATCTTACCATTGTGCCAGAAATCTTCATCAGAGTACAGTAAAACATTGTCTTTCCCCTCCATCATCAAAATAAATTAGTAAATGTGCTCAGATTCTCAGCTATTCTTCCCTTTGTAGTAAGTGGTATTACGTGAGATGGGCACAGATAGTTAGAAAACAAATGAGCACCTTCCTGTACAAAGGCAAATTACAGCCTCTATTTCTCTGGCTATCTGCTGTTCACACAATCAGTTAAGTGAATCTCAAGTATTATAAGGGGTTCCTTGCCATATGGGAAAAAATCTGGAAAATTGGGATATAGTGGTATCTGGAATGGTACAAGTGGAAGAAAAGGGGTGAATGTAAACAGCAGTAAAACTTAGATGGAATACACTAATGCTACGGATGTTTTAGAAGGCTTCATGTGTTTGAAGGAAAACTTTTAATCCCCAGAAGCATAGAACATTTAAGACAGAAATCAGTTTTTTGTAGTATTTTTAAGTGAGTTAGAAGCAGTGATGCAAGAATTGCAGAGTTGTGTTTGGAGCTGTTATTCGGAAATATGCAATCCACTTTTATCTTAAACATATGAAAAATAATACAATTTGTGCTAAAAGAAAATTTCTTTGGTCATTTTCAGTTAATTAATAATAATCTATTTGATATCTATTAAGAACTCTTAGTGAATTGTTTCTTCTCTTTCATGAGCCATAGCACTTTTTTTCCCACCAACATGTCTAGTTAAATCTATAGCAACAAAATATTCTGTTTATCTACATTTTGAATAACTAGTCTATTGTGGCAGAGTTGAAATATAGTAGAAAGAAAAAGGCATAGGAATGAGGAAGAGTGTGTGACGATAATCAAAACAGGAGCCCCATTATCACTGGGCAGGCTGCTGCGGTTTCCTCTGAGAACCTATGAGTTGTCAGTCCCTTAGGCATCTTTTATCTGGATGAGCCCTAATGCATATTGGCAGGCCCTACATATTAAATACATCCAGCTTGCTGATTTTATTCAGATCAGCACTCTTCAAAGCAATGTGTCTCTTAGCTGAAGGAAATCCCTCCTCTATTAACAGCGTGTCTGGTGCCACTTTCATTCTTATCATCATGAAATCAGGACTTGTATGGTTACTGCAAGGAACTTAGAGCATGTCTCACAAGCACACAACATGAACTGTGTCAGATCCAAGACTGGGAAGGAAAAAGAGGAGGGCTTCAGAATCCTGCTTGCTTCCTTCTTACAATTTCATCTACTTAATATGCAGAGCATATATCTCTACAGATTCTCTGGTTTGTACTGCTGTCTCCTGCTTTTCTTTAATAGAATCATGAGGAGCTACTTTGGCATGTGTGTATTAGCCTTAATGGAAGCATTAGTGTTGCTATTGCTCACAGTGGGAATGACCACAATACTCTAGGGAAATAAAAAATGGAGACATTATGCCAACTAAACAGACTTTCAGATGGAGAGGGCTCTGTAGTATTCAAGGATAAGCACAGGATTTCTTTGCCCCATACTGCCTGCTCCAGTTGAGCTGCATCTGGCTTTGCTGATAAGCAAGTATTGATGTTGAAGAGAGACAGGCCACAAAAGGTCTCCCTAAACCTATTGACAAGGGGATATTACCACTGAGACAACACTGTGGCCTTTAGGTGCCAACAGGATTTCCATAGTGAGAATAAAATCAGAAAATAATGTATTGTTTCCAAGAAGCAGCACATCATAATTTGTTCTTGTGGGTATTAAAGCCATAAAGTATTATCATAATATTCAGATTTATTTTTGCTAGAAAATTTTTGACTGTTCATGTCTTTAGTCATGTTCTTTTGCAATCTACCTGAAAGCCCTATGGTCTTACAATGACATTTTGTCATTTTAAAGACTATTTTCTTTCCCTTCTTCTTTTCCTTGCCTGCCATTATGAAGTAACAGGCAAAAGAGGAAACAGACTCTTTTTCTGTACTTGGTGTAGCTCTTGGGAAATGGTCCCATTGCCACTCAATTTGGTGTGTGTACACCCATTATTTTCAGGATAAGGCAAACCCCCTATGATGAAACTGCTATATTGAAAGCACTGACTATCTTTGCAAACTGAAAATAGAAGTAAGATTTGTGAAGCCCAGACTTTTCCAGTTAAAAAGCCACCCAACAGAATAGATGGGATTTCTTGTCTACAAGAATGCAGCACCTTCCTATGTATCAGTCCTGAAAGCACGCTGAATATTGTAAAGTGATTAGTTTCTGATAGAGACCTCCTGGCATCCCTGAGGTTCTCTCTAAACAGAGAAACTGGATGTACAGGACACTGATTTCTTGCTAAAACCATTAAAGAGCATGTTTCCAAATGAAATAAATAACTGCTGCTGCGAAAGGTGGTAAAGAAGTTGGGAAGTAAGTGGAATTCTTGTAAGCAGCTAATACACAGCCGGGAACTTGGGCTCTGGGTAGCGTCACTGTCCTGACGGCCTCGTCTCTGCTCTCCTGCCCTACTACCCCCTCTAGCTGCAGGGTCCTGACATTTTACTTCTGTCTTGGAGAGGCAGTATGGCTCTGCTGCTGTCAGTCATAGCAGATACACAATTTCTAGAGGTGTGTCTGGCAGCAGGGTGCACAAACCCTTCTGATTTTAAGTGGGATTCATGCTGTAGTTTCACATGCTTTGGAAAATTTCCACCACTGAGAGTTGTATTGCATTGGTTATGGTTGGGAAAGCTCTCTGAAAACTGAACACCAGAAGAAAAACTGCTTTCCTCTGTTCTTTGGAGCAGCATACGGCCTTTTCAACCCTTGTGCTTTTTGTATATGCTTCAGGTTTACAAAACATGGGGAGTTTGGTGGGGTATCCTTTTCCTTTTCTTTTTCTAACTCCTATTGTTTCAAATTCCTGATTTATGGACTTTCAGCTTGCATTGAAAAATACCAAGAAATGTTTGAGCACATGAGCCTCATGAGTCCAAAACTGTGGCAAGCAAGGTAAAAATGCAACAGAAGTTCCAAACAATTTCAGAACTAATTGTTTTCATTCTGCTTTCAATTCTTCACCAAGAAATGTCAGGCTATGCCAAGCTTGGGAATGTTGAAGCCACTCAAGGTGAAACACTGAAAGCTTGCCATTAATAAATAATCTCTTGCTTTCCTCTTTTTGAAAAAAAATGTGGAAAGCCATCCTGCTGGATTTGGAGCTCCCTAAATGGCTGTCCCTTCATAGAAGTCCACTCCCCCATTGTGTCAATATGCCTAAAGTCAGAAAGGGACCCATGGAAATACCTTAAAACTCGAATGTATGCTGAAGGCTATCTGCAAAGCGTAGGTGAGGGATATCAGTAAGTGGCTGCTATGAAGTGAAGTCAGTGAAGTCATCCTCATCTTCTCATCCACCATGGGGGCAGATGTAAGTGTGCAGCCACTTATGGTGAGGTGGGAGGATAATCTCTCTGCATTGGTTTTCCATGCTGACACCTCCAGCATTGCTCCATTGAGGCTGTTAAGAGCAGGAATCAGATGCAGGCTGGCATGGTTGTGTCAGTTCATTACCTGACAGCATAGATAACAAGCTCTGGGGAAATCTAAGCATGGTTAACAGACGTCAGCCAATTGAGTTTGGTTCCCTGTAGATGCTACCGCACATTAGAAAGCAGCCCCACAAGAGGTTTAAGTGAACATTTTGTTCTTGTTTTCTAACACATGTCAACAGGTTTTCTGAGATAACTTGCATCTCTGTGGAGTATATCCTTGAGAAAAAGCAGGTAGGTGCCTGGCTGCTGTCAACGTGCTGAGGGAGCAGATTGCTTACCCTCCATTGCTCCTCCAAAAATATCAGCCAGGAAGTTTAACTGCGTGATAGTAAGGGGCTGCCGGTGCCAGGCTCTTTGCCATTGTTTTCAAGGTCAGATCAAATTGACCTTCTGCTTTCTTCGTTTAGTTGCTCACATTGTTTCCTTCTGATTCCCTGACTGTGCTCTCATTGTTGGCATTTCTGCGTGTTCCTGCATTGTCTTTTGGTTAAGCTGACTCCTGCTTACTTCCTCCCTTTCTGCTTGTACCTTCTCCTCTCTCCCTCTCTCCTGCCTGCTCTCTTTCTTCAGGACTTACTCATTCTCCTATGCCTCATTTATTATTTCCCTATCCTGAAATCTAGCCCAGTTCCTTGATCTGCAGCTCCATGGCTCTGATTCCCCCTGTTTTCCCAGCTGGCTTTTGTGAGCAGATGTTTGACACAGCAGCAGGTTACTCCTGCCTGGTGGGAGCAGCTGCTTTATTGCAGTTTGAGGAACACAACAGGACCTGCTGCCTCACCTGGAAGTCGCCTGTGTGCTGTATTCAGATGTGGAGGGCTATAGGCCTTCCTACAGGTGAGTTCATGCCTGGCACAGCATTAAGTAGGCAACTTGTCTCCATGTGAGACATAGAAAGATACTATTGTATACAGAGGCCAGGCGCAACTTGATGGTGTATAGCCAGCAGCTGCCATACCTGTGGCTCTGGAGTGACAAAATACCACTTAGCACACTTGTCTTGCTTCTGAAAGTGGTGTTGGATCGTGGCTTTATTGAAGTTACAGCCACAGTTGCCTCCTAGCATAGGATCTGTAAATACACTGGGTGGTTGTTGTGCTGTGTGAGAGCTGCATGCCATGAAAGCTGCACAGAGCCAGATTTGGCCTGACATGCCGAGCCCTCAGGATGTCCACAGGGAGTTTTAAGCAGCAGGAAAATGAGGTACCTACTCAACCTGTACCTGTATGAAAATGCCTACTGCTGAAAGTTAAATAACAGCAAGTGTGCGTGATGCAGAAGAACATGAGGTTTTTCAGTAAACAGAGGAATCCGCCGTCAGTTTACACTGCTCCCATTGTGGAGAAGGTCTCTGTGGCAGCACTAATGGCTATCAATAAATCAATACAGTGAAGCCATCAATAAATCAATACAGTGAAGCTACCAATAACTTCACTCAAAAACAGAAAGTCTGTTTTAATTGCATTACCCAGCTCATCAGAAAAATGTAAATAACAAGAGGAGAGCAGTCTGTCACCACTTTGACAGATCCAAAGTCAACACTCCTGATGGGTTTGCCATCCCCCATCCCAGAGTGGAAACACTCATTATGCTCTGCTGCAGCAGTGTCATCCTCTTTGAATTTAGCCTCTGCATGCTTTGCTGGAGAGAGATTTCCCCATGACATCAGCTGCTTAGGTTTTTCTCTCCTTCCTTCCCAAGCCAACGGCACCCAGCTCAGTCTTCGCAGCAAGCAGGGACAGTGCCAGCTGGCAGAGGGAAAGGCTGGCCTCAGTGCAGCATCCCAAACTTTGGACAGGAGAATTTTGCCATCTTCTAGTGTTTCTTGGGCAAAATCTTCCGCTAACAAACCCCTGGTGGAAAAAAATGATGGGTCATTGTAAATGTTGTTGTTCAGGAGGCGAGTGGTCATGGCCTTGCAATAATTATGATAAACTGTTTTTTGTGAAGAAACCTGTGTTGTAAAATACCTGTGTACACTTCACAGGCTACCCTGAACCTTCCCAGCCCTGGGATACCCTATGTCAGATGCCTCCGTGCCTTTCTTCCTTCAGTGCAGGGCAGAGCATTAGCCTGTTGCTTTACTTGCTGACGCTTTACAAGGAGCCCATGCGCTTTTGGAAAGTGCAAATCTTGCACAGGAGGAAGCAGCAATGCAAACGTCTGGAAGTGGGAGAAAACCACTTTTAAGTGAGTGCAACTCCTGGTGGACTCTATCCAGAGGATGCTGACTTGAAAAAGTGCCTCGTCCAGCCTGTAAGGCTGGGGTCAGGTTCCCTCCCGTGGCTGAAAGCTGCCACAGCAGGAACAGGCAGCTCTGCGATGCTGTACAAAATGTGCGAAGGGCTGGCGTCTCGTCCTAAAACAGATTCTTCAGAGACTGGTGTCAAAATTACATCCCACCTCTTGACAGTTAACTACAAGGTCCTCCAAGAGAAGCACAGTAACAGGATACTCATTTGAAGCCCCTCTAACAGTAGACAGATCTCTGGGATGCTCCTCTTAACCAGGACTGGACCCATTCTTGAGTAGACTGTCATTAAAGAATGGGTATTTTTCTTATTTGTGGCATACAGGGTAGAAAATACAGTTTTCTGAGCAGAGGACATCCCAGTGCATATTTATACAGCCTGTAGCATATAAATTCCGCAGAGTCTTTGTAGGCTTTACCACTCTGTTCAACCCAGACAGGTAACGGTGGGTGGTTCTATCCTGGCACTCACAGTTACTGCGGCAGGACATGAGCAGGCCAAGTGCTGGGTGGGCGTATACATGAGCTAAGTAACTAACTCATAATTCATGGACACTGTATGTTACTTGCTTTTTGGAACAACTGCTGCATAAACAGTCTGCGCTGCTGAAGTGCTCACCAGTGCCTGTGTTTGCTGATGTTGTGCAGCCACAGGGCGCGCCAGGACCAGGAGGGAAGTCAGCACAATGCCTTGAGATACATTATCAACTGTAAATGTGGCAGGAAGTCATTAAAGATTTCCTGAGTTATTCCCTGGGAAAAGACTACCTTCAGGCTCTGGCAAAGTCAGACAACTTGCATTGCCAGGGCTAAGAAATCAAAAGAAAATTGCTCTAATAATACAATGTCAGCAGCTTCAGCAGGGAGCCCTCTGCTCCAGAGATCTGGTGCCCATGGGGTCAGGGTGGTGATGGACGATTTGGTGAACATGTGCCAAGGAGCTCTTCGTAGCTCACTGACTCCCAGCAGGCTCATCCAAGCTTTCCTAAGGCTCTGGGGGCTAAGAGAGGTATGGACATAGACAAGTCTGAATACTTTATCTCTAAAGCTTTGTAAATCCTTATGAGTAAGAATAAATCATGGCTTATTTTAAGAAGCTGTTTGGTTGCACCATAAGAGAGATTTGCAAATGCCAGGCTCTCTTGGACCAACTGGGAAAAAACATCAGGAGGCAATCGGAGACTGGGACATGAGTGTGAGCAGTGAGAGAGGCCAAACCGGGCAGATGAAGGCAAGGAGCTCCAGTGTTTGTAGGGGGCTTCTTCAAAAAGGCTTGAAGGGGGTTATGGCATGATTTGATGATGATACTAGGAATTCATGTGACTCATCTTACTTGATGCATGGGAGAACTCTCACTTTTGTTGCTGCGGATGCATCTGTCCTGAAAAACGTTGTTTTACCAGCAATACATGTTGTGGGCTTTTCCCCCTCAATCTCACTGACCAGGCCTTGGTCAAGACTCAAAGGTTGTCTCAGCAGATAAAAGGTCTTGGGGAATTATTGTGGAAATCTCATTTCTTGGCAGTGCCTTCAAGTGAAATTTTTTTTTGAAGTAACTCCTAACTCTGTGAGATTGTTTCATGGCTGAAAAACTCAGAGTTCTGGGTGAAAACAAAGTCATCATACTATGGCCAAGGGACAAGAGCCAGCTAGTTATAATTCATACTGCTCATTATCTCACTGGAAAAGATGAGCAGCGTAAGAGACCTTTCTTTTTAACACAAAATGAAAAACTCAACAACAGAAGGAAAAAGAAAAGTATGTGAGGATTGGACAAACTTCTAGTTTTGTGTACCTGCAAAAATCCTCCAAGTGAACTTGTAAAATCAGCTAGTCTGCTGTGTTAGCAACCAGCAGCAGGCACTTGGCTCAAAGTTTAATTGAGTGCAGAGAGCAGCACGGACAAAAACAAGCAGAATCATAGAATCACAGAAAGTTTTGGGTTGGAAACGACCTTAAGATCATCCAGTTCCAAACCCCTGACATGGACAGGGACACCTCACACTAGACCATGTTACCCAAGGCTCTGTCCAACCTGGCCTTGAACACTGCCAGCGATGGAGCATTCACAGCTTCCTTGGGCAGCTGCCCCAGAAATTGATCAAGATGTGTATTTTTTCTCCCATTTATTTTCTACATGTTATTTGAATTTATGACCTTTCTTAAGTTCAGAGCCTTGCTTACAAATCTGGTAAAGATTATTCAACTTTTTATCCTTTTGATTATTTGCTGGATATACTGTAACAAACGTGTTATTTCCAGCACACAAAATACCAGAAATTAGCTGTTTCTCTTTTGAAAATAAACATTTACAGTGAATAATATTTCTTTGTCCGTAATGAGCAGATATAAAATTTTTAACACCTAAGCAGCCCCAAACAGGAAAATTTTGGGATGAGAGAGAACCGTGAAATATACTTATCCTATCTATTTGGCTGTGCCAGTGTAGCATACTGGATAGAAAACAGTAGTCCTTTTTTGTCTCATTGTTGACTTAGGTACCCATTTAAAAGCCAAAAGAGTTTTTTCTTATTTCATGCTGACAGTATGTATCTCATATACATGTTTTTGATTCTCTTCCCACAGGAAAGAAAGAAAATACAGCTGAAAAACTAAGGCATATATCTCCACCAAGATTTCAAGGGAGAAAGCCTGACTGGCTGGACTACAGGGAGGTACCCACACACACACAGAAACATTCCTCAGGACTGGTGACACTGCTGTTCAGCCCTACCCTTGCTGAGAAGGTTTCCACACAACGTTGCAACAATGAATTTCCTCCGGCGGCGTCTCTCGGACAGTAGTTTCGTGGCAAATTTGCCCAATGGGTACATGATGGACTTGCAGCGCCCTGACAGCTCCACAAGCTCCCCAGTTTCTCCTGCTATGGAGAGAAAGCATCCTCAGCCACCGCAGCCCGCGCATTCCTCCTCTACTGGCGCCAGTATCTTCAGCTCCATCTCCAGTGCCATGAAGCAAACCACGCAAGCGGCTGCAGGACTGATTGATCACTCAACCAGCCCCACGCCTCCTGTGGCCCAGAAACCCAAGATCCTCCTAGTGATTGATGATGCACACACAGAGTGGTGAGTTATCATGGTCCTCCCTGCTGAATTCAGCTCCACAGGGTTGGGGGATAAGAGGGAGCTGGGAAGCACAGAGCATATGCAGGGGGGTACACAGATGCTTTCACGTCTATGTCACCAACTCTGGCCCAAGGTCAATTTTCTCATATTTTTCTTGAAAAAAATGTTCATTTGGTACTCATTGGCAAACTTCTTCATAGCCTCAATATATGAGCAAGCTTAGTTGAACTGTCACATCTAGCAATGGTCCTAATAGGTCACAGCTGAAGGTGTGTTGGTGGTGTGGTTCAAGACCTTAGCCTACTGTTTGTGTTGGCTCTAAAAAATGAAAAGGGACTCAATCTCTTCAGCTTTCAGTCTCTTGGGCTTTTCAGTCTCTCTTGGGCTTTTCTCTGTATGCAAATCTGTGCATAAATTATGAAGAGATAAGCCAAGCTTACTACTACTAATGTAATGATCGGAGTTCATTCACTGGTCAAGGGCCCTTCACCTGCTAAGCAGAGCAGCTATGGGCAAAAGGCTCTCAGGCTCAGCTAAACCTCAGATTTGTCTTGTACATGCAGGTCTCTCTTTACAAATAAAAGTTTGGAAGTTAGTTTCTTGTGATATTGGGCAGCAGAGAACACTTTCCAAAGGGGAGGACAACTTAAGTGTACTGAAATGCTGTGGAAATTACTGCTTGATGTATGCGCCTTTTTGAAGTTGGCTGTTCTAGAAAGCATGAGGCAAACTGTCTGAGAGAAGACTTCTGGGGGAAAATCCAGAGCATGTGTTTGAAGAGATGCTCTTGTTTTATCCACCAGCCTGTCAAAACACATTAAAAACAAAAGGATAACACAAGCAAGGGGACCATACTGAAGACTTCAGAGTGAAAGAATTTGGGTTACAAGGTCTTGGCCAAGTGACATTATTTTATTGTTCTTTTCATCTCATAGCACTCTTTAGTAAAGTTTTCACCTTTGGTCTTCTCTGCTGTCCAGGAGAGTGGGAACAAGGTGGGACCTTCCTCCCTGAGTGTTTCTTCACAAAGCAAGAGCTTAGTTTTTAGCTAAAGAGGGGCAATGACAGGGTACAACCTGCTCAGGCTTCCTCAGTCAATTTGGAGTAAGAGAGGGAAAACAGTAGGATTATTCTCAAAGGAAGAGCAACTTTTTAGCTGAGCGGAAAACTCCCTGATAAGGTTGTTGTCATATCAAATGTTTCACCGGCCTCTTTTATCACGGTAGCAGCCTCTTAATGCCATATAGTTCAGTCCGCAACACCAATCTGTCTCAACCCTGATCTCTCCTTCCTGGGTGTACCCACAAGCCTCACATAAGGCTGATGCTCACCAGCCTCGGTCTCTGATTAGCATTTTTGCAGTTCCTTGAAGATACTGCCAGGTGGCAGTCCCTTAACATAGTATCCTCCATCTGGGGATGGGAGTGCTTTTAATGCACAGATCCAGCATCTGGTGCTTAGCCTGCACTGCTTAGTCCAAGCATGGTAACCAGAGAGAAAAACCTTAGTTATAAGACCAATCTAGTTTTTCCTTGAGATTAATGGAGCTGAAGGTAGTCTGGGCAGGGGAAAGGACAAGGAAGGATTGGACTCTTGCAGTCTTTTCATGTTTTAAAATACACACTGCATTAAAATCCCTGCCTTTATACCTCCCAGCTGCTGTTCTGTCATGCAGACTTTGTGGTCTGTGAGCTGAGCTTGCCCAAGGAGCAGCAGTTGGGAGATATAAAGACGAAGTATGGCTACCCGTGCTGTCTTCACTCCTCCACTCGTGTGTAAGCACTCCACACATCCTGCTGTCTTGGCTATCCCTCTGCTGTCTATAACTTAGCAGTTTCTACACATTATGTGGGACACCTTTCATTTCTCTCAGCTCTCTGCCTCTATCCCACAGGCTTGCAGATTTCAAATAACGCTTCTTGCAAAGGCTCCCTGCTTTGCTCTCTACAAGGCTGTGAGGACACTGAACAAAATTAGTGTGTGAATTCATGACCATATCCTGACATATATGACATGAAAACTAATGAAGCAACATTATTAACCTTTGCCTGCCACAGATTTCCATGGCTCTCTGTAGCATAGGCAGAAACACATGCTTAGAAACTTTGCCAGCCTAAAGGTAGCACGTGGTCTTTTCTGAGAGAGAGTACCAATGCAACCACTCCTGGATGCCAAGAGTGCTACTTGGCAGTCAATTTTTGTGTCTCCAGGAAACTCAGTGAGCCCTTGAGAGCAGCTCTAGAGAGCAGTGGCTCCATGGATGTTTATTCTTGGTAAGGTACTTCTGAGCAATGCCAGTCATCTCCTTGCTCTCAGCCAGAGTGTTATGTGAACTCAAGTTGATCAGCCCGAGGCAGCAGTGCTTGCCTTGTGAGAGCACAGATGAAGAAGCTGGTTATAGAATCATAGAATAGCTAGGGTTGGAAAGGACCTGAAGATCATCTAGTTCCAACCCCCCTGCCAGCGGCAGGGGCACCTCACACTAAACCATGCCACCCAAGGCTATGTCCAACCTGGCCTTGAACACCACCAGCGATGGAGCATTCACAACTTCCCTGGGCAACCCATTCCAGTGCCTCATCACTCTTACAGAAAAGAATTTCTTACTTATATCCAATCTAAACTTCCCCTGTTTAAGTTTGAACCCGTTACCCCTTGTCCTCTCACTACAGTCCCTCATGAAGAGTCCATCCCCAGCATCCCTATAGGCCCCCTTCAGATACTGGAAGGATGCTATGAGGTCTCCATGCAGCCTTCTCTTCTCCAGGCTGAACAGCCCCAACTTTCTCAGCTTGTCTTCATACAGGAGGTGCTCCAGTCCCCTCATCATCCTCATGGCCCTCCTCTGGACTTAGTCCAACAGTTCCATGTCCTTCTTATGTTGAGGACACCAGAACTGCACACAATACTCCAAGTGAGGTCTCAGAAGAGCAGAGTAGAGGGGCAGGATCACCTCCCTCAACCTGCTGGTCACGCTGCTTTTGATGCAGCCCAGGATACACTTGGCTTTCTGGGCTGCGAGCACACACTGCCAGCTCATGTTCATTTTTTCACTGACCAACACCCCCAAGTCCTTCTCCACAGGGCTGCTCTGAATCTTCACTCTTCCCAACCTGTAGCTGTGCCTGGGATTGCTCTGACACAGGTGTAGGACCTTGCACTTGGCATGGTTAAACTTCATCAGGTTGTCATCAGCCCACCTCACAAGCTTGTCAAGGTCCCTGTGGATGGCATTCTTTCCCTTCAAGGTATCAACTGAACCACACAGCTTGATGTCATCAGCAAACTTGCTGAGGGCGCACTCAATTCGACTGTCTATGTCACTGACAAAGATGTTGAACAAGAGCGGTCCCAACACCAATCCCTGAGGGATACCACTGGTTACTGGTCTCCAGCTGGACACCTAGCCATTGAGTACAACTCTTTGTGTGCGGCCAGCCAGCCAGTTCTTTATTCACCGAGTGGTCCACCTATCCAGGGATTCTGGCTGTCTACTCTGTATCACATAGGGAAACAGTCCCAGACTTTAGAAGGTGAACAATGGCATATTGTTACTTCAGTGCTGGCAATTTTGTGTTTGGAAGAAGCATCATGTTTGCGATGCATTTCACCTCTGCCTGCTCAGGTACTTGCTGCTTGTGAAATTACTGATTTAGTTTTCTAGGAACCCTTTTCTTCTACTTTTGAAATACTTAACTCTACTAGAAAAGAACCTGAGAAATACCTACTGAAGTGCTACCTTTATTTTAAGGGTGGGGGGTTCCACAATGCTTCCTCCCCCATGGCAAGTTATATGAGGTTTACAACAAGGACTAGCTTGTTCACAGACAGGAAGGGTGAGAGGCAGTGGAATCTGCCATTTGACTTCTTTTCTCTAAATGAAAACACTGTCTCATAATTGGATACTGTAGCAATATTGCCAAGACAGACATTAATTTATCATCACTGTTTGAATTACAGCAAAGAGGTGCAACTGTGGATTAGGATGAGGTGTTGCACAAGTGCATGACGAAATGGTCTAACAATCCAAAGTGAATATTGAATGCACTTTAAAGTGACAAATGACAATCCTCTGTCTTTTTAAGAAGCACCTATATGTCTGCTGGTACAGTATAGCACCCAACTTCTCTCAGAGGTCTGGAGGAAGCGAAAAGAATCCATGGGAATCCATGACTTGTCTTCCTCCATAAAATCCTTACATTTTTGACATGCAATATGCTCTGGTTTGTTCCAAAGACAAAGTATTAGAAAAATAATGTAAGCCCCACAGAATATGATCAGCTGCTTTCTGCATTAGCAGCAGTAAAAGAAAGGTACATTCTATTAAAAGTAATGGAACTCTCCCAGCTTTCTGTTAAAGTGGCAACGTTTTGACAAATTTTCCATCCTTCTCAGAGCAGCCCTGAGGAGAAGGACTTGGGGGTGTTGGTCAATGAGAAAATGAACATGAGCTGGCTTCATTGTGCGCTCGCAGCCCAGAAAGCCAACCATATCCTGGGCTGCATCAAAAGGAGCATGACCAGCAGGTCGAGGGAGGTGATCCTGCCCCTCTACTCTGCTCTCCTGAGACCTCACTTGGAGTATTGTGTGCAGTTCTGATGTCCTCAACATAAAAAGGACATGGAACTGTTGGAACAAGTCCAGAGGAGGGCCACGAGGATGATGAGGGGACTGGAGCACCTCCCGTATAAAGATAGGCTGAGAAAGTTGGGGCTGTTGAGCCTGGAGAAGAGAAGGCTGCATGGAGACCTCATAGCAGCCTTCCAGTATCTGAAGGGGGCCTATAGGGATGGTGGGGAGGGACTCTTCATGAGGGACTGTAGTGAGAGGACAAGGGGGAATGGGTTCAAACTTAAACAGGGGAAGTTGTGATTGGATATAAGGAAGAAATTCTTTGCTGTGAGGGTGGTGAGGCCCTAGAACAGGTTGCCAATCCCTAGGCAGTGTTCAAGGTCAGGCTGGATGGAGTCTTAAGTGACATTGTCTAGTGTGAGGTGTCCCTGCCCATGGCAGGGGGGCTGGAACTAGATGATTTCAAGGTCCTTTCCAACCCTAACCATTATATGATTCTTCTCCAAGGCATATCTCTAGCATTTTACAGGGAGGCACGAAGTGAATCTGTGACATTCAGAGTATGCACAAAAGGAAAACACTGTCTGTATGGCTCCCTTGTACTCGTGGTTTCAATAGCCGGCCCTCAGAGGCACCCACAGCAGTGAATGTGTCTGTGCATCAGCGCATTAGGGAAAAACACTGCTTCCCTTCAGTAATTACTGGTACCTATCTAAACTGGGTAGCCTGTACCTGGAGAATGAAGCACCTTCTTTTGTGCTGGGAGTATCTGTGCCTTGGGAGGCTTCCAAAAATGCATCTACAACACACCTACAGCAGCTGCTGGAAAAAAAAGGGGAGCTCAGAGGTGAATACACACACACATGTGCAAACATACAACAAAAGGAAGTGGGACCATGGGGAAGGGGAATGGCAGGACTCCACGTAATGGCAGATGGGCCAGCTCCAGCAGCCTAAACTCAGCCAGAAAGAAAACATCCTACCTCTGGCAACCTCCTCTCCCAACACGCTATTAAGTAAAATCATGCTCTTGTTGCGTTAAATGTCTCAGCAGATCAAACAGGATTTAATACTCTGAATTGTTAACCCCCTTCTTCTGCGAAACTGCTCAGCATTCTAGTCTAATGCTTCATGTTTAAACAGCTTATTTGGGAAGTGATCACAGCTAAGGCTTCTATTAACAACATATGCTAAAAGCATTGCTTTCTGGACCAGAGAGCATAACAATGTTGTTCTTGTTGTATTTGTTAGGTATCTTGGTTGCATTTGTGAAATACCTCATGTTGCTTTTCAAAGCCACTTCTGTGTTTTGTCCAGATTTCATGCCATTTCAAGTGCTAATGGTGTTACATGCTGTCTTGTACAAAATACATGTGCACTGTGTGCAGCCATTCTGCACGCGAGGATTGTGTCATGTTTCATAGGAAAAAAAGCCAGAGGATATTTTAGGAGACACTGAATTGTATTGTTGTTTTCCCATTTATTTTACAGCCAAAACTGCCTGAACATACTGTCCCCAAAAATTTAAAGATGAAGGAAGAGAAAAATTGTGATTAATGAATGGAATCCTCTTAATACATGTGAAATAGTTATTTGTATAACAGTAATGTCATGATTCAGGTCGAATGATGGACTGACTCAACAGGATTACTGTTTTATATGGTTCAGAGGAAATTATTAATTGCTTTTTCATTAAAATAAAACTATATTTACTTCTGATAGCACATGACAATATTGAGCCTCAAATAACATTTGTCCAAAACCAAAATTGGCCAAATAGTAACAGTCTAATACTGAATTTTGGTAACATGGGACTTCCTAAATCCTAAATTTTTGGAAGGAATTCCTTTTCAAAAATATTCAATAAGTATAATTTCATGGTTTTGCTAGCCTGAAGAGGATGTACTAAGGCTCCCAGTCTGAGAATTATTTCTGTCCCTAACTCGTTTAAATACAATGGGAAGTTTTGGACTAGCTTTTGGCTTCGAACTTCATTATAATTTACTATTATTAATTGTTGTTGTTGTTATTATTATTATTCAGAATTGATTCTCCAAGCTTGACCTCAGGCATTTGCAGTTTAAATTCACAGTTTTGTCTGTATCTCCTGATAAGAAGCCCAAAATAATTTAACATGGTGATAACTGACAATAAATGATTATGAATAAGCTTTCATTATCCAGGGGGTACCTTTTAAGGTTTCACAACTTCTGTGCAACCGTGCTGCTATAATTTCAAAAAACTCACAGGTGACCTTTACATTTTCACAAATCTGGCTAAAAAGCTTGCTTACATATTCATCATTTAGCCCTGTCTATCTAAGACTGAATGAGTCATGCCAAGTGTGACATGAGGGTAAAAATTCCACTTTATGGAAAGAGGAGGGGTGTTTGTGTTAAACAGCTACAGGTTGGGCAGAGAAGAGATTCAGAGCAGCCCTGAGGAGAAGGACTTGGGGGTGTTGGTCGATGAGAAAATGAACATGAGCCGGCAGTGTGTGCTTGCAGCACAGAAAGCCAACCGTATCCTGGGTTGCATCAAAAGCAGCGTGACCAGCAGGTTGAGGGAGGTGATCCTGCCCCTCTACTCTACTCTCGTGAGATCTCACTTGGAGTATTGTGTGCAGTTCTGGTGCGCTCAACATGAAAAGGACATGGAACTGTTGGACCAAGTCCAGAGGAGGGCCATGAGGACGATCAGGGGA
The DNA here is from genome assembly GCA_028858755.1 of Ara ararauna. Taxonomy (NCBI): domain Eukaryota; kingdom Metazoa; phylum Chordata; class Aves; order Psittaciformes; family Psittacidae; genus Ara; species Ara ararauna. The sequence continues at coordinate 91,215,903 of CM054376.1, read as the reverse complement.
CTGGAGCACCTCCTGTATGAAGATAGAATCCAAGAATCAGAGAATAAGAGAATAGTTAGGGTTGCGAAGGACCTTAAGATCATCTAGTTGCAACCCCCCTGCCAGGGGCAGGGACACCTCCCACTAAACCATGCCACCCAAGGCTACGTCCAACCTGGCCTTGGACACCACCAGCAATGGAGCATTCACAACTTCCCTGGGCAACCTATTCCAGTGCCTCACCACCCTCACAGCAAAGAATTTCTTCTTCATAGCCAATCTAAATTTCCCATTTAAGTTTAAGCCCGTTACCCCTTGTCCTCTCACTACAGTCCCTCATGATGAGTCCATCCCCAGCATCCCTATAGGCCCCCTTCAGATACTGGAAGGCTGCTATGAGGTCTCCATGCAGCCTTCTCTTCTCCAGGCTCAACAGCCCCAGCTTTCTCAGCTTGTCTTCATACGGGAGGTGCTCCAGTCCCCTCATCATCCTCATGGCCCTCCTCTGGACTTGGTCCAACAGTTCCATGTCCTTTTTATGTTGAGGACACCAGAACTGCACACAATACTCCAAGTGAGGTCTCAGGAGAGCAGAGTAGAGGGGCAGGATCACCTCCCTCGACCTGCTGGTCACACTCCTTTTGATGCAGCCCAGGATACACTTGGCTTTCTGTGCTGTGAGCACACACTGCTGGCTCATGTTCATTTTCTCATCAACCAACACCCCCAAGTCCTTCTCTGCAGGGCTGCTCTGAATCTCTGCTCTGCCCAACCTGTCGCAGTGCCTGGGATTGCTCTGACCCAGGTGGAGGACCTTGCACTTGTCATAGTTAAACTTCATCAGGTTGGCATCAGCCCACCTCACAAGTGTGTCAAGGCTGAGAAAGCTGGGGCTGTTCAGCCTGGAGAAGAGAAAGCTGCATGGAGACCTCATAGCAGCCTTCCAGTATCTGAAGGGGGCCTATAGGGATGCTGGGGATGGACTCTTCGTTAGGGACTGTAGTGAGAGGACAAGGGGGAATGGGTTCAAACTTAAACAGGGGAAGTTTAGATTGGATATGAGGAAGAAATTCTTTGCTGTGAGGGTGGTGAGGCACTGGAATGGGTTGCCCAGGGAAGCTGTGAATGCTTCATCCCTGGAGGTGTCCAAGGCCAGGTTGGACAGAGCCTTGGGTGGCATGGTTTAGTGTGAGGTGTCCTTGCCCCTGGCAGGGGGGTTGGAACTAGATGATCTTAAGGTCCTTTCCAACCCTAACTATTCTATGATTCTATATGTGTGTGTGTATGTTATATGTGTGCACGTGGAAGCAACATGAAGGGTTTCTGTATTGCCTAGCACGCAGGTGTAGGGATGAAAAGCAGGTAAGGCTGTCAAAAATATTCAATAAATTGTATATACCATATCGCTTTCCAGTCTGTCTTAGGTATGTCACCATCATGTCTGCCTGTATTTTTGTCCTGCATATGTAAAGCGGCTTGGGATCTAGTCCCCCTAAATGAAAAGTGATACAGAAATGTAAAGGATTAGTATCATTACAAAAATAGACACAAGGAATATGGAAAACATTCCCCACCAGGTTATAAATATGCTAATGCAAGTCAAATCTGGGACCTTAATTGCTTTACCAGAGTTCTTATAAATGCACAGAATTTAACCTCAGAATGTCCTGACTAGTCCTGTACATATTAAAAAAATGAAATAATAATAATCCTTCAGATGTATTTCTCAAGGTTTGTGAGCCAGATTTCTTCTGCTCAAAAGCCAGCAGCCCTGCCTCAGTGTTGGTTCAAGTTAGCCCTGTTCCCCTGCTCCTCAAGTTCATGGAGGGCAGAAGTGGGTTGGAATAAAATATTGCACAACCCTGAACAAAATGATACCCCTTGAGAACAGCTCCAGGCCATACCATCTAGATTTAGCAATGTGGAAAGGTTCCAGCAACATACTATTTTGATAATAGGCAAAATAGAATTGCTGCCTCATGTTGTACTTAAAGCAGACTCCTACCTCCATTCCCCACCCATCCCAGGTTTCTGTGGCCAGGAGGAATGTGATTGCAGTGTAGCCGGAGATGAGGGACTGGACCCACAGCAAAGTGTCCTTCCTATTCTGACAGCTCGGAGAAGCACAAAAAGCTGTGCCCAAAAGCAATAGCACTGCACTGACTTGTGCTTCTTCTCTTGGGGAGGGATGGCTTTGAGTAGCCCCATTTCCCAAGCAGGAGGTGGCACAGGAAGATGCTGGGAGGCCGGTATTGTGGGGGACTCCTTAGTTCCTTGAATAGGAAGTGCAGCCTGAATGGTTGTTTTCTGTGATCGTTAAAGTGCTGGTGGCTTGCCAGCCCAGGTCTCCCTCGAAAACAACCCTTCAGTTCCCTTAGAGAAAGGGAGGACTCATAAAAGACAATTTAAAAAACCCTTCTCCCTTCCCACCCCAAAGCTTTCCTTTCTGTGTGCACTCAAGCCAAGAAAATCCTTACAGCCCTGGAGGGTGGAACCTCAGACCTCATCAAGGACCTCACCATGAGGACTTCCTCTATCAAAAAACCCGAACTACCACACCACAGACGGATACAAACCTATTCAGAAGAGGCGTTTCTTCCCTTTATGTGATCCCACAACTAATAATGCCTCGGGGGTATTTTACGGTAACAAGAGTGGGATGGGTCTTGTGGTTCTTCCCAGAAGGCAACAAAGGCAGTCTGTTCGCATGGCCTGACCTTGGACACCGAGGACCTACCTGCAGTACAGCTGAGCTGACTCTCCATTGGTGGCTCCAGCAAGACAGCATTGAGAGCAAGATGATCTGAACATGGATCTGAGTGCAGCAACACTGCACCCCAAGGCTGGACATGAAACTTCTGTGGAGCTTCTGGAAACATATCAGTGTAGTTAGTTTTTATCCAACCTAAAACTCAGATTTTCCTCTTTGTTCCTCACTGTCTGTCTGTAGAATGCAGGTATCCTTTCCTTCTTTCTGCACTTGCCTCTTGTCCATTTAATCTACAATTCAGACCTTGCTTTCTGAGGTGTTGAAGTCCACATCTATCATGCCTATACACCATCTTTAGCATCCTGACACCCCCCACCCCTGGCCCAAGGTACTCCTACAGAATAAGCACTAACTACCAACCAGTCCATCCCACAGCTGAACAGTGCATAAGGGTCTCTGGCCTGAGGCAGATGGGGACAAAAGCTCCAGTAGACTGCAGACCTTAGCATTTGTGGAGTGAGTTTTCCATATGCCCTTGGCAGTCAGGACTTTACCATCTCAGAAGCCCTTACTATTTGCTGAGAATTGCTAAACTGGAGAAAAGTGGTGAAGGGATTGAGGGCTGGCTCCTGAAAGGAAAACCTCCCTTGTTTTCACCCCTGAAGGAAAAAGGGCACAAACGCATCTCTCCTCCCTCTTCCCCTCCCCTCCCCACTGCCTTTATAGTGAGTAGGGGCTGGGGGGGTCAGGGCATTCCAGCAGCTGCTGGCCAGTATCCTGGAAACTGTCTCCTTTTTCCCAGGCCCAGCCCCTTTTACGGAGGAGACAATACAGACATACAGTGGGTGCCTTGTGCATCACTTGGGCCCCCAGGCCCTTTGACACAGGGATTTTGTACAGTGTCTACCCCCCTCCCCTTCTGCCCCGAGGTCCCCCACACCCAATCCAGGGGGCTTCAGCCTCACCTTTTCCAGGCTGATCCAGAAAGAAATTACATGCCTTATTTTCCCAAGCAGCTTGAGAGAAATATGTGTAATGTGATTCCAGGGAAATAATCCAGATAATTCCAGAATTTACCCATGGGTCCTTTTTGGTTTATTTACCCAGGTCTCTTCTTCCCCATTTCTTTCATTCTTTCTTCCACCCACTCCTTTGCCCATCTCTTCCCAAGAGTCCTGCATGTTTCCCCTCTTCTCCTCAGTGTGCTTTGCTCTGGCCCCTTTGCAGGGTAGAAAAGGCTGCTTCCCACTCCGACTGAGAAGTGGTCTCCATCCAAAGTGTGGCTTGGCTTTCTTTGTTTGTTATGTCTTGCTCCAAAGGCACAAGCTCAGTCAGAGGATTTGGAGGAATTAGCTATAACAATATCCCAGTGACCCTCTTTGGCACACTTTCAGTGATACTGAGCCCATTTCTGCGATGAAGCTACAAGCCTGCTCCTAAGTTTGTAGCTGAAGGCCTCTGTTATACAGTGATTACCTAAAAAGTGCCTGAGTTCATTCACATCACAGGAGATTTGGGCTCAGGTTTGTTTGTTCATCTGAAGGATGGCTTCCCGGTTATCAAGACGTACTACAAGCAATTGCAATGACATTTGCTACATCAACTCCACTGAGGTCTCTCACAAGAAGATTTGAGCTATGCTTCTTTGATTTCCTTGATCTCTTCCTGTCCTAGAAAATTGCTTTATACAGAAGCCATTTTACAGGATACCTGAAGAAATACCATGAATTTAATACAAAATACCGGCCTGTCTTCAAAGCTGCATTATCTGTCATAATTTCTGCTTCACCCAGCTAATGAATCACAGCATTCCTCCGGGCCATCACAATCACTTCAAATCTCTTGTCCTTCCTGGCTACTCCCTTCCCAAAGCTAAGGCCAGTGTTCTGCACCTTTTCTTAAATGGGCTGCTGTCTAATGGCACTCTATCTGGGTAAGAGCTCCCTGGGCACTTTCTTTAGCTGTTGCTTGATACCTGCTGCAATCAGGTAACAAGCTGTAGTACTTGCTGTAATTGTACCTGCATCTTTTCCTATTCCTCACCTGTGCAGAGCATTTTCCAGCATGGTAGAAGTTGTGCAGTCCCCTGCTGTATCCCTGATGCAACTCTGTCCCACAGGTACAGAGGCAAACACTGAAGCAGTCCTCTTAAACACCTTGTATATGCTTCTTTGCACCAAGAGTCAAAAAAACAGAGGGAAGAAAGAAGAAATAACTCCAGGACAAACAGTAAAAGCTCTGCAGAAATAGCTTGTCCTGAATTCCTGTGCTGAACATGTTTATTGGTTGATGGGTTGAGCACCCATTAGCATCAACTTTTGCTTTAAAGCAGAAAGAGCAAAAGACAGATGTAACCGGTTATTTATCATACAGAGAGAAACAGCAAGATGATCTGTCCTCACTCAGCAGAAATAGCTTGTGAGTTTTGGCCCTTTGCTGCTGATCCTGGGCAGCCCTTACTCCACATGTGGGAATTGCTTCTCTTGTGCGTGTTCCTCCAGGACACAGGAACAGCACAGCAGTGCAGGCTGGCCCCAGCTCCTGTACCTGTAGCCCTCTGGCCCAGCTCTACCTCCCCTGGGCCTTGTGATAGATGAGGTTCTGAAAGGAAGATTCACACCCCATGAGTAGTGAATCCCTGTGTTCGCAGACTAAGGGCATTAGTACGAAGGAGCAGGGGAGCATGCTGATTTGGGCACCCCTCACACAGGCACAGTACAAGTTGTTCCAGCTGTCAGTGACACCCAGAGGGATAAACTCTGTCATTCAAGTGTCTTACAAATGTATTTGCAGTATTGGGTCAGTGATGGCATCCCTTGCTCAGACAGATGCTTTGCAAACACCTAATGGCACTAATGTTATACATGGCCTTTATGTAAACTGTTTCTTACGAAGTAACCAGAGATAAATTGATCATTTATTTTTCCTTGCTGCTATTAAGGATACACTCCGTATCTGGCAGAGAACTGTGTATGTGCTTCCCTCAGCCACAGTCACTGAGGCAGACAGGGACTGTTTCATGGCAGCTCTGGAAAATAAGCTTTTATTCTTTCCAGATTACCTCATAAGAAGAGTCATCGGGTTTCTTGTGGCCCTGTAATCATGTCAGGGCTGAGGCAGAAAGCAGAAGCTTGTTTGATGCTCTTGCACTCAGAAAATATGTCCTTTTCCAGAGCATGCGGCTTCTTCCATCACAAAGAAAGACGGATTTAAGGCAAGCTTTCTCCCTGGAAAAGAAGCAGCCTTTGGCTGTTTATTATGGTGCTTCCTCCCTCTCAGCCAATGCATCCACATTTAAATGCATTGCCTAGCACTGTAAATCCTACCCAGGAACTGTTCTTGAGCATGGCTGTGCAGTTTTCTTCAGTCAAAACATGTTTACATGCTCGTTTACTGAGATCACAGCAACCACACCATCCCATCTGCACCATGCCTAGCAAATTATAATGCTGCGTTCTGGCAGGTTTGAACATCTGACATACTTTATAATAAAGGGATGGCCAGCCAAGCAGTGGCCAGTGCTGCAGGCCACCCAGGAGAGGGGGTAGGTTTGTATGGCTACTGCCTTGCCCAGTGTCCCATGCTGGGAGACAAACAGCCCCCATCCCAGGGCAATGAGCTGGTCCTCTGATCACTAGTAATTGGCTATGCTAGAGGTGAATGGGGACATTTCTGGGGCACCCCAGAAAGGCTTTTGCCTGGTCTTCTAGGTGCCACTCACCTGCTGCACTGCAAGATGCCTAGATAGCCCTGGAGCATGTAAGTTCCTAGGCAGAGGTCTGGAAGAGCCTTGCACAGTTGGTTTTGGGGCAGAGAGCATCTTACAAACGTCTTGCACAGTCTCACCTACCAGAAACATCAATCTGCCTTTCTCCTGCATCCCACCAAAGCAACATAATCTTCCTTTCCTCCATCTCATGTCCACAGTAGGAACCTGAAGCCATTTCACACATTGTGCACTACTGACCAAAAGACTCCCTCTTGCAAAATAGGCATCCCGATGTTTCCACAGCATCAGCAATAATTCCAACTTGCTTGAAATTTCAGGGCTCCAGGGTGAGGCTAAAGCCATTTTTCTTTTCAGCATGATAGCCTCTACTGCCCATGGGCTCCAAAAACCCAGGTGTGAATCTAAAACCTCACTCCAGAGATGCTTCAGAAAGAAGTGTTTCGTTCTTACCCTGGGCACTGTCAAAATGATGGGCTGACCGAAATATCTGGCTGCAAATTGCTTAGCACCTGTAGTCTTCAGAGACACTCAAAGCAGGTTAACCCACCTGGAGGGCTTTCTTTGAAAGAAAGTGATATATTGTGCTGTTAACAGAAAGCTATCTGAGTCATGGGATGAGACAACCTGTGTGGAAAGAGGGCAAGAAGGAGAGGTCATGTAGTGCCTAAGTTGAGATCCCTTGCTCTGTTCCAATGATTCCTTACTCTGGATACCCTCTCTGTGTGATTACCCATAGTAGAGCCAGTACTATGGAGATGGGAGAGAGGACTTTTTTAACCATGTGAAGGCTCATTTCCTGCATTCGGCAGTAGAAACCTCTTTGCTCCATCTGTACTGGGCTAAAGACTGTGGTTAATCACACTTCTTTACAAGCTGAAGCAAAGCAGCACCAAGGAGTTTGTAACCAGCTGGTCAGCAAAGAGGAAAGGCCATAGAGGGAGGAAGCATGTTTCATAAATATGGGTAAGAAGTATATATTACTAGTGTGCTGGGAATAAAAACAAGCTTGTACCAGTGAATAGTGGGCCTCAAATTTCAGACCTGTTCCTGTGGGCCCACTTAAAGCTTATTCCAGTTTTTGAGAAGTCACTGATTCCAACAATATCCCCAGTGTTTAGGAGTGAGGAATGTTGCCAGGCCCTCTAGAGCCATGCCTCCAGAAATATGATGGAATTATTAAGTGTATTTAGCGTTCCTGTTTATTGTTAGAGGCATGATGTCTCCGCTTGTCTGCTGAGCTCCTTTTTTTCAGGCAACACTCATAAATTCAAGGAAGAGAGAAAAAATGGCCACAGCTCTGCTTTTTATACTGGACAGGGTTGTTTGAGTCATTTGGTCTTGGTCACACCTGGCTGCTACACTGTCCCTCACTGATCGCTATGCAAAGGTCTTATCGCCACCATGCTGATGGATGGGCTGCCTGGGAAGGGAAGCCTGACACAGCCTTCAGATATCCTAATGAGAATGGAACAGAAAACTTTTGGAATAATTTTATATAGGTTTGTTTTGGTTTGTTTGGGGTTTTTTTTAATAAAATGCAAAGTTTTGACTTGTTTTTGAGCCCGAATGGCAAAGCAGTTTTTTATTTACATGTCACATTTCTGGGGGAGGGGAGCATTCAGCTGAAAACTGGTGTGTTTCAGCCATGGGGAAAATTGACTTCCTACTGTCTTTCCTCTTTTTTTTTTTTTATTGGAACAAACAGACACATAGTAAAAATGTGAGCCAGCTTCTTTTTCTTTTTTTTTTCCTGCTAATACTATAAAATAGAGAGCAAAACCATCTTCCCCTCATTTTCCTTTACTTCTTTATTCTGTCATCTCTTTGCCAATTGGAAACAGAATGCAGAGAGTTACTTTGTCTCTGGAAACAGCCCTTGCACGGCTGAACTGTGTTTTCAATGGTTTCCAAATAGAACAGCTTTTTGGAACCTACATAGTCTTCCTGAAGTTTTAGGGGGGAGATCTGAGAAAATAAATTAATATTTTCTTCTGTTGAGCTTGTTTGGTGAGGGGAAGAACTGGGGAGATATATTCTCAGTGGAAATTATATTGGCCATTTCCCTGCTGACTATTCAATATAAGGAGGATTATACACAAATATGAATAAAAAAGCTAAAACTGCTTGTTCTTTTCCTATGTTTTCTTCTCCAGCACTACTGTCAGCCTTTCCCTATCATAAACAACCAATCCTTCTGAAAGTACTTTGTTGTCTGCGTAGCGTAGGCAGATAGGAGCAGAGGTGGTGGAAGGTATATGTCCTTCTCATGACACTCTTCAGCTCCAAAGCAAACACAGAGATCCTTCATTAGTAACACTGTAGATGCAGATACTGTTTTTCTAAATCAGCAGTGGAAAAATAAACAGAATCAAAAAGCAGCTCTGTAGTGACAAAGCAAGGGAATAGGCTTCACAAGTAGTTCAGCTATGATGATAAAAGATCCTTGCCCGAAGACCAAAGTAGTTTCTAACGTTGTGCCATATGTTGCTCTCCTTCTTTTACGGAATAAAGATTGAGTATTAAATGAGATATAGCAAGGAATAGTCTATTAGAGTCTTTGCTCTGGAAAAGATTAGGAGAGCATTCGGTTTTCAGTTTGAAAATAAAAATGAAAAAGCCACAAGCCTTGAAGGAACTTTCCAATGTGGTTTTCATCTGGCTTGGCAGGTTTCTTTTGGAGAACAGAAAGCTGAAAGAAGATAGGAATTAGGAAAACATGCTGTGACCCGGATAGAAATTATTCAGCAAAAAGGGAAATGCAGAAGTAAAGCAGTATGTAATGAAAGCCAAAAATCTTCTTTAACCATGTTTGTCTCTCTCATTTCTTCTGCAGGGCCAAATATTTCCAGGGGAAGAAGGTGAATGGAGAATTTGATATCCGAGTGGAACAGGTCAGTAACAACTGAATTTGGCTCCAAGAAATGTCTGTGGACAGGGCTGAGGTTTTGATCACAGATAATCTGTGGATATTTCTTGTCTTGAAGAAAGGAATGAATCAGTTTTAAGATATGCTCATTTTATAGAATTGTGGAAGCCATAAACAAAAATATCTTAATGGGCCATCCCTTCATCCTCCCTACCTTTGCAGTATCAGTTGTTATTTTACCTTAAAATGCAATTTTATATTCTAGTGATGGGATTACAATTTCGTCCATTGGAAGACTACCTCACAGCTCTGTATCTATGCCTGAAGAAGTGTAAAGCCAGTATGCAACGGTACATGGTGATGTTATGTTCCGCCTGAGAGCTATACAAGTCTTCTGACTTACCCTGATTTAAGCCTAAAACCTTTGGTTGAAGTATGCAAATCAACTACATATGGCAAAATCTTTTAATCTGTTGAAAGTCCATAACCAGTAAGGAGGTTTGTGGCCTGTTTTCTGATGTGCTGTGCGGGGCATTGGACGAATTTTCTGTTTCTCTTTTAGCCTTCATCAGCCATTTGCTTCAATTGAAAACTCTTGATGTTGGGTCTGTCCCCTTCTCTCTGTGTTGGTGCAGTGTGTCAAAATGAAGTCCCAGTATTGACTGGAACTTTGGATGCTGTTGTCAAAGTAGAAATGATTATTAATAATCATTTGCAAGTATCTAACTTGAAAGCAGGTGTAAGGAGAGATGTAGAGATGAGCTGGTGATCCTGAAGGAATCATATGCTTGCTTTATACTCATTAGGGCTATAAAATTACTTGGACGGATAAAGAAATGCGGTGAATGTTGTTTGAATGACCTGATTTTTTCTGTCTTCGTAAAGCTTTTGATTCTATATTGTGTGCGTGTATGCATGTGCATGTGTGTGTGTAGAATTATCAATGCAGGGATTTTGAAGACTTTCTCAGGACCCATTGTCCTTGATAAAGTGCTCCTTCTCCTTTCAAAGGTATTCTGTCCAGTTGCCTAGGACTATACGTGATCACACATATTCTGATCAAAGGCTGTGTCTGGAACAGAAAAGTTGACAAGTTTGGTTTTTGTTGGGTTTTTTTGCAACTGTGATACTATGAGCACTTCATTTTCCTCTTTTTGTTGGTATCACTCTTGCCACTACTGCGTGGTATTAGGAGAGCAATTCTCACTTGCACTTCCTTATCAAAGTCTCTATTTTACTGTCTCCCTCTCTAAATGTTCTAAAAGACAATAGGAAAGGAAAAAAAATTCACACTTTTCACACAGAAGCGTAAAATCAAATAATAATTCAGAGTTGTCCTTCAAACCTCTGATCTAAGCCACAGCACTGCTCAAAACAGGGTGAGCTTCAAAGCTAGACCCGGTACTCTTCAAAATGACCTGTTAATTCCTCCCTAAACCTCCAGCCTCTGCCTTTCCCCTTATAGTCCTTCTTCGCGAATGTTACTGCACTCAAAATCCTTATAAAGAAGCTATCTTCAAATGGTTGGTGAGTGGAGAAAGGCAGAAGTGGACTCTTGATCCCTGATGGGTTAAACCCAGTAATGACCCTCGTCATCGTCACTGGGCAGCTTATCACATTTTCCCAAGGACTCTCTGAGGGAGACTTTCCCAGTCTGTCACTTGAAATCCTTCACATTGGCTGAATGTCCATGCTTGAGATGAGGCACCAAAGTGCTCCAAGTAAAGATCGTAAGGCTGGTATATAATCCTGCTGGTGAGGACCATTGCCAGGGCCCTTGCAGCCTTCCTTACTGAGCGTAGTGTCTGCAGCTCTGCCCAAGGGAACGAAAAGCGCAGTGGGTAAGAGAGATGAGGAACAACAAACAAAGGCCCTGGCCGCTTCCCTTGAGCCCCTCCTGCCCCTTAGACTAGGCAGCCAAGCCTCCAAGCAGTGGGCACTGAACTGCTCTTGACTCTCCCAGACCTCAAAAGCAGAAGGGATGACCACTTTCCCCAGCTGGTCACTGTCTGTCAAGGGAAACACAGAAGCTGCATTATCACGGGCAGTCCCTGAATCTGACCTCAGGCCCCTCTCCATATCATCGAGGCCAAGGGGCTCTTCTTTCTTCAAACTCTGCAGTTTTGTCCCCTTGTTTTTTCGTGCCCATCTATCCTTGCTCAGTATTTCTTGAAAATCAATTTTCTTTCATTGCTCCCACCCTAATTTCTTGGAGCTTTCCTCTCTTCTTCCTCAAGCACATATCCAGGAGCCTTAAGTGTTGTGGAACAGGTCCCCTGCAGTTGAATACAGACCCTCCCAACCTGAAAAATGAATGTTCATCCATTATGGGAAAAAAAAAAAAGCAGGGAATAACTCTGTTTACCAGACTGGTCCACACCCTTGTCTTTAAGTGCCCATCTCACCAGTCTTCACTACTATAACTGACCCATGAATGGTAAATAGCCTGTGCCACCATGCTCAAGCCCTGCTCAGTTCTGAGTAATATCTGCATCAGATCAAGGTTTGACTCTCCAGCACCTCTTAAGCCACTTGGTCTGCTCAGTTAGTTCATTTAGTTTTTCAGTTTTCCATTTGTTCCTGCTTCAGATAACCACACATTATTGACTCAGACAGGAATACAGTTTGCCTTTGGAAAGTTTTTTATATTTTATAGGAAAAAAACACTTTTAATCGAAAAAGCTAAATAGCAAAAAAAGTTTGAATGGCAGAAAACAGTGAAAGGAAATATCCCAATGTTAAATACTCTTGAAAAACCACACTGGGAAAAAGCAACTGCCTTGTTTTTCGGACAGTGCTAATTTTTTTGCCATTCTTCCAGGATGCTCTGTGGTTGGTTTAAACCGAAGGGTTTAAGAGTTTGCCTTATTGCTTTTTCTCTTCTTCTTTCATCTTCATCTCTATTACATCTTAATTGTTTCTTAGCAATCCATTTCAGAAGTCTTTGGGGGTAAACGGAGCAGGATAGTAGGTGATTTTTTTCTTTAAGTCATGACATCACTTATTTGTAATGGGGCAGGAGTGCTGAAAGCAGCGCTGCCTCTCCCTCTCTCAGCAGTGGGAAGTCACTTATCTAATCTGGTTATACACCCCTACCAGCTCTCAGAGCTGCCTCTCCCCCTTGGCTGTCATCCGAGGAATGCAGGACATATGTGATCATGCTCTATCTCTCCATCTATCCCCCACACCCAACACTGTGGAAGGCATTGGCTGATTTCAGCCAAATTGGAGAAACAGAGTTTCAAGATATTGAGTTACTACAAGAGGTGAATTCAGTTCAGATACTGGGTAATCCACAGGGAAGAGACTACTAAATGCCATCCTGCTGCTCAGGGAGCTGCTTCTGTAAATCTCAGTTTGTATGAAAATAGATTTTATGGACTCTCAAAGAAGGTTTTATGGTTCAGTAACACAGAAATGAATTGCATGACCTTACTGACGCCCCAAGGTACTTGCTGTTCAGCTATGTCCATTACCAATAGTGAAAAGCAATGGATAGGAAATGCTGTGGGCACTGCCTGGTGCCTGTAAATAAGGGAGAGTTCTAAGAGATAAGGGTGGGTACACATTTTCCAGCATCTGCTGTTTCCTGTCACCACTTAAAATAAACATGAAGCCTGACTTTGTTTCTACCTATGTTTCTTCTAATCTTCAGTGTAACACCCAAATCATATTTACTAAGATGCTTTAGAGGCTGCGGGATTTATTATTACCTGCCATAGAATGAAACCCAGGCATGCACAGCATTGCCTTCTTCATGTTGACTGCAGGGGCAGAGATGTGGGGTTGATTGAGGGCTGGAGAGATTAGAACCAAGTGAGAGTAAATTAGGCCCACTTTTTCTTTGAAGGCAGTTTGGATTGCATTTTGATTATTTGGATTATTTTTCACTAGAAGTGCTTCCATAGCAATGATAGTTATCCGTAAAATCATGGAATGGTTTGAGTTACAAGGGACCTTAAATCTCATCCAGTTCCACCCTCCCAGCCATGGGCAGGGACACCTTCCACTAGACCAGGTTGCTCCAAGCCCCGTCCAGCCTGGCCTTGAACACTGACAGGGATGGGACAGCCACAGCTTCTCTGGGCAACCAGTGCCAGTGCCTCACCACCCTCACAGCAAAGAACTTCTTCCTAATGTCTAATCTAAATCCCCCCTCTGTCAGTTTAAAGCATTCGCCCTTGTCCTGTCACTGCATGGCCTTGTAAAAAACCCCTGTCCAGATTTCCCAGGTCCCCTTATGCACTGGAAGCTGCTCTAACGTCTTCCAAAAGCCTTCTCTTCTCCAGGCTGAACTACCCCAGCTCTCAACCTGTGCTCATAGGAGTGGTGCTCCAGCCCTCTTATAATTTTCATAGCTCTCCTCTGGACTCATTCCAACAGGTCCACGTCCTTCTTCTGTTGTGGGCCCCAGAGCTGAACTCTGTACTCCAGGTGGGGTCTCATGAAAGCAGAGTAGATGTGGAGAATCATCTCACTTGACCTGCTGGTCACACTCTTTCAGACTGAATGAAACACGGATCAAAAAGTCAAAATCTGTTTGACCTATTCCCATTAAAATCCTGATGGTTTAAGCTTTACGCAGTGTGGGTAAACCCCTAAGCTTTAAGAAGCAGCTGAGTCTAAAAATACTATCGCTATTTTATACTAAAAATAAGGTGCTTAGATTTTGATCCATATTGTTGCTTTTATCATTGTCTTATGATTTCTAGCTTTGAGAACTGCTGTATATACATATTCAGTTCTTTTCTCAAGAAATACAAATGTTACAAAAATTCCTTTACATATGAAAAGTGTAAGTTTGATTAAATGGCTCTAAAGCTGAGTTTAAAGAAGAATCTTGAAGTGCCACAGGAGCTGACCACATGCTTTTAGTCTTTCCCAAAACTAATTTTACTTTTCTCTTCTCAGTCCTTCACTGGCAAGAAGAGCATCAGGAAACACAGTATCTTCAGGAAGGGGAGGAATTAGACCATAGGCCTTATGCTCTGTCAAATGTCTTTCATCACCAGAGGCAACAACTGATAGTAACTCAGCAGCTTTCCGCACCCAATCTGCCCTGTCCCAGAGAAAATTAAGTTTTGAATGCTCTAAGGTTTTCATATGACTCCAGGGTTTCCCATGTGGATCTTAACATACCGAAGGTGAGGGAATCCTTCGGCGTTAGGTGTGCCGCATGTATAAGATGGATGCCACGTGGCTGTGTATCACTAGCACATCCAGGTACAAACAGAAGAGGGCTAGAGAGCTGAGGCTGAGACCTGGACAGCCCAGACCCATTGGATAGACTGTGACATTGTGGGTGGTGGCCAGATGAGTGGACACTCACCATCTGTGTGGCAGAAAGATGCCCACAAAACAGTGTGTGCAGAGCAGGGTCACTGAGATGACCATGGATACCTGATTTATGAGAGGAGGCTGAAAGAGTGGGGTTTGTTTATCTTGCCAAAAAAAAAAAGGAGACACGGCTGCTTTTAATGAACACTGGTTCAAGAAAGAGTTTTGTGGTAGGGTGCCTGCAGTAGCAAGACCCTATGGCTCTGGTGGGCTTTTCCAGTCCTGTGCATTGTATTGACCAACGAGAGCCTAGGAGGGAGAGAGGAGAGCGCAGGCCTATCAGGCAAAGCAAAAAGCACTCCTTAGACAGGGCCTGCCACCTTTGGGGTACCTTTCCTTCAGATATTTCCCAAAGACATTTTAATATATGCAGCGACATCTTTCCTGGCATTTACTGATTGATGGCGGAGGGGGTGGAAAAAGTGAATGGGGAGTGATGAGGCCAAAAGGTTCATCTAAACTTTTATTCCTGTTGTTTGTCCTCCCATCTCCTTCCCACCATTTCCTGCTGTGACGAGGTGGGTCAGTCTGTCCGACTGATACACATTCTTCTTACACAGCTCATCCACTTGTTCCCGCTGCCTGGTTTATTTTCACGGAATGATTATTCAGTGAACTCCTATGTACATTCTTCTGGAAAAGTCTTGTGGTATAGATTATGACTCCATTGGCAGCATTGTCAGGAAAAAAGTTGTACTTGGCACTCACAGAAGATAATTGTAATACAAATCATGAATTCCAGCTCCATTGTACTTCTTGTCCTAAAGAGGTATTTTCATGTGAGGCACAAAGTGGTCCTTTCAAAAGGTAGAGTCTGATAGACCCATGTGTGATGGGAGGTAGAATTAGTCTCTCATCAAATAACTGCATATTTTTTATTCATTATATGTTTTGGTTTGGGGGTTGGTTTGTTTTTTTTCAAGTGAAAGCCAAAAAGCAGTTCAAGAACAGCAACAGCGGTTCTCATAGCTTTGCCACACACGAGCACTCAAAAACTATGAGTAAAGAGACCTTGAGAAGCAGCAAGAATGACTCAAAAAATAATTTCTTACATACATAGTATCTTCTTCTTTTATTATCTTTTTTCCTTCCATTGGTCTTTGGAGGTTTGCAGAGTTCATGGTTTTGAGCTATTTTTTCCTGGGATCAAAAATTTAGAAATGTACTTTTGCTAAAGCTCCAATTATTGGGTAGTCACACCACTTCTCAAAAGATAATTCAATTCACAGTTCCAAATGCCATCAGAGCTGATGCACCAAAAGACACTCACACAGGTCAAGGTTTGTGGACCTTCAGCATCATCACTGTCTGCAGCCTTAGAGTACGCATCCTAGCTTCAGGATTTATGAAGAGCAGTTGTGGAAACTCTACTTAGAGCCACACAGCAGCATTCCCTTCCCATCTGGACCTTCTCCATGCTTTTCTCCCAGAGAGCAATCCCAGCACTGTGGGTGGGTGGGGAGCAAGGTGTCTCCCAAGGGGATGGTGTCTCAGGAAAGAGGCATAGGGAATGAGGGTGTGTAATCTCTAATTCTGCATGCATGTGCACACCAAGCCCACGCAGCCCCAGCCCTCCCCCTGTTCACATCCATTTGATCTGTTCACCCTTCTGTCTGTGTGGGATATAGGGATTGCTTACTTCCCTCCTGAGATGCTTGTGATGGTTGTAGTGAAACGCTCTGTTCCAGGAATGCAGCCTGGTGTCTGCCAAAGTCTTTCTTTCCTTGTACATATTGGAAGATCCACCAAAAAGTAAAGCATAAAATCCACTGAGGAATGTAAGTGATTTGAGTAGACAGTAGCAATGCCTCATTCCAAGTGGTTAACCCATGACACGGACCAGCCTGTTATCCTGACTGCATTTTGTGTCACAGGGCAAGGAGATCAAACCAGATATTTAGTGATAGTTTGTGAGAAGTTTCAGGAACAAGACTGGGAGAGTAGAGAGCCTTGGTCAGAGCACAGTCCGTGGGTAGGGAAAAGCCAAAGAATACACGGAGACTGGGGAGCTCCAGACATGCAAAAGACCCAGTGCCCTGCAAGCTTTGTGGCTCCAGCGCCACAGGTCAGCCTCCCTTCTTCCATGTCCATGCAGGTGAGAAGGTCTGGTCTGAGTAACCACCAGATGGGATCGTGATGCGGGTACTCTGCATTGCCCAAAAAGCCAGTGTATATGTTATAGCATACAGCATGTTGCACTGAGGAAAGCATGAAAGTTCCCAGGTAGTGCTAAAGCCCCCTCTTATTTTTGTGCTCGTGCAGTATATATGCAAATGCATATATAAATGTAAATATTCACACAGAAGTCTAATACAACCTTGTGTCTCCCTTCTAAGCAATAACCAGCCAGAGAAGCATTTAGTTACCTTTGTACAGAGCAGGGTTTAGAAAGTTCAGTACCTCAAAAAAACCCAATGTGGTCATCACTGCATGGACAAGTCTGCTTGCTTTAAAAAGAATATAAATCAGCCACCATGACCCCAAAACATAAATCTGAAAACCTGTCTTGTACCCCTGTTTCTGCATTCCTGTGCCACAATGAACTGACCCTCAGCATCTGCTCAAGCAACAAAATGGAATGCTTTCCTGGGCTTCCCCTTTGACATGTAGGGAGAAGTTTATTAAGGACGTCTGCCAGATACCAAACTTATCACAGGACGGTTGAGGCTGGGGGGCACATCTGGATATCACATAGTCCAATATCTTGCTCTGAGCAAGGACACATAAAGCAGGCTTCCCAAGACCATGGCCAATAAAAGTTTCATTGTCTCCAGGGGTGCAGACTCCACAGCCTCTCTGGGCAACCTGTTCCAGTGTTTGACAATCATTGCAATAGAAAGGGAGTTTTCTTGTTTTTACATGGAATGTAGTGTTTTTAATGTTGTGTCCATTTCCCCTCATCTTTTCCCTGGGCACCACTGGAAAGAGTATGGCGCCATCTTCTTTACTACCTCCCATTAAGATTTTATAGACATTGAAAAATCTCCCCCTTTTATGCATCAGTCATCAATGGCAGATTCACAAGACAGGAAACAGAAGTCAAGTCAGTAGCCTAGACAAAGCAATGCAAGGATTGCTGTGGATCTCAGACAGAATCTGAGTTAAAAAACAGTCACTTAGCTGCACATATGAGAAATCCATGCTGGAACATATGGACAGCAGTATTTTATGTAAGGTGAGTGGCCTTACTTCTTACTCAACAATGTCCAGGTCTCTGCTGAAGCATCAGGGGGAGTTTGGGCTGTTACAACTCAAGGAAGTTACAGGCCTGTCAGAGAGGATCCCAGTGGCAGTAACAACATTAATCAATGTGCTGAAACACATCACCTACATGAAAATGCTCTAGGAATGAGGTTGGTTTTGTCTGGGGAAAAAAAAAAGGAAGAAGGAAGGGTTAGCTTTCAGGTTCTGCAAGAGAAAGTAATTGATAAAAAAAATACAGTCTTAAAATGTAACGGGAGAGATTTAGGCTGGATTTTGGGAAAACTTTCCAGGGTTGTTAAGGCACAGATTGCCTAAGGAGGTTCCTTACCTATGGAAGATGCAAGAAGACTAAATAGTATCTGCACACAATGGCAGAGGTAGACCTGATCCTGACTTAGGAGTGAGAGAAAGATGTGTTATGTCTTGAGGTCTTTCCAGCACAACTTACTGTTATTCTATGAAAAGTGATTAAAATCCACCTTGAACAAATGCTTCCCACAAGTCATTAATAGGTATAGCTACCAAGACAGGTGTTTCTAACATTGCACAATTTAAAAAGACAAAATCCTCCTTGTTTTATTATCAGCAAACAGAAAGAGAACTCTAAAATAGCTCACCAAAAAGATCTCCAGCACCTAGAGAACGCTGATGGGAGAAAATGAGACTAGCTTAAGCTTTAGTTCAGATGATCTGGAGAGATTTCTGAGTCTGAATACCTGAAATAGGCATTAACAGAACTATCCTCAGAATATCTGTGGGCATCCTCCAGGTCTCGGCCTCACAGAAGTATGGAATGCTTCTACTCCCACAGTCTGTATTACGTTATTATTCAAGACAGATTGTGTCACATTTGTCACACATGGTTCTTGCCTGAATGTTTTCGCAGCCACTGGCACCATTGCAAAGCAAGTATAAAACACCATCAGGCTAATATAATGCCGCCTTCTATTTGATGAGTCCTAATACAAATGACTCCGCAAGACCACTGGGAGCTGGGCCCTCCTGTCTTATGCATAGTTACCTGTCACTCTATCTGCACGAATGGCTTTCAAAGACCTCTTTGTCTGCAAGGTAAACTCAGGCTGGAGATGATCTCAGACTTGAAATTCCAGCCAAGGGAAGTCATCAGGCTACAAAACCCACAAAGTTAAAAATACAGGGAGCACTGGAAAATCAACAGGAAACAATTTCTGCTGACTGAAGTTTTCAGCTGCCTTCTAAACGCCAGCTAGCAGCAACTAGTTGGGTGGGACAAAGCAGCTACATGAAAGCAGCTGCGGCCCTTAACTTAGTACATTAAAGCATGAGCAAATGTCATGAAAAGATTAGGATTGTCCCTCAGCTGTGATGGTGTATGTGGATGTTTTGGGGGCAAGGTAGTTGAGTCCTTTCTCTCCTCCCTCCTTGTCAGGGTCCCCTGGACAATGGTTGCCATAGGGGATTTCTCCTTTTCTTTTGGCTCTTGACATTAGCAGGCCTGAAATTGGTCCTGGCAGTTTGGTATGAAGTACTTACCATCTCAGGGAATCCCCAGGCCTGTTGGACATTAGGTGTCTGAACACATTTTTGTTTGGTCTGACTCGGGGCAACGCCTGTCAGACCAACTTACTTAGATTGTAAGTACCAGCCATCAAACGAACATTGACCATTTCCACCCCTAGCAAAGCAAAGTGCTAAGCTTTTTAGTACAAAATCACTGTGGAAAAAAGTTACAGAATGAAAGCATAAAAACGTGAAAACACAGACCTAAAACTTCTCTTCTTGCTCTGGTGTTGACATCAAATAATTGCATCCCTCAGCTGCCAAAGCTGAAGATCCAGCTCAGTAAGCCTCTGCCTTCAGAGAGGGACATGTCTGAGGCACCTGAGGTATATGCAGACACAGGTGTGGGAAAACTATCCTTTCATCTCCCCAGTCCATAGAGCCTCTTGAGCAGATATGTAAGCTGGCAAGCTTGCCTTGACCCACCAGGGAGCTCACTGATGGTACACAGAGCATCTGCTCATGGCTGAAATTCATCAAGGGGTACTACCCCCTCCCTACCCTTATTGAGATTTTTTAAATATATAAAATGCAGGTGCCCTTTAGAGGTACATATTTTCTTATCTCTTATCCAATATGATCACTGAGGAAGCATGGCTGTGGCCAAGACAACACTGGGCAATCTCATAAGAAAGTCCAGCCAGTCGCCTGAACTTCTGTCATTCCCTCTGTTCATGTGTGTGTGTGTGTGTGCTTGAAGCAGGATTTATTTCCTGGCAACAGGAATATTCCCCCTCCTTTCAATGTAATTGGGAGTTACAGTGATGTAAGATCATGTAAGGGTGTTGTTTTGAAAAGTTTACACAGAGCCGCAGACATGAAATCTCATTACATCATTGGGTCACCAGTCCACGGTCATTGCTTTAAAGTTAGGTGGATTTAAAAAAAAAGGAAATTTGGAAGCGACTTTTTCATTTGTCGTCTGGTCTCTGAGCATTTACAGGTGCACTTGCTCTCCATTGGCAAGTTTTTTCCATGCATTCATGAGGACAAAACACACTTTTTTCAGTTTGGGGGGAGTGTCTATATAAAAGTTGTTCCTGGCACTGTCTTTTGGTTCCAACTAGTAGAAGTATCAAAAGAAGATTAAATAGTACAAGGATCTCAATAAAATTACAAGCATTAGCAACACCATCTGTGTGCTCTGATATTACATAGGCAATGGTTAGAAGAGGTGTTTACTGCTGCCTAGTCTCTATCATACTAATTCTGAAAGAAACACACAGCAGGAAAGTGAAAAAAAGCTGTTCAAAGGGAGACAACTAAATTTTCAGTCTCAAAAAAAGAAAACCTGATGAGTTGTATTTGTATCTGTATTTGTAGACAGAGGCACTAATTTAATATAGGGTTCTGAATCTATGCAGGTATGTTTGCATCAAGCTGGAAAGGGACGACTTGCATGGCACAATAAGTGACTATTCTAGTTTAAGGTCTACTCATTTGCTCATAAAGAACAGAATCAGGATTTAGAGACCAAGATGAGCACTGATCAGCTAATCCTGCCATTCTCCTCCTACAGAGAGTGAACTGAGACCACTGAGTCTTGCTGGCACTCCTTCTGAGGGGCAGCAGAGCCAGGGGCCATGCAGGAGGATTATCACACCTCTCGCACAAGTTAATTGCCCTGATTTGTGTCTTATCCTTCACTGACACTTACTGCAGTCATAATCACCCCCGCGAACATTGCCTTTTGCTCCCCATAGCTTAAATATTCCTGGCCAATGTTTCCAACCTCGTAAATCACACCTCTTTGAAAATATAAAATGTTTGAATAATTGAGCAGTATTGTTAATAGCCTTCCCAACTTTGCTAACTCTCTGATAGTTAAAATCTTAATAAGGAAACCAGGTCAGGTGGGTTTCTCTGCTTATCACCTTCCTGCAGCTTAATGAGGCTTTTCAGCTATTTAGGTTTAAAGCTTTTGTATTAGGTTTATAGCTGGCCAGTAGCACAACAGCCAACTCAGACATAATTCTAAAATTGATGTTTCCAAGTGGAAACTTGGAATTTGAATTCAAATGACCTTACTTTATTATTATTATTATTATTATTATTATTATTATTATTATTCTTTCCTGTATGTGTTTTTCAGCTTGCTCATTCTTAATTCCTGCAGTACTTATTACTGCAATAAGCCTAATCCTTTATACTTGTACACCCCAAGAGTGGGAGCCAGAAATACTTCTGCAGTCTCTCCAGGGCAAATCAACTGTAATTGGATCTCCCATTGCCTCACAGGAAAAAAAAGAAAAATAAGGAAAGGCACATTCCAGCCAAAAACAATTCTATGTCTGTGTCTGTGTGTTTGTGCCCTTGAGTAACACTCTGTCCTTTTGCTCTGCTCTAGGCTGAGTTCTCCGAGCTGAACCTGGCTGCTTATGTCACGGGTGGCTGCATGGTGGACATGCAGGTCATGAGGAACGGTACCAAGGTGGTAAGGTGAGGAACACCAGCTTGCCTTGAAAATCAGGCTTGCTGGAGCAATGTTGGGGCGAGCAGGATGACTTCAGGGTCTGATGGGTATCTGAACTAGGGCAGTGTAGTCCTGAGGACTTCAAGGTTTCCTGGAAACAATGGAAAGACTGACCTGACTGATGGGTTTGTATCAGGTTTCAGATGCACATTATGCCATACAGTCATTGTTTCCAGTCTAGACCCTTCATGCAACTACAAATGCCTCCTTTTCATGTTCTTTTTAGCCTCGTGCCTCCCAATAAAAGGAACAATGAATCTTCCTTTCCCTTGACTTTTCTCTCCTTCTGTGTCAAATAAACTTTGTTGTAAACAGTGGCTTGCATTCGTTAGCCTAGCTAAGTTAGTGATGTTAGTCTTGATCCCAGTGGCTTACCCTTGCAGTATCCACAAAGCTTTTCCAATATCCTGATCCTTGCAGCCTGATCTGCTCCTGAAATACCACCTTTTTTTGTCAGAGACTCCCAATGCCCCAGACTTGCACTGTGATGTATCTCAGAGGTTATACCATATATCTGATGGGGACTTCTGTCCCTACTAGCATTACTTCATAACTGAAGTCATTGCAAACAGACTCTTTTCCTGAGCAATGCTTCCCCAGTCATGCACCCTATTCACTTTCCAAAAGCATTGCTTGCCTTCATTCTGACACCAGAGTGACTGCAATTTGGAGTTCATGTTAGATGCATTATTACTGGTGCTATATAAAGAGCAGTATGAGCTGTCACATCTGTGTGCGATGGTAAAATGCCTCTGTTTACATAGCTCTGCTATTACCTCTCACCCTTTTATTCCCAAGCCTACATCTTAATGAGTTTCTGTCATTACAACTTTTAACTCTACATTTCATTCTTGATAAAAACAGTTTTTCTCTGCTCATGTTGAAATCTCATTGCTATTCCCAGTCCATTTTTCTAGCTTCCCTACTTCTTTTGTACAAATCTTTTGTGCTTTTTGGTGTATACAATGTCTCCAAGTTTAATATTGTTCACACATTTAGTCAATGCTTTTGTTTGTTGGCTTCTAGTTCAGAAGTAAAGCTATAGACACATAACACAGCATGCAGGGATATTTTTGAAAGAGATTATTAGAACAGCTGAAGAACAGTGATTCTGTGTGTGCTGGCCTCAGTTTAATTTCTCAAGATGTCATTTCCCATCCAAACAGTGCAAAGCAACACTTGTCACTGTCAATTAGCTATGACTGTGGTCCATCAATTTATTTCAGGTCTTGACAGCTCTTAATCTCCGTTCATTCTTAAGTGCAATTTCACAAGCCTCTGCTAAAAATTTTTAAAGTTGAGTCTGTTACATCCATTTGCTTTCTCTCATCTCACAAATGTCTGTTTCTCAGTGAAACAAAGCGTATGTCCCATGAACCAGCCTCTGGCGCATCCATCAGACAGTGCGCCATGCTAATGTGCTCTTGCGTTCGCTTGCTCATGATGCTGGAATCTTTCCGAAAACCATTTCCTAGGTTGATCACATCTTCATTTTCCTTCCCTTGCCTCCCAAAGCCATTCATACATCTTTCCTCCCAAAGCCATTCATACATCTGGCAGAAAGATCTCGAGCTATTAAACTGAAACTGAAGACAAAATTTATTTCACAAGAGTGTCTGGGACATGGTGTTCATGTTTCTGCTCACAGTAAATACACAGGTATCACAGCTAGCATTTTTGCGTGGGTATTTATGTATGAAAATGTATGTCTATGAATGGCATTAGTTCAGGTTTTTTGGGTTTGTGTATGCATGCTTAAGGACACATGCATTTGTGTGGTGGGAAATGGATTTGGTAAATACGTGTTTGTCTCGATACCCAATTTATATGGCATGTGTTGTCCATGGTTTATTGAAAGTCCTTACAAGCACTAGCCATTTGGTTACAGCCTGTGCCATTGTGCCCCTGTCCTGCCCAGCTCAGAGGGGTTAGGATCTCAAGCCAAACAACTTCCACAGCCACTCCTAGAACCTATAGAAATAAAAACTCTTCTTCACTTTCAAAGGTGAATTACTGAGCTGTATGGAGGCCCTTCACTCACCCCCATGGGTGCAGCTTGCTTCTCACTCCAAGTTCCCCATCCCCACAGCTTTGCCCTGCCTGACCACAGACACCCCTTGGCATGCCAAACCGCAGAGAGATGTTGCACAGGACACCTTCAACTGACATGTGTGCACCAGCCCTGCTGCTGATGGCATCTTTTTCCATCACTTATTAGGCCTCTGGTAATTATTAAGCAAAACACTCAGTCACAAGTCAGAATGTTTCTAGACAGTGAAATATAACACTCATTATGATTTTTGAATACTCAAAGCCCTTGGAAATCCCACTGAGAAGTTACAGGAAGGAAATATGACAACATCTTGCTTACAGGCACATTTGGGATTCCCCCCTGCAGGAACCATAACTTCTTCATACTCCTCTTCAAAGCAAAGGCAACAGAGCATGACTCTTGGTGTAGTCAAAAGATAGTGAATGTACTGCGGACCAGTAAATTTTAAGTCAATAAAATAATAAATGTTTATAACAAGAATAAGAACAATAATAATAATAAATCAACCATGGGGCTATTCTCTCCAGTTTGAAATTATGCTAACTGATAAACTGTCTAACAAACTATTAGCCTATTAAATTCTGTCATTTTGCAGCAGGTCTTTTAGTTCTTTCTTCAAACCGGGGGCATGCTTTTGCACATTTAAGTTAAAGTTTTTTCTTTGCTGATCCCTTGATCTCTTCTGACACCTTGGAGCTAACGCATTCTTTCAGTCCCTGTGCCAACTGACTTGAACATCACCAGGAAAGAGTTGCGGTTCTTTTACCTGGGAGATAAATCTCCTAATAAGAAAGCATAATGGTCCTTGAAGCCCTAGGCTTGCCTCAGGAAAATTTAGGAAAAAAGATATATTAAAATGAGCTTTAGAAGCATTATTGTCAATTAGAGAGACTTAAAGAGAGCAAGGAACTGGAAGTATACAGATCTCCATGACTATTAGACTGTGTATGTTGAAACAAGTAGCTTCAAGCAAGCTAACAGACAACAACTGAAGCCAGGCACTACTTTTTTTGCCTGGATTTAAAACAAGTGCATTTCCCAAGTTTAATTTTATAGTAATGTGATTCTGGGTCTCCACCTCCTCTTTTTTAACTACTAAGTTCTGCACATCTGCAGGATGGGGCAAGGGATTTGGCAGTCTCAGCAAAATCTGCTACTGGAGAGAAAGACCACAATCTAACAAATCTGAAACAAGCTGCATGTGCTTTTTCAGCTCCAGTCTGACCATGGTATGATGGCTCCATCAGCCCATTCAGTACATTTTCTTCAGAGATAGAAGAAAAAAGAACTGGCCATGGAATACCTTTCACAGTCTCTAGCAAGCACTTTCCTATTTCAGTGGCCTGTAACACATGCCCTGACTGAGGACAGTGCAGAGGTATGATCTGGGGTCTAGGAGCAGCGCTAGGCTCAGCCAGGGCTGGCAGGGGCAGAACCTCTGAAATGTTGGTTCTTGTTACCCCAGCACTTCTTTGGGCAAAATTGGCACCAGGGCTTCCCATTGAAAAGTTAAATGTGGGAAGCAGGAAGTGGTACTTATTTATCCCAAAGGATTCCTCACCAGCTTAAACACAGCTACCCCTTCACAACAGAGAAATTGAGAAATTTCTGGGTGTGATGGCTGGACTACTAAGCGCTGTGAAAAAACAAGGATGGGCTGATACCTGCTTTTAAAACACTTGGGTGGATTCTTCATCCTCCTTTCAGCGCATGCACAACTTCCTTTTGCACAGGTCTACACACACACACGCAGACAGAATGAACCGTCTGGAGTCTAATTTACCATAGAAAGCTCTTGGGCTGTGTCACCTCTAGTGGGATTAGACATGAGGAACAGGATTTTAATTTTCACTTGTCTTCATTTCTCTGTAGAGCCCTTCCTACCAGTGTTTCCACAGTGCAAAGAGGCTGTCAGTGCTGGCACAGCACCCACTCTGAGGTGCATTTATGCTTTCAGGATATTATTAAAGTGTCTTAGTATACATGAGAATTCGGGTTGTCTCTGCTTCTGACAACAACACTTAGACTCCCAAACTATGATCTCAGCCTCTGTGTTAGATTAAATGCAGTTCTGTGTTTGCCTTTTGGGCTTTACAAGCCTTCAGCTATTAATTCCAGTGGATGTGGGAATAAGACAGGGATATATTGAAAATCTGGACAGCTTTTTTACATGCAGAATATTAATGTCTTTGGGAGCATTTCAGACTTTTAAGGATATGAATTAATCATGCACCAGACTGCTCTCATCTCCTGTCTCCCTGTAGAGCTGGCTCTTTTGCCATTGGGGCTGATCATCTAGGGGAGAAAGCACATTTTTGCGTGTCTGCAGGGGACCCACCACAGTGGTGGTCGTACCACTTCGAGTGTGCTTATGCAGACACACTGTAATACTACAGCACAGACAATACCTGATAGACCATAAGGTGCACAGGGTCTGAAATGGGGAGGGCCCTGCATGGTTCAATGGCTCTGGCAGGAGCTGAGCATTGAGGACAAAGCCTTGTTGTGGGGAAGGATATCTTCCATAAAGTGGTGTCTAGTCCTATAGGCCTTCTCTGAATTTGTTCTGTCTGTATAAGAAGGTGCATGTGTCACCCAGCTCCCCCTGGAAGACATGCCTTTCTCACTCACAGCTGTGCTGGAGTCAGTGAATGCTCTAATTCCTCTATACAAGCCCATTCATACCTTTAATTAACACTGACTTTCCCATTGGTTCCACCTGATAGAGTGCTTCCACTATGCTCCATACTCTGATAACCAGAGAGCAGCCTGTTGAATCATCATCCCGAATAGACTAGGACCTGAGAGTGTTTTTTTTCCCAGAGCATATCTTTGCACTGCAAGCTGCAGTGCAATCACAACATGAGGAAGCAAATCCTTCTGCATGGGAGCAACAGGGAAGAAACTGGCCAGCCCAGTAGCAGGCGTTTTCCAGCTATTCAGAGCTTGCAGACCCCAGGAGATGTGTCCTCTGGCTAAAAAAGGTCTGCCTGATCCAGGATGCAAGACTCTTTAAAGTCCAGTGAGGACACTGTCCTTTGCCCACTGCCCCTTTTCCCTCCACAGTAGGTTCACCCACCCCACAGGGCCATCGACAAGCTGCTCCCTGAAAGAGGCACATGGGTTTTCCCACCACACAGTAGCTGCACATTGCTAGGAGATTGATGTTTTCTTGTCTCTCGAGGACTATTCGTTCACAAGAATTGGTGGTTTCTTGCAGTTCCTACACAAGAAGAATAGCCAGGGAGGTCATGGGAGTAGATACTGTCCCTGAACAATTGTGTAGGACATATTGGTAAGAAGTAGGCTACTTTCTAGCTTCTCATCTTCCAGGAAGCTTGTGTCAAAGAGGAGTCTTAGGCTCTGTATAGTCCCTGTCTTTTAATTTAACTCATGATCTAATTGGTCTAATTTCTTAGAATATTTTATTCTATTTTTTTGTTGCTTCCAACCTAAAATTCTGAAAATTTCTGCAAGCATGCAGATGGGAGAAAAAAAGGGAGAAACTGATTGGGAGAGTTTAGGTTTCTAGAAGCCAGATGGAAAAATGTGTTGAGCGCCTGGTTCTCCCAAAATTCACAGTATGTGCCACATGGTACAGTACAATATGTGCTGTATATTTAACACTGAGCAACATTTGGGCAATATTTTTGTATTGATGGCATGACAATCTGTACATGTAATGGAGAACTTTGTGTAACAGCGAGTAAGCTTTCAAAAGTGCTCTTTAAGCAAAACACCAACATGCCAAATGACCACTTCCCTTGTTGAAATACCTTGCAGAGACAATGGGCTGGGGCAAGGTGTCAAACAGGGTAGACCTGGGCAAGTTGCAGTTATGCATAAAGCAATATATCACCTCAAGTAAACAGTTATAAACCAAGAAGTTATTTCCACATGGGGGATGATTTACCATCACCTCTCACTAATATTCTTCCCCCTCCTCACCTGTCTTTCCCAGACCTTTTTTTCTTTCATTTTTTTTCAGCAGGAGCTAAAAAAAGAGAAGTCAGAATATGCTTATTTAGGAATTTATTCTCAGTTGTTTCCACCTCAACTCCTGCTGCTAAACATCTGCTTGGAGACCTGCTTCTCCCTTCAGGGTTGACAGATCTCCCAGATGAATAACGTCCCCCTTCACCTCCCCAGCAGCTGGCGCCCAGCCGACATGCAGGCAGGATGCTGACAGTTACTGGGAAAATATTTGGCTTGCAGGCAGCTGCCAGAAAGCAAAAGTCACTCTGAGCAGACCAGGGTGGGGAGCATCTCAGAGGCTAAACTACTCCCTGGCCCCTTTTGCATTTACAGTAATTCTTTCCAATAAGAAAAGTGCTTCCAGGGCCTAGAGCACTTATTAATTAGTTAATCCTGGGCTGAATGCAAGAATGATTAAAGACTGATGTAGATTGTTTCAGTCTTGATCGGCTTTATTTTCCTTTCCTCAGTCCTGCTTTAATTTGTATCCTTTCTACATGGGTTTTTACTAAGGCTTCTTCCAGGGAATGGCTAAGAGAGAAATGAAGGGCCAAGTCCTGCTGCATCTGCTGGTTAAGGTAGATCTTCATTAATGATCTGATACTGAGACAGAGTGCACCCTCTACAAGGTCATGGGTGGCAACAAGCTGGAGGATGGAGAGCGACAGATATGCCAGAGGGCAGAGCTGCCTCAACAACTAGAGAAATGGTCCAACAGGAACCTCATGGAGTTCAATAAAGACAATTGCAGTCTTGTGATGAAAGAGGAATAACCCCAGTATTGTTGGGGGCAGCTGGAGAGAAAACAGCTCTTCACAAAAGGACCTGCAGGGGAAGAAGCCCTGTGGCTCACTGGGAATGGTTAGCATGCAAGTAGCTAACGAGACACTACTCACATCTCGAGTACTGAGTGCAGCTCTGGACTGCCCAGTACAAAAAAGACATTGACAGACTGGAACAAGTTGAGTGAAAGGCCACCAAACTCATTGAACTGGTCTGAAGACACCCAAGGAGAGACTGAAAAATGTCTTTGTTTGGTCTGTAAGAGGAGGCTGAGGGGGATGCATCTACAGTCATCAGGCAGTGAAGAGGAGGGTACAGAGCTGGACTCTTGCTGAAGGTGTGCAGTGGAAGGAAATAAAAAAAAAAAAACAAACCCAGGCACATGTTGCAGCCAGTGAAATTCTAATTAAAAAATAAAAAATATTCCACAGTGAGAGTGGTCAAATACTGGAACAAGTGCCCAGAGACGATAGGGGATCTTCATCCTTGGGAATACTCAAACTTTGGCTGAGACAAGACACTGATCAACCTAATGTCACGTTAAAGCTAGCCCTGAAATGAGCAAATGGGCCAGATGATGATTTCCAGAAGTTCTGTCTGACATGAATTACTCTATGGCTTTATTCTGTGATGTTGGAAAGTATTTGGATCACCTTCTGTAAAAGCTTAGTGTCACAAGCATTTTGAAAGCAAGCCACTGGTGGCACGCGTGGTTGGTACTACCTGAGCCATTATCTGGGTCCACATGCTTTTCCTTGTCAAGGTTGATCAGTTTACAAGTAACATATATGGCAGACTTAGGAGACTGCCACAGTACAGTTCAGAGTGTGTGACATGCAATTTTATGGCTCATTGATCATTTGCCTGTGGCTGAGAAGCAAATCAGAACATCTTCCATGGTGTCCTCGTCTGCATATAGTGGTACTGGTCCTGCTGCAACCATGATTCCTGGTTCCTGCTGCTTTTGCAAAACTGATCTCCCTCCCCCAGACGCTGTGGTTTTAACCCAGCTATTCTCTTTTACAGTGTCCCAAAATACTCCTTGCTCCCCTCCTCCAGCCTGGCCAAGAGAAGTCATTCTTTATTCTATGTTGATTCTTTCTTTCTCTAAGACCAACTCTGTGTTACCTTATTCATATAAACAACCACATTCATTCTTTCTTTGAATAACTTCAGCAGGGTTTACTTCTTTCTGTGAAAAAATATGACAGGAGGTTTTGATTGAAAGGAGATTTTTTTTCTTAGTAAATATCCCATTTTGCTGTGACATCTAACATAACATTAAATTTAACATTGTGATAGGTGAAAATGTCATAAACTTCATATTGTCAGTAATGTAACAGCAATATTAATAGCACCCAAGCAAAGGACAAAAAGAACTTGTTCCTATTTGTTTATGCCATTTTCTATTAGCTCTCAGGCATCTGAGGCACTGCATAGTTGGAAGAATTATTGAACTTCTCAGGTAGTTGCAGCCACTTACAGCTTGGAGATGAGTCTCAGAATCTTGTCTGAAGGCTCCATCAATTGCCAGTAATGCAAAGCTTGTATCATATTGTTTATTTATTCATTTTTCTTCCTGTCTGTGTTGTGCCAAGCAGATAGGAAAGGCTTTGGAAGAGGACTTAATCAAAATATGCTGATCACTGGGAAGTATCAGAAAACTGAACTAAAAAACTCCTTGAATAATGGTGGTTAGGCAGAACCCAAAGTGAAGATGTACATCTTCAGTGTCCAGGGAAGATCTTTTTCTATTCATATAAGGGATGAAGTGTCTTGTAAGACTGGCACTCTTTCACGAAGAGAGCAGGAGAACCCATCCTTCTCTAACAGCACAGGCAAAAAGCTTTCTAAACCCATTATGGTGCTAAAGTATAAAGCAGTTCTACCCTTTGGCTGCAGGCGATAATTCACAGTGGAAGGGATGATTAGAATGTATTTTGGCAACATAAGTTATTGTGTGTTCTTTCTTCATGTCCATAAAGCTCTTTGTGCTTCAGTAAGAAAAGCTGAAGGACCAGGAAGAAAGGCAGAGTTATGGATTATATACGGAAGTGCAAAGCATTAAACCTCCCGGGAGGATTTGCTATCATCATCTTCTCTATCCCAAAGCAAGCTGGGGACCTGCTTTCTGCAGAGAAATGTTATTGATGATCTTTTCAGAGCTGCTCCTCTTCTAATAATTAGAGAAGTTAGACATATGGGCACCAGAATAGCTGCTACAGTTCCTGAGATGTTTAATTTCCATATTTTACATCAGGAATCTCTTATATAAGGTTTGTTTTTTTTTTTTTTTTTTTTTTTTTTGTCATTTCTGACAAAAGTATTTCCACGACAGCTAATACTGTCACAGATTTAAGGGTGGACGGGTCCAACCTAAGAAATCATGTTCTACAGTCAAACCTCTTCCTATGAGGTATTTGGCATCCAGCCTTTATACTTAGGTTTATCTCTAAAGTATAATTTTACTGCTAGAAAAGAAAAAAGACTGCTAAAATGCATTAGAAATAGTTGGAAAAAGGCTTGGTTAAATGCAGGTAAGCATCTTGCACCACAAAACCAGAGTCCATTCTCAGGATTGGCAGCAGTAGCAGCTTCCTAGCCAGATACTCACCATTGCCCAGGG
Source organism: Ara ararauna (assembly GCA_028858755.1). Lineage (NCBI taxonomy): Eukaryota > Metazoa > Chordata > Aves > Psittaciformes > Psittacidae > Ara > Ara ararauna. Next base: position 91,184,625 of record CM054376.1, on the reverse strand, counting down.
GTGACTGACTCTGGTAATAACTGGTCTATCTCTATTGCCAGTGGGAGAGGTAGGCTGAGGGGTAGCATCTGGGACAAGAAGACAAATGCAAAGGGAGAAAAGCAAAGGGACTTGTGGGGAGCTGCTTCACTCTAGGGGTGGCCTGTCCAGTTGTACACCATTTGGATCACTGAAAGGCTCATGCTGTGTATGGCAGAGGCCATTGCCTGTGGCAACACAAGCTGAAAGGAAAGCACCTTTCCATTCCAGGGGAAAAGTAAATTTCACCAGCTATTCCAATTTGAAAATGAAAATTCTCCAGTCTCCCAGATTATTATTTTGTAAAAAAAAAGAATTTTTTATCTCTACGCCACTCTGGGAATTTGTTACATGCATTTCAGTGGCCTTTATTTTGCCAGGCAGTGGTAGGAGCCAAATTCTACATGAGAACTGAGCTCTTGGGGTCTGAGAAAAAGCTTCTATAAAAGGGCTGTGGCCAAAGAAGGGTGCCAGCTTTCTCCTGGAAGCTTCATTCATTTGGCTATCAGGCTAAGGAGGATTCACAACTTCAGGTAGGTGTCTGCCACACAGCCCAGGAAGGGCAGCACACCCACACGCAGAGAACAGCTTATTAGCCACATGTTTTAAGTCTGTGCTTTACATTTAGTCCCACTTACCTATCTCATTTTCCTGTCCATTAGATGTTCAAATGGGCTTTCCTGCATTCTTTCTGTGACCGAGCCCATTCCCATGACCTGTCTTTAGCAGGGGTCTAGGTACAGTTGTACTCAAGACCACTCACAGTCATCCAAACACTGGCTTAACAGATCTAGTGAAGAGGAAACGTACGTGCTCCTGCCATAGCTCTCCCATGCCTGCTGGACTTGGGTGCTAAGAACCTCAGCACAGTAGGTGCTACTCAGTTTGGCTCACACAAAATTTTTGGCAAAGGTGCTTCAAATGTGGGACTTCTGCCTAGCCTGTCTGTCTGCCAAGGATTTCAGGTTTCTGACATGGGAGATGTTATTGGGTTGGGTTGAACTAGCAAAGAAAACAGTTATGCTACTAGCTATTCCAAATCCAAGGCTTGCTATGTTAGCTTAAGCTTTACACTCTGAGAATGAGCAGTAGCTTGCAAAAGTAATTGCTTACCAAAAAAAGCAAGAATTCTTCTGTGAAGCAATTGAACACTTTTCTCCCCAGATCACTGGTACGCCCAGTTATTCAGTTTTCGTACTGCCACTCCTACCCTGACTATTCATTTCCCTTTTACTACCTGCTATCCTTCCTAGCTCCTTTTCTCACATATTGCCACAGGTCTCTGTGTTTCTGTTACAGACCTCTCACAGACTCCAGGGCTCTCCAGCTTATGTTTATTCCCAGCTAGTTCCAGGCCCTGCACTCCTCTGCCTTGTTCTCAGTATCCATGGGAACATCCTCATTGTTCTGCAACTCAAAACAGGGATTCAGTGTCCACCTTCCCTTTAGAGATTCACTCCTCATCAGCTGCATGAGAGTGCTCTGCCTTCCTACATGATGCAGAGTTTGAGAATAAGCTTTTCTACATCAATTCTGTATTCCTGTGTCCATCTTCTAAGTTGAGAAATTCTTCCTTTGCCAGGGTATGTAAAGACAAGAGCTTTTTTCCCTTAGCTTTTGGCTGGCAGAAGTAAAGCCATTGAAGGCAGTTTCTCAGCTGCTGGGTGTACTCCCCACCACCCCAGAGCTGGCCATGATCATTTGCATTTGCTTCCTCCCCACTACAACACCACGTCCCCACAGTGGGGTATTTGGGGAAATGTTCAAGGGCAAATACAGCTGCTTCTTCTGGGAAGACTGGAACCATGTTCTGAACCATTACCCTGCAGTCCCAGTAAGTGCTGTTCCCTAAATCAAGCCTGGGGAAAGACTTGGGATCATTTTCTTCTTCATACACTCAGAAAGCTGGATGAAGGAGAGACATGCCTGAAGCTCCTGCCCACCGGGCACCACCACTGTTTAGTAACTCAGCGCACATATCAAGTCCTAGTCCTAGGAAGCTGATTAATCCTTCCTGAGGACCTGTGCCTGCCTCTGGGGTACTTTCTGCATGGCAAATCCAGCAGAATGGAGCCACTCAAGCTTTCCAAGATTTTCATTCACTTGCTGTTTCTCAGCAGGGGTTCACCACTTGCCTCACCCCCATTGACATCAGGGAGGTCCATAAATCAACTGCACAGTGATAGTGCAGCCCTCCCAGTCTTCATTATGCATCTCACTGCTGGAGGAAAGCACCAACTTTGGTGCCAAGTACATTAGGGAACATGCCTGGGTTTAAAAATTCTCCATGGGAGGGAATCACAACATTTCCAAAGCTTGGCCTCTTGCATCACAAAAGCAGAGCATGCTCCTCACCGTGCCTCTGGCGATAACTAAAGTCCAAGGCCAAAAAACAGAATGAACAGCTTTAGAACAACAAAGCTGTCGCTGGATTTTGTACACAGTGTTTGTGCCACAATCTGTCCCAGAGTCACCATCTCGGATTTCCCTGCCAGAATGATGGAAATATAAATAGGGGCTGTAAACCCAAAGTATTTCCAGCTCATACATCCAAAGGATAGAAATTATAGTCTCTTAGTAAGGAAAATGTTCGAGGGTAGTGAGGTAATGGGACCTGGTTACAGAGCTCATTTCTGTGAAAAACTTTAGTACAGTATGGAAATTTTTCCTATGTCCTTGGTGCAACCTCCATTAAAGTATAAAATAATCCCCTGTTTCAGTAGAAAAGCTCCCTCCATGCCTTCGGGAACGAACTGCTGAGCTCCATTTTGGGAACAGTTTCTTTTCCAGCTGCTGTTCCCAGAGATTCCTGAATGGCTCCAAAGACACAGCATCAGCAAGGAATGAAATCTGGCTGTTTGAAAGACAATTCATCGGCTATTGGCTTAGCTAGAAAAGGACCTTGCTTTTCTGTGTGTTTGCTGCTGTGGAACCATAGGAGTCCCAGCCCTAGTCTCACTAAATAATATTCTGGAAGTCCATGCCATGAGTCACAGCGCTGGATGAGGGACTCTGCTCGTTTGATTAATTATGTTACTGTGCCTGCCGTTTACTTGTTGACTCACAGCCGTAACAGCCTGGGATGTGCTGCGTATGTAGTAAACTGATTAAAGGAATAATGTGTGTCAATGTATGGATGTGTACAATAGCTTTCTGAAATCCCTTATGATCTTCCCACCCACTGGGCATTGCTTCAATATCCAGTTCAATCATCAGGAAATAAACTTGCTCCCTCATCTGCGTCGCACATTGCAATGAGCTTGCCAAATATGGCCAAGCTTTTAGAAAGAAAAGAGAATCCCCCCACCAGTGAATTTATGACCCTTGGCTCCGCTTGTAGCTTGTTCCTGTGCATGCCTGAGTGACATGGAAACTGCAGCGAATCTGTTTGGCCTGTTTCTCTGCTCTCACACTTGCAGCTATGTTGGATTTTTCCCCTTTTAGATGACTAGATTTTTTTGTTTGGTTTGTTCCAAAAGCAAGCAGCCCATGACGAACAGCCCAAAAGAGAGCAACATGTGTTAATGAAAAGAAAGGGAAGGATGGAAAAAGAACAAGGGGAGGCTGAAAGTGTTGCTGAGCATTTGAAAGCAAAACGTCATCCCCCTTGTCTCTTGCAGGTCCTTCAAGCCGGACTTTGTCCTGATTCGGCAGCATGCCTATAGCATGGCGCTGGGAGAGGACTTCCGCAGCCTCATCATCGGCCTCCAGTACGGTGGCATCCACACGGTCAACTCCCTCTACTCCATCTACAACTTCTGCAGCAAGCCCTGGGTGGTAAGTGCCAAGCCACCTCTACTGCATGCCAACACTGCAAAGTTGATATCTGATACCAATAAAACACCAAACTCAGCTTCCAGTCATGGGGATTCATCTCTTCAGGTTAAAACCACCATCTAAATACCTTACGAATCCTGCTGGGAACTCTGGGGGGGAAAGCTAGCACCACTACTCCTTTGCCAGCCCTGTAGCATTATTTCAAGGTGTTCTTTCTTCACTCTGAATAAAATGCTTCACCTGTCCCAAACTCTAATGTGTCACAGTTATCAGTACAGCAGCACTTAGTTTCCTTGTAAGGCAGAGTAGGTAATAACAGATTGATAATATCAGCTCAATAGTAGCACATCTCTGTCCTGACCAAAACACAATAAAAACACCTTAAAACAAACATTAACATTCACTATTTTACAAGGTGTCTGAACTATGTTATTTCTAGCATCGTTTATTAGATGTACACTTGTGGTAACCAGGTGCTACAGCCTAAGATTATCCATTCCTTGCAGAAGTGGGATTGAGTGCGCTCTCAGCAAGTTTGCCGATGACACCAAGTTGTGTGGTTTGGTTGATATGCTGGAGGGAAGGAATGCCATCCAGAGGGACCTTGACACGCTTCTGAGGTGGGCTGATGCCAACCTGATGAAGTATAACCATGCCAAGTGCAAGGTCCTACACCTGAGTGGGAGCAATCCCAGGCACAGCTACAGGTTGGGCAGAGAAGAGATTCAGCCAGCCCTGTGGAGAAGGACTTGGGGGTGTTGGTTGATGAGAAAATGAACGTGAGCCGGCAGTGTGTGCTCTCAGCCCAGAAAGCCAACTGTATCCTGGGCTGCATCAAAAGGAGCATGACCAGCAGGTCGAAGGAGGTGATCCTGCCCCTCTACTCTGCTCTTGTGAGACCTCACTTGGAGTACTGTGTGCACTTCTGGTGTCCTCAACATAAAAAGGACATGGAACTGTTGGAACAAGTCTAAAGGAGGGCCACGAGGATGATGAGGGGACTGGAGCACCTCCCGTATGAAGATAGGCTGAGAAAGTTGGGGCTGTTGAGCCTGCAGAAGAGAAGGCTGTGTGGAGACCTCATAGCAGCCTTCCAGTATCTGAAGGGGGCCTATAGGGATGGTGGGGATGGACTCTTCATGAGGGACTGTAGTGAGAGGACAAGGGGTAATGGTTTCAAACTTCAAGAGGAGAAGTTTAGATTGGATATGAGGAAGAAATTCTTTGCTGTGAGGGTGGTGAGGCACTGGAATGGGTTGCCCAGGGAAGTTGTGAATGCTCCATTGCTGGCTGTGTTCAAGGCTGGGTTGGACATAGCCTTGGGTGACATGGTTTAGTGTGAGGTGTCCCTGCCCCTGGCAGGGGGGTTGGAACTAGATGATCTTAAGGTCCTTTCCAACCCTAACTATTCTATGATTCTATGAAGTGAAAACTGCACTTGTCTTCTCTTCCTACTTTTTCTGTCTAGTGCTTTGTTGTGAGGAAATTCTACTAAAAGAAAGGCAAGAAAGGTAGAGATGATTTCTTCAGCTACTAGGTCTAGGAAAAAAAAAAGGATATAGAATGACAGAGATATGGGAAAGAGGCAAAAGGAAAGGGGAAAGTGTGTCATATTGGGTTTGTGTGGCAAGGTTTTGGTAGCCAGAGGGCTGCAAGGGTGACTTCTATGAGAAGCTGCTAGAAGCTTCCCTCACATCCGATGGAGCCAATGCCAACTGTTTCAATGCTGGCTGAGTCCATCAGTAATGGTGGTAGTATCTCTGGGATAACGTATTTTAAAAGTGGGAAAAACTGCTGTGTAACAGCCAGAAGAGAGAAATGAGAATATGTGAAACAGCTCTGCAGACCCCAAGGTTGGTGAAGATGGAGGGCAGGAGGTGCTCCAGGTGCTGCAGTGTGTCCAGAAAAGGGCAGTGGAGCTGGTGAAGGGTCTGAAGCACAAGCCTGATGAGGAACGGCTGAGGGAACTGGGGGTGTTTAGTCTGGAGAAGAGAAAGCTCGGTGGGACCTTATCACTCTCTGCAGCTACCTGAAAGGAAGATGGAGAGAGGTGGGGGTCGGTCCCTTCTCCCAGGTAACAAGTGACAGGACAAGAGAAAATGGCCTCCAGCTGTGCCAAGGGAGGTTTAGATTGGATATTAGGAACAATTTCTTCAGCAAAAGGGTGCTCAGGCATCGGAGCAGGCTGCCCAGGGAAGTGGTGGAGTCACCATCCCTGGAAGTGTTCACAAACTGTGTAGATGAGGCCCTCAGTGACATGGTTTAGTGGTGGCCTTGGCAGTCCTGGGGTAATGGTTGGCCTTGATGATCTCAAAGGTCTTTTCCAGCTGCGTTGATTCTATGATTCTATGACCCTGGTGACCAGACAAAAAGCCTATGCCTTTATACCTGCTTTTGCTGCGGAAGACAGCCATGTGGTTTATCCTATCTGATTTGGGGGTTGAGTCAGTCAGGATTTAGTTGGCATTTTTCAACTCATGCCTTGTAATTATGTTTCTGATGGTGTACAGGGGACTCGAGATGTAACAGGTCTATTTTTAGGAGTCTAAAATAAAAGAAAACAAACAAACTCAGCACATTGGGGAAAAAAGAAGAAAGAAAAGAAAAGGAAAAGCAGGGCTGGCAAGAAAGTGTGGGAGAAATTGGCTCTGCCAGTAACTTGGCTGTAGCTATTCTGGGCGCAGTTGTGCCATGCTTTCCTCATGGGGAATACAGCTGGCTCAGACAACCTTCCCAGAGGAGCCAGGGAAACCACTTGTAAACACTTAAAACATGTTTGCAAAATGCCTTCTTTCTCTACTGCCCCTGCACACACATCACCCCCAAACACATGACTGTAGTGCATAATCTAAGAGCTCAGGTGGGACCTGATCTGATATTCTGTGCCCAGGACATCTTATGAGGCAGAACTCAGGTAGAGATTGTGATGGGGCATTTGAGGGTAGAAAGCTTCAATGGCAGCAGAATGAGAAAACTGATTTTGTGGTATCTCATTTAGAGATAGGGACAGAGACTCTGGTGTATATTCCACTCCGATTGCAAAACAGGCATCTCGAAATAAGGGATCTGCTTGACACAGATTACTGGAAACTTTCTGGACCTAGAAAACAGTTGAGATACATGAAGAAATGAAATTAAATACCCCTGGGAAATGTGCTTTTCACTCTCCCTTTTTATTCTTTCCAAAAACAGTTCCATTTCATAGAAATGTTTATGATTTTCTGGAGGGTGGATGGAAGTGAGACTGTTTTTCCTTGGCAATTTGCAACAATGTTTTTTCTCAGCAACTCTAATTACAATCAGCTGAGTTTGGGTTGTGGGTTTTCTCAAACATGCAGTCCCATTTCTTAATGACATTTGCCAGATTTCCAGTACTGAAATACACAAATTCCTTCAAAGGTTAAAATTCGCATTAAATGTGGGCACAGTTTGTAATAGGTGTTTCTGAAATAAAAAGAGTATTCAGGGGGTCTCACACAGAGAAACATCTAAGTTTTAAGATGATTTACGAATTATTGTGAAATAATGTTACAAGCACAATAAAGACAACGCCTCAACCAGTAGTTGTAATTTCTGTGTTAGAAAAGTTGAGATAACCAACAGTGCTCAAAGTAGTACTCATATTGCATACAGTTAATATTCGCAATTGCCAGGCAACTTTTGCATCTGTAAGACTGCAGGAAACTTGAATTCTTGACAGAGTCCAAGAGATTACCAGCCAAACTTGTTGACTGTCAAGGGATATAAGCTATCTGATGACCTCGGCACTTTCAAAATATGCGAAGGCCTTGAGATCACAGAATCATAGAATAGTTAGGGTTGGAAAGGACCTGAAGATCCTCTAGTTCCAACCCCCCTGCCAGGGGCAGGGACATTTCACACTAGACCATGTCATCCAAGGCTCCAACCAACCTGGCCTCGAACACTGCCAGCGAGGGAGCATTTACCACTTCTCTGGGCAGCTCATTCCAGTGCCTCATCACCCTTACAGTAAAGAACTTCTTCCTTATATCTAACCTGAACTTCTCCTGTTTAAGTTTGAACCTGTTACCCCTTGTCCTCTCACTACAGTCCCTAATGAAGAGTCCCTCCCCAGCACTCCTATAGCCCCCCTTCAGATACTGGAAGGCTGCTATGAGGTCTCCACACAGCCTTCTCTTCTCCAGGCTGAGCACCCCCAACTTTCTCAGCCTATCTTCATACAGGAGGTGCTCCAGTCCCCTGATCATCCTCATGGCCTCCTCTGGATTTGCTCCAACAGCTCCATGTCCTTATGTTAAGGACACCAGAACTGTACACAGTGCTCCAGGTGGGGTCTCACAAGAGCGAAGTAGATCTTCTGAATGGATCTTTTTATTTCTCTATAAAGACTCCCTGTAAGTAGCCCTGATGTCCAACCAGCCAGGCAAGGCATTTCACTTCCATACCTGTTCTGGGTACTTAAGACCCCGCTGTGCCACATTGCCTTACACCATGTCTTGCTCTGCAGTCTGGGCACAACCTCACTAAAATAAGTGGAAACTCAGCACATAAGAACTGATACCAAAATGTGGAAGGGGCAGTTACATCTCGCTGAGCTGCTGATAGTAACATTCCAATCCACCTAAAATGCACTGGGAGGTGCTACTTGAGCCCTGCTATCAGGTGTCTAAGAGGCTGCTGCACCACATAACATGGGTGTCTTTTTGCCAAAATCCTGTCCCTACCAACTGGCAGAAAAAAGATAGCAAAAAGGAGGGAATTTTCTCAGGAGGGCCAATACCAAGGTCAGACCTTTTCATACACTTGGCTGATGGAAGAGGCTTCCAGATGGCTGAACCTCTCATCTGTCCCTGTGAAACTTGCTATTTCAGCAACAGCCGAGAGCTGTATGCTTCAAAAGGAGCCCCAAGGAACAAGTCAGGACACTGTCAGCTGCACAGTTGCTCCAGTTATTTTGTTGGAGCTGTTTTCCTAGGATGAATGTATGTCCATGGTTCATCAGTGCTGTGTTCACGGGCACCAAGGGCCATGTGCCGCTCTCAGACAGGGTGGTTTTCATCCTCTCCCTGTCTCTGCCTCATTCTGTTTAATTTTTAAGCCCTGTTTGCTCACTTTTCTAGTCAAAACAGGCCTTTATTTTTCTTCTCTAGGATGTGCAGAGCTAGTGCAAGTAGTTAAGAGGAGCAAGCTGTCCTCCCTCCCCAACATCAATACCCTCTTTGCCAACAATAATCATTCTACATGGGGAGTTTTTCTCTTATCTGCTGATGTGGGGTGGGAGGAGTGTCAGTGATGGGATATGCCATCTCTTGATGTTTTCTGGTGTTTTTTAAATGCCACATTTTAACCTATGAGATTAGGGAAGAAATTCTTCACATTTGTTTGCAAATCTGCTGGCAGCCGCCCCTTCAGCTCTGGCACACACCTTGCAGCCTCAGCTTTTGCACACTGGCTACATCCTGTTTTTCACACCCATACTACCCTTTAACTCTCAAAGGGGCATTTCTTCACCACCACCAAGTGAAGTTTCAACTTCTTATATAGACATGCTTTTGCTTAACTAGCCCAGTGACCAGGACAGAAACACTTAAGGTAGCAACTCAGCAGAAACACTCTCATAACTCTCTCTTTATCTGCAATGTAACCTTGGGGGTACATTTACTGGCTTCAGCCGTTGCTCAGAAGTGCTCAGAACATGTAAGATGAGGCAGCTGATGCTACTGGGAAGAGAAAAAGGCTTTTTTGCCCTTCTCTTGTTTCCTTGTCTCCTTCCCTTCATTTGTGTGTTACCTCCCTCAGGCGAAACAAAGATTTCCTTCAAGACAAATGCATCCCTTTGATGAGAAACTTGAAGGAACTTGTAAAACAGTGACTCTTGGCCCAGACTGGCAACTTTTACTAATATAACTTGATTTTGTCAGATTCTGGGGGGTCTTTGAAACTAAATTCAGTTTATAAGTTACTTTGCAAATAGGACATCAGTGAGGAACAGTCACATCTACCAGCACAAGCAGGAACCAAAATTCTTATTCGATCATTTTATTTTCTTAATATCCATGAAAATAATCAAGCTACTTTATTCAGCTTTAGGGGGTTGGAACTAGATGATCTTAAAGGTCTTTCCAATCCTAAATATTCTATGATTCTGATTCCTCCTTCTGCAAGGCTGCCAGTCTAACCACTTCACCAGCAGCGTGCCAGTTCAGCATTGTCCATGGTAATGGGGCTGTACCCTTCAGAGAGAAAGTAGGGTGGTTAGGTGTGTGACTGTAAAGAATCTAAGTTGCTCCTGTGATCCAAAAGGTTTCTGGGACATATATTACCTCTTATTCTCTTTGGTAAATCAACCCAGCTTCAGCAACATTTTCTGTCATAGTTGTTAAGTTCCTATCATAGAGTTCTGGGGTTTTGTCCAGCTGATAGCTTGAACAGGGGGGCTGAATACAGTGTACAGAATAGTCTGCTTGCTTCACAGATGGCTGAGACTGAGCAAGAATTTGTTATGCTGCACTTCTGTTGGAGTTTTGGAACCTGAAAAGAAATCAGAACTCAGTCCTACCATGGCAAGTTTTGTGTCTGGATGGGAAAAACCCTGAATGATAAACAGTTGATAATAGTAATGATAATGGTGAAATTCATGCTGACAGGTGGGGACAATGGCAAATGTTCACCTCATACATGAAATACCAGCAGTGTTGCTTTCCCCATCGATGTTACATACTGCTTTCTCTAGATACCACCCTCACAGACTGATTCCTCCCTCAGACCTCACTGGGACAGGGATAGCAGATGATGTCCCCTTTCCCGTGCCATACACTGGGGGCTGTTAGGAGACCCTTGGTTCATAATAAATGTCAGTTATGATTGACACTGGGTTCATGCTTCCTTGGTCTAATAACCAATCCAGGTAGCACTGTCAATTCCCTCTAGACATCTCTGTGCCTTAGCAATTCTCCTTCCCTTCAGCACAAGGAAGAAATGTGCCTTGCTTTGATTTGGCTGTGGGGCAGAGATCCAGGGAAGAGCTTTGATTTATTTTGCCTGTGCTCATGAGTGGTGGCGCTGATTTCCTGCATGGTCACTCCTCTGGGACCTTTCCTCTACCAAGCAGGGCCCTCCACTCTCTCCCAAGCCACACTTGGAAAGCACAGCTTGCTCATACCATATCTGTACCTAAATCCAAGCTGATCCTTTCTGGCCCTTGAGCCCCTTCTCTGCTCTCTCAGTCCAAGGTTTGTGTACACAGGCTGGCTTGGCCCTGGGTAAATACAGCAACTTTATGTTTTCTCAGGTCAAGAAAGCAAGGTGGGAAAGGCACAACAACATGTTTCACTCACTCTCAACTCCCCTACCAGCATCAGAACATTTTGCAAGCACTTACATATTCCACAGTAAGTCACTGACATCCACTCTGTCTGTTTTTTGTTCCCCCTCCCTCACCCCAAGTTCTCTCAGCTCATCAAAATCTTCAACTCACTGGGTCCTGAGAAGTTTCCCCTTGTGGACCAAACGTTCTTCCCAAGCCATAAGCAGATGGTGAGTACCTTTGCTTTCTTCTGATGCCAGCATAGATGGGGGAGAAGCAACAAATATGAGTTGGGCCTGAGAGATGGCAGTGGGGATGCTGAGAAGAGTCTCAATTTTACTTACAGGGAATTACTAGTTAAAAAGCAATGTGCAAAAATCACTGCTGTGGAACCTCTTTCCTTTCTTGCCCAGCCCTCCCCAGGTTATGTATGAACCTTGAAAAAGTGAAAAATGAGAACAGGCTCAAAACCAAAGCAAAAATTGCTCGTAAAATCTAGTCAACAAAAGCTCATCCCTTAGAGCAAGAAATCACTTCATTAGGATAAAGTGGATTTTTTTCCCTCCTGGAATTGTTTAAAATATGTTGACAATTTGGGACATGGGCCATATGAGGTGTTTCTTTCACAAGGTCAGTTTGCTTGGCCTATCTGTCACATGGTTGCCATCCATGAAACATTTGTCAGCCTGACTAGGTACTCAAAGTAAATGGGAGCTCTTGAAAAACAGTTTGTTTCAGCTTGTAATGTTCCTTTGCGCAGTGGCTCTGGGGTTTATTCTTTCTGTCAACATCTAAACACTTGGTGCCCTATGTGCCTGCTGGGTGCTGTACCAAACTCTTGCAAAGAGATTTGCATGGGTGCCTTTAGTCCTGGGCAACATGGCAAAGCGAGTGGCTTTGTTTAAAACTGTTCCTGCCCCTTGTTTTCCCTGGGTTAAAAGGATGACTAGTCCTTCATGAATTTTCACTCCCAACTTGGGAAATATCCCACTGGTGCCCGCTAGGTATCTGAATACCTTGAAGTACCAGTCCATCTCCCTGCTCCAATACTCTGTTCTCTACCCATGCTGTGTGGACAACAGCGCTTCCGTATTTCACAGGCACATCACAAAGGTAAGTGCATTCATGCACATGCACTGCAAGTAATGCAGTAGTACGAGCTGCGTTACTCAAGATATGGATGGTCCTTTAACACTATGTGACACTTTGTTGCTAACTTTTAAGACAAAATAGTTGATAATTCCTGCTGATTTATGAAGAGGGTTTTGTGGCATGTGATGCTTCAGGACAGTTATGATTTTGTCTGACCATTACTTCAGGAATGGTAATTTTGAAAGACTTGATTAAGGTTTTTGTTGAAAATGTTACCCAGCACTTCTAGCATTATTTTCCTGTCTGGGAATATGATTCTTGATTCCTTGTCATGTAAACACATTTGTTACCAGCCTAGTAGTTTGGTTTATCAGAGTATTGATCTTAACTTCATATATTTGTTATCTTTATAAGTGATCACCTACCTGCAGATGCTATTGCTTACTTCCAAAAGAATACAGGAATGTTTTGAAACCATAGATAATGTCATCTGAAAGCAAACACTGTCGTGTACAAGCACATTTGAGTAATCTTGTTTAAACCAATCACTTTCCAAACATTTACACAAGCAACAATCCACTTGAGCAAATTCAGGCCAGCCCTTTCCAGGTTGGGGCTGTTTACCTCACAGAATGAATCTACACAACTTCTCTAGATCTTATCTGGGTTCGCCTTCACAGCATCTGGGGCTGCAAGAGGCTGAGAGGGCAAATGCTTACACCAAGTAAACTCTGCGGCAGTCATCCTCCACCAAGCACCTCTGGAAGTTACTTGCCCACTGTGCATCAGCTTCTCCATGTGTCAGATAGGAATACAATGATCCCTCTTTCCCACTCTTTTTCTTCCCTTTCCTGGAGGCATTTTCAAGCTGTACCAGTTAGCACTCATAAAATACACTGTGGTCCTTTGATGGCTGACCCCCTGGAAGTGTTTATAACTAGTGTTATGGTTTTACTTCTTTGCAATGTGATAAACTTTAAGCAATGGAGTTCTCACATAAGACATCCTCATCCTTCTATGTCCAAAACTTTCCAAATCTTACTTTCTAAGCCTTTAGATTAAACATAGAACAGATCAAAAATCTGTTTCATTCTTTCATCCATGTAGAGATTTTCCTATAGTAAAAGTGAGATAATGGAAATTTCTAAGAGTAGGCCCCTTTCTGTAAGCATTTTAACTTAGTTGAAAATGTTTTTTCTGAAGCTTCCAACTCAATTCAGCAGGGCATTTTTAACCAGCCTTAAAACAGCGAGCCTAAAAAGAGTACACAAGGCTTTGACATTCCACAGCAGAAAAGATCTGAAAGATGAATCTTTCCTTCCTTTGCCACGGGCACACACCATTTAACCTTCCCCCCAGTGATCTGTTTACGGGAATTAACAGCAATCTGGCAACTGTTCTTCCATGGCCCTACTGGTGCTACATGACAGCCATAATGACTGGCTTGCTCTGTAGTGACCCCCTATGGCCAGTTAACAAGTGGGATACATTAACTTCAAAAGGGATATTTCACCTCTCCTGGGCTTACGACCCCAGTAACAATTCTTAGATCAAGCTCTTAAAAAGAGGAAGTGACTGCTGGAAGGATCTTTACCAAAGTACAAGAGTTGCCAGAGGTGGAATATCTGCTCCGGGCCCAGTAAAACGGTATCACAAAAGGGAAGGAAATTAATAAATCCACTTGCAAATCCATTTGTGTACACTTGAAGTGGACAGAAACTAACATAAGTGAAGCAGAGACAGAATGTCTGTGATAGAAATAAAACCACTTTACTGTTTAGAATAAAAGGACACTATAAAAAGTGAACATTATGCAACATTACCTTAAAAGACAATATACATTCACTGAATATAAAATTTATAAATAACATGGAGGAAAACTGTAAACAGTGCTAGAAAATTTAGCAACAAATACATTCCTTCTGGACAAGATTTTTCACATGGGTTTGATTCCCTCCCCAAGTTTCCATGGCTATCAGGAACAGCAGAGCGGCTCTATGAAGGAAGGACAGTGATAGAGAGAAGGAAAAGCCAGTACAGGCAAAGCAGCAGCAAACGTTTAGTGGATTGTAGAGACTGTTCTCAAGACTGGTAGCCTCAAAAGCCACTTATTCTAAAAAAGACAAAAAGTTTTGCAGTTCCCTAAATTTTGTTCTGCCCTTCTAAGCTATAAAATACATAGTAAATGAGATACACTTTCAGAGACATCTGAAAGAACAGAAACTTGTTCCCATTGAGGCCTTTACTTCTGTCTTTACTGTAAAAAACACAACAGTATGCTGCCCTTCAATGTGAGGTAGCATTTCACTTCGGCCAAGTATGAATGGGATACAGTCATGTAGATTTCGGTTTTAGAATAGTCCTGCCTGAAGGGCCACATAACTCTTCAAAACATGGGAAAGTCAGACCTAAAATGGCAATTCCGTAACATACAGGGGAGAGGGAAGCCTCCCATAAGAGAACTGTACTCAAGGTACTTCATGCACAAGTCTTCTTTTGCTCCCTATCCCCTCCATTTTGGAAAAGGCAAATCAAATCCAATCTTTCCCAAACATTCAATATATTTTTTCATAATTTTTTTAATTCTAAAGTGGAAAAGACTCCAAAGGAAATATCTGCAAATAAGAAAGCCAACAGCAAAGTCCAGAATTATCTATGCATTTTAAAAAGTACTTTTAATAATGCTGGTATATCTAAAGAATGGAGGTGGGAAGCCCTCATTCTGTACATGTCCAGAGGTTGTGCTCACATGGGCTGTGCCACTGTGTCTGACCTTAGGCTATGTGATGAAGTGAGGAGCATGTCAGAGGTGACAGGAAGATACTTGTGCTGTTGCAAAGCATTGCATGCTCCACAGCCTAACAGTTTGGGGAGAACTTCACACCGGCCTCCTCACATCACCATGCCTGGTGTTCCCACACATTGCATGGCCTGCTGTAAGGAGGGACAGAGTTTTGTCCATTGGCAGGCAGAAGTGACTTAGCAAGACAGAAGAAAGGAGAGCAGATAGAAAGGAAGATGTCTTTGAGCCTGATTTAGAGCCTCTTCAATCCATTTAAAGGCCCCATCCCGCTTCAAGGGAGCCTTCATTCAGGTTCTTAACACAAGCACAAGCTAAAGCTTAGAACAAGAAACACATGTCCCTGATAGCATCCACAGAAACAAAATCAAGAAGCCTCCCAAAAGAAATGTATTTTTACTGGATTCTTCCCCCTCCTTTTGGCTCCACATTTTTAAAAGCCTTAACAACTGTTTCTTTACAGAGCAAGTAGAAAGATTTGCTACCAAATCCCTACCCCTGCTGTTCTAGCTGTCTGCATCTCAGAAATATTTTACCATCTGCAATATAAAAATGCAATATAAAAATGGGAACACGCTTCATTTTCTGGTAATGCATCTGCTGGTTTGTTGTTTACAAAGCACATCGCTACATTATATCCTACTTAGGGACACAAGTCCTCTTAGTATAAGAATGCAAATATTTTCACAATAATTTGAGTGCAATACTGTGATGCCTCAGCTAGCTAAATGGATCAGTGACAGGCAAAATATGCAGAGCTGCAGTATAATGAAAATTCAAATCAACACTTCACTGCATCGAGGGGCATGTTCATTTAGCCTTCCAAAGCCATGAAAGGTGGCTGCAGCTCAAAGAGACGTCAGCTTTGCGATGTCATCTTGAGCTTGAGGATGGCCATCTCCGGTGATGCCGACTCCACACGATGCAAACAGTGAGGGTGACTCCACTCCGTCCTCAGTGACTCTCAGAGATTTTGTCAGCTGTGCACAACTTGAACAGAGATTGTTCCACTATGCCCAAAGACCAGGCTTGTACTCTGCCAAAAGAGGCAACATTCTGACCCACAACCTGACCCTATGTAATTTAGGAGTAGTCACTGGGAAGAGGACTTCTCAAAAGTGTTCCAAGCCTGAATCACAGGAAAATCCAACAGACTTTCAATGTGTATGGTCCTGTGTTGCCACTAAGCAGCTGGAAAAAAAAAAAATACACAGCAGACCTAGGCACCTCTTACCTCAACTCTTTGAAAATGCCCTTTCAAGTTCATGTCAAACGTGAAGCTACATGCTTTTTCCTGCAACAATCATCTAGTAAATGGGGCATTTCAGAGGATGTAGGAATACTAAAATGCATCAGGGCCCATCTCAGACACCCCTTCCTTTCCATTTGGCAAAAAAGGTCCCAAACAACTCCCCAGTAATTGAGGTCACCGACTGTAAAATGCTGTATTGCCTTCAGCTGGAATCACTGCAACACTTTTTCCTGCTGGTGGCTGCTCTGCTATCTAAGTGGAATGAACTGAAGATATATGGAAACTTAAGATAAATAATCATAATAATACAAAAATGAAGTTAAGCATAATCTTCTCCCTGCCCAAGCCCTCCCCATCCAAAACTCGGTCACCCATTTTGTCAGCACCCCTTCTTCTTCACCATCATTAAAACTTAAAATACTTTTATTTGATAAGAAAAATTATATTATAGTTTTCTTAATAAAAAACAAAACAGAACAAAAAAAACTTCTCCAGTCAACAGCAAAGCACAAGACAGTAAGGCTCCTCCTCCCACATCACTGCAGGACATGGTATGAGCACATGCACAGAGCTACGCTTAACAGTGCCTAGAGGGAAACACAGCACTTGACACAGAAGGAATCCTCTGGGCAGCTGAGATTTTATGATCCCAGCCAGCACTTATTAGGAGACCACTTTTCCTTGCCTAGCGCCTCCCCCCACTTCCTTTCTCTATATAAACAAATGCAGCTAGTGTAGCTGCAGGGGAGGAACTGTGGTGCAAGGAGGTACAGAGGAAACAATGACTGTAGCCACTACTGCAGATACACTGGAGCTTCAATATCTTAAGAACAACTCACTGACTCGGAATGTCAATATTTCTGTCTTTAAAACACAATCAAACCATACTTTTGTTTACAACGCCAAAAAAATTCCACGTCCTGTCAAAAATAGCTTATGTCGTTATGTGTATATACATCTTAGTTCAGCAAAACACTATTTTGGCAATAGACTTTTTTTTTTTTTTAATAGTAAGAGCTCTAGCAAGTCTCCCCTTTCCCTCTTCTACGTGATTGATTTACAGTTGGCATTTTGCATCTGTTTGGTTGAAGGTGTTCACAAGCTGGTTTTGCTGTTGAAGCTAAGTTGCAAAACTTTCAGGGGCCAATGCTGCTCAAAACAGGATGGCACAGCACTTCATCTGTTCTGCTGTAGGCAGATTTACCTCCCTGAAAATAGGGGATGGGGCTTTTGTTTTTTAAACAACAACAAAAATACAAAATACTCTTTCTTTTGTTCTAGAGAAAGCCAGAACTTTAAATGTGCTGTTGCATCCACACTGTGACTGAATTAGCTAGGACAATCAGTCAACAATGCTTTTACCAGATGATGCGGTCAGACATCAGGTGAATTCTCCCACTGCTGGAGTCAATCACATTGCCAATCTCTCCCATAGAGGAGGATTTTTTCTGGATGTCATTTTTTCCACAGTTTAGGCTGAGTTTCGTTTCAGTTTGCTTCATTTGCCAATCTGATTAATGAAACCTGTTTTCCTTCAGATAGATTTGTCTACATATTTTCAGCACTTAGCGCATGAGGAGGGGTGACAGGAAGCCAGCGCATAGAAGAATACAGCGCCTAATTGGCATAGTTTTTAGATTTTTGTTTTCTTAAAAAAATAGAGATTATATAGCTACAGCTAATGATACGTGTAAGAGAGCAAGAGCTCCAGCTTTTTTTTTGCCCTTTTTTTTTAATTTTTTCCTTTTTTTTTTTCCCCTCCCGTTTTCCCTCTGGTGTGCAAAAGTAAGCTCCCAAATGTCGTCTGATCAAAATGAGTGGTATCAAAAAATGGAAAAGGTGATTACAAATTCAGTAAGGTAGCACAGACATTTTTTCTTTTCTTTTTTTTTTTTCCTTTTCTTTTTTTTTTTTAAGTGTTCGAAGTGCTAAAATTTGCATGAAAACAGGCACTAATTTCATTGTCATCATCATGATCTGGTAAGAGTTAGTGTCCAAAGGAAGATCAGCCACAAGTAAGGGAGAGGGGAGATAAGGAAGGGATAGTGTGCTCAGGGATCTGTGGCATTGATTATCGTTTTATCTGGAGGCGCCCATCCTCTGTACCAGCTGCAGTAACCTTCCACCCTCTGGATGCAGGCATAGTGCTTCGCCTGGTATCCCGAGTGGCCGAAGTTGGAGAGCATGTCTGTCCAAATGCACTCATTCTTGGAGGTTGCAAAGCAGGGCAAATAGTAGCAGGGCCTAATCTGCAATTGTAAAGAGCAATCAGGTAAGGGTACATGGAAAAACATCATAAAATGTCTTTTTATCAGCGTCAAGGGATTCAAAATTCCACACCCACAAACCTTGCTTTCTAATCCAAAATTCAGCCTCAGTTCAGCTAGCACATAAGCACGTGCTTAGCTTCACACACACAGGTAATTCCAGAGTCAAAAGGGCTTTTCAGGTGTAGAAAAGTTGAGCTTGTGTCTTATGTTTTTGCAGGCCTGGGGCCATGAGCAAAAATCTTAGTGCCAATGCCAGGCTGTGAGGTTTTAAGCACTCAAAATGTTTGCACAGGAAAAAAGCTGGACATATCTTGCCAAGCTTCTGGTACGTGATTTCATTCACCTGCAAATGATTCTGCATGGATTCTGAAAGCCTTCCACAACCCCAGTTAACTCCAACAGTGCATTAAAAAGGCATAGACTACACTTTTATTGGATTATCTCTTCTCTGGTCTCAACACTAAAGCTGAGCTTTACTTTCTCCCTGTAAAACTTGTGCTCCATTTCTCTTCCTGGCTGTTCACCAGCATCATTGATATTACCAGCCAGGGGAAACAGAATTCTAGGATTTGAATGTCTTAATGCCACCTAATTAGACACACATACCTTGCATCCACAGCCCAGATGATAACGATGATTCAGTCCTTTACGCTGGGACAGAGTCAGCCGGTCCCATTTCTCATACCAGTTGCACAGTCCAGTGTAAACCTTCCCTTCATACACACGGCCTTGAAAACAGAGACATGGTCACAAGTTAGCACTTCTCAGCTCAAGCACTTTTCTCATTTCCTAACATTGCTAATGCTCTCAATATGTTTGGCTTCAGTCACTGCTCAGCAACTGCTTTCTTTTTATTAACTGGCTCAGGCATCTCTGGCCAGCAAGATTACAGCACTTCTGTATGTTATAGGACTGTTGTGCCAGCTCTAAGCGCCAACAACATGCAGATGAGTAATGCTGTCAAGCTCCTCTTAACAACAGAGCAAAGTGAATTTACACCTTCACTAGAAACAAAACTTGGCAACTGCTACACCTTTATCTCCTTGCATCTCCCCATCTCAGCAGCCTGCATTTCTCCAGCTCATTCCAAAAGGTATCTTCCATTTCTGGCACAGCTGAGTAGCAACCATTTGTATGGGACAGACATGACAGCTCAGGTACAAATCGACAGCTGTGGACTGTCATACAGCATATTTGTCATGACATGACTGGGTATATGAGATACTTTAGAAAAGAGAGGGAAATCTAGAGAGTGAAATGACTCTCAGCATTAAAGAGTACTGAACACCAGCATACTGTTGACCATCTTAACACTTCGGAAGCTGCATATAGAGCTGCCTACACAGCTGCCCATGTCCTTAGCAGATGTATGTATAGAACAGAAGAGGTTCTGTGCATGAAGAAGTAGACTGTCCTTTACCTGTAATCAGATACTGGTACTTGTTGACCTCCAGCTTGACTCCACAAAGACTCTCAGAAGCTTCTGTGTAGATGTACTGAACATGTGGCATTATCTGAAAGCCCCTGTACATCTAGAAGAAGAATAAAATGCTTTAAATCATCTTAAATAACAACTTCTCACTTTACAATCTATGCTCCTAGACTGTGGGGTGGCAAGCCATGAACGTTTAGTGCTTACAAGGATGAAGGACTAATGGCACTAGCTAGACCATGACGGAAGTCTCCCCACACGATCTGCTGGTAAAGCAGAATACCCACCTGCTAACAAGCTATTGCAATTCAGCACAGGGACCACATTTTCCCCACTCACATTAGTTCCAGTGGCACTGAGTGAGCAAAGTGCCAACACTGCAAGCTCTGCCAATACCCTGAACAATTTTTTCCCTTATAAAGCTCATAATTAGGGAGAAATTAAATTAGTTCAAGTTTAGAATCTTACTCCTTCATGTGATTTAAACAATTTCTTCTGAACCACAGGATTTTTCTTTTAGACAGGGACCCTATTTTCCAGTGTTGATGCTGTAACAGTTTCAAACTTTTGGGGCTTGTTCTAAGTCATCAAGCCAGACACCTCCTTCTCAAGCGCCCAGCATATGCAACTCCTGCTGACCTCAGCAAGGATTTCATGTTTGTCTAACTAAATGAATGCAGAAATATAATTCTACCCCACGTCCTAAAATTAGCCCAGTACTGATGGCTGCCATAAAGAAAATATCATGTATACATAATTCCTCTACACTCCTTCTCCTTTTCCATATTCTTACAGCTCAGTTTAATTGAAATATGAACCCATAGATATACTGGCAGTTGGATACAGTCAGAAATTAGCATGTGTCCCTATCTGACCTGACCTTACCACTACAATTTAGGAAAACCCACCTGTTAGCAGCATAATGGAGTCTGTGCATAGCAATGAAACAACCATTGCATGTGTACACTGGACCAAATAAAACATACCTTATTTCTGAAACACTGAGGATTATTTCCTGAAAATTTCAGCTTTAAAATTTGGATACCTTTTTAAAACACTCAGTCTCTCTTTTTTCCTCCCACCAGCTCTGTGAATGGCCAGTGTTTAAAAGTTAAGCAATTAAGAGCCAGTGAGAATCACAGTTTCATAGCGTTTCCCAGCCTATTCCTTTCTCTGTAGGGTTTATTTATAGAGTGCACATTCATATTCAGTTTAACTGTTAATATTAAAGTGAGGCAAAAGAGGGAAAAAAATCCCAAGCAATCCCAGAGCTATAGATCCTTGCTACTGTGCCACCTAAACTGTGGTATTTTTCTCCAGGCTGTATTCTATTTCTTGAATTCCTCTATTATCCCAGGGTATTTCTCTATTGCCCACCTCCTTTGAAAACAACAAACTTTTTTCTTTCTGAAGAAAAAAAAACGTTGATTTAACAGATCTTATGCCAGGCCCAGATACTGCAAATAAAAATATAACAAAACTACTACTAATTCTGATACGCTGAGAGGTCGAACTATCTTCTGGGCATCCACAGAATGTCTACCAGTTGTGGAATTTTTCCCTTAGTTATATTACCCAAATCAGCATAATCTTTTAACAGTATCACAACTCAGTAACAGCACTGCTATGTACAGCAAAAGACATTCTAGACCCAGCAAATACGCAAGAAAATAACTGGTTTTTTAATTAATCATACTCCATCTATAGAAGCTCACAGATCATGTCTGGAATACACAATAATGTCCATAAGTGAGCAAAATCTTTCAATGAGTATGGGAGAACTGAACCTTGACTAATATCTGCTTTATCCCTGAAATTTTTGTGGTATGGGATGATCTACACAGATTTTCCAATTATGCTCAAGATAGCTGGACATCTAGGTTCTGGCACAAGCATCCTGCCTGTCCTTGGATGAGCTAGCCCTCAGTACACTTTTATCCCTCATCTGCAGAATATCTCTGCCTTGCTTTCCAAGGAAAGGCACATAGAATGTTCAGATGCTCTTCTAGTAGGCGTCACACAAAGAAGCTATGGTAACAGTACCTAAGCAGGTAAGACTAGCTAACAACTGGGTCTGCCAAGCCTCTCCAGGCAGTGCCTCTCCAGGCAGTGCACCACCTTCACTGCAGAGAGCTGTATGCTGTGCATGTGCACTACAAGTGATGTCATTTCAAGTGCTTAAGCTCCAAGTAGTGTTGGGCTAATTAAGTCTATCTTATCTGTGCTATAAAGTCCACACATGCAGAGGCACGCTTTGAGCCCATTCTCCCCCTTCTCCCCCTTGCAGAAAAGGCTACAAGCTAGATTAAATCCTCTGAGAAGCTGCTCAGGCCCTTCCTACAGGTCCCTTACAGTCTTCACTCCTTGCATGTTCTGCTCCATCAAGCTCAACATGACTGCCTATGAAGTAAACAGTGATGCTGAATTGGGGCTTGGTTTTCAATTCTTTGACCTAGTAATTTCCTACTTAGATTACCATCAGGGACACTACTGTCAGGGATGCTGAAGAAACTGTGCTCAGCCTCTCAGAAAGCAGTTCATGTCACCCCTCAGTGACCCTCATCAATGCTAGCAACTGTCACACTAATTGACCCATTACTAGGGGCAGACAGGGCCTACCCCATCCTCCGATGACTAAAGAAAATTCACCGTGACCTTGGTTCTCAGGGGAAGAAAATTTGGCAAAAGGGAAATCTTCTACAGAGGTCCTCTTTCAAAACTAAAAAAAAAAAAAAAAAAAAAAAAAAACCGAAAAAACAATACCTTAAGCATTATTTTTGGACACACAAAATATCCTGGAATTGCTATTAGACCAGTCAGAAGAAAACCAACCATAAAGCTATTCGCTCTCCTAACTGCTACCCTCAGAGTCCTCCTGTCGCCAGAGATGTATATTTTCAGAAGCATAATGACAGGGAACATATTAGTAAGCATCACATAGTGGTGTCTAGTAGTATTGCTCTATTTCCAGCTGTGTCAGCATTCTCCTCAGCAGCCCCCATACTGCCTCAGAAATGCACATGCAAATTCTGTGGTGGTTCCTACAATATTAACTTCACCCTGTGATATGTTCCTCCCATTATCCCTCCCATGTGAGGGATACCCAGTCTTGTAATCATCCTGCCTAACCTTTAGCTACCTAAAATTACCTTCATGTGAATTAGACTTCCTCTCTAGTCAAATGCCAAGAACAGGCACCTCCAGAACAACTCAGCCCATCCTAAAATAGCTGTCTACAACTGGTGGGCTGAATTACACTTCAGTGGTTCTTGTCTCTCTCCATTGACAATCAAGAGAATGAGAAAGTCTCAACACCTCATTTCAGTCTGTCTAAAATTAAACTAAACTAATCCCACTCCACTTCTTTTCTCTTGGGACTATCATGTTTCACCCCTTAGACTCACTTTACAGATTAGCAACAAACCAAGGAAAGCCTCCTGGCAGCCTGCGCTAAGCGCTGCCATGGTCAACCAGAACTGTTTGTGCACATGCAATAGAAATATCTTATCTCCTTGTTTCCTTTGCAGTTTCCTGAAATAGGCTTGGGCCATTCTCAGAATGCACTGAAGCATCACAGAACATGCAGGGGTTAGATAAGTCCTGTGCAGATACCTGACACGTGATCTTGAAATATTCTTAACTTATTTGAGAAAGCAGTGGGGGGAGGCAGAGATTGTTTGAAAAAGCACAAGACCTTTTCAGATAACCAACTGAAAGCTAGGAAGCCTGGCACTATTCTGTGCCTGTGGGCTGACCTTGTGCTCCAGCTCAGGCCTCAAGCTGGTTGAGTTGTGAAATTCAGCAATGAGTTCAGGAGAGTTAGCAAGAGCAAGAATCGGCCACAGCAAACTCCAAGGAACCCATGAAAGAAATACAAAGATTGATTGTTGCCTTTTAAGGCTCTCAATGCTTTTCACATGCAATTCAGTACACACTAATAGACTAAATGGCTTGTTTATTTTTCATCCGCAGGTGCAGACGGGATTATAGGTGGCCAAAAGCTCACTGACATGTTAATTTTATCTTCAGAGTTGTTCCCATGCAGCTGTGCAGGGCTATAGGCCTCCTTAGCTTTTTTTCAGCAGGACAGTCAGCTTTCATTGGGCAAGCAAGGCAGAGATTTGCTGCGTCATTCTGAGCTCCCCCACTGTATGGAGCTGAATCCTTCTTTATACTGAAGTTCCTAAGCTCAGCAGAAAGACAGCAGGGTTTCAAAGAAGACACTTGGCTTGTTTGTTTATCAAGAACTATGTCCTCCGGACATTCCAGTTCTACTGAGCACTTTGACTGCTTCAGGTTCCTTCCTGCCAAAGGTCACAGTTAAATGTGCGATACAACATCTCACCAGCCCACCATCTATGTAGCAGGCATGGAGGCAGTTTGATCAACTCATGAGTTCCCCTTTAAAATCACTCCTGCTTTTGTCAGGCACATAGCTACCCAACAAAACACTGTGGAACTGCTCCTGCAAAAGGGCAATTGTTCTCTTATGGTCTCAGCACAAGGGCATTGGAGATTACTGCAGTACCTGCTGTAAACACCCTGGCCCTATGCTGCAGAACAACCCAATTAAAACAGCCAGGACAGGCTCAGGCATCTTATTTAAACATTGATATGATGGTCTCTATTGAAAGCAGAGCGGCTGCTGCTCCACCCAATATGCTTGCCTGGCTTCATGCCCCATCCCCATGCCACCAGACACATGGAAACCTTTTCAGTTCATAGCAGGGACACTGCTGCAGGCTCCTAGGTCAGAAGAGGAATGCTTAATGCTGTTCCAGAGATCTCTTCCACTACAGCATACTGGCTGACAATGGGGCAGACTGTATCATTAGTTAGGAGAGAGGCTAGCGTTATGGCTCATGAAGGGCAGTAATTCATTTTGGGGACTATTGTTATTCTAGATCATCACTGGACCCTGTTCATGGTCATATGTTAGACAGGAAGTACCAACCCCTTACAACCAAGTAGGAGGGAAAGTAGGGGTCCTGGACAGACTAGGATGAAGTCAAAGAAAGAAAAGTTGACAAAGCCACTGCAGCATGTGGACATTGAGTTGTTTTGTAAAGTGGGGTACACTTGCTGAGCTGGAGAGTGACAAAACTGGGAAAGAACAGCATACAATGCTGTGAACCTGATGAGGCCAGAGACAGCCACCAAAAAAATCCAACAGAAAACCCCAAAAAGAGACTGGCAGCATTTTCTTGCTCTTACCAACATAATCAGGTGCCTTTTTCACAAAAAAAGTTAATCAACAAACATGTATTTCCTTTTGAATCTTAAAAAAAAAATTTTTAAGATTAAGGAAATTAGCAAGCCCAGCACCTCATACCCTCTTACTCAAAGCACAAGCATTCCACTCTAGTGGAAGAGCCCTGCCAGGATCAGATTTGGCTACGTGTGCGGTTTTGCGACAGCTTATGAAACAGGCTTTGCGTCTCCTCCCCCCAGCTTTCCTGCTGAGCTATAAACTGCCTTATAAAGAGAGTTACTGTTACAAGGCAGGCAAGTGACTGTTTTTTTCTGAACCTTTACTTTGTCTAATATGTTTCAGATTTCCGCAGTCTCTGCCAAGTTTTCCATTCCCTCTTTTTTTTCTTTTTTTTCCTAAAGACATAAACTGGTCTTATGACTGGAATGGCATAGCCAAGAAAAACAACCTAAGGCTGATTTTTAGCATTACGTAACAAGGGGGTCAGTTTAAGAAAAAGCCCGGAAGTCCAAAGCAGCAGGTTGAGTGCAGTTTGAGCAGCAAAGAAGTAGAGCTCTGAAGAGAGGTACATCAGTTGCTTGGTGTCTCTAATTCATCTACTTGTTTTCAACTTTGAGTCAATACTTCGCAGTTCTTCTGAGCTGATATTTGACAGCTACAGCGTTTGGTTCAGTTTTTTATATAAAGATTTCACTATACAATTTCAATTTGTTCTATATATGGAAAAAAATGCCATCACTCTAACTGGTGGTCACAGAGAATGCAAGGAAAGGAGAGATGAAAGACCACCCTCCCTAGGGCAGCAGGCCCCCTACCACCACCACATATTGAATTTAATGAAAGTGCTAGATGGAAAAGCTTGCATTTCCACAGTCTAACACAAACAGGACTCCAATATCCAGAGAAGCCCATCTGGCATCTTTTACAACCAGAAATTTTAAAAATAAAGGAAGAATTAGGTATTCAGCATTGTAGGTCAGGAATGACCTCCTCCTTTGCCCTCCCCAGGCATATTTCTACTAGTTGCCAGCTACCTTCTATTCTGCCTGACCAATATGAAAAGCTGAAATGCTATTATTTTCAGTATGCAACTCTGTTCACTATTACATGCTACTGTAATTTATCTACAAGCCTACGGGAAACATCTGCAAACATACCTTCATCTGCTTGACTGTGTATCGCATCGTTCCAAATGGTCCATCTTTCATAAGCTTCTTCCCCACAACTTTAGCTCGGATGACTGTCATAAGAGAGGAAAAATGCGACAAATTATAAACAACTTTACACAACATTCAGGCTAGACCCTCCACTTCAAAAAAGACACTTAGAATAAATTGAGAGGAAGGTTGGCCTGGAGTTCTGTTTTATTTTACAGAATAATTTATCTAAATCTCACACACAGTGAAGGCATGTAAAGTGGGATGCCAAAGCAAGTATTTAGAGGAAATCCAGTTCTGTGTGAAAAATTAGAACAAGCATTATTTATGTTGAAATCTGACAGCAATCTGCAAAGCAGACTATAACTGGGACCAAGACAGGTTAAAATCTTTGACCAAGCCACTGGGATGAAGTTTGTATTTAATGTTTTAACTGTCAACATATGGGATGATGTTCAGCAAGATGCTACTTTTAAATTATTCTTTGGGTACCCAATGCAGCTTCTGTTTCACAATAGCCACAACAACACAGTACAGCACACTGGAATATCTGGGGATTTCACTACAGCGGCCAGCTTTCAGATACTGCAAAACTCCAAACAAATGGCTCCCTTGAAAAATGACTATTGTGTAAAAGCAGATTGTTCAGCAACCACAAAGTCCATGGTGAAAGCTGCAGCCAGAAGCTACCTGGAAGACAAAGCAAAGCTGACCCATCTGACCTTACATACACTGGACTTCATTTCTTCATGGATACTAAGGGGCATTGTGTGTGCATGCACCAACGCAGCACCCCGCCTGACACAGATACCTTCACTGTATCACAGATGAGCTACAGCAACGCCTATTGAGCCCAAGTCACCACAGATAAGGATTTTGTGGTCCCCCAGATGGATCTAGTGGGTAATTTACAATCAGAGTTTAATGAAGAGTTTTCTGGCTCATCTTTTTTTGCTGCATTCCACAAAAAACCCTACTGTTCCGTTGACCCTTTTTGATGAAGTTCTTCAATCACCTGCTCATCTCAGTAGAGAAGCAAAGCTTAGTGACTCGGCAGGCATTATTTAGCTAAAGTTCACTACCCCAGAACAATCATCTGACATTATATAAGCACCAGAAATGGCTTAATTTTTACAAGAAAATGAGATGAAGAAGAGTAATCATGGAAAGAGTAAGGATCACTGTTAGAAAATTCTATATCCCAAACACCACTCATATGAACAACAGGACAAAATATAAAACAAGGAACTCAAGATTCCATCAATTAAGAGAAAAATTAAAACTATAATATAGCCATACAAATCATACCTAAAATCTTACACATTGAGCTTCTGATTATAAGGGCTATGAAAACTGTTCCAGTAGAATAATCCAAAGAATGCAACATACTCATAACACAATTTAAAATTAATAGCTATACATAGTAGTGTGAGGTGTCCCTGCTCATGGCAGGGGAATTGGAACTAGATGATCTTAAGGTCCTTTCTAACCCAAACCATTCTGTGATCCTATGATAAATTCCCCAGAAACCTTTTTTTGTTGAAAAGGAGGTACAGCTACCTTTGCTTAAAGCTTATCATCATTACAAACAACACACCTCTTCTGAATATACAGCCCAATGGCTCCACACTACTGAAATCCAGCAACTAAAATGGACCACATACATTTCCTCTGAGCCTATGAAGGTCCTGATTGTAACTCCCTGTACAGGACAGAGGTACTGCTTTCACAGCAGTCATTTGCAACATTTCATCTATGTTCAGCTGAAATGTATCATACTAGTGCATCACAGATAATAATTCATTAAAAAAGGCAGGAAGGCATGGAAGGGAGACGAAGAGGTGGAGATACTCCCTTGCAAGCAGGAAAACCCAATGAGTTATTGTTTGCATTGCAACACTACCTAAAAGAAGCAACAAAGCCCAGGGATCCATTCTGCTACGTATACAAGACATTAAACAAGCACCTTGTTACTTCATAGCTCATTTACATTCCAAACAGCTGCAGAAGTCCCCTGGAAAAAATGGGAAAAAGAGGAGGCTAGACCAAATAAATGAAGCAAAAAGCTTGTCCCAGCTTTCTGAATAATCTGAAGAACAGATTTAAAGGAAGAGATACATCTGGTTTACACACACCAGTTCCTGGAACTTATTCCATGAGGACGATGTGAAATGAAGACAAACTCACTGTGCTCTGATTTATACCCTGTGCTTCAGCCAGACTTGTCAAAATTTAAAGTAGATAAGACAGTCCTGCTGGCTTTGATTCAAAGGACCAACAAAACTTCCATTCATTGAGTGTAAAACTTCATTCTTAATTATTTTTTTATTTCTATTATCCAATGGCAGTAACAGCCAGTACAATTTTATTGATTCTTCTATTTACCAAGTTATTCAGACTTCAATTTGCTCTCTTCTTCACAATTTACAGGCAATACTGAAGCATGTCCCTGAGGACTGCAAATATCTTGAAAGAACTAAGTTCTTCCATTTGCTGCCTCCAGCCACCACAACGACAAGTGAAGCTACAAAAAAAACAGACTGCTTAAGGGTCAGTGAGAAAGAACACAATTTCTTTAAGGCTTTGTGATTCCAGGGTACTTCATTAATGTTGGAATCTATACCAAAGGGTGTCAGAAGTCTTATCTTCATCTATTGCATAACTGATACATTGAAACTGAAAAACCTGGTGTTTGCCCAACACATCTGAAATCAACAATCCAATCTTTTATCTTATTGACAATGATAAGAACTATACTAAGAGGCAACATTGCAAAAAACTAGGGTTCCCAAAACAGAACATGGTTAGCATAAAAGATGACAGGCACGTTCCCAATTGCTGATAAAATGTCTGAACCCCCATTTTCTTCATGTGCTTCACTGCTAGATTGGCAGCCCTCTACTTAGAATAATAGAATCATAGAATACATAGGGTTGGAAAGGACCTTAAGATCATCTAGTTCCAACCCCCCTGCCAGGGGCAGGGACATCTCACACTAAACCATGTCACCCAAGGCTACGTCCAACCTGGCCTTGAGCACCACCAGCGATGGAGCATTCACAACTTCCCTGGGCAACCCATTCCAGTGCCTCACCACCCTCACAGCAAAGAATTTCTTCCTCATATCCAATCTAAACTCCCCCTATTTAAGTTTGAACCCATTACCTCTTGTCCTATCACTACAGTCCCTCATGAAGAGTCCATCCCCACCATCCCTATAGGCCCCCTTCAGATACTGGAAGGATGCTATGAGGTCTCCACACAGCCTTCTCTTCTCCAGGCTCAACAGCCCCAACTTTCTCAGCCTATCTTCATACAGGAGGTGCTCCAGTCCCCTCATCATCCTCGTGGCCCTCCTCTGGACTTGTTCCAACAGTTCCATGTCCTTTTTATGTTGAGAACACCAGAACTGAACACAATACTCCAAGTGAGGTCTCACAAGAGCAGAGTAGAGGGGCAGGATCACCTCCCTCGACCTGCTGGTCACGCTCCTTTTGATGCAGCCCAGGATACAGTTGGCTTTCTGGGCTGAGAGCACACACTGCCGGCTCATGTTCATTTTCTCATCAACCAACACCCCCAAGTCCTTCTCCACAGGGCTGCTCTGAATCTCTTCTCTGCCCAGCCTGTAGCTGTGCCTGGGATTGCTCCCACCCAGGTGGAGGACCTTGCACTTGTCATGGTTAAACTTCATCAGGTTGGCATCAGCCCACCTCACAAGAGTGTCAAGGTCCTTCTGGATGGCATTCCTTCCCTTCAGTGTATCAACCGAATCACACAGCTTGGTGTCATCGGCAAACTTGCTGAGGGCGCACTCAATCCCACTGTCCATGTCACACCAACAAAGACGTTGAACAGGACCAGTTCCAACAGCGATCCCTGAGGGACACCACTCGTTACAGGTCTCCAGCTGGACATTGAGCCATTGAGCACAACTCTTTGCGTGCGGCCATCCAGTCAGTTCTTTATCCACCGAGTGATCCACCTATCAAATTGATGTCTCTCCAATTTAGAGACAAAGATGTTGTGTGGGACAATTTCGAACACTTTGCACAAGTCCAGGTAGATGACATCAACTGCTCTACCCCTCTCTATCAGTTCCGTAGCTCCATCATAGAAGACCACCAGATCAGTCAGGTAGGATTTCCCCTTAGTGAAGCCATGCTGGCTGTCATCAGCCACCTTGTTGTTTTTCATGTGCCTTAGCATGCCTTCTAGGAGAATCTGCTCCAAGATTTTGCCAGGCACAGAAGTGAAGCTGACTGGTCTGTACTTCCCTGGCCCATCCATTTTCCCCTTCTTGAAAATGGGGGTTATATTTCCCTTTTTCCAGTCATTGGGAACTTCACCTGACTGCCATGATTTTTCAAATATGATGGACAGTGGCTTAGCAACTTCATTTGCCAGCTCCTTCAGGACCCACCTGTGGATGGATTTCATCAGGTCCCATGGACTTCTGTACGTTCCGGTTCTTAAGATGGTCTCAAGCCAGATCCTCTCCTACAGTGGGCCCAGGGTCTTCACTCTCACAGTCCCTGCATCTGCCTTCCAAGACTTGGGTGGTGTGGTCAGAGCATTTTCCAGTGAAGACTGAAGCAAAGAAGTCATTAAGAACGTCAGCCTGCTCCAAATCCATGGTAGCCAGTTCTCCCGATAGCTTCCGGAGGGGGCCTACATTGTCCCTAGTCTGTATTTTATTCGCTACATACCTGTAGAATCCCTTCCTATTATCTTTAACATCCCTAGCCAAGTTAAATTCTAAGTGGGCCTTAGCTTTCCTAACCTGGTCCCTAGCTTCCTGGACAACATCCCTGTATTCTTCCCAAGCCACCTGTCCTTGCTTCCAAAGGTGGAGCTTATAACCTTATAAAAGGTTATAAGCATCTTTTTTCCTTCAGATTTTCCTCAGCAGCTCCTTATCCATCCAAGGAGCTCTCCTGGCCCTCCTGCTGCACTTCCTTCTAGTTGGGATGTATCGTTCCCGAGCTTGCAGCAGGTGATCCTTGAATATCAACCAACAGTCTTGGGCCCCTCTGCCCTCTAGGGCTATATCCCGTGGAATCTTACTCAGCAGGTTCCTGAAGAGGCCAAAGTCTGCTCTCTTGAAGTCCAGGGCAGTGAGCTTGCTGCATGCTCTTCTCACTGTCCTGAGGATCTCAAACTCAACCATCTCATGATCGCTCCAATCAAGGCTGCCCTGGAGCATCACATTTCCAACCAGCCCTTCCCTGTTGGTGAGGACGAGGTCAAGCATGGCACCTCTGCTTGTCGGCTCCTCTGTTACTTGCAGAAGGAAGCTGTCTTCCACACAATTGAGGAACTTCCTAGGTTGCTTGTGCTGGGCCATACCATCCCTTCAACAGATATGAGGGTGGTTGAAGTCCCCCATGAGAACAAGGGCCTGTGAGCATGAGGCTGTTCCTATCTGTCTATAGAGCGCTTCATCCACAGAGTCCTCTTGGTCAGGCAGTCTATACCAGATCCCCACAATAATGTCTCCCATCGCTGTTCTCCCTTTATCCCTGATCCACAAAATCTCTGTTGACTTCTCAACTGTCCCCAGACAGAGTTCCATACTCTCCAGCCTATCCCTAACATAAATAGCAACTCAGCCTCCCCGTCTGCCGGGCCTGTCTTTTCTAAAGAGCCTGTAACCTTCCATTCCAATACACCAGTCATAGGAGCCATCCCACCATGTTTCTGTGATGTCTATTATATCATACCCCCATAGATGTGCACACATCTCTAATTCCTCTTGTTTGTTCCCCATGCTACAGATGTTTGTATAGAGGCATCTGAGCTGAGCTCCAATTGAAGCCAGCTCATCGGCTGGAGTGGCTGGAATATCTCTACATTGCTCCAAGCATTTATTATAGGTGCTGGCAACTTACTGGGTGTGTTGGGATGTAATGATGCCCCCCTCCCCCAACACATCTAGTTTAAAGTATCCTTGACAAGTCTGGCAAGCACCCTTCCCTTTCTTCTACTTCTAGTTAAGTAGCACAGCCACTTCAGAAAGAAACCAACTTTGACTTATGGACTAATCAACAGCTTCACCACGGGACCGAAGATCCAAAATGTGTATCTACACTAGCATGTAACAGCATCCCAATTTCAACTAATGCTACCCTTGCAACTAAGTGGAAGGATCTGTATTTTCATATTACTGTTCCCTGATAAATTTAGAGAAGAACAACCATCCTAAAAACCATGAAAAACTTCAGCGTGGATCATCACTTCAGGCGTTTTGTAAATGGGCAAGCCCTCTGTATCTCAGAGAAATTGCCTTTACCACCCAACTGGTGACTTTTCTAGGTAAGTTCCTTTCTTTACCAAGAAGCTAGGTGTGAACAAAGAACCCATCCTGCCTCATTTTTCCCATATTAAGGGAAAAGTCAAGCAGTTAGCCAAGGAGAAGAGGATATCTAAACTTAAGTCTACCCCCTGTATTTTGTGATGCTAAATTCTCACCCCCTGAGGATCAGATGCATCTGTGTAACTGGAGAGAAATGCTGGTTTGACAGGGCTGTTCAGAGGTTGCTCTTACATGTCCAGCTTCATCCTAACCCTAAGCCTCCATGTATGAGAGTTGTCTGTAAATCTGCCCAGAACACACCTCCAAGCTGCAGATCTACAGCCACACATTTCCCTGGTCCCATTTTTGCTCCTTCAAACCACTGCTCACCGGTTATGTTACTGGACTACCTGGGCAGAAGATAAGGAACACTGTTCCTAACTGAGTGGGGATCATGCATACTTGCCAGAGGAATTCTTCATGCTCTGCAAATTATCAGAAATTTACAGTATTTCTGCTGCAAATTCAGTCCATGTTATGCTAACAAAGTCAACTGTTTACTTCTGGGTACTCCTACTGCTTAAGCTGACTGAGGCAAAAGGTGCTGTGACTGCTCCCCTGAACTCTTTCATTCTCCCTGAAGCTCAATTACAGTCCTGCTATTACTAATGGGAAACTTTATCCCACACAAGTGGTCACCAAAATAGCTGCATATTTTTAAACCACAATTCCTTTGAAGTACTGCCTATGAAAATACTCTGAGATGAATGTTTCTCAGTACTTCGGGGTTTCAGGTCAGGTCACTTTGTGGGACTGGAGCAGTTGGCAAGGTCTCATGAGTGATTTGTAATTATTTATAAAAAGTTAAATTAGATGAGGATGTAAATCTTGATAAGCATGGCTGCCTTAGCATGATTCAAAAAGGAGAAAACATATGTGCTGCTTCTCAACATCTGACATGATTTAAAAAAATGAGAGAACAGAGAGAAAGAAAAATGGATATTTAGTTGATATTAAAAATATATACTAAGAAAATAACCTGCTGCGTTTGAGAATTCAGGAATTTAACAATCACAAATGATTAATGTATTTATCTCTTTCCCTTTGCCTTTTTTTAATGTAAACTAGCTTAGTGCTTAGGAAAACAGAGATGGCTCAGATTTGCTACTGGACTAGTATAGTGCAAGCAGCTAATGGTTTGTATCTCACAGACATCTCTAGCATGGTACAAGCTGTTTGCATGTGTATGTATACCCACAAAAATGGCTTACATCTTCTCCAAAAGTAGACAAACAGGCCATGCCTGACCTGAGGAAGTAGACAGGTGGGATTAAGACAAGCATTTGCCAAGCTGAGGAAACAACATGGTGAGAAGACTTGTAATTACCACATTATTTCATCCAGGCACATGTGTAGTAGCTCTTTTTCCCACTGAAAAGTAAAGGCATCAGCTATCCTAGTTCAACCTAGCCTGTAACCTTTATCGGATCCAGCCACTAGATGGTGACACTACCACAAATCTCACCTTTGCTACGGAGAGGCAGTGGTACAGGCGCGATCCAACACCACGAATCCCACTTGCAAGCCCAAACGCACCATGAGAACTAGATGCTTTCAATGCAAGTGGGTTGGCTGTCAACCATTAACAGCATTTTATGTGGAGGTACACACCCTTTAGAGACCAGGATTTGCTCCAAACCCATTTCCCTTGTGACCAGTTACCAGGAATGGCTCAGGAGAGCAACAAATGCTACACTTCTCATTATTGTTTCAAGGATTTATTTTATTGGTGTGCAATATGAGTATTTTTAAGTGAGAGGTTTGGCTGAGATGCATGCTCACTGCACTTAAGTAAAGGATGTGGAGGATTCATGTTGTTTACTAATGGAGACACAGGGGACAAGTTATTCTCCGAGCCCATTCTTAGATGTCCAAACAGTGGCAATATAAAATACATGGGGAGCAGCAATGTGACCAAGAGGCTGAAGAAAAGCTCCTTCTATCCTGAGGCCACTGACTACACCAGAAAATGGACAGCAAAAACAGCCCCCATTAGAATGGTGCACTTGGAATTGCTGCCTTAACACTAGACACAGGACATACCAAGGAGGATGGCTGCCATTTTATTCATCCAAAGACTACACAAGAGCTCACTTCCAAGAGCAATTTACTGAGAACTTTCTACCAACTTTACTAGCAGGTATCTCATTCAGTCACACAAAACCTCCTCACTGCCCTGATACATGCTGGAAGGCTCACATCATGCAAGATTAAGGTGGCCAGTTATGTTTAAGACTTAACTTATAAGTATACCTAGAACACTACTGTGGTATTGGTTCATTCTGGCATTTACTGGGGTGTCTCCTAAACTGGTCAAAACAGGGTGCTTTTACACACAGATTTTCTAGCATTGATGCTGGTGGTGCTGCTCAAAAGACAGAACCCCTGGGTCTCTCTTGCTTACTCTCACTGGCTACATTCCTTTTCCCACTACCCTGGCTGATCTGTTAGCAATTACAACCAACACTCCTGGCCTCCCTAAAAACAGAGGAGCATAACTACAAGTGGATCATGTCGTTTGGACTGGAAGTCTGGCCCAGCTATATGCAGCCTCTTGGGAAACTATTAAATTGCCTGCTGGCTATAGGCTTGCATGAGCAGTAAGTGTGTGGGGCCTGCTTTGGAAGGGGGACAAGGAAGCAGCCTCTCACCGTTCCTCCACATCAAAGCAGAACAGAAAGAGAAAAACTGAGGACAGCAGGGGAGTCATGAAGAGGGTAAAAACCAACAGATATAAGCCTCCAGTATGTTTGATGAACTGTCTGTACTCTAAGTTACCTCATCCTACATAACCAAAATACAATTATTTTACAAATTAAGAGTACTGAATTTGAAGGTTTCTTGCAACACGAGAGGAGCTTCCTCTTGCCTTGTTCCATCATGAAATCCAACCAAATCCACAAAGGCAAATCAAATCTTTTTTGCTTTGTCTTGAAAGAAGCCAAATCCAGTTGTGTTGACACACAGCACCATCAGAGAACCTCATCAAGAAAGCCAAAAAAGATACTGAAGCAAGAGATTCACTGCTGGCTGCTTTCCTCTCATACCCCTCAACAACAAACTACCCCCTGTTTCTGGTAGTCCTTGACCTCTTGCTTTTTCAAAGAGTTGTGAGGAACGCTGACTGAGAAAGAATACCTTCTTGACACCAATCACCTCTATCAGCCAGTCAGCTGCCACATGAATATCGCACTGGAAAGGACTTGTGCTTACTTCAGCAAGCATTTTGGGGCATTTAAACTAGCAATAAAAGTCTGAATAAAACCAGGAAGGCTAGACACCCAGAGCTCTTCCGATATTCTAACCATAACTACGGCATTTACTTTTGACCTTTGCTTTAAAGATCCAGAAAACTCTCCCTGTCTATGCACAGCAAGGCTGCTTGAAGGCCAACCAAAAAATTGGAAGACAATTAAATGGCTCTACCCAGGCCCAAGCTCAGCCTAAAACAACTGATCACAGTTGCATTTGCTAAATATTAACCAGGTTTCCCATCCCTGCAGATTTCCTTGCCACTAGGACTCTGTTTGAACAACATGCTGTGCTGCTTTATTTCCAACACTACAAAATAAGAAGTGATACAACTCTTGCATACAAGTCCATGAGTGCATCAGACCTCCCATCACTTCAAAATATAGAAACTACTCTAGAGGGGCTTTAGTTGGGAGAAAGTGAATCCTCCCAACAAGACCACAGATTAAAAATGCAAGGTTGCATAAAACAGGCAGAACTTGATTCATGCTTGGTATTTCACCTGTAGCTTATCAACTGGATACAACTTTTCTGATGGCAACAGTAGAAAGCATTTATCTCCCTCCCTGTATGATGCATCTCACCATATGGAAGCCCAAGCTCCCTTTGAAATACATTAGAATCAGAAAGGAGAGGTCCCTGTTAAACAAGAAACTGCAAATTTTCTTCTAGACATTTCATTCAGATTCCTATATGCAATTAGGCTGAAGACTTTTCAGATTGCCCAGCACTGCCCCTGCACCTAACTCCTAATGTTAGCTCCCTTGCTTCCCATCATACACAGATAGTCTGTTGGGAGGATGGAGGAAAGACTTGAATGGAGGAGAAAGAAAGGAAGGATCTGCAATGCATTTATATCCAGCTATAAGTAGAATCTTCTAGATCTTTTAGATGTAGATAGTATGTCTCATGCCAAGGGAAAACAGCTTCAGGAAATACCTTGTGATAAACACAGAAAAGCTAAAGGAAATAAAAGAAAAAAAAATAATGCCATGTCTGTTGTTACCAGCTGTTACACCTACTAAACTCAGGGAAGCCAGGTAGACCCAATAGATTACCTAGAACAGGTGAGTCACAGGAGTTACAGGCATCGCTAGGTTAGTCTCAGCTTACATCGATAAAACATTCTAGGTTTGCTATGGTTGTAAGCAAACAAGACACACGGCAGACTACATAATGAGCATGCTTATAGCCCTGTGAAACCTCTGGTAAAAGAAAAAGAGAAACCAATGTCTTTCCTGCCAACTAGTCATTTCTCTGTCTTCTTTTTGGCAGGTGTGTTTTTTAACTTCCCACCTAAATATTTAACTAGTTACTAAAAGCTGAATTCAGGCAAAAGGCAATAGGCAAGTATCAGATAAAAGAAGGAAAAGTGATGGAAGCAGAGGGAAGGAGTATCAAGGGACAGAGTGCAGTAGAGAGATATCTTGCACCTCTCTCCAAAGGATGTTTTCAACAGAGTGTATTTTGCCTCATTTTGTGCCACTGCCAAAGAAAGAACTGCTTGCAGCCAAGGTTAGTGTTGGAAAGATGGTTGTCAAAACCAACGCACAAAAGCACTTCCAAACCCAGCTTACAACAGTGGATAAAAATAACAAGCACGTGACTTAAAGCAGGTCAGGCAATGTGCAGCTCAGAACACCTTTTCCATTTTCTTTTGGTCTTCATAAGATCTGTGCAGTAAGATTTAACTCAGTCCTCACTTCCACATCAAGTACTTCCAGACAGAGCAAATACTGGATGAGGGGAAGCCAGGCTGAAACAGACAAGGCTCTGGTTTCTCATAGCTCTTTGGAATTGCTCGAAGGAGCCACAGGTCTAAGCGTTCCACTCAGAGAACATGGCAGAGCTGAAGTGAGACCAATTAGGGGCAAATGGAAACCATATGTGATTTTAATAAAACGAGGAGCTGGTGCACATGACTTACCGCTGCAGCGGCATTTACTGCCCAAAAAGAATGTGCATCTGGCATCAATCATTTCCCAACCCATCAAGTGAGCAGTAATATGGAAAGCAAATTGCAGCATATGATGAGAGATGAATTGCCTAAGGAAGCATAGTTAGGGGAGCAGCCTCTGAAAGGAGAAAACATGTCCTTTGCCTGTGATTTAGTGATAACAGTTGCAAGTGAGGCTGATCTTCCATTTCCATGGATCATGATAATAAACTACAAGAACGAGTGCTACAGTGATTAAAATGAATCAAATGGTATTTTAAAGAACCTACTACAATCACAGAAATCTGATTCTGATTCATATGGGGCGGACTTTTACTTCCTTGAGGCTATAGTCACTGTTTAAAGAATAAATACAGTCCTCAAGCGTGATGTCCTCTGCTGCAAGTATTCAAATAAGGTTGCTTTCTCACATACATCAAAAGCAATGAAACTTAAGGCTGAAGAGGCAGTGTAGACGCACTCTTTTTTTCCATTTTTTTTCTTTTTGGCTGCATATTTCCCCCGAAGTTTCAGTTCTGCTGAGAAAGGAAAGTCCTTAGCCTGCAAAGCTGTAGATAAGTTGCTCTACTGGGATATGGTCATTCCATCTGCAATCTATTGTGTGGCAGCTTGATATCTGGTTCTCAGAGCAAAACCACTATCTTCACCAAGCAGCCTAGAGACTGCTCACATACATCCCAAGATGGTGGGTGGGGAAGATGATCTGATCCAGCACTCAACCATGTACATACAGTGAATGTTCAGGGCTTGAACTTGGTAGATGCTACTTTGCATGTCATTTAATAGTGAGACATCTGCAAAGCCAGATACACAGAACTGGCATATCCTTGCTCCTTGGTGCTAGGCTTCCTCTGTTTGATATCCAGAGTTAATGAGTGTAATAAAATCATCACTGTCTTTTTCAAAGAGACAAGAGAAAATTCTTGAGCCAAACCTGCTTATTTCTTAGTCTTCCTTAACCCACCATGCAATTCATGAACACATTGGGAGCTCACATTCAAATAGTCCAACAGGAGGAAGAGGAAGGAGAGCCCAGCTAAAGAGAACAACTGAAAGCAGTTTTCTCCTGCACATTAGAACTAGGGCAGCTCTGACAACTCATGTAAACCTTTCAAAACAGGGAGTATCAAAAGCTACAGGCCTGGACACTTCCTGCTTCAGCAACTTCAGAGGACTCTTGCTTCAGCACCTTGCCCAGCTGGGATGGGCGCCAGCGTTCCGCAAGGAGGCTGCACTCCACTGATCACATGGTTTACACTCAGTTTTGCACGTAGGAGCTAGGGAAGAAGAACCATTTGG
Organism: Ara ararauna; assembly: GCA_028858755.1. Taxonomy (NCBI): domain Eukaryota; kingdom Metazoa; phylum Chordata; class Aves; order Psittaciformes; family Psittacidae; genus Ara; species Ara ararauna. Next base: position 91,145,464 of record CM054376.1, on the reverse strand, counting down.
GAACATGTATAGATTTCAAGGGTACTGGGTGGGCCTGCAAGTTCCTTCCTGCATTAGAAAACTTGCATTAAACTGATAGGCTGAGCAGCTGTCCACACCAAAGAAGTATACGTATTTAACCAGATCAGGCCTATATGTGCTGCTCTGCTGTTCCTACTTGCACTGGACCTGACCTAGTATTATGCCTGCTGGACCCTGGAATTAAACCTGTATTCAAACATTTTTTCCTGTGAGAAGACAGTAGCATTTCCCACCATTCTTGAGCCATTATAAATAGTTCAGAAGCTGACAGCCACTGCAGACTCTTCACATACACTGGACATGTCCATGACACAATTCTGGTTTATCATTAAGGAATGCACTAATTGACCATTTTATTAATGCCTATTATGCAACCACAGTCAATACTATGTAGCTGAGCTTAGCTACATGAAGAATTTTATCCTAGAGTCTGAGCACTATGTAAAGACTTAGGTATAGCACCCAGATTCTGACACAGTGTTCATTAAAGCAGGTGGAAAACCTTCCTGGGTCCTGAATCAGCCTCATGTACCACAGTTCCCAGTCAGACTACAGGTCAAGATCATGACAGTATCAGGGCAAACTTCACACTGACCAATTTTCCCACTTTCCAGGAGAGTGATATGAGATGTCTCATGAAAGAGGTAATAAGAAGACCTGGAAGTCTAAGAACATCTATAAGCAACAACTCTTTACATGAGTAACAATAACACTGTACATCCTCTAGCTCTGAAGACACAGATATTCCCTGTACAATGACACAGGGCACTGGCAGCAGCAAAGGTAGGCAGTCACTGACCAGTTACTTCAGCTCTCAGAAGCTCCTTGACTATTCTACTGACAGAATGGCCAAAATTGTTTGGTAGGAACTGCAGCAGAGAAACTGTAACCATCTCGTTCTCTTATTACCCAAGCTTCCTTCATACAAACTTTTCATTACAATTTCATGTTCATAAAAAGTCTATCAAAATAGGGCTGTTCTGATAGGCTACAGAACAGCCATCATAAGCATAGATTTCCAGAAGTTTTGTGGCATTATTTGGATGCTCATATGCATCCTCGTGTTCCCAATGAAATATTAATGAGATAGGACTCTTAGCTAGACTTCTGCAAGCACAGAGAACACACAGAAAGGACAACAGTGCCTGTCTACCAACAACTGTTGACTTTTTTTCCACAACAGGTACTTCTATAAATCCAAGATCAACTAATTTATTCCTAGTCAGTATTGCTAATTAGTGGATTTTATATTGTAATTCCCAAGTCCGACCATGTGAACCTGACAGAGATTTACTTAAAGCAAACCTACCTGTCAGTTAGCTCATCTGTGCTATTAGAGTTTGAGAGCTTTGTATGTATTCTTAGCAAAAATTTCTCTAAAATTCCAATTTGGGGAAGGTAAGCCTGCATTCTGGCATGACTCCTTAGGTGTCCTTGTAACTTTAGAAAAAAAATAAAAACAAAACACAAACACAAGAAGTCACAAGATATGGTCGGATAGCAGTTTCACAGCCACCCTGGCACGTGATGGCCATTTCTGAATGCTCTAAGGCCCATTAACTGTTTGGGACACAGAAGTTGTCTGGACACTGCACTACTGAATGTTTACAGATAAGGGTAATCCAGGGTATACACTAAGCCTGACTGCTTCCTGCCTGTCTAGGTCTCCTGAGACATCGCTTTAACAGGACTGTTCTGGCAAAGTTAGGAATCACCCTCCCAAGAGACAACTTTTCAGGGCTCCAGTTCAGCTCACACCTGGATCACAGGTGTAAGCCTGTTTAAATATTGACAGGGAGGAAACTAACAGAAACACACGGAGAAATACCTTGTCTCAGTCCAGTGGCAGCAGTACTACAACCACAAACTTGTTTGTTCATTAATGTAGCAAAGCCAAAGAGAACTGCCCATTGCCAAGGACTGGAGCGAGTGAATGATATGTAAATTTGTATTTTAAATGGAATTCTCAGCATTCAAAAAAAGCTAACTATAAAGCCCAGAGGACTTGTGAACTGCATTCTCTCTCAGCTTGAGAGGTAGTGTGTAACCAGATCAAAATCAGCACTTCCACAAGGAGAGGCTGTTACTGTTAAACCATCAGGGATAGCACTGGTAGAAACGTCTCGTGAAGTACTGTTTCCTGTCAGTAAACATGATTTTACTTAAGTCACAAATTTCTAAGGAAAGCATTAGCTGCATCAAAATTAGGTTTTTTTCTCTTCTCGGAAAAACTGAGACCTATTTTCATCCTGAATCAGTATTTCGCTTCAACTGCACTTGAAGTCTAAATGTTGCTGTGAAATGACATCTTTGTTCAAAATGCACATTTTGAATTAAGTCTTCCAAACATTAGATTCAGATGCATCAGAATCACTTTTCCCAGAAGAGTCCATGCAGAAGACTGATATTTTCAGATTTCCCCTCACATTTCAGATTGGATAAATTTCCAACATTACAAAATTCTCTATGGAACAGAAATTCTGACCCTCTCCAGCAAGTTTCTAGACTTCTTTTTCACTGTGTAAAAGAAACTCTAACGACAGAAGCAAGAGTAAATGCCATTTTTCCCCTCATTTTTCAGAAGCAGTGAGTAAATTCAAACCAATGAGAGCTGCAGGTGCTGAGAACTGGCATAATTTCAAATAGTAAGCTACTATTCCCTATGATCTCAAAGGGTATCTAAACTAAGCATTCAACATCAGAGATCAGTCCTTTAACTTACTGTGCCAATAAAAGTCTGTCAACACCACAGACTGTAAATGAACACAGACATACTAGAGCTATCTTTAAAAAGTGACTTAGGATAAAGCAAACATACTAATTTAATCTGTGCCTCAAGTAAAACATTGGCCTGCTGAGCGCTTGTACTTTGAGACTGCAGGCAAGTCAGCAAGTCAACTCTATGACAAATGCCTTCCTACTCGCTTTTTCCTTTTTAGCCGTTTCCAACATTTTGAAGCAGTATTGTTTGATTGCAGGCTGCTTCCTGAAGCTGCTTCCTTCAACTGCCTGTTGAACACAGTGTGAATCTTACCACTGATTTTAACTGGAGCGGGATCAGGCCCTAAAAAAGTAGTGGTGGAATCCCCAGACTTACAAACTGAACAGCTGTCTCTGCCTTGCCGAAAGAACAGTTATTCCTGCAGCTGTTTTCCCCTAAGTGCCATTGCTCCAAACTGTAATAGGACTGGAGGGAGGGAGAGAAGGTGGAATTTTAATAACCTATTAAAAAAGGAGCATGGGCCATTGCGCAGCAGCTCTTTCAGTTCTACTCAAGCAGGGTCACTGCTGCCAGGCTCAGACAGCCCTAAGGGCACGGGAAAAGTCGTCTTCTTGTTTTCACATCTCATTCACAGAATGGATAACGAGGGGGAGGGGGGAATCAGCTTTAGGGTTAATTAGCACCATGAACAGACAGCTGCATTGTCATTAAAAGTTCAAGAAGTCAGCAGGGTCATCACTGAACTGCAAGATGTACACACACGCACACACGAGGCACACGTCTAAGCCTGGATTTTTAACAGCCTTGTTGGGCTCTGATTTTCCACCACCCCAAGGGAAACACTTTGAGTCAAGAACACTGAACTGCTGTAGCTCTGTGGAGAAGACAGAAGCACAAAGACACTCCCTCTGAATAGCGGTTGTTCATCCCCTTGGAACTGCTTCATTTCACACTTAATGTACCAACTAAGAACACTTACACAGCTTTTTTCCCCCTGAGAAAAATCAGAGGTGTGGCTTACCAATGCATAGTTTCATGTCCACTTCTAACATTCTGTGGGATAAGCAGAAGCCCAGTTAACAAAACCAGGCTATTAGGGCACGGTTTCCATCCCCTGCTTCCTTCCACAAGCAAGGAAGCTGAGGAAGTGCAAGTGCATATTAGCAAATACAGAAATGAGCATGTGGAACAATAATAAAAAGATAAAACCTCTAAAATGACAAGGACTGCTATTAATAAGTTTTGGAGCCGCACTAGCCTCAAAGAGTCACAATTTGGCTTAGAAACAAAACCAACAAACTATCCAACTATGCAAAACAGCCACAGATTACATTCTCATTGCCACAGTTTGCAGGAACATTTTCTGGCAAGGGATTTTACTGAAAATTCACCACAACAAGTAAGGATTCCCCTGCCACCTTCCAAAAAGAGCAGGGAAGAAATACAACCTTGTATAGTTGAAGCATCACTGCTTCTACAGAAAACAAACTGGCATTGCCTGGTCCTGTCAGCTGTAGCTTTGCTGGCAATACATTCTAAAACTAAAATGGGGCTGAAACCACTGTCATCATAGTGAAATTTCACCAAAACATAGTTTCTGCAAAAGGAACTCAGATTCTGCTTGCTTTTGCTATTAAATTGGCAGGCAAATATGTAGCTAGCTCATAAGTGTGTAAGTTCCATTCAGCACTTGGTCTTTGCCAAGGGAAATTTCTCTGGGAATACAGAACCAAGGTTACTTCTTATGACTATTTTTACCATTATAGCTCTGTTGATTCCAGCATACACTCGTTATCCAAATTACTGAATTTAAATACATTTATGACAATACAGCTGTTGCAGCAACTGTAGCAGGGATGGTCTCATGAGGAAAAAGAGACACAGTCCAAAATTCAGTGGGGAAACAACACGCATCAGCACTTTCATTCTGATTTCCTAAGTGATGATGGCTGCTGTGAGCTCTGATAGATTTCATCAGAGGACATCCAAGTGGACCAAAGTAACTCCCCTTTGACAACTCTTCACCATTTTTTTTCTCTCCCATTCAGGACTCTGGGTAATTTTTTGAACAAAACCTGCCTTTTCCACTTTTTTCTATGGTATAACCTGATGGTGCTGCCTCAAAGCATCACCACAACAGCTTTGGTCCATCTTTCCTTGGTCCACATATATATTGAGACATATACACTGGAAGGAACCCTGCCATGTCACGCTGACCTCATGATGGCTTGATGAACAACTATGGAGCCTGAATAAAAACATGGACCCCCAAGTGTGCCAAGGCAACTGTCACCCTAAGATCCTGTTCTGCTCACTCTCCTGTCCAGCCTAGTCAGGATGTGTGTAGGCAATGTTGTCAAATTCAGAAGACAGGAGCTTTGAACAGCACAAAAGGACAAAGTTTACGTCAATGGCCCAAGCTTCCATATTGCATGAAAGACAAACAGGAAAACAGTTTCTGAGACAGGAGGGAAAGAAAGACCCAGTGCTTTCCTTTGCCCTACCTCTTCCAACAGCCATTAGTACTGGAGGAAATCAGTATGAGAGAAGGGCATTCAGAAACAAACACGAGATCTTGCACTGACAGGAAGGAACCTATTGGCTTGAAAACTTTCCGGTACTAGTGAAAGCTTTGTTTCCCATCCAGCCAAATACACAGGTGCTGTATGCTTCTTTCAATCTACACAACTTCTTCAACCAGTTTAAACATGGTATTGGAATAAAGGCGTGTTAAAGGCCTGCTTCCCACTTAGTTTGATATTTTCTCAAAAGTGTCAGGCTATTGGAAGGCACAAGTCTCCTTAGGATCAAGTTAGCAGTGCTATTCCAGCAGGGTCCTACTAAATCACACAACACAAGAGGGACGCAGGGCTCTGTAATACAAGAATTTATTAGTCCTAGCTTTATAGTCCTGTAATTATTTGGCCTAAGAAGAATCCTCAGAATAAAGTATGAGTAAATACATGATTCCCATCCTGTTGGCCTGCCAGTCAAACAGAAGAAAAGCTAACCAGAATACACTGGGAAATTCAAGAGACAGCTGCACATGGGAGGTAGATCAGACATTCCTACTGATAAAAAAAAAATAAAGACTCTAGAGTTAAACTAACAAGTCCCTTTAAAGAATTTTGTAAGGAACTTAAAACTGCAGTTGAATCAATCTCTAACAATGAGGAATTAGGATGACAGCAACAAAAGAGGGCTATGGGAAAGTTAGACTATCCCACACTGGGCTTCTGGGAGCATCAGCATCGGAACTCCAGCCTAGCTGGATGATGCACATGACTAACCATCACAGGTTCTGCTGCAGGGTGTTTGTTCCAAAGCAAAGGTGTTAAAGGCAACATACTTCTAAGGTTCATTGGCTATTTGCCACGTCTAGTCAAGGTCCTTTCTGAATGGGTAATATTCTATTAAAACCTTCCTGTGATAACTTGGGGTCTCTTGAAATGCCACCTAGGAATTCGGTTTGATATTGTAGACTCCTCCATTTCTGTGCCCCTGTAAAGCTGCAAATTGTTGCAGAGTGGGGGAAAAGCAGGACAGCTGCTTAATTCTATTGAAATATACTGTCTGTAAAGAAGATGGAAACAGACTTATTGAAGTCTCCTTTTTATCTTGATCCTCTAAGGAAATAACCAACTAAATCCTTAATCCCCCACCCCCTTGGAAAAAATAAAAGGGAAAAAAAAAAAAAAAAAAGAAAATAAGAACAAGAGTCAGGTGCTGCTCCTCATATTTAGAGAAGTAAAACAAAGGGCTTAAGAATTCATCCTGCCCTTTTCCCCAGCATAATCCTCAGCTACTGAGGCTCTTGCACAGGAACTGCCATTCTTGTCTTCCCACGCTTCTCTGGGTTGCGATTTTTGCCCTGCGGGATGCTAAGGGAAGAGCCCTGTGTTTTGTGGCTATTGAAGTACTGTACATGATGGCTACTTAAGTGCCCCAAGGGTCACTTTGCTGTTTTATTTCCTCTTGGTCTGATCCTCATCACCAATGCATTTAATGTATTCATTATTGCAAGTGCTATACTTTTGCCTGCAGTGTGGTCCCTCAACTAATGCCTCCAGTTCCTTCTTAAACCTCTTTTCCTCACCCTCCCATCTCCCAAATACCAGAGGTTTTTCAGTTTTTAGCTTGGCGCCATATGTAGTATATTATTTATTGGAGGAAACTGTTTACTTAGAAGAAGGCCCATGTATCCCAGTGCAGAGATATGATAAACAGGGAGACTGTTTCATTCTTAAAGGATTCCCACCGTTTTGCCAGGGAAACGTTAAGCAGGGGACCCAGCAACCTCACACTTCACAAGTTAAAGCAGAGGAATTGTGCACTTCACAACAGCTGCTCTAAAGGCTGTTTCACAGTATCACCTCAATCCCCTTTAATCTGTAATGTCCATTTTCCTAGACCTATGAAAAGTAGGCGGGATATTTATAGCAGGAAAAGGCAGGAAGTAGGAAACTGGGGTGGATGTTTGGAAAGCATATAAAGGGCTTGGAACAGAGGGGCCATCCTGGAACTCCTTCTCCCAAAAGAACCTGGGGCTGAAGGAGAAGTGTCTGGAGAATAGCTGGCTTTCTACAGATATCCTCTGGTTCTCTCCTCCTCTATCTGCTGCCTTTCCAACATCAGCCATTTCCTGTCTTTCAAAGTCAAGTGGAAGTTTTCCATTTTGTGGTTTTCCTGTCTTGGTACAAGCAAGCACATTTTTTTTTCCCTTATATTTTAACTGTTTGGAGACCAACAACAAAACCTGCTCACTAGGGGGAGAGCTTTCTATCTGCCACTGATCCAAGAAATTTGAGAGGGCTGATTACACATCAGAGGAGCAAGATCTTTGCTTGTTCATGTATTCAGTGAGCATGAGAGATTGAACTTGTTGTCTGAACAAATGCTCCAGTGCTCTTCTATAGATAATTAACATAATGCCAGCAGGCCTCCCTGCAGGCTGCACTGCAGTAATGCCCAATACTGAGGGAAACATGGAGAAAAGGAAACAGATGTTGAAGTCTCCATACTGTAATTACAATACAGCATGAGGGTGTTAAAATCCATGTCCTTCAGTCCAGGCCAGCAGGAGCTTGGGTCATTTTGAATATGGCCCTTTAGAACAAAAGTACTCCTGTTTCCTATGTGCTGTTGTGGGATTTTTTTAGTGTTTTTTTTAATGAACCACCAGGAAGCAAGAAGTAATAATGTGCAATGCTGTTGCACCAGGTGTAACCATTACTATCTGTGCAAGCACTGTGCGAATTTGGTGCACTTACTGTTTTGATAAAGTACCAGTGATCATGCAGGCCAGCAGAAACCTGGACCTTTTCATGTCAAATTTAAGGAATTAAGATGGAAAAAAAAATCTATGAGGTCTTTTTTTCACCCTTGGACTCTTTCACATACCTTTCTTTCCCTCCCCAATAAATTAGTTCTAACCTCTTAAGAAACAGCAAGATTCCAGTCCTATGACACTTTTAACAACAGATGGATAACTCAGGAAGATACAACTTCCTTTAACTCACCTGGCAGAAATAAAAGGAGCCCAAGCCCTGCTCACACATGCATGCAACCTGCACTTCTTGAAGGGCTATTTGAAGGAACTTGCATTCATCTGAATGAAGGAAGGCAACAACTTGGCTAGTGTCCACATGGAGTAAAGTGCATGTGCTCTGTCTACGGCCACTCCACCCAGCCAGGCTTTTTCCAAGCCTAAGCCTCGATTGCCAGTCATAAATAAGCATTCTACAGGCTGTTAGAGACCAATCAGTAGAGCACCATACAGTTTTATGCAGGTTCTCCTACTTACGTGTTCCCTGAAGCCACAGTACCCATTCACTTTCCCGGATGAATAAGATGCACCTTAGGAATGCCACCCATTGTTTCAGATGGTATGGTTTATCACTTCACAGCTAATGATTCTTCTTAGCTTAACCACTTATATCTAGCTGTTTATCAATGCTTCCATACAGCATCTCTTCCTTCTTCAGTAAACTTTCTTTACTTCTTATATTCTAAGACTAGTCTTTGAAGGACCTTTACCACTTCTACAGCTCCTAAATACCTTCTCCCATTACAAGTTTCCCACTAAATTGCTGTGATCATCTTCTTCCCCCACTTGTAACAGGACTTAAGTTTGCACAGCTGAGCCCACAGACACAGAACACTAGCTCCCCACTAGCACTGCCCAAGACCTTATCCCTCCCCAAGTTGACAATGGCCTCCCTAACATTCTCCCGAGGCACTGCTTTCTGCTGGTTCTTGTTGCATTGCAGTCCTGGGAGAAACACCCCAAATCACCTCCTTTCTTCCTAAAATAAAAATGAGATTCTACATCTGAAGCAAACCATAGCAGGTATTTGATGAGGTTTGATGTTATTTTTTGCATATGCATGCCTCCGCTATTTAACTTGAGTTTTATTGTCTGTATACTGTTTCTAAGGGCTGAAGTTGCCCTTTGGAAAGGTCTTATATAAACACTAGCAGGAATTTGGACTATTCATAGTCAACATTTATTTTAGCAGCACACAACTCAAGAGACTTCTATCTTGTTTCCAAAAGACTCCCAGAATCTTTTGTAGCTGGCAGCAGCACTGAACAAATAAAATAATCAGGGTTGTGTAAAACTACTTGCATTTTTATGCTATTAGACACTGTCAGTTAATGGACTAAATCTTCATTCTGGTCACTCAAGGGAACTACTTCACATTACAGTAGAAGGTTAACTTTTTTTAACAATAGCTTTAAGTTCTCTAGTGTTTGTAACAGTCCTTTTAGAAACCCAAAACCATCAAGTCAAATCCAACTCTGATAAAAGATGGTGATATACTGCTAACACCAGAGGCACTGCACCTGCTTTACACAAGTTAATGAGCCTGGTCCCGTATTTCTGTTCCATATTGATTACTGGGACATTGTAGATCTAATGTAAGAGGGTGTAAAACCATTTAGCCCACCTTGGTCCAATTTACCTCAGGCCCAGCACCAGCCTACTACTTTCAAACAGCAGAAATTCTAAATTCACCAGTTATTCTTTTCTCAAGTTATTCCAAAGCAAATAAAGTTTAACCCTAGCTTTAAATAAGGATCTATCCCACTTTGGGCAAATAACATCAGTAGCAGGGTCACTGGTGGGCAGAGCACTGATAATTTTGGCATGCTCTTTCAGGTATCTGCTCTAGAATAAGAGCTTTGGGTTCTAATATAGCCCCAGCAGTATGCCTCCCTTCTCTGTCCCACAAATACTTAGACACAGAGGGTTATCAAAGAAGTTGATCTTCAGTTCGATTTCCAATGACTGTTCAGTGCCACAAAGCTGAGGAAAAGTCAAGATAGTTGCAAATGTAGTCAGCTGCTTTGCTCAACCTTGTCTCAGAGAAATCTATGTAAGGTGCAGTTAACTTAAAGAGCAATAATAGTCCAATAAAGTCACACTAGTAAAATTTCAAGTGTCATGTGGAGGTTCTTAAGAGGTTGAGTTGAGGTACAGTAGGCCTTTAAGTTTAATGAACTCTGTACTTGCTTAACAAACTGGTACTTGAAGGCCAAATTTTCCTCCCATCTTTTACGCTTCTATCATTTCGACAGTATCATTTAAGTTGCTTCCAATTTACAACATCTTATGAAAGACAGAATCATACCTTGAAAGTCTAGAGCAGTAAGTAGTACATCAGAGCAAAACCCTCTTCACCCTGAATCAAAAAAAAACCCAAACACAAGCCTCATAATTAAAAGGAGACTCAACCACATGCACTGCAGACATTATTAGGATTGAAATGAGTCTCAGTTTCATTGGTCCAGAACTGGCAAGCACAGCCTTCCTTGGCCTTCCCTGCCAACTCAAACCAAGCTGTCCTCTCAGGTTTACTAGCTCTTAAGAACTACCAGAGAGCATCCAGAGGAAGTTTCATTTAATGACAAGACCTCCTGCCCAGACCAAATGGGCTCCTTTCTTCCATAATGCTTGCTTGGTTGGGCTACATAAGAGCACCACATGGTACTGGAGCTGTGAGGGAAAAGAAATATGATTTCAGACAACATCATGACATCAAAAAACTAAGTGCTCATCTTAATAGCTTAAGTATTAAGACCAAGGTGACTCACTGAGTGCTCCTACTAAAGATTCTCAGTCCCACCCACCATGACTGTCAGCAGGTCACACATGAGTACAGATATCCATTTCATCAGATGCCAATCTAGTTGCCATATCTAAGAGACTCTGAAAGGGCAGGATTAACTGTATTTAGTGTCTTGGAAAATCTGAGTCCACTAATGACTTCTCCTGTGGTAAAACAACCAAATCTGCTTATCCTGAAAAACAGATATGAACAAAGCAGCCCTTCCCAACCCCAAATGAAAACTTAAAATGCTATTACTGCATATGGCTGTATGTAACTATGTTCCCCGCAGCCCACTTCTTCCCAGAAACATTAGGGGAGCAGTTGGCAGGTAGAGAATTCTCAAGAACAGGTGGAAAATCAGTGAAAATACGAACAAAAGAAATGTCTGTGTAAAGCAAGGAGCTCTAAAGCTCAAGGTTAGAACATTGGCTCTCTGCTGGCTCAGAGGCCTTGCTGGAGTTACTTCCTGCAGGAAATATGGGGTAAGCATAGGAAATAGTAGCAAGATAACAAAGGAGCTTTAAGTAAAATTCTGTACTACATCTTCCAAACAGTATCTTCCACCATATTTTTTATTAATACATACATTTGGAGAAGTGGCAAATTCCAAATCCCAGAAGGTGATCTCTCTTCTCTGCTGTGCACTTTACTTGCAAATAACCAACAAAACCAATAAATAAGCAACTTCTATTTCCACTTCTATTAAATAGGGAAATTCAGTTCAGAATGGCCATCTTCTTGCCAGAAGACATGACCAGTCATAAGGAACATGCTCTTTCACCACAGTTTTTACCATGGACAATTGAAGTTATAAGTTTAACAAATCTCCTCAATTTCTTCCCATGTAAAATGGAATTCACAGTACCCTTTTATTTTTGAAAGCTTTATAGGATGATTCTCAGATTTCCTGCTTCTAAAATGCCTCAAAGGGAAGTCCAGTCTAAAAATGAAACCACATTACTTCCTCAATAAGAGTCAGATTCTAAAGTGGATACAACGCTTTTGCAACCATTATTATGGCATGTAACTCAAAAATTTGTTTCAAATTCATCTCAACTAAAAAGATTGGCATAATAATTAGTGGAAGCTGGTTTACTGTAGCTTTTAAATTAATTTGGTAGACCTTATTTGTCTGCCTTAAAGGACAAAGCAACCAATGTGATCTCACTGCAGAGTCCATGTCAAGGCAAAGAATGTGTGTCAAAATCTCATGTATGATCAAGTTGTAAGCTAAAAGAGATAGGTGTAACTAGTGAGAAGGTGGAATGATCAATTCAATAAAACCAGTGAAAGACAAAGGGCAGGTTTTCAATTAGGTGCTTAGACTTTGGGCCAAACAAATTAATGAGCTTACTCCCTCTCTGCCATTTTTTGCTCTTCTTGTATCACGTTCTCAGTTCAAAGGAGGCCACTGCAGGTGTTATGATCTTAGTGCTACGGGTACAGCAGAATGGAGGAATGGCTGGCTTCCTTGGCACCAAGGAGCTCTTGGCTTATCTTCACCTCCCTAAAGCTTGCCAACTCCAGCTCACCAAGAGTCAGGTTATTTAGAACAGCAAGAGGCAATACCCACCATCATCCCTACTGAAACAGATACTTCTTCCCCCAACACAAACTCTACAAAGGAATATCATTTTGAGCTCCTTTGAACTTAGGAAAGAGACAGCTAGCAGTGCCATAGCTCTTTTCTGAAGTACATGTACGAAATAAAAGCAAGATAGGTGTGGAGTGGACAAAGTACTTCTTTATCACTTGCAGACTGGTTCGACAGAAGTCCAGTCATTTCACATATTTTTCCTCTTTTTTTTTTATTTGTTTACTTTTTGTTTTGTTTTTAAAGAGGAGGTGAGGGAGAGGGGGCCAGCTCAAAAATTCCTGCTGCTCCTGCAAAAGAAGGACAAACAAGCCCTTTTCATGTCAGCTATGTCCAGCTGGAAATATCACAGCTTTGCCACAATGGAACAAAGCATGCCTGGTGTCTGTTCTTTCAAAAGGTCTCTTAATTCAAACAAAAGAAAAATACATCTGGAAGGGGTCATAGGCAGGGGGTGGGAGTGGAGGAAGCAAAGTTCAGATGGCAACTCATAGCAGTTGCTGTTTGTTTTGCTATTTGTCTGATTATTGTATGCCTGTTCTGGCACTTATTGATCCAGTTAAAGAAAGCAAGCCAAGATTTAAAACAGCAATTTTATTATCTATTGACCTCAGACAGACAGATGAGACATACCTCTTCACTTTTGCTCCATTCATCATGCTGGAATGCTCAGACTGAGTAAAAAGACCCCTTGTGACCAGTCTGGCAGTAGCTACTCTTCCCCCCACCCCCCCTGGTTAATAATAATAAAAAGATATTGTTGTGTATGGAGTCCAAGATTCCTTTAGAAGACAACCTTCACTTTCAAAGGACGCACATTTTGAAATCCTCCTCTTTCCAATGGGTTATTCAACCATCTGTTTCTGTAAAGATTAAAACCTTCTAATGACTGCAGAGTTGGGCGGTCATATCAGAACTGAGCCACACAGAGATCAAAAATTAAATGTCTAGTAAAATCAGATTACAGGAGAAGAGAATAAACTTGAGAATAGGACTTCACTGGCTAGGCATGAAAGACCAATACTAAGAGTTTGTCTTACACTCCTAAAAGCTTTCTCCTTCTTCAAAAGGAACAGAATGAATCTTCTGAAGATGAAAAGCCACTCCTAGGCTGCCACCTAGCTAGTTAATTTCTTGTATTGTTTTAGGAGCTATTTTAGAAAGCTCTTTTGCTCCAGCCCTTACTGCACTGACTCCTCCCTTTTGAGCTGGTATTTTGTCAGGAGTTTCAGGAGCGATAAAAACTTGCTGCCAAGTCCCTTTCTTCCCCACAATGTGTTTTATAACCCAGCGTGTAGTTTAGTCTGTCTAAACACTGCATTAGTACACTGCCATCAGTTTCCATGGAGATGATTAACTCCTCCAGAGCCAGAATGCTTTAGCATGCTTTTTGCCCTTTCAGCACATGAAGGACATGACAGCATCTACTAAAATCAGCCAGCAGAAACATCACATTTTCCAGACAGTTCTAGCAAATGTAAGCATTTACTTTTGCTTTAACCCATCACACAGCTGTAGTCTTAACCAAACTCACATTTCAGTCACCTACTAGAATCAGTTGCTCTTTCCCCTCATCCTTTTCCTCCTTTGCCGTGATGTCTGCAGGTATGACAGCCCCACTGACATCAACTTTTTCAACTCCTATGTCTCAGGGCAAAGCCAAAGCATGAGATATAATGAAGTGTCCAGAAGTGACAAAGGAGAGATGAAGGTGATGACTTTGAACTCAACCAGAAATCAGAGTAGAAAACAAAAAAACTTTGCGTCTTGAAGTTTAAGAGTGCTGTTACATGAAACATCATAATTTACAACACTTCTAGTTACTTGTGTCTAGCAAAAATATATTGTTAGTGTGTACTCATTACATATTTAACACCATTTTAAGAAGTTGAATTAAACTGAAAACTACCTTTAATCTAGTATAACATGACCTAATTAAGGCAAGAAAGTAGACCTTTGCCCAAAATGCATTTAATGAAGGCCACATGCTGTCATCAGCTTCAGCTGTGGAAAATACAGTTTCCCAGCCTGACTTTCACAGAACAGACAATCTCTGCAGCAGTTGCCACTCTGGCGGCACGCTTATTGATCCAAACTATGAAAACAGTAACAGAACTTTGAACACTGCAGTTTCCTGGGAGAATTCCCCAGTATATTTTATAAGCATTTTCCAGGGTATCATCACTGAAGCAAACAGTAGCCTTCCCAGCACTTTTAACATGTAATGTTTTTCTTGGCATTCAAGAGCTGACACACTATATAAGCTAGACGTGAATATCCAGGCATAACTGCAGTTTCTGTACAAGGGTTAAAGGCAAGAGGGAGATTTTTTGCCAGTAAGCTTGGCTAACTTGAAAAAGCCACTGGCAGGGTTCATAGCAATGGGTGTTCCGCTGCTGTGAGAATTATTTTCTAGTTGACTTCCACATCAGTTGCCAGAAGGATTTCTTTTCAGACTGCTAGGAATCAGTACTGTGTAGGTACCAGCAATGCAAAGTCCCCCAACCCCTTTTACACTGCGCTACTAAGACAGTGTGCAGATAAGATAGAGGTGCGAGAAGATTTCACTCATGCAGCCCACTCACAACTGCTGAAGTGACAGCCTTTATTTACTGTTATATAGACATGTGTCAGTATTAACTC
Organism: Ara ararauna; assembly: GCA_028858755.1. Classification (NCBI taxonomy): domain Eukaryota; kingdom Metazoa; phylum Chordata; class Aves; order Psittaciformes; family Psittacidae; genus Ara; species Ara ararauna. The sequence goes on along the minus strand of CM054376.1, from coordinate 91,130,370 downwards.
AAAAGACACCACTAATTAATTTCAGACACTTCCCTACTGGACACCAACCAAGGAGCAACCATATTTGGTTAAGCAGCCTTGGTTACAAACAACCCAAGCAATTTGAGAGCAGACTCTCCACTACCTCCTCCTCAGAGATTCTGAGAATTCTTGTCCCCTAAAGTTAGTGTAGTAAAGACCCCTAGGGATGTAAAAATCCACAGCAGAAAACATCAGCAGGGATCCAACAAAAGTGTTTCAACTTCCCAAAAAGCATGTACTTTTGCACACCTCCCACAGCTGCAAAGATCACAATACAGCATGCAGAAAGACACTTGCTGCCTGCTTCTCCAGCCCTCCCCAAAGAGACTGGTGCAGCACCACCAGCCCGTATGAGCTGCACCTTCCACACCAACTGCCACAGGCAGTTTCCCAGCTTGAGAGAACTTGTCCTAATCCTGCCTCCTATTAATTGTCACCAGGCTGTGGAGGAAATTTTGCCTGCCCACACCTCCAATCGTGTTTTTGTTTTGCTCTGGAAACAAGCCACTCTCACAATTACTTATTTCTTCCAAGTATTTCTTGGAGAGGCTGGCACCACTGCCATGGGACAGGACCTGCTGCCTCAGGAGATAAGGGGGTTCGCCACCACACACCTCTCCACCCAGACATATGCAGCAGCCACGGAGCCGTTACCCATCTTCAAAGGGCAGGTCACCCCTCGCGGGTTTAACCCACCTCACCTCCATTTCCACCGGGTGACCTGCAGGACGAAGGCTCACTTGTGGTGCCAGCCCGACTGCTGCCCGCACCCCTCAGGGTCCCGCGGAACTTTAGGCACGCGGGCTCCGCAGCAACAGGGCAGGTGCTGAGTCCCCCGGGGAGTCCTTCCAGCCCCAGCGGGGCCGCCTCAGGCTGAAGGGCGGGAGTCGCCACCCGCGGTACTTACCGATGTCGGAGTTGCAGAACGCGTCCTGCGGGTGGATGGGGACGCAAGTGCAAGCCTCCACCACCAAGTCCCGCAGGCTCCAGCTGCAGAGGAACACGACGAGGAAGCTCAGCCACGCCGTCATGTTGCCCCCCGGGGTGCCTCCTCACTTGTGCGGAGCAGGAGGGCAGCCGCGCTTCCCTTCGCTTCACTTTACTCTCACCTCCTAACAGCCCGTGCGCCGCGACCGCCTGCCTGCCTCCTCACACTACCCCTCTGTCTTGCTGGCCTCAGCAGCACAGCCTTAGCTCGGCGGGACGGTGCAAGCCTGACAGGAGGACAAGTCCGCAGACCGTGCAACACCAGGCCGCGCACAGCTACACTGCACCGCAGAGAGCCGGCGAGCGGAGTTATAGCCTGGATCGCGCCCTCTCAGACTCCGGGGGCGCCGCCGCCCCGAACCAATGGCAGCCCCGCATTACCTCATCGGCGGGAGCGGCCAGCGGGACGGGGCGGGGCCGCGGCTTCAGCGCCTTATACGGAATAGTGCGGGGAGCGCTGCGTGGCTGAGTGCGGGCGGCGGTCGGGCCGGTGGCGCAGGTAGCCGGGGCTCTGAGGAGAAGTGCCCGGTGCCGGCCCCGTGTCCCGTCATGGTGCCACCGGGGTGTGTGTGCGCGACACTCTCACAAGTAGTTGTACCGGCGAATATCCGTCCCGCAGCCGTCAGTGCCCAGAAGGGTCTGGCCCTGAGGAGCCGGTGTGTCCCCTTCAGTCAGGACCCTCGGCGATCCCTCGGGTGCCCGCTCCGCACCTCAGGGTGCGAAGAGGCTCTTGGAAAACACGCGCGGGGTTTGCTGGCCTCCTGGGAGGAAAATAAGGTGAAGATCCAGCTGAACTAGAAAGCAGGTCTGCATCCTGCGGGTTTTAGTAGAATCGTAGAATGGTTTGGGTTGGAAAGGACCTTAAGATCATCGAGTTCCAACCCGCCTGCCATGGGGGTATAAGCTTGCTCAAATGCTCCTTCTCCTGTCACATCATTACCCGCTGCTTCCCCTTCTCAGGGCTCTTGGTCAGAAAGGGGTCATGAACTGCTAAAACCAAGCTAGCAAAAGCAGTGTCATATCTACCCGGGCACTCCCAATATTTAATCTCAAAGTATATTTTAGCAGAGCCGCTTTAGTGGAATTTATAGAAAAGTTCTGCTTGTTTTGTTTTCCCTTATCCCCTTTTGGAACTGTAAATTTGTATCAGCTGTAGAAATGTAAATGTTATAGAAGAGCTGGGACTGTAAGGAAGGGGATTGCCAGCTGCAAGATACAGACAGTCTTATTATCCTGCAAAGGGGACCAAGGGGTGATTAATCGCAGTATCAAACCAGTGTATATAATGTCAGAGTACTTTCCATGGGGTTTACAAGACTTAAGCATGTCTAGTTATAAATTATGCTGGTATTAAAGGCCAGGGACCAGCTGTCCTAAATTTGTAAATAGTCAGCTAAGTCTTTAGATTTACAATTCTGCTCCATCTGGGTGAAGCACAGCCTGCCTACACCTTTTCTTTAATCATACTGTCCACATAAAATTAAAACCTCCAGTCTTATGGAAACATAGGCTTTTATTTGGAGCACACACAAAAGCTCCAAGCTGGGTGTTGCTAGTAGAGATCAAGGTTACAATGCTAACAGTGGGAAATGCAGGTTCCTACCCTTGCTGTGACACAGACAACCCGTGTGACAGCTTTGCCTTGCTATGCTTCAAATCCCGGTCTCTGTAATGGGGATAACAGTGATGGACACTTCTCAGGAATGTGTATTAATGAACACACTGAAAAAATTAGGTGGTGTTTGGGTGCTAACGGGTCATGAAGCAGGGTATTAAATAGGACATTTGATTTAGTCACACCAGTGTTCGAATTGTTGGGTTCCAAACTGCTGTATGAGAAACTCTGTGAAAAAAACCTTCTTAGGTACTTGGACTGTCTGCTCAAGATACTGCAGCTGAAGTTGAATCCATCAGATTGGACTGTCATTTCAATCTCACTGAGTGTAAACATGGAACAGCTTCACTGATCTCAGCAGAGTAACATGGAAGAAAAATGAGGTGTGTCTGGCACTTTCATTTTTCCTTTGTTGTTGTAAAAGGCTGGGTATCACCAACATCATGATACACCTGGTCTATCAGCATCTCAGATCAATATCTGAGAGAAGTGGAGTTATTCCATAACCTGACACTGGTGTAAATAAGAGAGAGTTTGGCCCACACACAACTAGATTATAATCACAGCTCCAGCACCACCTCCCTTCCCTCTCTGGCCAAGTAACTCCCCTGAGTATATTTCTTCACTTCTATAATAATACCTTTCCTCCATGTTCTGAGTTCTAACAAGCTGCATGCTCTGTAATAAGCTTTAAATTGGGTACTGTGTAAATGCTGAGTGTCTGTAACACAGAGATGCAGGACACATTGAGAGGAGACTGAAAAACAAACCCTTCAGTTACCTTCTCAAGAGGGAAGAGGGAGAGGAGGGGGGGTAGAAGTTACTGCAGTTATATGAGGCCCTCCAAGGCATGGAAGTAGATCATTTTCAGTGAGACTGACCAAGCTTGTTAAAGTAACATCAAGTCTGTGCCATTTAGAGGAACTAGTTCAAGCTGAGAAGCAATCTGCTGTTACTTTTCAGGATGAAAAGGGGTGCCACCACTTGATCCAGTGGCAGAGCACATCTGTGTGAAAGGGATGACATGCAGGCTGTCTTTGTGGTAAGGCTTCCATACCACTATTTGAGAGGTGATCCAGAATTATTTTAATGCATGTATTAGCATTGCCTGGACAGGTAATACCTGTGTCCTTTCAGTTACGGCTTAGCTGATTCACCTGCTTTTTGGACACTTAGATATTCTTTTACAAAGAGTACACTTCTCTGTTAGTAGCAGGGATACAGGTTTTCAACCAGGACTGGATACTGTACAATAATAACAATATTTATTTGCCATTTAAAGGGTACATCTCATGCACAGAAACCAGAGTGCTTTACTTTTGTAAATCACAGGTAAATAATACTGAGAAAAGCTCAGTCTGACCATTAGCCTGCTGGGAGGCCTTGGTTAAATAATTTCACCTGCCTGTACATTCATTTTGTTATCAGTAAATAGAGATCTTGTGTGTTATCATCTGATAATGTCTACTAGATATTCGATATTAGCCTCTCTCCTTTGAGACCCACCAGTAAAGTGCACTCTGGAAGAGCCAGGCAGGGGTTCTGAGTGTTTATTTATAAGAGAAAACTTGATAATGGTGTCAAAATAACACAGAAAGTCAATAAAGGAACTGAAAGAAGAACTCTGTCTGAATTCTTGTTCTATGCTGCATGGGAGAAACTGCAAAGGGAAAAAATAAAATAAAACCTAGCATTCCGCTCCTTTGCCTAGATAAAACTTTAAGCCTTATATGGCCATCAAAATGTAACAAAGAAAGTAGGAGGAAACAGAGACCTTGACCTTCATATGAGAAGATTAGAGTTCACATTTGGCTAATGTCACCAAATAAAGAAATCAATGTTATTCCAGTCCTCCACCAAGAACACACTGTTGAATGCAATTAAGGATCTCTCTGCTTTACTGGGCAGCTACACCACTTCATGCTGTGATCTTCTCGAATCCCACAAGCTAAGCATGACCTGGCTGGGTCAATAGTTGGTGTGAAAATTCCCAGGGAAAGCCATGTCCTGCAGGTGCTGTTGGCTGAGCAAAGTGGTCTTCTACCCTCCCTCCGTCCTGCACGAATGTGTAGAGACAGTGCTAGGGGGCACTGCGCTGCAAGAGATGGTTGCGTTTTCGCGGCTCGAGCTAGGTTCCTTGCAATATCTGAAGAACCGTATCTGGAAAACGGAATATGTTAAGCCGGGTGTCTTAGTTAAAATTCAGGAGAGAGTTATACCTTCCGATATCATAGATACTCACTGAAGATTGCATCAGGAGCATATTAACAATATCATTTCCTTCCACAAGTCCTGCTTCTGGCTGGGAAGGACCAACCTGGAGCTAGCTGCAGACACTGAGGTGAAAGCACTTTGGGATATTCCTTCCAGAGGTGTAAAGTGTTGCTGTAAATGAACTAAAGGCATATTCCCTTCTATTCACATTTCATTGTGAGGGATGCTGGCTGCCTCAGAACTGACAAAAGCATTTGAATGTAAGCAGTACAGAAGGGCTTCATCAAACTACAGGAACTGCTAGCCAAAAAAAAACCCAACACCAAAACAAGCCAGAAAGAGAGAGAGGAAAGAAAAGCAGGAAGAAAGAGGGAGTGAGAACAAGAAATACCCTCACTATCACTACCACTAGAGAAAAGTAACCCTGACACATGTGGCTGAGAAGACTCCCAGTCATCAGCAGACCTCAGCTGGTTTAAACTGGGCATGGCATGAATGAAGTCAGAAGACTTCAGCTTACCATCTAAACAGTACTGCCACCTCCTTAACAATATATTAATTTTAAAAGCTTAGGAGTATGGATATTTTTTCAATTTTAACTTTTCCTCAGTAACTTCACTTGATTCATGAGTGTGGAGTCTGCTGTTCAGCTGCCAACTTACTCAAAGGCCTCATCTTGTCCTAAAAACTTCAAGTTGACAATCCTCGTATCTCCTACACCAGGTCAGCATCACATCCTCTAAGAAATGTCACTGTTCTTCTGCTTTTATGGAGAGAAAAGGATAGGTACTTTCAGAGCCATCTGATGTCTTTTTGCAGCACACTCAGTGCCATCTCATATGGTAGTACAGAGTGATCATGCATTGCATTGGAAAAAGATTCTCGTATTTCATGATTATCTATTTCTTTTTCAGAATGTCTGTTCTTTTCCTGACAATATCATCATGGAAGACTGTTTTGTTCAAAATGTTTGGATTTGATATGATTCATAAGTGTGACAAAGGTTGAAAAAAGTCCTTCTTTATTTCCTCTATTGTATCAGTGAACTTATCATGCTACTTAAAATAGGAAGACTCTTTCTTCAAAAATGTCTTTGATTCTATAAATACATATTAAAAAACCCCAAACATTTGATCTCTTTCTCTGAGGTTGTAAAGGAATTATGTCACCTTCCTGTCTGCAAGCCAGACATAGGTAGCACTCTATCCCATTCCCAAGCTTTTAATTAGAGGTACGCCATTAAACCTTCATCAGCTCTAACAGTTCTATACTGTATGTTCAGACGTAAAGGAAACTTTACAGATTGTGCTTCCTGAGAGTCCTCAGCCCAGGAGCAGAACATAGGCACCACGTGTTGCAGAAATATTACTTTAGAAAGGATTGTAGAATATGAAAACACCCTCTCAGTAGTGGGGGGATCTACAATCAGGCTGTAATGTGGCATCAGCTGCAGAAGGGCAACCAGGAAATATCTTTTAACAGCCTTATCAAGCTGAAAATGTTTCCTGCACATGACTCTGCTCTTTGGCCCCAGTCCAGCAAAACACTAAGGCACATGTTCAACTTTAAGCACACAAGATGCTCTACTGAAGTCAACAGGACCATTTACATGCACAAAGTTAAATATAAGCTTAAGTGCATTCCTGGATCAGGGCCAAAGGGCTCAGTACCATACAGGGTTCAAGCCAGGAGGCCATGATTAGATGGCCTGACAGAGTCTGGGGGGAAGGACGCAACGTTATTTGCTTGGTTCTACCTGCCTGTGCCTCATTCCAAGCAATTAATTTTCCCTCATTTTTGTTTATAATAGTTTTTCCATTTCTTTTGCTTTCCTTTCATGCTGCTGTAGTCATTTCCAAATTGAAGTTTTGTTTTTCCTTTTTAAACCCTTCTAAACTGCATCAATAGCTTTAAGTGACTGAACAAAGAGATTTCAGATAGATGAAGTGCTTCAAATGGTAATAAGGGCTGGTGTTCCCAGAGCTTTGGAGGCTCTCACTAAGAAGAGGAGAGAGTGAGAGCGATTGAAAATCACTTTTCTGTTGTTCCTTTGTATGAACTGGTTTCTGGCTTATGCAATGCACAGTAATTAAAATTACTGGAATGCCTCACATTTTTAAGAGAGCTTTAAGGCAGCTCTGTGGCATTGTGGCCAGCAGAGTTCATGAGCAGATTCATGGCTGCAGTCGAGGTTTGACGTTTCCATCAGCATGACTTGAACAAGACAATGGAGGGGAGTTTGAAGAAGAATGGGTAGGCACAGTAAAGCAGTAACATCTGCTCCCTACATCAGCTCCATGAGGAGCTATGGGGCAGCCTTCCTTTTGGTGAGATGATAGCCTAAAGGCTGGTGTGATCATCAGAGATCTCATTGCTTTCTTTCACTGTAGCCTTCACTTCCTGCCCAAATTCAAGTGTGGGACAGCGCTTATAGCTTCTCTGTCTCTCACTGTAATATCATTTACTCATAGTGCTTCCTCCTAGGCATTGTATAGGATATGTCTCTTTCTGTGAGAGAGGGTTTGCATTGGAGTACTGGCCACTGCAGTTGCTGGGAGTACTTGTGGGGGTCCAAACAACTACTTGATATTTAGCAGACAGAGAGCCCAGCAGACTGGCAAGTCTCTCTACTTACAACAGGTTGCTCTCCCCATGATGAGGTTTACTCTGCTTGGCAGTGGTAAGGCAGTATCTTGCTGCTTTCAAGTCCTCCTGGCACAGCCCAGAATTTCATCTTCCTATTTTCCACTTTTATCATTTAAGGTGGCTGGTCACTGCATCCCTAGTCTTCTGTCAAGAGCTGGCCTGGCTTCTCACAGTGGTGAGCGGCCACAGAGAAGCAGGAGCTGAATTCAGCCTCTCTTGGGAGGGAAGATGACTGGCCTGATGATAGGACCTTTTTGGCATATTGAGCAACCAGATCCTTTTCCCCTCATCTCTGTGCCTCTCACCAGCCTTCTGAGGACACAGACTGAGCCCGCTCCCTTACCTACCAGCATAATCCTTCTCCCACACATCAGAGGGCTCTGTCAGGATACAGTGCTTTCCACAAACCCATCTGAGTGTAGGGAGGTAGAGAAAGACCCCAGGGAGCAGACAATAATCCTGTATCTCTTAGACCATCCTGTGGCTGGCAGAGCTGCAGTCCTTACATATGCAGTAGGCCACCCAGGCCCTAGGATGTAGCACTGATTTTAAAGCATGTTGGAACCTTCTGAAATCACCATACTTTCGAAGAGCAGAAAGATCAGCACCAGGGGGTTGGCATTCCTCTCTTTGTTACACTAATGAGCCTGAAGACAGTGTCAGGCTGTCAGGTTTGTAGGGAGGGTCTTCTCTTTACCTGCAGAACATGTGCAGCTGCAAAAAAAGTTGCTGTCTCGCCTCTCCCTGCAAAACCTGCAAAAACTTCCTGCAAGAATAAGCTAGTCACTTCATCCCCATAGTCCATGTGTTACTAGTTTCACCCCTGAAACCGCAAGGAAAGGTGGTTGTTAGTTACAAAAATGGACTCTCATGATGAAGTTAGTGTTCCAGGAGGGAATGAACTTGGTGATTCCTATCATGCATGTCAGCACGTAAGTGTCAAAAGTGAGCAGCTGTTCCTCTGTGGGGAGATCCCAACAAAGATTGTTGCCTTGGCATAGGATTTTTTTTCTTTTTAAATCCAAATTGACTTTTTCAGTGCTTTTGTTCCTGTGTTCCCAAATCAATGCTGTATTCTAAACAGTAGCTGGCTGCTCACTTACACCTGGGCCTTCCCGCACAGATTCATGGTCCCAGCCAGTAGAAGCTAGGGGATTTTTGATCTGAGATTTCAAGGACGAATCTCTTTCTTCTCTGGAGCAAAAGGCAGCACTTCTGTTTTCTCACTCTTTTGGAATTTTTCTCCATAAATCTTGGCATACAGTGTGAGACACAAGATGAGGAGATGGTAGATCTGCAGCCTAGAGTAAGGGCTCTTTCATTTGTTTATTGTATTGCTTTTCCTTGAGAGCAATACATTCCTCAAAGGACCTTGTCACATAGGCAACGTGATTTCCACACCTAATATATTAACGTCAGGAGTGAAAAGATCAGTGTTCTATTTAGCACAGATGTGTGAAAATAGTATTTTTCTCCACTGAAGACAGAGGTAACAATCTACAGCACCTCCTCCCCTTTCCTTTAATCTGATTGCCTCTACCACTTAGTTGTGCCTTTCTATGTGTCTCTGAGGGGTGTTACAGTGGCGGATGCAGAAGTATGCAAAGACATCACAGTGTAATTACAGAACCTTCCTGTCCATTTAGCAAAGTAGCCTTGGTTTCCATTTCATTGCGAGTGATGGATTACAGGTATTATGCAGCAAGAGTTAATCTGTAACCAGATACAAAACAAACTTCCTATTTTTCCTTTGCAATGGATAAAAGTATCTTTACCAGGTACTGTAGGGCTAGGATTAGGATCACATCCATTATTAGCAGAAGCTTAAAAAAAACAGCGTCCTGTACTGACAGAGTTCAACTCTTTCTGATTTTAACTCAGTCTGTAGCAAGAAAACATGCTAGCTCGTAGTGGGAGTGCTCTTCTGAAAGGGAAACACATGGTTTGGGTGAGGGTACTTGTATGCTCCGGGTACTACCCAGAAAGAAGGACTTCCAGTGCATAGCAGAGGCAGCAATGAGAACTACCTAGAGCCACCAAGAACCAGGAAGGGACTTTGAGCAACCTCTTCTACTGGAAAGTGTCCCTGCCCGTGGCAGGGGGATTGGAACTAAATGATCTTAAAGGTCCCTTCCAACCCAAACCATTCTATGATTCTATGATTCTATGAATGTATGCACAGATTACGTACCAGGAGTTGAGCTATGAAATTACCAAAGCTCGAACGTGTGCCCTGAGCAAGAGAACACCTCTGTATAGCTCTGCCCCTAGAAACAGTGCCATCAAATCTCTCAGAGTGCTGGCCAGGTGTTGGCAGCCCTTGTGCCCTGATGTGAGAGCCTGGACTGCTTCAGTGCAGTGGTTCATAACAAGAAGCTAAGCAGCTGGAGAGGTAACGAACATTTTTAGTGTTAACAGGTGTCCAACGCTAGCTTAGTACAGTACATTCTCCTCTTCTTTCCTCTCCGTTGTGACTGTTATGCCTAGGGCTGACAGTTGGCCAAGAGGCTTCTCCACAGCATAGCTCCCATTCTTGCCATCTCCCAGCATCTGCAGCAATGAATTGTAAGCAATGCTTAAAGCTAACTGCAAGAAGAGATTGAGTTCTCACCACACAGGCTAGGGCTCTCCCTAGACACCTAGCTGAGATCAGTGAGGAAAGTGCCCTCAGTGCAAAAGTTTTGCAATGCACAGGAGGGATCGACAGTTTGCTCACTTGATAATTACTGGGAAACAACCAAATGAGTCTAAGCAACAGCAGTTTCTACCAACAGAGAAGTGGTTCTCCAGCACCCAACAGCATGAAAGACAGTAGTTTGACAAGCATTTTCTGTATTTTCATTTGAGATGTGACTTTGTGTTCTGTGGGGTTTTTTTTAAACAAGATCCTGCTTCCCCTTATCTCAGTTCAAGTTCAGTAGAACCACCATGACCCCAGTGAGTGGAGAGGGAAGAAGGTCTGCTCAATGCAGGCAAATCCTTACTGCAGCTAGAATAGAAGGCACTAATCTCACCTCCCTTATCTCATAGGATAGCTATGGGTATACCTTCTGAAGGCATTGCAATTCTCTCTCGCACTGTTCAGATTAAATGATCTAATGCTCAAGAAAAACTTCTTCCACTGATACTTACAAAAATTCACTTTTGTTTCAAGGAATTTATTGTGTCAAAGAAGCAGGATCATCAAGAAGAGCACAGCCTGCCTCATGGAAGGATAAGGAGCAGGCTTGGAAGGAAATTTTTTACTTCATTTCAAATTGGTTTCCCCATCCAGAATAAGCCTTCACCACTGAACATTATATATAATGGCAACTTAGTCTAGAGGGGCTAGTATAGCATTCGCTTTGCATGGCTGTAAGGAAATAGCACTACAGAGAGCTGGCTGGAGGAAGCAAAAACTTATTCCCAGTGAATACGAGAGCATTTCCTTCTTCTCCTTTTGGAGGCAGAACCTAGCTCCTTAACGCAGACAATGCCTCCAACTCCCCTAAGGTGTTTCTGCAAGTATCAATGTGATTACTTTAAACAACTTCTCCCCCGCACCCCTTGTTCTTATTATTCCAACCTTATTCTATCTGGCATTTCTGGGAAAGAGGAGGGAGGGCAGCAACAAAAGCTATGCCTATGGCTGAATGTAAAAGAGAGTTCTCAAAGGATTCCCTTAATCAGATTCTGCAGAAGATAGGCTGTCTCTCTGTAATTCACTCCATGTCTTATTCTAAGGCCATATGCTCTGGTCACGTGAAGATTTACAGTCTCAGATTTACTGGCCTCAGAGAATCTGAAAGAATTATGCAAGAAATAATGTTCCATGATAACTGAGGCCTCACACAGCCATGTTTTCTAAAGACTGCTTCTAACTCAATAGATGGTCCCTCTGGGGCTTTGTAAGCCCTTCTGGGGAAGAGGGAAGAGGAGAAAAAGGGGAAGCTGCTGATCATTGCCATATGTGAGAAGCATCCCTGCCTGCACGTGGGTGTGACATCCGTGTTGTCACAGAGGCTGAGCTCTGCAGAGCCCCCCTGTTTCCTGTTTCCAGTCAGCATCTTGCTGCTGGAGAAGGAATCCCAAATCGTTCTGTACTGCAGTTACAAAAGAGGAAAACGATGGCCAGTGGAGGGGGAAGGGGTGGGGGAAATCCTCTTAAACAGCCCTGTAGGACGTCTGGGCGGGGATGTGTGCCAAGAGTCCTAAGAGGCAGTAGAATAAGTGGGAGTTTAGCAAACAACCATTTTCTTTCTTTGACTAGTGTTCCTCAGAGACCTCAGCACTCCAGTTCTCAGAGCTAATTTTAGCTGTTTGTGGTTGGCCTGTTCCTAATGTCCCTTTCCTATCTCTCACACACACTGAACCTTGGGATACTCTCTGTGGGCTGACAGATGACGTGAAAACCTCTAATCTGCAGGTCAACTATCAAAAATTAAGTGGGATCGGGGAACTGGAAGCACAATTTGCTTTTTTCCAAATAAGGGAGATATATTCATATTAGAAGTTCTTAGCATACCAAGTTAGTGGTTTGTTGGGGTTTTTTTAAGTATATGAGGGGAATGACTTATCCTTGAAAATTTTATGGTATCCACCAAAGATGTTATCATCCCATGGACACTGCCTTTCCTATAAAGACTATGACTGACACGCTTTCATTATTTATTGGCACTGCTCTTCTGTAGGAAAACCACAACCACATTGTCCCAAACATGGTACTGATATAAAACAGACAGAGCAAGTCCCTGCCAAAGGGCACAGAGTACATGTTAGAGAGGGTTCAAAATTAACACAGTGGCAATAAAGCTGCAAAGCCAGGAGAGAAGAAACTTACAACAAGTGGCATTCATACTGCAGATGGGAGTCTGAGTCTTACCTGCCTTATGCTCCTGTGGTGATTTGATGGCAATGCTTTATCTTCCATGAAATTTGCTATAGGGTTATGGAAGTGTTCAAAAACTGCATGGATGAGGCCCTCAGTGACATGGTTTAGTGGTGGCCTTGTCAGTCCTAGGGTAACAGTTGGACTTGATGATCTTAAAGGTCTTTCCCAACCTGGTTGATTCTATGATTCTATGAAGTCCAGAGGCACCACAGATTACAAAATGAAGGTAAAAGGTTTAGGACAACTGCTCCTATTTCAATGAAATTTTCCCAGATAGATGAGCAAAAGGTGGCACTTTTTCTTCACCTAAATTTCTTGTGGACTCCCTGTCCATATCTCCCCTTCTGCCCACATAAAAATCTGTAGAGGGTGCTCTGGAGGCTCAAAGCGTATGGTATGCTCAGAGTTACGTATATGTGGGACTGGGGACAGTAGTAAAAGGCATGTGGACCCTTAAGGGATCTGGAAGAGATGCTGGCTCCTCTCTGTAAGAAAACTAAGTCCAGCGTCTGGGAATCAGATCAGTAACCTTATTTTCACTTGATAGGTTTAAGAAGGCTTTGAGTCATGTGTGGAATCCTGGGAAGCTGTTTAGGAGGAGAAGGTAGTTAGTATGTCCTTCAAGGACAGGAGACCACTATGACTTGAGCTGACAGAGGCCAGATTTATGTTTTAATTGGGCAGAGATTCCTGGTTTTGTATTGGACTGGAAATAAAAGGCTGACCAGGATATCTTGGACAAGACTGCCTATAGCACTCTGCTCTGGCTGGCAGGAAGCTGTCAGTCTGCTTATGAAACAGACCTGATGAGCTGCCCATCCCTATTCTTTGTGTCCTGCAGGTATTTCCCAGGTGAGGCTATGCTGCACAAGGAGCTGCTTTCCACTCTACAGAGACCCAGCCAGGACTCTGTAGCATCGCTGTTAGCAGAAGCATAGACAGGCTGCTTGCAGTAGGGAGAAGCCCAGCAGTGGGAGCACAGGGGCTATCTCATGTTGTCTCTGGCTTCCCACAGATTCCTGGGAGTTCTGCTGATTGCTGAAGATCTTGCCCCATTTTTAAGAGCAGTGTTGGCAGCTTGTTTCACTTTCATACAGAGATAAGCCGTGTCCAAACTGAAGCGATGGATGGGGGAAATCTCCCACACACACCATCTACATACAGGTTTTCCTAATAATCCCTGGACAGATGAACACAGTCATGTGAGTCCTTGAAACCCTATCTGCCTTGGAGGAGTAGCGGGTGTGGTGCTGTGGACATTGCCAGATATATGTGTTGCCCTTCACAGAGAAGCTCACTGTCCTCCAAAGACTGAGTATCAACAAAATCCTTCCTGTGGGGACTTCCAGCTCTGCCCGAGCCAGCTGTAAATTCCTTTGAGGCTAAGACTAAGAAAACTGGAATCCTGGGAGGACCTTGGTACAGTCCCAAAACCATTTCCACTGAACCTTCCCAAAAATATGGTTTTTCTGACCCAGGAATGTGAGCTCTGTAACAATGGCAAAGCTGAAGTCCTAGACCATTGGCATTAACTAGTATTAGCTCATTACTTCTTTGCATGCCATCTGTCTCATCTGAAACGAAAATTATTGTCCCTCTGGGAGACAGATGCTCTTTTTGTGCCATTTCTGTTTAGCACCTGACACAATGGGGACACTAGTGTTTGAGTGGGGTGCTATCTCCATATAAACAAATGAAAAATGAGTGAGACTCCTTGTATCTCTGTTTACTGATTTCTTTTTGAGTTGATTATTTTGGAGTGAATAATCGTAATGCATCTGAGTTAGCACAGCAGAGCTAACGACTGCTTCAGCCAGGAAAACGGAGAAGGGTGCGTGAAGTGCCATCGTGCAGTGGAACAGAAGCCACGAGCTGGTATGTAGTGGCTGAAGCATCAGATAGCAGTGCTTCTCAGCTGGTCTCAACAAATGTGGAAGCAAGATCCATTTGCTCCAAGGCAGGTGAAGGTACCATCCTTGAAACCCAGGACAGCTGGCCACCCTGACCACAGGGCCTGCCAGCTGCCTGCTTGCTTGCCAGACCTCTATCCCTCACCATCTGTTTGCCCATTCTATGGGAGTGCTGCCTACCAGTTGTCACCCTCCTCGTGAACCAGCTGAAAAGTTTGGCTCCCCTGCTGTGACAAGATTCCTGCACAATTTTGTGCTTCCTTGCATGATGCAACGTCTTCTCTGTTCATGTGCAGGCTTCCGCTTTTAAATGCAGGGGTTCTGGAGGGACATAACACCTCTTGTAGCGAATGCATTCCCCAAAAGCCTTCCCCATGATGTGTGGCCCCAATTGTCAACACTCTTCCCTCCAAGGATGGAGAACGCAATCCAGGCCTCCCTCCCCTGCTTGTGGTGGCTCCAGCAAGCAGCCAGCCAGAATAGCCACCAGCATGCAGGGAAGGGCATGTCAGGGGTGGGAAGGAAGACTGCCTGCACCACATTGTGTTCCAGGCATGTTTAATTGGCCGATGGTCCCTAAGGGGCTATCGAGTGCTGGCATATGTTTAGGCCAGCTTCTGGACTACTTACATTCACACTGATAGAGGTAAGGCAAAGTGATGCAGCTGCAGCCAGCTCCTACAGTCTCTCCTTCTCCCCACTGCTTGTGAGCAAAGTCTGAACAGAGCAGAGAACCTAGCCCCTTATACACACTGGCTTTCCTGCCTTTTCCCATCTGTCAAAGAAGGAGTGTGGATGGTTCAGTGAAACCACCCCTCCAGAGTGAGGAAAAAAGCAGAAAAGTTCTCACTTTTCCTTGCATCCTAAACTAAACCCACAGACTGACATGAACGATCTTACTTGTGCTCACATGCAATAACACAAGCACTGAAGGAGGGAAGGCTCTCAGGGCTGTGCCCAGCTGTAAAACAGCCCTTTGACAGCCCTGGGCTTCTTTCTTTCTTCTTTTTTCTTTCCCAGATGAGAGGCTGGTCATCACCACCCCTCAACCCACCTCCGCCCCAAACAGCTGTTTTGCCAAAGGGTGGAGAAGCAGACCTCTTGATTGCGGGTGGAGCACTTTGAAGGGGAGGAAAGCAGTGACTTCACTTCTTATTAAGTAATAGCAGAGCAGGGTGTGCGTCACTCTGAAAAAACAAGACTTTGGGTGGGGGCAAAGGCTCTCTCAGCATCTTATGCATGGAGCCTTCCCATTTGTGTGAAATGAGCAGAACACACCATTCTGAAGAGGAAAATCAGAAAATTCAGAAAAAAGTTGCTATACATTAGCCACCTTATAATCTCATTTGAGGGGATCCAGGAAGAGCACCAAGATGAAAAGGCATGTAATGGCGAAGGTGGTTTGGGCTAGGCTTTAAAGAAACATGTTCCTCCGGCTGGGATAGAGGAGCATGGGAATAATCAAGTCCAAGTGAATGGAATAGCATGGGAACAGATTCAAGTCCATGTGAATAAAATGAGAGTCAAAGAGTGGGCTGGACACAGTGCTGCATCCATCCCTCAGCCAGGGTGAGGCAGGGCAGGGCAGCACTGGAGAAAGGGCTGCTGTCTGCTTACCATGGAACCTGGTCAGCCTTAGCTGCAGCGCCGGTGCCACCACAGCTCCAAATGCCCTGCAGCTTTCTCTTACTCATAAAATCATAGAGTAGTTATGGCTGGAAAGGACCTTAAGATCATCTAGTTCCAACCCCCCTGCCAGGGGCAGGCACACCTCACACTAAACCATGCCATCCAAGGCTATGTCCAACCTGGTCTCTGTAAGGAATCTGAAACTCCTGGAGTTCATCTGGCTTGTCCCTTCCTTGGTGCCAACACACCATTTACTGTGCAAAGAGGCAATTTTTATACCAGGGAGGATTCTCTCCCTGGCAGGGGAGTTCTGCCCAGTAGACAGAATGGAGCTGCTCAAACAGCACACAGGGGTCAGCTTCCGTGGAAGCAGACAGCATGTACAAATACCATGGGGGATGATGGCAAAATAGACAAAGGTGTCTTTCACAGAGAGTTAGCTGTAAGGGGACTGATGTTCCTAGGCTGGCAACAGCCTCTTCTCAGTCCTGTGCTAGTGAACAAGTACCGTAAGATTTGGATCTATCTCCCCACATAATCCTTTCCCTGAAGGGCTATGTGGGCAGCCTCAGGCCAGACTGTAGCTGCATTCTCTTCTCCCTGATTCAGTTGGCTTCTGCTAGTCCTGACTACTATTGAAAGAGTCTCTCAGGCTTGAGAGCAGTCTGGTATGTTAGAGATCACTCCAGGTTGTTCTCACCGTTATAAGAGTTAAAAGCAGTCTTAGACTCAAAAGGCTGCAAATGTAACAAATATTTTCATACTGCTTATAGTGTTTATACTGCTCTGAAAGCCCTGTCTCCAGAGTGGCCATCAGAACAGAAGCTGTTTCACAGATGTCTGTGGACTGGCTGTAAAAAGCCTTCCTGATGGCTCTGGGCAATGCACAATCACAGAGTATCTCTGGTCCTACTTACAGTGGAAACATAACCAAAGCCACTTCAATCCTCTCCTAGTCTTCCCAGGTGAAACTCAGAACACCCTGACACCATCCTTCAGAGACATGACAGTTTGGGGAGCATACCTACCTAGCTACCACAGGTACAGTTGGGGAGCATACCTACCTAGCTGCCACAGGTACTGAAGCATAGTGCATCAGTGCTGGCATGTGCTTCACTTGTTGGATATTTATCCAGGATCTTACCTGGGCTTGCTTGATTTGTCTCAAAGTCCAGGCTGTTGTGTTTAGACTTGTGTTACCACTCAAATGAGTTATTTTATATCTGAGTCCTACACACCTCTGCATACTGCAGCCTCACGTGGTGAGCATTTCTCAGACACAGTGAAGAACTCAGGCTTTGCTTAGCAGAGCTGTAAAACAATGCTAAGCTGTCAGGCCCTTTATCTATCTTTTTCCTGTATGCAAACTGAAACCTCAGTTTTGTGGTACCTAGCTCCCAATGGCTCTTCATTCAGACTTTCCCTAGAGACTTGTCAAGTCTGTAAGGAACTCAAACACAAGCAATAAGCTGCTTTCCTCACTCCTGCCTCAAGTATATGAGAGGTGAAAAATAAAAAATGAAGGATGCAATAAACGTACCCTTTCTGCCACACTGATTGACAACTGCAAGCACAGTTCAGTTTCTACGGGTCACTAACAAACAGAACTTGGTGTTCCCACTCCCAACCTGAGAAAATTAAATGAACTGAGTGTTCAGAGAGCTCTACTTCCTTGCTCACAAATCATCAATGGCTTAGCAGAACAGCAGTCTTTCAGAGTTAAAGAAGAAAATGACAAAGGAATACAAACAAAATAGGCATCCACCAACTCCACCACTGATGCTTGCCAAAGTCGTCTGTCATTGCTTGGTGATGTAGGTGCTACAGCAGACCATTGCTTCTCTGTGCTCTAGGAACACACCACAGACAGCTGGCAGTTTAGAGGTACTGCCACTCACCTGCTGGGTAGCAAAGGCTTCTTCAGAGCTGGAGCTGAGATGGGGTGGGAACCCCTGACCAGTCCCTTTGGCTTGCTGCTTCTTGTAGCCAATCTAACTCTTTTAGCGGCTTCTCTTGATGGCTCCAGCTAAGCATCCCCCATCATCTGCAGTTCCTACTAACCACTTCTAGTCCTCAATGGGTCCTAGATTCTTGTTGCTCAAAGTCAGCTTCTTAAAAAAGCTTTCCTGGCCCTCTAGTTTGCTGCATTTTTTACCTCCCAAGACTGTAAATGAAGCTAAGGGTGGTCATCTACAATGGGTACAGCTAATCTCAGCTTTTCACACCCACTGAAATTCATTTTATTCTCCTTTTTATGATGAGATTAATGTTGTTTTCTTATACAAATCTTCCCACATGTGCTAGCTTATAAGAATCAGAATGTATAGGTATTAGGCCTGCCTCTAGGGTTTTTCAGTTCCTTTTCTCTGCAGCTGAAGCCAGCAGAGCAGCCGTACCCTTCTAGCTCTCCATCCCTTTGGGCCTCCTTACTGGCAGTCAACAAATCACAAAGAAAGACATGGTGTCCAGGTTAGTTGTTTGTGTCTTGTCGTCAGCATGAACATCTTATCAGGACTCATCAAAAAATAATAGTTGTCCTATCTAAGCCTCAAGACAATCCTCTGTTAGTAACAATTGAAGATCCTACTGTTACATCTGTGCTACAGACAAATGAGCTAAGAGATGCTAATAAATTTGTGACCTGTTCTAATGCTTTACCACCCCTTCCCTGTTTTCTTAGAGTGGGCAATATTCCCTTCTAAACCAAGGAATTAGTAACACTAATGACTGGATGCATCACCCCTGCATGCTGAGCATGACTCACAAAGTCAATATGGCCCTAGCAGCTGAGGGGAACAATGCGCTGTGTTCTCAGTTATTCTTTATGGCTACGCCATGGCTGGAGCCCAGAACAAGGGCAATGATGTCATGGCCACGGGCTTAATGTGTAAGTAATGTATACAACACTACAAGTTCTCTGTGATCTATTATTTCCACATTAATGTAACTTAGGGCATATATAGACAATCAGTTGACAGAGCCAAGAACAAGTCATTTGGAACAGATTATTTTATTTCAGCCTTTTAACAAGAATACTTCTCAGTCCCAACAGGCTGGTTCTGGAGAGGTAGTACCTAGCTCAGCATTGAGCTATATAATTCAGTCAAGACCTCAGCTATAAAGACAAAAGTTTGGAATGTAGAAATGGGCAGACAAGAATCCCACTAAGAAATAGCTTACATTTTTCTGACAATTAGCCATTGTTGCAAGTATTTACATAAAAAAAACAAGAGTAAGAAAAAGCTCTGAGGCAAAGAAAGAAATTATTCCCAGCCATATTCAAGAAAATGACTTTGAAGCTTTTCATGCACTTGTATTTGAACAAGGCTTTTCTCCATTAGCCTCTGAGTGGAGGATGGGGGTTGTTCCTTCCTTTCAGAAATGTGTTATATGTATTTAGTGGCCTATTAAAGGAGGGTCAGTGCAGGAGGGGGCACAGAGGCTAAGCATGCAGTGACATTGTAATCAGAGGCCAGCCAGCGGCTCATGCAGACAAGCCCGTACTAGCTTTAAACTGTCTCGTGTGTGTGCCGATGACTGTAGCCACAGAGTTCACAGTAAAGCTATTAGCAAGCATACTGCCCCAGGGAACTGGGCAGGCTCTGCAGCCTGCCCCAGCTATGCTGCTGATAGCACCCAGCACAGGTAGAGCTGAACGTGGATGGGACTACATGAACTACTCTCCACTTCCTGCATGAATAGCTGTGCCGAGGGTGACAGCTCCCTGCTTCGTAAAGCTCTTTCCTCATATACTGCTAAGTGGCTTGTGGGCACCTCAGGTAACAAAGCCTGCCTGTGTCCTCTATTATGGGACCCTTTCATCATTTGCTGGGTTAAGCCAGGATTCCTCTGCTCAGCAAAACAGGGGAAGCCCTGAGAATTCATTACACAAAATCTTATCTCAAGGGAGAAAAACAGAGGCTTGTGTGTAGAGGCTTGTTGAACTACGCATTCCTGCAATAGTTTCCCAACGCTGAGTACCAGTGGGACAGTCACACACTTTGCTGCATGTTCCCAACAGGCTGGAACCTTTATCTGCTGGACAGGCTCAGGCTGGAGCACTGCCAGTCTCCAGTCTCTGTTGGAGACCAGCTGTGACCCCCGTAGGTTCCTGTGCCTCTGCGCTGGGCAGTAGACTGGTGGAAGCTGGTGCAAAGCTGCCCGTCCGATTAAATTTGTTGTTTTGCAAAAGGATTTAGCTTTGTTTGCTGGTTATTACTGAAGAAAAATCCTAAGCTGCTGCTTTAACCTGTGTTAAACCTTTCACGGGGTGAAGGAATCTGGTTCCTTTTCTTCCAAGTTGTAAACAAGGAGCAGAAACTGAAGAGAAGGCAGAGAAAGAAAAGGTTTTCAAATATCATTTTTATTACATCCTTTTTACTTTTCCGATCAAAAAATATTTTACATTTCCTGTGCTGAAAGGCTGCCACATCAGAAGAGTTGCTGAACTGAGCTTCAGAAAAAGATCTGACAACAGGTCATCAGCCACCATCTCAGACATACTCCAGCTCCCACACATACCTGCTGTCTTTTCAGGGATGTGCGAGTAAGCCCATCCAGAAGGGTCTGTAGAATATAAACTGATGAGAGATGTTCACATATTTCATAATGTTTTTCCTGTACAAACAAACCAAAGGAGGCCAAATCAAATAAACCACTTATTCCAAAACAAGCTTTTTATATAAAAGATTTGCTCTGGTTTAATTGAGGCTGTCGAGAAAGTTTTAGATCACCAGGGACTCATAGGCTACAAAAGAAGATGGCTGTAAATGTATAGGGTGAGCACAAAACCTCAACTACTACTGCAGCTGCAAAGCCAGTAAGTGCCTATAGGAATTGTCCTTGCAAGGGTTGCCACTGAAGATTACCCTTCTCTGAGCCCTGCAATATAGATCATTTCTTCGCGTGGTTCCTGCCACAGAATTTCTGTAATTAGAAAAGTAGTATTTCATACTGAGTTTTATCCTTCTGCTTAGTGGATGGACCTAGATCTTCTCTAGTACGCAGGATTTAAACCATGTGCTGAGAGCAGTATGACTAAAACCCCTTTTGAGTTCATGGCATTCAGCAAGATATCATATCTAACTGCTTCAGAAACATCAACAAATTTGTTTTCATAGCTTTACAGTGGCTATTATGTATTTTGTAGATGAGAGGCTGCCTGCTGAAAGCCCAGAGTCAAAAGATTTTGTGTACCTGATATGGAATGACGAGGACTTGGATTTTCACAGTTTCTAGCATGTGTATTCAAAGCACAAAGCCCAGATGCAGTTACAAATGTTCAGTCCCTTTTACACGTTGGCTGTGGTTCAGCTATTAAGGGGCTCTGGCTGCAATGCCAGTTTCAAGAGCTTGTACCCCTGTCACTAGAGCCCATGCTTTCCACCTCTTGTCCTACAGCAAATCAACCCCTCGCAACACACACACAGAGCTGTTTGTGGGCCTGTTTGCAAATAAGAGCAGGGAATCAGTTCATATTAAAAATAATCTTTCTGGGCCTCAGAGAATAGCCTGGGACTGGAGGGTATGCCAGGCATCCAGAAAGCAAGGGATAGCCATGTCACAGTCACCTGCATAACTGGTACCAAATGACTTAGTTGCCCAGCATCACAATGGAGCTGTGTGGCAGCATCAGGGACACCAGCCAGTTCTGCAGGGCGGCAGTCCATTGCTTCCATCCCTGATGCTCTTGCACCTCCTGCAATCTCCTGCCTCCTCCAGTGACCACCACCACAATGCATAAGGCAGGGGGTACTGCAGAGAACTGCTGCAAGGCTTTCAGAGCCACCAGTAGTAGCCCTAAGAACAGTTCCCTCCTGCCCATGGAGCAAGGGAATGTCCAGAGAAACAACAGTCTATGTGCTTTGAAATGAAGGCAGCATCATAACCCATCTGCACAAATGTTGCCTGGGTAACTTTAATCCTGGATTTCCCATCTTCTTAAGTGTTTGACTGTGATGTTCAGCACAACCTCCTTCCTAACCCACAACCATGGGGAATATGGGAATTAGTGGTTCTGTTGGACACACAGAGCATGCATGACAGGCTCTGCTCCATATCACTGCCTAGCAAAATGTTTTTCTCCTCTCCTGTAAGTAGAAATACATGAGAGGTGAAGGTTCCTTTTCAAGGACTGCCATCACTGGGATGGTCTGGGAGATGTCATTACTGACCTCTACACAGGTCTGTCTAGCTGCCTCCAGTAGGACAGAGGGAAAAGTCTCAAGGCCTTTCTGACAGCTGCATGATACATAAAATATTCTTGTGTCTCCTGTTTCCTTACCTGAGACCATGTCAGCAGAAAGGGACAGCATTTTGCTTATGTTCCTGTGCACAGAGATAACTCTTCACCAGCTCATTATATCAGCTTTAGTGAATTTGTGTACCTAGACTGGCACAGAGCCAACTATTTGGAGGGGCTAAAAACTCACACAGAAAGACAAGCTGTTGTGAAGTTCACTAAAATAACAGACTCAAAAAAAAAATCATCTTTTTTAACTTCCTTCTTTCATTGCATCAGATCCAAGCTCCTCTTTCTCAGTTTTTAGACTCAGAAAATCTGTGTCTTCCTGACCCCAGTGCTACCCCAGTCTACCTTTGTTTTCTTAGAAGTACCCTTCCAAGGCTTACACTTTGTTCTGTGCCACTTGCCCCTCTCTCACTCCAGAATCCATGGGACAGACTCAGCCACGGCCAACTTATTATATCTATCATTACAGTCTGCAACACACTGAAAGGCAGGCTTGGTACTTGGGTTTTCTGTAATGACCTCTCCATAGATATTTCTATGTTAGCGATAATAACAACCATAAAACTAAGAATGCAAATAGCAGGAATAATGATAACAGTAAGGTGAGTGGTAAAATTACTCTTGAAATCAGCCTTAAATTTGAACAAAATGTAGTAATATTCCTTCTGGAGAAGCCAGAAGCACTCTCCTCTCGCAGGATGAAAGGAGCTGAGGAATGTGCTCGCTGGCACTGAATCCTTGTCCTCTTGGGCCTTTAATGGGTTTCCTGCTCCTGTAGGTTCAAAGAGCAATTACAGTCTCCGGCAAAAGTACAGCAAATGGAAAACAGATTCTTTGGCTCTCACTAAAATGCCAAGAGAATAAGTAACCAAAAGATGGACGATTCAAAGTCATTTCATTGCAGCAGTTTACTGAGCTGAAGGGAAATTTCCGTCCCTTCAATCCCAAGGCCAGAGGAAGTCCCTCCACGGGGTGTGTGGTGGGAACCCACTGACCAAGCTCTGTTCACATCCATCTCCCTGCGGGGCTTACATTAGAGGAGAGAGATACCTGACTGCTGGAAATTGCCTCTGGGGTCCAGTTCCTTCACCTTTTTGTTGGAGGGTTATTTTGTGCCTTTGAATTCACCATCAGAGAGGAACAAAAGCATGGTCTGCGGAGATTGGAAAGCAGCAAAGATAGGGCAGCTTCCTTCACTACAGCAAGTTATTGTAAGGGTATATAGAGGATAATACCCAGTACAAGGCAGCTGGGTAAGAAGAGATAGGGGCTGAAGAAGCAACTTTGGCTACCACCAGCTTGACAGTGGCGACACTTGCTAGCTCATCCAGGGAAAACATGCTCTGTACAGAGGAAGAAAGTTGTGAAGATGAGTGATGGAATGTGGAGGAAAAAGGCCCTCAGACTCAGGAAAATCCTTCCAGAGAGCTACTGGAAGTATGTAGCACAAGAGGTTATATCAAGACAGACTAGTGGGCATGAGTACTGTGAGCTGCACACTAATGCCTTATGATCTATTATGATCCTGTTCAACATCTTTCTCAGTGAAGTGGACAGTGGGATTGAGTGCGCCCTCAGCAAGTTTGCAGATGACACCAAGCTGTGTGGTTTGGTTGATATGCTGGAGGGAAGGAATGCCATCCAGAGGGACCTTGACACGCTTGTGAGGTGGGCAGATGCCAGTCTGAAAAGTTCAACAATCCCAAGTGCAAGGCACAATGTCCTCCACCTGGGGGGGAGCAATCCCAGGCACAGCTATAGAATCATAGAATCATAGAATAGTTAGGGTTGGAAAGGACCTTAAGATCATCTAGTTCCAACCCCCCTGCCAGGGGCAGGGACACCTCCCACTAAACCATGCCACCCAAGGTTATGTCCAACCTGGCCTTGAACACCACCAGCAATGGAGCATTCATGACTTCCCTGGGCAACCCATTCCAGTGCCTCACCACCCTTACAGTAAAGAATTTCTTCCTCATATCCAGTCTAAACTTCTCCTGTTGAAGTTTGAACCCGTTACCCCTTGTCCTCTCACTACAGTCCCTCATGAAGAGTCCATCCCCAGCATCCCTATAAGCCCCCTCAGATACTGGAAGGCTGCTATGAGGTCTCCACACAGCCTTCTTTTCTCCAGGCTGAACAGCCCCAACTTTCTCAGCCTATCTTCATACAGGAGGTGCTCCAGTCCCCTCATCATCCTCGTGACCCTCCTCTGGACTTGTTCCAACAGTTCCATGTCCTTTTTATGTTGAGGACACCAGAACTGCACACAATACTCCAAGTGAGGTCTCACAAGAGCAGAGTAGAGGGGCAGGATCACCTCCCTTGACCTGCTGGTCACACTCCTTTTGATGCAGCCCAGGATACAGGTGGCTTTCTGGGCTGCGAGTGCACACTGCCGGCTCATGTTCATTTTTTCATCAACCAACACCCCCAAGTCCTTCTCCACAGGGCTGATCCGAATCTCTTCTCTGCCCAGCCTGTAGCTGTGCCTGGGATTGCTCCCACCCAGGTGGAGGACCTTGCACTTGTCATGGCTAAACTTCATCAGGTTGGCATCAGCCCACCTCACAAGAGTGTCAAGGTCCCTCTGGATGGCATTCCTTCCCTCCAGCGTATCAACCGAACCACACAGCTTGCTGTCATCGGCAAACTTGCTGAGGGCACACTCAATCCCACTGTCCATGTCACCGACAAAGATGTTGAACAGGACCGGTCCCAACAGCAATCCCTGAGGGACACCACTCGTTACTGGTCTCCAGCTGGACATTGAGCCATTGAGCCCAACTCTTTGTGTGCAGCCATCCAGCCAGTCCTTTATCCACCGAGTGGTGACCTATCAAATTGGTGTCTCTCCAATTTAGAGACAAAGATGTTGTGTGGGACAGTGTCGAACACTTTGCACAAGTCCAGGTAGATGACATCAACTGCTCTACCCCTCTCCATCAGTTCCAAAGCTCCATCATAGAAGACCACCAGATTGGTCAGGCAGGATTTCCCCTTAGTGAAGCCATGCTGGCTGTCATCAGCCGCCTTGTTGTTTTTCATGTGCCTTAGCACGCCTTCCAGGAGAATCCGCTCCAAGATTTTGCCAGGCACAGAGGTGAGGCTGACTGGTCTGTACTTCCCCGGCTCATCCATTTTCGCCTTCTTGAAAATGGGGGTTATATTTCCCTTTTTCCAGTCATTGGGAACTTCACCTGACTGCCATGATTTTTCAAATATGATGGACAGTGGCTTAGCAACTTCATTTACCAGCTCCTTCAGGACCCACCTGTGGATGGATTTCATCAGGTCCCATGGACTTCTGTACATTCATGTTCCTAAGATGGTCTTGAACCAGATCCTCTCCTACAGTGGGCCCAGGGTCTTCATTCTCACAGTCCCTGCATCTGCCTTCCAAGACTTGGGTGGTATGGTCAGAGCATTTTCCAGTGAAGACTGAGGCAAAGAAGTTGTTAAGAACCTCAGCCTTCTCCAAATCCAGGGTAGCCAGTTCTCCCGATAGCTTCTGGAGAGGGCCCACGTTGTCCCTAGCCTGTATTTTATTCGCTACATACCTATGGAATCCCTTCCTGTTATCCTTAACACCCCTAGCCAAGTTTAATTCTAAGTGGGCCTTAACTTTCCTAACCTGATCCCCAGCTTCCCGGACAACATCACTGTATTTTTCCCAGGCCGCCTGTCCTTCCTTCCACCTTTTATAAGCCTCTTTTTTCCCCTCTAAGTTTCTTCAGCAGCTCCTTATCCATACCTAGAGGTCTCCTGGCCCTCCTGCTGCACTTCCTTCTAGTTGGGATGTATCGTTCCCGAGCTTGCAGCAGGTGATCCTTGAATATCAACCAACAGTCTTGGGCCCCTCTGCCCTCTAGGGCTATATCCCGTGGAATCTTACTCAGCAGGTTCCTGAAGAGGCCAAAGTCTGCTCTCTTGAAGTCCAGGGCAGTGAGCTTGCTGCACGCTCTTCTCACTGTCCTGAGGATCTCAAACTCAGCCATCTCATGATCGCTCCAACCAAGGCTGCCCTGGAGCATCACATTTCCAACCAGCCCTTCCCTGTTGGTGAGGATGAGGTCAAGCATGGCACCTCTCCTTGTCGGCTCCTCTATTACTTGCAGGAGGAAGCTGTCTTCCACACAATCGAGGAACCTCCTGGATTGCTTGTGCTGGGCCATACCGTCCCTCCAACAGATATCAGGGTGGTTGAAGTCCCCCATGAGAACAAGGGCCTGCGAACGTGAGCCTGTTCCTATCTGTCTATAGAGTGCTTCATCCACCAAGTCCTCTTGGTCAGGCAGTGTGTAACAAATCCCCACAATAATGTCTCCCATTGCTGTTCTCCCTTTAACCCTGACCCACAAACTCTCTGTTGACTGCTCACCTGTCCCCAGACAGAGTTCCATACTCTCCAGCCTATCCCTAACATAAATAGCAACTCCCCCTCCCCACCTACCGGGCCTGTCTTTCCTAAAGAGCCTGTAACCTTCCATTCCAACACACCAGTCATAGGAACCATCCCACCATGTTTCTGTGATGCCTATGATATCATACCCCTGTGGATGTGCACACATCTCTAATTCCTCTTGTTTGTTCCCCATGCTACAGGTGCTTGTATAGAGGTGTCTGAGCTGAGCTCCAATTGAAGCCAGGTCATCGGCTGGAGCAGCTGGAATATCTCTACTTTGCTCTGACCATTTACTATAGGTTGGGCAGAGAAGAGATTCAGATCAGCCCTCCAGGGAAGGACTTGGGGGTGTTGGTCAATGAAAAAATGAACATGAGCTGGTGGTGTGCGCTTGCAGCCCAGAAAGCCAACTGTATCCTGGGCTGCATCAAAAGGAGTGTGACCAGCAGGTCGAGGAAGGTGATCCTGCCCCTCTACTCTGCTCTTGTGAGACCTCACTTGGAGTATTATGTGCAGTTCTGGTGTCCTCAACATAAAAAGGACATAGAACTGTTGGACCAAGTCCAAAGGAGAGCCACGAGGATGATGAGGGGACTGGAGCGCCTCCCGTATGAAGATAGCCTGAGAAAGTTGGGGCTGTTCAGCCTGGAGAAAAGAAGGCTGTGTAGAGACCTCATAGCAGCCTTCCAGTATCTGAAGGGGCTTATAGGGATGCTGGGGAGGGACTCTTCATGAGAAACTGTAGTGAGAGAACAAGGGGTAATGGGTTCAAACTTCAACAGGGGAAGTTTAGATTGGATATGAGGAAGAAATTCTTTACTGTAAGGGTGGTGAGGCAGTGGAATGGGTTGCCCAGGGAAGTGGTAAATGCTCCAACCCTGGCAGTGTTCATGGGCAGGTTGGACATAGCCTTGGGTGGCATGGTTTAGTGTGAGGCTTCCCTGCCCCTGGCAGGGGGGTTGGAACTAGATGATCTTAAGGTCCTTTCCAACCTAAACCATGATTTTATGAAGAACTGTGTAGGCCACACAAGATGGCCTCAAACAGGGCAGGACTGCCCAAGCATTTCCTGATGGACGAGCACTTAAGATTAGAAATGGAACCCACAGACATGGCAGGACTAGGTTTAGGACCAGAAGAGCACGTCTTTTTCAGATCAGGGCTTTGACTTAATAAAAGATACTTATAAACCAGGTTTAATTAACAGAAAGTGGTATAAGTACATTGTGTGTATAAAAGGTAGCCTTGACTAGTTCTTCTCTCTTATACACGGCTCTAGGAAATGAGTATCTGTGATCAGTAACACCTGCAGTATTAGCGCTACAGCACTGGTATGTTGTAGAAGAGGCTTATCTTCCTACACTAAGAAGAGCCACTGCTTTATCATTAAGTTTCTGATTTAGTATTCAGTAAACTATGCCATAAAAGGGAAAGTAAATAAACCTGTCCGAAGTGAAAAGCCCTTTAAGTTGCTTTGCATCTTGTTTCATTTCTACCTCAGATTACTTGAGATTAAATCCTATCAGGGATGGCAGAGAGGAATAGCTCATAAGTCTGATCATCAGCAATAATACCAACTTTGTGCTCAAACAAGGATGCTCAGCATCCAGTGTCAATGCAAGTAAGTCATCCAGCTGTCTTAGCAACCAGATGAACTTCTCTGTTAGAACTTACTTCTGGCACTATTTGGTCACACTGCACACATATGGGATGTAGCTCAACCCTGCAGTTTCTCAGGTGTGAGAGGAAACTGTATCCTGATAATTACATAGTTGTGATGTAATTATTGCTAAGGATTTCTTTGTTCATCTTAGGTTACAAATTGATGCTTCCTCTAATTTTCCTTACTGTTTATAGAGGAAGAACGAATCCATTCTCTCCTTACCGTACGGATGTGTAATTCCCCTTAACCTAACAGGAACCAAAAAGGAATTGAACCCTGGAGAGGACTGGTAAGGAAGAGATGAATGAATAATAGGCCCCCTTATAAAAGCACTAATGTGGATGTGTGAGGTGGTTTTCAGCTCTGACCTCCTGCTAACAGACATAGACTACAGGCATGGAGTTCAAATATGAAATAACTGAATACAGAACCATGCACATTCAGGCAAGGAATGTCCTTGATTTGGCCCCATCTTTCAAACCAGTAAGAAGGACTTGCAGCCAGAGCAAAATTAAAGATAGATCAGTTTAATTTGCTTGCTTTTTGAAACTCTTCCAATCTATCTGAGGTGGTGGGAGAAGGCTGTTGTAATTAAATATTATAGAATCATAGAATCATAGAATAGTTAGGGCTGGAAAGCACCTTAAGATCATCTAGTTCCAACCCCCCTGCCAGGGGCAGGGACACCTCCCACTAAACCATGCCACCCAAGGTTATGTCCAACCTGGCCTTGAACACCACCAGCGATGGAGCATTCACAACTTCCCTGGGCAACCCATTCCAGTGCCTCACCACACTGACAGGAAAGAATTTCTTCCTCATATCCAATCTAAACTTCCCCTGTTGAAGTTTGAACCCGTTACCCCTTGTCCTCTCACTACAGTCCCTCATGAAGAGTCCATCCCCAGCATCCCTATAGGCCCCCTTCAGATACTGGAAGGCTGCTATGAGGTCTCCACACAGCCTTCTTTTCTCCAGGCTGAACAGCCCCAACTTTCTCAGCCTGTCTTCATACGGGAGGTGCTCCAGTCCCCTCATCATCCTCGTGGCTCTCCTCTGGACTTGTTCCAACAGTTCCATGTCCTTTTTATGTTGAGGACACCAGAACTGCACACAATACTCCAAGTGAGGTCTCAGGAGAGCAGAGTAGAGGGGCAGGATCACCTCCCTCAACCTGCTGGTCACGTTCCTCTTGATGCAGCCCAGGATACAGGTGGCTTTCTGGGCTGCGAGCGTACACTGCCAGCTCATGTTCATTTTTTCATCAACCAACACCCCCAAGTCCTTCTCTGCAGGACTGCTCTGAATCTTCATTCTCCCCAACCTGTAGCTGTGCCTGGGATTGCTTCCACCCAGGTGTAGGACCTTGCACTTGGCATGGTTAAACTTCATGAGATTGGCATCAGCCCACCTCACAAGCGTGTCAAGGTCCCTCTGGATGGCATTCCTTCCCTCCAGCGTATCAACCAAACCACACAGTTTGGTGTCATCGGCAATCTTGCTGAGGGCACACTCAATCCCACTGTCCATGTCACTGACAAAGATATTGAACAAGACCAGTCCCAACAGCGACCCCTGAGGGACACCACTCGTTACTGGTCTCCAGATGGACTTTATGACAGAGTGCCAAGTAATTTTTTCTGAGAAGAGGATGTTCTGACTTAACGGTTTTGGACAATGTAAGGTGAAAGTAGCCTTTTCCCACTACAGTTTTTTTGGGTCTGTAGACACTAGGTACCACTATGAGCTTTGCTGTTTCTCTACCACAGGCATCATCCGTTCTCTTTAAACTGTGCAATCATCCTAAATTTCATTTTCTGTAGGTAAGTAATTAAGTAAAGAATGAGAAAGGAAAGGTAATAGTCTGAAGCATCTCCATTGCAGATGGATGTGAAGGAACTGGGGAGTGTTCCGCAGAAGGCTACCACAATGCTCAGAGACCTTGGAGCAGAGTCATCAAGGTATATTGAGGCATCTTGGCTTGTTTAGGAAATGAAGAGAATTAATAGTCTACAACTACCTGAAGGATAATTACAAACATAACAGATCCACATTCTCCTCAGAAGCATCAGATTATACTGCTGTACTGGAGCCAGAGCCACAGAGTGTCGCCTGGGACATTGAGAAAAGATTTCCTGTAAAGGTAGTGCAGCACTGGAACAGATGAATACCCGATTTAGGCAGTTTTCAGGACTCAGCTATTCAAAGTTAAGGCTGACCTAATGATGTGCTGGCAGTACTTCTGTGAGGAAGTGGGTAGACTAGACAACTTCTACAGCTGCTTCAATCACAATATCTATTGTTCTGTAATTCTTTACAGTCAGTAGTCAGTGGATTTGACAAGGGTATTTCCCAAAGTTCACTGCCCAGATAGATTCATATCCTAGCACAGACTTGCATCATTGCATGCCTGACAGACAGTTTTCCTCTGAATTATGGTGAGCAGCATTACAGTTGGATTTTCTCATGCCCAGCAACATGATCCTAATTTATTTTGTGGGCTAATGGTTGACTACTGATCATGCTTAGGTACAGCCTGAGTTTGAGATGTGTGCCCATTGGGAGCAATGCTGTGATCACTTGCACAATAAACCTCTTTTCTTGAATTGGTCTTCAGTCAGAGAGCACCTCACCAAGCAGTAACATGGGATTTTAAAGGCTTACACTTTATCCCAGTCTTGAGAGTAAGCTCAGATCTGTTCTTGATGGTCAGAGATACCTTTCGGATTTTCTCCTTGGTACTGAGAAGCTATAAAGACATTTTCAGAGGTGTTCGGCCACAATGAAGAGATGTTGCCCCAAAAATCCTGAAGCAAAAGGCCAATAGGCTTCAAATAACATTTTGTCATCTAAAACATCTCTGGAAGCCCATGCCTATATCCAAGATATATGTACCATACCTATGAGCCAAAATGGTCTTATTCAGGTAGCAGGAATACAAGAATCATTCGTTTGCTCTAACAGCTAAAAAGGTAACACTATGTCCTCTTTTTACCAGTCTAGTCTCTATCACAGAGTAGTATCCTTTGAGAATCCTGGCTATGTACACAGAATGATGACAAACAGCCATCTCCAAATCTGGTAACAGCCAGATCACAGCCCACATTTCAGTTAGTGATTCTTTAGCTGAAAAGGCTGAATGGTACCAAGGAAAAACCCAAACCCAAAATGTTGCATTTCTGCAAAGAATGCAGTGGGTTTACTCCACTGTTTATGACTAATGAATCACAAGGGCTCAGAGAACCACTAGTTAATTTGTAATAATATGTGTGAATCACAAGAGGGACAGCCTTGTGGTTAAGGCTGGACTGACATTCAGGATGTCTGGGTCCAATTCCAAGCCCAGCATAGATTTTCCTTTGTAAGCATTGGCAGGCTGCTTAACCTCTCATCCTCAGTTCCTTGCCTATAAATTTTTTCCTTTCTTTGACTTTCTGGCTGTCTGAGCTGTTTTAGTTCTGAAGTATTTCTGTAGTTTCTGACATCCAGGAAAGTACTGAGCAACATGCATGATGTAACAGATTGAGCTGCAAGTATCTCTAAAACTGCCTAAAGGCTGGATAGGTTCACTTTAGCCAGCTAACAAACATGTATTTGAAGAAACTAGCCTGGACAAGTGAATGGTTAGCAAACACAGAGACTACCTTCAAAAGTAATTGTTTATAATGAATTCTGTTAAATGCCAGCTGCTACTATTACCATTGAAACCAGCATCAGCATAGACATCCTTACTACCGTTTCATGCAAACCCATTTAAAGTGATGGTGTGGGTTTCCATTGGTATTTACATTATGGGCACCGTAGCAAAAAACACCATGAATTTATGTTTTTTTCTGACCACCAAACAGGCATTTTATGTTTCCAATTTAAATATATTCTTTACAAATTGCAACATTCAAATGCTTATCGCTGATGTCTCCCAGGGCTCATACCTCCATCTTTCAACATAGAAAATAGTTCTAAAATTGAGCTTCCCTCTGATTAGGTTGCTTTCTAGCCTGAAATTTTCAGAGATTGATTGAACTGTCAAGAGGAGACAAAAAAAAAATGTGGACATCATTATCTCTATCTGACTGCCTAATTTCAGAAGAGCTTTCTTGGCACCGGTAAGTCTAAATTGAAAGAAATAAAATCAAATATAAGCAGGTAACACTGTATTCTCTTGGTTCTTTGGACCCAAGACTGGAAACACGGATCCAGGGTATTAGAACTAAAAAATTGTTAAAAAAAACCATTTTTTATTTATAAATCATTTTTTGTTATACTGGAGGAGTTTTACATCCTTACAGACATGTTAAAAGCTGTCCTCAAAAAGTAAAACACCAGTACAACAACACAAGGGAGATTTAACTTGTAAATAATGCCAGACTCATATGGGTGAACAGAGAAGGTGAATGTCTACAGAAGTGTATACAAAGATGCCAAGCAAAAAAGACTGACAAAAAAAAGCATCTGGTTTCCTATCAGAAATGCTATAATCAGGGTAAAATACATTATATGGGGCATATGAGCTTTCACTTCAAGCTGGATGCCCACTACATCCAGCAATGCAGTCAAGTGAACCCTCTTTTTCCCTCAGTGAAAACAATCTTTCATTCTTAACTAGGTGAAGCCATAGGACAGACTTAGTGGGACAGTGTCTGTTCTGTGAAACAGTGTGACCTGGAAAGGTTTTGAACAGTACAGAAGGACAGCAGGACCAGAGAAACCAGTGCAGTTTTTCTCTCTACATAAGATAATAACTTACTGGCAAATAGTTGCATATGCTTTAGCTCTTCCTGCGACAGTGCACACAACACTGTGCTGTGCACTTGTCCCAGCACTAGTCATTGTGCCCAGCAAATTGTGTCTCTTTGTTATATTCAACTCTGAATGCAGTACTGCTGTGGAATTCAGGCATCTGCTTTACATATAGCTCTGCCTATCTAGTTATAAACCACAAATCCTGAGGGAGAAATGAGCAAACCAGAGGGAAGTTTGTCAAGAACAGTGGTAGGAAGTGATGGACTCAATGGGTTTCTTAAAACTTGCTGTAGGGGGATGAGGAAAGTTTATGGAGCCTCAGGCCATTACCCCAGGACTGCCAAGACCATCACTAAACCGTGTTACTGAGGGCCTTATCTACACAGTTTTTGAACACTTCACTGTGCTTCCCTTTGTTTAGTTATATTCAGAAATGAAGTAGATTCTCAGAGCAAAGAATCAGTGTAAAGAGAAGCTAAAGTTGTATAACCCTCCTGCATGATTCTAGGCTGGCAGCAAAATGGTATAGCTGGATTTCTAAGGCTCTAACAAACACCAGATGAATCTCCCACCTCAGAACATGCGAAAACAAGAACTGATGGGCTCGTCTGAGAGCTCAGCCTCCTTGCTGCCATATGGTGAATCTAACGACTTACCAAAATAGCACATTGTTGAAGAAAGGGAAGACAATAAAAATAAACAGAATAACGTACTGTAAGAACAATGTAGTGTAAGGGCTAGATTCATCCATTATCCCTTTCCTATAACACAACCTTCACTTCAGGCCCTCAGGTTTTGGTGAAGCAGCTGCTAGTGCTGCTGTGGATACAACTGTCAGCAGTTTCTGCTGGCCTGAAACTGTCACAGCATATCCAAGCCACTTCCACCAGTCACTCTTAGCCCATTAACCATGCCTACTGCTACTGCTTTACTGCAGCTGGCCACCCACACCAACTTCAACAGCCGCTTCTGTCCTTCAGTGTCACTGTGTTTTAACAGGAACATGCACAGCTTAGAGACACATACAGACTCCTTTCTGTCCAAAGAAAGGCTTTTTAGACAACATATTCTAATCCATCTTTTAGACTGGTTTTTCACCACCCGAGAATACCAGCTATTGCCTAAAATGAGGGGGTTCCAACTCTTCCTGTGCACATTTAGGTACCACTGTTTTGCCCAGCTTATAATACATAATTAAAAGCTATAATATCCCTTATCTTTATATTAGAACCTTTTTTTTTAACTACTCTCATGATAAAACCTAATGTGCCAACTGAACAAACTCATGGCTGCCAATCAGTCCCTTTCAATTGCTTCCCAAGATGATGAGGGGACACTGTCCCTGCCAGATCCCTCTGTTGTCAGCAGGTAGAGGTCCCCATCCCCTTAAAACTTCATCTATCCAGTTCACGAATGGTAACCTGCTTCAGCAGTCAAAAGGTGGCTGTTGCTGGTATTGCTTACAATGTCTGTAACACAAAGTAAACTTCTGTTAATTTGCATCATGAAAATAATGTACTAGCTTTTGTAAACCACTCACCAAGGCTGGCTTCAAGCATGAGACCTTACTCCTGTTATTCCTAAGCTGACAATTTTTGTTCCCCTCTTGATTTTAAGTGTGATTTCTCAGATATCAGAATGTCATAGAAGATAAACAATACAGTATAGGACCAAGACAGGGAAGCCTCACCCATAAGCAGGCATCAGAAATTAGCCTCTGTCAAAGCTGCATTGTTCTGACTTGGACTCTGAAGTACATTGTGGCAGCCTGGTCAGGGGCAGGCCCTCATCCTGCCTTGAATGTAAACATGCATGAGGCTTCTTTTACCACATGTTTCGGGAAGCATCAACAGCTCTTGGCAAGCAAGAGAAAAGAGGTGACTGAGAGGCTGCTGGCATGCTCCTTTGGCTGATGTCATCTTAAAGCCTGACTAGAACTCTGGGTGCACACACTTAGTCACACATACACACAGCTACCAGTCACCAAACTTTTGTTATGGCTCAAAAAATTAATTAGTTATTTTTGGCTTCAGAGTTCTCCTTCCCTCCCTCCCTCCCAGACTCGCTACATTGCCTTCTGGTTCTATCTGGCAAGGCAGCCGCTCCCTCTAGAGCACCCAACATCCAAACACCAGGATAAATCTGTCAGGGAGCAGCAAGAACAAGGCTGCACCTTAAAGGAAGGGGAGCCAGAAGCCAAGGGGGAGCCTTGCCAGCCGTATCTCAGTCCCACAGTGCCAGAGCAAGGTGAGCAGGACAGACCCAGAGGTGATGGCAAGGTCCAACCAAAAGTTCAGGTCAAAATGCAGTATAATGGTCATAAGACAGGTCTGAGGTCAAGCCAGGAAACCAGTCAGTAGGTCAGGAATAGAATCAAGTCCAGCAATCATCAGGGAGGTCCATAGTGACAAAAATCAATCCAGGAAGCCAATCCATAGGTTGAGGTCCAACTCAATGGGCTTCATAGCCAGGCAGGAGTAGGAAACCTATACTCCTCCAGTATAACTCATGAAAGAAGTGAATGCCCATGACTGAGCTTAAATAGAGCTCCTGGGCCTATGGTGTGAGCCACAGGTGAGGCATCAGGGTCATTAAGGCCATTAATGAGCTCAGTGCTTTGACAAAACTAGAGGCTCTATGTAGTCTGGGATCATTTGGTATTTGCATATTGCCTTCTAGGTGTTGACTCCTTACCCACATGGTAACTGACATCTCTCATTCAACATGATACACCCTTCTTCTAATCATACCTCTGTCCATCCCTCACTGAGAGGATTATTTTGCCTCCAAATCCAGCTGTAGAGATCCCATTGGCTTCATTCTCTGTGATTTTCCAGTCTTTGTGACCCACATTAGACACACTAATGCTCTGGACTAAGTTGCTGGTTTGTGTAACTGAGACAGGTTTCTCCCCAGTGTAGGCTCAAAGGAGATACACCTGAATTTATGTCATGATGCAGTTATATATCTTACTGCATTACATTTTTGTGTGTGTGTCTCCTGTGCAGGATATATCAGCTAATAAACTGAGGAACATGATCAGGCTGAAAACTCTGGGTTTCTTTGGAAATGCCAGAATAAGGGTTAATTGTGCAACTTTATTTACTTCCCTTATGCATATGTGTCAATCCTTGATTACTGGATCACATACTGTTGGTTTTGGGGTCGGTTTTGTTTTTTCACAAGATTTCTGCATCATTTAATACCCAGTTCTGACTGAATAAGCTTTTACCTCCTCACAATTTTTTCACAGTATTCAAATGCTGTCCTGAGGTGAGAATTACTCTTTTACCCATGGCCATTTCAGTGGTTCTCATCACTGAAGATTCACAAATGATAATCAGTATACATTCAAAACATCATTTCCAGCTAAAGGGAGATTATCAGCCCCATTTTATACGTGGAAAGTTGAGCTAGTAAGAGATTAATTTCAAAAGTATGTACTACATTTGAGTGTCTTAAGTGAGATACCTTAGACCTTGTTATTTCTGTCTGTGTAGCCTTATTTAGCATTTTATATAATCATAGAGAAGTTTCCACTGACTTCAGCTGCAGCTATGGCCGCCTGGCACTTGGATTAGTAAAGATAAGGGCTGTTAGGTCACAGAGTCTGACTTCCTGTACTTTACAGACCTATATACACATTTCACTCAGTTTTCCCTGTAATTAGTCCAATAATTCAGGATTATCCAAAGTGTAAATCAAGTAGTGTAGGAAGGCAGCTAGTCTCGATTTGAAGACCTCAAAAGATAATGGGCTGGTGATTTGCTTGGGTCCACTTTTGGGGGGTGATTAATTACTCTCACTGTTAAATCTTTATGCCAAATTCCTCATATGAATCTGCCCAGTTTCTGCTCACAGACAGAGGTTCTTACTTTACTTTTCTACACTGGATTAAAGAGTCTTTTTACAGCTGCTATTTACTCCTCAGGAACATATTTTTAACCTGTGTTCAAGACACATGTCAAGAAGTTTGCAGGCAGCTCACTGATAGACAGTTTGTTCAGCTCTTAAATAATTTCAATTGCTCTTTTCCGTGCCAATTTTTAAGTCTTTCTTCTTCTTTTATATATGTGAGCACCAGTCCAAGATGTCATTCTCAGGAATTAATTGCAGCAGAATTTTCAAGTCGGTTTCCAGTGTTTGAAACTAGGAGTGCCAAAAATTGAGGGACGCAACATTAATTCCTACAGAGAAGTGTGATTTAAAGGATGTTCTCAGAATTTCACTTGGATTTTTTAGCACGATTAGAGAGAGAATCCAGTTCACTAAGATGCCTTTCAGCTGCCTTAATCATCAAAGTGCCCTTTCTTTTTCCGCTACACCCTGAATCATAATTTATGCATTTTCCAACTTTTGGAAGAAATGAAGCAGGGGTCCTGCAAACAACCTCCTCCTGAAGTCCGGATTTAGCCTCAGAGCAGATCTACCTGGTGGACCCTTCTGAAGGGGAACAGTGGAAAAAATAACTCACAGTCACGTAATTAAAGTCTGATTCATAATACTTATGCACAAGGAAGGAAAATGAAGGCTGTTTCCTAAAGTTTGGGTGCTTAACTTTTTGACCTTAATAAGGTTCTTTTTAAATGCTATATGGGGATGGTGGTTCCTAGGCTTACCACAAAGTAAACTGGAAAAAAATCCCTCTGTCAGCTGTATATTGGCACACGCATGACTCACCAAGGTTGGCACTCTGACCTGCACTTCATGAAGAGCAGGCATGCGTTTGCCTTCATCACTTGTGGCCATACGGATATCTTCCCAAATATTTCCTATTAGGAGAGAACTGATAACACTCAGGACATTTAAAATCTACCCTGGGCTCTGAAAGGAAAAGGTCACAGTGGAGACAGGCTTTCCTTTCCCGTTCCCTCCAGTTCATCTATCTTAATGCTGTGTCTGTCCTATCCTGGCTTGTTAGGCAAGTCACATTCTCCTCTTGCTGTTGGTTTTAATATCTGTCCTATTCTTCCCTGCCCTGATCATTTTGCCCACTGAGTCCCAGTGTTTGTCACCTGCATCACTGGGCTTGCCTCTCCGGTGCTTTTATCCCTGGCTCTCTGTCCATGCTCTCTTCCCCTCCCTGCCAATACTCTGCCTTTCTGCTTATTTCTTCTTTCA
Organism: Ara ararauna; assembly: GCA_028858755.1. Classification (NCBI taxonomy): domain Eukaryota; kingdom Metazoa; phylum Chordata; class Aves; order Psittaciformes; family Psittacidae; genus Ara; species Ara ararauna. The sequence goes on along the minus strand of CM054376.1, from coordinate 91,092,296 downwards.
GACTCCCTTCCCAGACACTTGGTTCATTCACAGCGTAACCCTTTATTTCAGATTCTCCCTCCAGCACATCCCAGTTCTGTTTGCACCTTGATCCCTGTGAGATATCTGCCTTCCATATGATACTTCTCCACACCCTGCTCTTCCTTGGTCCATAGCTCCTTGCCCAGCCACTCCTTACCTTCCTCATTGCTGCACATCAGATTACATCTGTTCTGTCTCTCCACACGGATTTTTTGTCCCCATATATTCTGCTTTTGGCTCCTATCCTTATTCTTACCAGTCAGACCTTTACTTCTAGTTTCTCTCTTCCACAGCAGTCTTCAATCCCACTGTCACTGCCTGATTTTCCATTGCTCCCTGTCTAAATCCAGTCTTTCTTCCCAGGGCTGGTTCTTCTTTTTTTTCTGTTTGAGACACAGCTTTCACATGCAGCATGTATTCCTGACACTGGCCCAGCACAGATAGTGTAGTATGCACACAGAGAGGGACAGATATGCAAAAACATCACCATGCAGGACCACATCCCATCAGCTTCTAATGACCATAAACAGGTATTTGTCCGCATGACAACACATACTATGTTGTAAACATAAGGTAGTTTATTTGCCTTCTACTGAAGATTAGATTGCCATGAATTACTCCTCCCCCATTTTTACAGAGTAAGAATGAATAGGAATAATTGTTACATATCAGTTCACACAAAGTAATTTGCTTCCCTAGATTTGTTTGTTCATGTTTCCACACCCACAGACTCCCTTGTTTCAGTTCAGTACCTATAGCACCTGAGACTTGCAATTGCAGGGGAAGATCTTGGTAAGCCTCTGCACTTCAGCAACCTGCTCAGTGCACGCTGATGCTTTGAAGGGTTTGAGGTAGATCTTTGGCAACACTGCGCTTAGCAGGTGCTAACTGCAGGTACCAGAACTTTGAAACTTGACCAGATTTGGCCAAATTTTCATTAGGATGAAGAAATCAAAGGACTGGTGCATTTCATTGGCTTTTTTCATAGCTCAAGCTGTCAGTTTCCTAAAGAAGCAGTAAGAGGTGTTCTCCACCATGAGCAAACCAACAACTCTTCCTTTGCTTGTGTGTGTGAATGTATATGTGTAAGGGTTATTTAGCCTCCTGGTTTACCTGCAATTCTTCATATATTCTTCTTAAGGGAGGCACTCAGAGTGGAATATTCCAGCCTTGAATGGTCACCAGACAGGAAATTTGTCAAAAGACAAACCAGTATGTTTTAAGTTGTAGGCAGCCCGAATATCATCACTCCTCTGACAATGCTGCAGTGTTACAAACCACTGTGATCAGCCCAGAGACCTGATCGCATGTCTGCATGGAAATGAAACCAGCTCATAGGAGATATTGTTAAACACTTATATCATTCAAAGTGCGTGTGTATATACATATATATATGTACGTAGTGCAGTCTGCTGGAAAAATCAAATAGTAACTGCATCCATAAAGTCACCAACAGAAACACTTGTGATCTTAATAATAATAATAATAATAATAATAATAATAACAACAACAACTGTTTCATGCCTGAGTATGAAACATTCTGCATATATGATGCAAGCCCAGGACTGTTTTTAAGCATGCAGTTAGACAGACTAATATGTATTAGCGTAGCATAAAGCTGGGCTGAGTGATAGGAAACATGTTTCTTGGTACTTGTGGTTGCACAAGGGTATAAAAAGAGTCCTGACATTCTATAGGTCTCTGGGCAATTCTGCTATTGATGTGTTGTGAGTCACTGCAAACAGACCATAGTAAGTTTCTGAATCACTTCCTGCTAGAGGGGTTCCTCCACTTCTTCCAGAGGTTGTATGCTGGGGAGGAATTCAGTGGGCTAAAACCCTGGAGACCCATTCTAAATACTTTCCCTTTCCCTTCCTTTCTGTGTAGCTGAATGACTCAGAAAGGGGATGACACCTTGAAACACTGTCCCTATTCCCTTACTGGGATGGGACAACCCTATGGGGACTCCAGAAGGAAATTTAATTATATGCTTTATTTTAAGGACATCCCTTTAGTTTTGCTTTGATTTAATTTTTGCTGTTGGCATTTTGAGGTTTATAGGGTTTGGGTCAGGGAAGGGGTTTGGAAGTTAGAAGCTATGCTGTGATAAAATAAAGGATGTTTCATCTATTTTCAATGCAATTACAGTGCTTTGTCTCTCTGCCCCAAAAGCGTTAAGGCCCAGATCACAGAAATCGTCAGTAGATATGTAAGTACATCCAAGGCCTGATTAACTTTACAGTTATTAATGCTTGTAACTAGCTGCATTGAGATTCCTGGAACATTCACAGGTGCTTCTCTTACATCCGCACTGTTGATTTGTTGGTGTCCTGATAACACAGGAGACTGCAATCCTAGCAGAAGATAGCAGGTAGACCACTACAAAATTAAAACTCTTGTGTGATTTGGAATTTCCCGATAGTACTGCTCTGCATAAAAAGTAATGTCAATAGAACTTTTTAATGCATTTTCAAGGAGAAAAACATCTGTGTTTAAGGGAAATGAAGTATTCTGCTACTATTTAAAATGCTCCTGGTTTCATTTGACATTTCCACTAGAAAAAGCTGTCTTAATGACATTTTTTTCACAAAAAGATAAGCCATTGTGAATCGCAGAAACCTTGCATTTCAAGTACTTTTCGGTTTGTTTTTCACAGGCTATACTGGACTGATACATGATCTTTTGGCAAATCTGTATTGTGATGAAAGTACAATCAGTTTCTGAGTAATTGCAAAATTATTCTGACTTCAAGAGATGCTTATCCTGAATGCCAGCTGATGCAGTACTTTCTTACTTAACAGCAGTAAACAGTATTCCTGAATACTGAGCTGCGCCTGATGTTCAGAAATCATTTAGAGCGATCATATCTGAAGAAGGTGTGTTTCACTGGGGTCTGATTTCCTCTTGTCCATCCATGTATAACATGTGCCTATGATTGAGGTAGTTGCTGTTGCCTCTTACTTTTAGAAAGCCCCTTAAATGTACAGTTCTCCATATGCATCTTTGCCAGCAAAAAGTAATATAGAATGCCAGATACACGTGTGCAGTTACAGCACACTAACTAACATTGTCTGTTTCTGTGCCCTGTATGTAACACTATAGGGTACAGTAGCGTTGCGTGGACCTTCCCAAGATCCCCATCAGTGCAAAAAGAGCAGCAAGGTTACTGATGGGCACTTCTGAGTTTGTTATTTCTATTGCCATAATCTAGGATCCAGCTGCCTCAGCCAGCTCATCCGCTGCCTGAGATCTTCCTGAGCAAAATAACTGGCCTTGTGATCTTCATCTCTCTGTCACTTTCCGAAACTGGAGAAGTTGACTATGTTTTTAGAGGCTAAATGTCCATTTGTTACAACCTCATGAATTCAAGACTGCCATTTCAGATCTCACTGCTGTTTGCAGCTGTAAGAGTGGATGGTTCCAGGACCTTAGTTCTTAAAGGTTTGGTTTATGCCATCTGTTTCTTTGTAGATGTGTCTGCCTTTGGTGTCATCAGTTTTTAATACTGTAGGCATTCTTACTTCTTCAGACTTTTGCTGAAGGAAACTTTTGTAGCTGGCAAATCACTCATATTCTGTACAATCCTGTAATATAGCAATGCTAAATGCAGGTATCAGTTAATCTCCGCACTCTTTTCAGTTGGTGGTTTCATATTTTGATATTGCTTTCTACCAACCTGTTGCAGTGAGTGCAAATCTGAGCTGGTAATAAAATGTCTCGTACTGTGTTCACCACAGACTGCTTAAACTCAGATCCACTAAACTGTGGTTTAGTGTGTTAACCATTAAACTGTGTTAGTCATTAGCTATGTCAGACAACTAGAGCTAGCAAAAACGGAGGTGATCACCTTTATGACTGCCTAATAAGACTGCCTCTGAAATAAATACCTCATTTCTCCAACATAAAGAAATCAGCTGACCAACTGCTCCTAGACCATGGGAGATTTCACTTGTCTGGCCTGTACTTTCAGTATATGTGACAAGCCTTAACAGGTTCTCTTTCCCTTGGAAGATATCCTCAAACCCTTTTTCAATTGTTTTGATCTTCTGCCTCTTTGGTGAATTACCTCTTTAATGAGATGAAGGGAGTGGCATGTTTTTATTCATGGATAATTTTTTTCCCTTGGTGTGATTATAAAGTGTACTTCTTCCAATTTGCTAATTACCCATGAGTTTAGTCACAACTCTAATAGGAATTAGCTCACCACAGTAAGTCCTGAGCTTCACCTAGTTATGGTCAATTGCCTATGGTTTTGCTTTCAATGCTAACATGCTCATTCCTGGCAACACTTCAGCTTGCACCAACATCTATGTTGAACTCACAGGCATTTCATTTGCTTTCAGGATGATAGTGCTTTAATCCTCTGCAGCACTGCTCACCGGTCCCATGAAAAGTCATCTGAGGACATGGTGCTATTGTCCTCTTTGTCCATGCTGGCGACTCTCTTGGAAAGTGATAGAAATTACTATGGCTTGTGAAGATTTTTCCAAATACCAGCCGGTGTCCTGACTTGTGTTGTTTGCAGATCTGTGTGCTGCTTTATGGGGATGCTCAGTATACCATTCTGCTGCCAGTGTCTTGTCTTGTAACAGCCTACATCCTCTGTTGCATGATAGCACTGTCTTATGGAGGTTTTAGTCTGAATTAGGTAACTTTCTTTGACAAATTTTCCTCCAATAGATAATGACTGCTGTTTCTCAGGTTCCAGGCATGTTTGCTCTCTTTCTAGAGGCTCAGCTCCTCAAAATCAAGAAGCTTGGCTCTTCAATCCCTTAACAGCCCCTAATTCTGCTGTATTTTTGCCTGGTTATTGTACTGTTTAATGGCATATGGTTCATGCGTTTCACTGTTCTATGAAAGCCAGTATTCTTCAAATTCCTGTGATACAGCATCCTGGTGAGCCTCCGATGTCAGGCTTAATTCAAAACTATTAGAAGCATCCAGTACTTCAGCATCAGCTATTATCCAAAATAAAACCACCTCCGACTGTTGTAGAAGCATTCAGCTGAAGAGTCCCTTTGCATGATTTCCCACAGAGGCCCACATTCTAGCAGTGGAGGCCAGAAAGACACAGTGTCCACACTTCCATGCAAACACCGCAGATTATTGCCCAACACCTTAGAGCAAACCAGTTTCCTTCTTTTCCTTGGACCCCACTATCTGTTGGCAGACAACAAAGCCCTGCTTAAACTGTCTCCAATTATTCTCCATACTCCCAAGAGCACCAGGTCCTGTGGGGTGAGGACTTCAGTGACTACGTTCTTCCAGTCAGGGCATTTTCTTACGGTTCTTTACCTATGGACACCAGGGTGTTGCTCAGAATCAATTTAATTCAAGGGCTAGGATTCACCTAACTAAATGTAGACATGTATTGTGTAGATGGGTATTTTGTAGGTGAGTATATTTGACCTGGTCACCAGCATCAGTCTTTGTCATCAGTGGGGAGAAATACAGGCATTACAGGCACTGGGGAGTAACGCTCTCAGCCTGAGGTACGTGTCTGGACAAATCAGGCTCTGAAACTTCCAATTTCTCTCACTGATTTTAAGGTTTGTCCAGACTGGCTGCTGCAGATGTAAAAGTGAGATTCACAGGAGTCTGATGTTAGGTGAGTGTCTCACTGAAGGAGTGTGACAGAGGTCTGCTTTATTCAGTCTCTCATTGCCAACTCTTCAGCAGCAAGTAACACAAACCTGGGCACAGGAATCAGATCTATCTAGACCTTATGAAGGTCTTCAAGCTTTGATCATGGAAGAAACATAGTTTCTTCTGGAAAAGGATGCAGTGGCTGGAAGGATGCAGCCATCAGGTTCCAGTTTGCTCAGTTTCTGACTCAAAGTGCCATCGTGGACATAATGCTGGGTGTATCAAATACTGACATTTTCCTCACAGACAAAAAAATGCATAAAAATGCCCAGTAAAAAACAATGCAGGGTTTGTGTCATACTGGTAGCAATGTCACGGAAGAGAGTGTTGTGCCTTTTCAGCTCTGTAGACAAAAAACGGGTCTGCCAAATGTTCTAGTTTTACTTTAACTGTGGGAAATGCGATGCAGAAGAGACTCCAAGATAGTAAAGGCTGATCTACATACAAAATATGCTCCGAGTAGACTTGCAGTTGCTCGCATGTGCTCAGGGCTGACCGGGAGATACATAATCTTTCTAGCATATCGCTGAGCTCCAGCTGGTATATTCTCATCTGCAGAGGTAGTTGCCTCAGGCTTAGTACTCTGCTGTCAGGGGTGGTGATGTTACTGTGATGTGGGAGGGGTATAGCATGCAGACATGCAGCTGCGCTTGCATCGTGTATTGCCAAGAGTGATTACCACAAAAGCTGTTGCTTTTTGACCTTCCCTGTGAGTCTGTGCTGACCAGAGCTACATGGCCCCTGGCTGGTAAGCAGGCCTTGCAAAATAATCTCTTGTTTGCCTGTGAGCACCATCCCCATTGATGAGTTTCCAGCTGGCTTATATTGATTTAGTTTAATTCAATGCAAGTGTTTTGCATGTAGAAAAGGCTCCATCAATGTTCCCATGAGGTCTAAATCAGTTCCTCTGTCTCTCTTTCTCTTTAAATCCTATTGTCACTCATATGTAGCTTTCCTACACTCAGTACATGCCTATTCCTGGGGGGAGCAATTGCCAGGAGCTTAATTTTAGAGAAGAACGCTCACCCTGCTCTCTGGGAATGAAGCCTGGTGTAGCCAACTTCAAAGACTACACAGATTTGTTGTTGAGCTTAGAAAGCATCTTCCCCTTTACTGGGATTTGCTATTGTATCTCTTTTGCTCTCATCTTCTCTTTCAGGGCATGAGAGGCCTCAGGTGCTTTCCAAACTCCTTCCATCTTTGGACCCTTTCAAATGCACTTACTCAGTGCTCTACCTCTTGCTCTGAACATCACTGAGCTAACTGAGAATGCGGTGGATTTGATGGGATCTGTGCTTAAAGAATCCGTCATTTGGCTCTTCTGTTTACACAGAGCTCTGGCACTCAGAAAGCACAGACCTAAAAGAAGAGTTATTTTTAACTCCAATAATCACAGGAGAGAGTTCTTTGCCTTCAATTCACATCACAATTTTAATCCTAAAGAAGGACTTCACACCAAAGATAATAAAGGGATGAACTATTTTTCCTGTGTGTCTGTTGTTTTTCTGACAGACATATGCATTTGTTTATTTTTAGATTATAAAATGCAATTATCATGTTCTCTGAAGTACACATGTAAAATTAAAAACATGTCGAGTCAACTTGCTGCTTAATTTAGGTTAATTAAACTATTCAATGGGAGGGATGTTCCTGGTTAGGTTGCTTCAGTGGGATCTGGATTTTATTCTTGGCTCTGCCACAGATTGCCTGTTTGATTCATGGCAAGCCACTTAATCTCCCAGTTTCCAGTTCTTCATTCCCAAAATGAAGATGATTCTCCGTCATCTTGTCTGCTTTGACTGTAAAGGCTTGAAGCAGGGTACATTTTGCACACCATTCAACATAGTATATTCTAAGTTTCATTTATAATCATACATACTGATAATGTCATTTTGTCTCCAAGAAAAAACCACCACTGCAAGTCCTTCCCAATGCATGGGTTTACAAATATACTTTCCACCACACCCAGACAGGCAGAAAGTCAGAGGTCTGCCAGATCCTGCTCAAAATCGAGTTTTCATCAATGGGAATATGCTGATCTCAGGTTTCCAAACCCTAGGCTTTTATTCTGGAAGTCAAGAACTCACCTTCAAGAAGATCTCAGTTCTTTCATTGCATTCTTAAACTTCGCCTAGGCTAAGGAGTGTGTGAAATCTCATCAGGAGTTTTACTACAGATCACATCCAGGACTGTGGGTTAGGTAGGACAGAAACTCCGGCTTGAGCACACTTGGCCAGCACACCTGGGAAAACTCAGTGTCATGTGAATGGCTGAAGGACTTACTTCACTGTGATGGTTCCTCACATCTCCATCTGTGAAATAATCAGTCTCAGAATAGGCTACACGGTGCTAACAGGATCTACCCCTGATTAACCAGGTAACTACTTAGGAGCAGTGATGATTTCCTATCACAACTTGACTAAAATCATTTCTGCTGACCATCTTTCCCATTACACCTGCACGTCTGCTTTCCTGTTTATTCACCAGTCATGTTTCCCTGGATGTTTACCTTATGGTTTTGTACAGTGCTCAAAACCCTGAAGACCTCAGCCTCAAGCTGACAGCCCTGGAGTAGCAGATACCAGAGAAGATAGCCTCTGTTTTCAGTCAGTGCTGGCTATAGCTAAATCATGTCCTTAAACTGATTAGCTCTACTAAACCCTAGATCTAAGCCCTTATTTCTTCATATCAGGGATATCAGGCTATATTTGCAGTAAAGAGGGTGAGCAGGAGCTACTGCATGGGGGGATTACACTGTTACTTTATTACCTCAGCCAGAGTGCTTTTTCAAAGATACCTATGGTCAGTCTAAGACCCGTACAAAAGACCATGGTATCTGTGGGGCTTCCTTCCTTCCTGTCCCAGAGCAGTGTAAAGGCTAGGTCAGCCCTACAGCTTTCCTGCATGACAAAGTCCCAATGTAGGCACACTTCTACCATCCCATAGCTCCTTTCTTCACTTGGCATACATCCTACCATCCTTTGCAAATGCAAATGCAAATGAGACACATCTAACGCTAGGTTTTCTATATGAGCTTAGGCTATCATGTCACAGAAGAGTCGAGCCTATCACTGCTGCCAAAACACACACAAGTTTCAGGGCCCATACTCCAAATGGACTTCAACTAAATTACACACTTCTCATAGACAACCTGGCAGCAAGGCCCACACCCCAAGCATGACCCAAAGGACCAAAGTAGCTGTTCTCCAGTGGCTTGTCCAATCGTGTTCACAGAGAGGTATTGTCAAGAATAGCAGTAGCAGTAAGCTTTCTCAATGTCATCTGGAGTCAGTAAAAACCCCACTCATTAGAAAAATTTCTTGCACAGTTTAAATCTGCCCTTCTCATTGCTGGATACATTTGGCCAACAGCATTGTAGGCCGCATGATGCAACTCACGCTGCTCATGAGCAACAGAATCATGCAATAGACCTCTCTTGCTGGCTATCCCTTGGGAGAAAAGTTCTGGCCACCAGCTAACACTCCTGAGAGAAATCAGACTAATGAGCCTGAAACAGAGGTCACTGAAGTTCAGAGCTGGTTCACTTTGCACCTGGGTATTTAGTTCTTCACGTCTCTGGTTCCCATCAATGAACTATAAGCAAAGAGAGCAGTAGGAACCAAGGATCAGAGTGTTCTTGGGCGTCTGCATCCCATAACACTCACACTGATTTAAAACAAATAGCCTCTGCTTCACCCCATTTAGCCAGCTCACTTGCAATTCACACCTATCCCATGCAGCCATTTCCGTTTTCATTTCTTCCTCCCGATTCACTGAAATATTCTTCTCCCTCTTTCCGTAAACTCAGGAGCTTGTTTCTGTTGAAGTTAAAACTCAGATGTTAACTTAGTCGATGATTAATACCTGGAAAAGGTCAGCTTTGAATCTCACTGCCCAATTCACCCATCTCCCTAGGCAACTCCTTATACTTCTTCTCTTCCCTTCATAACATATTTGCAGTTGAAAATAATTAAAACTGATATGCTACTTTACATCTTGAAAGCACATTAGTTGTAATCTTGCTTTCGGGTGTTGGGAAATGTTTTGAGGCTGGGAGGACCTCTTTAATCCACCTCTCACACGCATTGCTTGCACTCTGAAAATCTGGCTGTCTGTCTAGTGCTGTGTACCACCAAACCACCTCTCTAAGCAGCCTGGTGGATCTGAAGAAGTGAATTCAATCTAATTATTGTCATCTCTTGGTGAGGTCACAGAAGGACCACATCAAATTTTACAAACAAACTAAAGGGTCCCCATTCTCCCTCATTCCCAAACCAGAACAGTCTTTGCAAGCTTGGACAAATAATCTCACCACTTTGAAGATTAAAGCTGGGTTTGTCACATACTGCACAGCTCAGCTTGTCATGGTTCTGTCTGGCCTTCTATACTTGCAGCGTCACCAAAGAAGAGGCTCTGCTGTGGATCAACAGATGCAGAGTAACCCCTTTGATAGGTAATATTTAGGGAATTTGATCTTGGAGCCTCTCGCATGGAGAAATACACTAGGAGCAAGCACATTTCGCCTGCGAGTGTTTTTGTTTTCTTGTTCCTTTTGAAGTAAAGGAGGAAATGTGGGAACTATTTCTAAATTACTCATGCAGCAGAGTGACAGAAGAAACCCAGAAACAGATAAAGACCAACAGCTGGAACGCATTGTGGTACAAGGAAGCAATTAGCCTATGGCATAAAAGAATGAAATCACATATAGAAATTATTTGTGTTCCCTACCATTACTTTGGCAAACTGGAAACTTCGGGGCAAAGGAGACCAGTGGTCCCAGGCCAGCACTGGCGTGGTAGGGAGTTGTGCACCCAAAGGGGAAGAGTTCCAGCCTTTCCTTAATGGTCTCGTATGAGAGCTTGCAGACGTGGGAGAAGAAAAGAGAGTGAGGAAGGGGTCAGTCACTTCCCCTCTCTCTGAGCTTTCCCAGCACTGCTCCAAGTTTCTGGAAGAGCTTGCTTCTCCCTGCCACGGGGATGCCCTGAGGTAGCCTTTGGTCCATCTACCTCTGGGAGCTTGAATCATAAACTGGGTGACAGTTTATGTATGAACATATACATTCAGTGTAAACATATATACATTATGTATAAACACATACATTCAGTGTAAACAACTGAACTCTCAGCTGCTCTCCTACTTTTGGTCAGCCTCAACATTGGGCACAAAAGGCCGTCCTCATAGGATTGCTTAAGAGTTACATCATCAAGCAATAAACCAGTGAAAATACCTCAGGGTGGGAGAGGAATTTGAGATAAATGTTCTTTACCAGACATTGCAAAAGAAACCATAGCCTCATCAGAATGAATGAGCTAACTCCCATCACCTTCAGTGTGGCCAGGTCTTCAGTCTTTATGTGTGGGATGCCATGCTGGTATAGTGATGAGTTCAGGATAGCTTTCGTTGCATGAAGTCAGACTGCTGGATTGATGGTTGTAATCAAATTTCCTGCCTCGGTTACAGTTTTACCATCCAAAGCCTCAATTTATTCAGCAGTCATACTAATAGCAGGATTTGTTTCAGAAGGGACCCCATTTTCCACTCCTAGTTTCTGAGCTGGTTAATCCTTTCATGGGACAGGGTTATATATCATGCCTCATAAAATCCCTGTATGAGGATTTAGGAAGAAAGGATGGGATTTGTCATAAGTACTCCACGAGCGTGTCTTCACAGCAGGCACAGAGATAGCCAACCAGATGGCTTCACCCCATTAACTTCTCACAGGTGGAGAAAAAGGTCCAAAAATACACAGCAGCCAGATCCATGTGCGCTAATCTCCCTCTTCCTCCCTAGAAAGGTCTGGGAATAGAAACACCCAAGCTGTCTCTGCAAAAGCCATTTCTTCCAGCTCTACATTTCACAGCTCCAAACCGGTGAGCCTGCATCATGATGTGTTTTGTGAGCTATCAGCCCAGAGGATCTCCATGCAATGTCCCTGTCCCGCCATGCAGTGGACATGTCAGCCCCAGTCCCACTGAAGTTATGGAAAAATCCGCTGCGTACAAAGGGTCACAGCAGCATTTGTGCTATTGGGATCCCCTCCCACCAAGAACAGCACTATCCCTGTGTGGTACAGGATCAGTTTAAAATAACTTCACTTTGAGCGCCCCACGGAAATCCCCTGCCAGTCACCCTCCTCACGTGCTTTTTGTTCTGAGAATCACCAGGCCTCAAAGAGCGGTCTCAGAAGAGGCCACATCTGTACAGAGTTTGCTTTCATCCCCACAAGGGTTCCCAAACAATGCCAGTGCCAGCCGGAGGTTTGCTGAATGGTATGAGAACCAAAGGCTTTCTTTGCTTTCTGTTCATCCATTAAAACCTTGTGAGTCAAAATTAAGAGGACAGGAGTGGGAGCTTTTGGAGGCTGTGGTTTCTAACAAATGCCTAAAGCTAAGTACTAATGAGAAAGTTTAAAAAAAAAAAATGGAAAAGTCTGCAAACCATCACCACAGCAATGGCACAATTAGAGACAAATCCAGCGTACGCTGCTTTACATTTATGATGCAGACAAACTAATTTACCTAATTAGGGCTGTCTACAAAGCTCATATGAAATAGTACTCTGTCCTGAAGTCCAGTATCAGAGATTCCTGCTACTGAAGTCCACAAGTGTAGAGACACACAGCCCAAACACCTGCTACTGCCTGAGCAAGGAATTAGCTGAGCCACCTCTGCATGGGAAGCATTGAACATTTTCTTCATTGTCCACCCACAACATATGTGTGAAACCCCATCAGCTGAGAAGCCCGCAAGGAGAAGTGTAAACAAAGCTCTCTTTGAGCTCAGAGTTTAAGAAACAAAGCCAAGAAAAAGCAAAAAAGCTCAGTTGGCTTCTTCTGCTTGAGACTAGGTTTTATCTTACAGGTTTTGAGTAGTCCTAAGCAGGTCAAGGTGTGATTTAGCTTCTTTGAGGGAGCACACATTTTTTCTTTGTCAGCGCAAAGACATCCGTTGTTGTTGTTTGAAAGGAGCTCCTACTTCACTGAAGCTTGCTCTATATATTTTGGTAGCAACTGTTTGTGCAGCACAGAAGCCCTGAGCTTCTAGAGAAGCTCAGCTGCTGCATTTCCAAGGTGCGGACACTATCTCCGGGTTAAATCCAGGACCTCTCTAAAAGACTTCAGCAACCAGTTTTGGAAAATAACTTAATGGCATAAAGTCTGATAGGAAGAAAAGAAGTAGAATTATTAAGGAAACAAGTACCCGTCTTCATAGACTAGTTTCCGACTTTGCCTCTGAGCAAGCCCAGTGCTCATGCAGCAATGAAAGGCAACGCATTTGGTGACAACTAGGTAGCACAGGCAACTGGTGCCTCCACTTCTCTTGCCTCATCCCCTGTGCCCAGTACTGCCTCCAGCCAGAGTGCCAAGCTTGAGCTCCCCTGGTGAGCCCAATGCCCTTCTTTCGGGCATATGCCCATTTACCTCCATATGGGTTTCTGCCCACATTCTGAAATCCTACCTGGATCCCATGACAGCCTCAGTAATGTGCCTGGGAAAGAAACAAATGCCTTCCTCTACTGGGCGTGGACCAGCTCACTCACATTTGTCTCATTTATCCCAGAGAAGTGGAGATATTGCCTCACAGATGAAATCAGCTCAGGTCTCCACCTCTTTTTCCAGTAAAGGGCGAACCCTTTCTCTCTAGACAAAACAGAAGGAGTGGGCTCACAGAGACCACATCATCCTTTGCTCCTCCAGGCTTGCCCAAGCGAAAGAAGAGGGTCTATGTGTTACTCCAAAAGGAATTTCTCTGCTTCCTGCCGCTTGCCATTCCTGGCCGCTGCAGCTTGAGTGCGATACCTCAATGTGTATGCTCAGCAGCGAAAAAATGCCATTGATCAAGGTGGTGGTTGAGAGATGAAAAAGGCTGATCCACACAGTGGTTTCTTCTGTCTTCCTCTAAATGTGTTCACTCCAGGAGCCCCTTTCTCATTAGAGCTGGAAAACACATGAACAGAAACCAATGCCTGCTGAAAAATAACCCTGCTTATGTCTTGTATGGAGCCTGCTTGACTCTCTTGCTGGGTTTGACTCCTAATGACAAACTAGGTTGTTACTAGTCAAAGTCTGCATATAGGATAGTTGCACAGGACACCCACTGTACACTTCCACTTCATTGGAAGCTTGAATGGCTTTAGCAAACAGGTGGAGCAGGATTGTCTCTTATCTCATGGCATGAGCCACAAGAGGGAGACAAATACCCATGTGGTGCCATTGGGGGCTCATGCCCTTGATGCTTGGGTAGGGAAAGGTTTCCTCAGCTCTTGAGAGCTTTCAAGGTTTCAGATTATTTCCAAAACCTAAAGCCAAAATCTCAAAAAGCCTCAAGAATGAAGCATGGAGAAACGAAATGCCTGTCAGAAAAACTTCCCCTTTGCAGTCTGAAAGCTTTTAATTTCCTTTTTGGATTAAAAAAAAGAGAAGCTAATTGTTGCTCATTCACAGATTCATTGAAATATGACACTTTCAGCTTTCAAAATATGAAGTATTTGGAACCTCATTTTCTTCCCAAAGCAACTGCTGAATTCAGCAAGATGGTGAAATAGAGCCCTTCCTACAGTTTTTGGCTCCTACCAAGAACATGTAATTTGGAAGTTCCTAAGAAATCACAAGAGACACAGAGCTAATTCAATCATAGGATACAATTGCTTCCTTTTATGTCCTCAGCCTCTTTGACATGGGTCAAAAATTAGTCTGGAAACACACAGAAGACTTTTATCTGGAGAAAGAAACAAAAACTGAAGCACAAGAATGAGGAAACAAGGCTCATGCTTGGCCCCCACCTGCTCTAGCTGCATACAAAAGATGCCACAACAACTCCAGGGTTCAGAAGAGCTGCTGCTGTTGTTCAACTCCATGTTCAGCCTATGGAGGAGGTAGGTCCATGGAACTGGGTTTTGGAGACACTCCCCACATTTATGTCCCAGAGCACAAAAAGTAGGGCATGTGTATCTCACTGAGGGGCCACATTAGTGAAATATTTGAATTCCTGCATGAGCCCAAGGACTCAAAATGCTGAAAACAAGATCTGCCTGTAAAACAGGATAAACTGGGCCCACAGCATAAACATTTCTCATGTGAGGTAATACCTTACTTTCCAAGTCAGTGGGCAAAAGAAATGTGGTGGAAGTATCTGTGGCTGAAGGTGAAGAATACACCTACTATGAATTCAGTCTGAAAAAGGCAGTCAGTAGAAATTATTATAAGGGAATGGTGTGACGTATGGCTGCGTGTGACAGTCCACCCATCTCTGCAACTGAAATAAAACACTAATGCGAAAGCACACAAACAGAGGGCATAATGTGAAATAGAAACTACTCTTCTGCTCAACCCTGTATGACTGATTGAGGCTACATTAACAGCAACAAAGCATACAGCACCAGTTCTCTGGCAATTCTGGCATGGAGCAATCCCAGCTGCGCTATCAAACTCTTTTAACTTCCAGACTGTCCTATAGGGTACAGTTGCAGACTTATGCTGGTTTCCATATTGTGCTTTGGAATAGTTTGGGAGAAGGCTATTTGGCTTGACCTAGAATATGCCAGAGATCAATCTAAGAGTTTAATAGGATATTCAACTCAGGGCTGTTGTCCTTGCTATGTCATTGCTCTGTTAACTAGTATAGATGTAGCCTGAGATGCCAGCTGCGGGCTGACACTTCCCATATTCCCCCCACTTTTTTATATCCAAGGTTCCTTATGCTCTGGAGCATTAATCAAGATTACTAGCTGTGCTTTTAAAAAAGGTATAAAAATAAAACATGGATCTTTCAAAAAAGTCCTACTGTGACTGCCTGGTTCTCTGTGCTACTATTTCTATAGCCCTTAGTGCTGAATAGTGGCAAGAAGGAAGGAGATGGTGATCCACTGCCCAACAGCTTTCGGGAGCCCAGAGGGTATTTCAAATGTTTCAGTGGCCCATGGTAATCTGCTCCCTGTACCAGGCAACATCCATGGCTTATTGCTTGTTGCCCTCTTCCTGACAGCATCTGACAAGGCAATGTCAGCCAAGGCTGCTTGGGGCCATTGGCACAATTACAGTAGCATGAGACTTACAATAAGACATCAGAGCCGTTTCTCGATGAATGTACTAATAAGCCCAGAGCCCACTTCTCATTTTACACTGACTGCACCACTCTCAAATGTGCTACAGAAGGTTGTGAAATCATGACCAAGCCCTTGGAGTCGTGTGTGCATCTCTCCCTAGCTTTGCAGTCAGGCACACAGCTTCACTTCTTGTAAAAGCTGGGGCGAAAACAGCATTCACTTCTCCCTTTGGAGACAGGAAAGCACCTGCAGCAGATTGCATAGTGAGGTTAGAGACCAGCAGTGGCAGGGAAATTATCAGCTTCTGTGAGACCCTTGAGAGCTAATTACTCCTGTGGTGCCTGTTTCTGAAGGTTGTTTCCCACTGTGAAGTTCAGGGAAGTTCTGTTCCCTCCAAAGAAACCCCATGCTGCTCATTTTGAAACCAGTGAGAATTCAGAGTTTGCCTGAAAAATGGACAGGGATGCCTTGCGAGCAAAGAGAGAGCTCTGTCAGCCAGCGTCTTGTGAATGTTAGGGGTTCTTGGAAGAAAGATTGCTTTGGCAATTCCAGCATAACTCCATAAGGCATTTTTCCCCCCTCTGTTTCCTTCCTGTATCTTCTACCACAGCTTAGGCACTACAGTTTTCCAAAGGTAACTCATCAAAAGAAAATTTCTAGAGTTCCACACCCTGTCAACAACTGCTGTTCACCATCTTTCTCTCTGGTGTTTACGTGAGGAAATGAATTTCCAAGTTAGAGAAAAACACAGCAAAAAGCACCCAATCCACATCAGGGGAAGAGGAAACTCAAGAGTTTCTTCTTCTCTTCCACCACACCCTGCAAAAACATATTTAAACAGTTTTCAATGCCCCATCCCTGGCAGTGTTCAATTCCAGGTAGGGTGGGATTTGAGCAACCTGGTCTAGTGGAAGGTGTCCATGCCCATGGCAGGGGGGTGGAACTAGATGGCCTTTAAGTTTCCTTCCAACCCAAACCATTCTATGATTCAACATAAGGAGTTTGGAAAATGTATTCATTGTCCCAACAAACAAGAAGAGACAACAGGCTTCCCTGAAGGCAACACTGCAAAATACTGGCTAATCAAACACCATGCATGAAGAAATTGAACTTTTCTATGTACTCATAACAACCTTTAAAAAAACTTGCTTGTATTTTAAGGTGTGGTGATGGGGATTTATTGACCAGGACTGCTAGATACGTGTGTGAATACAACCATGTACACAGGCATACACACGCACTATATTATTTTCTTTTTGCTGAGCATCTGGTTGTCTGGATAAGTTCATGTAATTCTCACACTTGAAGCTCCAAGGGAATGAGGGTAATATCAAATGATCACACTCTTATTCTCCAAATGCTGAGGGGGACTTCTGGGAACCCAAAAGCATCCTGTCTCAAATAAAAAAGTTAAGTAACATTAGAGGTGGAATTAACGACAAAAAGTTCCATTTTGTGCTTAACCCTTTCCACTCACTTCCATGACCTGTTCTAACCACAGCAAGTGTTAGAAGCCCTGAAACATTGGTTTGTGGTTTGTTTACTCAGGGATGTGGGGACTAAGTCATGTTGTTGTTGGGTTTCCTTCTTTCTGTGTGCGTGTTGTGCTTTTTAAAAGCAATGATGGAACCAAAGGATGTTTTTTCACCACCCTGAAGGATCTTCGCACCCTAAGGCATTGCTGGCATGATTTAGTAGCACAACCGATTTATGTCATATCCACATTTAGTTATTCACTATGTTCATTCCTATCTGAAGGTGGAGGTCTCAACTCCAGTGCTAAAAGAAATGAAAAGTTCAACCACCTAAAGCATCTTAAATCTTTCCCTTTGATTTGCTCTCATTCCTGGTCCTCCCATTGCTCTTACAGATATCCAGGCCTGCAGCAGTGTGGTCCCCTTCAAAGTACTGAATGTTTTCTCTCCCCCCCAAACCTTGAATGAATCAGCAGCCTCATTCTTGCCTCTTCTTTATGCCACCTCTAGAGCTTGCTTGCTTGCTAAAACTTTGGTCTCTGCCCTCACAGTGCTTTACATAAAGTGTGTTAGCTTATTCCCATTTTATATTACAAGCCTTCCTTACAGACTACTAAACTACCATGGACTAAATCATCCACCTCATCCTGAACACTGATTTCATCACCCAGCTCAATAAAGCTCTGTAAAACTTGACTCATCCTAAAACCATATGCTGTCTTCTCTTTTGCTAGAAGGAGCACTGTTGTGTTCCAACTGACATCCAATCTATCAGTCACCATACTGCTTCAGGTCCTATTTTGTACAATGCTGTCTTGATCCAGCTGTTACTGAACTCCTCCTATCACAAGTATCTCATCACTTTTCTCACCATAACGTCTACGTCCTTCTTCCTCTAGAAACCCTTGAGGATACCTAGTCCTTCTCAGGATTTACTTCATCTGAGCATAGGCCCTCTTTCCCCAGCTGATGATGTTTTCTTCGTTGTGTTATAATTATAAAACAGACATGAATACATGTGTGTGTTTTAAAGGAATCCATATCACTTGTATTTAATAGAGAATAGATGCTAATTTGCATTATTTGACATGTTCTCCCACCGTTGCTCATTGTATTTCTGATCTGGTAAACAGCAGAGGGGAAGGACTTGTCTGTCATTGTCGTTGGCTACCACAAACCTCCGTGGGGCTACCGTATTAATCCGCTGAGTGATCCATGCTGCATGAAGTTGTCCATTACATAAACTCGTGAGTGATTAAGTGAACAGTAGGGAGTGCTACTTCTTCTCTGTATTTCACTATACAGCTCTGACTTTGCCATGCCTCGCAAGGCTGGCATGCAAGCAGTGCAGACCTTCAGCTCAGATTTTCAGGAAGATAGTTCCATAAAGACAATGACATCGTGTCATGACATCATTACTTTCCTGTAGGTTTGAGTCAGCTTGCTTGCTTTTACAGGAAATTATATATATTCACTGCTCCTCCAACTTGACATCAGGGAAGTGCCACACACACTTGCTTTCAACATTTAGCTCTCAAGTGCATGAACAACATTCCCATAATCCATTAAGTACCCACCCAGAACAGACTTTGTCATCATAAAACTAAAGGCAGCTAAATAAACAGAAAGGTCAGTTTTAGACTATAAAAGCTTGAAAGAAATCACAGTATTACTTCTGGGGGAAGGGTAAAACAAAAATTACAGCACATTGTACTATGGGGGCTTCTGTCCTGATTGAAAACACAGTACTGGTGCCAAGAGACCTAAGTTATAATGTCTCCTTCTCCCCAGGTCCTTCCTAATATTATCCATGATGTCATTGCACCCTGGACTATTCATTTTAGCATTGACTGGTAAGGCTTTGCAGAAGAAAGAATTATACTGGAAATTGGAAGTACACCATATGAGATGAGATAGATAATGTGAACAAATGCACAAAATTGAACACATCAGAAGAAAATCAAAAGAGACATTCTGCATTGTTTATGGACTACAGAACAGTACACAAAACCAGAGACCTTAGATCTTGAGGGCCTCAGGGAAACAAAAGAGTGGAAAGCATGGTATTTATGGAGCAAATCAGGTTTCATCTAAGATTCCCCCTTTCAGATCAATTTAGATCCAACACTGTTCTCATGCTCCACCAGCAATAAATACAGAAACTATTCATGTATTTACAAGAAGTATTGGAAACCTCAGTATTTGTTGGAAAGGAGGGACAGAGGGTAAAGGGGAAAGTGTCATAATTTACAGCCATGTGTTTTCAAATAGAGGATAATGCATACATACCGGCACTCGTTTTTACACACCAGTGCCAAAATACTGATGAACTGCAAAGTGGTCTTTGCAGTGACACTTCACACAAAGCAGAGCCCTTAAAATCAGGGGCTAAAATGATATACTTTGGGCCACCAGGGTTGTAAGTTGGAAAAAACTTCATGACTCTCCCTTCATTCCTATCAAAGATGGCTTTGCTGAGTTCCAAGTTCAGGATTCAAACTCCTGCTTGACTCTGAACAGGCATCTTCATACACCAAGTTCTAGACACATATGTAAACTTTGCCATCTGAAGGCTTTTTTGTGACAACATCTGGGAATACATTTATAGGATGTTAATTCAAAGGGATGAGTTATGCATATGAACTAACACCCTGAGTCTGATCATCGAGCTAGCTGCAGTGCTACGGTCCCATCACATCATCTGTACCAGACTGTCAACAGCTCATGCACACTTTGAAATCATCAAAATGTTTTTCCCCAATTTCCAAGAAAATACTGCCCGTAGAACACATAAACAAACACATAGAAACACACAGACATATTTCTTTGCATAATTTCAGCAAAAACATGCTTTTCTTATTAAACTCTGGTGCTATCCTTTCATTATAAGCATCTTCTTTTCCAGTAAATCTACGACTAAGTACGTGTAAATACTCATCTCAGGGGTCTACCCCTGTGGTGGCTGTGGACACTCCCAGAACTTCTCACTATGTATCTGTGTGAATTGCCTCATAGTCGCGTGTATGATACATTCTCCCTTCTTTTGGCTCCCCTATCCACCTGGTTGCTTGCCAAGTATGCTGGCTGGCTATCTGTTAGCAACAGAAATGGGACTTGAGTCCCAGCAAGGCCGCAGTGGAAGCTGGAAGTATCCACACTGACTGCAGTGGATTCCACCACTTCAGCAAGGGCTTCCCAGCGCCATTATTGGGTTGTTGTGGACTCTGGTTGTTTTAATCCTGTGGGCTGTTGAGAGCTTTCAACTCAACTTCTACACAGAGTAAGGTCACTTCCTCATCACTAAATAAACCCATTATAAAATGCAGCTGAGTGTATGTGCCATGCTCTGGCACCAGCTGGTCACCTTTATGTGGAACAAGACCATGCCTTACAAGAAAGCTGAGCTCACATTTCCAAGAAGCAAAGAGAAAGAGAGAGGTTTGAACAGAGAGCTACCACTGCTGGTGGTTTATTTAAGGTTAGCAGTAAACTTGGGTTGTTTATTGTATCCCAGCTTTCTTTGCATGTACACAGGAAAACAGATGCTTCCCACTCCCAGGCCCCATGCTTGAGCCACGCTCCCTCAGCAAAACCCACAGGTAGGGTACACAAAGGGGGCAGCAAAGATGTTGCTTCCTGCATCTGGCTACTCTGAGCTGGTGATAGGACATTATCTATCCTGCACAATTCTTTGGCCTCCCTGGCAGGGTATCAGGCCAGCTCACAGCATGCACTTTGCTTTTCCTGTGCGGTAAAAACAGCTGCAGCCTCTGCTCACAAACACAGAACAGAGGCCAGGGCTTGCGAGCACTTTGGCTCTAACAGTGCACATGGGGCACAGATGACAGTGCTGGGAAGCAAGCTAGGTCTCCCAGAGCCTGAGCAGCTGGGTGCCCTAACTACTAGGTTACCTTTCATCTTTCAGCATTAAAGGCCTGCCATGGTCCATCTGTAGCCCTGTCTTCAGTGAGCCTCAGGTGCAGTCCTCCACTCATCCGTTTATGTCAGCTGCAAATTGAGTTTCAGGCTCTTACAATACATTAGAGAGGCAAAGGGGAAATAGAGCACAAACTCACGTGCCTGGACATATGCTTAACCATGGGGCTTCAAGATGGGCGCCTACCACAGTTATTCACTGAAACGGTGGGTGCTGGTCCCTGCCTGTGTCAGGACCATGACTTATTGCAGCTGTGGCCATTCTGTGGCCTGAAGAGGATCTTCCAACTTTCTTCTTCAAGAGGTCCTTAAAAGTGACACAGGTTGTTGGAGAGCATGATGCACTCCCTGCTCTGCTCTGCTGTGACATTCCTTTACATAAGCAGCTGAAGAGCAAAACATATCAGTGCTCATTGCTAATTTTGTTATTTATAGTGAGCCGCCACAGATGGAGACTGCAGCACCATTCTATCTTTAGGACGTAGCGCCTGCCTGTCCATACAGACAATTGGTAATTAGCACAAGAACAATTTGTTTATCCATTCTTAAACTTAAATAAATCAGACAGCCATTTATCTGTCAAAATTCAACTCTTTCCCATTGCCAGATCACCGTGTCAACTGCTTAATGAGTAGAGCTCACTGTTTCAGGCATTTAGTAAAGACAAAAGTATCTTCTAAAAGAATTCCCATTAAAGAAAATGAAATATGCAATAACAAGTAACAGGTTATGCACTGAGGGGATAGCATTAAGATCACAAGAATCAGGAGCACAGGTCAAGGTAAAGATCATAGCAATGTTAAGCAGAGGCATAGAAATGCACTAACCTGTACGTAGCGGAGGTATGGTGTGTATGTTATCCTGGTTACTCTATCAGTCCAGCCACCCAGCTCTCTGCTCCAAGTAAATCCTAGGTGAGCATGAAATAGAAGACAGAGAGGACACTTGCAGTTCTCAAAGTAAAATCCCACTTGTGCACTAAGATGCAGTTGCATGGCTTGGATGGCAGGACCCTGGCCCCTGTAAACACCGCACAAGCCAGGGAGAAGACATGACATATTTTTTCCTATTCTTGTTGCTGATTCCAACCCTTCTCTGTTTTCTTTTATTCCCTGTACCAGCCCCTGAAGTTAGAGAAGAGAGGAAGAGGCTTTATGAATAGATAGACTCCATGAGTTGCACCCAAGGGTTGGCCCCTGTCCCTTCTCTCCTGGTCCCCACCACTGCTGATGGGAGGGGAATGGGAGCTGCTGGAGGACTACTCAAATTCATATTAAAGGGCAAAGTAGTCTATGTGAAAAAGTAAAAACAACTAACCTTTGTCTTTCTCACAGTTCAGATATTCTCAGCATCTGAAGGTGTTCACTGACTCACACTTGCATGTGCAGCTTCTTTTACATGCATATGGGCATACGCACATCCATATGTACATTGTGGGAAAAGCACTGGAAAAAAATAAGGTTTTAGAGGTCACTGCTGTCAGGCAGCAAAGGTAGGTGAGATCTGAGGAGTTCTGCCTGGCCTCCATTTTCAATCATACAGATCCAGTGACACCTATTAGCTATGTACTTATTGTGCTACCACCTGGACAATCTTTATTTGACCATTTTATTTTCCCATCAGGATGCAGGAATGGGATAAAAGCTACTAAATAAAAGTAAATTATTTCAAATACAGTGGCTGAAATGAAATAACTAATGAGAAGCTCCCTCTTTTGTCTTTCAGCTCACAACTCCAAACTTTCCTGTAGTGGTCAAGCTGGGACATGCTCATGCTGGAATGGGAAAGGTAAGTTACAGAAAAAACACTTATAGCTCAGGAAACAGCTATATATGTGGCACAGCATTCCTGTGATCGTACATGGTGTGTGGACAGCCAGAGAAGGGGTTAAACCTCCCTGCAGCCTATCTGGGTTGCACTGGCTGTTCCTGTGGGAGAAAAGGCCTTTTTCTGCTGTCACGCACTCGGAGACAGGCAGTGGTATTGGGTTGGAGGCTGTCTGGGATGCGGGAAGGGGGGTTGTGAAGAGTGGGGGAAAAGCTGGCTGGGCTGAAGTCATTAGGCTCGTCTTTTATATATTTTCTTCTCTCCTGAAAGTGGTAGTGCTGTTTATTCAAGCACCTGTAATGTGCAGCTACACCCCATAGCTCTCACAATGAGGAGCAGTGGTCTTTTTGAGTGCATTATGATGACCTGATTCAATAAAACGGGAGCCCTTCAGTTATTTTTTCCCTCCTTGCAAGGAAGAACAAGACCTTACAAAGCAGAATGGCTGGTTGCCTGCCAAAGAATCCTGAAAAACATTTCACTCCCCAGAAGGACCTGTTTGTTTTTCCCAGGCTCTCTGGGATCTTTATTCCCCCAGTGAATTACCAGCCCCTGTTTCTTGGGGTGACTGGGCTCCCCTTTCAGTGAGGCACCGCCAGCACATTCCTACTGCACTTTAGCCTCCACTTTCTTGTATATACCTTGTAAAAAAGCATCCCCTATCTGCCTAAAACTTGATTTGTTCACAGGTAAGAAATTCTGACATATCATCTCTGAATCTAAATGGGAGGTACATGAACTTTGTACCCCTGTCACAGTGCTTCCCTAGAGCAGGCAGACCTTCTCCCAACCACACACTTCACCTGAAAATTATATATAGGTACACCAAACTTAAACTTGGTCCAGATTGTTTGCTTGTGCTCTGGAAACAGGAGCTCTTTCTGGCTTCCTGGATTGCAGTGGAAGCTCTCATAATCTTTCTTGCTTCGGTTGCAGTGCTCCCCAGGCTGGATGGTGGTTGCTGGAGAGGAAGTGGGCTCAGATCCCTGGGCCAGTGGTGAAGTTGACTTTCAGCATCAAAGAACAAACATTTAAATAAGCAGGAAATGTTTGTTAAAATATGGTACTGTGTGTGTTAGACAGAGGTGTCATTGAATTAGAGTACATGGAGACAGCCTAGAGCTGTTTGTAAAGTGAGCCACTGAACATGTCCCTAGGAAGGATTTCATTAGCAAATCCTAACTGGAACACCAGGAGGAAGAAACTTCTTGCTGAGGAATGGTTTCAAGTTCCTTGAGATCCTGCAATCCTGGATCTCCCTGCTCTGCAATTTGACCTGTAATGTGGGTAGGGCTTCATGTGTCTCTCTTGTGCATAAAGGACCCTCAGTGACTATAGAAGCGCAGAATCAGAGAAGAGCACCCCAATCTGAACAGTATTTCCAGACATAACACTCAGCAGAATATTTACCTATTGTCTTCTTCACCAGACACCAGATCTTCTTCCACCTCTCACTTTCCTTCTTACTTCATTCTTTAGTAATGTTGATTTTTGCTGTCACAAGTTATAAAAGAAAAGCATTTCTATTCAAACTTCGGGCATAGTTGTACGCAGAGGTACAAAGGGGTTATGTAGGAAGTCATTCCAGATGAAGATAGGCTGACATCCAGCATCTTGGAAGAAAGAATTGGTCTGAGGCCAAGTTTACTTTTGTCCATTATGAAATTAAGAACTACAAGCAAAGTCTGATGTAGATCTGGGCACAGAGTTTCAACACTGCTCTGCTTGGTAGATGAGGAAGGAATGGGAAGGAAGGGTTGTTGACCTTATGGTTTTAGTTTGGGCCCTTCTCCAGCCACAAGCAACCTAAAGGAAAGTTGAGACTGATAAAGTTAGTCTTCTTGAAGTCTCACTGCATTTCCTTGCAGAGAGCAAAAAAAGAAGAGGGAAAGTGAAAATAAAATAAAGAACAAGTCTGTTGGTTTAAAAGACAAGTTACAGGAATTTGTTTCATGTTGGTTTTAAGGCAATAGGGGTCAAGCCCAAGTGGGACTGACAGAAAGAAGCCATAGAAAATGTCAGTAGGAATACAGATAAGCAGAACTATGGGTATACTAGAAAGGTAACATTTATAGGTAAGCAAAATCAAACCTCTGATTAAGTAATTCAGAAGAGGAAAGTTTTCAGGAAACAGCATGGTGTTTTTAACCATCATAATGCAAAAGCAATAAACAGTGATGATAAGGAGATTACAGAGAGGTAAAGGATTTCTTTGCCTTGGTCTTCAGAAGTGGAAATGATAGCAGGAAATAGCGGGTCTTCATCTGTAAAATATAAGTAATATGAAAAGAGAGAGATTTGCTTTTGGTTTAGAAGAGTGTAAGAAAGTAAATGTTAATAAAGCACCTGCATCGGGGTCATGTTTTCTATAAAAGCAGTGACTGAAGAAACAAAGGATAAAATAACCAACCTATTAGCCAAAGTCCACATGTGAATATTAAAAATAGTACTTACTGTAACAAGTGATGCCAAGATAGTGAGCCCTGTATTTGTACCTGTAATGGATGCTTCAAAGGATGTAAGCATTCAGACTACAGTCTCATTACCAGCAGAAATTGTCAAGGAAGTACTTACATTTTTCTTGTTATTAATGATAAAATGACATGTAATGGGAGGCATCAAAACTGAGAAAAAATAGCAAAAAAGGGAAGCCCACTGTTATTCTTTATTTGTACGAGGCAGTGCCCACGAGCCAGAAAAACTCTGGACACAGGAAAGGCCTCTTCCCCAAAGAGATCCAGCATTGACTTGCAAGGAGATTTGTGTCATTTCACAGTTCTTCTCCAGTTTCTCTGTGTTACAGAGCAGAAGGATTACAATGATTACCTTATTCTTTTGCTAATTCATGTTCTTAAGGCTCTTGGCACTATAAGAAGTGCCACATGTTTATTATTTTACAATAATGGCTACAAAGAGTATAATTATAATGGCCAGACTAACATTTTCACATATCACTTGTTTTTACAACATTTTCAGAATTCACTCATCACATTTTTTAATCAGAGCTTTGAAGAGGGAATCCTCAAAGCTGAAATAACAATGTTAGGACTTGTAACAAACAGGCCCTACTGTCTTTAGTTTGGAAGAGGAACAGTTAATTTTCAAGCTCAGAACCAAAAGGAGTTGCAGAATACCATTAGTGATAGAAATGCTCTTGCCAAGTGCATGTAAGGTGCAGGTGGAGAGGAATAAAACAAATTTGCAATAAAAGGCATCTTTAGAAATCTCCATTGAGAAAGCCAGAAACAACAGCCTCTCTATTGACCTGAACAGGGACACCAGGAATAGCCTTCACTCGTACAAGACAAAGGGGCCCCAGACAGTCTCATCTCAAAAGAGGGCATATGTCCCTCAGCCTCGCCCATGACCATCATTGTATCTCTTGTAAAATTTGGAGCTACTTCGTATTTTGCTGGCACTAGAAAATCATAGTAAGTGTTCACTGCTGGTCCAGAACAGTATCAATACAAATAAGGTATCTGTAGAAATACTGCTCAGACAATGGTCTACAATGGAGTCAGGAGAGAAGATCTTTCTCATGTTGTATGTAAGTTGCCTGGGCTTATGGAGTCAATAGTACTCAAGGACTTTTCCAGGGAAACTGTGTATGGACACAGTTCACACAACAGCTCCTAAGAGATCAAGACACTTTTAAGTGTTGTGCATTTTGAGCCCATATACCCCAGAAGTGATTGGGCATCTCTGCTGAATAGGGTGAGCACTACAGTGAGAAAGGAGTAACACTTGTTCCTGACTCTGGATCACATAATGCCAGAGCCCACGGAAAAGAATAAGGCTCTGAGTGTTGATAGCTGCCATTTGTGTGCTAACATGACCCTAAAGTGCCCTAGGAACAGAGCCCAGCACTGCAAATTCACTCAAAGAGCCTCTTCACCTCTTCCTGATCAGATCATGAGAAGGAAACAACTGCCAGATCTGCAGAGGAAAAACAGTATCTGTTCATGTGGCTTTATAGCTATTTATATTAATTTAATAAATATATATATATATTGCTTCTCTTACTTTATTTTTAGACCTCTCTAATTTGGCCAGTTTAAGAGTCACCTCCTGTCCTTTCCTGCCCCATAATTATGAAAACACCTCCCCAGTACAAATCCTGGCTCAGATGAATTTCATTACGTTGTAGAAGAAAAACTTGTTGTTCATAATAACATGGTCAGAGTTATTTTCTCTCTTACTGGATGGGAAAGTCTTCTCTACTTTTTTCTTTCTTTTTCTTTCCCTGGTATAAATATAGCATAAACTAAACAGAGCCACTCTGTAATGTAAAAATACTGCAAGCTTTTTATCAGGAAGGACAGCTCGTCACCTTGTCTCTCTCGGGACTGGAAATAGAATGTTCCAAAAGTGAGAGCTTTGAAAATCCAATGTGCTAAAGAGGAAAGGAAGGGGAAAGGGCTACCTCGGTTTGTCAAGGAACAAATATTTTCTTTTACAGAGGACAAATAATGACCTGACATGTAACATTCACAACAGAGCAGCCCAATCACTGCGTTCCCACTGACTCATGAGCAAGGAGGTACCACCCGTCTTGAAAATAGAATCCTAATTTCTTGCACCTCAGACTGGAAGCATTTTCTGGACACAGAAAGCAGTGACTGGTCCAGGGCACTGGGGATCAAAGCTGCCAAGATCTGGGGCTGAGAAGCTATTCGTTAGGAAGTTAGTAGGGATTATGAAGTTCAATGCATTAAAGGCAGCATAACATATGGAGAACTTCATCATGAGGATAATCAGGAAATGCAGACTCTGTTGTGCCTCTACCATTTTGAGGTGAGACAAAGTCAATCCTAAACTCTGTGTGTGTTGGTTGGATCAGGTATTTTCTGAGAAGGGGAGTAGTAGCAGCAAGAACGAAGGAAAGACTCAAGAACCCCTCTCTGCAGAGCCATGCCTGAAGAGCCATACCTGTTGTCACAGAATGGTAAAGCAACTACAGAAAGGTTAAGTGCAGGTTGAGATGGACAAAAAAATCACAAATTTTAATTGGCCATGCCAGTTACTCTGGAGGAAAATACTCAGACTTTGCCCTTTCACAAGCCTACCAAGACTCAGTCAAATATCACGTTGCCAAGCCAGGCCTTGGCTCAGCCTTGGACACTTACCTTTCAGCTGAACCTGCCTCTAACCCCAGTTTGGACGCAGAAACTGCTTCTGCAAGCAATCTCCAAAGTGGTGTGGGTTTAACCTGCAAGGCAAAGTTACCTCTGGATGACACTCAGAAAGGCAAGGCTAGGGCTGCCCTAGAAGACTACTGTAATTATGCCACTTTGGCTGACTGACTATTCTTTCATGTGGCCACTTAACTAATGAAAGCAAAAGGGGACTGTAAGCAATACAGTACTCAGGCTAAAGATGAGAGAGGAGTGCCATAGCCCTGGCACCTTGATGTCCAGGGATATCTAAGATATACTAGAGACAGTAGATTCAGGAACTACAAGACAGGAAGCAGAAATTTCTACCCAGGAACCTGCACTCACACAGATCCCAGGGGTGGCTCAAGCTACACAGGAAATACCCACGGTGGGTTTTTGACAGTGCCAGGACCTACTCTCCAAAATCATGTCTTGCAGGAAGGCCTCAAAAGAAGGTCCATAGCAGAGGAGAGGTGTTTCTTTCTGATCTGTCCATCGGACTGCCAGGGGCAGGAATATCAGTGCTTCTTGGGCAGGCTGAGGATAGAAACGGGTACCAGCTCCAGATCACGTAGCAGACCACTAACATCAGCCTCTGAGATGCCACAACAGGGCAAAGGGGCAGTCACATCTGCATGCAGGTGTCCCCAGGGACCCAGCTGGACTTCCCTCTCTAATGCAGCAATGGGGAGCATGCTAGCGCACAGCCAGTGCCTCTGTTAGAGAAGAGAGCCTGCTATCCCAGAGAGCTTTATTACTCAGAAAAGGCATTTATCAACACACTGGCCCAAACTCTCCACAGCAGGTCACTAAAACGCAACAGCAAACAGCAGCTGATGGCTCCAGAATGAGTCTATTGCTGCTCAAACAGCCAGCACAGCTAAGCAAACAGGCCACCAGGGCAGGGGCTGTGTTTGCACTCACTGTTTGCACTCCTCTGTGCAGCTAATGGGATATTGCATTTATCCTAAGAAGGTTACAAAAAAGAGAGGAGAAAAAATGGCTTCCTGTTGATCTCTTTCCAGCTTCTTTCCTCAGTTTCCTGCAGCGGCTAACCTGCCATGTCAGAAGACAGATTTATCCCTTATTAGGTGAATTTGTAACTGCTTTTAAATTGTTTTTAATAGTCCCTTCTTAAATAATGCCCTCTGGTGTCACACTATATCCACCCTGGCTCTGGTTATCTCTAGGGATTTTTCTCCTGTTAGGAGAATGGATATTTTATTGACATGAAAAAGGGCTACAGAGCAAGAGAAAATGAATTATACAAAATTTAAAAGCAGAAAGCTAATAAAATGGTGGACTTGATAGATAAGGCAGAAAAATAAATCTAATTTGACTGTAACTCAAGTACTTCTTGTTCATGAAGTAATAACCATACCCTGGACTAAACCACTGTTAACCCAGGGCATGGCTGTTATTTTGTCAAATTTGGCTAACTCTAACAATTAGCAAACACTGGATCAGATTTCAGCTTTGCTGCGGTGATTATTTTGATGCCTGGTGGGAGATAAAGACATGATCTACTTAAAGGGGACCTCTGTGAGGTGCTTTCTCTGAAAAGTTCGTGGAAGGGCTCTGGTACAGGCCAGAGATAGATGGCAGAGGTGTTTCCTGAGGACTGTGCAGTGGTGTAGCACTGTGGGAGTCATCTTCTTCATTTGAATTTCTTACTTTGCATCCCTGATGAGTCCCCCTCTCTTTATTTATCCAACCAAATCCTCAGGTCCATTGGCGAAAGCACTTTCAAGTGCTTTCCTTCTCTCCCCATAGGGAGAGGGTGATAGAGAGGAACAAGAAATGGACCCTTCCTTTCCATAGCATGCTGTATTTAAATAAATTTAAATAAATCTAAAAAAATTATTAAGATGATCATACAGCTAGCAATAACAATACTATCTAATTCCAATCTGGAGGGGGAAGCAGCATCCCTTCCTCTGCCTCTGGGATAAATGTTCCTGGGCTGGGCATGCAAATGTTTCAGCCAGGGTCCAAAGACATCTGCTGCACAAGCATAGGACTTTGTTTCAGTTCCCACAAATGTCCTTATTCCAAGTAGGTCATTATATAATGGCTTTTGTCTTGCCCATTGCCAAAAGAGTCTGGTAGAATATGTCATAACACCATGCATTGCCTGCCCGTGCAGTCCCTCCTGTGATCATCTCATCAGGGTGGGTCTCTCTCGCTTGATGTCATTCAGCCCAGCGCAGCTCTTATCTGTGCAACAAAAATACCCAAAATACCCAGCCCATACACATCCTGCATTGTTCCCCCTGGGATTTTGCAAGCTGTGCTCAGGTTGGGGGCTCCCTCCATGTGAGGTGCTCTCCTCTCCTGCTCCTCCTGCTGCCTCCGGGGTATTCCTATCACCTCACCTTGCACTGCCACACCAACACTGCATGCAGCCCCAGACAGACATAGAGGGGGACAACACAGCCCAGAGCAAGGCTGCTCCTCCTGGATGACGTGCAATGGTTGCTTTTACATTTCCCCTTTGTGTTTGTTATTTCCTTTTTTTTTTCCTACCCTCCCACCCCCCCCCCCCCCAGACGACTGTCTTCTTCCTCTACTGCTTTTCTCAGTGGTCCCAGAATAGTGAGAGCACAGTTCTCACCACAGCAAAAGGGAGGAGGACCAGTGGCATTTGGCATTCAACAAAAGAAGTAAAGAACAGGTCTTTTTTCCTTCTTATTCAGGCATCTAGATGGTCACAGCTCAAACTAGTTGCACTTTTCACCTTCCCCACAACCTGTCCGGTCCTCAAGAACTATTCTGCACCAGGATGTGGCTGCATCTTTGGCTTACGTTACAGCTGGCACGTGCACAAAACCATCTAAATAGAATAAAACAGGTTAGCAACAAGCTTGTCCTCCGTTCTCTAGTGAAGATGGCTCCTGCCCTCTCATGGTTGAAGGCAGATATGTAAAACCACTCTGTTTGTTCTTTGCAAAGAAACACCAAATACCGCTGCACGCATTTCCTTCGGCTGGCTCCACATAGTCTGGCATCACCCTCCTTTAACACACAAACTGACACAACTAGAAAACTCTTCCGCGGCAGGGACTGACAGGTTGTCATGAGCAAGTAGACACTTTGCAATCCTCAACTGTGGCCTCCAACTGCTACTGAACTAGAAAGTAGAAGTAATACATAAAGAAAACCACTCACTTGCTCATACTTTTCACACAGTGTTGGTGTTTTTTCACCAATTAACCTACCCTTCCTGCATCCATCCGGCTCTAAGGAGCAAGATTCACATGTGCTCCTCTGATGCACCAAACATGTTTTTGCCAACAGACTAAAGGCCAGGGTTGATGGTATGAATGACGTGAAACTGTCCACTGTGTCCTCGATACCTGATGTGCAGTTTTTCTCTCCCAAATTAAGGAGTTTTGTAGAGATCTGATCGTATCCTTAGAGCCCCCACTCACTGGTTTGGGCTTTCCTTCGATTTTTTCGGTTTTGGGTAAGATACAGAGCATTTCTCATAACTGAATACAAAACTGTGAAAAGCCAGCTTCTCAGAAAAACTCCAGCTCGTAAGGCCACTGCCATCTCATTTCCAAGTGCGACTCAAGTCTAACACCCAACCAGTTGTCCCATGCGTATGCCTCTGGCATTGCACTCACACAAATCTCCCCGAGAATCACAGGCTCCCCCAGTGACATCCTTTTCCTGCAGAGCTTGCTTCCAACTGGGAGACCTGCACAGCTCCTCAAAGAAAGTCTGGAGCGGGGGTAATGTGAAATGCCAGGGAACTAAAGCCTAGAGGTGGCAGACAACCAGCTCTCTTGTTGATTTCCTGGCATTGGTTTATATTTCCTGACCACCCAAAATACTCTGTTTTCATCCATCCCAACATGGGAAATAGCAGTTCCAGTGTCTGAATGAAGTAATGCTCCTGAAGAGATCAAGTATTTTTCTGAAGTATCATTAAAGCAATGAGCGTTAGCAAGAGCCATCTGCCTCTCTGGTGCCAGGTTTACCGGGGCTTGTGCATAAGAAAGGAGAAAGGGGTGATTTGCTCTGGGTTGGGCTGGTCTGGGGAACTTCTGTCTTTAAATAATACAATCCCTCCTCTGTCCTCAGCTCTGACTGTGTGGGTTCTAACTGACATTGTGTCATTCAGGCACAGAGATGACTTCTGCTCATGAAGTATTCCTGTTCTTTTTGCTCTTTGTCGCTTTTCCCTGTATTTTGGCAATCAAGGTCAAAGTTGAGAACCAGCACAACTTCCGGGACATGGCCAGCATAGTAGCCATGGCAAAAACCTACGCCACCACTGAGCCGTTCATTGACTCCAAGTATGACATCCGAATCCAGAAAATCGGCAGTAACTACAAGGCTTACATGTGAGTGTATGGCTATGCCAGAGTGAGACGGGGGAGACGGTGCTATGGATGTGACTGAGTTGGTGTCTGCTCTGGGCAGGAGTAGGAAGCTGATTAATTTCCTTGAAGAATAGCCCTTCTGTTCTCCTCCCGCCTCTGAATGCAGATCCCTCATCCACCGATCATCTTCTCCATTACTCACCGTCAGCTCACTATTTCTGGAATGCAAATCTTGCTACCTGTTTCTGAGATTCAGTTAGTTCTCATTATAACAATTGTGCTCTGCCATCACCTGTGACCTCTCCCTACTGCTGTCAAAGGGCTCACCTTTCCCAGCAAAATCCTCCCCATACCCTCTAGTGGGAACCAAACCCACTCCCTTCCCCACATGGTGGAAAACAATAAAGCAGATTGAGACAGCTGCAACTCATGGAGTTCTACAGTGTCCAATCCATAGCAACAGGCCATCTTCCCCCAGCTGGAGATGATGGCACCACAATCACATGAAGAGCACACAAATGGCCAGGTACAAATGGCTTCAGCCTGGCCAGCTTGCAGGGCTCCTCTGGGCATTTTGCATCTGTGCTCCTTGAAGCATACAAAGAACGGAAAGGAGGAGGGACATACCCTGCCTTTTGGGATGTGGGGGAGGTAGCATGAAGGCAACCCACAGCACTAGTATGTTTAAAAATATTAAAAAGCATGCAGCCAAACTTCAGTAGCCCTCAAGCTCAGTTAAAGATGAAACCACAAGAGTCAGTAAGACACTTGTTTCTCCTTACTACAAACCAGTAGATGAGAAAAGCCAAATAGCACAGCTTCTCCAGAAGCTCCTTTTCCAGCCACAAAATTCTGGACAAGTAGACAGCTCCAGCATTACA
Organism: Ara ararauna; assembly: GCA_028858755.1. Taxonomy (NCBI): domain Eukaryota; kingdom Metazoa; phylum Chordata; class Aves; order Psittaciformes; family Psittacidae; genus Ara; species Ara ararauna. Next base: position 91,058,979 of record CM054376.1, on the reverse strand, counting down.
TTCTTCAGGTCACCAGATAAATTTCATATGTTGCTTAACACCCATAACATTGTGAGTTTTCAGTTCGTGTTTACAAACCCCTAGGCCATAATTCTGGTGAAACATAGTTAAATAAGATAATAAAATGTGCGTGATCGCATATTTTTCAGCTATAGCTGCCTAAGATTCCCAGTTAAGATTCCTAGCACAGAGGTATTTAAGCAAACTAGATGACTGAGTCACATTCTTCATGGGAAGGACTTGTGGGACACTTGGCTACTTCATGAGAACTCAGTGAGAGAAAATTTGTTTTAAATCTTATCAGGTCAACAATAGCACGGTTGCCTAATATTACATTAACATCTCAGGGAGTCTGGCGCAAATTGGCCAAAGGAAGGAAGGTTTAAAATATCAATTAAAATTCCCTATTCCTGCCAACCTACCTAGCCTTGGCTCTAAAGCCTGCTCCCAGCCTGCCTCTAAGTGAAACAAAGGTCCAGTTAGCCTGACCATATCCTCTCCTTGTTTATTATTCACACTCATCACGCACTCATCCAGAAAGGGATCAGAAATAATACCGGATGATTGAGAAAAGAAAACGGTCACCCTAACAGCTAATCCCAGTTGGGAATATAGCTGCTCAAACAATTGTTTCCTAAATGAATAATGCTTTCACATGAAAACAGCGATGAAATGGAAACACCTTAATGAGAAATGAAGCTTATTAGCAAAGAAAGCAAGTGCCAAAATTCACCCAGCAACTTGCTAACCCACAAGGTTTATTTATATTGACAGACGTTTATGGACCTGAGCTTGGGAGAGCCATACAGTCAGTCCCACTGGGAGCTGTTCCTTCTGTCCCAGCATCAGACAGAATAGAAAGTTATTTCTACGGTATAAATAAGTCTCTGCTATATCCAAAGACAGAGGTTAAAGCACCCAAAATATAAGAGTTCTCACTGATCTCTCAAATAGAAGACTCAAAATCATTAGTCATGCTAGCAAATCTCAGCCTTAAAGGCAATTACAGCATCTGCAGTAGCGTCATACCAAGTGAATTGCTTTGATCTGTGAGCCTTGGAATCTACCCAATATTTTTATACCTTCACCCACACATATAGACTTTAAAAGCCCCCTTCCTTCTGAGAACAGACTCTGTACTGAAATTCTCCAGAATATGTTTACTTTGCACCAAGCATCTGCCAGAGGGAGGATGCTGCAGGGTGACTCATGCATTCCTCCCCGCCCCAGATGTTCAATGTACTTCCTTCCAGCCCATGACCCAAGGCTTGAGTTCAGTTTCCCATTGATTTCAGTTCAGTGACTCCAGATTTACACTACTAACAAACACCTACTTAGCCCATGCCTTGGGCCAGTCTCAAAACAGCAGATAAGCAGCATGTGATACATGTCTAAAATTCCACCAAATGTATTTGACTGTCATTGTAATACCAGCAAAGAGAAAACACAAATACTTCTCATGTGGCTAGGGAAACTGGGGCAGAAATTATGCTTTTACCCTTACCCAAACTCGGGGCAAACAGAGGTATTATTTCCACTTAAGACTCATTAAATGTTCGCTTTGAATGAAGCCAGCAGCTGTGCTGACTTTTAGGGTGAGATATTCCTTGCCACCAGCTCTTAGTAAGAGGGTAATATTCTTCCCTTTCCAGTTTTGTAAGTGTGACTTCTGATCTTGTCATCTCAAAGGCAGTTCAATGTGTTCTGCAGGGGATACAACATCAACTGTATTTAAACTAGTGCTACTTTTAGACTGATATGGCCCAGCTTGGAGATGGTGAATGTAATATACCAACAGCCCATGATCTGCTAGTCTATTCGTTTACCCTAAGCAATACTGCAGGTGTCTTGGTCACAGATCTGCTAGATCCCTAAAAGTCTGCTTACATTTGGTATGCCAGGTACATCTTCTAAACACCGACATCCAATCATCTTGTCACTAATCAGACTCCGGGAGTTCTCATCAGTATTAATGGGATTCTGGATGCCATCTGCCACTGTGGGGCAATATTCTGAACCTAAACCTTAATAAAGAGTGGTTCTTCCCATTACAGAGCTGAAAAATGTAATCCTAAGAATCCCATGTCGAAAGAGAAAGAGAGGCTGAGGGTTGAACACTGACCTTACAGGCCATCAAAGGGCTTGTAACAGTCAAAGCTTGAAGAGAAATACATTCTTTTGCTTAGAAAGTAGGGCAGGAAAATGGATGTTGGGTGAAAAGAGCAATGGACAAGAGTCAACTATATGGAAACACAGTTATTCAACACAGTAACCATGGTCATTTGCCCCCCAAAGCCCTTTAAATATGGTTACAAAGACCATTTAAATCTCACAGCAAATATGCACACCACTTGAGAGGAGAAATTAAAAGACTCTGGACTGTCCCTCACCAGAGTAAAGGGGAATCTTAGGCAGTCAACTATGATGATCCAGGTTTATAATGTAGCAGTACATCAGTATTACCAATGCTTCACATAGATTTGCAAGTTCAGTCTCCTTTCTACATCAAGTAAGAGAACTGGCAGTGAGGGTTTCCACAACCTTATGTTGAAGTGTTGGATCACATCTCCTTTGCCCAGCATAAACCTTGACCTAAATCTTCTTCAGCTTGGAGATGCTCCCTGGAGCATCCTGTCGGCTTGTTGACTTGTCCTAGCTTGTACAGTATGCCAGGGTTATCTGCACAGTGTTATCACAGCAGGCTGGCCAAGGTTTGCCTTGTGCCTCAGGTTAAGAAAAAGAAAATGCTCACCCCTTGACAGATGATGGTGAAACTCAGGATTTGCCAGCAGCAGTACCTTGTTTTCTGGAAATTAACCACCAGCAGCAGCTGATGAGACTCCAGTAATTTTGCAGCTCTCTAAGTCCAGACACAGTGAGCCATGGACAGGTCAACGCAAAATCAGTGACAAGAAAGTATAATTGTATATTCTATGACACCAGTACAGTTGAAATCACAGTAAGAGAGACCCAGAATGTCCGAGCTGACATTTGTGAAGCTGCTCAGGCAGATGTTTGCCTGGAGAATTGCTCTTCCATGGATGGAGGATGCTAGCCACTGCAGAACACAAGGATGATTATCCGAGCAATCTACAGACATTTCAGCCTTCATGGCCTGATGTATAAAGAAAGAAAGTAGTCACAGAGCTGATGTTTGTTCAAGATTCCTTGGAGTTTTCCCTGTCTAACTCCTCATTCAGTTTTTCATTAGCCTGAACAACATATCCTGTATGGAGTGTTGTTGAGGCAGGATTTATGAATGCTTCTGTGAGGAAGAACCTCACCTCATCCCCTCTTGTACAAGCACTGAGTCAAGGATGAGAAGGACTACAGTACAAGGGAGGATGGGGCAGGAGTGTATTTTCATGTTTGGATTATGTTTTTGGTTTGTTTTCCTAGGAGGACATCCATCTCTGGAAACTGGAAAGCAAACACTGGGTCGGCGATGCTAGAACAGATTGCAATGACAGAGAGGTAAGGAAGAGTGTTTCAAGACAGTGTTAGCTATTCTCGGGTTAGATGGGAGAAATTGTATTTCAGACTCTGGTTAATCGAGAGAACTGGTAAGTGAGGTCTCCTGGGAGGTGGGATAAAGGAGTTTAAAAGACCAAGTGTTTCCTTACAAAAATACTAAGGGCACAAAAGCAAACTGTCCTATTTTGGAGAACAGACTGGAAGTACAGCTAGAGACCAACATTGCTAAACCATTAGAACTTTAGTGAATGTAGCCACAGGAAACAAGACCAGCATGCTAAGGTCAAGCACACCAGCACAAACATGTAGGAATAAAATCAGGAAGGTCACAGCACAAAACAAGAAGTAACAAGAAGTTATTCTAAGTTCATTACTAATGAGAGGCAGACACAGAAAAGTGTTCTTCTTCTGCTCAACAGAGGGAAAAGTCTGTCAGCTGAAGTGTTGAAAGCTTTAGTCTCCCAAAAGTGGACCCTCTTTTTGCTATGGTCTTCTCACTGCTGAACAGAGCAGAAGGAATTGCCTCATGCATCTTACAGTCTGAAATTTGCAGATAGTAGTTCCATATAGTCAAATCACTGTGGTATTTGCTAATATTGCAACTGCATGACATTGTTGACCCATGGTAGCTCATGCCTTGCTGTAACTCCCAAGCCCTATTCTGCAGAAGTGCTATCATGTCACTTTTCTCCATACTATTTAAGCAGCTTATTTACAGATTTATAGAATCCATAGATTATGTGTAGGCACTCATCCCTAGTGAATCTAAGATTTTTTTAGATTATACCTCCAGTTTGTCAGGATTATGATTAATTATGCTGCTAATAATAGGCATTACTCACTCTTTATATTACTAGTACAACGCTATAAGAGTTAATGGACTTAAATTACAGCTGAGGAGGTTCTTCTGAACATTTCCCATATTTCCTAACAATAAGAATGGCATAGCACAGAAATGAATTGCCTAGATGAGATGTGGAATATCTGTGCTTTTTCAGACCAAGTTAAAGAAATGTCTCCTGTTTGGGGTACAAGAGCTGTGCAGGTGCTCATCTAAAGTCTCTTCTGCACCTTTAGTTCTGTGAAACAGGGAAGCCAAATGCTAAATCAGATGCTGAAAGTCACTCTGCAAGACCCTAATAAGACTGTGGGACCTGGACATTATTATGTATCCTGGTTGTTTATAACAAAGCTGAAGCTGAAGAGATGAAGGGCAGGCATTCCCTCATTGCAGTGCTGTAGGACTATAACCCAGATTCCTGCCAACCTGCTACACTGCATTTTGAAGGTTCATGGTATAGATGCAGTACCACAATTCACCATTCTAGCCTTACCCAGACATAAATGCAACAAATCCCATTGAAATCTCTGAGTCATCTCTGCATGCAGCAAGGCAAGAGTGTGCTGAAGTGCCCTGATGAGTAGGAGCAAACTGAAGTACTGTACAGTACTAAAGTGCACTGAACAGTAGCCCAAAGGATTGACACGTTCAGATAATATTAGGCAAAATGTCAGTAAATCCTCTGCAAATGCTACCCCAATGCATATGCATAAACATGCTTTTCTGTTCCATAGCACTGTTATTACACCCAGCAGCCCTGATGCCTCCCAGTGCTCACCTAGGGCCAGCAACATTGAAGACGTGGCTATCAGGGTCCCTGACAAAGGCAACAATTCCCTAAGCCTGGCTGCTGAGGCACCCTTTGAGAAGAGAGGTGGTTCCCACGATTGTGGCCCTGGTTGTGGAGCCACAGCAGTGCCCGAGTGGGGCTCAGGGTGCCTCCTGCCTGGCTCAAGGGGTCCTTAGTTCTCCTCTTCCTTATCCTACTGACCCTTCCTCAGGTGCTGTCTTCTTCACAGGGCCAGTGGTGAACGTGCTTCTCATGAGGGATAAGAGACTACTGGTAGTATGTTTTTGCTGCTTCCCTCAGACACTGTGCTCACACAAGTTGATCACTGTATTGTCGAGCCATGGGGACTCTGGCTGGCTTCAAGGACATAAACTTGTTGTTTGGCCAGAACAGCTCCTTTCCCAGTCCCTGTAGGGCCTGCAAAATGTCAGTGTTTTCATGAGACTGTGGCCTTCCCTCCCCTCTTCTCATCTTGTCATGGTCCTGCTTACAGATCTGCTGTTCTGAGATTATTGTTTGTAGTGAAATAGTCAGGACTGCGGCACAGCTGCACAGGAAATAAAACCAGGCTGACACGTTCCCTCCTCATTTACACAGCAGGGGGATGAAGTCCCCCCATAACACACCTCTTGTCATGCTCTCTCCTCCTCTGACACCAGGATAGCTAAGGGGGCACCAGCTCATGTTACCATCCTGGGAGAGCTAGAGACAAAAGCTGCAGCCTTTAGCTCTCCCTCTAACAGAACAGTGCCTGGTCCACGTGATGGGACTGCCTGGCTAGGAGCAATGCCCAGGGGATAGAAAGGAGGCAGGAGACTGTAAAAGGATGAAATTGAAAGAGTAAGTTGTAATATGCAGGAACTGCTGGGTTATAGATCAGGAGGAGGATGGCTACTCCTTGCTAAATTCTGCACTCACTTTCTGATCCTATTCCAGCCCCAATGTGCAGGACATCTTATCAGGAGAAAGCTGCCTGCATAATGGAGGGCTTTCAGGCAAAGCCAATACAAACGCTAAAGGGCCAACACTACCGGGAGATTAAATGAGCTAAATATTTATAGCTTGGCTAAATGACAACCAACTGGAGATCTGATATAAACAGCAAGGAGGGAAAGAATATTTTAAGGTGGCTTTGAGGGCTGGATTGAAACAATCTGAAATGAAGGAAAACTTTACTCAAGATTCTTGGTTTTCTTGCTCCATTCCATATGCAAGAGGGGGAGGCAATGACCCAGCAGAGCATACGAAGTATGCCTTGCGATAAAAAGGGCTCCTGAATCTCCTTGTGCTCCTAGGGGCAGCGGGATGGGTGGCTGTATTTGATGGACCACCCAATGACAGCTAAACCATGCTTCTGTGGTTTCTGCAGGTACAGACTCTGGGCAGACGCCTGTGCAGAAATGTTTGGAGGTCTTGACATCTGTGCTGTCAAAGCTGTCCACAGCAAAGACGGAAAAGACTATATCATCGAGGTGAGAGCATGGGGAACCTGAATGCAAGTCTCCTTTGGGAAGGGTATCTGGAAATATGCTCCCTCAGAATCCACACGCACCCTTACTCCTGTGTGCATGGTTTAACAGACCCTGCTCCTCCATGCCCACCTGTATCCTCCAAGCTGTGACCCACCGATATGCAAGAAACTGATTTAGAGTCCCAGCTAAACTGGCAGATAAGCAGCAAGGTGTCAGAGTTGAAGTGCCTCCATTTTTCAATGTGGACTTTGAAAAGAAATGGAGAGCCACAGAGTGCTTGGCCACCCCAGCTCTCCAGCTGATCAATCCCCACAACCTTACAGGCATGGGCCAGACGTGAAACTTATCTTCTTACAAAACTGCAGGTGTTGCTGATGGCATCCGAAGTTTTGTGTGTTTCAGTGCACCAGTGCCCCAGTACCATCCTTCCTAGGCTAGGTACTTGCAAAGCCAGCGCGTCTCCTATAGTTGTTAATAATAGGGACCAACAGCATCATGAATAGACATGCTCATATCCAGCCAAACCTGAATTCAAGTGCCAAGTGATGCCAGCATATTAGTCATGTTAACCTTCCCTCACTGCCCAGAGGGCCAGCAGGTGATTCAGTTCAATAAAAATCTCATTTCTCTCTGAATGAACCTGTCTTTCTCTAATCACTTTGAAGGGAACCTCCATAGCAAAAAACCTAGCTGTGTCTAATTCAAAAGAGTAAAATAAATGGTGAGAGAGTAGCAAAAAGGTCCATAAGCAGCAGGAAAAAAATAATTTCAAAAAAGGATGGATTTTCTAAAATCTTTGCCCCGACAGTGTTCACTGCAATAACAGACCAGCAGGACAAAGCACAGCAGGGTTACTCCGGGCAGTGTGGGCTACAGACTTTTGTGTTCAGAGTTGGGCAGACTGTGGCTCTGAGAGCTAAAGTTCAATGTGCTCCTTGCCAGGCCAGGGGGCAGATGTGGGAGTGGGGTAAATAGGGTCATCCTAACAGGGCAAAGAAGGGAAAGCTGGCCAGAAAATCAAAGGGGAAACTTAAGAGACGCTCTGGGGGAGAGAAAATCTGGCAAGTAAGCAAGAGCCTCTGTCACTATGTGACTCAAGGAGGCACAGCATCTGACCTGCTGTAAACTCCACCAACACAGGCCAGCCGAGGAAGATGAGCAGAGGCAGCCTATGGCTTCATGCAGGGGTGCTGACACACTGGAAAGCTATGTGTGGGAGAGCAGTCCCACCCGCGGAGGGTTGGGATGCTGATGAGAACCACATGAGCCCTCCAGCGACTGTGCATTCCTGCATTATGTATCTGTTCTCCCGGGAGCAGTGACCTGTCAGAGGCCATATGATACAAGCATGCTGCCAGCAACCAAACACTCCATCTTTCCTGAAGTGATGGGGCTGTGGCTGATGGCTTTGCTCCTGTATGCGACTCATCAGCACCTAGGGGAGCATCCCCCAGAGTACTTTGTCTCCCTGCCATGCACTTTAATGTACACATTTAGCTGAGAAAGGAAGAGCAAGAAAGCAATCTTGCTAGAGATAACTGTAAGGACTATGTCCATACATGGTCAGATGTGAGATGTGGTTTTCATATCCCTGCATCTATTCTTGCACATAAGCCTACTTACGTGCACACATGGCTAATTCTGCACTCAAGGATTATATGCCTCTGTCTGAGTATACCTCTGGGTTTTCACATCTGCCCCCATGTGTGACTGACTGGATGGAAAGCACATCCATATGCTAACAGCCATCATCAGCCTGCACACAGAGAGAAAAGCATGCTAATACTCCTCTCCCCAAGGCCAAGGTAAAAAGCAATGGATCTAATATGACAGAAATCAGAAGAAACACAACAGCTACAGATGGGTCATGCTGAATTATTGCTGTGGATTTGATTGAGCAGGCCTGATGCCCCAACATCTAGCAGGCATTCAGATGCCAGGCTGATGGGCATTGTTGGGAAAGGAGTAGAGTAGTGCAATACAAAGAGCAGAACAAAGCCAGATGGGCACCTTTTCTACTTTATGCATATCTGAGGGAGATGCTGACAAGTAATTAATTGCCTCCAGCCTACTTCCTGGGGTACTTTTTCTTGGTCTGAAACTGATCCTTTATTTTGCTTTCTTCTTTTGCTCATTGGAAAAAGAAGTTATTTGACAGTGCGACAGTTGTATTTTTCTTGGTGAGAAGGAACAGCATGCTGTGACATTTTACAAGAAAGCACGCTTAAATGGGCTGAACAAATAAGGAATCTGCACAATGCAATTGCAGGCAGTAACTAATTTTCACAGTCCAAAGCAGTTCTCCAGGAAAGATTTGTGGAGGGAGTGATGGGCAGTTCTAAGAACTGAGATTTATCACAGCAGTTTGTTGCAAACAGAATCAGATTAGGACACATGAGCAGCACAAGTGTAATCTTGCACCCATGGTATTTGCTGTTACTCAAACTTCACCTTCTTTTCCCATGGCAAACAGCAGAATCCAGTACATTTCTGCCCTTCCAAGCACTAGCACACTTACAAACCATTTTCATGGCTCATATTGAAAACTTTGTCAAAATCCACTGATTTCTTCAAAGTTTCATTCTACTAAAACAGCTGTGAATTTAATGGTTAATGCTGGTACTTCTTTTACCCCTGCATTAAAGAACTTTAAGGGAATATTCAGCATGTATAGCCAGCACTTGATCAGAAGGCCAGATCCCTGAAACAGTGCGAGTTCAGTATCACTGGTAGTAGCCAAATTCTTGAAAGAGCTCAGCATCTTGTACTGCTTAATAACCTTCCCGCCTCCCTGTTTTTGAGGTGGAAGGGGTAATCTAACCCTTTTCCACATCTCTGCTATGCTGACAAATATGGAATGAGTACAGAGGGCAAATAATATCCATGTGATTTATTCTTCCTCCTGGATCAGCTAAGCCCTACCTGCCATACAGCTAAGCTGTATTACTAAACACGCTCCTTGCTGCCCTGCAAGACGACCTGCCCACCCCTTCAGCACTGCCATGTCAGTTCTTTTGATATGTCTAATCATCTGTTTCCTTCCTTACTTCCCTAAAAATCACCTAACACTCTGTTCTTGCACACCAGAGCATGGAATAACAAGTCCAGCCTTCAGGCCTCAGTGTCAGATAGGACTAGGATGGGGTTTTCCTGAGTCTCTTCTCCACCTGGCTGCTTTCTGCTTCCTCCTTGTACACCTCATCGGGCAACAACAGCTGCATCAGGAGCAGGCGCTGACCTCGGGTGGCTACAAAGTCTGGGTCCATATGTGCCAACATCTTGTCTTGCCCAGCTATCCTATGACCTCCCTAGGATGAGACAAGTGCAATCTGTCTGTGATTCACATATTCCTCTCAACCATTTATTTCAGCATTGGCATTTGCATCTGCCCAGTTCCAGAGGAATTCCCCTTTCCCTGAGAACAGACAAGGTGACATCTCATGATCCTTATAAGTTCAGTGGCAACAAGCTGTGTAATTTTGCCCAGAGAAATCACTGCCATTTTCAAAGACCTTCCCCTACATATGCTGTTGTTCATTCCCATATTTGCAATCTCCCACCACTTGTGTTGCCCTGCCAGACACCACACAGCAGGACAGCAGATACTCTCACTGCTCGTGCACCTTCACTGGTTCAGGTGGGACCATCGCCAGGGTTCATTCCCACTGGTGCCTTTGTTTTACCAAATAGCATCTTCCCCTTCCTCTCCAGCCACTGCTGCCACAGAAATAGGGGAAAAAAAGTCCTTAAGATGGGGAAATGAGGGTCTTGAAGTGTTTTGACCAGAGCTGTAAGTCAATTACTTACAGGAAGGGTTAGGGAGTCAGGAGCTAGGCTGAGCTGGCCAGCCTGCTAGTAATGGCAGTGTAATGGCACCATCTAGTGGTCACACAGGTCTCTCGCACGGTGATTTGCAGGGAGCTGAGAGACCCCTTTGTCACCATGAGCAGGAAGTGGAAGTGCTTTTAAAGTGGGGGAAACCTGCACAGAAACCTGCTGGTGGGTCTTCAGGAGCCCCTGGCTAGTGAGACACAGGCAGGAACTGGCCATTCCCTGACACTGCTTTATTTTTTAACATAGAAACAGCAAAGTGGACAGTGGAACGAAAAGCCACCTTGTGTATTTATCCAAGCACTGCCACCTAATTTTCCAACCTCCTCTTTTTGCCCCATGGGCCAAGTAGGCCATGAATAGTAAACACCAGATCACTTTTCACGTGCACCCCACTTAAAACTTGCTAGGCAGCTTCCCTAGTGTTTGTAAAAGACACCTATAGAAATAAATCCAAATTATTATTTGCAAGGAAAGACTAGAATACAAACTCAGCAAACCCATCTCACTGTTTTCCCCTCCTTTAAAACTAAAAAAAGGGTCAAAACTTTCCATTTCACCCCAAGAGTGGACTCTTGCAGCCTTGCCAGGGTGGAGTGCACTTGTGATTGTTATCTGAGCATGAGTCAGTGCCTTTCTTAAGCAATGCAGCCTTCAACTCTGCATTTTCAGAGGTTTTAATGTTTGGTCTAAAAATAAAAGCAAAATAAAATAAACTCTTCCAACCCTGATATTTTGGTAGAATTCTATTTACTCCAGCTGAATCTTAACTTCATCATAGTGCAGTTCTTCCTGTGGGAGTTAGCTAATGTTTGAAAAGCACTTGATTTATGATGAACTGTTGAAAATTATGTTTAGGGCTGCTATACAGCTGAGGGTCTGCTGCTGTGCTCTCCTTATTACTGCTGTTATCACACCATTTCTTACCTCAAAGAGCCTTGGACAGTTCTCCTTCCTCTATGTCCTTAGTCTCGCTTCCCAACTTTACCGAGCGCACTTGCAGTTCCTGTCTGGCAGTCATATCACAACCGTATCAGGAAAACAAGCAGAGAATAAGTTTACTTTCCTGCATTGGGTGCTGTTGTTCCGGTGACATCCTTTTCATTACACATCTGCAGTGTTTATTTCCCCTCAAAGGGTACAGCACTTTCTGATTAATTCCAATTGTTACCTAGTTTCCTCCAGTCCCTGTTACTCTCATCTCCTCAGGCTTTGGTACATATTGTTTCCCTTTTCCTGTGGCCCCTTCTGCTGCAATGTCCCCCCTAAACACTGTGGGACAATGATAAAAAGACCCCATCTATCAGAGGCATCTCCTCAGGATGTGTGAAGAAGAAGGTTTGTGTTTAGTCGAATTAGAAAGCCTCCAGCCAGCAGAAGTGTTGGCTTGGCTTCCAAGTCATGGATGGAAGGAAGACGGGGAGCGGAGAGGAAGTGTTGTGGTTTAAGCCTCTCAGCCACACAGTTTTCTCGCTCACTCACTCCCCCCTCTTTCTTCCCCCCATTCCCAGAGGGATGGGAAGGAGAATCGAAAGAATGCAACTCCCACAGGTTGAGATAAGAACAGTTTAGTAACTAAAGTATAACACAAACCTCTACTGCTGCCACCAATAATAATAATGACAAGGGAAATACAAGGGAAAAGAATACAATCGCTCACCACCCGATACCCAGCCCAACCACGCAGTGCACCCCCACCCTTCCAGGTCACTGCTCTCCGTTTTATATCCTGGGCATGACGTGCTGTGGTACGGAATAACCCCTTTGGTCAGTTTGGGTCAGGTGTCCTGTCTCTGCTTCCTCCCGGCTTCCCCTCCTCCCTGGCAGAGCATGAGACTCGGAAAGTCCTTGGTCAAACCAAAACATTACCAAGCAGTAACCGAAACACTGGTGTTATCAGCGCTGTTCCCAGGCCCAAAATCAAAAACACAGCACTGCACCAGCTACCAAGAAGGAGAAAAATGACTGCTACTGCTGAACCCAGGACAGGAAGTAAATGCCATTTCCAAAAAATCCTAAGCAAAATCCCACGCCTCAGAAAGTCAAGCATGTTTCAGCTTGGAGGGCAGTGGTGACTACAGGTTTTGGCAAGGATTGGGAGACACAAAATATGTTCATGTGAGAGGTGAGTTGAAACAGGCATCTGCCACCTGAAAATCATCTTACTAAGTGTTGTTTTTCCCTTCTGTGGCAGGTGATGGACAGCTCGATGCCCCTGATTGGGGAGCATGTGGAAGAGGACAGACAACTTATAGCTGATCTGGTTGTTTCCAAAATGACTCAGCTTGCCACCACTGCTGGATCTGCACTGTCACCACTGAGGCCTTGGGTATGACTGAAGAGAGACCTTATGGCCAAGTTGTTTTCCTGAACTTTTTATTCTCTCTTTGCTCCCCTCAGGTGTCAAGCAGTCAGACATCTCAGTGATCAAACAGTCCCATATGGCAGCGTATTGGATAGACTGGCTAATGCTCTTCCAAAGAAGACTCTCAGACTCTGAAGTCTGAGGAACACCTCTTTCTCCCTTCCTCTCCTTCCATATAATTGTGACATCACCCCAGCAGTGTGGTCCATGTACCTAGATATTCTGGCTTGATGAATTCATAGATTCATACCAAAGACAGCTATTTTTAGAGGTTCTTGTAATACCCACCTTCATCTCCATATAACACCATGCCTCAGGATAGGTTTCATTTCAGTTTTTGCATCCCTAATGAAAATCTGTGCTTCCCAGAACAGGAAGTGAAAGTATCCATCAATAATTTTTCCATTCCTTAATGCAGCCTTTCTTCTTTGGAGATTTCCTTCACCCTCTTCATCAGGAGGAGGCTTGACTAATGCTAAATTCATGTCAGAACCTGTAATTTTTGCATTTAAACTGACCCCTTAGCACATTTCTCTGTGGCAGTTCTGTATAAATGAAACACACCAGAACATAATCTGTGTCTCTGGGTGTATGCGCTGCACCTCTTTCAGTATCAAGCAGGGAGCCAAGAACAAAGGTTTGAGGGCAACAAGTCTGTACAAAAGAAAGGAGAGTAAACAGGCTGAGGGATAATGTTGACTGCAATGAATTGAACAGACTCCATTTCCACTTGGGACAAAAAATGGGAAAAAGCACTTTATAGCTTTCTGCCTTTGTCATACGACGCTCCTGCTAAACCAGATGCCTAGCATGAAGGGTATTCATGGTAAACTCCAAGTTTTAGCCAGAGTGACCAGGTAAACATTTAATAGACACTAAAAATGCTTTGAGGCAGGGAAAGTGATATAGACGGGATAGGATTTACTGAGCAAAAAGGAATAAACAACTGCCATCTGAAATAGCCAAGATAAAAGAGTGTATAAACTAGGAGCAAAGGAGAAGCAAACAGAAACTGAGAACATAGATAATGCATCTGCTTTCTATGCCTGCAATATACTGGTGCAGGATTGGATTGGATTACAACAGACCTAAAATATGTCCAAAATAAGAACAAAACAAATGGTCTTAGAGGGATAGCATGTCAAATAGAAGAGTTAAATAAGAGTTAAATAAGAGAAGGGTCTTCATCAAGAATACAACCTACAAATATCAGTATACAAACCCAAGAAAATTAAAACCACAAACTAGAGTATTTTGCTATAGAGAAAGATCTTGGTACAACAGACATTGCAGGGACTGCACACGCTACAAATACTAGCATAATGCTATAACACAAAGTTACAAATGTGCAGAGAAGAAATTACATGTGAGGCTGTTGAGATGGGGAACTAGAGCTACAGGTGAAGACTAACAGACCCAAGAAAAATGATAATTCTGAATACAAGGACAACAGTACTGAACACAAAGAAATATGAACCCTCAGATATCTGATGGATATGTGTAGAATATTAACACGTATTATTGGAGCTGTCTGTACTAGTCACTAGATAAAGAAAAGCTGAGAAATTATGAACCTGAGTACACGGCACTGATAGAGATGGAAAAAGCAACAAGTCATAATAATGTGAGACTACAGCTATCAAGCAGCGAGTCAAATCACACAACAGCAATTCAGAGAAAGTTCTCCATCTCTGTAGGTGTCTGCTTCCTGTAACTGCAAAATCCAAGCCCAACAGGAAACAACTTGACCTAGCCTTAAGAAACACTGAGGTACAAATTCAGAAAGCAAGTATGTACCATTAGGTTTGACATCCAAGGGGCAGATATCAAAAAGTAACCTTATGATGCAAGCAGACAGAAAATTAATCAACTCCCTAGCATTAGAAGTAAAAATGTATGGCTTTTATTTGGGACACCATTGTTTCCCAGAATGCCTATGTACATTTCTGATCTTCTCCTGAACCAGGAATGCAAGAAATAAACTCCTACAGTTAAGTGGCAAACATTCAAGACAAACAGGAAAAAGTATCTTCCAGATTTGGAAATCTGCTATTTAAGACTTTTAAGCACCATCATGCAAGTAATAAAAGGAAATGTAAAAAGGATAGAAATTGATTTTGAAGAGCAGGTAGAGGAAAGAATGAAGCAGATTCTGTGAGTTCATCTGAAGATGGAACCCTACCAAAGAATTGGTGGGCTGCGTGAATCATCCAAAGTTAAGGGAGAAAAGGAAGACAAAAGAGACAGTGTTGAGACTCTACTGAATTTAATTGCTGAAAGTGGGGAACTTATTAAACTAGATACAGGCTTTCCTGATAAGAAAGACAGGGGAGAGAACAAAAACAGTGGTTGAATCAGTGATGACTTATATTTTTAAAAATATTAAGCCTCCAAACCCAGATGGCTACGTCCAGTGAACTGAATTTAGGAAGTGACTAAGCTGCAAGAAAAAACCTTGTACAATTTCATTAGAAGCAGTCATTGCTCCAGAGGATTGGTGTACAGTAAATACAAAATATGTGTTCAAAAGGTTGAAAGAATAATGTAGGAAAATGCAGGCAAGTCATGGACCTTATGAATTACCTCAGACAATAACTGAAAGAACAATACAGAAGACTAATAAACCGACAGAACAACAGTTCAAGAGCATCTACCACTTGAAGAAAAATGTCACATTAATTTCCTTTTGATTCTTTTACCCTTTTCTATGAGAAATCTTTCATAAAGTGGTAGATAACAGGCGATCAGTCAAAATGAATCTAGGCTGTCAGAAAGCCTTAGGCAAGGCAATAGACAAGACCTATGAAAGCAAGCAGGGAGAGACTGAAAGGCAAAGTTTAATTTGAGAGCAGAAGCTAGCCTGAGGTAATGATTTTGATGTAAAGTATTTCAATTCATGCAAACAGTTATCAGAGTTGATACTTAAAAGTATCACCTTTTAATATATTTTAACTTAAAAGACTAAGCCTGGTCATGCTGATACTTGGGTTGAGACCAGGACAGGATCTTAATAACAAAGATGTTTTCATGCCTACAACATGAAACTTGGTTTCGTGGTTACAGCTGTAGTTCTCCCCTTGCCTCTTTGCCTCCCCTCCATCCTTTCCCCTCACTGTTTCCCTTCCAAATGTAGATGATTTTGGGCTGGCCCTCACCCCTTCTCCTTGGAGAAGCCTTGGCTGGCTGTAGACAAAAACAGCAGAGCTGAATATGAGCCCTGATCCCCTTTCTTTAGCTGGTCTAATCAGAATGTCTCACAGCATTATGACAGTAAATTTCCACCAACACCAAGGCAAGGTTTATTTTCCCAAGCTATGTAGGACTAGAAGCCACGAATGGAAAATTCCCAGATTTTCCTCCGCGTCCATTTGCAAGTTCCAAACACAAAAGCATAAAAGACAGCCTGGCAACCTCATCACATTCATGTTAGTTAAAACTCATTTCAATGCTTCCAACTATGAAACATTTCTTCCCTGTCGTGGTTTAAGCCTCACTAACTCACGCAGCCCTTTCTCTCACTCACTTCCCCCTCTTTCTTCCCCCCGCTCCCGGAGGGATGGGAAGGAGAATCGAAAAGAATGCAACTCCCACAGGCTGAGATAAGAACAGTTTAGTAACTAAAGTATAACACAAATCACTACTGCTACCACCAATAATAATAATGACGAGAAAAATACAAGGAAAGAATACAATTCTCACCACCTAATACCCAGCCCAACCATGCAGTGCACCCCTACCCTTCCGGGTCTCTGCTCTCTGCTTTCCATCCTGGGCATGACGTGCTGTGGTATGGAATAACCTCTTTGGTCAGTTTGGGTCAGGTGTCCTGTTTCTGCTTCCTCCCAGCTCCCCTCCTCCCTGGCAGAGCATGAAACTCAGAAAGTCCTTGGTCAGACCAAAACATCACTAAGCAGTAACCGAAACACTGGTGTTATCAGTGCTGTTCCCAGGCCCAAAATCAAAAACATAGCACTGCACCAGGTACCAAGAAGCAGAAAAATGACTGCTGCTGCTGAACCCATGACATTCCCATTTCAAGAATCATTTAGCTCATTCTCCTGACCTTCCAGGAGTTTTGAAGACCCTTTTATCATTGTGTTCTCCATGTAAATAATCTAGCACATACCAGCCTATCTGTATCCAGCTTCCCCTGCTCTCATAAACAACTCTGTGCAATAGGCTTACTCAGACTTTTGTCAACTTCGAACCAGACTTTTTGTGCAACAGTTCTGTGTTGCTTAATCTGTTTACCAAAATATCTGTCAAAAAGAGTAAGAGTGAGAGAAAAGAAAGTGCAGATGGCACCTACTTATTTGCATTAGTCAGGACCAGGGAGGGCCGTGAAGAACATCTGATAGAGCTATATATGTTCAGTCACCACAGCTGCAAATGAAACTCAATGTGGAAGATTGAAAGGTAAGCTAAACAGAGGGTAGAGAGAGGGAGGACATAAACAATCTGTGGACCGTGCAAGTGGCACTAGCCCTTCCCCTTGAGAAAGACTTTGTCACATATAAGCTAATGAAAACCATTGCTCAGCCTATGGTTGTGTTGACAAGGGAAAAGCAGGAAATTAGGATGCAGGAGAAATGAGCTAGTGATGTTTACAGAGAACGCAGATACTGCTTCATCTGGAATAACATAAGCAGACCTGCCTTTGGCATCTGCAGAAAGAAATCACAAAGCTGGGAAAGAGAAGTGGGTGATGAAAACAATTAGGGGCCTGGAAACATTCCCATGAAAGGACTGAAGGGATTCAGTCGCCCAGCTTTAGAAAGGAGGTGAATGAGAGAGAAGGCAGTAAAGGTTTGCAAAATAATGAATGGCCTAGGAAGGGCAGGTTGTGAGAAGTATTCTCAAAACTCAGAACAAAGCAACGGAGTTAAGAAATGGGAAATGCAGTGAGGCTGATTGCTGAGAAAGACTCAAAGGGTCTCAAAGGGTGTAAATACCAAAACAAGGTATCTGGAACATTTGCAGAGACTTTGTGGAGCAGATAAAAAGCTTCATATTTCACAGTTGAAGCTGGCCCCTGCTTATTAGCAATCAAGAGGAGACCCCTTAGGGTAAAGAGATGATTACTCCATAGATGTTTCCACAGTTCATCCCACCTTCCTTTGGAACATCTGCTGCTGGCAACTGTCCAGAATGGGAGATGGGACTAAGAGACCCCCTCAGGCCTGATACATTGGGTAATTCTCAATTGCCTAAAAAACATTCTAAACTGTAACTTCATCATTATTCCCTGTGAGCAAACAACTTCTGTGCTCTTTATTACTCAGCTCTCCATTTCAGTCCCACAAGATTTTACCAGCCAGATGCGGCATGTATGTGTGTATATTTAAGGAACACTTCATGACTCTGCAGTTCCTGTATTACCTCAGAGCTTCTCTTTGGGGACTCTGTATTAACCGGAATGGCTTTTTTCTCCCCTCTAGCCTCCACAAGTTCAGCCTGCACCAGTGAAACCTCAGACTGGACCTCAGCTTGGACAACTGTCCCAACCACGGCCTCCTCCTCAAGGTACCATTCTTTGGGTCCCATGACAGTGCAGACTCTGAGATCAGTTTGCCTTCTAAATATAAGCTATCAGGATAAAGGTTTCACTCACTGTTCCAATTCACTGACAAGCAGGCAGCAAATTCACCGTGCTCTTAAAGCAGCTGCTGTCATATTCCACAGCAGCTCAGAAAGTGGATGAAAACTTGATAAGGATCCAGTTGACACTGCTCGTAGGACTTGGCTCAGCCAAACAAGGCCACTTGAACTGGCACTGGAGCTGGATTCTGGGCACAGAGTATATCTGTGTTTGCACAAAGCTGTAGGAGCTGCAAGTGGTAAGAAGAGATGGGAACATGCTAGTGCTGCCAGGCCTGGGACAGGCACCAGGTGTGGTGATGCCTAGGTATTCTCCTGTTAGCAAGAGCACACCCCTAGCTCCTCCTGACAGCAGGAGCTGGTTTGAGTCATGTGTCTTGGTCACAACAACGGGTGTGATTTACCATTTTGATTTATGCTGAGGCAATGAAGCACAGGGCTGCCCCATGAGTACCCAGACCACACCAACCAGTCAGGTCACTTAACCAATTAGCCCTTCCTTTTTTGTCACCTTTATACCTTCCTTTCTTCACTCCAATCTCCTACCAAATTAACACCTCTAATAATCTTTTCCTCATTGGTCACCATTTTGCTGTATCCAAAATTTAGTATTTCAGATAACAAATTTCCGATGTAATCCTGGCATTACCTAGTGTTACTGATAGGAAACATTGGCCTTGCAGTCTGTTTCCAATACTCCCCTTCAATTCCCTCTGAAGTGTTTCTCTCACGCAAGTTCCCCTTGACCACCCATGAAACCCAGCCAGCCCCCACAATGCTCTCTGTGACTTCTGTCAGTTTCTCACATTGTTACCTGTCACATTCAGCAATTCCTCATGTCACATCCAGTTATTTTCCACATCCTCTTTGGCTTTGAGAGTCTGCTATCAATACGGCTGAAGCCACCTGATGACAATGCTGGAACAGATGCATGGATAGCGATAGGGTGTGCAGTCTCACATCAAACTGCAGGGCCCAAGAGGGGACTGCTGACACAAACCAGCACATTCAGCTTTCATTTCCTGCACAGAGTTGGTTCTGCAGTGACTCTTCTTTCCCAATGAAGGAAGTGCTTGCCAAGGCTAAGAAATACTAGTTACATGGAAGAGTACAGCACACTCCACGTGGGGAGAATGGGAGAGCTTCTTTAGCACTGAAGGAGGCAAAGGAATGGACAACTCTAGAGACAAAGGCATGACGTCAGTTTTAGGCCTGTAAGAGAGGTTTTCCCTTATCCTTCTGCATGAAGCTATTCTGAAGAGTCTCCCCCTTACCAAAACCCATTTTTGCATACAGATGCTCTTTGTTTGTTGCCCACCACATGCAATTCCTCATGTCTACATGTCCCTTCCAGGTGGCCCCCGCCAGCCTCAGGGATCTCAGCCTCCACGGACAAACGCACCTCCACAGCAGCGGCTCTCTCCTCAAGGACAGCAGCCCCAGAGCCCCCAGTCCACTTCCCCTCAGCAGCAAAGGTCACCTGGATCTCCACAGCAAGTCCGATCAGCAACTGGGTCTTCTCCAGTCCAGGCCCCCAAGGCAGGCGTGTTCCCTCCGCAGCAGCCTAGACCTCCTGCTCAAGGCCGTGCTCCTAGCCAGCCAAGCCCCACTGAAACGTCCAAGCAGCAACCCACCCCTCACCCACATCTGAAGTAGGTGCTCTGTTAAACTGGTAATATCTGTAGATACTAGAATAAGGCTGTCAAAAAGTACCCTGAGCTGGTACAAGGATGCCGGAGAGCAACTTTTCCTCAGGGACTGTAGCGATTAGATAAGGGGTGATGGGTTTAAACTTAAACAGGGGGAGTTCAGGTTAGATATAAGGAAGAAGCTCTTTACTGTGAGGGTGGTGAGGCACTGGAACAGGCTGCCCGAAGAAGTGGTAAATGCTACATCCCTGGCAGTGTTCAAGACCAGGTTGGACAGAGCCTTGGGCAACCTCGTCTAGTGGATGGTGTCCCCTGTTCATGGCAGGGGTTGGAACTGGATGATCTTAAGGTCCTTTCCAAACCTTAGAATAGTTATTTTATGATTCTATGGTACAAAGAACTCCAGATGGTGACTATATGTTTAGTAGCTTTTCTGGAGCAAAGCATACCACTGAATTATTGTGGATCTTCGATAGCGGCCTTTGATGCCATCTTTCATGGAACATATCTGGCTGGCACCACGGCAGGAAAGATGGGCAAATTTTTTTGTCTGATGTTGACAAAAAGCTGGCAAGTAGATATGAGCAAATTGGTAAGATCAGGCCAGAACAAAATATAGGCTAGGAATCAGAAGACAGTTTCTAGGCAGCAGAAGAGTGATGCTCTGGAACAGGCTCTCAGCAATCATGTCTACATCATCAAGACAAACCCAAGAGCAGTGCACTTAAGGATTAAAATATTGGTGCTAAGGATGAAGTTGCCACACTATACATGTTGCAGGTACCTGAATTTAGGGTTTGGTCTTATGCTGAATGCCTATCACTGACCAGGAGAAGCCACTCAGTGACAAAGCATGGCAATAGGGAAAATTGGGAGATCTACTTCAAAAGCACAGATCTGATCAGAACTTAGCATAATGAACACTAGCATAATAACACCCAACAGGAGCGGTGTGGCCAATCAAAAGAAGAGTGTAACATAGCTGACAGAGTAGACATGCTTGGGGGGGGAGAGAGGGGGGCAGGCAACAGGATATATTGCAGGTGACATGCCTAATAACTTGTCAAACCTCTCACATCCTCACATGTGAAAGGGCAGGACTGCCAATCATGGTACTGCTGAGAAAGACACAGGTGACCCTCAGTATGAATCCATTCTTCTGTATTAGTAGCAAAATTACTCAAGTGATCCTTACAACAGCTGCACCAAGTGGTAGCTGAATACTTTGTCAGGTGTTTTCACAAACAGCAGTGTGGACTCTGATATTGGAGCTACCTACCCATGTCCCATCCTATTCCACTCACACACCACCACCACCTCCCCCATTCCTGGATTTCTTAGCGTATGGATATCCTCCTTGCTAACCCCTCCTTTCGTTCTTGAATTTGTCTGTGTGATGGAACACAAAACATCAGTAACCAGCTTTGAACTACCACCTTCTCTTAAGTCAGAACTCTGTTTTCCCTTTCAGCAAATCGCAGTCCCTGACAAACACCTTCAGCATACCTGAATCATCTCAGCGGGGAAACGCCAATGAAGATGAAGCAAAAGCCGAGACCATCCGCAACCTGAGGAAATCATTCGCTAGCCTGTTTTCTGATTAACAGCCCTGCAGCTGATACGTGCTTCTGCGCGCCCTCACTCTTCATATCAGCGTACATGATGTCACCCTGCAATACACTCAATGGTACCCAGCGACTTACAACTAATGTCTGGGTAAATGAGATTTGGAAAACTGTATTTGTTTTAATACGAAGAAAATATTCCAATAATAATGGTCTGAAAAGTGACTGTATAAAAGTGGCACTATTTCACTGGGGTTTCAGTGCATAATCAGAATCACATCTGTTCAAATGACCAAGTCGTAAAGCAAATTTTACTCTTGCTAACCCCTCTGGCATCACCGCAGTTATAACAGTGCAAAGTAGATTTTGCTTGGATTTGTAGATAGTCAGTACAATTTGCTGATTTCCAATAACTGAAAAAATATAGGCTAACTTCAGAAACAGATGTGCAAAGATGGAGTCAAGAATAAGTATTCATTGACTACTTAAGTAAGCATGCTTGAGCACGGAGACATAGCGACCTGTGAAACTTCATGATACCAATTTTATAAAAAGTCACTTTTCAGAACAAAACAACATTTCAAGTTAAATACAGAACCTGGCATCATTAAGCACCAAAGATCACATGAGCAGGTCATCCAGATGGACTGCTGGTTTGTTCCAGATCAGTCTGCTCATAACAGATTAAAAAACCTCTGTTTCATGCCTTGCATTCATGTGCCCTGCACGTGATGGCCAAGTTCTGAGATAAAAATGTCATGTTCTAACTCTGTAGCCATAGCTCAAAATAACCTGAGAAATGGTCCTTCGACACAAAAAAACAACTTTTGCCCCTGCCCCTGGAAACACTGGAATTCACATTCACAGTTCACACAAATTCCAGACAAAACCCAGCTAAACTCCAAGCACTTTGGTGACTTGGTCACATCTGGCTAAGTATGTCCCCCAGGAACACGCTTAATTAATAGCAGAGCTGATGAAGTGCACATACTTGTGTGCTGAGTGTTCCATAATACCAAATGCAGAGAGAGATGGGAGTGAAATCCTGCCTCCCTCCCTGAACTCCCATTGACTGACTGGGGAGTCAGCAAAAATGAGTGCAAGGTGACAAACCTGCAATAGAACAGGCAAACTATCCTTTCCAAATAAGATAAGCTGGGGTTCATCCACAAACACCAAGCCATGGGAAGGCATGCTGGGATTGTCCCAAGCAGGTAATGAACAGTATTAGTCCTCCCTGACCACCTCCAAGACTTATACTTCCAGAGGAGACAGAGATGGATCTTTGGCAGCTGTGCTTTTATAAGAATGAAGCTGTGTATGAGCATATAGAATCATAGAATCAACTAGGCTGGAAAAGACCTTTAAGATCATAAAGTCTAATCTTTATCCTAGGACTGCCAAGCATACTAGAACCAGGCAAAAAAAACCCAGGAAGGCCACAAGCATGACTGAAAAGACCCACCCTGGGTAAAACAACATATCTATGGCAATTTCTACCAGCTGAGAACCCACCCCTTGCACAGTGCCCTATTTAGAACACACCTAATGCAGGCACAGTCCCCATCCCAACTCCTTAAATTTTCTTCAAGTTTTGTCAAGTATTTAGTCACAAACCATGCATACAGCTTCAAGGCCACACTTTAGGCTTTGTGCTTCCCTTAGCAACTTCACTTTGATGACACTTCCGAATGCTCCAGGAGGCAGGGATGTCAGTAACCTAAAAACATTCGAGCCAATGGCACAGATCTTTGCTGTCATTGAAACAGGAAGATCCCCAAAGCAACAAAAGCAACAGCAGCATTTGCCATCTTGGATCTTATGATTCACTGGTGGGAATACAGCCAAACAAGCAACTCCTTCATGCATTGTACCTGTAACTAACATCTAAATCCAATGCAGTCATCTGGAACTTGTATGACCTACCCCTGAGCAGGCCTTCACACATATAATGGCTTCTGTGACCTGCAACCACTTTCAGGCTAGTAATAGCACAGCTTTTTCAGGTTGGAAGGCTCTCCAGAGACTCATCTGGATCAATGATTTATACCTCAAGTTCAGTATTGCAGAACCACCCTATTCCCTGATTGTTTTATTTTTCCCCCAGTTCTGTGTTGTCTTTCCAGGTTTGCTAAGCATCTTACAGTATAGCATCATAAATATATGTCATTGAGGAAAAAAAAACAGACCCTGCTGTTTTGCAGCCTCCAGGAGCAATAAGAGAGTGACAAATGGCCTTGAGCAGGCACTGTCCCACTGGCAAAAACAATAGCAGATTAACAGGCTCCACTATATGCAGAGGAGGTAATACAAGTCTGATGGGAGAGGATTTCCTTCTGTAACACTTCCCTCAGCATGATTTATGCCTTTTCCTACTAAGCAGTCACCAGAGATAAAGACAGAAATAAAAGTTTACTGCCAGAATCCTCAACTGCTCTATCCCCTGGATCTTTTTATGTCTCTCTCACCAACATAACCTATACAAAAACCAAGTAACTAGTGACTAGTATGGCACAGCCCCATAAATCTACCCTAGTTCATCACCAAAACCACAAGTTGGATCATTTGCTGATGCTGCATTTCAACACAGCAAGGGTATCCTCCAACAAACCACAGTAACAGCATAGCACTGTTGACTTCATACCCAGCAGCACCTCAAATCTCTCCATTTGCCTTCAGCTTCCAGTTGTCATCTTTCTAGGGAGAAGCAAAGAGAATGACATCCCCCCTCCTCCTAGCTGCAGCTTGCAAAAACCAGCGAGAACAACAGGCACTCTCAGCTTAGCTCGGTTACTCCCATAGATCCTGAAAAGCAACTTCAGTTCCAGCCACAGAAAGTGTTTTAATGAAAGCATTGAGTCAATTTCCCAAGTCAAAATGATGAAATTCTATACTGTGTTCTATAAATGTTCCAACAGTACACTTCAATCTACAACTAGATTTTGTGGCCAGCAGGAGATTCACAAATGCGTCATCGTATATTTGTGTTATCCCCTTTAAGGCAAGGTTCCTATTCTAAAACCCCTACAGTCTAACAAAGCAAGAGAAGGAGGAATAAAAAGGGTATATTCTCCATTTATATGAATGGGGAATTAAAGTGTACCCAAGAGGTATTCAGGTACTTAAATATAACAGCTGGAGTTATGGGCAGTAAGAAAGCAACAGGAAAAGCCAGTGAATGGAAGTTGCATTTTAATGGCAGGGCAGTCAATGCCCCACATGCCTTGGGATCTCACACAGCTGTGAAAATTGAGCATCTGGTCAGAGCTTCCCTTTTGTCCTGCACACCTTCATTTTCTTCACCTGGGAGCCAGGAAACAAGAATAATTTGTTTGGATCCAGCCCAAGGAGCTGGATCCACCTGAAAAATCAGTTCCTATTTTGCTGTTTCGATACAGCCTGAGAAACATCTTAACTTTCTTGTAATATCTAGGTGTGCTATTTCAAGAGGAATGTCACATATTCCCATGCAACTACAAGTCATGTATAAAGCCAAGGTTCAGAAGAATAGCAGTCCTGCTCATAACTGCAATGCCATTTTCCCCTTTCACTATTGACAGGCGGGTATGTAAGATCTTACACCCTATGTAAGACCCAGTTATATCATCTAGCTGGTTTAAGACTCACGAATAAGAGAAAACAATAAATAGAAAAGCCAAGGACTACAGTTCCTTATTTATAAGCGTATACAGGTGAACAGTACAGGAAAAAAAACACCCACCTTCAGGCACGTCACCTTCTGTGACTTCTCTTCTCAAACAGCAATGACATGCATACCTGACTTAGGAGCTGGTGAATAAACAAAACAGCTAATTTTCAAGTATTTCCTCTATTTTATCATCTAATTTTACACTGTTGGTCCCGAGACATTCACTTGATATTTCATATCCTGTTTCAGGAATGAAGGGGACACCTCTTTAGGGAACTTGACAGTTCTGAGTAAGTCACATCCCTCTACCTTTCGCTCACAATAACCTTACTATAATGTGAAGCAACAATGAAGAAAAGGAAGGAATATCTTCAGGTCACTTAGTGATGTATCTGTAAAAAGGCTGAGTAAACTTCTTCAAAAACTAACATTCAAATGACAAAATCCAGGATAAACAGAACCTGTGGCATCAGCCTGGTAGAAGTATGATGATGCTGTTTTCACGGCAGGGAGGGCTCAACTACAGAGCAGCATGGGGTACACTCACTGGAATAAGGCAATTCAACCACTGCAGGAAGATGTTAAAAATTAAAGCTAATCTTGGTATTGAAGGGAAACCAGTGGCCCCAGTGTCTTAGGTGCTTAATTATGGCAGGACTTGCACTTACCATTGCTGTGAAAAAGAAAAGAGAAGAAAGAAGCAATACAACTTTTGACAACAAAATAAGGTATCATATTTTACTTCCACTGGAGTTAACGGCAAAACTTCCTGGCCCTACTGAAGTCAGCTGATTTTATACAAAACAAGATGATGAATCACTAAAATATCACCTGAAAAAGCACATAAGTATTACCCATTAAATAGTTTGTATCTAGCAGGAAGTGTCATTCCATTCTCACTACTGGAATTCCAAAAATATTTTAGAAAACAGTATCAGCTGTCACAACAGTCATCAGTACAATTTACATTTACAGGAACATTGAGGTCAATCCATCTTAAAAAAATATGTAAGAAATAAGAAGTTCTAGCAAAGTTTAGTCATTCCAGTCTTCTTTTAATTGAGCTCCAGCATCAGCCTGCAGGTCTGATCAGGCAACTTTAACAGTGGTCTTGTTATTTTCTCATTAGTTAATACGACAACACTTGAAAGGTGCTCATAAATTCCTACAACACATTTCCTCTTGGCAAGATATATTTTGATACTCAAGCAATGGAATTAAATGGCATTTACTGCAGTAAAGTCAGAATTGATTCCACTTCTCCTGCTGGGTTCCCATTTCCACTGCAACCAGGTCAACCTATTCAATTCCTTAAGTTAGGCAGGAGAACAGATTTGCACCAGTTTCAGTTCACACACAGTTAAGTGCAGCCATGTATTACAGCTCCTTATTTGTAAAGTCAAGGAAGAAGACAAAAGTTTTGCTGCTGGTTCTTCGTAAAATTGCTCTGCTTCTGTTCAGACTTCTGAGTTGCACTGTAGCATGACTTTACTCAGTTGTTTGTAAAACAAATTGATTTGTGTTCTATTATCTCCATTGTAAAGAAAACCCCTTCCCTGTATTCTTTGTGTATTAAGTAACAATACAAAAATGCTTTTTACCTAATAAAACATTAAAGAAAAAAGGAAACATCTTTGAAAATTTCCACAAACCCACACCTACCATAACAGTGGCAGTATCCTGTTCTACATGGAACTCTGTACGTTTCTTTGTTAACACAGATTATTAGCCAGGCTGACTTTAAAAACAACATCATTTTTCCTGGCAATTTAATAAAACTCTTCAAATAAGACAGACAAGTATAGGGGTTGTATTTAAAGTGCTCTTTATCTGATGCAGCAAACTATTTGGCCGGTATCCCTCTGGTCTCTAAGTAGCACTTCACAGATTGTTAACGGCAGGGGGCAGGAGAGAGCAAAACAAACTGTCCTAGGTTGTAGCTCTGTGAAACAGACCTTAGTACCAGGTGGTACAGTACTACCGGAGCATAAAACAAACCCAGCCTTGTGGTTGAAACATTACCATGCACACATGTTCTTGCTACAATCAGAAAAGAAGGCAGGTGTTAGTGCCTATGATTTGCAATCTTCTGCAGCAAAAAAGCAAGCTCAGGGACTAGAAAACTCACTGAAGGAAAATGCAGCAATCAAATGAATGCACGGCGAATGTCCATGGGGCGGCCTCGGCTGGGTCTAGGTGGAAACCTGTCACTGGGACCAGCTCGTCCTGGAAGTGTGTGGTTTGCTCCTGGCAAAGAACCAATTGGGTCAAAATGTGGTCTGAATGGAGGAAACTGGGCTGGTGCTTCTCCTGGGCCAGGAATGAGTGAGTTAATTGGGTCTCCAACATATGGAAGTGTTGGTCTTTCATCATATTCTCCACCAATGATCATTGGGGGATAGATTGGGTTTGATGGGAATGGGTTGGGAGGAAAGGGATTAGGATAGAATGGGTTGGGATGAAAGGGGATTGGATGTGGTGTAGGGGGCAGAAACATCATGTGCCTCCATCTGAGGGCCTCCTTCTTCTGTTTCAACTTTTTCTTGTATAGCTGCAGACAGAAAACAAAGGCATCTTAAAGCTCTGTAACTGCTTTGCATTCCGGCTTCAGCAACAGCATTCAGTTCTGCAGCAGAAAAGCACTCCTCACCAGTCTGAAAACCCAGAACAGCAACTCCCCCACCTGCCAAAGGCCAAACACATCATCTCTGGAAGACATGTAACTCACAATTTGGACATGCATCATAACTTGTTGATGCTGTGTTCTAACTCTGACCACACTCAACACATGTATGCAGAACATCACAGTTTAAAACTAAAAATTAACTCAAGGTTCTGCCTCCCAAAGCCTTTGCTTTATTCTCAAGTTAGCCCATGGAGACTAATCTCCAAGAGGCTGTATAAAAGAAGCCACTTACTTCTTTCCAGTCTGTGTCACGAGGCCTTGCAATAGGATCTACAAAGAGAAGTGAAAAATTAAGAAGAGCAATCTATTTTGGTTTTAAGTAGCATTCACACTACAGATGTCCACAGTCTTGTCAGAATTCAAAGAATCAAGAGATTAAAAAATTTTTGGTCAATACATTTTTCATAAAGATAAAAGCATCTTAAAAAATATAAAAGCTCCAGGACCATTCAATAGGTAATCTACTTGCACACCTATTCTACATAAAGCATCACCTCTAAAAGTTACTAAGCAGTGAAATCCCACAAACACTGTCCCATCTTTGATTTCTGACAGCACTTCTCCAATCACCTTATTTCTTCAATCTATTGTGAGAAATTATAGCAGAAATATCTCTTTACTTCCTAGTATCTGCAACAGCTGGTACACCAAGGTAGCCAGCGAAACACATGGAAACAAGTTTGCAACACACAACGGGAAGAACTATGTGGTTCACCAGTAATGGCTCAGCAGACTGTCAACAGTTTTCCCGGCAGAAAACTGTGCATCCACCTGAATTACACCTGACCATCTGTATGGTTAGCACCACAAATGACTGCGTTTAGCCACAGTGTTTAATAATAAGAAGTGGTTGCCTGAGAAGCATGTTATCAAAAGCTGTCAGACATAACCCCTCTGTTCACATGAGAATGTAACTACAGAAACATGTGTCTCAGCATTACCTCGGAAATCTCGCAGATACATGAACCTCCACAGAAGCTGGTCATTTGTAGCTGTGTAAAGATCACGGCAAACAGCAGAGAGAGAGATGAGTGAACGGACATCCAGAAGTCTGAAAATCCGAAGCTTGAGCTCAAGAGGAAGGACCACTAACCCAAACACATCGGGCAGGTTCAGAGCTACAAAGTGGAGAAAACAGAAGCATTACATAAGCAGTGCAGAGTTTATTTCTAAAGGCCCTAAAAGAAAGGACATTATAATCTTTCCCTTAAATCGTTTCCCTTTGATGCCAGAGTTACACAACTTCCTCAAAGTACTGACGTGAATTCTTGTAGAACAGATCTCTTGCAATTCTAAGCGCATTTACAGAGTGCACAAAATAGGGCAGATGGCACTTTATACTGACTGCTATTGGCCACTAAGCCTTAGAAACATTCCACACATCTAACTATGTTTATGGGCTACAGAACAAAGGGATAGCTCACAAAAAAAGACCTGCCCAATTTCATGAGCCCACAGAAAACACATTAAATACAGAGCACATACTTCACATAAAAGCTTCCCGCACTTAAGTCCAGAGGGAATTTTACTGAGTAGTCTTTAAAGCTGAGAACTCTTATGGCAATACCTATGCAGAGAAAGCCTGGCTTCCTACCGCTGCACAAACACCAGCTTGGGTTACTTCCTACCATCCTTTCCAAATCCTCAATGACTGGTTACTGAGAAGATCATTCCAAATATGATGCAATATAAATCTCCCTGCTTTGCCAAAGAAATGGATCAAAACTACAGAACTACTGCCACAAAATTATTGTGATGTGATTTTCTCATTGCTAAGGGTGGAAAACAGCCACTCCACTTGAGTCTCTTAAGTGAAACTAGAGCGATCAAAAATTAAAACCAGGAAATTACCACTACATTAACATTTTCTAAGACACAAAGATTAATATAATTTCTTTAGAATGTATAAATTACTTTATGCTTACTATTTATATCACTGAACAGCTGTTTCTAACACTTCCCTCAAGGTTTCAGACAGACCCCCTTCCTTGCATCCTCAAAAATTAAGTACCCTCTCAAATTGTAAATATCTTCTCTCACCTTGTCGGGCAGCCGCCAGAAGAGAGTAAACCAACTGGTCTTTAAAGAGGCGGGATAATTTCTGAAGGTCTTTGTAAACACCTGCAACCTTTTCTGTCAAAGAAGAGACGTAAAAAGCTTAACTTCAGGAGGTTAGAATGCAAAAATAATGTAAGAGAAGAAGAATAATGGTTTTCTCACAAGCAGAACTGTAACGTGCTTGTAATCTTGATGAAAACAGCGATGCAGTTTAGAATGTAACTCATGCAGTAAGTAATTCACTGACAAACTACAGACGAGCTCCATGGTCAGGTGAGGCTTTCCTTTGACCTTAAAAAGCACCACTAGAAGAAATACTTGAGTTCTTCAGAAACAAAGCAACTCTTAAGCTGTCAGAGCTTCCTTTGTCAGATTTCAAAGCTCACGTGTAACATGTGGTTATGTTGTAAATGCCCAAAATATTTTCTCTGACAGCAATGGTTTTCCACTCTGTTCTCTGAAGAAACTGGAGCCAGAAGACTCCATCATTAGATCAGACCCATTTCAGTGCTCAGTTAATTCTTCTAAAGCCTTTCAGCTAGACTTGTACATCAGCAACTGCGAATACCCAGAACACAGTGTAGGACCCTGAGTCAACCTCAACTGCCACAAAGCTGTTCATATATACTTCAGAGAACAAAAGGCTAGTTGGGTCTGTGCTCACAAGGACTCTCATCTATCCACCCATTCTCTACTCCCCCACCTTAGTTTTCCCTCTAATTCTGGCATTCTGGAGAGCGCTATGTGGTCAGCATGTTTTCTGACAAAACCAATATAACAATTATGGTGCCATAACAAACTGTAGGTACTATCAGCCTCTGAAGTCCTGAGCTGCCAGGCTTAAAGAGGGTATAATGCAGCACTGCTGCCCCAGAGATTCACATATGTGCTTAAGACCTCATAAATAATAAGCATGTGGGCCAAAGTATGACTCAGGCTTCATGAGGTTCTTTCCTCACACTGTTAATCTAAGAAATTTAAATTGTTGTAACAACAAATGTAAATGGATACAATCTGAATTCCTTTTATCACAAAGCTGTAACTAAGCTAAGTGGTAACCATATTTCTGTTCTCTTTTTTCTGCTGTTCTATAGAGAGTTTGTTCCTCTGCTGAAATATATTCTCAGCCACTGTGTCACTTCTTTACTTTTCAGTTTACTTACTACAAGTATCATAGTTCAATCATACCTGGCTCCTGAAAGCAAACAAAGGATGCTGGCAATAGCTGTATTCTCTTAACACCTTTAATCTCTTTGTTGATTTTTAATGTTGCTGCAAATACAAGAAAAAAAAAAAAAAAGACATTTCAAAACATAAAACACATTGAGAGATGACAAAGACCACTTCATTAGTGCCTTACTCTTCGGAGGCGTTCAACTTTGCTCCTTACCATATCCCCTCAAGGAAAACACCCAACTAATAGCAAGCAGCTAGACAAATAATTTCAGAAAAACAAAACGGAACTTTAAATAGCAGGGAATAAGCAAAGACCTTGGCGACAGAAAATAAGACAATTCTACCACATGGGAAGACATGTAACACAGCTATAAAAGCTATAAAAAAGCCATTATTATAAGCCAGTCATTAAAGAAATATTAACCAAAGACTCAACAAACTTACTATAGGAACACTATATGAATGGTAGCTATAACACCGTCCTAAATCTAACTTTAACCTGACTTGGTTAAAACAATTTGACCAGAATTTATATATGTTCTGAGAAAAACATATGTGCTCATACAAATTGGCACAATCGGTTACAAATTTTACAAATAAACATAAAGAATTTAATTTAGGATACCCTGAAATTCACATCGAGTCCAGTTAAATATTGCCTCTGCAGAAATATTAAACCAATATTGCAGAAACGGAATTTTTCTAACGCTCAATAAGATATGAAAAAGGAGAGAAAGACAAAAACACCCCACCAAGTGATATAGAAGTTGCTTCAAAAAATTAGACCACAGTTAAATTGTTAGTGTGCTACAGGAAAAATTAAAGCTAAAGAATAAACAGTCTGGAATTTGTCTTATGTTCTTTGCAAGACTTATAAACAAGACAAGATACCGTAGCTGGACCAAAGCTGCTACTTTTAATATTTGGCAATACATACCAAAGTTCCTATGATATGAGACAAGAAACACATTTTCACAACATTGCAATGAAAAGGACAGCTGAATCCCCTAAGGGTTGATCTGTTATGATTAGAGGGAGAGACGCAGTTAACACTGAGACAGGAAATGCCATCAGCATTAGGAAGTGCCAGCTCCTGACCTCAGCAACACCGATAATCAAGTTGCAGTTTTAAACAGAGTGCACAAAAGCACATTTAAGTATTCTCTCACTAAACAGTGGTGATATTCACTGTGTATCCAGGATAAAAACTCAACTATCTTACCATTAACAGCAACAAGATCTCCCAAAGGCACACAAGTCAAACCAGCAGAACCTTCTTCACAAAGAGGATGCGTGTACTGTAGTTTATAGACACCATTCCCTCTCCATTTCTCTGGCATGGATACTGCCTTGGCTTCTGTCCCCTAAAAATGCAGAGATAACACACTGACACACTTGAGCCACATAGCAAGTCTGAAGGGTTTAAAAAAAAGAGGATTAAAAGTTAGGAAATGCCAGAATTATGCTTGCAATTCAACTCTTAGTTTAGTCCCAGTGCACATTATGACACAGATGATAATTACAAAATATAAGCACACGTAGTGACAGGACAAGGAGGAATGGCTTTAAGCTGAAAAAAGGTAGATTTAAATTAGACATTAGGAAAAAATTCTTTACTGTGAGGGTGGGGAGGCACTGGCACAGGCTGCCCAGAGGAGCTGTGGCTGAGCCATCACTGGGAGTGTTCAAGGCCAGGTTGGATGGGACTTGGAGCAACCTGGTCCAGTGGAAGGTGCCCCTGGCCATGGCAGGGGGTTGGAACTAGATGAGCTTTAAGGTCCCTTCCAAGCCATCTATGATTACATACTGTCTTCCCCAAAGTGACAGCAAATCTAAGGCCAAGTTAAGAAATTTTCTGCCCTGTCCCAGTTTCTGACAGGAAAGGTTGTTCTACAAGCGCTCACACCTATTTCTTTTCTGTCATACATTCCAGCTTTCTGACATGCACATTAATTTGCTGAATAAAAAACATGTTGCACCTTTTCTGTGAACTTCACATGTCTGACAGAACTTGAAGAACCATAGCTTGAAATTAATTTGAACATCTGAGCAGACTAACAGTTTTTCCTTTCAATTTCAGTATGAAAAGGCTCAGATGGAATCACATTGAGAGGTAACAAAACGACAAGCACAAATAGACTTGCTCTTTCCTCTGAAATCTGCAATGTAACCATTTTTCCTACTGCCAAGCCTACTCACTGACAAGAACATTCGTCCCCGTGGCAAATGTATTCTTCAGATAGTGTTTCAGGCTATGTGAATGCAATTAACTTAGCAGATTTATTAAACTGGTATTGACCGACCAGACACCTGAAGTGACCCCCACATGTGCTTAGTTATCCTCGCTGCAAGAAAGGACACAAGAATTTAAACATCTTCCCTGAGACAAAGTCTTTTTTTTGTATCTTTACTAATGTGTGCCTGAATATGCAATTCAAATCTGAAAACTTAAGGGGAAAAGGTGAATTCATACATGGTAACAGAGGTACTGCCATAGATGCTCAAATACAACACCTCTGTAGGTTAGTGAAACCAAGGCCTAAGTTAACACAGGTAGTGGGGCTGGAACGAGATGATCTCTAAGGTCCCTTCCAACCTAAACCATTCTTATGATTCTGTGACATACACAGGCAGAAGCAGATCTTCAGATGCATCTTGTATCACACATTCCCATCTATTTCACAACTTTCATATACTGACCAAGAAACTTCCGGTTTGGTTCTGCACCTACCTGAGGTACATAGCCTGTCTCCATCATGAGAAGGTGTAGTAGAACGATCAAGGCATCAGTGGCACTGGTACACTCAGCAGAAAGATAGAGCATCTCTAAGGAGTGTGGTATTTCACCATCAGCAGCTTCACTGCACAGCATGGGTTCAGAGGGATAGGAACCTGTACCTTCTTCCAGGTCAACATCTTCCGGGACTAATCCTGAAGGAAATTCTATGCTGGATCCTGCCTTCAAGGGAAAGAAAAACAAACCTCTGTTCAGAAAATTACATCTATATACATCAACATTACCAGTCTGCTTATGTCAGTCCTCACAGACACCAAGTCTCCTGTACTGATTTCCCATACATATTGAACAGGTTCATTACACCTCCATTTTCTAGTATCCCAGCTGGAGACCAGGATGATACAAATAGCCTATTTTTTGATATTTATAATGCAAGCCCTTCATAAAAGAGTCTGTTCTGTTACTGCATATACTACTTGAAGACAAAGTGATAAGATATTAAAGCTTCATTAGAATTTTTACAACATGCATAGGAGTGATTTACTCACTACAGTATCATCATTTATTTAAATTTAGCCAACACATAGGGCAAGTAACCAAAATAATAGCTTGAGCTGCTTAGAAACACAACAGGCTGGGGAAAAAAAAGTAATCACTGGAGTGGTTTTATAGTGGCATCTTTCTTGTACCAAAATCATACCATATTATCATGTTAACTGATAAAACCACCCACAGACACAAAAAGAAGTGCTGGATGAAAAATGTAAGTAGACTCACCTAAGGGAGGAGTCATGAAAAAAAACTGTCTAAAGGAACTAGCCATTTCTACCCCACACACATGCCCAGTGGCATAAGACACCCTTACGAGGCTGGCATGGCCATCCACCCATGGAACTTCCTTTCTCATTAACAGCAAAGCACACAGCCCCAGTTAAACAGTTTTTCAGACTTTCAGAGCTCTTCTACAATGACAGTTGCTTTGAAATTTCCTTGCCATCTTCAACTATAATTTTGGAGGAAGACATCAGAATCTTTCGTCTAAATAAATAAGGAACATACATAGCCAAATAACCAGCTATGTATACATAGCATACATAGACAAATAACTAGCTATGTATCAGACAAGTATAAGAAGCCAATACTCTGAAGATATCCTCTACTGTACAGAGCAGCAACTGACATGGAGATAACTTCTTTTTTTGCCTTGTGTTGACAGAGCAATTCTTATATACTTACCCTCTCATCACTCTTCTGAACTTCCACCTGAGCTTTCTGCTGGTGAGACTGCTCATTCTGCCCTTCTTTTGGCCTGCTGGCCTGACTTTGGTTGGATGGCTCATGACCATTCTGAAGTGGGCGGGAAGTAGACGAAAGAGGTAGACTGGGTTGTCCATCTGCTTCTTCTAGCAGTAAGCATATCAAATCACCAGAAACAATCCCATATGAAGCCAGTGTTTTCTCATTTTCTGTGAGAGCATCTTTTCTGTTCAATGTTATTGAAAACCTGGTATCAGGACTGCAGAATGAAAAAGTAAGGAAACATAAGGACTGCACCTGGGTAACTGCACACAGAGATACAGTTACAAATGCATGCTGCATACTATAACAGTATTATGCCATGAGTTTTAATCCATTAACAATCAGCCATATATTAGGAAGAATGAAGAAAAAATACAGTATTTAATTACGTTTTTCTCTAATTACATTTTAAGTAGCTGTAGCTGCTTGGTAGGTGTAACTTCACTTATGTTAACTTCATAAAACAGTTACGAAGAAAAGCAAACAAGTGCCCTCCAAATTAGAAGGTATCACACCTGGCAAAACAAGCATTAAATAAACTACTGGCTGAGATTATTTAAACACAAGAGTGTTGCAGACTCGACCACGTTGCTTTCTCGTTAAACAAAACGTTCATTTCAAAAGGCCCGAATGCCAGTTAGAATTGAGGGTAAGACGAAAAGATGCTTCAGGGCAAGCTCAATAAAACCAAACAGAAACGAAACTGGTTAGAACAGAAGCAGCTATCCAGTATCAGCTATGTAACACATCCACTGTGGCAAAACAAGCAGTTAACTTCAGATCTTGCCTGTCCACACCGTTGTGCAGCACAGCGCGGTGCTACCAATGTGTTTCACTAGTGAAGCATTAGCACGCCGCATCCAATTAAGAGCGGGCTTTTCCCAAGCAAGTTTCGCTTTCTATCCCTGCAGCGACCGGCCGTGACGCAAACTCCACCTCAGGCGGTGGAGACCCGGTCAGCAACCCCGAGAACGGGGCAAAACCTCCAGCCAGGCTTGCTTATAACCCCCGCGACGCGCTGCCCATAACCCGGGCACTGCCCCGGCGCCCCTCGGCAGCACACCGCACACGGGCCCCACCGCCGGCATCCGCCCTGCAGGGGGCAGCACCGCCGCCGCCCCAGCTCCCCAACGCGTGGCACGGCCCCGCCAGCCCAAGCCCCGCGTCCGCGCGGCCACCGCTCCCCCAAGACAGCTTTCCCGCTCTTTTTCCCCCCACCCCGCGACCCGTTTCGCTCCGCACGTTACCTGTACCCCCAGGCAGGCAGCAGGGTCCGGCGCAGCTGCGCGCGCAGCTCCCCCAGCGTCGGCTCCGCCCCCTCTACCTCCAGCGGCGCCGTTTGCCTCTGCATTCGCACACGAAGCTTCATGGCAGCGGTGGCGGCGGTACCGGCGGGTCGCCCCCCCCGAACGCCCTTAAACCAGGCCCCACCGGAAAGCGGGCGGCGGCGGCGGCGCAAGGGCTGCCGGGGCGTGCCGGTGTTTTGGTTGAGCGCGGCACCGCCCCCCGCCGGCACCGCCCCCGGGGCGCGCGCGATCGCTGCCTCCGCTGTGCCGCGTCCCGGGGCTGCGCCGCGGCCCCGCCCGGCCGCCGGCGATGGTGGGGCGCTCGGGCTGTGCCGCGCATGCGCCGTTCGGCCGGGGGTGAGCTCGGTGCTTGGTGTTCGGCGGTTGTTGCGCCTTTTCGCCTCCGTTCCTGCGGTGGTTTTGCTGCTGTAGCGCAGCACTGGTCTGTTCTGTTCTGCAGTTTATCCCCGCCGTGCATGGAGGGGGATGGACGCTGGCGGGAATGGTCTCTGCGCGTCGGTTGCCTGCCGCCGTGTGGTGCGGAGGGGTCCGGTTGGGCTGCGCTCGCCTCTTCCCTCTCATTCTAAAGCCTGCTGAGTGGGCCTGTTGCTGCCTGGGCCTTAAACTGTTGGCGAAGTTTACGGAAACGTGCTAGGGGAAGGGGTGAAGGATGCTGCCCTCAAAAGCATTTAGTTTTGTGAAGGAGCGTGGGGTTTTTTTTTAAGACAGATGACTGTATTGGCATCTTCAGGTAATGCGTGCGGTCAAATAATCTCACCAAAAATATAAAGTGGCACAAAGTCAAGGTTACTGGCTTTAATTCCCTTTTTTCTGTCATGCTTGGGGAAAAAAATTCCCTCTTCACATCTTAGATCTTTTACAAAGTATACTTCATCTAGAAAGGCGCTTTGCAGAACTGTAATGTCAGTTGGGAAGGAAATGTAAAAGGTATGATTTGGTCAAGTTTTGATGAACTCTGTTACATTTAGAGAACAGTGAATTTGGATGTAACTTCAGAGCAATGGTTATTCTCAGTTCATCTTGGTTTACTTTCTAATCATACAATTTACTTACCTCTGTACAAGGAATAGTACTAGAAATACAAGGTGCAGGAAAACTGGGATACTTCCTAGGAATACAGAACTAAAACGGTAAGTAAAGTGAACTTGAAAGACCTCTCTTACACAGCTACCACCAAGTATAACTGCTCATTATGGCACTTTGCATGGTTTAAACCTACATTTATAGGAACAGCCATATCTGTGCCCCTTCAGCACTTATAGGGCCAGTCAGAAAAAGGAGACTGAAATGACAAAAATTCTGTTCTGGGCTACAGGTGAAATCTCCTTAATGTCACCTGAACATGGTCATCCAACCCACCTAAATGTGGTTGCTAAACTTCAGTTCACTTCGACAGCACTGGTTTGCTGTCAGATAAGTCTCAAACTGAAGAGCAACCATCGTCTGATTTCCACGCATCGAATGAAAAGCAAAGACTAGTACTGATGAAGGTAATGAAAGGAAAGGCAAAGGGACTACTGAGATGGAATAACACTCTGAGCAATGGAAGAGCTGGCGCTCATTACAATCAGCTTGGTGTTAGGTACCAGGCCCTCAGCTGTGAGCATTAAACCAAGTGATTTCCCAAGAAGCTTGCTGTGGCATTTGCCACTACCCCTTTTAAGAAGTGCTTATGCAGTCTTCATCAAATGGGGCCACATCCTGGATAAATCTGGAAGAGTAAGTTGCTGTTGCAGAGGGGGATGAGAGTGGGAGGAAGTGGCAAAGGCAGGGATAAAGAGGCTAGAAAGGAGAACACAGGAGAAGGCATCAAGAACATTGTGTCTCAGAAATTGCTCTCCTCTCTCTTGAAGAGGGTTGAGTTCAGTGAGTCATGCTGCTGCTTCAACATCCAGACCATTATCGAGTAGCCTCCACAGCCGTCGATGCCTCACTCTATTTTGTCCTTCAGTGTCACCCCTGTACCAGCCATCTTCCAGTGTTCTGTCACCAGGGCAGCCTAGTCTGCACTCTTTAGGAAGGGTGGAGGAGGCTTCCCTAGTATGAGAAATGTTCCAGGGTACAGTTGTGATATTTCCAGCCAAAACACTATTTCAGTATCTTGCACAAGCTAAAGCAATTGCCTGAAACAAAATAGTTCAGTTTCTCAGGAGCTAGCTATAGTAGTTATTATTAGGTAACCAGCTACACCAGTTACAAGTGAGCATTTCTGATGGCATTCTGCCAATTTTCCCTTGAATTTCAGGAATCATGCATCAGTGTAAGGTTTAGACATCTTCTGTGCACAACAGTATTAAATAAATCTGTGAAGCAGTCATGATGACAGGCTAAAACATTTTCCACAGCTTTCAAGTTTGTGCAAATTTCAAATAACCTGGTATTGTTACATATTTCCTCACGTATCTTTCTTAAAGGGCTATTATTTGATGAGTAATATATTTCTCCACCTTTTTCATTTTGTTTCAGTCTGCAGGCGGGAGACTTCCAATGGCCATGTACAAATTTGACGTCAGGCTGGGAAGAGCGCAGTGTCAAAATAGTACAGGAAACCTGTGTGCTTACAAGCTTGAAGAAGTGGTTCTATTCAGAAGAATTTTGACTTTCAGCATAGTTCACCCTCATCAGAAATGGTGAATTATTTTTAAGTCTAATTCATTAAAATAATACACAGTATGGTGACTAAGCAAAGCTGGCTATAAGTAGCTCAGAATGGTTGTTAAAGGCAATTGGTTGAATTAAAGACTCAAAGTACTTTATTGAGGGTTTTTCTCCCCTACATGGTCAATGTAAAACACAAGCAATAGGATCCGTTCCACCAAAGAAGGAAAACCCTATTGATAGCCCTGGTGGTTTCTCTTGAGAAATTTGAAACTTAATATAGTTGGAGTTCTGTTGACCTGCAGTTAACTTCCCATGGTAGAGAACTATAAAAAGTAAAGATCTATGCTTCAGTTATATACCTCATGGAATTATTTCCTTTTTTTTCCTGGAAACTGAGTGTGGAACTTTTCCATTCTTTTTCTTTCTGTGTTTGCCACTATAAAGAGTGTATTTTATAATACGTATAAATAAATACGTATGTGTATATATTAACCTTAGTATACTCGTATTACGAATGACTAGGTTCGCACTGGAAGATGCGAGAGGTGGTGGAATGAGAAGGGTGTGAAGGCTGGAGCATCATCAGGAGATCTGTGAAGATCTGAAGTACCATTTAAAGTGTGCCAGTGGGGGAGGAGTTTCAAATGAAACCCAGTGGAAAGAACCTCCTAACTTTTTGCAGCTTGATGGTGGTCGACTTCATTCCTAGAAGGCGTTTTAAAGCCCATTATGCTAGTGCTCTGTGGCTAACATATTTAGTGGAGCTCTCCTTTACACCATCTCAGGTTGGTTGTCTAAAGATGACCCTTGAGTGGTGTCTGAAGTTTGCTAACATGGCTTTTGACTTCTGTGTTTCTGATTAAAACCTTGAGCGTCATATGGAGCAAAGGGCCTTTCAGGGTTTTTTCCTAGAGTTTGCCAGACTGTTTCTGACCTTTTTAGCTACCACCATGTTTTCTTTGATTTACATGTTTCTTTACAGTATTTAGTTGCTGAGTTGTGTGCAGAGCAAAAGTCTTTTTGAAGTGGCATATCAGAGTTTGATACCTTTGCATTAGCAGCACAAAATCAAATTTCTCTGTGTAGTAAAAAGAGGCTCCACCTGTGGAGGAGGATTCTCAGAGGAAGATTTCCTATGTCTTGTGATGAACGAAATGGGTCAGGAGGATTTTCTTAGTGAGATTACTGCATCCACGTTCTAGGAATCTGTGGTGACTTCTTACAAGACTGCAGTTTATGTAAAACCAGGATAGGAGCTGCATAGGTTGAGGGAGTGCCTCATGCTGCTGCCACCTCCATGAAAGTAACTGAATGTGTACATTCAGTTGTACAAGTGACTAATGAGTGAGCCAAACAGCTGGAAGCAGAGAGGAAAGCTTAGGATAGATATACACAAATGATGGACTCGGGTCTGAATCGGGACAGATCCAGACAAGTAATGCGTGCTGCATTCCTGCCCAAGGTCTCGATATTTCTTAGTCTTCCCCTGTCTCTTGGGGACCAGCTTAAGATCACCCTTACTATTCTTGATTATGAGGGCAGTGTGCAGTGCAAAGCTAGAACACTGATTATTTTTTTGCTAAATGGACTTCAGTAAAAATGAATGTAGTAGTCCTGGCTCAGGTGCTCTGATAGGGCAGTTACAGAGGTCAGCAACATGAACTCAATGGATCCAAATAGTGGAAAGTGGGGGTTTTTTTCATCAGTTCATCAGACAACTGCCTCTCAACAGAGTTATCGATTGTTAACTTACTCTGTTCAGGCACTGGAGCTATGTTATTTGTTTTGCAGATTGGCACAGGTTAATAGTTCTCTGGCAACTCTACTCCAAGGCTTTGAAAGACTGTATGAAGGGCATCAGTAGGCAAGCCACGATCAGGAAAACCTGTGCTAACACAGTGCTTTTGCAAAGCCTTCGGAAGATTAGGGGGGTCCCAGACCTGCTCACAAATATAACATGTGGGGTAAGGGCAGCATTTTCCTGCTGTGGATTCTATTTGAAGATTTCATTGTGCTAGAGTGACTGCTGCCTCATGAGTTGGGAAGTGGATAGCATTGCTTTCCACACTAAATGGAGGAAACCACAACCAAGAACTTACTGGAGTTTTTCTGTGGGTGTTTCCAGTGGTTGTGGAGAGGTGGAGATCACCTGCTTTTATGTCATTTATCAAACTTGTGTCTTTATTATTTGCTGCTTTCTTTAAGTATTCCCGCCAATATATCTCTCCTGTCAAACATAAATTTTGTATTCCTTTTCCCTCAGAGGTGATTTTCCATATGGAATACCAGTGTGTAGGAGGGGTTAAAGTCTTGAAGCTATTGAGTCCTTTTTGATTTGGCATTGCTGAGTGAGCTGCAGAAAACCTACCTATATTTGAGCATGCTGCAGAGTAACTAGAAACAATGGAGCAAGAGAGAAACTGAAAAATCCATTCCCAGTTCTGTGATAACAGCGGAGAGATTTGCGAAACTAAAGTGTTCTTTCTGGACTTCAGGTTGGGAGACACTACATTTGCTATCATGTTTCAGAGCTGTTTGTCTTATGTTTGTTAACTGTTGAGGTTTGTTTTCTGAATATTTGGAAATGAAAGAAATTCCTCTCTGGGCTGCAACTGGAGAGTTTAATGCAGGACTAAGGTGAGACAAGGATACAGTTCTTCCTGAGAGATACTCTTTAAGTCATAGAGTATCAGTTTGTGTGGTTTTGTGGCTGTGTTAAGCCTGTACAAGACAATGATAGTGACTTTTCTTTCTTCGTCAGAAGCTGTCTTAGTTCTTAGGCAGATTTCAGCTGTAATCTTTATTGAAAGTTTTGTTTAAAGCTTTTTGCAGACTGTTCGCAAAAGAGAAACCAAATGTGGTATCTACAGACTGGTAAGAAGGGTACTTCACTAGGGTGAGACAGGAACACAAATCGAAACAAAGGAGTTTTTCCTTGAGGGAAGTGATGGATACAGATTTTTTGCCACTTATGGTATGCATCGTTTATGATCATGTTTGCATCATATATGTTGTTAGCAGGTCCTGAGACAAAGGTGAGAAGATGCTAAAAGCATGGTATTCTTTCCTGCTGTGTTGGCTGTCCTTGCAGCTTGAGGCTAATCCTGGTCTTAAAGTGAGGATTACTCAGAAGGGGCTGGACTACGGTATGTCAGACATTGCCAGAAATCAATTTATCATAAATGCATTATGCACAGAATATAGTTCCTTAATAAAGGTGCAGTGTAGAAACAAGCTCCTTAAATATTGAAATAGAATAAATTCCTTTTGTCACTTCACACTAGGAACACCCTTTGTCTCTTCTCTCACTTATTTCCTTCTTTTTTGTGCCTAGGTGTGAGTTTATTCTTCCATTGGTGATTCTCCTACACTCCCAGCAGTGTTTCTACTCTATTCCTCATATCAATCTACTTTCTTGGAACTAGAATGAGATGGTCATATAATTGCTTCTTTTTTTAAAGTGTCAAAAACCTAATTGGAAATGCAATATTTTATTGAAGATAATAAGACATAATTTGGAAAAAGCTTATAATTTTGGAACAGCCAAGTAGCAGCAGACCGTTACTCCCATTCATCTATTTGGCATGGGATAGCATCTGATATCAGTAAAAATCTAGTAACTGCCTGCCATAATTCTGCTCCTTAACAGAATATCAGCAATTTCCACAATATATTTTCCTTATTCTTTCTCTTCATGCTAATTTTCACTGTCTCTTACCTAAAACCTAGTCCATGGGTGTGGAGGGCACACAGTATAATTTCAGTTGTTTTCAGAATTAGTAATCGAGGTTAACAAGGCACAAATTCAACAAAGGCTGGGTCATGCTAAGCATTAATTGTCATTTATGTTCTGAACATGCTGACAGGCAAACAATAGGCTTGTGTAATGAAAAGTAGAAGCTCAGTGTTTATGCCTTTGAGATGAAAGCAAGGATCAGGTCCACTTATTTCTCTGTGTGATCATTGTTTTATAGGCTTTTGAGGAGTTGATAAGTGCAGGGCAAACATCAGTCACCCAAGACAGACTGTTCTTCATATCTTTTTATGATATACAGGAGAAGTCTCTCCCTAGGGATCTCTCATGTCTTTAGAAATGAGAATTCAGACTGGTATTTCTTAGTGTGAGCCCAGCATGTTTTGTGACATTCAGCTTGGCCTTCAAATGCTGAGCCAACACCCCTGCATTAGTAGCAAGAACAGACATTAACAGCGTGCTGCCCAAAGGTATTGCTTGTGTTTGAAGAGCATGGTACCTTTCATGTATCTTCTCATAATAAAAGATTTGAAGGCTGAGGCAATAGATCCTGCCTGCGTGCTCCTTTCCTGCTGCAAGAACACTGAGAGAAATTCCACCAGGATCACTGGCTGCCTTCACTGACAGCCACAAGAGAGCTTTAAATTATTTCAGTGGCAGCCCATGTTTTGATTTGGAGGTAGGAATTCTGAGGGAATCGTAATTTATCTCTCCTTCATAAAAGATGCATTTTATAAAAATATATTCCAGTGATGAGTTATCATTGATTTCAGTTCTTTGCTTTTTTAATGTGCTGAAGTCTGGGGGAGAAAAAAATACATATTTTATATATAGCAACTGTATGGCCAAAAGCTAAAGAAACTGATACTAAAAATATCTGAAAGCAGAACATCATTCCTGTATTAAAGTTTTAGCAGTGTCTTTATCACAAATGAGCAAAAAGAAGGAAAACACGAGGAATCTGGGATTAAAAGATGTTCTGTTTGTTGATTATAGGTGTATTACCAATGCACAAGTAGCACTGACATATTCAAAAGAGTAGGGCTTCCTTAAAGTAAGGAGAGAAAGTAAGAAAATAAGTGAGAAATCTGCAGCATGCTGAGATGTATAAGGTGTAGTGGC
Organism: Ara ararauna; assembly: GCA_028858755.1. Taxonomy (NCBI): domain Eukaryota; kingdom Metazoa; phylum Chordata; class Aves; order Psittaciformes; family Psittacidae; genus Ara; species Ara ararauna. The sequence continues at coordinate 91,015,005 of CM054376.1, read as the reverse complement.
AAAACAAATGTACTCTGAAAGAAATGGGAAGAAAACATTTGAAAGGATTGTCTTTAAACCTCAAACAACTTCCTCTACACACGCAACAATCCACATAGTTCCACATTTGACATGCCAGCACTTCAGATGCATATATTACCCTTTTTTCTTATGTAAACACTACATATAGAAGTCATCTTGCTACTTCTTAAGTGTCTTTTTCATCCAAAAGCTGTGAGACAATTTGAGGTAAAGGTGATGACCAAGTTTCCCAGGGCTATTGAAGTGAAGGAAGTATAACAGTTTCAGAAACCTGATGAGCTGTAGGATATAAAATACAACTCAGGGACAAGGTGATCCTAACAGATGATCTTGATCTTGGGTTAAATGGTTTGTATGTGAGGCTGATAGAAGTTATAAATGGGTGTGTAAGGAGCTGGAAAGAGGTCTAGGTAGGGATCATAGAATCAGAGCATTTTAAGAACTATGTTAAAAGTGATAATTAAATTATTTGGCAGTATATCTGGACCTTTGGGTGCCTGAATCCAACCTGCAAGGCATGTGCTTTCCTCTGTCCCCTTGTAGGCAGGAGGATTGGGATGGAGCTCCTGAAGCAAGAAGTACTGAAAGAGACTTTCCCAAGCTGGAGTGGGCAGGAGAGTTTCTCTATTGTTAAGGTCAACTATGTCATTTCAAGGTAAAATAAATATATTTCAATGTTTTGGGATGAAACAGCTTATTATTGCCACATAGTAATAATTATGCAGCCTTTTTGTTGTTGTTGTTCTAATTTGCTTTTTGAGTCCTTTCTTATACCACACTTGGAAATGAGTTTTAGAAAGCTTCTGAAGGAGCACCTTGATATTTTAGGGGTTTTTTACCAGAGTTTGGGGCAAGACACATTCATGACTATGATAGAGCAGGGGAAATGGGTTGGAAAGATGGTGGAATTGGTGTTACTAATAGTCTGATACTAGAAAGGACCTGTAGCAGTGAAAATTGTTTGTGTTTGATGTGAAAAAGCTGACAAAGGGCTAAGATGAAAATGTGTGCAGGGGGTGGTGTCGTCTGGGCTGACATGGCAGGAAGATGACTTTTACAGAATCTTTTTGTATGGATTTACAATAGTAAATCAGGATTTTGATTGAACAGGGCTCAACACCTATTTCCTCCTGAGGAAAATCATTGTACCAGGAGCAGCCAGTTGAAAAAGTTTTATAGAGTTTCCTGCAATTTCTCCAAATAAGACTAACATAAAAGCAGGTTTTCCTACAGCCTTCAATCCCATCTTCCAATAGACTGTTTTTCTGTTTCAGAAAAACAGAAACTTCTGGTCTTCTAATATTATTATCAAGCCAAACTGTCTTGGTCAGTTGCATTTTACTTCCTTTTCCTTACATATTACCCATGGCGAGAAATACCAGTCTGTGAGACTTCATGTACTTTCTGCTTCATCTTTTGCCTATACCTAATAGCCTGCTTTCTGGCAGGATTCATCCTATTATAATAGCCTGCTTTCCAGCCAGATTCATTCTATTATACCATCCTTGTGACCTTAATCCCTGCACATTTGAGAAACCTGTGTTTAGACAGGCTGGAGAAGAAGAGTCTATGGGGGCAGAGGTGCATGTGTCTTACTGCATGTCTTCCACTGTCTGCTGGGCGGTGATTATAGACAATATGGAGCCAGATTCTCCCTGGTGGTATACAGTGGAAGGATGACGGGCAACAGACATAAGTTACATCAAGAAAAGTTCCAATTAGAAGTTATGAAAAAATGCTAGGGAGCACCAGAGAAGGGGCTCAAAGAGTTTGGGGAATCTCCATCCTTGGAGGTGTTTAAGACTCAAGTGAGCAGGCCCCCTGAGCTGGCCTAGCTTTGGGTAGGGTGTTGAACCATAAAATCTCCTGAGGTCCCTTTCCAGCCTAAATTATTGCATGGTCTTCAAAACCCCAGTTCATTCTCCCAACCATAGTTCTTGAAATTGGCCTTTTTCCCAGTGGATAATCTGACTTTGGCTCACTGCAAACAAACAAGGTTACTAAAGGCATCCTTACTGCTGCTCAACATATTATTGGAAAATTATGGTCATTTTAACCAAAAGAAGCTGGTGCCTTCTCCCCAGAGAAAGTCGATTAAAGACAATTGTTTCAGAGATCTCTGGCAGGTATCAGAAAACAATGAGGCATGTATGCTACGTGGTAAAATTACAGCTGATATCCTTACAATGTTCAGTTTAATTCAACACACCCATTTGCCAGACAATATGCTTGAGTATCAGAAACATTTGTTTTGACAGGGAAATCTTAAAGTAAGATTTTGTTAAGCAAAATGGATTCTCTCCAGAGCCCTTTGCTGGGTAAAGGGAGTGGCCTGGGGAAAGAGAAACTTTGGTGTTCCTCAGCAAATGCTAGCATTCAGGCAACCTGCATGTATTTGTACATGTAGCATCTGGGTTTAAGACACAGACTTATTTTACCCCAGTGAGCACATTTGCTTAGGGAGTTTGTTTTTCTCCCAAGGGGAGGTTTTTTGTTTTAGCCAGACATCCTTTTTTGCCTGATATCTGATCAAGGATTTTTTTTTCCAAGGATGCTATGAAGTGTAATGGTGCAAGTGTCTTTTTTTCCCCTAAAATATACAAGAGTCAGTCATTTCTGAGAAATTCTTCCACCAAAGCACGAACTTTGCCTTTTATAGTTGAAGGGTTTTCAGTGATCAAAAGTTGTTCTTACTCTTTTGATGTGCAATCTAATACCCCGCTTTCTGTATTCTCTAGGCTGAGAATTAATGCTGTAGATTTCCCAGAATCTTCTGCTTCCTTTATTCCTGGCACTGGCATTAGTCTGTCAGTGGTACATGCTTCTGCTACAATCAGTGCAGACTGGAAAATGAATGCATGGCTGCTGTAAGTATTGTACAGAGGGATGCAGGTGGGAGGGAGTGCATATGGGAGAAGGATTGCAAATGAGATTAAGAAATGCCCTTGGTAATTATTTTTCAGGTCAGATATGCTTTATCATTTAATAGCAATCAATTGGAATAAACTTCTTAAGGAAACACATCCCCCGCCAACTAATGCTTTTTTGTTTGTTTGCTTTAAATTATTCTGCCCCTCAGATTGTCTCTTTGGGAAGTATCAGGTCAGACATCTGTTAGTACGCTCAGTTTTTCCAGACTGTATATTACATGATATTACAGGAATATTCAGGACCACAGAGGCCATGTTTGTTACTTTCATTGTACAGTATAACTAGAAGGTTGACTTTATACAGAGCACTCTGCCAGTTGCTGCTATAGTGTATATTCTCTTTCAAAGTGCTCCTATTAAAGGAAAGGCACTGTCACAATGCCAACCAATTTGGAACTGTGAAAACTCCAGAATTAAGATCACTATGGAAAACTGACTTAGCTTCATGAGCCCGTGCAGTATGAGATTGTTTATAATGACATGATTGAATACTGATTTTTCCACTTTTTACCTCAGCATTTTCACTCTAGAATTTTAATATAATATTCTAGATTTTCTTGTGGGCAGGGAGAGGGCTAAGACTTCTGGGATATCAGAAAAGTTGACAAGGTGCTTATCTCTACAAGTTTGGGTTAATGGAGTAACTGGTACCAGCAGTAGGTGTTGCTCTATTTGTGAGCTGGATAGTACAAGGTGGATCACCAGGCTGCAAGTTTTGCAACATGTCCTGATTTCAAAGTAGTATGGACATGCATTTCTGCATTCGGTCTCAGTACTGGTGGCTGGAAATCGCTGTCACCGTGTCCCCAGCCTGTCTGTTGCTCCTTCTGATATACCAATATTGTGAGGAAAAGGATACTGCGTTCAGCAGAGCAAATCAGCTGTTCCCAAACACAAAGCCACCTTCTCTCTTGCTAGAGGATAAGGACCTGGGCACAATTGGAGAGACCCCACACGTGTAAAGCTCTAAAGACTTCAAAGCAAAGACTCTAAAGCAAAGAAGGCAGGAAGCTGGTGTGCAGGATTAGGTGGAGCAGATCATGGTGGAGGTGGTCAGAGCCAGCTTTGGTGGAGTTTAGAGGGTAAAGGGATTTTTTTTTTTCCTTTTTGAAGGGCTGCTCTGCTCAGTGTTAAGTTTTGTAAATGGTTGTATGTTTAGACAGATCCAGAATATGCCCACTCCTCAACCCCTAGTTCTCTACATGTTGCTTACTGCGTAGCAGACTAAGAGGAGCCAGATGAAAATGAGATTTCCAAGGGAGACTATTAACCACCTGCCCCTCCTGGGCTGTTTCCAGGGTCAGTAGGATGGGTCTTACCACAGCTTTTTAGTTGTGATAGTGTTATCCCTGCATTTCCAGCTCTCACTGTAGCCCTCCTCTCCATTGTACCAGAGCACTCTGCCAGTTGTAAAATCTCCTGGCAGACTCTGCTTCTGGAGGCATGGAGGTGAGACCTTGCCCCAGTGAATCAGGATTCCTCCTGAAGAAGAGCAGATATAAGGACATGGGAACAGAGGAGCTAAGTAGCTGGGTTTCTCCCCATCTCCCAAGCAGCCCAGAAAGAGAGGAGGCCTGAGATCCTTTTGCAGTGGTCCCTGTCACTCAAGAATGAAAGTAGAAAGGGTCTCTGGAAATCATTTTGTCCAGCCTTCTTCTCAAAACAGAGAAGTCACCAGACTAGATCAGGTCAGCTGTCTAGTGATTTTATTTATCCAAGGATGATGATGACACAACCTCTCCAAGGCACCCGTTCCAGTATTGCACAACCCTCCTTGGGAAGATGTTTTTCCTAATGGCTTGTGATATGGGGGTTTAGTTAGGGACTGGAAAATGAGGGTCTGAAGAGTGGTGCTTTCTCCAGATAGCCACTTAATGCACATATATGGACTGAAAGTTGCATTTTAAAATGGTAGTGGTGGTAGGAGGGACTTTGTGACTGGCAGTACTAGTCACTGCTTTGGTCAGGGGTAATCTATGGTTTGGGGCTGGGTTATGATTAATCTTTTAGGATTACATCTTCTTTCCCCAGGACTTTTGCTTAGCTCAAAAAATAAAGAGGGAAGCTGACAGACTCATGGTCTGAGCTTCATATTGGCATGGGCTCTTTCTCTATAGAATGGTGCAGCTCGTATAGTAATGACTGAGAAAAGAAAATCTAAGTAATCCGGACGAAGGTATGAAAACTGATGCTTTCAGTGCCAGTCTGTTATGGTAAATAAGGTTTTTACAAGGCTATTCTAACATCTGTTCAGTTCTCTGTATGCTGTACAGCTTCCACAACTCCTAATTGTAGTCCCAATACCTAAATTAGATGGAATTTTATATAAGGATTTAGATATAAAGATATTTTTTTGGGGTCTTAGTCGGGATTCTTACAGAAAGGAAGATTAGTGGATTTGGGGCTGAACAAAGAATGGAGTAATTATAAATTTTAAAGGGTTATTGTGGTTATTGAAAATCATTCTAGTAAAGAGGAATGTATAGCAATTGCAAAGGTGAGAACCACTGGGTTATATATTTATTAACAACCTGGCTTCTGCTGCTGCAGTCCCGAAGGCCTTCAGGGTAATCTGTTCGAAGGACTGGGATGTCTTGTGTTGCTGTGAAATTGTGACATTTTTACAAACTTGTCAAATCCTGCACAACACTGGAAAATTCACATCCTGGAAACTCACGCATATAATCTGTTTTTTGAATACCATGCATGTCCCTAATCTACTTTAATCCCTAGAAAACCCATTCTTCATTCTAGATGATAAAAGCAAGAAGTCCTTTCAAACTTGATTTATAGGTAGTTTCTTAAATTATTTACTTAAAGCAGATGTTTCCTTGACTGAGTTTGTTTCTTTTCTCTGAGCAGCAAAGACCAAGGAGGAATTACTGTGTCAATCTCAGGACTGTTTATTGCAGTTATCATCGAAGTGTCACGGGATAGCACAGGCCGCTTGTCCGTGTTGCTACACAATTGCCAGACGAGCATTAATAGTGTAAAAGTCAAGTTAAGTGGTGGATCTAGGTAGGTAAATTAGGTTTTCAAATTCCTTTGTGGGAAGTAGCAGGGTTTGTAGTATATTCAAATTCTTCTTTTTAGGGATCCAGTTACAGAATCCAATTAATTATTGAAGGTGTGTAAATAGATTTTTAAAGGTCTGTTTTCAAAACCAGGATCCTTTGCTGAGCTTGTGAAGTGTGGTTAATTCACACTTCTTTGGGCATGTGCCAGCAAATGAGCTGACTAGCCATACTGCATACGAAAAAATGGCCATTTGAGCATAACAAAGAGTACAAGTTTCCAAATGGAAGTTTGCAGGTATGAAGGTGGTCTAGGCTGATTATGCCTTTTGACAAGCTGACCTACAGCTTAAGAATAAAACTGATAAAAGAGAATATGAAACAATGTTTGGAGTTCTCATTGTGATTTTCTGGAAATTTTTTTTGCCTTGCTCAAAATGTGTCTGAGTGAGCGTTGTTTAGCAAGATGCTAACATGAACATTCACAACCTCACGTTTCCTTCTAAATAGCTCTTAAATAGAGACTGAGAGCCTCTAGCATTTATCTGAGACTCACAAATTAATAGAAACAGTCAACTGTTCACTCTACCAATATAGCTGCAATGGATTTTCATTATTATAAAGTACATTATGTACAAGTCTGCCAGATTTTATCTCTCAGGGATGTCAATTCATGGTAAAAAGTCATTGTGTTAATTTCCTTTCCTCCAGCTGGATCTACAGCTTTCTATCTGGTTCTATTGAGAAGCCCGTTCACACCAAATTGAATAAAAATGTAAGTTTGCAAAGATTGTTTCAGCTAGTGAAGGGAGGAGTTGAAAAAAAGGTCTTTCATTACTGACTTGTCTCTCTTTTCATATAGCTATGCCTAAATATCAAATACAAAATCCAGATGATGGATGCTCACCTTAGAAAGCATAAGGGTGAGTTGTTCATGGTGCTCAAATTGTAGCCTTTTTTATTAGACACCAAACCTTTTCTGTGTTCACAGTACAAAAAAGCAAGGCAAGAAAAATACAGCCATTGTTCTGTTCCTTAACCTATTCCATACCCCACTCTAGAAATCTCTTGCATGCACCTTATATATAATATCCAGATTTCTTCTGTGCCTGTAGCAAGTCAGCTGTAACTTTTCAGTCTGCTGTAGCTGACCTGTGTTATTTCCTTAGATTTTCAAGATGAACATTTTCATGCTGATCCTTTATGCTCTTGGTACTGTGAACATAAGAAAACCTGGGCTCAGAAGAGCTGAGTTAGCAGTAATCTACTAAAGACCTCACAAACATCTCATCCTGCACTGCAGTCCCGTAAGATCTTAGGAGCATAGCACATCTTGTTTTGAACTAAGGTTCAGTGAGGTAACAAGATGGCGCAGGAAGACTATCACAGTAACCGTGTTTCTCTTCCCACCAGTTACAATTCCTCTGTCTTGCAAAGACGTGAAGACAATAGAAGTCCATGTCCAAAAACACAAATAAGATTTTCACTACTATAATCAGTGCCCCAGCTTGTTTGCCCTTTTTCTTTTCTCTCTTTTTCTTTTCTTTTGGTGGTTGTGGTGAGTTTTTTTCCCAGTACTATTTGTTGGACAGGTTGAACAGCGGACTCTCGATGTCAGAACTTAAAGGTTAATGTTAGCTTTGCTAAATTGTGTGGTGGACTTGTTTGAATTTTAACAATGGGTAGCAATTTATGTCTGTCTCAGATGGTGACCATAGAAGTGAATAATGGTTTGTTAGGGCAACAGTCCATCAAGTACTGTATAGAGTTGCAAAAACCAGATAAAATTAGGGGAAAGGTAATTCTGGCAGGGGGAGATTGCAATCACCAACTCATAGACCACTTATCCCAGATATAGCACCTCCTCAAAAAAATAAGGAAGTGAAAATCTTAAAAACTGTAGTAAGCACATGAATTAATCTACATGGTATGTGAGTTAGTTTTAGCCAGTCTGACTTTTCCAAAGGGAATACTCTTTTTCCCTTATAGCATGTTTTTATTTTCATCTTCCTTTTCCCACCATTATTCTTCTTCAGGTTCATAACTGCTATCATGTCTTTTCCTTTAGCAAAACAATAACTGCTTGTGATGTGCTTTTGTAATAACAGATGTTTTGGTTTTATCCATCCTTCTAGTCTTAAGCCAGATTGATGCCTTTGTACAAATAGACTATTCCCTAGTTAGTTCTCCTGCAGTCTTCAAATCACACATGAACTTGGATTTGAAGGTAATTTGTCTTTAATGTCATCATGCTTTCTGAGATTTTTTTGGTTCTCTTTTGTGTTGATTCATTTTCTTTTGCTACAGTCTTACTCAGCCTCTCCAATCTTTAATTAGAAAAGCAGTAAGACAGTTGGACATTTTGGTCAAGAGCTATTTTGGAAACCAGATAAAATTGTTCATTTAATAAATTAACTACATTTGTTATATAACCAAAGCTATTTCAGAGTTGAAACCCTTCAGATGTGCTTTATAAACAGCATAACGATGTTCCTTAGATACATGGCTCTTCTACTTCTGCTTGGTCTTTGCCTGTTACCAGTGATACATAATTTATGATGGCTACCAATGTGATTACAATCCAAAGCATTTTTTTGAGATGACTCAACCTCTTGTATATGTACAGGTCACACCCAGAAAAATAGACTTGAGCAGCACACAGCGGTTCCTTTCTTATCTATTTTTCACCTTTGTTGGCAAGAGATATCCCAGCAACTCTCAGCTTTTCTAGCAACTTCAGCAGTCCTTGTAATTCAGAGCTTCCCCATGGCTCTCAAAACTGACTTCAGTTAAGAAAGATGTGCTAGAGCTATGGTTGGAACTCTCTCTTTTAGTTATTTTGTTCAAGTAATTTTTGCTACCCACAAAACCCACTGCAAGCAGGATATACATAGCTTAAATGTACTAGGCAATCATTTATCAGGTACTATAGCTAACTAGAACTTACAGGATAAGCTTTAACATGTTGACACCCTAGTGGGATACCAGATGAATCTTTGTAAGTCAGTTATTAGTTAAGGAAGTTATTGCTTTTCAGTGCTCCTTGGAACAGGCTGCTTCTTGATGGTTATGAGTTGCCATCTTCCAACTCTCAGCTCTTTTTCTTAGAGCTTTATATCTTTCCATGTCAGTATTTTTCCTGTTGAATCTTTCAGCTACTAACCATTACAGTGTCAATAAATACACTACTAACCATTACAGTGTCAATAAATACACTACGAACCATTAGAGTGTCAATAAATACACAACTTACTGTCTGTTCTTACTTTTCTTGTCTTACACGGTCTGAGCTCACATGCATTCTCAAATTTTAAGAATTATTTTCTTAATTTCTAATTAAGAAGTTATTTCTTTATTATTCTTAAATTATTTCTTAATTAAGAATTATTTTCTTAATTTCTATTATTTTATACAACTGAACCAAGGTCCGACACCTGTGCAGCACCTAGACCAGGGCTAAGAGTTTGGAGGTATAAAAGGGTCCTTTGTGTCCCTGTCCTAAGCAACTTCCAGTGCTTTTGGGTGCTCTCAAAGATTTTCTTTAAATGCCACTATTAGAATTAAATTAACAAATGTGTCTTTGCTACAAGAGAAAGAAAACTGTCATCTAGAGTATTTTTTTGGTGTGTCTCATACATAGCTGCAGTTCAGAATACCCACGTGAATGTTCAAATTCAAACTTTCTCTGAGATTCCTCTATTTTTTCCAAAAAGCCTGAATTTGCTGATTTCTAGAGCATATCGAAAGCTTCTTTGCTTACTTCAGGTTTTCTTAAATGACAAGCTTTTCTTCAGATTAGGAAGATTTCTTTCTGTTCAACCACTGCTAATGTATTCTGACAGATACAGGTGTTTGTAACTAAGAATACTTGACAATAATTCTTCGCAGGGCACAGTCTATCCATTAGGAAAGCACACAGACCCTCCCTTTGTGCCAGCTCCATTTGCTCTCCCAGACAAGGATGATTCCATGCTATACCTGGGAGTTTCAAGTTATTTTCTTAAGTCTGCTTCACTGGCTTACTACAAAGCAGGGGCCTTTAACATCACCATGTCTAAAGAGGTGAGTATAATTTGCATGTAATAGAATTACATATATCAGCAGTATGGATAGTCAGCAAAGGAGAGTAACACATTATATTTGCCATTTCACACAAATTTGGGTCACCCTTCTGCCACTTGTAGAAGGAATTCATGGCATTCATTCTGTATGTCATCATTTAAAACAGTCAAAATCTGAACTTCTTGTCAGCTCTAAGGAAGGAATGACAGATATGAACATCATAGAGTTAATGTGCAAGAAGTGGCAGAAGAACCAAAAAAAAGCTTTTCTCTGCATGTATCCCACATAGGAAAGGGCAAACCAGGAAAAAGTGTACTGAAGCCAAAGTCTGCTGCATAGAGGCTCACAACAAATGTATTGGTTATGCTGAGAGCTAGAACAAACCCTCAGACTTAACAGAGCAGCAGATTGAGGTAAGAAACAGGTACAAGGGAGCTAAGCTTTCAGCTGTGGGTGAAGAACATACAAGACTTCTTTCACAAATGCTGTTTCCATAGTGGCATTAACAGTCAAGAGTTTCCAAGAAGTTTTGCGAACTTAAATGGTGCTAAAAAGGTCTTGTTAAAAATTGGTGACACAAATGGCACTGGCAAAAATCATCAAAAGTCAGTAGCAAAAGACCAATTGAGATTTTTGACTGCCTCTGACAGATTCAGTGTATTTCATCTAAGAAAGTTCCAAAGGCAGGAAGTAAGCAGGATGCCACGTCTGTTCTGTCAAGGAATAACGCTTCTTCACTGGTAGCTCCTTCTGAAACATGTCCATGAGAAATCTGTCTCTCTTCCGTCCCACAGAGCACTGTGGGCTCCCTAGGAATCACTCTGGGGCAAGGAAATACTAAATCAGAACACGGATTATCTAAAACTAACCTAAACAGGATATGTTGTGATTTGTTTTGTTCTTTAAAAAAACCCAACTAATTTCCAAGCTGATATAATGATCTGATTTATTTCATTTGTTTACAGCTTGCTACAACTTTTAACCTAAACACTGCCCTATTCAAAGATTTGGTTCCTGAGGTGGGTACTTTTACTTGTACAGACCTTTTAAGAAACAGCAGTACCTAATGTTTCTTATGGATATTACTGTCTAGTAGCTCATCTGCAAAAGTCTGGAAGAGAAAGAAATTGAGCTGGTCTATGATTAGTATAAGATTCAAAGATACATGTCTACCCCATCATAACTCTATGTTCTTCCTAACTATATCACACTACTCTTTAGTAGTTCTCTACCTCTCTAAATGCGGGATCTGCTCTCAGTGTTTGAAACAGTTGTAAAGACTGAATGGTAGACATCTGTGAGATCAGTCTCCTTCACTCCTGTTCAAAGTAATGGTACCTCCGCTACTGGTAGCCTGACCTCTATGCACAGATACCTGGTGATCATATACAATGGGCAATAATAGCCATGAGTAGCTAAGTTTATAAATCTGATAGAAGAAACTCAGATACTATGAGATGCTTTAAAAATCTCTGATATAGCAGCATTTACTGTAAAATTACAAAATTTGCAATCTGTAGCGCTGCAAACTAAAGTTTTGCCACAGAATCATAGAATGGTTAGGTTTGGAAGGGACCTTAAAGATCATCTAGTTCCAACCTTCTCTAGGAGTTTCTGTTTTTCAAAAGATTGTCTCTTTTGAAAGGCTGCCTTTTTTCCAAATGCTTTATAAGGTCAGGGTAATTTTTTTTCTTCTTTTTTTTCTGGAATCACTCATTTCCCTCATTTCTTTAACATGCAGTGCTAATCCCCAAATCCTGAAATCCATTTTTCAGGAGCAACCTTTAAATTGCTTCTCTATATGTGTTCAACATCAGTGGGTTTAAAACTTCATTATTTGTTTTACAGTTTCTGAAACTCAAGAGTATATGCAATGCTAATTTCATCATTTCAGATGGTGCAGTTAAACTGGCATGTTTTTAATATAGGTAACAAGAGGAACGGTATATAGCAGGTGATTATGATGCAGCCACAGAAACTGTAGCTTAAGAAAAGCTTAACTCTGTGTTCAACATCTTTTTCCTCTTTGAAATTCCACAGATTGCCCTGAGTTACTTAACAGCATGCCCAATGCTGCTGAAGCTGATGGCTACCTCACCCCCTGTGATCAGTTTAAATGCGGACAGATGCATCCTACAGATCACTGGTTGTGTGGAAGTGTTTGCTGTTCTGCCATATTCAACCACGCAGTACATCTTTGCAGGGAATCTAGTAAGCAATATGAGCTAACGTTCAGTGCTGGGGCTGAACAAATCACACAGTAATCTTCCAGATCCTTTGAAAATCAGCATAAAATAGCATATAGTGGTCTGCCACAAATATGCATACTGCTCTGTTATATTTCACAGGGAGGAAACTTGCACCACATATTGTAGAATTTAATAGGCAGGTGGAGAGTGCTACATATGAAAGCCCTTTTTTTTCCATGCGGGAGGTTGAGTCATCATTGCAGAATAAACTGTAATATACAAAAATGTGATTAGCTGATGCCCACTCTTCCTAGCCTGTTTGTTATAAAATAGTTCAGTGTGTCCCTAGACATGTTTTCATTAGGTTGAATCAGTTATATCAGCCACGCAAGGACTTAAATGATCCTAATGATAAGAAGGCAGTCAAGGCAGTGTTATCACTTTGCTCACCCAATCTCAGTTGCCAGCAGAAAGTGGCAAATTCACAAATCATTTCACTATCTACATGTATTGACCAAATAAAACGTTTAGACATTGTGTTTCCAATCACAAAAGCAATTGTATCTGTGCCTGTATCTAAGACAGTATCTGTGTATACAGTCACAGAAGACTGTTTTTGTTTTTTTCTGTGCAGACAGCCAGTACCAGAGTCTATTTGACAATAACCAAACAGAAGCTGATTATCTCATTACTTCTGAAGAGGTAACTAAGGAAAATTCAGGAAGCAACAAAATGTTGTTTTTCCCCATGACTGTATGTACCTGAAGATGTATGGAGATTGTATGAAGATGTATGGAGATTGTATGTATCTGAAGATGAATTGCAGGCATTTGTGTCTGGCAATTCCAGAAAAATTTGTTTTCCCAAGTCTTACAATCACAGCCTGATACTACAAATGACTGTAGGAGGACATTAGTATCAGAAAGATCCCAGTGGTTCTAGAACTCAGTTGTAGTTTTGTCAGTTTTGATTAAAAGCTGTTGGGAATCAAACAGTCTTTGGAAGAGTTAAATGCATGCATCAGCATGAAATCAGTGTGGAATTCCACACATGAAGCTTCAAGCAGTGTGTGTAACTTTTGCTTTCATCCTGTTTAGTGAATTGTCTTCATTTACTTCTTTTCCTCAGGCTCCAGTTCTCCCTGCTGCACTCCATTCTTGGCTTCTCTGAGGTGAGATGATGTTTTCAGTGCCTAGGAAAGGTAGCTGAGCCCTTCAGAAATTCATGTGAATTTGTTGCTGGAAAATTCTTGGTCTGTCTTGGGGATACCATGCCACTGCTCTTTCTGCTTTGAAATAGTATATTCTCTGTTCTTCTTTTTCTTTCCAGTAAGAGGAAATACCTCCTAAAGTTTTTGTTCGGGTTTGGGTTTTGGTTTTGGTTTTGATTTGGTTTGGGGTTTTGTCTGTTTGTTTTGGTTGGTTGGTTTTGTTTTTTGTTTTCTCATCAAAGGCTCCAAATACTACAGAGTTATTGTCATGTAACACTGATTGAAACAATCAGAAATGTCTGCCTGGGTCTGCATGATGTAGCAAGCCATCAAAGTTGATTCTGCTCACTTCAGCATCCAACAGCACAAAGACAGGCATGTGATTAGCACCTCTTCTAGCTTTTACTGACAGCCAGCCTGAATTCACATCTGGATTGAGTAGACATAGCAGTTGGAGTGAATACAAAGTCAGGCTTAAGCTCCGTTTCAGGAATTATCTTAAATCACTTCAATGAAATATTGTAAAAAGGGGAGTCAAAAAAAGGGAATAAAAGAAACCCTATGCCATTTGTTAGATCATCCAGTGTAGACTGAGAAGTGGTCAGTGTGACTCTCTGCAGTGAAAGGAGGAGGGCACTAATCACAGTGGCATAAGGCAGACCACCAGGACAGGGCAGGTTTTGCCACCCAGAAATGAAAAAAAGATATTTTTTACCTGAGACTGTCAAGCTCTGTTCTGACCTTTTTGCATGTCACTCCAGTTCTAACCCTCCATCTCCTCTGTCAAGCTGCAATCCCTCAGGCACCAGGCAATAATCACCAAATGTGTTCTCCCCCTCACAGCAGATGTCCCTGGCAGAGAATTTTCTGTCTTACGCTTTGCAGAGTGCAGTGATCCCGGAAATCAATGGTAAGGATTGCGGCCAGTTCCTGAGCACAGTTGGTGGGAAAGCAAGACTGAAACCATAAAAGGGAGTGCCCAGCTTTAAACACTATGTTATGGCAGGTTTTCTGTCCATTTGGCTACGTCTGGACAGGTTTGCTCTGTGCTGGACTTCAGTCACAGTCCCTCAGTCACACAGATCAGGGGCTAGGACAGAGTCATGGCTCTCTTCCAAACACTGGGCTTGGGTTTCCTTTTCACTGGATGCAGCATGGCAGCAGAGGTGAGGTATGTTTGAGTCTTGTCCTAACAGTCAAGCCGTGACCAGAGAATGGCCCAGAGTGGGGAAGCACAGAAGCATGCTTGCATCAGGGTAGCATCTCTAGCTTTATCACCTCCCTCTGCGTTTGTCTTCACTTGGCTGCCACAGACAGGACAAAATAGAAAATCAGCTCAGTGGGATGCAGAAAGCGAGGGATGATGAAGAAGTGAAGGTGGAAAGAAGCAAGTGGAAGAGTACAAGAAGGTGCCTATGAGGTAAACAGAGGTGAGGAGACTGCTGAAGAAGCAAGTGAGCTTTCCTCCTTTGATGAGGAGAAGGGAGATAGAATCATGGAATCATAGAATGGTTGGTGTTGGAAAGGACCTTAAGATCATCCAGTTCCAACCCCCTGCCATGGGCAGGGACACCTCACACTAGAATGAAAGGGAGGGGTGCAAAAGAAAAAAAAAAAAGGCAAATAGAGTTGGGCTTGATCCAGAGATTTAGGGATACATAAGCATAAGAGGGACAGACAGGATTAGAGGGTCAGATAGAGAAGAAAATGAAAAGAAGATGGAGAACAAGTCTGAATGGGAAAAAGCAGAAACCAGGTCTTGTGTGACGGGTCCTGAAGAGGAGCAAAGGCAGGTCCCAGTGTCAGCCAAGAGATTGTAAGAGGTTTGTATGCAAGTTTTTCATAGGATTCTTTGCTTTTTAGGACATATGAACAATAGCTCCCTTGAGAAGCACAAGGGCAGCTGGCTAAAGGGAAATTGCAAAACCAACTGAGTTCCTTGAGAAAGATGCATCTGATATGCATTTCATAATTACATTCAAATGGATTTATATTTCTTCTTTCCAAAGATAAACTAGGAAAAGGATTTCCTCTCCTTAACTTGGCCCACACTACCCTGACTGGACCTGTAATAAAAATTAACCCGGTGAGAAGCCCAATTTCTTGTTAAAGAATACTGCTTCTTTGTCAGGCCTGCACATTTTTATGTGTTCCTGTGTTGGGTAAGTCTAAATGTTGCTAATAGTAAAAGCTTTAATTATACACTAGATATAAAACCCAAACTCTGCATCAAAAATGAGCTCTCCATCCTTCCACTCCTAGCAGTTGTAGGTTGCAAAGTGTCCACTAGTCCACTAGAGAGCATGGGGACACCACAAGGACAGTTTCACTATTCTCCCAGCAGGACTTGGGAGCATTGAGTGTGTGGGTCCTCACTACTCAGACCATTCTATGACCTGTACTTATAGGCAACCTGAGTGTCTCTGTGGTCTTATTCAGCCTTCTGGAGGTCAGTATTAACTTACATCAGAGCCTATTCCTACCTTAAAGTTAACTAAAGTTCAGGAGGCATAAAGGCACTCTTGTCTCCTGTCTGCTGAGGATCTTACCGTGGGACCTAGTCCCAGAGTACTGACACTGACTATGTCTGTTTGAAACATAAGGTAATTTTATATGTTCTTCTTTCCTCAGGGTCATCTGGTGATTGCCACTGATGTTGATTACAAACGTAAGGAAGGGGGAGATGAGGACCTTCACAGTCACTCCTAATGTCCCTTTGCTTTTAAACGGTAGTAAGATAAAAATGTAGTCTTCCTTCTGTTGTCTTGTAGGGAGTAGATGCTATAATTTGAGGAGCTGGCTTCTCAGTCACCTGAGCGTGGTGTTCAGAGAGTCTTTACATGGATGGAGTTTTAAGTGGCAAAGAGTAGATATCCATGTTGCTGGCACTGTTCCGGAGCTCACCACTTGTAGGTGATGCCCAGCACCAGGTTTCTGTCCTGGCACCTTAGGAGCAGGGTCTGGACGTTTGCACTTTGGGAGCTGGTTTGTGGGCTCTGAGAGCCTGCCCTGAGCCATGGGTCTGCTGGGGTCTGACGGGGTCCAGGTGAGCCCCCCCGGGGCTGGGCTGGTGCCGAGCCGGCTTCTCGCTGCTGGGGTCGGCCATGGGAAGCGTCGCCCTGTGCCCACCATCCCCCAGGAGCCGCTGTGAGCTGTGCCCGGCCCCGGGACGCCGGTTCGGCAGACGGCGCTCCAGGAGCCTGCTGCGGCAGCCCCGCACCGCGCCGAGGGGCTGCGGGACTGGAGCCGCACAGCGGTTCCTGATGTTCACCGGTGTTTATATGACCTGTGACTAGGGAGATGCGGGTGATGTGATGGGAGAGCGAGCCCGGAGCGCGCTGGATCCCAGCCCGGTCCTTCCTAGGAGTAGGGATCGCCTTTCCAGGCTGTCCCTGCACAGCCGGGTCCGTTCTGCAGCGACATCAGCGCCGGCCACGCAAAGCCCCGCACAGAGCCTGGGAAGCGGCGGACACCGGCAGGGCCCCGGCACGGTGAAGCCCGGTTCGGGGCCAGGTCCCGGTGCCGGTGCCGCCTCACCAGTGCAGGCTCCGCGGAGCCCTAGCAGCGCCCCCAGCGCTGAGGCTCTATCCCCGCTTTCCAAGTGACAGCTCCCACCCAGTGCCCCGGCATCCGCGTCCGCCGCGCCCGGAGCCGGCGGAAGATGCGCGGAACGGGGCGGAGCGCAGGGAGCGGGGTCGAGGAGATGCCAGCGCCGGCGGCCACCGTTGTTGTTGGCGTCGCCCCCCGATTGTGCTATGTGCCGCAGCGGTCGGGGTGGGCTCCGCGGCGGGGCCGGGTGAGGTGGGGGGCAGAGGGAGCCGGGCAGATGCCGCGGCCCAGCGGGTGTTGGGGCACAGCGCGGGGGCCCGGGCCCGGCGTGAAGCGCACGGAGGGGCGCCGGGGAATAGAGCCCGGAGGGCCGGAGCCGGCGATCCCCGTCCTCGCCGAAGCCGCCACCCGGGGCAGGGCCCGGCCCGCGGATCCCCCCGGCCAGTTCTCAAGTACCGACCGGCCGCTCCCCACAGCACATGGGGGTCAGCGGCTCAGTCAGGGCCGGGTTTGGCCTCAGGAGGGTGCTGGGCTTTCAGGAGTGTTTGGGGGCTCAGGACGGTGCTCTGGGGCTCTGGAGGGTGTTTGGGTGCTCAGGACTCGGGGCCGGTCGGTAGTTCTGGAGTCAAAGCTGGGGCCAGGCTGGGTGCCTTAAGAGGTGATGGGCTGGTGCGTGAACCCCCTCCGGAGGGGGGGGCGATCCAGTCACGTTGGTCCCTGAATGCCAGGACACCGACACACATGAGCCCGAGCTCAATATCCGAGAGAGTCTGGGGGCGAAAGGTGCTTCTCACACTGGGTTTGGCTGCAGCACCTTCTTTACTTCATTGCATGTACAACCACCATTGTACAGGATGTGTAATGACTGGTTGTACATGCAATGTACACAAGTCCTGGGCGCTTGTTATCCCATGGCTGGACAGTGAGCAATTACAACAGGTCATACTCATCTCCACATCGCGACAGTGATTGATTTACAACCTGGCCACAAACAGGGCTCAGTTCAACAAGCACAGGCTGTAACTGGCTGGAGCCGGAGGCTCAGGTGGGCTGGTGATGAACACGAGCTGCAGACACCATGGTACTGGAGCCATGCAGGGGAGCAGAAACAGACCTGGAGCTGCAAAAAAATGGAACTGCTATGGGGACAGAAACCACTGACCTGAAGCTGCAAATGAGCTGGAGCTATGATGACCAGGAGCCAAAGCTGTCCATAAGCTAGACCTGAGCCCAGAGCAGAAACCAAGGAGCTGGAACCAAAAACTGGGAACGTCCATGAGCTGTGGCTGAAAAAAACAGGGACCTGAACCAACATACAAAGCAACCAAATCAAAACCCAAATCAAACAAGCAAACCCAACCTCAAAACAGCCCCCAGAGCAGCAGCAGGGTCAGTGCAGCAGCCCAGCTGCTTCCTGGGGCTTCACACCCCACACGCTGTGGCTCCTCTGTCCATCCCTATGGCGCAGTCAGCAACTGGGAGCTGAAACTGGTCAGAGCTGTCTGTGATCTGGAGCCGAACCCAGAGCAGAAACCATCAGCAGCTGCAAATGAACAGGAGCTGGGCCTGGAAGAAATGGGGACCTGAACCAGCACAAACCAACCCAAATCAAATGTGCAACATCAAAACGAGCAAAAAAAAAACCCCAAAACAACCAAACCCAACCCAAAAGCCAGATGGGGCCCAGACCCCAAACCTGTGGCTGTGTCCTCACTGGAGCCACGTGTCACACTGTCATGGGTGGGCACAGGCAGGGCAGGTGGCAGCGGCAGCCTCAGCACAGGCAGCCAGGCTGCTTCTGGAGCTCCTCTGCCCATCACTGTGTCCATCCCTGTGCAGACACAGACATGGTCAGATCCTGGCAGCACAGCCTGGCACGAAGAGCCCAGAGCTGCTCCCTGGGCAACTCTGGCAGCTCTGCCCTGCCCCACAACCTGGCCCCGCACCCCCAAGACAGCCGGGGAGGGAGAAGTGGGACCAGGACCCCAGGCATATCCCGCTTCGTCCCAGGAGGGCTGGTGAGAGCCAGGGTCTGGCTGAAAACCCTCCGGGCCCGTGCGGCACCAGCGGCACAGACCGACCGCGGCAGCGCCGGCTCTCACCTTCCCTGTGCACGCGCATCAGGGTGTTCTTGCCGCCAGTGGAAACGGCTTTCCCCCATCAGCTTCTCCCACACTCACCGCTCCAAGCTCTCCCCGGCTCCAGCAGAGCCAGCGCCAGCCTGGAGGGGTCTGCCCCCATGGCAGTTGCTCCAAGAAAGAGCTGGGGGGACAGAAACCAGGCAGGGCCAGGAGGAGGGAGCCCGCAGCTAGAGCGGGGAACCAGAAGCAGCAGCGGACAAGCCCAGCAGCAGCAGGCAGGTGGAGCCAACTCAGTGCCTTTGAGCGCTCACCAGCATTAGGGCACTAACTCCCCTGGTCTCTGCCCGCACTCATCCAGGCTTGGTGTTCCAGGGTCATGCCCAGGTGTGTGGGAGCGTCCAGCCTGCACAGCCCAAACCGTCCCGGCTACAGGTGCAGCGCAGAGAACGTCTCGCTGCGGGATGTGGCAAATCCAGCAGCGCTCGCTGGATTTCAATCACAAACCTGCACCAAAAAAGCATTAACTGCACCACAGGGGACCCCGGACACTGCTCCACCCCACCACCGCCACCACCCCCCCCCGGGCACGATACGGACCCCAAGCACACCGTGTGGGACACGGACGGGCGTCGTGTCCCCATGTGCAGCTCAGGGACGCCACCGAACACAGAGCCCCGTCAAAGGGCTCCAGCGCCTGTACTGCCAGCGCCCTCCCTCACCCCAGGGGTCCCGCCACCCCTTACCCCAGCGCCATGGGGGCGCACCGCCGCCCCCCCCCCCCCCCGGCCCTCACCCCTCAGACCCACCCCCTACGAGCCGCGGCGCTGCCCGGGCACGGCGGGACCCCACTTTCCGCCCGTGACCCCTCGGACCATCGGGGACCACGGTGCCCCCCCCCCCCCCCCCCCCCGGCGGCTGCGAGCGGTACTGCGCCCCGGGGCCGGTTGTAGCCTCGGGCGCGCTCGGCACGGACCCGACCGTGATCGGCTGCCGCGGGGATGGTGCGGTGCCGCCCTCTAGCGGAGGAAGGGGAGCACCCTGCGACTGTTGCGGGGGCAATGGTTGGGGGGGGGGTAGAGAGAACAAGAGCTGCGGGAGCAGGGAGGTGCTGCGGAAACATCAGTCACAGCATTCCAGGCTGTTCAGAGCACAGGGAGGTCCTGTTGTACGGAATACGGGAGAGCAGGGTGCGTGTTCCCGCGCAGGGAATAACACATCCTATGAGCAAGGGTCCTGTGTCTGAGGGGTGATTTTAGTATGATCTTGAACCAAGTTCCTGTAGGAACACAGCTGTCTTCTGTTTTGCTGGTCTTGCCAAAATCACGCCCGCCTTCCTCCTCTGTCTGGAGTTTGTCGTTACCCTTCCTCGTATCCAGAAGGTTCACTGATCAGTCTTCTACTTCTCAAGCTCTGGGAGCTTGAAGGAATTCCTTGCTCCATGGAATTCTAAACTCCAGTTTTACAAAACCATCACTTCTTCATTGCCTCAGCAATGTTGTATGTGGTCATTCCCTTCCTAGCCATGGTCAGTCAGTAAAGCATCTTCAGAAACAGAGTGAGACATCAAGGCAGGAATGAACACACACCCCAAACCCTCTCCAGGTGGATTTCCAGCAGCTGTTGCTGGAAACTAACCCTCACCCCAATCAGACCTAACTCAAACCCTTCGGAGCCACAGGAGCTGTTGCTGCTGGAAATGTGTCTGGAGTGGGATTTGGGCACTGCTCAGCCTGGATGCTGGCTGCTGTTGTAAGGCAGGATCTTTAGAGATGAGCTTAGAGGTGCCCAGGACTCACCTTGCACCTCTGCTGCAGCCACCCTGCAGCCCTATGGCTGCAACGTGGTGTTAACACCACATTCAGGTGTGCTGAACTGAAATGCCAAAGGTCCTGTGTGTCTCAGATTGAACTCCTCTGCCATTCTGCATTCACACTGCATCTTACATCCCAACCTGTGCTGCTGAGCCCACCTGAGCTCCAGTGCTCGGGTTCTAGAAGTAATGCTGCCCTCGTGTCTCTGCCCCGAGAATGGTCCCTGCCCCACAGACACCAGCAAAGTCACCCCGGGCCCATTCTCCTCCCAGCCCTGAGTGACCTGCCTGACTCCAACTCCAGTTACGGCTTTGTCACTGGCTGCAGAAAATCACCATGGCCAAAACCTGTTTTCTTTCAAGTTCTCTTCTAATACACAATAGAGAACGGGCAGTTGAGCCACACAGGACAAAGGAGAGCACAAAGTGCCACCGTATACCCACTGCGTGCCCTTTCAGTACCCTTCTGGAGCTAAACATGTTGGTTCTCTGTCCTGGTATTTACCTCTGAGATCCCAGAACAGTGACAAATGAGATCCTGCCTCAGCACATGCCACGCGGGCTACCCATCGATGAGTTGTTTGCAGTTGCTCTCCTCCACAGGGCACATTCCTCCAATCCCTCAGCAGCATCTCTGTGAATTCATTTTAAATTGACCTTTCCTGAACATGTGGGCTGTGACTGACACAGGCTTTTCCAGGTGAAGGCTTTCTAGTGCTCCAGCTTGTAAACCCACCACCTCCATCAGACACAACTCATGTTGTGCTGTCCTAAGTTTCCACCAAGTTCCTTGAGGGAATAAACCCTGAGCTTCCTTCTTCCCTGGTATTTCTGGTGGATGAGCTCCCAGAATGTGGAGCCAGAAATCCTTGCTGTGACATAAATCCTGGCCTTATGCTCAGGATGAAGCTTGATACCGGTTTTACTCTCTGACCTGCCCAGGCTGTCATTACCCTCTCAGCCAGTCCTCATGTGTGTCATGATGGCACACATGCCATGACACTGTGCTGGAGCAGTGCAGAGAGCAGGCAAGCTGCAACTCATACATGCACACACAGAGCCCAAAATCACTCACCCTGAGGTGGATATATTTTGGGAAGGATTGCTCCAGAACACAAAGCAGAGGGGATCCTTTTCCTTTGAGGGATCACAAGCGTCTACAATGATGTTCCACACAACAGCAATGTCACCAGCCCTGCAAGAACAAAACCAAGTCTATACCTGCAAGCATAATTCACCTCCTGCAGAGCAACTTCTCCTCTCACCACTAAAAGACTTTCAAATTAGGAGAAGAAATCAGAGCACAAGATAGCCCCGCAATGCATCAACACTTTGTGAGACATTCACCCTATCACACCCACAAGGAACTCACACAGGACACCAGCCTGGCCTGATCCAAGATTGAGATCAATGCTCCTGTCCCTGTACAGAATCCACAGAGACATCCTGGCTTCTTACAGCCATCTCATGCTGCTGGCCACAAATGGTGACAGCCTGGTACTGGCCTTGATGTGCTTGGGATGGGTCTGGGAAAGCCGGAGATGGTTCACCCTTGTTCCCACAGGTATTATTTTAAATGGGTCTTTCCGATTTCAGCTGTTGTGGATTGATGTGAAGGGCAGCAGGCAACAAATATTAAACATCCAGCTCATTGTCTGTGCCCATCATTTGCCTGTTCTAATGAGAAAACAAAGGAGTGGACTCCCCACAAAATCAGATTTGATGCCACAGATCCCAACGACCATGGTGTGTAGGGTGACTCTTGGCACCCCACAGCCGCTTCCCACCGCTTGCCCTCCCTCTGTGTCGCTGCTGAGAAGACACTTTGAGCTGCTGTTCCTGCTCCCCCATCACTCCAAGGTGCCGAGGGCCTGGCTGGGAAGTCCGCCCTGGAGATGGCAGTGGAGATGTCAGAGCTGCTCAGTTTCAGCTGTAGCTGAGCAAGGTTTTCAGGGTGCCCAGCAGGTCCCCATCACCCTGACGGCCTCACCTGGAGCCTCCCCAGCCACACACCCTTCCCCATAGGCCCCAGCTCTGTATTTAAGCTCATGTCAGGGGCTGTTTTTTTGCCTTTCTTAGGGTTATGTTACAGATCTCTCATTTTTCTATTAGTTTTTAAATCTTATGGCTGTGCTTGGGGTTTTTCTGTCTTAAATGCAGCAGTGCTATTGGACTGCCCTTGACCCCTGTTTAGGTACTGGGGGGGTGATCTCTGGTTTCCTGCTGTCCTTAGGTTTAGGTTTGTTTGCCTTCTGGCTTTGTTGTTGTTTGCCCATGTGGCCTGAGCTGGTACCAGTATGTGACTTCATGGGGATTTTGCTTGTATTGACTGATACAAGAAGGCTGGAACATGTTCTTTTTAAAGCATGCCTGTTAGCTTTTGTTCTATTGATTGCACATAGAAATGCTCAGTCTGCTCATGCTATGTTGAGCTTTTTATCCTGATCTCTGGCAAGCTGCTGCTTATCTTTTTAAGCTTAGTTCAGATTAAATGGGCTCTTCTGGTGACTTGTACCTACAGAGGGGGACTATAAGGGACCTCCTAAAAGTAAGAACACTTTTTCCAGTTCAAGTCAGAGCCCTGGAGCTTCTGTTCTTGCTCTGGATGTGGAGACTTAAGTAAGGACAGGAGTACTCACTGTCACTCCTGAGATTCCTTTCTTCTATCGTTAATCTATATGAGGAGGAAGAAGGCTTGCTGTGATAATGGTGGGATGACTTTTACCAACTCCACTATGGGTCTGGATTTTGGGGAGGAAGGAAGGAACAGGAAAGGCAAAACCTGTCATTCCACATACAAAGGCCATCTAGTTTAACTTGTACCATACAGACTGTTCTTTCCACTCCTGGCTCTGGATCCTGACTAAAAAGCTCCCCTTGTTTTCTCTAAATGCTCAGCATGCAGGGTGAGAGCCTGAGAGCTGCATGCTGTGCTGGGGAGAGCTTAGTACGTTGGGGATGGTTCTAAAGGGTTGTACCCCAGCTCTAATGGCTGAAGGGATGTCAGGGAGCTGGGAACTTAGTCCCTGACCCTGTGAACAAGTTTTCTAAGGCCAAGGGATAACTTAAAAAGCAGAAGTAGGAGGATTTGCAACGGAACACATTTGAGAAACATAGCCCAGATGTGCAAGCAGTTGTCCCCCTCCAGTGCATGATGCTGGCAGCTGCAGGTGACAGCCTTGTTGTCCCAGGGCTTGGGAGCTGGGCTTTGGGCTGTTCTGCACAGTCCCTCCTTCCTCCTCTGCCTCCTCCCTGCATCAGGCAAGAGCTGCAGGGTGTCTCTCTTCCCTCTCTGCTGCACTTGGGGCTGCATCCTTCCTCCTTGCTGCACTGAAGAAAGGGCTGCTGTGGAGCTCTTGCACCTGTAAGTGGGGGTCTGATGGTTTGAGTAGGGTGGGGGGCTGATCTTAACCTGGGTTGGGCTTTCTCCCTTCCTGCTGTAGCTGGGAGCTGAGGTAAAACTGCAGGTGCTTTGTTAGCAACAGGTTTTGTGTGCGGGTGAGGTGGGATGCTGATCCTGCTGCTCGGAGGTGGGGCTGGGGATGCTCCAATTGACTTGGGGACATAATACGGCCTATGTGGGGCTCTGAGTGATGCCTCTTGGTAACCAGAGCCCTGTGTGATGCTTAGGTTGGTGCTAAGGAGGTGCAAGGCTGCAATCCTGACCACTTCATGCCTTGGGGGGTGGATAAGGGGTGGTTTTAAATACTGTAGACCCAAATAGCTTTGTAGTTCAAAAGCTGGGCATACAAAGGACAAAACTTCCCTGTGCCAGTGGGGATGACTGTGTGTGAAGGGGGAAAGCATCTGTGGTGCTGCTGCTACTGGAGATGCCATTCTACATGGACTGGCTGCTTAAGCTCTGTACAGAGGTCCAGGTTTTCATAGAGGAAAGCCTGCTGCCACTACAAGCCCTCCTGTGGAAGAGGGGTGAGTAGAGCCACTGGTGTCACAGGATTTGATTTTTCCTGATTGACTCTACAAAGAGCTGTCAATTTAAAAGGGCTGAAATGATGTTGTAAATGTCAGTTGTCAAATGCTGCCAGCTAACTCTGTCCCCCTGCTGACTCTTGGGGACTCCTATGCCAGGGATCAGAGTGATCTTAATTTTGCTGTGAATGAAGGTGCAGTGTTTTAGAGTGAGTTTTATGTTGGCTCTGCCTCTAATAGTCCATGCTAGCAGTGTAACTGGATCCAGATCAAATGGCAAATATGCACAGGGATACAGCGGAGAATTCCACCTCAATTTTAGTGTTATTGTGAAGGGAATTAACATGAAGAGTCTCACTGAAGATGTATTTGAATGGATGGTTTAGGTCAAGGACAACCCCTTGTCAATCAGAACACCTCTCCAAGGGGCAACTCTGTAAATTTTACTTTTACACGCTCTTATTTTGCTTTTAGATCAATAGTAGACAACTACCAGTAGAATAAAAGTATCTGCAGCTTGAAGTACCTTTTATTATCTAACTCCATATACAGAGGAGCAGTACCTTGTTCTTTCAATCTGAACAGTATTTGGGGGCTGCAAAGGATGAAATACAGTGGGAGAAGTTTCAAGTGCTTTGCTGGTGAAAGGATAATTAATTAAAAGCAGCTCTGTGCAAGCCTCAAAAATGGCTCTCCCTTGCAATGAGGGAATGTGAGATGTCCTTTCAAACCAAAGGAACAGGCCTGGGTTGCTGCCCTTCTCAGAAGGGGAAACTGAGTAAGGAAGACTTAATTCCAGTCCTTACTGCTTGAGGCACAGGAGCAGTGTGGCCTTTTGCCCTCCTGGCTATTGTGTGTCCCAGATCCTAGCTTAGTTTACCTTATGCCTATGGTACATCATAAATTCTGGGTTGTGTTGAGGTTAATAGTGGTTTTAATGAGCATCTCTGTGAAGCTTATTTGCTCCCCAGAAATCTCAGTCTCTTGAAGGGTAAAAGTTGAGGGTTATGTACCATGTGCTTTGGCAAGCAGTCCAATTGTGCAGACCTCGGACTACAGCCTGCATCCTGCCAAGACTCATATGGTGACCTCCTGCCATCTTCATGGATTTTCGCATTCATCTGGACTTGTTCTTTTGCTGAATCTGCTGGAGCTGATGGTGTGGCTTTGTACAGCAGTGCCAAAGGCCAAGGTACTGCCAGGGTTTTTAACAGGCTGTGGAGAGACAAGCAGGTAGCAAACTGCCTGGGGTGGTGTGGCTGTTACTGCTGTACGAGCTTGTAGGGCTCTATAAGGGAGGAAGAAGATGGGGAGAAAATGGGTACAGAGCTGCAAGTTAATTGAGCTGGGTATGCTGCTTCCATGGCACTGCTCTAGTCATCTTGTGAGCTGTGGTCTGAGCTCAAGCTATAGCAATGGGTAGTTTCTATGTGAATCATAGTGCATGAGAAAACTGACCCTCAGCTTGCAGTTGCTTATTAGATGAGGATGTCGGTATGGTGCAGCCATTGCCATGCAAGAAATAGAATGGGACTGTCTGCCTTGGCTGTTGCTGCTGGTGGGAGTGGAGTATCTCAAGGGTAAACTGAAGGTAGGATGAGTCTGACAGATACATCTGTGCCCTGAGCCATTGACCTGCTGAACACCCTCAACAGTTGCTGACCGGCAACTGAAGGCAGCACTTCATTTGTATTGGGTAAGAATGGCACTAATTAAAAGCAGAAATTTAACAGTTGGTAGTAGCTGATGCCAGTATTTGATGTGTTTGTGCCCTTAAACCAGGAGAAGTGATTAATCAATCCTATGATGATTGATGGCTTTATAGATAAAAGTAACTTCCCCCATAACATTTAAATCTAAGGACAAGACGTTTTGAAGCTTTTGGCATGATCTCTCCTGGGAGCAGGGTCATCTGTCTTGAACCCAGCTTTCTGCCATGGTAAGTGAAAGCTCTCAAGAGTACAATATTGAAGGACTGGGGACGGCAAAAATCAGCTCTTGTGATGGAAGGTGGCAACTGAGGAGGCTGATCTCCCATTAGTGAGGACTTCAGTACTGAAAAAAGCTCAGCAGTGATCATTCAGCTGTTCCTAGGGCTTAATCCACACCACTTAGTGCTAAGTGCTCACTGGAGTGTGTATGTAATTTCACTGTTCCCTACTCAGCTGAGTGCTTTAGGATCATTTTCCTTTGCGTTGCTGCTATTAGTGGTAGTACTGTTCTTATTTCTTGCTCTGCTGCTAGCCAAGAGTCTAAGGCTAAGAAGACTCCTTATATTCTGGTTGCAATAAAACCACTAAGATGCAAAATTATGATGTTTGGGTTGTAAGTAGTCTTGAGGGAATTCTTGTGACAATGACAAAAAGCCATTTCCAAGTCTAAGGGAGCTAAACTCTTATGACTTGCCAGGCTTCCTAATGAAGTGGCTGCGTAAGTGTGCCTCTATGTGGAAATCTCACTTTAACCTGATTTCAGGGAACTGTTGGCTGAGGTTTGAGTCAAAATTCGAAGCAGCTTGTGATGATGCAGCTAGAAAAACTGTAAATTCAGAAGCTTAAAGGCTGAGTAAGCAAAAAATAGGAGCATCATGATAAGCAATAGGGGAGCAAGCTCTAATTTGTCAACAATTCAGACATTCTAAATTTATTAAATAATTTTTCAAACCCATGTGTTTTTTTCCTGCCATTCATATATACGGAGGGGAAGTGAGGACCTCATGGAAATGATTAAGCAATGGCGTTGCATGAGTGGGACTTCTGGAAAGGGTTAATTCCAGAAAATTAACATCCACATCCCCCCTAAAAACCATCTTCTTTTGCTCTGCATTTGTGTAAGGAAGTGGTATAGTCACCAGCCCTGGAGGTATTTAAAACACATGCAGATGTGGCACTGCAAGACATGGTTTAGTGGTGGACTTAGATGATTCTATGATTCAGTGCTTGAAAGGATAAAATTCATACACTAGGAGCTTAAGGTCAACTAATTGCAAATGACAGAAAATGTTTAGCTAGAACAAAGGTTTGCTATGGAACATTTTCAGCTTTACTCTTCCTTGTGCGGTGATAAAAATCAATGTTGGACACGAAAACTGCGTCATTATTTGAATGTCAGAAAAATGAAGGAAGGTGGAAAAAATTCAGTCTTCTAGAGAAACATAAACTTGTTGTAAGTCAGAAGATGGCAGGTGAGGCATTTACATTTCAGATTTGGCTTTTGGATGAAATTTTTCAGGTTCTTAGCTCGAGCGCGTGAGTAATCTGCAACAAAGTCTTGGTTTATTTATTATAGCAATACTACCACTACCATTGCTCTGGGGGTAGGGGTTGGGGTTCCAGACAAGATAGGAAAAGCTTGAGATCTTTAAAAAAATAATACTTTGATAAAACCCTTTCTTTGGGCCCAGATCAGACTCCCCAGATAAATGACTGTTAGGGGAGGAGAAACAGTTTGAGTCCCTTCATAAGAGCTCTGCATGAGCCTTGGAGTGGTGCCTCTCCCTGGCATTGCCCAGTTAAAAATGAGACATTTCATTCTCATTGGATACTTGGTTTTCTTCATGGAAGTATATGTCAGTAAGAAAATGTATTTTTAGGGCAACTTGCTGTTTTGAGTGTGACTTTTCTTTCACAGTTCTTTTTTCCTAGCCAAAAGTATACTATTTTGAGATTAGACACTCCAAGGTATTTCATACATCAGAATTTCCATCATATTTTGTATGAAAAAGGGAATAAAATAAAGCTCTACTACCTTAATTCATAAGCATCCTCAGAGTTCGTACTTTGCAGGTTAAGCCTTGTATTCTACAGCCTGAGAACTTCTTAGGCGGGAAGCTGACATTAAGTGCAAACTGAAGTTAAAATGTACCTTACAGCGATTTCCAAGCAGTCAGTGGTACTCTCATGCCATCCAGACCCAGGGAAAAGGCTGTCTGGCCTGTGGCCTGTATCTTGTTGAGCCTGGGTCCTGCAAATGTGTTAGTCACAGTCTCAGCACATCATTTACTTGAGCCTCAGCCTGGATCCTGGTGTTTGGCTGGCACTGAAGCCTCACTTCTTGTCTGGAAGAGAAAGCAAAGATGAGCCCCACTTGCACGGAACTGCAGACATCCATCCTTCATGTCTAACCTATGGAATGTGGGATGTTATGATAAAGTATTTCTAAAATATACAGCAAAATGGGAGAACATATTGACATATGTTACCTTTTGGATTAAATGGCCCCTTATCTTGTAGTACTTCCCTGTAGGTCATACTTTTGAGCCCTCTGCTCTTTTTTTATAGGCTTTCCATAATTGATCCAAGTCTGTATCAAGTTAAACCAGCAATCACATCTATGACAAGCTATTGCTTCCTCCAAAAACATTACATGACAGAGGTCACTTGTGATAACTTTCTGCTCTACTACTACTTTATATGCCCTACTTAATTGTTAGAAATAGTTGCTAATAACACTTCATACAGGTGGGAATGGTCACACTTGAGGTTTTTACATTTTTTTAGGTGAGAATAATTAGTTTGTTTTGGTCAATAGCATCTTCTGATCCACTGAGGTGTAGGGTAATCCATGCATTGGTCTCCTGTGTGTATCTCTAAGACACTTACAGAATGAGCTCGTGCTATTTTTGCCATCCCTCAGCAGCTGCATTTTGCAAGCGGGATTTTCTAATGTTTCAGCAGACCGGAGAACATTTTCTAAGGTCTCCAGGAAATGGCTGTAGCTGACCCATTACTGAGCACAGAGCTCAGGGCAAGGGAAGAACACATTTTTTTAGCACTCAGCGTACTGAATTCTCTTTTTCTGCAACAACATGCTTCTGTTCCTCATGTCTCTGAAGGTTCCGTGTCTCTGTGTCAGCTTCTAAAGGATTCTGCGATGAGATTTCAGACACACAAAAATCAAGATAAAAACAGATCGTTGATTGGCTGGATGGCCGCTCACAAAGAGTTGTGCTCAATGGCTCAATGTGCAGCTGGACACCAGTAATGAGTGGTGTCCCTCAGGGATTGGTGTTGGGACCGGTCTTGTTCAACATCTTTGTCGGTGACATGGACAGTGGGATTGAGTGTGCCCTCAGCAAGTTTGCTGATGACACCAAGCTGTGTGGTTCGGTTGATATGCTGGGGGGAAGGAATGCCATCCAGAGGGACCTTGACGCGCTTGTGAGGTGGGCTGATGCCAACCTGATGCAGTTTAACCATGCCAAGTGCAAGGTCCTCCACCTGGGTCAGAGCAATCCCAGGCACAGCTACAGGTTGGGCAGAGAAGAGATACAGAGCAGTCCTGCAGAGAAGGACTTGGGGGTTTTGGTCGATGAAAAAATGAACATGAGCCGGCAGTGTGTGCTTGCAGCCCAGAAAGCCAACTGTATCCTGGGCTGCATCAAAAGGAACGTGACCAGCAGGTCGAGGGAGGTGAGCCTGCCCCTCTACTCTGCTCTCCTGAGACCTCACTTGGAGCACTGTGTGCAGTTCTGGTGTCCTCAACATAAAAAGGACATGGAACTGTTGGAACAAGTCCAAAGGAGGGCCATGAGGATGATCAGGGGACTGGAGCACCTCCCGTATGAAGATAGGCTGAGAAAGTTGGGTCTGTTCAGCCTGGAGAAGAGAAGGCTGCATGGAGACCTCATAGCAGCCTTCCAGTATCTGAAGGGGGGCTATAGGAATGCTGGGGAGGGACTCTTCATGAGGGACTGTAGTGAGAGGACAAGGGGTAACGGGTTTAAACTTAAACAGGGGAAGTTTAGATTGGATATGAAGAAGAAATTCTTTCCTGTAAGGGTGGTGAGGCACTGGAATGGGTTGCCCAGGGAAGTTGTGAATGCTCCATCGCTGGCGGTGTTCAAGGCTGGACTGGACATAGCCTTGGGTGGCATGGTTTAGTGGGAAGTGTCCCTGCCCCTGGCAGGGGGGTTGGAACTAGATGATCTTAAGGACCTTTCCAACCCTAACTATTCCATGATTCTATGATTGTAACAATAGATGAACCTGGCTCCAGTGGTTACTGGATTTCTTCCATGTGGCCAATTTAAGAATAATTGCATTCACTTCATAATTACCTTGAACTGGTTTTGCTAAATAAAAAACTGATTTTTCCATACCTAGTGGCATGGGATTGTCCTGGTCACACTGTGAGGCTTTATATTGACAGTTTTTATCTGGGTGCTGTTACTGGGATTTCACCAGTGTATCAGCCTTGTGTTTAAAATCCCAGCGTGTGGGACTGGGCAGCTTTTCACTAGTGCAGGCTCTTGCTTTACTACTTTGTAGATTTTCCTCTGGTACATTAAATGAAGTGGGGAGGCCATGCCCTTATCAAATTGCTATGTGGAAGCAAATTACTTTTCTTCATCCTCTTGTTTTATTTAGGCATTGCCTTATTTTGTCCCTTTTCTTAGATGACTTCTGGTTCTGTCTTCTGTTCCTCTCTCGATTATTCATCCCTGTGTTAGCTGGCAAGTACCTTGTGAAAACACAAGGCACTGCTTTCATTTCTCCTTCCAGCCAATCTTTCCCCCTCTCAGCTTCAATATAATAAAAATACAGATATCTTTTCCATTCCCTGTAAGCTATGGTATTCGTACAGCAAATTCACTGTGTTTGCTACAGTGACACTAGATTTCATTAATGCAGCTGGGGTCAGACCACATAAGACAAACAGACACAGTTCCTGATTTGCTCTGAGGCTGTTTACAGCTCCTTGTTTATCAGTTAGGAACAAGAACTAGTCCAGAGTTCATGACTGAAGAGATTGAAAGCTGTTGCTTTCCAACACATTGGTAGACAAAGAGAGAAAATCCGAGAGCTGTATCCAAAAAAGCGATTTTAAAAATGATTCGTCCTGCTTTTAGTGTGTTAAGGCATCATTTCAGTTGTCCTAATGAACAGAACTGCAAGTAATTAATTTGCTAGAGAACTGCCATTGCACGGGACTGACCCACAAGGGGTTATGCTCCTGGGCCCAAAGCCCTCAAAAAGCCAGCCTACAGAAGGCAAGGAAGGAAAAAGTCACCTCTGTCTCATCTGCTGGAGTGTCCTTCTTCAAGCACCACCCCAGGAAGCAAAGGATTACAGAAGAAAATTAGCATTCATTTACAATAATAATAGCAAAATTGAATAACATTTATGGGTGTTCTATTTGCAGACAAACATTGAGAACATGAACTTAGGTGGAACATCAGAGAAGCCAAAACAAAAGAACCAAATACATATTCAGTTTTGTTAGAGGCTGAGAAGGGGCAGAGGGCCTGACTTTATTCAGATTCTTGGGATTGGTTGCTCTGTCAGAGAGATGCTGAGCTTCAAATGGAGTTTGAGTGACACAGCATCTCCTGGGATTGATAAAGCAGATCAAACTACTAATGTCAAACATCTACCTGTGAATTCTGCCAATACTTTTCATCCTGTGTGTATGCAAAGTGAATGGTAACACTGCCATTGAAACCTTTTCCGTTGCTGTTCCCTCTGATCTCTATTTAAAGTGTTTGGCACTTAATACATTGGAATAGAAATATTCTCAACCATTGGCACCTAACACTCATTTTCTTTTCCTGGGGAGAGGGCTGCCCTACACAGTGACAACAGAATGTTGCCTTCCATCATTACTCCACAGATAGGGAAAAAGCCAGCACATGCCTGGTCATCAGGTACCTGGGAGGCAGCTGAAAACTGAGCAGCACAAAGCAGGGCCTGCGCCAGCTTCCTTTTCATAAGACAGGAGATGTAGCCAGTGCTTCCCTTCCCTCCCCTCACATACAAGCTCAGCAGGATTTGCATACTTGTACTTTAATTTAAATCCCATTTATTCTAAGGAATTTCTAAGTGTCCTAAAGGTACCTGCATCCATGCATTAATCTTATGCCTTCTGCCACCAATTAATTTTGCTGCTCTTCTAAGTTAGGAACTCCTCCATCCTCCTGCCTCTTTGGACGGCTCCATCTGGTAGGTAAAATAAATAAATGTGGAAAAACCTTCTGAATGCTGTTTCCAAGTCAAGTTATCTGGTATCAGCTGTAAATGTCCAGATGCCCATGTTTGCCTGTTATGTAGACTGATACCATCTCTATGTGAGTTGTATAATACATATGTTGGAATTTTGCCACGTGAAGATTTGATTTAGAACTTTGGTGCAGCATCTGGTATAACCAGATATTTCTTCAGGACAAGAAAACAGATTGTGGTCTGTGAAGTTAATCTCAGACAGTTAAATTTAGAAGTAATTCAGCGTGGGGCATACAAATTCTGTACCTGCCTTAAATGGTTTCTTTCAGCTCCAGGTGAACAAGAAGTCTCACGTCCCTTATGTTCAAGCCATCACACCAGCCCAGATGATTCAATATCAGGAAAGTTCAGACTTTTTTCAAGTCTCTCCTAGAAAAGCCTTGTAGTGTTTGACAATAGTCATCTAATAAAATATAAAATACAGGAATTTACTTGACAGTGTAAATAAACCATGTGGGAAAAGTATTACTCACATTTTGTAGCAGGAAAACCGCATCATAGAGAAATTACCAGTTCCCCAGTATCCCATGGGAATACAGTAGCAGAGCCAGGAAATGAATCCAGACACCCTGTACCTCACTGTGTTTTAAACACGGCTTAGTCCTTGGTGTTTATGGACTCATCTCCTGATCTACGCAGCTTGTGGGCAGGGCAGTGAGATCAGCTGTGGTCCCATACCAACTGTACACAAAAATATTTCATTTTCAATAAAGGGGGATTGCATTTGGATGTATTCAGGCTGAAGGTCTGAGCCACTTCACAAAGATTTCATTTAGTCATTGTTTCTCCTATCCAGGGAGGCTCAGAACATGGACTGTTAAAAAGCCACGGAGGGATGAGTCTACATAAGCCCTACATGTTTTTCAGCACACAGTATGTCCAAACTAGCCATACTTTTTCCAATCAATTCCAAGCACACTAAAATGACCTCTTTAAAATGTCTTTTAAAGCACACTATACACGAGCAAGAAAATGGACTCAAACTCTTCGTTCAAATGGCCTCACATGCTGAATTATAATGAGACTTACAAGTACCTCTACTTAGAACGCAATGTCTCCTACGTGGACTTCTACCCTCATCAGCCTTTAGTGGCAGCTGTCTTCATCATTTCTTACCTCTTGATCTTCCTGCTCTGTATGGTTGGCAACGGAGTGGTTTGTTTTATTGTGCTGAGGAGCAAACGTATGCAAACAGTCACAAACCTTTTCATCTTAAACCTGGCTGTCAGCGATTTGCTGGTGGGAATCTTCTGCATGCCCACCACCCTCCTGGACAACATCATTGCAGGTAGGCTGGTTCACACCCCATGGTAGAAAGAGCTCAAGGGGGGGCTTACCTTGAGGCCCTGAGAGCCAGGTGCATGTTTCTGAGCAGGCTATGAAAGGAGTTCACAGAATGGGTTGGAAGGGACCTTAAAGCTCATCCAGTTCCAACTCCCTGCCACGGGCAGGAACACCTTCCACTAGACCAGCTTGCTACAAGCCCCGTCCAACATGGCCTTGTGCACTGCCAGGCCAGGTTCAGTGGAAGTCAGAGATGAGGAAGACAAGCCTCTAACCCACCTCCTGACTGGGGCTGTCTTCACTGACTTCCAGATCCCTCATCTTTCAGAAGGGATTCTCCCACTGCCAGGTTACATGTTTAGAAAGAGGGTGCTATGAGCCAGATGCAAGAACAACCAACTGTGGTGGTCAATTCTCTTCCTTGTATTGAGATCTCCTTTTACTGGGATGTTAAATGGGATGTTTCTGGATATGAGGAAAATTTTTTACAATGGGAACAGCCATTGTTCTCATAGTGAAAATCCACTGGGGTAGTGGTGGATTCCCCAACATTGGACACTTCCAAGATTTGGCTGCACAGGGTGCTGGGACATCTAGTCTAGGTCATGCTTGCCTAGAAAGGTTGGACCAGATGACCCTTGAGGTCCCTTCCAACCTGGGATTCTGTGACTCTACGAAACGTTGCTTTGCTGGTTTTTGGAACATCAGAAACTCACCCAAGGCATTTGGCAAAGTGTTTGTTTACAAAACCTCTGCTTCCCTGACCCTTGCTATGGCGTGACACAGCCACAGAAACTTATTAGCACTGGGATGGAAATTTCCTGTTACTTGTATAAGCACAATGCTGCAGTGAGCTGGTGGAAATTTCAATTGCCTATTTCCTTCCAGGATGGCCATTTGGGAGCCTGATTTGCAAGATGAGCGGGATGGTCCAAGGAATCTCTGTTTCTGCCTCTATCTTCACTCTAGTTGCAATTGCTGTAGACAGGTAAGACGGTGCAGAGACTGCAAACTGCCCCTTTCATCTCTCTCTGGCCACCTGACCATGCTGAGGCTGATTCATTAATCCGCACAAGAATGCAATGAACTGGATGTATTTTGCTCCTAAGGCTATTAAGCAAATCAAAATGTGGCTGGGTCTAAAGAGCAGCCATGGCAATTTGCTCCTCCCCTGGTATCTCTTAAAGATGCTAGATATGGGCTATGCCTGGCTGCCTAGAATTAGACTGTTCCTTACCTATGAAGATATATAGCAGAGGCACTAATACCTGCTTTGGTTCAGTGAAGTAGCAGTATCAGGAAGCTGATACATAGCAGCTTTCAGTATCTGAAGGGGACCTCTAAGGGTGCTGGAGAGGGACTCTTCATCAGGGATTGTAGTGACAGGACAAGGGGTAACAGGTTTAAACTTAAAGAGGGGATGTTCAGGTTAGATGTAATGAAGTTCTTTACTGTGAGGGTGGCGAGGCACTAGAACAGGTTGCCCAAAGAAGTGGTGAATGCTCCATCCCTGGCAGTGCTCAAGGCCAGGTTGGATGGGGTTTGGGTAACATGGACTAGCGGAAGGCATCCCTGCCCTTGGCAGGGGGCTGGAACTGGATGAACTTTAAGGTCCCTTCCAACCCAAACCGTTCTGTGATTCTATGATATGGAGATTAAAATTAGGAAATTTTAATACTAAATGTGCCCTTTTTTTAAGATTGTTTTTACCACACAGCTCTTGAACAGAGCAACTCCATGCAATTCCACTGGTTTATGCAGGATGAGGAGATGATTCCATCTATGTTTCTAGAAGCCATACAATTTCAGTGCATGTGTAGGTTTGCCTGTTAGACTCAGCATTCCTGAAATGGCTTTTCCACATCTACCTTTACTGCAGGTTCCGGCGCACCGTTGACCCATTCAAGCAGAAGCTGCCCAGTGCAACTGCAGTCGCCAGTATTGTGCTCATCTGGATTCTGGCTGTTGCCATCATGTGTCCTTCTGTGGTCATGCTACAGGTACAAGAAGATAAGCATTTCAGGGTCATCCTTGGCTATGGCAATGAAACCCGACCTGTGTACTGGTGCCGGGAGGACTGGCCTGACCCAGGAATGAGAAAGATCTATACAACAGTTCTGTTTGCCAGCATCTACCTGGCTCCCCTGTCACTCCTTGTTCTCATGTATGCCAGGATATGCATTGCTCTCTGCAGCACAGCAATGCCTGTGGGGGGCAAAGACAGCCAGGAGCAGCGCCACAGCAGATCCAAGAAGAAACAAAAAGTCATCAAAATGCTCATTATTGTGGCTCTGCTCTTTGCCCTGTCTTGGCTTCCTCTTTGGACTCTGATGATGCTCACAGACTATGCCAACCTCTCTGACACGCAGCTGCAGATCATCAACATTTACATCTACCCCTTTGCTCACTGGTTGGCCTTTTTCAACAGCAGCGTCAACCCCATCATCTATGGGTTCTTTAATGAAAACTTCCGCCGAGGCTTTCAGGCAGCCTCCAAACTCCAGCTCTGCACCAGGGAAATGGGTCACGGGGAGCTTTACTCTCAGCAAGGCCAAGGCAATGCCATTCTGCCAGCTGCCAATGACCAGATGCCCCAGGATCAAGCTTGTCAAAATGCAGAGGAGGAGGTTGGGAAGACAGTCAAGAAAGGAAATTGGGTGAATAACCAGCAGGATTTGGTAATGGAGGATTTAGAAGAGCCCTGCAGTGATGGGCTCAAGTGAAGCATGCTGTGAAGTCCTAAATGATTTACACCTGGCAGAGTTTATTTATCTTGTGAAGTTCGTGCTCTGTAAGCAGCCCTTTATGACAACAATTTCAAGGAGATAGGAAACTGTTTTGAAGGAGACAGACAACTTGCAGCACATCTGAATGTCTGACATCAGTAGGAAACCGAATTCAGCCCTTTGTGTCACCAGCTTTAACGGGTGGCAGCTCCCCTGCAGAGGGTGCTGACTGACTGCTCTTGAACCGGGCTGGAGAAAGGACCTTATTCAAATGAAAAAGCCTTCCACTTACTGTGACATAAAAGAGAAAGAGAACTGAGATTAGTGACTTGGATACAATTACTGCGGATACTCACTGATGAAGAGGAGAACATTAATACATTTTCTTCTGTGAATCTGAAATATTGGAGGTACAGTCTGAATACCTGAACTGAACTCACTGGTTCCTGGGTCTTCTTGTGGTTGGACTTGTGTTGCTTCTGCCTGGATGTCTGGAATACCAGCCAGCTCCAACCCAAGTGATCAGGATGAAGCGTCTTCAGCCACATTCCATTTACTCTCCTTTCTGGTTGCCTATCCTGTTCATTCTGTGATATCAGTTATTGTTGCAGCTAGAAAAATAAATAGGAGTGAAAAGATGAGAAATAAAGGATGAAAAATGGCCTTTGTGATACATGTTTTTGGGGAACTCAATTCTGTTTTGGGGGAGGGGGAGGGAGGCAGGGGGGATGGAGGATATAGGTCACCTAAAAAGATAAAAGTACAGTACTTGCCAGGGATAGAGCACCTTTAGGGCCTATTCAGTCTGATAGAACCCAGCACATACAGAGAGCAACCTTGGAAGTGTCTCAGGGAGGATACTGAAATGGGTGAGGAGCACTGGGTATTGTCTACACAGATTTGCTACAGGATTAGATTAGAGCGTTGCCGTGTCTCATCCCCTGAGGGTCTGTAGGGACCAAGCACCAGGGAAAGTCATTCTTCAGCACAGTCCTCCTTCAGGTAAACTGGAGCACCTTTCAGATCATGATGTATTTCCACAATTCAGGAAAACTGACAACTTTTCAAGCTGTGTCATCCCAAGCTATGTTCCTTTCTAAAGATCAGAAAATAAGGAAAACGTGGTCAGTAATGAGAAGAAAAGTTACCAAAGCAGCTCTGATTTCATCAGTGGTTTCCTCGCTGCATTTATCTAGGCTGAGATTGTCAAACAAGATGATCTTGAAGGTCCCTCCAAACCCAAACCATTCTATGATTCTATGAAATATGGATGCCTGACCCTGCTGCGCTTTGCTTGAAAACCCCACCACAATGGTTTCCCACCCTTCCTGCACCCCTTCCATCCAGAACTTTGTCCTTAACATGTGGTTTGTACTTCCCAATGATTCAGCAATGTTATGAGAATATTTTAAAGTGTAACTTCATGCTCATGTTCATCCCAGTTCAGCAAAACACTCAAAAAACTCCCAAAACCTGTATAAACTGAGTGCAAGGAAGACACAAAAATGCCCCAAAGTGTTTGGCTCAGGATGGTACTTCTTATTCCACTGGAGAACAAGGGTGCTGAAGTAAAAGCCATCAAGTGGTTTGCCTTCATGAGACACTGGCCTGTGCTCAGCACAGATGTGCACTTTCTAGTTGGACCAACAGCTACCAACATTTGCCCTCTTTCCCCACATGCCTCTGAAGCTATGAGCACTCTGACTCCATGAAGAGAAGGACAAATCTGTTCCCATAACTCATCCAAGGGCTCAGACCACATTTTTGGCCCTGTACTTCTTCCATCCTCATGTCTAAGAAACTGATGTAGTAGTAGAAATATTCTTCCATCCTATGCTCTGGACGTTGCATGAACAGTTGAGAAAGGCAGTTACGGCAAAGATACCCCCAAAGCCAGCACTGCCTGATTTCTTTAGCCCCTGAGGTGCAGAGGTGCGCAGACTGACAGCCAAGTCTTGCTGAGAATGGCTTTCATTTCATCTGCTCAAGGGACTGCAGGAGCACCAGACATGAGCAGACACCACAGATGGTAAATCATGACCCTTTGCCGCTTGTTTGGCCTGTGCCTGTGCTTGTTCTGCGGCACTGCTGCTGCTGCTCTACTCTAACAGCCAAGAAAGATGCAAGAGGAAGACTTACAGAATGAACACGACATTTGCAGAAGATAACTTGCTTCCAATCCACTGTAAGGCTTGCTCTGTCCAAGCTGTGGAAAACACTACTCCATGTATCCATTCACTGAATCACAATTTCCTGTGCTGTGCTGGAGCTCCAGGCCCAGGACACTTGCTTAGAAAGTGTCACTTGCAACAGAAGCACAGATTGCAGCAAACACAGCTGGTAACAAAGCTAAAATGTCTCCACAAAGCAATGGCAAAGCAAAACTGCACTGACAAAGGCCCTGTATCTTGCTGCAGCATTTCAACACTGCCAGAAAAATTCCTTCCTTTCTCTGTTTTCTGCTGCTTATTAGCAAACATCCCTCCTGCACCAAGTCCAAGACTGGAATTTCAGAGTTATACACCCTGTTTCTGATTGCTTGTTCAGGGATCTGGAGATACCAGCAGCAACTCCCAGGACCCTCTCACTACAGGTATCGCCTTTGGCTTACCCTGCTGTCCCACCACTGCAAAGCTCTGGGACTGTGCCATCTCTCTTTACTACAGAAGTGAGCCGCCTGGAATGAGCTCTGGCTGCAAGGACCATTTCTCTTTAGGCACCTCTTTCACACATGGCATCTGTAGGCCTAAGTGCTGATATCAACAACTCATCACTTTACTGCTAAGAATTAAGGGACAATTTTGCCGTCTTCCAGAAATTGAGCATCTCATTGCCTGTCTTCTTTGAAAAATAAACAGAGCCTATCCCAGGCATTGATACTGAAATGATTCCAAAAAGCACTTAGCAAACACCCTGCAAATCTGGAAACCTTCACAAGGAATTCATGGTCCTTCCCCTAGACACTTATTCCCGTATTCTGCTCAAACTAAAAAGCAAATGGCTAAAATGTCTTCCATGAGGTAAAGGCAATGTTATAAAAAATTAAGCTGATGTAAACCAACAAAAACAAACAGGTGCTAATTGCCAGAATTGCATCGAGAGGGAAAATAACTTTGTCACTGGCTACAATAAAAAACAGGTCATTAAAATGAAGCGATCCAAAGCCAGCAAAGTATCAAGGGAGCAACGCAAATTCCGCAGTATGTCAAAATCCTCTGCGGTGATGACTGTGTTCTGTTTGGTTTTCCATTGCTTGCTTTTCTTTACCGAATTAAAGAAGTTTTCCTCTAACATACTATTAGACAACATCAATTCCTTTACATGCTTTTAACTTCAACAGAAAAATGTATTCCACTGAAGCCTGGCTTTGCAAGCTGCTCTTATTGAGAGCTTGTAATTATTTCAATTCCTTGCTCAATCAAAAAAAATCCAGCAAAAAGCCTTCAAAGCCAACACCGTGTGCAACTGTCAAGCAATTCCTCAAGAAAAGACAAGAGAAATATCAGACACCAGCCATGCCTGCTGAAGGTACCCAGGTAATGCTCGGGGGAGAGCAGCAATGAGCAATCTGTGAAGAGGAGATAATGGAGGTGCTGATTGCAGTGCAGATGCTTGAGTATCATCTGGTGGAGGGGAAATCTGTGCTTTAGGATAAATTTAAGTTTCTCCCTTAAAATCAACACACATTACCTATGAATTTAAAAACCCTAATGCATT
Source organism: Ara ararauna (assembly GCA_028858755.1). NCBI lineage: Eukaryota > Metazoa > Chordata > Aves > Psittaciformes > Psittacidae > Ara > Ara ararauna. Next base: position 90,974,482 of record CM054376.1, on the reverse strand, counting down.
CTCTTTTTTGGGGTGGAGGTTTAGTCAGAGGGGGGATGTAATTTTCACTGAAAAAATATAACTTTTGGAAAAAATTAGCCCCTTTTCCAGCCAAATGAAGTTTAGTGTTATCACCGCTCTAACACCTCTGTCAAGATTCAGCTCTACCTGCACCCACACCTTCTCTGAAGGAGAGATCACAATCTGCCATCCTCCCTGCAGAAGCATTCAGGAGGGAGGCCATCTGTGTATTTCCCTTGTTCCTCTAATGCTAGAGGAATCTCTAACAGGTAAATTTACACTGGCAGAAGGAGAACAAACAGCAGCTTTGTCCTGGCTTCAATCCCTCACATCAAGTCTCTGGAGAAGTGCTGATAATAAGCTCTGTGGTGTTAGAGCATTTCTAGCTCTCCTGCAGTCATCTGCCATTGCAATCATGTATTAAAACCACAGAGCAGTCACTCACTGCAGTCGGTTACCAACATCATAACACATTAGCACATCCATGTCCATATGTCCTGCTAGAAAAGGCCCTTGTGTGTGCATGTGGATGCAAATAATAGCACACGGATGCAAAATTACTCCTCCTCTCTGGGAATAAAACTGACACTCCTCATCTCTGCAAACATTGCATTTCAGAGGCCAGAGAGGCCTCAACAAAGTCTCCATTGAGTGTGGAAAAAGGGTTGTCAGCTTTCAGCTCACCCTGGTAAAGGCTCCCAGTATCGGTGCAAGCTGGGAATGCCAACAGCAGTGGGATGGAATAGACTGAAAGTACTCAGCAAGGACAATTTCCATAGCAGAAGAGATTTTTGGTAAATAGAGTATTTGCTCTGTAAAAGCTGACTTCGTTTTGCAGAAATCGCTCACAACACCCCATGTGCAGCCACCAGCGATTGCTCCCAAAGTCCCCTGTTGCAGCTCTCCTGACATGCCATGGGGACATTTTCCAATGGAAAATTACCATTTGGGAAGTTTTTCTTAAGAATTTGAAACCCTTTGAATTTTGCTCAGCTCTTTACTGCCGCAAATACACTGAATAACACTGCTACCCTGACCACCCCACACCAGTTCTGGGGTGAGAAAGAGCTTTACCTGTTTGCACATCTCTTGCTCTTTCATAGCTAAACAGGCGGGAAATCCATGGATCAACAATCTGACTCGGCACGTGCCAGATGGGGCACTAGGTGATAGCTGATACACACTGCACCAGGAGCAGAATTACAGCCTCAGTAAACATCTAATATATGGGAGGAAAAAAAACAGTATTTGTACAGAAAATGTTTCTCACCCTGGGTGACCTTTGTGCAAATGACAAAACACTCATGAGCATCATGTACTGAAGTCCAGACGTACTGGAGAGGTTACTGGGTTTACTATACCTATTTCAAAAAACAAACAGGAAAGAAGTAGGCAATTAAAACTTGCTTACAAATAGGGGATTAGGTATCCAACAGCACAGGTCCATTTTCCAGAAAGAAAGTCAGTCTGGAAATAGAAATAGGAGGAAAGCCCATCTCAGTACCAACCATAAACCCATAGTTGCAGGGAATTTATGCAGCAGGTGGAATGACATAGAGAATAGCTGTAAATTCAAAGGCAGAAACACGAGATATGCCAGCAGAAAGGCAAGAAAAGGGAAAGTTTTCAAAAAGCATTTCTGCAATCTAATGAAGAATTATTTTCAATCCCCCCACTAAGAAAAATACTAACTGGCAGCTATTAAGGCTTTACTTTAAGATCCAACTTATCTATACTAGTGAGTTTTAGAGGAGATGGAGCTCTCTGAATTGCAAGGAATGCTGCTCAATAACACACTACAAAGTAGCATGTCTTTGAGGTGATTTATGCTTTTTTCCAGCAGTGAGGAAGTGGTTGAGCTGGCTCTGCACCCAAAACCAGCTCAGTTCCTGTGTTACCTGCTCATTGCACCTCTCTCTGACACAAAGTGAGTAGAAAAAACTGTGTATGCAAGGAAGATGCTGTAACTAACAGCCCCAAGTTACAGCAGCCCTCTAACTGCTAAGTTAAACTAGTTTTACACTCGGAGGTTAAACTACCACGTGCATCAGCAACCACACCTATTTGTTCTGAAGGAATAAACACGTGCATATGGCTGTATAAAGTTACCTTCACTTGAAAATGAAAGGTGTACATTTTGACATTTCATTTCATGAAGTACTGAAAATAACATTTTCATTCTGATGAAATTCAAAAGAGGTTAAAAAAAAAAAAGAGAGAAGTTGCTAGCAGGTAGAAAATACAGACTGAAAATAGCCCGATACATGGGTATGTTACTGATCTGCTGATCTGAAAAGCATTTGATGATGATAATGATAATGGTTTTTTGCCCCCATCTTCCCACTTGTCACTCCCTACAAATGTACAACACCAGTTAGAAGGAGCTATTCATACCTTCAAAATAATCCAAACAATCATCAGAAAGCTGTGAAAAAAATTGAAGCAGACCCCTGATATTTGGTGACTGACTTGCAAATCAGAAAAGCTCTTCAATTAATTAATTTCATTTAATCTAACACTATTTGACAAGTCTTCTCATACTATGTGAGCATTGCAATACTTAGGTTGCACAGGCAGGCTAATCTGTCAGCAACATCTTCTCTAAACAGAATTAGTCTCCATTTCAAACTGCCCTTGGACTTTGGTTTTTTCAAAGATAAATTAAGAAACTGCTTGTGGCAGTTTGGAGATTAAGCATTCACAAAGGGAAGAATAAATATTCATTGAATAGCTTTTGTGATCTGCTGGGCTGGATTTAGAAGGTTGAATTATCAGCACTATTAATATGAGAACCTCAAGTGGAAAACAAAGACTATCCGGTGGTGTATGAAAGCACCAGTGCAACAAACTTCTTTATTTTTCTGGTGATTTTTCAAATCAAGCTTTTAAACTGACAAGCCTGGACTTCCAATGACATTCCATCCCGCTGGCCTGGAGCAGTAAGAATGCTCACACTGATGGTGCATTTAAAGCAATTTTCAGGAAGAACTTATAGCCCATAGAGGAGGTACAAACAGAGGCTTGTGGTTGTGTTTGAGGCTGTAAATCACTGCAAGTAGTACACAGCTCTCCAGGTGAGGTGACCTTTGGGGTGGCACCAGCTCATCTTGGCCCTGAGGAAGAGAAAGCATTATACAGCATGAGCAAAGCACACAGAGCATTTCTGTTTTGTGTGGCCTTAAATGTCATGCTTACAAAGAGAGAACGCCAATTCCAGGCCAGAAGGGCAATGTTCTGCCACTCTTCAAAATAACCACTGTCAGAGCTGTAAACACAAAATCACCCCTTTTCAGCAGACTAAATGGGCACTGGATGCAGTAATCAGGTTAGACCGATCAACTTCTTTTCCTTGTGAAATAAAAGGTTGTATTTGTCTAATAAATGTTTTGCCAGCACAATAGTAGATAAAACCCTAAGAATAAGTGAGAGTGTGGCATAAAACTGAAGCTTCACGGCTTTAATTTAAATATAATACACAGTATGGCCTTCACTTTTTATATCTCTGTGAGCAATGAGCTGAGGGACTGTGCACACAGTACACTCAACCCTTGAGAGCTGAGTATGATGATTAACCTACTGACTTCTTGAGCTCAAACTCTGGTAGATGGAAAAGGGAATATTACACATCAAGGCATTGGAACTGTGTATATATTTTAACGTGCATTACCACATTATCCAATTTATCACTGGGTTGCTGAACTCCTATCTGGTTTGAAACACTGGGAGGCCAACTAATTCCTGCTTTAAATCTACAGAAATCAGGGAAATCCTGCCAGGTGATGAAATATGTTCCATGTGGGCTTCTGAACAGCAGAATACCTTGTTGCTAAGGTTATCCTGAAGCCTAATATCGAGTCCATCTCATCTCTGACAAAGCCACAATTTATCTGTTAAAGATAGTAATTGCACAGCAGGTCAGTTCTCTTTTGGATGCAGTAAGCTTATTATTTATATACACTCCAGCTGTTTAGGAATGCACAACTGATATCAATAGCATATTTGACTGTATGTAGAGTCATGAAGCAGGTACATATCAATATGGCCCATTCTATTTTACCTTTTGTCCCATGAGGACATAGAACAGAGATGGCAAAAGGAGCTTTGCCTTGAAGGAGGCTTCTGGAAGCCTCACATGATTTGTGAAGGCTGATTTAAAAACCACAAATGAACAGTCTTTTGCTGTGAGCTTTTGCACCCAGAAGTTTAATTCTTCCTTCTCAACTGAAAAACCGTGCTGTTTCCTACAATAAAAATAATATAGGCTAAATAATCAGTCATGAAGATGTCTAAGACAAAGTACTTGATAAAATTCCAACCAGGCCAGATTTTTAAGTGGTATAGGCAGGGGGGGTTGGAGTATTTGATCTTTAAGGTCCCTTCCAACCCAAACCAATCTGTGATTCTATGTTTTCCAGCCTTATTTTCAAGGAGTTATCAACTAAATTAAATTAAGACTCATGCAACTCCTGGACATGAGCTGGCCACGGGCCACAGAACAACCGGGGCATTTTGGCACTTTCCAAATACACAGATAATCACGCATTCAAGTCCAAGTGCCTTGATACATTAACGACAAAAAAGCCACAAAATGCAATACATTTTGCTGCTCTGCAGGCTTAGCAGCATATGCTAAGCCTCTGAAGTAACAGCTGAGCCTTCCCGCTGCCTCACTTGGGGCTTTGGAGTTTATCTGCCTCACAGGCACCTCTTCCTCATGTTACTTAACTAATCCAAAGAGATTTCTCTGATAAAAGCTGCAGTGCTCATTTCCTCTGCATTTATAGATCCTACTGCTACAGGCCAAAGGCAGATAGGATTATAGGACACAGCACACAATTTTTAAGTTTACAATACAGAAAAAAGAAGATATTTCCCTTTCACATTTAATACATGGAGAAAATGGTGTTTCTTCCCTTTTCCCTGCTCTCACACCAATATGTTGGATAAATTGTGTATTGTTCCCAATGGCAGCTCATGAGTCATCCTGTGCTGACAGCCAAACAACCTGGAAAAGAAAAAAAAAGGAGAAAGACAGGAATATAGAGAAAATAGAGCACAAGATTCTTCTTCTCAAGTAAAAGAAGAAGCTCTAAAACTGGTTCTCATCTCAGCTTTTACCAGTGCACTCTTCAGCAGTCTGAGCCTTAGGAAGGGATCCGTGCAGGCAGGAATTGGTGCTGTACCCATTGCAGTGCTAGGAAGCAGCGCAGCATTAGCAACACACAGCCAGGACAGTAGAGAGCAGGAACAGAGTTATTTCTGGAGGTGTCTGTTATGATAGGATGGCAAGAGCCATCACAATTTGTAGTCAAAACGGTTGTAGGGTGCACCTAAGCACGTTTATTACCCTGCACATCAGGCAAAAGCTTTCACTTGCTCCTACCTAACTCGCACTCACTGCACAGATGGCTCTTCCCCTTTTTGTTGGAAGCACACTGAGAAAAAACAGGGTGGTGACAAGGGCAGAGTCAACCTCTAATAACTCTGTATGGTCTCCCTTGAGCTATACATAGAATCACAGACTGGTTTGGGTTGGAAGGGACCTTAAAGCTCATCCAGATCCAACCCCCTGCCACGGACAGGGACACCTCCCACTATAGCAGGCTGCCGCGAGACCCGTTTAACCTGACCTTGAACACTGCCATCGCTTCTCTGGGCAATTTGTGGCTTCTCCCCTCATGGGTAAGAACTTCTGCCTATAAGCTCATCTAAATAGATACTAGGAAGGAAACATTTGGGATTGAGACAAGGAGGCACAAAAGCACAAAATGTAATCAGCTCACAGTAACCTTAAGTTTGATAGCTTTGTAATGGAATATAACTGAGGTGCTTGAAGGTAGTTGACATAGGTTTAGGTCCTTACAACCTTAGTACAAAAAGTGCAAGAAAAACAGAATAGAAAAACAGGACCTGGGGATGGCGAGTATCTGGGACTAGCAGATGTCCAGGATGGGAGTAGTTAAATTAACTGATAAGTAGAAGGACAGGATGATTGCTATGTCTGTAATATTAATTAAGCTGGTGCTTCAAAGACTGCCAGAAGTTATGAAGATTGTTGGAAGAAGTAAACAGACCCTCAAAGACCACCACCACATTTTTGTATGTATGAGGGAAACTTTGTGGAAAATGATGTAATTCATGCGTAGCCTCATGAATATGTATGTATGCCCAAGTGACTATATAAGGACGGCTTGTGTAGCAATACAGTGACACACGTTAGGAGGACCTATCCCCCCCCCATGTCTCCCAGGGCCGCAATAAAGAATACCTGCTTGTCAACTTGAAAACTTTGTTGGCGAGTTTGTTCCTGGAGTTTTCTTCAAATGAGGATTTTTCTCCTATAGGATGGCTTTCTCACTCAGACTTTAGCATCTTTTTTTCTGCTAAGACATTCTCTGTTGGTATTTGATTTTAGCAGAGGCAGCATTAAGTTCTTGTGCTCACAGACATCCACATGCACAATATGAAACTTACAAACGGTTCACTGAAAGTAATTGCACCAAGTCTTCAATGTGGTATCTTGAAAGATACCCTGAGAAAAACTGTTAGTTCTCAAAAAACCAGATCATTAGCTTGGTTTTGGTAGCCTCAGCTGACACAGTAATTGCCACTCTATCTACTGCACTCACTCCCACAGAGCAGACATTTGATTTCCAAGATGACAGCTAAGAAGAACCTGGCAGCTTTCAGACTACACATACTTTCCTCTTTATTTGCCCAATTACAGTTGAAAAGATGTAAGGAGAAAACAGAGTGATTCAAAGCATCTCTACTACCATTACGAGCACCTTCCACTACAAAAGAGTATTTTTCTTGTGGGATAAAAACACATGTTGCTGCTTAACACTGACCAAAGCAACCCGATACACACAGGTCTTTCACATTTACCAATACTAGCTTGTCCCTTTTGCCCTGCCATGGCAGCAACTACCTCTCAACATTCATTACTTCCTTACTGACTAGTCTCATGTGCAGAGGTTTCCCTCCTGGAACATGAACAGAAGTCAGTGCCTGGATTTCCCAGTGTGTTTAACTTAATGCTACTGTGTCAGCCAATGCACAGAATCACAGAACACAGGACAGTCTGGGTTGGAAAGGACCTTAAAGATTGCCTAGTTCCAACCCCCAAATTCAGTTCTTATTGTTTAAGCCCATCCAGCTGGTGAGAGTTAAAAGCACATCTCACAATACTTGGGAAAGTGCTACCTTCCACTTCCGTTTTGCAAAATAAAGCTCTGCTGTTCCCACAGCTTTTTTGGGGTTTCAAAGGCTTGTTTAAAGCAAACTGCCTCACCGGGATGCTGAGCATGACAATTGGAAATCCCAAAGTACCCAATTTGTTGGCAGAGGAAACTTAAAATTCCTCCCCTTTTCCCATGCTAGGAAGACATAAAGAAGAGATTTGTTCTCTTCATCTCCTGTAGAATTTTACTAGGAGCTTTTCCTGTGGAGGAATGACAGATAGGAAAAGATACAGACTCTTTCTAGGGCATTTTGTTTTGCTTAAGAGCCCATTGTCTATGACCCCAGCTCACAATTACAAAGTACAATTTCCCTGCTAAGCTGCTGTCTGCTAGAAGCTAAACTTCAATTGCATTGCTGACTTTTGTGTGTTCCATAACATCCCCAAAGACATGAGTTTATGTGCCAGGGCTGGAAACTGCAATCCGGAACTGCATTTGGAGGAAGATTTGAATGCTGAGAAAGTTGCTGAAATCCCTTCTTTTGTAAAGGAGATTTTGTAATCTGGCAGCCAACACTTCTTCCCAATCCTCTTTAACACAGACTCACCTGAATTGGGCCTCTCATGTTGATGCATCACATTAAAGATCTCTGTACAGGGGAAAGAATTTTCTTTATTTCGGACTGGTTTGGTTTTCCTCTACAATACATAGTGTTATTTCTTTTAATAGCTGGTTTTAGCTTCTTTATTTTTCAACAGTACTTTTGCCATCTTTTTCATAAGCAAATTGCCCACAGATAGAAAAATGAGATAAACACACCACCAACGTCCATGCAATCTCCAGGTCTGCCTTCTCTTCACTTTGATGCAAACATGATCCTCCACAACAGTGATATACCAAGAGGAAATCTCATGGTGGGCACAGACATTTCCACCACCACGAACCTTTACTAATATAGAAGCACAAACCCTCGAGAGCCTATATTTATCTAGTACCAGCATTAGGAAGTCTTCACATGCCTAAACATGGTACCTCAATTCCTGCTGGAGTAAAATCAAAACATATCCCTTAAACTAAGCCTGGACTGAAAAGCCGGCCAGTCTGCACACAGCCCACCGGAAACCACTTTGTTCTCTGACAATCCAGAAAGAGGGAAAATGCAACAAACCAGTCCTTCACCGTAATTACAGTCTTAATTCTGATCCTAAAGACAGCTCAATGTAATTAGAAGGCAGTAAAGTCCACTTTGGTAAGTGCTATATCCTTTTCTTTATAGACTTTATGGACTGCAGCAACCAAGGTGCTTCAGCACGTAAAGCCTGAAACCAGAACAAATCTCTCAATTTAAACCCTGTATTGGCAATAAGCTATTTATAACTAGGAAAAAATATCAGAAACCATCAGCCTCTGTGGCTACTACTTCAGTTTAATCACATGCACTGTGCAAAATTTAGGAATGCAGCTCCTCAGTCCCTCTTACCATGAAACCTAGTTCTGACCCAAAGTGTGATACTAGAATTGAATCTGAATGAGAACAGCGCCAAAATACTCACAGCAAAGCTGGAAACAAACTTGCTGCACATCCACCATGATGACTAACACATACTCAACAAAATGCACCAAGGATAATCATTTTGTGCTGCTTTCACAAGCCTTCAGCTTTGCAAGAGGTAGTAACTGCATGGTCCCTGCTTTCCAGAACACAGGTCCCTTCCCACCCAAATTGTTCTCAGATTCTAATACCAGCCATTAGTTTCCTCTGCTTCCCTGGAAAACCTTTCCCAGCTGTGATACGTACAGCCATAGCTAGGCTGAGCAGAAGGCATTAGGCTTCACTAGGAGTAACCCTCACCTTATTGCTGCAATTTGAGTGAGATCCAGCTACAGATGGAGCTCTTGAAGTATGCTCCAAAATTTTCTATAATCAAACCTTTAAAACGACAAAATGGCTCAAAATTGCAACAACTCCACTTACAGCTTGGTAGCTGCAAGAGCCCTTATCCCAGTCATGAAAGCCTTATGCGCACAGTCCCAAATAAACAACTTGTCATACACACCTTGCTTTCAGGTTTCCTAGCCCAAAGCCTTGCCTTTCCTGGCCACATATGCATGAAAATCTGGCCTAATACTAATGAATAACCTTTGCTGAGAGCAGTCATCACTCGAAGCCTTGAAGCTTTGCAAGATTTTGTAGCGAACAGCCCCAAATTCTAATCCTAAATCTAAATCTCTACCAACTTTAGCAATATACACGTCCCCTGTAATGTGTCAGCACAAAGACAGGCACCCATTGTAGTGACACAGACTCTGCAAGAGGTACCAGAAGGGAGGGCTCCCAGGCTTCAGAACTTGCAGGAACTAATTCTAGCCCTAAACAAAGAACCAGTGGTGGCAGAGTAGAAGGGACTTTGGCATGGCCCAGAACCCCTCCTAGCACTACAGGTATTTTGAGATGCACTGGTAAAGAGAGATCTTCCCTTGTTGGTTTGACTAAATCTACCCCTAGGTTTTCTGTAGTGTCTGGAGATACACGGAGAGGTCAGATTCTGCTGTGAACCAGAGACCTGCGGGGACCAGCCTTTACTGAAGGATGACAGTCCTTCCAATGAAACCTTCCAGTCCCACTATCCCTTGGCCTCCTCAGAAGCCTATGGGGAGCACAAATACACAAAACCTCAATGGCTGTTCTTTCCCAACATTAACGAGAGCCATTGCTGAGAACAAGTTCTTCAGAGTCCTGAAGCTTCCCAAGAGGCAGTAAAGAAGAGAGACAAACATTGCCAAATCCCCATCCACACCAATAATCAGCCACTTGTTCTGATACTTACTCCATCAGCTCACGTTCTCTTTCCTTACTCTATTCCAGCGCTAACCCTTGCCTTCTGCAAAGCTTGCAATAAATCTGGCATTTCTAGGGCGTCTCTCCCTTCTACTGCCTTAATCGATACATTAAGAAATGACCATGCACTTTAGGCCTCCCTCTCTGCACTCTGACCATAGCCATTAGCCATGCACAGCACCAGATCTCATCCTATCCCCTCCCTTATTTTGATGCTACTTCAACAAACAAGTGCCACAAACCACGAAGTAGCAGATACTGGGAGAGGCTTTGGCCATAAACAGATTTCTTAGTATGCCACCTGATAGATATGCCAAAGACAGCCACAAAATAAAACAAGAATGTATTAACAAAAGACTCTTGACAGTAAATCATACAACACAAAAGACTGCACAATGAATAACAGCAGTTCTTCCAAGGCAATTAGTTGGTTTGTCTGAAAAGAGAAAAAAACACGCATTGTAAACATGAGAATAACAACAGTTCTCTACCAGTGACACCATGTTGCATATGAGAGAGTCAGGACAGTTGAAGAAATGAGGATTTTCTGTTGCCCCAGATGTAGATTTAATTTATTAAATTTTTGACAATAAACTCCCAAGTTATACAGCCCTGCAAACCTTGGAGCTGTTCCTGTGCCTGGGAGTGCACCAGTGACAGCCATCTTTCCCACACAGTGTCCTATGGCTATTTCTCTAAGTGTGAGTGGAGCAGAAATTGCACTGGAATCTGTGAACAAATACTCATCTTGGAGTCAAGCAAGAGAAAAGGAAGAAAAAAAGCTTTGTCCAAAGAATCCATAGGACATTTCCCCAGGTTTCTTCTTCAGACTTCACCATTTCAGAAGCATTTGCAAAACTATAAGTGCTCCAGAGCCCTGCTGACTGGGCTGAATTAACTACTGGACTGCTGCCATGAAACTAGATGTGGCTAAAGCTCCCCAAGTCATTTCCAAACACCTTGGTGTGGGAGCACAAGGGTCACAAAATCAGGGGAAGTGGAGAAGCGGCCAAACTAGTGAGAAATCCTTCCCTCCCTTCACAACCTCCAAAAGACAGGGAGAGGCAATTGGTTTCCCTGCTGAATGGAAGCAGTCGCAAAATTACAAACAGAATAGCAGCACCAAGAGACTGGTGGAAGGCAGTCGGTGATGTTGATATGAGTGAGATCTGCTATTTTGTATCTGACTGCACATCTCCTCTTACTGTTTCAGGGTATTTTCTTTCTTCCTCAGTCAGCTTCTGTTCCATTCTTTCCTCCCAAGTAGGACTGAATCTATGCAATCAAGTGACAATAGAGTTGTCATCAATACTTGTGTCTCTCAAACGCTGCTATTATTCAAAGAACCATGCCAGCACTGAGCTACTGACACATGCCTTGAGAAGTTACTGGGAGAAGCAAGACAACTGACCACTTTTGTTTGGAAAGATTCAAGATATTAAAAGTAATATCACTTATCTCTCTCTGACCATAGCTGAAGCAGTCACATAGAACATGGACTATTCATTGAAGGCAACAGTAAAGACAGCAGCAAGGTTTTGAAAATAAAGGACAGAATATCAAGCTGCTAAAAAAGCATAAAGCCAGACAGGAGTTATTCTGCCACACACTCTTCTTAATAGCTCCATTTATAAGTTGACTCAAATGTTCTGCACTGAAACACTGTCTTGTTGATCAGTACAGAGGAAATGGACTATGGATCATACAAAAATACTAATGATTTCCCCTTTTTTTAAATGGATTAATGACTTGGTTTGCTGTTGAAGGGCTCGAGGCATCCATTTACACTTTGGGGACTTGGTGGGGGTTTTCTTGGCAAATACTGACAGACTTTGACCAAAGCCAACTGCCAACGTCACTGCTACACAGAAAATTAGGGCAAAATATTTATGTAGTTTCATAAATACTCCCCTTTCATGCTACTCAGTCCTTACTGCACAACTTTATTTTTGCTTCTCCTCTTGGCTTTATACATTAGGTTTATTTTCAGACCTTTACAAGATTCATTTTTGGCTTTTGCAGCTCTTGCTTACACCTACAATTGAGCACATGAGACATCCCATAGTTGGCTGTTCAGGTCTTACCATTTCCCTGCGATTGTGGCCCTCTCAGGAAAAAAGCTTCACTAGGAAAATTAAAAATTAAGAGAAAACAAAAAAGCTGTAAAGCTTCTCAACGCACTTGGAGTGTCATTCCCTCCAGTGCATCACTAATGCTACTGCATATCCAACACCTTCACACACCTACAGACCCAGTCAGTGATGAAGCCATTGATCAAGATAGATCTAATAAAGCACAAATCCATAGCTAACACTAGAAAATCAATCCTAAAAATACCCCTATAGCCCTCATGTCCTCAGAGCCCTGTGTCCAACAAGTGAATATTACTGAGTTACGAGCTGGTTGCTTGACATGACCAGCACTGATTCTTCTTCCAGAGGCATTACAAAGTCATGGAGCAGACTTACTCCGTTCTTTGTTTCCTAACAACCTCTCTCCAGTCCAAATCCAATTTCTCACAAACTTGCCTAACTTAAGACAATTGCTCTAATCAGTACCTGGAATTAAGTTGCCTTTTGTCTTCTTTGCTTTTGTTCTGGTCCACCTACTAATTTCTAATCATGACCAAACATCCAAACGCAAATGTCTAATCCGTCACTCCCCTTTGCCCTCAAGTATCAAACTCAAGACACCTTGCCACCTATGGATTCAATTGCCATAAACCCATAATGCAAACACCAAACTGGACAGCCTACCAAGTCCTACACCAGGGATATATGAAACAGGAAGAACACTTCTCTCACTGTCCAAGCCTCCTCACTTCAGCATCCAGCTCGGGTAACATGAACCTAGTCCTCGACTGTGAATCTAGAGATCGCCAAGAAATATCTACAAGTCATCCCTGAGATAACAGCCTCCCAGCCATGCTCTTTAACTTCCCACCCTGCCACTCCGCTGCGCTTTCATTTCGGAAAGGGTTTGTCTCAAGCTGTACTTCGTTTCTGTCCAACGCAGACATCTGCTGGCCATGCTGGTGATGGCAATTGAACAACAGCACTGCTATCATCAGACAAGAAGTGACCAGCAGACTCATATTCACTGCCCACTTGGACATAATTTTTTTAGTGCAGTTTGTTGCCTCGCCTCAGCAAGAATGCAACATCCTTTTCCCCTTACAGTGGCAACCAGCGGTAGAATGATGCCCTCCCCAGGGAACGGAGCAGGGATGGCGTTTCCAGGCTGTCCACGCACAGCCGGGTCCGTTCTGCAGCGGCACCAGAGGCGGCCACACAAAGCCCCGCCGGGAATCAGGAGCCTCGGGGCGTTCGCCGGGGCTGGGGCTACCCCCGGCTTTGCTGCTGGGGGCGCTCCTGCAGGGGTCATTGCCTAGAACCGGCCCCGTGGGGCTCCGGCCGATGAGAGGGGCAGTGATGGGTCCCAGTGGAAGGTTCCGGGGCCGTGTGGCCAGGGGAGAAGCCGCTGTGGCTCTCTCGGGGAGAGGCACAACCGGGGTTAAACGGAAAAGGAGAAGCGGTCCTAGTGGAAACCAGCGTGGAACTGGCGTTGCCGGGGCTTTGGATGGACATTTCCCCTCAGCTCCGCGTGTTCTGCCCGGGACGGAAGGAAGAGGAGAGACGAGGCGCCGGGAACGGGGTCGCAGGCTCTGGCTGACGGAGATACAGGGACGCCACAAGCCGCAGGTTTAAGCGAGCGGGTGGCAGAACCCAGGCTGGCCCTGATGGGCGGGGAGATGCTGGAGGAGGGGGGTTACATCTATAAGAGGATCGGTACAGCGCTGCGATGTCTATAATAGGAGAGGCCGGTTCCTGCAGCGATAGGCAATGTCCATACAAGGAGCAAGCGAGAGGCGGGATGCGGCTCCGGCGGCTCTTTCGTCGCGATGTAGCTCCCGGGGCAGCCGGTTCTGGCATAGACCACGGCGCCGAGGCCGCCGGTTCTCCGGGTCCCGGGGAATAAAGCCAGGAGAATCGGAGCCCGGCGTGCTTGCCCGAGCCACCCGCAGGTCCGCGGGGCGGAAGGACCGGGCCGGGTTCCATCCCTTGGGCAGGGCTCGCTGCCCGCTCTCCCATCACATCACCCGCATCTCCCTAGTCACAGGTCATATAAACACCGGTGAACATCAGGAACCGCTGTGCGGCTCCAGCTCTGCGTGTCCCCCGTCCCGCAGCCCCTCGGCGCGGTGCGGGGCTGCCGCAGCAGGCTCCTGGAGCGCCGTCTGCCGAACCGGCGTCCCGGGGCCGGGCACAGCTCACAGCGGCTCCTTGGGGATGGTGGGCACAGGGCGACGCTTCCCATGGCCGACCCCAGCAGCGAGAAGCCGGCTCGGCACAGGCTGCTCCCGCAGCCCCGGCCCCAGCGGGCTCACCCGGACCCCTTCAGACCCCAACAGACCCACGGCTCAGGGCAGGCTCTCAAAGTCCACAAATCAGCTCGCTAATTGCAAGCATCCAGAGCCTACTCCTAAGCCTAAAATGCCAGGACAGAAACCTGGTGCTGGGCATCACCTACACAAGCTGCTTACTGGAATGGTACCACCAACAAGGCAATCCACCCTTTCTTAGCCACCTAGAACTCCATCTGTGTACTGCCTCTTTGGGCAGCACTCTGAGGTGTCCCAGAAACCAGATACCAAAGTGTGAATGTCTTTAGTACACAACTAATCTTGCATTAAGCATAACAAAGTATACACATTCTAAAACGCTCTGTACTGGCAAAAGCATTTAATACAATATTGTCGTGGCTTAAGCTCCTCATGCAGTTCATTCACTCACTCCCCCCTCTTTCTTCCCCCCAGCTCCTGGGGGGATGGGGAGCAGAAGCGAAAGAATGTAACTCCCACAGGTTGAGATAAGAGCAGTTTGGTAACTAAAGTACAACACAAACCACTACTGCTACCACCAATAATAATAACGACAAGGGAAATACAAGGGAAGAGAATACAACTGCTCACCACCGAATACCAAGCCCGACCCAACAGCCAACCCCCACCCTTTCGGATCTCTGCCCTTTGTCTTTTTACATCCTGGGCATGACATGCTGTGGTATGAAATACCTCTTTGGTCAGTTTAGGACAGGTGTCCTGTCTCTGCTTCCTCCCGGCTTCCCCTCCTCCCTGGCAGAGCATGAGACTCAGAAAGTCCTTGGTCAGAGTAAACATTTGAGCAGCAACTAAAAACACTGGTGTTATCAGTGCTGTTCCCAGGCCGAAAGTCAAAAACACAGCACTGTGCCAGCTACTAAGAAGGAGAAAAAATGACTGCTACTGCTGAACCCAGGACAAACTATGTATCTCACTGCCAAGAAGACACCTGAGGGAACATACCATGTACCCTTCCACAGTTTCTCTCCCTGCATATAGGCAAAGAATGCA
The DNA here is from genome assembly GCA_028858755.1 of Ara ararauna. Taxonomy (NCBI): domain Eukaryota; kingdom Metazoa; phylum Chordata; class Aves; order Psittaciformes; family Psittacidae; genus Ara; species Ara ararauna. Next base: position 90,959,067 of record CM054376.1, on the reverse strand, counting down.
AGATGCTCTTAACAAAAGGAATATGCAATATTCTCAAAATAGTCTGAAACTGACTGAAGCTACACTTCAGGTCTTAAAACTATGGAGAATGATTGATTTTCCTATTTCCTCACTGTGACCTCTCATTTTTAAAACTACAGAGAAACAATTCTGTCAGGTGTTATGGATTTGAAGGAGTTCTGACTCTCTTAAATTTGCTATCAACATCCTGACATTTTCCCCATCTGACCTAATTAATCCAGGTGTACACTTTAAAGGGATGCCTGGATTTTCTAGAAAATGGAAAGGCTAAGCTGTTTGAAAGCGCCCAATAAATGCCAGTGGTTTGTGCTGGCTGGCTCCCTTTACTAGCTCTGAAGAACAGGAATGATTGAAATTAGATTATCTGAGCATTTCTGCACTGATGAAAAATGCAGTCGGAGAGGCTATATGTTGTTACTATTACAATTACTATTACTATTATGATTGTTCTGTGAGAGGAAACGAGCACAGATAGATCTCACCAGATCTGAATGATTGTGGCTTTATGCACAAGTATCATGCTCATTTTTGCAAATACACCTGCAAATTCATTCTCCCTCCTCCACACACAATCACTGACACAGTCTAACACCCACAAACCATCCAGAACAAAAAACATCAAACTGCAGAGCAGCTAGAATCCTTTCTTATTCCAGGGTGCAGAATATTAAACATACCATCTCTACACATTTACTAGCCATCATTATCGAATGCTTGCCATCATCAAATACCAGGCTAATTTAGGCTTTCACTTTTCAAAGCAATTTGTATCCCTGTTCCTCTAAGGTGCATCTAGCTTCTCCTAACCATGATAACGGCCCAGCCTAAAGGCTGGTGGGATTTTACTCTTATGTGTTAATAGGTGTTGCACTTGCAGACACTGATCTGTGCAGAGGACATGCCCTTCACTTTGGATCAAACTATACTTTCATACAGCATAACAGGCATAGGCCTCTATCCTCTTCCAGCTCCTCTAGGGCCTACTGTACTGCAATTGTTGCCATTATCATGTACTTGTCAGGACACAAAAGCATCATCAGTATCAGAAGGCAAATCTGTAAGTGCCGGGAAAACAGCATGTCTGTGGTGGGCCAGGTTTGGCTCAGACATGGCTGGGAATTGTAGTCTGCAGACTGCATGTGACTGTGAGCAGCCTCTGAGAGTCATGAATGTCTGCCTGCATCCAAATAAAAAGGAATCTCCTGCATCAGTGGAAATGATGGCATTTAAGGTAAGAAAGAAATGAGCTTTGTTGAACGGGGACCTCCTGAGCAGTCACAGTTAAGAAAGATTAGCCGGGTGGGGAAGAAAAAAAAAAGTCTTGTCTTTTCTGACTAAGCCATTTCTTGAGCTCTTTCACCTTTTTTGAATCATTTGCAGTAATGAATGAGCACTTCAGAAGACACTCGGGGCGCTTTACCTTTCTCTTGCCTGCTACCTTTGGACAGTTGATTGGAATGAGCATGAGGGTGACATGCTGCCTTCACGTGCAGTAGCCTGAAGCGTGCTGCTCAGACGTGTTTATCTACCTCAGCCCAGGCTTGTCCTGACTCTCCACGGCGCGCTACCCACCCCGATCCACACGCCAGGTAACGGCGCTCCCGCCCAGGCCAGACCATCGATGCGCTCGGCAATCCCTCACATCGCCTCCTCCCCGGCCGCGCTGGTGCCGCGTTGAAGGTTCTCGGCGCTCGGTTGACTCCCCCTGGCCGCGGCGGCGGGTGGGTGTCCCTTGCGTTCCCGTCCAAGATGGCGGCGGCGGGCAGCGGCGGCGCGGCGGGAAGCGGCACTGCCGACTGAGGCGGTTGTGCCGCCTCCCCGCCCTGCGGCCGCGGCTCGGCACCGGCGGGCGCTGTCGCCGCTGACGGACCCACCGCTGGGGCACGCTCGTGCCTGCTGCAGGGCCGGAGGCGCGGGCTGTAGCGAGGCCGGAGCCGGCTCGGGTGAGACGACGCGCGAGGAAGCGGCAGTGGGGCGGCCGAGCCCGCTTTAAACGGAGGCGGCGGGAGGGGCGCGGGCGGTGGCGGGGCTGAGCCGTAAGGGTGTTGGCGCGCATGCGCGGGGCTGTGCCGTGGTGTGCTCTGCGGGTGCGGTGGGTTCGGTGTTAGCGTTTGTCCTCTTGGCCGCGCTCGGAATTCGCGGCGGGACCCCCACTGTCCCCGCGGCTCTTCCAGGTTCCCCCGGAGCGCTGGCGGGAAACCGGGCTCGAACCGTCTTCCCTCCGCTTCCGCCCGCCGCTGCGGGTCGCCAGTGGGGTGTGCAGACTCCTTTGGGGACAGGAGTCCCTGTGGGTTCGGGGGGCTGAGGAATAGCAATGCTTGGCCTTGATCCCGCTAGCGTGAGCGTTAAGCAGGGGGAGATGTGGAGAGGAACCGTCTGCGCTGAACCTGTGTGATTTCGGCTGAAATCGAAGAAGCTGAAGCAGGGGAACCTAATTAGGATTTATAGATAATATTAGTTAAGAATAAGTTTTGCTTTTGCAGGGTTAGAGGCTTAGGTTATAAGCTCCTTTGGGTGTTACCTACCAACCTTTATACCTACCAAGCAGATAAGATTTAAAAAGAGAGTAAAAGATAGTAGCTAAAAACCGATCTTAGTTTCTCCATATCATCCATTCATGAACGACTGACCTCACCTTTGTTTTGCTGAGCAGTATCTAGATGAAGCCCTTATCCTGTTGAACACAGTGCTTTAGTATCAGGTGTATTCCCACTGAAGTCCCTGTCACATCTCAACATCATGAAATGCTGACAAGATCTGGTTCAAGATTGTGAGCCTGCAAGGGGCAAAATGCTCTTTTTTATTCCAAAGTGCAGTGCTCTAGTCAGAATACTGTCTTAAAATAGTCAGTACTGTCTTAATGTAGTCAGAATACTGTCTTAAAACATTTTGTGTCAGATGGTTTCCCAGATCCTGAAGAAATTACATGTGTTCCTATGAATTTAAACAGAAGTACCTTCCATGTAACTGCAAGCTTGATTTAGTTGCAACTTTGTTGTTTCACTTGAGTAACCACTATAGGATTAATATGTTGTACATTCTCAGCCTCAGCCAGTTATTTGTAAAATTGGGATACATACAGGGATGTATAAGCACAGGAATGTACAAGAGTTTCCTGCTATCAAGGTATTCAAATGTAACTGGCAAGATTGAACAAGCCACAACGTCTTTGTGGCTGAATGCTTACACATGGAAGTGTTCAAGGCCAAGTTGGGCAGGGCTTGGAGCAACCTGGTCTAGTGGAAGGTGTCCCTGCCCATGGCAGGGAGCTGGAACTGAATGAGCCTTAAGGTCCCTTCCAGCCCAAACCATTCTATGATTACGTGTGTGCACATACACACAAATATACAAAATTACTTAGGTGCTATTGAGGCTTAATCTCTTCTGAGCAGGTTGATCTTTTTATGTTAAGCCAGTCACTGACTGAAGACCTGTCGCTGTTTACTCTGAGAGAGACAGAGTGCAGCTGTTCCATAAGGACACTGTCCTGCTATATGCCAGCAACTGTGGAAAAGAATTACATAGTTCTAGGAGGCCTGAAACCTGGGGTTGCGATGCTGTGAAGACCTAAGTGAAAGGAGTGCTTTCTTCTGTTCCCTCTCCCAAGCTGGCACTCAGAATGGCTGCAGTGGTAGTATTGGGAAGCATAGCAGAAAGATGCACACCTTCACTACAGAACACGCAATTCTTCACTTAGATTTGAAATAATTCTTTTTTAGTGCAATGATTTCTAAGCTGGTTCCTTCTTTCACTTCGTCTGAGATTCAGGGGGTTGACATCTCTCTTTAAACATCCCACTCTTTGCTACAGTGGCTCCTGACAAAAAAATTGGTTTGACACAAGTTTGGGTACAATATTGTGTGTCATGAAAATCAAACTCAGCTGTCTTCTCACCCTCTTCCTGGTTTTGTAAATAAACTACTTCAGTGTTTTGAAGATTTTCCAAGGAAGAGGTGGTATTTTATATCTTTAAAATAGTAGAAGTACCTCTGATTTAATTTTAGAAAAATATTCTGTCAAGCCTGAAGAGTAAGCATCAACCAACCAGAAGGTAGACTCCTTTCCTTTCCCGGTGTCTTCCAGAGAATCTTCACTTGGTTCAGAGGAAGTTTCCCATTTTGCGTCATGATTCTTTATGGGAGGGTTATTTTCATTCTCTGTTTCTCAGGCCTTTTCCTGTACATGGGAACGGGGGAAGGAGCCCAGACGTGGCAACACATTCTCAGGCTCCTGCAGGACCACCATGGCTTATGATGACTCCAAGAAGAAAGAAGGTATGACTGCTTTATAATCTCAGAGGGAGTTCATAAAAAAGGGGGTACCCTCTGCAGTCCTTGCCAGGCCATGCAGTTAGAGTGGGAAAGGAACCTAGTATGCTGTGGAGCCCTTAAATTTAATCTGGCCAAGTTGTTGGAGGATCCCAAGCCCTTGACTTCCAGGAGTAAAGTACTGGCATGAGAATTTGAAAGAAATAGGTGGTATTTCTTAATGCAAACACCTTGATGTTTACAGGGAATTCTGTCACTGCAGCCATTCTCCTCCCTGCCACGTCAATGGAATGGGAGACCAGGGATAAAGATATGTTTGGTCATGGTAACATTTCTAGGTCCAGTTCTGCTTAGGAGGAAATGTGCAAGAGTTAGAAGTGAAATACTGGGTGACGGTTACAGCGTTAAAGCACTGAGCCCCATCCCTGTGGTCAGAGAATGCAGATTATAATCTTTTAGGCCTCTGTGCTTGTTGGGTTTTGTGCAATGTCCTCTGTTCTCCTATTTTTGCATAGTCCACATGTCTGTCATTTCTTAATGGGGTATCTAATTTTTTCCTTTTTTTTTTTCCTTTCCCATTTCATGTAAATCTCAGAGTTCCTAGAGAGTGACCGAAGTGTTGATGACGGGCTGGCAACTGGCAGGATACAGCGAGAGAAGAAGCGCTCTTACAAGGATCTGCGGCAAGAGGAAGATGAGATAGCAACTCAGGTCAGGAAGCCCTCAGAGAACAGGTTGAAGGTGTAAGGATATATAAAAAGCTAGTGATGGAATGGGACAGATGAGTTTATTGTTCTTTTTCACATAGAAATGCATTTTGAAGACAGCAAGAGCAGCTAATCATGTCCTGTATTGTTCAGTAACTTTCCTGGGGAAAAGGAGGGGGTCAAGCCAAATTACAACTGGTTCTGATTTTTCAGGCCTCAGAAAATAGGATAGTAGGATGCTGTCCTAGCCTTGATGTAGAGCTATGCAAGTCAGAAGACAGCATGAATAAGTTTATACACACCAAAAAACCCCCCATGATTTTAGACTTTATCATTGTATAAATAGCAAAGGATGAATATAATGTTAACTGATGTACTGTTGTCTTCCTGATTCTGCAAGACAGGCTGAAATGGTAGCTCTTGAGAGGTATGAACTTGCCCTATTGACCTTTTAGGGGCCTTAACTCTGAAATCACATAGTGACAGCTTGAGTTTCTTCAAAAGCTTCCTCTTTGAGTTAAAATTTCTGTTATTACGCAAAGGTGACTACCCGGTAATTTTTTTATTATTTTTCTTTTCATCTGGAAAAGAAGTTCTAGATGGAATTCTGTAGAGGGGCTTCCTTTTCAGACCATAAATTGGTCAAGAGACAAATAATAAGTGGGTGACCTGACATATTAACGACAATTTTGTGGCCCATCATTTTAATTTTGACCTTCCTCCTTTCACTTATTCTGTCTCTTTCAGCACATTAAACATGAACTGTGCACTTTCATTTTCAGGGCTCAACAGCCTGTGTGTGCTTAGTTATTTCTTAGCTTTATTAAGAGGTATATATCTGTATTTTATCAACTTACCAGCTTAACTCCAAGTGCTGGCTTTTATTGTCCATTTCTTAACACTTTCAAATATGCTTTTTCAAGTTTTCTGGTGTATTGCTCCTCTCACTTGGTGAGAGCTCCCTATAGAGATCTGTCTTTCTTTTTCCTTATAGCCCCCTTGTGCTGCAATGCCTACAGAAAGCTTGGTTCTGGTTAGGTAGCTGATGTGCTGAAATGAATCCTGACTAATGCAATTTTTTGTATTACCATGCTTTTTGTCTCTTAACCTTAAACTTATACTGAGGGCGAAAGAAAGTATGTTTCTTTTGCTTGTTTTATCACCTAGAATAATGATCCTGGTTCGTACCTAGGGTTCTTTGATGTTACGATAATACAAATAACTCTTGGTATCTCCTACAAATTGTTATCTGTGTCAGTAGCCCATGCGTATCTCATACGATTTCCCTCTTGTTTGTCAGCAACTTTATTCTTTATTCCTTTTATCCTAGGACAGCGAGCGTTCTCCAGGGACAGAACCTCACAAAAAGAAGAAAAAACACTCCTCTGATGAGTTCTGCTACAGAGGTAAAATAGTAATCAGGCACGGGAATGGGCTAACAGATCATGACTTTGAGGAAAGGATGCTGTTAAACCAGTGTCATCAAACTTTGTGGTTATTATTTTATGGGGGGAGGGTACATCAACCTGTCATAGAAGAAGTAATCAGAAACCTGATGCTGATCAATGTCAGACAGCAGAAGATTAGGCAATGATATTTTCAGAGTCTAGCTTAACAAGTTTCCGCTGTTGGGAGTAGAGATCTCCCACCCCCTTTTCATTGAAAAATTATAGTTTTCTAACTTTTTCCTTCCCTTTTGACATTTGCTTTTTTCTTTTCCTGTTGCAATAAAAAATTTAATTTTACTTGCAGATAGTATTACTTTTGCTGAATTTATAAAATAGAGCTGTTTATAAGCTTCAGAAATCTTCTGTTTATACAGGGTGTAAATCTGTCAACTACAATTACGTGTTGCTTATTTCTGCTTCAGTTCTTCACACTAGTATAATGCTGTCTTTAAGGGAATCATCTTTACATTCATTTCTCTTGACCTTTTTCAGGTGTTACGCCTCTGGATCTACCATCAAAGAAGAAGAAAAAAGCAGTTTCTAGCCCCTCCTCAGCTGATACAACCATGGATTTACTGAAGGCTATCACTTCACCTTTGGCCGCAAGCTCAAAGTCTTCAAAGAAGACCTCCGAAAAATCTTCGTATTCTTCTTCTGGCCATTCCGAAAGCAAAAAGGAGCACCCCAAGAAGAAGCTGAGTGGGAGCAGTGGGGAGCACTCAGCAGATGATGGTAGCTTCCACAAATCTAAAAAAATGAAACCTCTGTATGTTAACACAGAGACACTTACTCTTCGTGAACCTGATGGCTTGAAGATGAAGCTCATTCTTTCACCAAAAGAGAAAAGTAGTGCAGCAGATGACGATTCTTTTTCTTACTCTTCAGCACCAGCAGCTTCAAAGAAATCTTCAAAGAAATCAGCTCGAGATGAGCAAGGCTCGTTCCTGCTGGGTCATGAACTGCAGAGCTTTCTGAAGTCATCCCGGAAGAAGCACAAGCCACCTCCAGACTCACATCCACCTTCTGAGAGTTTTGGTGCTGACACCTCTGTTTATTCAGAGGGCCATGGGAGCGAGTATGAGATTTCAGGTATGGAGGCTCCACCAGAATCTGGCTCCTCTTCTGGTGGGGAGTTGGAGGCTGGGGAGCTAGTGATAGACGACTCCTACCGGGAAATCAAGAAGAAGAAGAAGTCAAAAAAAAGTAAGAAAAAAAAAGACAAGGAGAAACACAGAGAGAAGAAGCACTCTAAGTCTAAAAGGAGTTCTGGGCACAGTTCTTCTGAAGTAACAATGTCACCACCACCTCCTCCCAGTACCCACTATGTTCTTCCTCCACCTCCTCCTGCTGTTTTCCACTCAGATGGTCAAAGTGAGAAGAGAAGGAAAAAGGAAGACAAGGAGAAGGACAAAGCTGAGAAATGGGAAAAGGAAAAGGAGAGAGAAAAGGAAAAAGAAAGAGAAAGAGAAAAGGAAAGAGAAAAGGAACGAGAAAGAGAAAAGGAACGAGAAAGAGAAAAGGAACGAGAAAGAGAAAAGGAAAGAGAAAGAGAAAAGGAAAGAGAAAAAGAAAGAGAAAAGGAAAGGGAAAAAGAAAGAGAAAAGGAAAGAGAAAAAGAAAAAGAAAGAGAAAAGGAAAGAGAAAGAGACAGAGAAAAAGTAAGGAAAACCAGAAATTGGGTGGTGGGTAATAGTGCATTAGGCACTCCATTACAAAGGGATGTTAAATTGAAATAGAAGGATAACTAATACCAGGATCTATGGTTTCACTGAAGCATGTGATTTCTCTTTGTAGTGAAAGGAATATACATTATTCTGGTTTTGTGGCATAGGCAGTCTGTAGGCGATAGAGGTTCTTTAAAGAGGTTATACTTAATTTGCTTGGTACAGGTTATGCACAAAGTACAGCTGCACCATTTTATAAAGTAACTGGTTCTACCTTTTGCCAGGCAGTATTTTTGACTAGTGATCTAGTCCATCATCACAGTTCCTCTAAAAAGGAATTGAGCTCTAGCCTGGCAGGTGAAGACATTTACCCACTCACTCTTGTATTCAAATGAAATTCTAATTCTTACAGACTGCCACATTCCCAGTTCTGTTCTGTTCCCATAAATTCAGTTTTCCATGGTTAGTGTATCCAAGTGTGACTAGGAGAAATGGTAGTTAGCATATGAATAAGATTACAGGTGATAAACTATAATTGTGTAAATATATAAATGGAGAAAAGCAGTTTCTGTCTATTCAGATAGACAAGAGTTGCTTTGTGTCCAGAAATGGGCCCAAGGTTGTTCAGCCATTATTCTATTCTATTTGGTAAGTTTTCCCTGCTCATTAGCTCAGCAAGTGCTTATGCCTCTGCTGTCAATGTACTTATATTGTCTGTTTTCCTGCCAATTTGAAGTGTTTTGTAAGGATGGAACAAAACATGATGACAACTGAATTTTTTTGACAGACCTGGAACAGGTATTATGAATAGAAGGACAGATATATATTTTTTATTATGTTTAAGTTTTAGAACTGAGGTGCATTAACAGAGATGTGTATTGAGCCTGAATTTAGAATATCAGGTTGTTGAAAATTATGAATGAAGTGCATTGATCAGAACTGTTGCCAGATAAGCCTTGTGCTAAGACTGGTTCTGGCTGGTTGCTGTGCTTACATAAACACCACATTCAGCCAGAACACGTAAACCACTGCTTTTTTAGGTTCCTGATCTAAGCACCATGTTTTTCCTTAATTCTTCAATAAATACCAAATTCTTAATTAATTTAAGTAGGTCTCATGATAATTAAAAATCTTTGTTTCTTTTTATTCTTCTGACTAGCCAAAGAAGAAAAACATGTCTGCCTATCAAGTGTTCTGTAAGGAATATCGTACAAATATTGTGTCTGAGCACCCTGGAATAGGTGAGACAATAATCCAGCGTTCTCTTGATCATACATCAGTTGGATTAATTAGCAGAATATATCATCTCTGTTTCGTACCAACCTCTTTTAATTTTGCAGCATGCGAAGAATCTGCCAGTTTCCTTTGAATAAGAGGTGGCAAAGGGGACAGGAGTGGATTTCGTTATTTGATTTCATTGCATTTTAACCAAGCTGTGAATCTGGATGAAGAAATCGCTAGCTCTTTCTTTCTTTACTTAGAGAGTTAGTTTCGTTGTGTCACCTTTCTGTATATACATGTGTGACTTCATATTCCCAGTATCAGCTTGTTTTCATTTTAAACAGTACTGGGATTCCACACTGTCAGTCTTTTTCTGGTCGATGTGAAGAGTTCTAGTTGTGGAATGGGTTTCTTCCTAAATATGCATGGGCCAGGAAATTTCCTATGTTCTCTTCATGATAACTATTATTTAATTTGTTTAAAATGTTTGTTCAAACAGTTTTCTTCTTTCCTTCTACCAGATTTTGGAGAGTTAAGTAAAAAACTGGCAGAAGTGTGGAAGCAGCTACCTGAGAAGGATAAATTGGTGAGTGTGTGTGACATATTTTTGTAAACCAGTTTCTGTAAACTAGGTGCTGAGGTCCGAACGTGCTGGCAGCATTGCCACCATACCTAGAAAAATACTGCCTATGTCCCCAAAGTATGGAAAGACTGGCCTTGTGATCATAAAGGCATCCATTTTCTTCTCATGGTATTACTTCACCAGTTAGCTACTTGACATCATTCTGCCTCCAGGTCTTGGCATCAGGTAACAGAATTGCCTAATGTTATGAATGTCTTTTGTGCCATGGTAACTGCAGATCTGGAAACAGAAAGCTCAGTATCTCCAACACAAGCAGAATAAAGCAGAGGCTACTACTGTGAAGAGAAAGGCATCATCTTCAGATGGTGCACCAAAACTAAAAGGTAATTGTTTCACTTCATTTGCTCTGGTCTTTTTTCTTGGACAGGGAAGGTAGTGTTGCCTGTGAGATCTGAACTTTACTAAGTAAATAGGCTTGTAAGTAAAAGAATAAAGAAGAAAATACAGAATTTGAATTTGTCTGTATCCAGCTTCTCCAACAGGAGTGATTTCCCCTCAGAAGAAATCCCCTACCAGCACTGTGGTGATGCCTTCCTCACCAGCCAAAGCCCCTGAGACAGAACCTATTGATGTAGCTGCACACTTACAGTTGCTGGGTGAATCTCTGAGCCTTATTGGACACAGACTGCAGGAAACAGAGGTGAGTCTGCAACCAGCAATGTCACAGTGATGTCATGTGATCTACACGCAGGATTACTGTTTTATTTTACTTGCAAGTTTACCAATGCTTCTGTGTTAGGAAATTAGAGATGGCGTGTCCCGTTTCTCTGATGCATTGCTCTTTGATTTCCATGAAATAAAGCACTGTGTTTCTTAGGCATCAAAGACAGGTCCTTTGCAGCTCTAGGTCTCTGAAGGCAATTCAGGATACTCATCAGTGTTTTCTTACTATATGTTCACCTTGGATCTGGTACTTCCTTGCTGTCTTTGCCAGCCTCTGGTCCAGTTTCTGTTACAGTCTCAAGCCTTCTTAGAAAACTATCAGCCTTTACCAAGGTGGTTTTTGCATGTCCTCTTGTTTTCTGGCAGTATCATATTGCCAGTACTTTGATAGGGGCTACTATTGTTTCAACTTACCTGGTAATGTAGAAGCTGTCATATTTAATGTTTACCTACTGTTAGGTGATAGCAAATTGGTGCATGCATGCACACAGACGTGCACTTCCAGAACTCAGTCCAGTAGGAGAGCACACATTTGGCTCAAATAATGTAATTTAATTTTATGGTTAGTACAATCATCTCATGCCACTGTGCTTGCTTGTTTTGTCAGCAGTGAAATAAATGGTTTTGCATTTTGGTTTTGGTGTGAACGATTAAGGTCATTCTTCAAAGGAACAACTGAAGAAAAATCTCCCCCTTTACAGAGAGGCACACAAGCCTTTCTGTTGCCTGAAAATGTATCCATGACTAAAGCATCTGTTACAGACTTAGCATTTCTTTAGACTTAATAATAAAGCAACCATTGTCTTTAGGACTTGTATAGTTACAAAACAGATGGTACGAAATGGCAAAGAAATTACATTACAAAAAATTCTGAAATTGAAGTGTTTTATGCAACTGACAACTTTCTGACCCTTTCAGTTGCCTATTTTTTTCCTACACCAGTTGCTCAAGAGTGAAGATACTGTATCTGCATAAGAAGTGATACAGTTGTGAAGAAACCATAATTTCCACTAGTCATCCCTATCTCTTTTCTCATTACAGGGAATGGTGGCTGTTTCAGGAAGTTTGTCAGTACTTTTAGATTCAATCATTTGTGCTTTGGGCCCGTTAACGTGTCTGACCACACAACTACCTGAGCTGAATGGCTGCCCTAAGCATATTTTGGTGAGTTCCTTGTGGTTATTTCCATTCTAGCACTGGTAGTTTCAATAGTCCAGCTAGCTTTTTATGCATCAGTCTTATGATGTGATTGTGATTCCGGAGCAATAAGAAAATTGTCTTGGTCATACACTTTTATAGAGGAATGTTTCTTTGAATTCTCTCAGAGGTTTCTGTTGTATGATACTGTGCAACTTTTTTTTCTCCCAATGGCAACTGGCCTAGTATTTGTAGCATTGATTGCAATGTGTGTAGTTCATATTTTACTGACTGAACCAAACCGTATGCATAAAATAAAAGCATCTGTACAAATATAACTATTTATGAAAGCTCTAATTTTTCATAAAACTAAAACTCACCTTCTAGTTGCTTTGTATGACACAATCTGTTTTTCCTTCAGTAGCACAAGAAATAACTTGTGATCTCAGGGTTCCTAATGTGATTGAGTAGAGCCTTTTACATGTGGCTGTAATGTTCTCCAAGGAAAATAAAACAGCCTCTGTTTTAAGGAACTGCATAACTGGAGGTTCTTTCCCACTTTAAACTACACATAATATTGAGCCCTGGTTTAGCAACAGCTTGTGGCATCTATGTAGCATGATGTGGGCATAGATTAAGATGGCAGCAGTGTAAAAGGAATTAGGAGTCATACCTCCAACAGGAGACATCAATAAAGCAGTGAAGGAGAGGAGCAGAAATGAAAAATAAATATATAGTCTGCAAAAGTTAAGAGGTTAAAAACAAATCTTGCCGAGAACAACAAAAAATGGGATATAAATTGGCATGTTACAACACAGCAACCAAAGCATTGATTCATTTTGAGAATGGACTATTAGCAACAGCAAAAAAAGTTGATAGTTTTAGGCTGTGAGCTCCCACAAACTGGCTGTCTGCACAATAGCTGAGTCAGTGGGGTGTTCCCATCCTAAACCATGGAAAAACATCCTATGTTTTTTTTCCTTCTGCTTGCCAAATGCGTTCAGAGCAAAGACACCACATGACTAATGATGCCTGTATTGGAAATTTGATCATCTTATTGTTACAAGGAGCAATGGCGCTTTAGGTGGATTAAGGCAATTACCCTTCGCTTCTGAAAACTGGCATTCAGGCTTGATAATAAATGAAGTATTCTGATTTTCGCTATCAGATACATACCGACAATGGTGTTTTAAGCCAGGTAAAATTGGCAGTGGTCCTGTTGCATGTAGAATGTTATTTATCTTTTCGGTCAGTAGGTGGCATTGTTGAATTCCAAAGCCACAAGCGGTTCAGCTCTAGCTCCTCTGTCTTCAGCAATGAAAATTTCATATTTCTAAGGCCTTCTTCAGCCATCCAGCCACAGGCTTGAGCTAACTGAAATACTGCATTTGAAGAACATATAGATAATATACTGTTGGGTCTTGTTTTCTGGTGTGCATAAGGGCTATTAGTCTCAGAATTCTATTATGTTTTGCAAGAAAAATTGGAGGGCAATTCTTTTTCCTGTCTGACACCCTATTAGTGGGTGTGTTTAAGGGTTTTCTTTTTTATGCTACAGTTTTTCATAAAGGATTTGTGAGTGTAAAGTCAAGTAATGTGGGGGTTTTTTATGTGCTAAACTTTGATCACTTTGCTTATATCTTTATCACTGATCTTTCCTGTGGTTGATGTGATAAGGTCGATGTGGTTTGTTTCAAATTCAGAGATAGAGTTTAGGGTTTGTAAGGAGGAAGTCACTCAGGGAAAGCCTCAAGCATTTTCATTGTTTCCAAGTGCTTACAAATATTGAGGCCACCTTTATGTTCAGTTAACTTTCATTTGCAAAAAGTGAACATAAGCCTAGCAGTGGTAGTGATGACCAGACAAACAAGGTTGTCTCATCATATGATAACTTGTAAGGCAAGTGAACATGCTTAGTACCCTTGTCTGTGTCATTCTGTAAGGATTTTGAGTCATTACCTGACACTAAAAAATACTGACCTTCTTTTTCCAGTCAAACACACTAGACAACATCGCCTACATCATGCCTGGCCTGTGATGGGAAAGGATCCTGGGATGTACTCAACCTCTGCATAACTGACTTGTGTACATATGCACTACGCCGGCACTCCCAAAGGGCTCCGTGTGTAGGGTTTTAAAGTTTTGTATCTGTATAGTATATACATAGGATTGTAACTATTTGATTTCTGTTTTATGAAAAGTTGTGAAGTTAAGCTGAGAAAATCCTTTTGTGTTGGTGGGTGAAATGTCATCCAATCTCCAAGTATTTTGTACAAAGAATTCAGAAAGCTTTTGAGATACTCGCCTTAAATTCAGACCCTTTAGTGGGGGAAGCAGCCAGAGAATGGACTTCTTGATATGAAGAAAAAGGTCGCCATGAGAAGGGGCCATTGAAACAGATGGCCCAGATTGCTTGTTGACTCTCCATCCTTGATGATATTCAGAAACTGAATGAGCAGCCTGCTCTAGCTGGACTTTTTCAAAGCAGGGGGATGGACCAGATGACCTCCCAATAGCCCTTCCAACTTCAAGTATTCTGCTATTCTTTGGGCAGGTAGAGATGGTAATATATTTTGGACCAAGGAATAGAATTGAACTCTTCACCAGCCCTATTTCTAAATGTTTTTCAGTTTAAAATCTGCCACTTGAGGGGAAAGCTGGATAGCTGATCTAAGGTACAGAGGTCTTTGCCTCTTGATCACTTCTTCTAACCCCGTCTTCAGTCAATAATAACTGAAAGTTGTCAGCATCAGCTGGCATTTGAAATACAGTGGAAAATGACAACAAATTAGATCTCTTCTTGCGGACTTGCTTCCAAATTGTCATTAGCATGGTATACCAACCAACTGCATTGGCCTGAGAGAATGAACCTCCTGCTGATTTTTCCAGGGCATGGTCAGCCTGCTTTGATGGAGAAGAGCATGGAAGCAGATGGGAAAAACTTGGATTGCTTCTGCCCATCTTGAACCTCTTTTGTGAACAGACAACTTTGGTTTCCGAGATCGCTCGTCCCTTTCACCAGCAGTATTGACAGAGCCATGGTGCTGCTGTGAGGCAGTGAGTAGTGACCAGTCTGAAGCAGTTACAGCTGAGTAAGGCACATGTGGGTTGAATGGACCAACTCCCCTTCCTTCCAGCCACATACTTGGTGTTTGGTTTTCTGCTCCTCTGAAGAGGACCCGCAGGAGAGCTCTTGATTCTCATATAGGCTTTTGTGTGTTTGTGTGTGGTGTTCACATCATATGTATTTAACTTTTACCAATATCTGTAACAGATTTTAATTTATCCTGTATATTTCTATATATAGATATGTGTGTATATATATATGCACATAGTTTAAAAGCAAAAATCCCTCCACCAACAGTGTGTGGAAAATACAAATCGAGTTTGCCTCACCCCACTTTTGTAGGAGTCAGCTATATGTGTAGTAGTAAGCATTGTAAGGGGAAACACCAGGAAGGTTTTAAAGCATTTACAGAAACAGGCTATCTTGTGAAGGTAGGTAGAACAACTGAAATATAATTTAACTCTAGCCTTTCCAGCCTTACAGAAGTTTTTAAATGAGAAGAACACTTTTTTACTTCCAGCCTGAAGTTTAGCTTCTGTTTTTCAAGGCAGTTGAAAGTGAGCTGTTGTTCATTGTGGCTAAGCACCAGATGTTTAAATTAAATCCTCAGGTGTGCAGGAGGGTTTTTCCTCCCATTCCTCTTTGCCACGTATTCCCCAGCTGTGCCTGTACAAGGCAGTCTTTCTCTTACAGAGGTTTTCTCAGTGCAGTGTTAGGTTTTCTCAGTCAGTGGAGGAGGCAGAAGGTTCTCAGACCACCGTACACATTCTCAATTCAAGCTTCACACCAGAGCGTACATGTTTTAACAACATATGACTAATCGCAGTGAGCCTGGAATTGGGAAGGGCCCAGGAGGGAGGCAGTCCCAATCCTACTGCGGATCCAGGCCTGTCCTAAAGCATCTGCTGTTGGGAGCAACACAAAATCAGTGCTGTTTCCAGCCCTTCACAACAGAGCATTGTGGTGAAGGTGCAGAACTGCTCTCTAAGGAACAGAAGGGGATCAGCTTTAGCTGTGTCATCTGTACAACAAACTTCTTTGACGAATGAAACACACACACAACCCTGGTGTATTGTATTTTTATTGAAATTTGTACACTTTGTATAATCTGTATCTTGTGGTATTTGGTACTAGAGAGAAAACTTTGGCAATACTTAGTTTTTCTATTTTTGTTATTTCCTTGCTGTTTGATCCAGATTACACTTGTACAAAGACACTTTAGGTTTGGTTTCTTTTTTGTACTGTACTTACAATATAATTTTCTTTTGTAACATTTGGAGTATTGTCATTCATTTCGGGCATTCACTGTGTTTTCGGCCGCTGTTGTTATTACTATTTACTGTTCCTCAGCACAACGCGTCCCAATTAAACCCTTAAAACTCAGTTTGCAGGCAAGCTGTTCCATTTCCAGGAGCAGCCAGAACGCCGCTCCAGGACTGCCGCTGTACGGGGACCTTGCCGAAGGGGAGACCCGGCACCGAACCCTGCCCGTGGCACCGCGGCTTTTCCCTCCCGTGCTGCCGTGCCTCCGCTCGGGATCGCGGCGTTAAGGCGAGGCCACTACGGGGTACCCGAGCCGAACGTCCGGGTGCGTGGTGGTTGAGTGCACCGCCCCGCGCCCCAGCCCCGCCCGGGCGGCGCCCGCTCGCGTCACCGCGGGGGCCCGCCTCGGCCCGGAGCGCGGGTCACGTGAGCGGCGGCAGCGGCGGCGTCAGCTGATCGCGGCGCGGCGGCGGCGATGGACTTTCTCCTGGGGAACCCCTTCAGCTCGCCCGTGGGGCAGCGCATCGGTGAGCCCTGCTGCCGCGGAACCCCCCCGCCCGCTCCCCGCGCTCCCTCGCCCGTGCCCCCGGGGCCGCCCGCCCGTCGGACCCCTTCCTCCGGGAAGCGTCGGCACCCGCCTTCGCGGCGGGACGGAGGGGGGAGTGGACCAATCAGAGGAGAGCTGCGCTCTGACTGACGAGTGCTCCCGGCCAATAGGGGATGTGCAGCCCGAGGCGGTGCCGCCGGCGGTGCCGCCGGCCAATCCGGGCGCGAGGGGGTCTTGAGGTGGCGAGGTGAAGTTTCCGCACTTAAAGGGGCCGCGGCCCCGTTGTTGGAACCACGCCCCCCCCCCCGCCCCCCCCCCGGGGAGAGCTGAGGCCCACGGTTGGCTCGGGGCCATTCCCCCCCGGGGGCTTCGCGGGAGGCACTTGGTCTTATCGGGGGGCACGGCGGGAGCTGCTGTCGCATGCCAGGCGGGAAGGGGCTTTGCTCTCCCTGAGGTGACAGGGTGGTCGGTGGTGGCCATCACCGAGCTGGAGGCTGCCGGGGGCACTGCAGCTCACCCAAACGGTGTTCCTCACCTGAAGATGAGCTCTCCAGGCACCCCGGGGTTGGGCTGCCCACCCTAAACCTCCCAGCGTGGAGATCTGGGACAAGGGGTAGGTAACGCTGGCTCTGTGGAGCACACCTCCCCTGTGCCACGGGCGTTCGCATGGGGCTCCCAGCTCCAGCGGTGGGATCAGCGTCAGGAGTCCAGCCTGTGTCTCTCTTAGTCCCTGTGCTCAGGTCAGCTAGATGAACACAGGAGAAGGACGCAGCCTGAAAAAGTGGAGCAAAGAGATGCTATAGTTAGAAAGCACAAGAGCGTCAACAGCTACACAGGTCTCAAAATAGAGATGCAGTGCTAAAAATACTCAGAATCTTTATTGCTATTGTCTAAGTTTGTGCAAGTTGTGCTTGAAGGGTGTTTTGTTGTTGCCCATTTAAACTCTCCAGGTCATGCAACAGCCATCTATAAATGTAGATGCTTAATCTTGCTTCTTGTTGCTTGTGCAGAGCTCTTTTCCTCGCTGTGAGCATCTTGTCCCTGATTCAGTAGGTTCTGGTGTGCTCGCATGGGTGAACAGGCTGCTGTGCTGAGGTGGGAAGGGAGCAAGCAGCTGCTTTAGGTAATGCTTTTATAAGTGTCACTTATTTTAGAGGCTCCCCAAGAGCTCTGTCCAAATGACGGGTCAGGGACACTGTGGTGTGCCACTCTCTAGTGCTGGGAGAGGTAGGTGAGACACTCTATAGCAAGGTGGGAGAAGGATCCCCAGGGAAGGTTTTCTGTAACAAAAACCTCAGATGATCTTTACCATCTCCCCAGATGAATGTCACATGTTTCATCACGCTTTCCAGGCCAAACTGTCCCTCCCTTTCCAGAATGAATGCTCTTTGATTCCGTCAGTGGCTGCATCAGATATGTTTTTGTTTGGGTAGAGGCACTCTGAAGTTGTCTTTAGTTGTCACAGATCCCTTCTTGTCCTCTGAATCTTCTGATCAATACAGATTGCAAGTGGGTTCCTTCTGGGCTTTGCCTCAGTTAAAGAAGGGATTTTCAAGCAACGACAACAGAAAAAATAACCGAAAAGAAGAAGAAAAAAGTATTTCAAGAGTGTTGTCAGAGAGGATTTTTTGAGTCGTTAGTATCAGAGGTATGACAGTAGAGAGATGTTGATGATTTGGGTTTACTTTAGATTATGGGAGCCCAAAGGGTTCTCATGCAGTGCATGAGAAAGGAACTCAGTATGGAGACTTGAAAGAGCTGGAGACTGAAAATATGAATGTTTTTCTCCCTTTGAACATCACCTATCAACATCCTGGGGACATGGATAAATGGTATCTTCCCTGTTTAATTTGGGACGCGAAGATGACTTACCCAGACTTGTTTGGTAGGTCCGTGACTGCTGCATGTTAAACCCATGAGCCTGATCACCAAACCTGCACAGCACTTCTGCTTTGGACTGTCTGTGTCCTTGTAAATCACTTTGACAAAGTCATGTATGCCTGATAGAGCATATAAAGTCTAAAATAGCTTTAGGTGAAGGCTGAGGAACAAAAAATGCAATCCTCTGTGGCACACTGCAGCGATGTTCTCAAATTCCTTCATCAATGTTAATCTAGCAAGTCCTATTTATTTTGCTGACAAGGAAACCGATGCTCAGGTAATCTCAATGATCACTCACAGAATGGGTCAGTTGCAGAGGAGTAGGTTTTCTAACTTCTTACACCCAGTACTGAGATTTAGTCAAAAAAGCTGCCTCTGTCCTGGGTTTGGACCGTGATGTCTCTTCCCGAGTAGGATGAATACAGACTTGTTTGTTTGGAGAATTTTGGTATTTGTTTTTGTGTATGTGGGTTTTTTTAAACACGGTACTTCTGACCAGTGGGAAGTTTTCCAAAGAGTGCTGAAGCATCATCGTTTGAATTCCCCCCCCCTCTCCAGAGGGAAGCCTACTCCATCTCCATCCAGGAGCCAAGAGAGACTTCAAAATGGAAAGTCTAATTTCAAGGTGGTCCTCTGAGTGAGAGAATGGAGAGGAAACCACCAATGCTCTCTCCTGACCCTGGAAGTCTGGAATAACTAGCAATTACAGCAATACCAAAAGGGACAGAGGTGGGTTATTTCGGTGAGTGAGGGCAAGCAAGAGAGAGAAGTAACAGTGTAAGCGCAGAGATGAAGAGGATTTTTTTATGGTTGGGGGTTGCTCTAAGCATGAGAACCAGGAAAAGTTGAGACTGTAGAGAGGGAGCAGGTAAGAGAGGGTCACAGGTGAGGAAGGGGGGCACATACAGCACAATATGCCAGAAAAATCCCAATAGCCATTTGGATCCCAGCTTGCAGGTGGCCTTGCACCCCTCTGTGAGTTGGGACCTTGGGAGCTGGTGGGCAGCAACTGTTGTCAGTAATGCTCTGCTCTCATTGCAGCCAGATGGGTCCCTGCAAGGTACTGCTTCTCAAAAGGGTACTGCCTTGTCTGCTGTGCCCGCTCTGTCTGGAGGATAAGGGCAAAGGCAGCAACTGAAGGGTTGTTTTGATTCTTAAAGAGTATGAGCTGAGTCACAGGAAAGGAGCAGGTGAAGTTCAGAGACCCAAATACCCACAGCACTATGTCAGCAGCACAAGTCTGTGTCCATCACCATCCTCTAATTAGGTCTGGAGCCATATCGCTGTTCTCTCCAGAAAGCATGTTGTCACCTCTGTTTTTGGAGGAGCAATACAGCTAAATGGTGGAGTCCTGACTGAGCTGGTGCTGAAGTTTCCTCAAGGGAAGCAAAAACACAAGGCTTAGGAAGGAGGCTTTTCTTTGTACAGGATGCTGATTTGGGCCAGGGAGAGTATGAACTGAATGAAGGTTGGGAGAAAAGACTGTTGTGTTGCTTTGTGCTGAACCTACACCGTCTCGTGCAATAAAATGTTTGTGCCCTCAAACACCTGAAATAGGTGAGAAGATGCTTGGTGCTTTGCTGAGGAATGTAAAGCCAGTGAGACAGAGCACTATAGGGAACGCTGGTTAATGGCTTGACGTGGAGGAGGGAGAGGCAGTCTCTGATAAGCTATGGCAGAGCACGTCACAGGCTTCTGAACAGCGTCTGGCTGGTTATGCCTGCTTCAGATCTGTGGTGGGGAGCAAAGGGAACAGGATCTTCTGTTCCCAGCTCCTGTACTTCTCCAGGCTATTGACTGTAGTGCCGGTGTGCTGCTGCAGGCACGGCTGCGTAGGATTGCCAGTCCCCCAGTGAGCTCTCCCCTGCCACAAGGTCAGAGACAATCTCAAAAAGAAGCAAAGCTGTGAAATTCAGTCAGCACAAAGCAGTGTACAGCTCTCCTGTGTCAGTCGTGCCCAGCTCAGAGTTCTTATCTTGTGATTCCACCTAACTTTTATAACCTAGTTACAGTCAGCAGGAGGACATCAAATGCCAGGCAGGGAAAGAGCTGATGCTCTGGTTCAACCCGTACCCCAGTCCTCAGTGGTCCTGGGTCGATCCAAGCAATTTGTGAGGCAGCAGACTGGAATCAGACAAACCCCAGTGCTGTCACACCCGGAGAGCCACACTGGCTGCCAAAACAATGTGGCTTTGGAGTGGCCCCAGGAAGGGCCTCCTGTACATTCAACAGCCACTTGGTTTCAGGCTTGGAGGGAGATGGCATTCATAAGCTCTCTGATAACCTCCCCCCGGGGGAGTTCTCGTTTGCACACATAAGTAGAGGCTGCCTGATGAGCCCCACAAAGCAAAGCACTGGGTGGGCAGCTGTGCCCTGCCTCTTATGCTCACTGGTTTTAGGGCCTTGCTGCTGTCCCCAGCCATCCCAGGTTCAGATTTCATGAGGGGCAGAGAGCTCATGTGCTAATTACGGCTGATGAAATGGGGCCAGCCGCCCTGATCCTTAATGTGATTAATGAATAGACTTTGTTTCCTTCCTTCTGCAGGCATTAGTAAAAGGGTAAAGTTCAGGATTTCAGAGAAAACGCCAACGTATCTTAGTAGGCTTGGACAGCAAGCAGGCAAGGAGGATTTAAGGGGCATTAGCTCCAGCTCTCCCAAGGCTAGCTAGGCCAGGTCTTAATCTGTATTGGGTAAATTCAAGCGCTTTGTCCTTGAAAATGCCTCATGGTCCTTGAAACATGCTCCTGTTTTCCATGTGTCCTAATTCTGCTCTTCTAGCTTTGTATTTTTGAGTCTCTGCTGTGCATCTTCGCTGCTTTCCTGCAGTTCTTAACTGGCCAGCGTGTGAACAGGGATGACGGTAACAGGATGACCATAGCGCTGCAGGGTAACAACAGGGCAGTGTGTGTCACCTCTGAGGAAGCCCTATTTTCCCCTAAGTGGCCGCCAGGTAAAGAGTATTCACAGTTTATTTGCATTCCTGCCTGAAAAGCAAACCTGTGGTCTGACCTCGGCAGGACTGGTATGTTTGGATCAAAAGGGGGGTAGTGGGGAGCAGGTTACAGAGTGCCACCAAACATAAGGAAGTGAGGGAAGGGTGTTTGCAGACCCAGTTCGTGTTTGTGTATGGTGAAAATGAGCACAAGGAGGGTTGGGGAGACTTGAACAGCAAGGGCTTGATGGTTAAAGGCAGGTTTTGTTTCATCCTTGGTTTTTCCTGTAGCTCAGAGCTTCCCAGCAGGCTCACCCCCATTCCTGCATTGTGGGGTGTTTCCTTCCACATGTAGTGGTGTTCTTCAGGGTTGAGAAGAGTGGACATAGACTTCACTTCAGTAGAGCCATGACTGTGTGGTTGATTTGTGTGCTTCACTGCCAGAGGCAGCAAACAGTACAGAGAAACCTCGGGCTAGGCTGGGGTTCAAACCAATGTGTGTCATGATCAGGGGATGCCGGAGGAGAGCCCAAGTGAAGGGTGGCTTTGTGATCATCACAAATCCATCAGACCAACCTGACCTGCATCAGCCACCCCTGGCCATGTGGTGTCCCAGAGCAGGAGGGAACCTGGAGCTCTGCTACTGTATGGAGTCCTGATCCCAAAGGAGCCCTGACAGAAAATATTTCCCCCCACTGATTGCAACAACTTCACACATTCATTATTTTAGGCATGGAATAGAAACATAGAATAGTATGGGTTGGAAAAGACCTTGAGATGACCTAGTTCAAACCCACCTGCCGTGGGCTGGAACACCTCACACCAGACCATGTCACCCAAGGCTCTGTCCAACCTGTCTTGAACACTGCCAAGGATGAAGCATTTACCACTCGTCTCAGTAATCTGTTCCAGTGCCTCACCACCCTCAGAGTAAAGAACTTCTTCCTTATATCTAACCTGAACTTCCCCTGTTTTAGTTCAAACCGGTTACCCCTTGTCGTATCGCTACAATCCCTGATAGAAAGTCCCTCTCTGGCATCCTTATAGGCCTCCTTCAAATATGCTCCCCTATAGTCCACTGCCCTGGATCACATCACCCAGTGTGATGCTACCTCCGATGCCTCACTGAGGAAGCTCAGATCTGCAAGAGGCCAGGATTCCTATATAAAATTAATACTCAAAGTGAGAAAAGGTCATCTGAATCAAGGGGCCTTCAGGATATCACAGTAGACCAGACCTTGAGAAAGGTGAAAGAGCCTCAAGAACGTTCTGCCACTCTCCTTCCACTGTTTGCCCTCTTGCATCTGGCTGTGTCCACTATGTAATCAGTGTAATCACAGTGTAGTCAATACATTCTGCAGCCAACAGAAAAGGTGGCGGTTGGATTGTGATAAGGGACAGATAGGTAACTTTATGCTGTGACGTGTAATCTGTGGGAGGGACACGTGTGTAAGGGGCTGCATTGCACAGTGCTGTGAATAGCTCTCTGCCTGGCCCTTAAACACAGGACATCGCTAAATGTGAGGGATGTGCTTACACAGGCAGGAGTTAAAAAAAATCTTCTTTTTCCTGTGTTTTGGCCCTACCCCATTACTGCGTGAATGGGCGTTTCATTTCATGCCCGCAAAGGGATCATTAGCTACCTGGTCAAAAGCAGAAAAAGGCAGCTCTGCAGAGGAAGGGCCTCTCCGAAGGGCTAGAAGACCCACAGCAGCCAGAGCCAGCTCCAGATTTTGCAGGGAGAGCAGTTTTGGAAATGCATGCACTTCTCTAAGTACCTTGTTGAGTCTGAGCTCTCTGGAAGAGCCGCTGGTAGGTGCTAAACCGGTCTGGCTAGTTCTAATTCTCTTGCCCCAGCGCTAGGTCAGGCGTTTTATAGGATGGGAGAGCTGTGAAGGACAGTTCTTGTCCTCTGCCATCTGCTGCATGTCTGTGTCTTCCAGTGGTCTGGAGAGTGCCAGGGCCCTGCCTCCCCCACTGGCAGTTCTCTTTCCCCCAGCCTCTGGTGGTGCCCCTGAAGGCATCAGCCAGTCAGTGCGGCTGGGGCCAAGGCATGGCTGATTATAGGGTGGAGACACTGGTGCTCTCAGTAATAGCTGCTCATTTCCCAGATCTCTGCCTTGAATAACATCAGGGCTGACTGAGGAATTCCTAATTAAAGGGGACACAATCAAAGCTGAAACAGTATTGCTCCAACATCAGCCTGCAGTCCACTTGTGTCCAGAATCCCAGGGGCCAGAAGTTCAGGGGAGGGGTGTAAATGTGAAACAAGAGAGAGCCCTGCTTTGGCTGTTTATGTTTGCTTGTTTGGTTTTGTAGGGCGCATATACAAATAAGGGGGTGGATTTCTTTTGTCTCCCTAATTTGGTGCAAAGCAAGAGTGGTGCCATTGATATTACATCTGTGTCAGTGTAAACCGACTAAACTCACAGTTTCTGGCCCTGCAGCAACAAAACAAATAAGCCCCCTTTTCTCCAGTTGTGGAGCTGAAGCCATGCTCAGCCCCTTCTCTTCACGTGTGGGACACCAGAGATCACACAGTGTGTGTGTGTTGGTAGCATGAGTGGCATGGGCAAAGTTGAGCAACCACCCTTGCCAACGCGGGCCAGGATGTGCTTTGTGGTGGTGACATCTAGTGGGGAGCACTGAGTGACCCGGACTTTGCAGCTGCATTCACCTCCTTGCCTTTTGTGATGGAAGCCAGGCGGAGGGAGGCTGTGCTCTGGGGTATTCCAAAAGGTGAAGAGCAGCCTGTGAGTGCCAGGGCTGCTCTCAGCCTTGCTCTGTCTTGGTTTCTGTTTTCCAGAGAGAGCTACCGATGGGTCCCTGCGGAGCGAGGACTGGGCTCTCAACATGGAGATCTGCGACATCATTAACGAGACTGAAGAAGGGTAAGGGAGCTGGTGCACATCCAGCAGCAGGTCCCAGCACACCCTGTAACATTGCATCCCTACACTGCAGTGGCAGCATGCACTGGTGGAGGTAATAAGCTAGCTTTCCCAACAGTCTCTTAGACAAGATTCTGCTGGGAGACCCAGAGACACAGCGAAGCTGTTACAGCAGATACTTCCCCATTGTCTTTGTGAGAGCTGGGAGCCATTCGTACAGTCAATCAGGGTCCCCAGGAAAACCTCAGTTCAAGCCAGGCTGCCTCGCATATTCCAAAGGCATATGTGCAATTCTTCCACTACAGTTTATTCCTCCTTCATACCCCTCTCTTTCTTTCCTCTGGGAATGTAAAAGTCTACAGGCTGATGACTGAGGAGAGAGGAAAATCTCAGGCTGCTATTCAGTCTTCTGAATGTGCAAATCCTGCTGGGGTTCACTTCTCAGGTACTTTCATGTACAGTCAGACATACACAAAGTGGGTCGGGAAGGCCTTGTCCCCCTTTCCCTATGGAAAGGTATTCAGAAATCTGCCAGAGTCATTAGCTGTGGATTCGCCAGTGAATTCAAGGGGGGCTGCTCCTTGTCACAGTGGAGATACAAAGACCAGCATTGAAAAAGGAAGGTGCTACATGGAATAAAAAATGTAGAATTCACCCTTTCCCAGGAGGAAACCAGCAAATTTCCTTGCTAGTTAGCAAGCCCAGTTTTCAGCTTCACAGTTGTTTGAAAACAAAGCCAAATATCTCTGCTCAGTTCTTTTCCATGCTGTCCTCACAGTGCAAATACACCTGACTCTGTCCCCAGTTCTCAGTCCCAAGCTGTGGCCACTTGGTGTTTTGGTTTTGAGCACCTGATAACACAGCTGTACTCTCCTGGCATTGCGGCAGTCCCATTGGACTGCTAATGCCCATCCATAGCAACCATGCTGCCCCACAGGCCAATACACTGCTGACCTCCTCAACACCCTGAGTTGCTGCGGACATCAGCACAGAGGCCTCCAGTTTCAGTAACAGCACTCATTAGCAGGAAACCCCTCTTGCAGAACCACAGGCAGAAGCTGCTTTACCAGCCATTGCTTCAGGCTGTCCTAAAATCATGGTGGGGAAGGTCACCTCCTGAGTATGGGTCATCAGCCAAAACAGCCAATGGCTGTTTTGCTTTGCCTCTCTGTAGGTGGGTCTCAACCTTCTGACGATCTTTCTTTGATTTCTCCTTAAGGCCCAAAGATGCCTTCCGAGCCATTAAGAAGAGAATTGTAGGGAATAAGAACTTCCATGAAGTTATGCTGGCATTGACGGTGAGTGGTCAGGGCTCTTTCTCAGCTGTCTGATATGCTGCTGGAAAAGACACAGGTACCTAAAACCGGCAAGGCAGACATGCATAAATATAGAGAAGTCTATAGTTAATGCTTCATTGCTTTTGAAGGTCCTGGAGACATGTGTCAAAAACTGTGGCCATCGCTTCCATGTCCTTGTGTCCAGCCAGGACTTTGTAGAAGGTGTCCTGGTAAGAACAATCCTGCCGAAGAACAATCCACCTGCCATAGTGCATGACAAGGTGCTGACCCTCATCCAGGTGAGATAAGAAGCATGAGTATCTGTGCCATTTCAGACAGTGTTTGTCTTCAGCTGTTTATAAAGAAGACTCCTGCAAATCATATTGGGCTGTACTGTCTCCTTCTCCCTAGTCCTGGGCAGACGCCTTCCGCAGCTCACCAGACTTGACTGGTGTCGTTGCTGTGTATGAAGACCTGAGACGGAAAGGCCTGGAGTTCCCCATGACTGATCTGGACATGCTGTCACCCATCCACACACCACAGAGGGTATGGAAACATTGCTGAAGAGAAGGGGGTAGGGCAGCTATTATTCTGGAGCTATGAGGGGACCTCAGGAACTATAACTTGCATTTAGAGGACTTCTGGGGAGTGAGAAGCTTCTGGACAGCCTCTCTGTTGAAAGGCCTTTTGAAAGCAGATGGGGAGTTTCCATCAACATTTCTCTGCTAATTCCACTGTCCTATCAGCTGTGAGTGTCTAGAATCTCCCTGTGACTTTTCTTACCTCTGTAGACTGTGTATAGCTCTGACTCCCAGTCCGGACAGAACTCCCCTGTGGTCAACTCCCCTCAGCAGATAGAGTCCATCCTCCATCCTGTCACGCTGCCCACCGGGAGAAGCACATCCAGCGATGCACCCATCACCCCCACACCAGAGCAGGTGAGTTGGACACGATCCCCATGGTGTTGTTGACTCGCCCTGCATTTGGAGGCTGTTTCATAAACACTGTTCTGGGACTTCTGTCTTGGTTCTTCCTCAGCCTCTGTCCTCAAGGAGCCATTCTTCTAAAGCATAGTCCCTCGAGAGCTCCCCAGAGCTCTGTTTGATCACAGTGATGAGCTGGGATACCACAAACACTGAGTGGTTATATTTTCGTAAGACAGGCTTGCTGGCAGGTAGAGGGAAGATCTGGCTACAGGGAAGTGAGGAACTGAGACACAGAGGTTTTGAGTAAGGTCTTTGTAGTGCTGTATAGCAAAAGCTTGTTCAGTAGATGCCTTCTTATTATCTTTATCTTGCCTCACTGCTGAGTTAATATGAATGAACCCCATCTGGCTATGTGGTTTCCAAAGGCCAGGGCTTTCTCACTTGTTTCCCATCCTCTATTCTTCTTCCTCTCCCTGACTTCATATGACTTCAGCACCAAACCTCCAGCTGTTGGTACGTTGCAGAACAGAGGGTAGAAACCGTTCTCAAGACACTCATCAGTAGCTTGTGAAACCAGAGGGATAAAGCTTCAACTGCACACTTGGCCAAGGCTTGCCTTTTGAATGGGAATTCATTTCTCCCTTCCTCCTTTTATGCTGCTTTGGTAATGAAATTATTTGAGTGGCTGACACACAGGAGGTGCTAGCTGGGGAGAAATTTGAATCGTAACAGCAGCCTGTGATGGTTATTAAAAATCAAGGTTAGGCTAGTACCCAAAGATCCCAGGTGAGGGCTTGACGTCTGTAACCAGCAAATGAACTTGATGCTAAGTAATGGAACTTCCTTCTGCCAGGAGCTCCTGAGAGCTAATCTTTATGGTAACAAAAGAGCTCTCTAGTGGCTGCTGGGCTCTGTGAACACATGCACACAAGCGGTGCAGTGCCATTCAGAGCTTCCTTAGCTATCTTCCTTGTCTTCTCAGGCAGAGCTGTCATTTACCCTCCCTTTTGCAGGTTGGGAAGCTGCGCAGTGAGCTGGAAGTGGTGAATGGAAACATGAAGGTCATGTCAGAGATGTTGACGGAGCTGGTGCCTACCCAGGCTGAGCCTTCTGACCTGGAGCTGCTGCAAGTAAGGAACTCTGGCAGGGTGGAAGGCTGGCACATGCAGCTTGATTTAGCAATGACTGGATGGACTTAGGCATGACACATGGTAGGCGTGGGGAACAACTGGAGAGTTCAGTGTGGGCCT
Source organism: Ara ararauna (assembly GCA_028858755.1). NCBI lineage: Eukaryota > Metazoa > Chordata > Aves > Psittaciformes > Psittacidae > Ara > Ara ararauna. The sequence continues at coordinate 90,931,262 of CM054376.1, read as the reverse complement.
TATCAGGGAATGATGGGATAAGGGAGAAATGGGGAAGGTGGAGTTTTAACAGCCAAGGGAAGTTACACTGTTGAGGCTAGAATCATCTCATATGGGGATCTGTAGTTCCTAAGGGCCTCTCTTTCTGAGCAAAGTGTTACACCAGAAGCATACAGTTATGGTCTGTAAAGCTTAACCTCAGTTTACATTTCACACCAGTATCTGTTGCTCATCAACACTTGCTGATAGACCCCAGTAGCTTTTTGTCTCTGTCCCAGTCAGACTTCCAAACCTGTGAGTGTTCAGCCTTAGCTTGACCTTTGTGGTAACTTCGCCTTGCTGTGAGCAGGAGCTGAATCGGACATGCAGAGCCATGCAGCTGCGTGTTCTGGAGCTGATTCCCCGTGTCCTCCATGAACAACTCACTGAGGAGCTGCTCCTCATCAATGACAACCTCAACAACATGTTTCTACGCCATGAAAGGTACCTCTCTTCCTTTCTCTGCTTTGATCTTCCACAAGAGTTTACTCCCCTTTGATGGCCTTCTATCCCCCCCTTTTCGTCTGCCCATGAGTGTAATACTCAAGATGTATCAGCCTGTATCATCCATCTTTGAGAACAAAGTCAGTTTTTGTTGATTTATTCCTATCCCTTCAAAACTGCTGTGTAAGTTTCTGGTGGAATATAAAGATGTCCTTATAGCATAACCCAGAAGAAGGAAGGAACTGTATGGAAATAGCTGGGTTTCTAGCTCTGAGGCAGACAGGGACAGACAGGACTTTTCTAGATGGGGATCAGCACTCCTTTCTTTTTATGTCCATTTCATCGAACCCATCTCTTAAGCTAGGATGGAGTCTGGAGAAGTTAGTCCCTGTGTCTGGATGGAGAGCTGAGTTTCAGCCATTTTGGTTAAAAGTACCTCTGGAGGATCACAGAAGTTTCCTCACACCATCTCTCAGGAGATACCAACTCTGAGGGCCTTGTTAAGGTTTCTTTGGTCTTGAGGGAGAATTGGGCCCTAAGCCATGGTTCCCTTTCCTAGTATGTAGGAAAGGGCAGGCTGTGCCAAGCCTTTATGAGAAATCTCTTTGGTTGGGAGTGAATTAGCTGATGCTACTGAAACACATCCTGTCATCTTTCTTGCAGGTTTGAGCGCCTCCGGACAGGACAGCCAGTAAAGGTAACTCAGAGCAACTGCCCCTCTGTGCAGCTCAGTTTGCATCTTGCAGGTCCAGCAGTGTCCTGCTGAATTGGAGAAAAGTTCAGTCTGCCCTTGTTCTCTCCCAGCCCAGCTGTATCAGGCCATGCTGGTGTGCAGGATGCTCCCTTTCCCACTTCTGGCCTCTCCCTCCCTACCACTGGGAGCCTTCACCTCACCCAAAGAGCAAGAGCAGATCAGCAGCAGTTATGATTTTCTGGTATTGAACATTGAGAAGACCAATTCCCGTATGAACCTCCCTTTGTCCTCTGAGCATTGTCCTCTCCTTTGAACTAGCAAGCATCTATCACACTTTCTGGAATCCAGCAGAGCTGGGAGGCTGCCTACCATGGCATACTCTGCCCTGGGGGACACTTCCTAGCCCATTCTCTCTGTTCCACTTTTCACAAGGAGAGGTTTCACAACTGTTATCTTCTGATGGGTAGAGAATGGCTTCCTTCTGCAGTGTCAATGAGCTAGGACTGAAGAGTGAGGGTGTCCAAGCTTCAGAAACTCTCTGTCATCTTGCTTTTTTTTTCCCTCCAAAGGCACCAAATGAGGCAGAGAACAGCTTGATTGACCTGGGACCCAGTACTCCTTCTGCAGCAAGGCAGCCTGAAGTCACCAACAACCTCTCTTCTCAGCTGGCTGGAATGAGTAAGTTACCATGCAGTTTTCCCCCAGTCCTTCTCCTGTGCTGCTGTGGGGATCCTTTCATGCCCTTGAATCACCTCCCCAGATTATTTAGCCACATTCACAAAATAGCCTAGAGAAATAGGGCGTATTATCAACTAATAAACTCATGAAGAAACTTGAATATGCCCCAAGGCACACAAGCATATGTCTCAGCATCCACCTGATGCTGTGCAGGTCATGACACAGTGTTAGGCTGTGGCTAAGCACTGGGCCTTCCAGGAGCGCAGGAGAGAAAGTTGCTCCCTCTGCAGTGCCACGCAGCAGTGCCAAGCAGCAGTGCAGTTGCCTGTCTTGCTGTGTGGTGTCAGGCTGATCACTGAGGTCTGGGAGAAGAAAAGCAGCTAAGTTGTGCAGGAAAGGCAGCCTTGAGCATCTTGGGCTCAGGACCCAGATTGTGACAGGTTGTTTACTTAGTCTGAGAAATCCTGAGGGTTCTTCAAGACATACCAACAGCCTACATAGCACTGCCTGAAGCTCTTGCTAGCTGTAAACACATTCAGGAAAGCTTTGGATGCAGCTACAGAAAATTGGCAAGACTTTTTACAAAGCCAGTGGAGATATTTTTGAAGTCAGGGTTTTTCAGATGATGCCTGAGTCATGAAAATCCACTCACCTGTCTCAAAGATGCTTGCCCAGAAGCACAAGTTATCCTCTTCCACAGGTTATGGAGCAGTTCCCTCTGAGTTGTCTTAAATGGTCAGGAATATCTAGCCTTCAGCATCAGTGCAGTAAATTGCTGCTGCTGCCTGAGATTAAGCTAAATATACCTGCTCGGCAGGCAAAGAAACTGCTTCTGTTACAACACTACACATATGCATAGAGCGGGCCTAGAGCAGTGTAGCCAGTTCTGATGCTTGCTTTCCACCCAGCACCCTCCAAGCCCACAGGCCCCTGTTTAGTGCTCTGTGCTGCCTGCTCACCCTGCTCTCTCTCCCACAGACCTGGGCTCGAGCAGCGTAAGCGCAGGGCTGCACTCCCTTGACACCTCTGGCAAGCTGGAAGAAGAGTTTGACATGTTTGCCCTGACCCGTGGCAGCTCACTGGCTGAGCAGCGCAGAGAGTGAGTGTAGCACCCGCTCGGTCCTGTCCTGCCTTCTGGCAAAGGGCACTCAGGCAACTGGGGCTGTGACCCAGCTCCTGGGAGACAGCAGGATGCAATAGAAATGCATTCTTCTGATGCACAGTGTTTGTAGGATGACCTCTGTGTTCCCAGTCCTTCTTGCATACTGCCATCATCTCCCCTTCAGCTGGGCACATGGAGAACAAAATGGTTCTCTGTGTGTGGAGATATATGCTAGGGAAACTCAGTGTCTGGTGACGAAGGTGTAGAGCGGGACTTGCTGAGTTTTCTTGTCTGTCTCTGAACTCATGTGCTCTGACTGGGTTGATGTTGAATTTGGGAATTGCTGAATATCAGTGCAGCCTAATGGACAGAATATTGAACTGGAGTGCAGGAAGTATGCAGCCAGTTGTGGATTGCAAGGCAGGGTACTGCTCTGTGCCTCAGCTTCCCTGTTGGTAAGTGTGACTGATGTTTCTTCCTCCATAACGTGTTTTAGACCTGGTGTAAAGCACTCAGATCTGGGTCTCCATGGTACTGTTGAACTGAAGATTCATGACTGAAGGAGGTCTCTACTGCAGAGTGGATTCCTGAATCCTTGTTCTGGGAGGAGCCAACAAGAGCTGTGTTGTCTGGTCTCTTTGGCTTGAGAGGCTGAGGCTGATCTTGTGCTGTTTCGCCTGTCAGAGTCATCCACTGCTCTCTTTTAGTTTCCAAGCAGTAAAGCCCACAGGCACACAGCTGCCCCCAGCTCCCAAAGACCCGTGCTCCTGATCTCTGTCCACTGGAGTGGCTTGTTCTGCAGCTGGACAGTAGCAAGTTAAGGTCTCTTAAGGATGTCTCCTTTCATTCCCCTGCCTCAGACTGTTTCTGGTAAAAATGGTGAGGAAGCTCCTGTCTTCATGTGTTTTGCCCATGGGTTTCTCACCACTTTTACTGTGGGGTGTGCTGCCTGAGGACGGAGGAAGTCTAGGACAAAATCAGTGGTCACAACAGCACCCAGTTTGGGCCTGAAATCTGAGCCACTAGTATGTGCTCAATGCTAGAGCCTGGGGAGATCTGGACATGGCTGGAATCATATCCTCTCTGATGTGGCGCAATCCTTAACAGACTGAGGCTTATGATCTCTGCACAAGTAACGAGGCATCTTCTATTTATTCCTCACTGCCCTCCATCTGCTTGCACTTGCACTCCTGCCAGGTAGCCTCTACTCTGACTGGCTCAGGCTTCACATTTCACTCCCCAGCCTCTCCTCTCAGTGCATCTGAACAGACTCATTGCCCTGCTGTTCCCAATCGGGACGTGCTGGCAGGAGGCACAGGCAGGGCCACTGGGATTTGTTCCTGACCCACCCTATGCTTCATGTGTGTCTCGGCAAAGCAGTGCTTGAAGCACCTCAAGCCTTTCCTGCCATTCTTCCTCATCAGTGGCATGATAGCAGCGTTGTACTTCATCCTTGATGCCATTGTCCACAGTGGCCCCTTCACTGATGAGCACTTCTTTGAGAAGTTTGAGCGCCGGTGGCCCAAGCCCCTGGCTCCCAACAAAAACAGCTCCACTTGATGGCCTGCTGGATCTGCAGAAAGGGTCCCGGGAGCAGCTGCAGAGGACACTTGCGGAGAGTTTCTGGGAGAGGCTTCATTATCCCAGCATGGACAGACCGTTTTCTCCACTCTGCTTGGATCAAATGGTGATGTGTGGCATTAGCACGTGTGATAGAGCCTAGAGGGGACATAGAAATGGGATGAGGAAGATTATGCCTGTGTGTGGAAAAGGGTTGCTCTAATGGTGCATTTGGAGATCTTGGAGCAACACTAGGCTCTTCTGATCATCCAGTCTCACCTCCTATGTAGGTAGCATAGACCAGTGAGTTCTTGAGGAGTATCAGTTAAAGAAATGTTTTTGAGCTGTGTTTGTGTTTGTGAAGGTAGGCAAGGAGGCAGGGGCTTGATGCTCGAATCCTTTCTAAAGTAGCTGTAATATCCTGGTCAGTCTGTGTTAGTTTTCTCTTTTCTGTAGTCAACCCCGGAGAAGATGAATGTCATGACTGATGCACCTAGCTCTGTAAGTCTGTGTTTTAGTCTGTTGGATGGTTGTTCTCATATGTTGCCTTGTCATCCTCCTGTCATGTGCCAGGGCTGTCCTGTGGTATCCCACTGTGATATTACAGTGAGTAGCTTAGTCTGTTTTGTGGTGGGCTACAACTTTGGTAGGGGTTTTTGCACACCTTTCTAGAAGCTCTTGGGAGCATAATGATGAGAGATGGAAAGCTGTGCAGTCAGAATCAGAGAATATATGTTTGGGAGTTCCTGCTCTTCACTCTCAGGCATCTCATCAGCTTGTGTGTTATCTAACTTCATACTTTCAGGGTGAAATACGAAGATCCCCAAGCCTCCAAAGGACTCGCTGGTGCCCTGGATGCCCGGCAGCAGAACACAGGAACAGTAAGTGGCCGCAGAGCTTTTAGTGCACCACTGGAAATAAAAGTATTCTCTTTGCTCACCAATGCAATAAATGTGCTGTCTGTGTGGAAAAAATCAAGTGTTTAACTTGGCTGATGTTATACTGACTGATACTAGGACTGACTCCCAGTCTATACCAGCTGCATTTCCTACCTGGGCTATATGCCTCATTCTTTAAACCCCAGAGGTGGGGAACTGTAGAAAGTCTGGGGTTGACTTAGCCAGTAATAGGATGGCCTTCTTATATCTGCAGGGAAATTTCCACCTGGAAATGTATGTTTTACCCCACTTCAGCAGGTTTCCAATTCCAGTTGTATTTTCTCTGCAAACAGAGAAGTAGGCCACCAGTACTAGTGTGTTCTTTCCCCTACCCTAAACCCACTGCCTTCCCTCTCCCTCCCTTTCTGCAATAGCAGCTTTCAGTGCAGACTGTCTCTCAAGCAGGGGGAGTCTGGTGCCTCTAGTGATGGAGCCCAGCTGACTAAGTGGATGATGCGGCAAGGAATGGTGAGATCTTGAAGTGTCAGCGGGGAGGAATGAGGAAGGAAGCTGGGGCTGCTCAACTAGAAGTGGCACTGGCACAGCACATGAGGATGCACAGCAAACATCAGCAGAGGCTGCATACTGATGGAGCAACCCTGGTCTGGGCCAGTAGTGGAGACCAGGGTTGGGAAGGAAGCAGGCAGAGTTTCAGTCCTTCCTCAAGTAGACATGACTGTAAGAAAAAAGCATAGGAGCTCTGAGGCCAAGAGAGCGCATGGCACTCTTTGGGTTAGAGGGTGGCCTGTTTTGAGGTGGGTGTCTGGGGCAGAGGCAGTAGCTGGTGGCATCATGAGGAAACTGGTGGCATCACACTGCCATTCATTCCCCTTGCATCCTCTCCTGCTCAGCATGAGCTGCCCCATTTGGAGGAAAACATTCTGGCTTTTGCCCTGTTCAAGGCCTCCTCCTCTAAATTGTTAGAGCCTTCAGGCCGTTGAATTCGGTCTTTTGGCAACAGGAATTCCTGCAATTATGTGACACACTCCCAGTTCTGAAGCTTGTTAGCCTGTCTTCCTGAAATGGGCACTGCCCAAACTGATGTCTGCTTTAGGAAGTTTCCACACATGCTGTCCAGTTGGCTTGAATGTACTTCTACCCCAAAGACTTCCTTTCTGGGTAGAAAAAGCCAGTTTGCTTTGAAACTTCCCTAATCTCACACATCCTCTTCTGTCCCCATTCATCCATCTGCCAGCTGTGGTAATTATCTGCTCCCTGGTTTGGGTAAAACTGCCTGTCCTTGGTAAGAAGGCATCGCTCTTTTTCTTGGTCTTGCTGTTTTCCTGAGATCAAGGGATATACATACTGGGACACTAATAAATAACTACCCACAAACACTCTCTCATGCTTCTGCTTGTGGAGCCTCTATCAAGGGCTGCTCCTTGCTCAGCTTTGTTCAGGAGCTCGTGGCTGGAAAAAGGATCTGGGGTTTGGAATCAGACTTGATTTCTTCCAAGGTTATCTCTGTCCACTGAGAAGGTGTCTCTTTGCTGTGCTCCATGGAAATCACTTCTTAGCAGATGTCTTACCCCTTATTGTGTGCCAGACCCATGTGCCAGTCCAATGTCTGCAGCTTCACAGACTTTGATACCAGACTGTCACTGGTTTGTAGAAGGGAAGAGGTGTGAGAAAAAGCACACCTCTTGTTCTCTGGCTGCCTAACACAAGCAGCCGACTTCCACCTAGTGAGTCCTCACCAAAATGGGAAGTCTGGTCCAGTCCTGGCACCCCAGAGCCAACCACCAAACCCCAGATGCTTTTACTGGCATGTATTCTGAAAGCTGTGTTTGGGTGTGGATGGGGTAGAGGAAGCAGGTGAGCGGTGGCATTGGTAGCTGGGAGAGCTTTGCAGTGGCACTGGCTGGAATGGGAAGAGCCTCAGCAGACTGAACAGTGGAAAAAGGTTAGCTTTTGGGTTGGGCTTCATTTTTGCAGGGTGGGTTTCCTGGAACATCCCCTCTTTTCTTGGCCTCATAGCTCTTTTTCCTTCTGTCGTAGGTGCCGGTTCCCCAAGCCAATTTCATGGAAGACATAGAAAAGTGGCTCTCCACTGATGTGGTAAGTGAGGGGCTGCTGCCTTGGAGCCAGCAGTCTTGCCAGAGTTCTCTGCAGGGCTGGATTTTAGGCACTGTACAACAGCACTGGTACTGCTGAATCGGCTGAGAAGGAGCAGGGGAGGAAAAGCCAAGGACATAGGGTTTGGAATACCACACCAGTATAGTTAGCCTTCTGGGAGGCATAGCTAGTGAATGAGGCTCAAGGCCACTCTAACATGTCTGTACTACAGAAGTAGGGGGATCACTGTCCTGTCTCTCTCCATGCAGACATGGAGATGCCTTTGTCTATCTTGCTTCTAACCATGCCCTTCTCCTTCCCTAGGGAGAGTCAGAGGATGCAAAAGGTGTCACAAGCGAAGGTAAGACTTACAAGCCAACCCCTTTCTCCAGCTATTCCTGGCAGCACCTTGATTCTTCCACAAACCTCCCCACTCTGTAATGCTCTGCTCTTCTCTTGCCCAGAGTTTGACAAGTTCCTGGAAGAGCGAGCAAAAGTTGCAGACCGACTGCCCACCTTGTCCAGCTCCTCAGCAGGGACATCCGTCTCCCCTCCTGCCGCCAGCCATCATCGGAAGCAAGCAAAGGAAGATGATGCTATGTTTGCCTTGTGAATGCTATGGACTGGTGTGCTGTGGAGCAAGAGGCTGTGTGTGCTGTTTCGCTTGCCTCTGACCAGGGGCCAGCAGGGGAAGGACTCTATCCCCTTCCTCCACTCTCTTCCTGTTTTCCCTTTGAGTTTTTATTTTTAAGCTGCTTTAAGATTTCAGATAATCTTTATTGTGTTTAGGGATGTCACACAATATACTTGTGAAGGGGGTTTTCAAAGCTGCTAGAGAGTGTGGGAGTTCAGTGGGCTTTTCTTTTGGTACAGTATAGGCAAAGCTGAAGAAGCTGCCCATCCTCCTCTCCAGTGAGGTGGAGCTCTTGCACAAGGAGCAGGAGAGGCTGAAATCATTCCTGCCTGCCTCTTTCCTCACCCCATCCCTCTGCCCCGCTGCCTGACAGTGTTAGACCAGGAAAGCATTGGGATGCAAAGCATTACAGGTGGCAGAGGAGGAACACTAATTTCAGAGGGGCACTGTTGCTCTAGTCTCTCTTGCACAAGTGCTTGTGGTATGCAACGCCTTCCCACTCACAACCCCTTCTTTTCCTCTTCCTTTCCTCCTCCTCTCCATTATTTTATCCATAATCCTACCCACAGCCCGAATGTTTCTGTTGCATGACAGCCAGTTACCAAAGCCCTCACTGCACAGAGGTCTTGAGCTGCAAGCGGTACCCCAGGCTGTCTGCTGTCTGAAGGGGCTGTCTGCTACGGGGTAGGATGCACCTTCAGCAAACTCTTTGCAGTTAATTTAATTCTCCCATTATTATTCTTTTCTCCCCTCTTTCCCCAGTGCAATCCCACCTCCCTCTCTCACATTCACTGATGCCTTCCACCACATTATGCCATGGTGTGGGGAGTCTCACTGAGCCTCTGATCAGGCCAGTGCTATAGACTCCCTTAGGGTAGCTGTGTGTGCTGCTCCCTAAAGCAGGAGGCCGTTCCATCGACACTGTTACACCATGTTGTTTCTGGGATTGCTTGTTCAGCTGGTGGGCACAGAGGTGAAGTGAGACATCAGTCATCTCATGCCGGCAAAGCAGCCCTGCAGCAGCCAGGAGCTCCTTTGCTTGTGGGGAGGAGAGCCTTTCTGAGTAACCCACACATGCTGCCCAATTATAAAGGCAGTCAGGGAGGAGGGTGCCAAGCCCGGGCCTCCTGCTTGTGGGGTTTCTTGTCAAGCTCAGGAGGGTTGCCTTTTTTATTGCACATTAAAGGAGCAAAGTCTTGAGCCTCCCTTGAAGATCTGTGTGTGCTCTCAGTGCTGGTGATGGGGATGGGAGGACCTGGTGTGGGAGAGGAGGGGTACAACCATGCACCCACATTTGCACTCCATGAGAAGGCCAGGGTACTGCGGTGCTGAGGCATGGCATGGGGCCCAAGGGTGCTGCGAGCCAAGGCAAGTGCTCACTGGGGCGGTGACTACAGCCCGTCTCAAAACAGCAAGAGGGCAACCTACCTCCTCTCCTTTCTGCCTTGTGACCAGATCCAAATACCCACCCTGCAGCCCGTAAGTCACTTAAAGACATGCAAGAAATACAGTTGCTATGAAAGGGCTCCCTGGTATCCGCAGGGTGTCCTCAGTTGTCCCCATGCCATCCCTCCATGTGCAGCTGAATGGGAGCTGGGGGAAGGATTCTTAAAAGGAGATTGGACTGCTTGAAAGTGTCATCTGAACCCCAGGGTTGTAGGAAGGAGTTAAATTATCACAGAATCATAGAAAGGTTTGGGTTGGAAGGGACCTTAAAGCTCATCCAGTTCCAACCCTCTGCCACATGCAGGGACACCTTCCACTAGAGCAGGTTGCTCCAAGCCCCTGTGTCCAGCCTGGCCCTGAACACTGCCAGGGATGGAGCAGCACAGCTTCTGTGTTCAATCAGTACCTCCCTCTCCCCTAGGCCTGTACTCAGGCACACGAAGCTGAGGCTGATAAATACTTGAGGATAAGAGCTGTTAGCAAAGCTGGTCTGCAGCTGGTGGCAGCAGCACTGGAAAGAGCATGGTGCTCGGTTTCCTTCTTCGTAAGTAGTTGTGGGGCGAGAAAGGGCTTTGTGACTTCAGCTTTCCCAGCCGGACAGCACATACTATCCTTGGACAGTTTGTCCTTTGGAAAAATGAATCACCATTTCCAGTTCTATTGCATTCCCAATGCCTCTGTGAGGAACCAGAGGAGGGATCTCCTCCTCTCTGAACCTTTCTGTACTGCGTGTTTAATATAACCCTCTGCTATATTATATGTCTGCATGCTATCTTCTGGAGGTGGTGGTGAGGGGACAGCCCAGCCTAATGAGCTTGAAAGCCGCCTGTCCTGCTGCAGCAGAGTTCTCTGCTGGAGGTTACCTGAAGCTGAACAGTTGTGGCTTTGTCTCTCAGCTACTCCCACAGCCAGTTCTGCAGCAGGATGTCACTGCACCATGGCACCCCATGTTCCTCACCTAAGAAGAGCTTCGATGGAATGAAGTATGCAAAGCACTTTCTGAGCAGAACAGCCTAAGAGCCACAAGTTCCTGCCTTACCAGCTATATGAGGCGTCCCTGCCCATGGCAGGGGTATTGGAACGAAGATCCGAAGGTCCTTTCCAACCCAAACCATTCTGTGATTCTATGAGGGTTTCATGCAGCAAGCACAGGTAAATGCTTGGGGTTGGCACAGCTGCAGACCTCTATCACGAGTTCATTTTTACCACGCTCACAGCTTCCTGAAATATCATCTTTGTTTTTAACCTCCAAAGCATCCCTGTCCCAGCAGATGCTGAAGTGAAACCTGGGCAGAGAGGCTGGACTTGAGCACACAGCACTGGCTCTGGCTTCTGCTGCCACCCCTGCAGCAAGCACAGGGCAGAACTCAGCTCCCTGGAGTGCAGGTCTATCCTCCCCCTGCCCCAGCCAGGGCACGCAGAGCTTGCACCAATGGCTCTGCCCTGGGAATGTGGCCCGCAGGAGGACACTTGAAGTCAGGGGACCGTGAGGACCCGTAAGCTACATGCAGCACAGCATCACCCCAGTGCTGCAGACCTGCAAGGGCTGGTTATTCCGGTGAGATGGGACTGTGGGCTGAGACACGAGGGCCTGAGGGCTTCCTCTGCAGCTTCTATCTTTCCAGTCTCAACAGACAAACAGAACAAGGAGGAAAGGCAAAGGGGCCAAATGCTTTTCCCCCCTGAACCTCCTGCAAGAGAAGCAGCAAGAGCAGAGGCATGATGGTGCCCAGGCTGGAGGGTTTTGCAACTGCGGGGTCAGAATGGCCTCTGGATCAATATCTCTGACACCCAAACCTTGTCAGTGCCTGGCCTCGGGCTGCCTGGCTCTGCTGCGAAGGGAGGGTTTCTGGAGCCCCATCAGCATTTGCAAAGGACACCAGCCTGTTCACACCATGTTTTGAACACCAGTTCATGCCTCAGAAAGCACTTTAAGTTCTCTGTGTCTCCAGCTCCCTCTGTGCATTGCCTGTGGCTGCCTCTGAAAGCCAAACAAAGCCATCCGCAAATGGATGGCTTTGGGGATCAAGCTCCTCCTTGTCCCCCCCCCAGGATGTTTTGAGCCCCTCTCAGGGTAAGGACCCTTTCTTCACCCTCACCTTGTTTCCTTCCTCCCCAAACAGCCAGCAAAGCCAAGAGGCAACGGTCTCCAAGGAAGACCTGAGCACAGGGGAATGGGCTCACTGCTATTTCTGTCATGGGAGAACATGTGGGAAGTGTTTTTGGTGGCTGCCAAGTGCGATCAGTTTAAAAGATGACCAACAGGTGAAAACCCATGTCCCTCCAAGGGAGCCTATGCCCTCCCCACCACGCAGCCAGCCTGCAGGACTCCCAGGGCAGAGATTTGTCCTACAGAGATGACGTACCTGAAAACATGAAGAATGGGGATGAGGACATGGAATCTTTCCATGCCCACATTAGTACTGGCATCCTTGTTATAGGTTATACCAGTGATAGCTTGGATCATACTGCAAGGTTTCTTTTGAGGAGGAACTTGGGGGAAAAACAACCAACCTGCCAGCTCTGCAAGAGATCATTGTAAGTAGAGGCCAAGGGGTTTGGCACTGGCAAAAGCTGCTTTATGATTGCGAAATAATAAGATGACACCACTGTAAAGAACTGCTTTGAACACTTTCCCCTTTATAAAGCGTTTTCTGATCTTGCTGTTCTAAGGACAAACGCTGCGTGCTGGCTTCTGACCACCAGATGGCTGTGGTCCCTCACACACCCAGCCCCAGCTCCACCGCAGAGGACAGCGCCTCGCATCGCAATGACCCGCTGAGCAGGCTGTGCAGCCGCTGGAAACAAAGCAAAGCAAAACAAAACAAAGCTTTTCCTTATTCCAAGTATTATGCCGAGACCATTATCCCAGTGCAGTGTGGGCTCACGCAGCGACGGCTCCAGAGCATGGATTCATGCACTGGGACTGCACAGAGGCCGCAGGGGAAGGAGTGCTCACACCGCCTCCAAACATCCATTAATAACCACGCTGGGAACAGGATCCTGACCTGAGCAGCTCTTTTGCATGACCCCGAATAGTTGTTTTTATGTAAGCTGAAGGAAGGCATAACTTTTGTGGACTGGGTCAGAGTTGCTTCATGTCTCTAAAGATCAAATCTATGCTGAAAGTTAATGTGAATTTCCATGATGTTTGGGTTCTGTGGGTTTTGGCACACCAGCATTCTGAGAGGCAAAAATATACAAGTTTCTCTTTTACCTACTACCAGCCTCCAAATAGTATATGATTTTGTTTGCTTTAAAGAGCGGTTAACAAAAATACCTCCTGATACCCACAGCATCATCTCACAAATCAGCACAGAAGTGTCTGGGAAGGCTGGTCTCCATCCCACAGGACTTTTATGTTGCTCTGCCATGTCAAAACTCCCTCAGAGCTTAATTTGGGTAATAAAATTCTCCCTTCCTTCACAAAATGAGATTAAAGCCACTTCCCCTTCCCTTCAGGTCACTATTAGCGGTGCTGCTTAGGGCAGATAGAGATGCTGTGAAGGGATGTACGGTGGGGACCCAGTGGGCAACAAAGAGAAGGGTTATGAGGAAGGATACCATTCCTGTAGGTAACTCATATTTACCCTGTGGGGGCATAAGCAAATGGAAGCAAAAGAAGTGAGGAAAGAAACAAAAAAAGGAAGGATAGGAAAATGTGCAAACACATGACAGGAAAAGTGGATACCCCAATGCTTGGAAGTGAGGAAATGGAGGTGGCCAGTGGTCACCAGTGCAACAGAAGGAGTTGTTGGCAGCCAGTCTGGGTTTTCTATCATTCCTCCTGAAGACATTTCCAAACCATGCAGACAGAGGAGACTTCTTGTACCAGGGTGATGCCAAGGTGGTTGGTAGCTCTGAGGAGATTCCTCTTTTGTTAACTTGGCTGCTTTCCCCTCGCTTTTAGGGCACCCACAGCATCCCACATGGCAGCTCTGCCACGTGTTGTGCGAACAAGTGTCCCTGTTGCTTTGTGTCGGTGATGGAGACTCAAAGACACGTGCTCGGAATCAAAAGCTTCCCCTTCCCAATCTGCCATTGTCCTTACAACATCTCACGTGTGCGAGCATGCACAGGAACCACAGCGGGTTCGCACTGCATGAATGGGCAGATTCGTTTCCCCATCCTGATGGGGTCACCAGCAGTCAGAGGGATGGAGATGGGTGAGAGGAAACAGGATCACTCCATAGGAGCAGAAGTTGATTCTGTGCTGCCTCCAGCCCTGTTTCTGCAGGGCTGGACCATGGTCTTTGCTGAGAGCCCCTGGCTGGGGGATGCAGGAGTGTTTTACAAGCCCTGGCAAGAACAGAACCAGGGAGAAGGGCTCAGGATCAGTAATCCCACCCAGCACAGAGAAGCTGCATGTTGCCATCTCCGGGCACTGTGTTCTCCTGGACAATCCTGGCAGAAAATCATGGATCAGGCACAAAGTGTATTTGACGGTGGGGTGAGGCAAGGACACAGCTTTCCTGTGGCTTTAGGGGAGGCTCTTTCAGCGGCACAGAGTGGCAGGAAAATCTGTGTTTATAAAAGCTGCTGTGAGGCACTTCAGTGGTATTTTTAGCTCCTTGATCAGAAAAAAAAACAGGCCTTAAATACCAGAACAGCCTCAGAGGGAGGGAGACAGCAGGTTCTCTGAGCTCCTTCACACGATTTCAGTCCACAGGGTGTGGGCGATCCCCTGCCTGCAGTGCCTCTGCCATCCCCGCTGCCTTCAGTGCAGCAATTCCCACCATCAGTCACCAGTGAGCACAGGGTGCTCACCCTGTGCCAAGCACCTTCAGGCCCTCTCACCTCTGCCAGACTGCACCCCACAGGCAGATGAAGGCTTTAATTCCAATCCTATGTTGCCCAGATGTTCTTGTTAATGATTATTAGTGAGTGCAGAGAAGGAGGCCATGAGGATGCTCAGAGGGCTGGAGCGCCTCTGCTATGGAGAGAGGCTGAGAGAGCTGGGCTTGTCAGCCTGGAGAAGGCTCCAGGAAGACCTTAGAGCAGCTTCCAGTGCCTAAAGGGGGCCTACAATAAATCTGGAGACATTTTACAGGGGCAGGTAGTGACAGGACACAGGGAATGGCTTTAAGCTCAAAGAGGGTAGATTAAGATTAGATATTAGGAAGAAATTCTTCCCTGAGACATCAGTGGTGAGACACTGGCACAGGTTGCCCAGAGAAGCTGTGGCTGCCCCATCCCTGGCAGTGTTCAAGGCCAGGTTGAATGGGCGCTTGGAGCAACCTGGTCTGGTGGAAGGTGTCCCTGCCTGTGGCAGGTGGTTGGAAGTGGATGAGATTTAGATCCTTTCCAACCCAAACCAGTCTGGGATTCTATGATTATTTAACTTAAGAGCCACAGCCTCAATGTCCCACTGTGCTAGGCACTGTGCAGGGGAAGGGGGTCTGTGCCACACAAAGCCGACAGCCCTGGCTACTCAGTGCCCGGGATGCCAGGGAAAGCCTTCCCAAAAAGGGGGGGAGGATGCTCTTGCTCTTTTGCACTAGTGGCTGCAGTCACTGTGTTGCATGAGGCTCTCCAACACTGAGCCCACTCTACCTAAATGAAGAAATACCTGCCCTTGCTGACCTTTCTTTGGCTTAGGTCTTGGTAGCATGTAGCCGTCACCCGTTCAGAACAGCAGCGGTGTGGGGTATATACGGTCCCACCTGTCAGGAGCTGTCTTTGGCAATGATAAACGGAGGGAGAAGGGAAGGTCACAGGCTGTGCCATAGACACCCTGCATGGCCTTGGGTAAACCACTTAAATTCAGCATGCCCTGCACGCCAGCCTCTAAAATAAACTCATTCCCACACCCTTCTATCGTCTGGATTTGCAGATACAACAGGCAAAGCCAGGTGCCCATACAGCACCCAGAGACCAGTGTTCCCTGCACTTGATTCCCTCTCTGGAGGAGTAACTGTCCCGGTCCCAGGGCAGATAGCCACAGCTCCCTCCGTGTCCCCATGTCAGTGAGGAATACAGCTTTCCCAGCCTGGAACACCAGCTTTCCCAGCCTGCTGGGGGCAGCTACAGGGGCTGGCAGTGTTTGCTGCTGCTGGTGATGCTGCACGTCCTGCATAGCATCCCCACTCTTGTGTGAACCCTCAAACCCCACGAACGCTGACTCACCCCTTCCCCAGCATGGGCGTCCTGCTGAGTCAGGGTCAGCCCGGCCGCCCCGAAGTGCTGAGTAAAGGTTCCGTGCTGTGTCAGAGGCTGTTTTGCTGAGTCAGAGCAAGGTCCACGTGAGGCTGTTTATTAAGGGGTGGTTTCCTGCTCGCCGAGATTGCAGCTGCTGCTCTTGGATCCGATCCCGCTTCTTGGGATAATGGGAGAAATCTCCAGAAACAGCCCCATGCAGGAGGAGGAGAATGACTCCATACCCCCGGGACAGGGAAGCACGCAGGGGTGGTTTGGGAGCCTTGAGAAGGGGGGGGGGTTGGTGTCTCACTCCCTTTGCAAACCTTGGTTTCCAGCTCCATCTCTTCCCCTTCCCTGTGAGCTGTGGTCCAAAGTCCTCCTTATTGCATCCATGTGATTTTCAAATCCGAGTTTTCATGGTCTGTCCTGTCTCGCAGTCCGGGCACGCTTTGTTTTAACGGCTGTAACACTGACGCAAAGGAAGAGGCACAGGCTGAAGCATTTGCACAAATGCGGTTTTATTCACTAACTCTGCCTTGCTCCCTTCCACACCTCCCCTTTGCTCCCAAAACCAATTCTCGGCAGGGCACGGGTTGATCCCTGCCACCACCTAGGCTCTAAGGAGTGTGGTGAGCTCTACGCACCCTGCCCTGAAACTTCAGCTCAGTGTACCCATAACCTGCAGACCTGCTGCACGCTGTAGGTCACTGCCCGACCCGGGTCTGATCACAAAGCAGGCACATGCCCTGCGGGGTGTTTGCTCTGTTCTCCCTTCTCCTCCCTGCTCTGTTCCCAGCCAGCCCACAGCGCTCTCTTTGCTCATAGCCATGTGCTGGAGATACCACAGAATCCCAGACTGGTTTGGGTTGGAAAGGATCTTAAAGCTCATTCAGTTCCAACCGCTGCCACAGGCAGGGACACCTTCCACTAGAGCAGGTTGCTCCAAGCCCCTGTGTCCAACCTGGCCTTGAACACTGCCAGGGATGGGGCAGCCACAGCTTCTCTGGGCACCCTGTGCCAGCGCCTCAGCACCCTCACAGGGAAGAACTTCTTCTTAATGACTAATCTAAATCTCCCATGTGCTGCAGCACACGTATATCCATACCTCTATAGAAACATGTGTTGTAATCTGTGTCTCCTATTTTTGTCAAGGTGGTTTGTTTATGCCTGAGGAATCTCCCTGCACCTCCACCTCCCACCACACTGGTCTCCAGGTTCCTGTGTATGGAGTTTGCCCAGCACAGCCATGGCACCAGCAGTGCCAGCCTGGAGGACCCTTCCTATTAGGTCTGCCAGTGCACTGCACTCCTGACGTTCCTTTTTCCACCTCTATCCTTGATCTAGACGTGGATTGTTCGATGCTGACCACAGTGAGCACAGTCAGTTCTGCCAGGGCCGGCCAATCTCCCTTTGGTAAACATGAATTAACCCACAGAGTATCCCTGGACACTCCAGCACTGATTCCCTTCTTCAGCAAGTTATTAAAGTGGTTACCACAACTTCTTTTTTTACCCTTCCCTGCGATTACACAGCAATTCCTGGTTACTGAGTCAGCTTTCCATGTGCAATCCGGGCAGCAGCGTTTTGCTGTGTCATGGTCCGAGACAGGCATTAACCCCTCCCAGCCCGCTGGTTAAGGCTGGTTTCACCGGATGGTGCATTCCCAAAGGAAGGAGCTGAGGGAGCTGCCTGCTGGAGCCCAGCATGGAACAGTCAGTGCTTCCCAGGGGGGCTCAGGAGAGCTGACTTTGCACTCCGTTACTGCCTGCGTAACCATAGATCTATTGGCAGAACAGGCTGTTAACTGTGTAAAGAGGAGAAAATCCCCCATTTTCGCATCCCAACCAACTCCTCAATAACTTTCTGTTGTTGTTAACCATTGATTTACACGTTTCTTGATAAAGTATTTCCTCAGTTCTGGTAGTGCAGACGGAGGCTTTAAAGCTCAGCAGGAACTATGACAAATATCCCACCTGAGGCTCCTTCCCTCATTTTTGCTAGGAATACCCCAGGAGAATGCCCAGGCGCATCACCCTCACCATGAACAGTTCTGGCACCACACAGCCACAGCTCACTGCAAGAGCAGGAGGTGACAGGGCTTCTGGCAGGTACAGTGGAGACCACAGGTCTGACGCTTGGATGAGATTCCAGCAGAATCCCCTAGTGACCTGGCTGTGGGCTGGCCTCTGTTTTCCCATGGGGTGAGCTGCTCTGGGAGCCAGTGTTCTCCTTCCCCTAAAAGCACAGACCTCCTTCCCTGTGCATCACCCTCTGGTGCCAACTTCCCAAGTTCTCTTCATGGAAGAGATGGGTCCTCACAGATCTCTGCCTGAACGCTGGCACACTCAGTGTCATTAACCTTCACCACGGTACGCAGCAACAGCACAGCAGAAGCAATACAGGTCCTCTCTGCAAAGCACTGTGTGAAGCCAGCAACACCCCAAGCCAGCAACTGCAAAGATGATGACCCCCCACTTTCAGTTCTCCTTCCATCTTGCTACAGGACATTTGGGCCTGTTAGGAGAGCTGGGTCCCATCTCACAGCTGCTCCATCCCAAGTGACCCTGATCAGCTGAGTTGAGGCAGCATAAATCAGTTATGGAGCACAGCTTGCTTGCCTATGCCTATGGAAAAGATTACAGCAGAGGTGAGCTGCAATGGGGACCTCATCTCTTGTGAGCAGCCCAGGAGAAGGTAAAGCCCCAACAAGATCCAGAACTAGGTAAACTGGTTCCATGTACAGAGGTTACAAGCCAGGACCTCTTCCTGGGAATAATTCTCTTACCTGGAATGGCAGTGACATGACAACACACCGTCAATCCCCCAGTCTTACATTCCCATCTACTGCAACCCTGGATGGGAAGGAAGGGTGAGGACATTTTGGATGCATCCTTTACAGGGCCTCCAAGCATGCAGCCTCTTGGAATGAGGCAGGCGGAGGACAAAAGCACTGGCCTGAAACCAACCAGAAGGTCCTTGGGGAGGAGCTGGGTGTGTTACCAGAGCTGCATAACAAAGGTGAAAGTGCTTGAGGGTTGGGTTTATTTTCATATTACCTCATAAAATGAATAATATTATTCATTTTCATAGTCTTATATGTTTCCTACTTCCCTCCAGCAGAGCAACGAGTTCAACCTGTGCTCCAGCTTCCCGTGTCAGAACAGGACTCACTGAAAAGAACAGAAAATGTGAGCTTTAAGAAGCAATGCCAGAGGGAAATGCTCATTTTGGGGGCCATCCCTGTGGCCAAAAATGGCATCAATGTTTTCCAGAGGGACTTGCCATGCAGCCCTGGTATTTTACCTTACAGAACAGCAAGCAAGCCAGCAGCAAGTTGACTGCAATGAAATGGGGGTAAGAATGGAAGGTGACAGCTTTTGCTAGCGTCCACTGGTGCTTTAAAAGACAAAGCAAGGCAGGAAAAGCGTGGCTGAGTCAGGGTGGAAGCGCTGAGTAATCCTTCCTGAGCGCTGCACTGCATGCCAGATGTCTGCCAGAGCTGCAAAACAAGTGTGGAAGTGTATTTCCTCCAGGACAGCTTTCTCTCCTGCAGCACTTAACCGAGTTATGTTCACATGTAGGTGCAGTCACAGGGAGACCTGCAAGGAGCGTGGTGACAGATGGACAGAAGATGCCCCAGTCCTTCTCCCTCCTCCCCAGGCTCTGCCTCCCCACCACCCCCTGCACAACTGCAGCACAGGGCTTTCTGACACCCACAGCATCAAGGGAATGGTGGCTTTAAGTGCCCAGCTCTTTGGGTTGAGCACAAAATGTGTGCTTTTCCCAAGTACAGCTGCTCCCAGTACAGCTACAGCTGGAAAAGAAGGGTCTTGCTTCATCCCCTGGCTGCCTTGTGGACCACCAGACAAAACAGCAGAGCAGACAGCTATGGGCAGAAGCACCTTGTCCAACTCTCAAATCAGAGGAATTATTTACCCTTAAAAGTCTCTGCAGACTTCCTCAGTGTCCCCCAAGCCTTGTATGACATCTTTTCAGTGCACCAGATACCCCAGCCTTCCGGGCGTCTAGGAGATGGAGTGCTATTCTCCTAAGTCGCCCAGCTGTGGTAACACACAGGTCACAGGCCGCACAAATCAGATGGTATTTATGCCCATGTAGAAGAGAGTTTGGAAAGCCTTTTCCTGTGCATCAGTGCTGGCATACCCATGCTGTCTCTGTGTGATGCGACAGGGTTTATTCCCCAGTGCTCAGCCCTGTGCAAGGGCAGTTCTGGTGCTTGCAGACCAGAGCTGGTGCACGTATGTGCCACTGCAGCCACATTACCCTTGGTGCCTACCACAGGTACATGCCCCAGGGTCCTTTGTGTGCTCCCTGCCGTGCAGGGGGTATGCTCCTAACCTGTGGTGCTCCCCATCCCATGACCCACAAGTACCATGTTACCTGACTCTCTGCATATAGATAGACACAGTCATTGGGAATAAGATGTTTATACCCAAGCTGTGCTGCATTAGTTCCCCAGGCAGGGTGCAGTCCCATGGGACTCAAGCCAAGCATAGGGAGAAGAGGCTACCCTCCCTGCCTCAGGCACTAGCCCTGTAAATCTACCCCTATTTGCCCAACCCGTCTGCTCCCAGCACCATAAGCACTGGGGCTCTGCCTGCCATGGGCACTGCGCTGAAAGGGTTACAGAGCCAGGCACCCTTGAAGGAGAAGTTGCTGGACATCCTCTTGTGTTTGTGCTTAGTTATCAAGGCGAATCAGGTGACTTCCTTCTGGTCCCTTGGGATTGCAGGCGCAGGGAGGCTGACAGCCCCGCTGGAAGGGAAGTGCAGTTGTGTTGCAAGAAGTCCGTATTCACGCTGAGGTCAGTGGTTTGGCTGCTCACGTGGCTTCCCAGTATAAAGCTGGATGCGGGAGCTGGGCTGCCCAGCTCAGAGCTTCGCTATCCTGGGAGCAGAAGGGAAGGAAGGAGGAAAGCACAAGCGAGAAAAAACAGCAGGGAAGCAGAGGAGCGAAACGACTTGGATAAACATGGAAACTTCCCAGATGCACAGCTCTGAAAGGTGAGAGCGGGACGGGAGCGAGAGGGAATTCTTTGCCAGAAGAGTATTATGTTTCTCCCTTGCTTTTACACATGCTGTTCTTGTTTCTGCTCTATGGTGAATGTCATGCTCCTGCTTTCGCCTCTGGATGGAGTCTGTCAGTTTTCCTTGCTCAGGACAGTGTTTGGGATGCTGGTTTCCATCTGTGGCTCTCAGGAATGCTCTGCTCCTATTCCTGCCATCCTCTTATCCACTCTTTTCTCTCATAAAGAGCTAAGATCTGTTTAGCCAGAGGACAGCAACAGCACTGACATCTGTTTTTGCTGCTCTTCCCCAGCATGTCGAAGGACCTGTCAGAACTGTTGAAGGAAGCTACCAAGGAGGTGCACGAGCAGGCAGAGAACACGCCGTTCATGAAGAACTTTCAGAAGGGGCAGGTGTCTCTCCATGAGTTTAAGGTATTTTATAGCAACATTGCTTGGGAATGGGATTTCCTTGCCAGGAAGTACACTGTTAGATCACACGGAGTGTGCAGGGACTAAAAGGGGGAGGATGGGGATGGCACAAGGAAGGAGGTCCTGCCTGGTATCAGCATCTCCTGTGCAAAACATGCTCTTCATCAAACTCCAGCACCCTGAGATCTCTCTTGCGGAAGGCGGGGCAGGACGGTGCATATCAGGATGGGCAGCCAAGCTGAGGCAGGATGAAAAGACAAAGAGGTTGATGAGATTGATGCAATTGCTTTACTCTTTCTTCATAAAAGCCTGCATGTTAATTGCTGGCAATGGTACTTAATGGAGATATGACTGTGTGCAGATACTTGAGTGGCTGAAATGCCAAAAAGAGGGAGAATATTAAATTTGCAACCCTCTAAGCAGCCACAACAAGAAATAATGGTGGAATGGCAAAAACCTGAGGATGTGGGATCATCTCTGGCACTAAACTTCATGATGTTTCAGTTGTCACTTGGGTTATACCAGAGCTGAGCTCATGAACAATAACAACTCAAAGGCAGACTGAACTTGAGCAAGCCATGTCTGATGCTAACAGGTAGGAGCCTGTTGCTATTCCTCAGATAAGAGAGAAAACATTTGCAGATATCAGTCTGCACCTAACCTGGCTAGGTATATGATTCCTGGCATCTGAGCCACATAACAAAGCCATGAGCAAAAACAAAGCACACACCTGGGCGAGAAATTCCTGAGAGGCTATAGGATGTGACACACGGTCTTGGCAGTAACAGCTACCGATCCAACCTGTGGTTTAATTACTTTGTTGTTTGAATTGTTCCTTGGCAAATAAATCCACCAGAGTGGGAAGAAGACAACTTATTTCTGACAGGTCGCATTCAGGATACTTGGTCAGGCACAAATTTAATCTAAGGTGCTGACTTCCTGCTGTTAGGAATGCGCCACTGGTTAGGCAGTGAACTCTGACCCAGGCTGGCAAGAACATAAAACGTCAGGCCCTCAGGAATACAGCTCCATTTTGTAGCAGACGTCTACGTGCTGTTGGGGGAGTGAGATGTGACGTGGGTTTGTAAAGTAACGACAGCTTCCCGAAGCCACCTTTCCCCTTAGAACTCTACCTGCCTCTGAAAGCAACCACGCAAGTTGTATTTTCTCCATTTGTTAGGCAATGTTCCCGTATCTTGTTTCTTTCCCAGCAAGCTGGCGACCAGGTTATTGTTTAAAATCCTCTATTTTTGTTGACTCTCTTGGCACACGCATGTATCTGCCCTGATACGTGACTCAGAATCTGGATATTTGTTTCCAAATATTCAACCAAGCCACTGCCCATGTGCTTATCAAAGTCCTATTTGCTGTCACAGTGGGGAAAAGTTGAAACGGTAACTCTTTTACTGCAGAACTGATTGCTCTGTGGGAGAGTGACCTGCTTTCTCTCCTGTTATCCATGTAACCCACCCCTGCCCAAACCTGACTCACTGCAAGACCTCAGTGTTTCACCCTTTGCTGCTGATAGGGAATTCCAGTGTCAGGAAGGGGTGGTGTATGTATAAATATGAACACAGCCCCTGAAGACAGAATGCCCGGGGCAGGAAAGTACACAGCTAGATTGTCTTACACCACGTGGAAAAGCTGGCAGATGGAAGAAAGCATCGCGTAAGCTGGGAAAAACAACAACAATGGTTTCAAAATAGAAAGGAGAACACACAGCCTTGCAGTGCTCCTCCACAAAGGCATCTTTCAGAGGCAGGCGGTGCTTCCAGCCCCCTTTTATCTGGTCTCCTTGGGGCAACCCGTCTTGCAAGTTTGAATGGTGGTGCCTCAGTTCCCAGGATGGTGGGATGCCAATAGGACAAGTATGTTGAAAAACAAATAGGGTGTGTCATCATCTTACAAGGCCATGCAAAGGGAAGCCACATCCTAAAGCATTCGGATTTGAACAGTGCAGCAGAAAATATACCTTTGGGAATACCTTTTCTATTGAACAAGGGGTTGAGGAGAATAGACCAGGCATGATTTAACAGGGCTCCTGTTTCTGTTACATCAAGTTGCCTTTAACTTGATGGTGAAGTTGATGGTGAAGTTACCTTTTAAGAGCAGGTAAGACCAACATCTGCTGGAAAGGACTTAGGTCTTACCTAATGCTGCCTCAAGCAGGAGGGGAAGGACTAAATGGTGTCTTACTGCACCTTGCAACTCTTGTTTTCCACATGGGAAACCTGTAACATCACAGACGTGCATGGCTCATACTGGGTGTGCTCATAAGTAACTTTTTCATTAGCAGGATTTGTCCCCAAAACCTGAAGAAGGCATATATATACACCCACAGCTCACCTCTTCATTCTCTTTCAGCTGGTAACGGCATCCTTGTACTTCATCTACTCTGCTCTGGAGGAAGAGATTGAACGTAACAAGGACAACCCAGTTTATGCCCCCGTGTACTTTCCAGCGGAGCTTCACCGGAAAGCTGCCCTGGAGCAAGACTTGGAGTACTTCTATGGCAGCAACTGGAGGGATGAGATCCCATGTCCTGAGGCTACTCGGAAATACGTCGAGAGGCTCCACTACATAGGCAAGAACCACCCAGAGCTCCTGGTGGCCCATGCCTACACTCGCTACTTGGGAGACCTCTCTGGGGGGCAAGTCCTGAAGAAAATTGCCCAAAAGGCCCTCCAGCTGCCCAGCACTGGGGAAGGGCTGGCTTTCTTCACCTTCGATGGGGTCTCCAACGCCACAAAGTTCAAGCAGCTCTATCGCTCCCGCATGAATGCCCTCGAGATGGATCTCGCCACTAAGAAGAGAGTCTTGGAGGAGGCCAAGAAAGCATTCCTGCTAAATATACAAGTGAGTAACAAACAGCCAGCCCTGCCTGCCCACACCCTCTATGAAATAAGATAATAGCCACAGGGGAAAGGCAAAGGTGGTATTTCTGCTGTGGAGCTTATGGGAAGTTGTGAATTACAGCAAGCTAGTCAGGGTTGGATGGCTACACTTGTCCACCCTGGGAGCCTAGTAAAAGGCTGGTATCCGAAAAGTTGGTCTCTCTCCCTTGAAGTTTGAATTTAGCCTCTTTCGTGTGCCATTAAGGGCTTATACTTGGAGCGGTGATCACCACCTATCTGTCCTACCTCTGTAGTACAGATCCACAGGTCCTCTGTGAATGCTGATCAGATGCACAGGTACCTTGTTTTCCTTCCCATCAGAAGGAAGGAGCTGGAAGCTTCAGGGAGAACCTGTAAAGTGAACAAGGAGTTTGAAAGATATGTTTTTAAACCCACAGGCAGATTATGTGCTGTGCAAAAAGTGCCAGAAGAGTTGGACTGAGCTGTGTCTTCGTCTAGCTCCTGAAGTGGCTAGGGCAGGGGCAAGGGGCAAAGGGGCAGACAAACAGGAGGCCACATAATGAGACGGTGTTCCTTCCTCTCAGGTGTTTGAGGCACTGCAGGAGCTGGTGTCTAAGGGCCAGGAAAATGGTCACCCTCCGCAGCTGAAGGCAGAACTTCGCACAAGGAACGTTAACAAATCATATGAGCATGGTAAGACACTGCTAAGGGCAGGGGTTTAATATTGTCCCTTGTGGTTTTGTTCTCCTCCCTTCCTCTATTCTTGTTTGTAAAAGCCACTGAGAAAGGAGCATGAGATGCTTGCCCCATCTCTTCCCCGGCCATCAGTAGGTAGTGCAAGGATAGGCACTGTGTGTGCAAAGCTGCTTCTAGACATGTCAGAACACGGATGACCCGTGGGCCCTCTGGAAAACCAGTCAATAAGGGAACTTCACAAGAAGAGATTGCCCTCTCCTCCTGTTAGGTTTTAACGAGCTTGAGGTGACTTTTGACCACAGTCAAAACCAGCCTTGAGTTCATAGAAGCAAAGGCAGTGATTCTGGACCCAGCAGATCAGCCACAGTGCTGTGATGCTGACAGAAAGTTCTTCTGGACACACAGCCCTATCCAGTGTCCTGTCCTTTCAGACTAAATCTCCCTCTTGTGTTTTTCCTACCTTCTACAAGTATTCACTGAAAACTCTGCTGAAAGTGTGCTGTGGTTATATCCAGATGGTGAAATGTAGCCAGCTGGGAAGTGGCGATGAACAGGCTGCCCACCCATTTTGCAAAGCTGAGAAAGCTCTACTCCTGGCGAGGGTCAATCCCAAACTGGGCAAAACCTGAGCAGCAGCTGCAAGCAAAGCAATCCCTTTACACAGTCAGACTTGCTACCGAGTGAGGAGCGGGCTCAGATGTTTACAGAGAAGAGTGGTTTCCCTGATAACATGTGATTCAAACAAAGAAGCCCTTATGACCTACCCACTCTGAAACCAAAAGGGAAATCTTTCAGTGCACGCTGGACTGAGCCATCATTTTCCCATGGCAAAGAATGAGAAGCAAACCTCATCCTGCGCATCTCTAGGCAATGAAGCTTAAAGCAACTTCTTTGGGAAAAGCAGTAAAAGTCCTCTGTGAAACTCTGCTGATCCTTTCCCAACATACTCATAAAAGTTGGATTTTTCTGGAAAGTTTGGTGTTGGATGAGGTATCCCATACTGGGAAAATAGTCTGGAGTGCTGAGGTCTGTGTAAGGTCATTAGATGCCTAACCAATTAAATCAGTGAGAAGTAGGGCAGAAACTGCCTTTTAAAATTCTGGCTCAAGTATTTGACTGTCTTCTGCACACACCAGGGGTTTGATGGAGCTGGGCAGTGCATCTATATAGCTGTAAGGAGACAAGTTAGTACTCACAGAGCAGTTGTGAGCCCTTGTGGCTTCCACATCAGGTCTGCGGCTTCCCTTCTTCCCCTACCCCAGGAGGGCAGAACTTGCTGCTGCTGTTTCCCCCAGCCCAACTGGGCTCTGGGCTTCCTCCTCTTCCCCTTGGCAGCTCCAGCACTGGGACAGCAAGCATGGCATACCAGCAGCTTCTTGCCTCAACCTCTTCTCACGTGCCTTTCTTTTCCCTCCCTGTTTGATCTAGGTCCAGCACCGGGGAAAGAAAGCGAGAGGACAAACAGGAGGCACACAGACATGATGCCCACCACTCCCCTGGTGCGGTGGATCCTGGCGCTCGGCTTCCTAGCCATGACAGTTGCCGTGGGCTTATTTGCCATGTGACGGAGCAGGAGCTTCACTTTCTCTTCGTGCCTTCCCTCATCCTGAACTAATCCAGCTTCCCCAGTCTTTGTGAAAGAAATTTCCCCACTGGGTACTGTGATCTTGGCTCTGCCACTAATATTAGGAGACTTTTTCTCCCCAGAATCAGTGCTGTAAGGGGGGTTCAGGCAAAGTCTCCCTCGTGCTTGGTATGAGCTCTTCTCAGAGACTAACTTTATCACCAAAGGGTAGAAAGGGCTAAAAACAATGGCCAAGAATTGTTGTTGGTTTACAGAGTGCCTGCAAAAACTTCTACAGGATCAGAAATGCAGCTTTGACGTCTCTCTCTCCTCAGAAACACGAAGCTCGCTGGAGCTCTGTTTGCTTGATGTTTTATACTGTTAGATAACACTGTGATCACTTTTCCTGCGGAGCCACATGGCTCCCGTGGGTTATAGACTGTTTTATATGACACGAATAGGTCTTTTGTTAATTCCTTTTCCCAATCATTTTCGTTTTTTAAAAGAGAAGCAGAACGTGGTTGTTGAAGACACACTGTCCTTATCTTGTCTGGTGATGTAATTTATACACATAATAAACTTCAATTTAAACTCTTCAGGCCTGGTATTCCCTATTATTTAAGCCTTACCTGGGGAGAAAGGAGGTGTCTTTTGTCCTCCAAGTTTTTCGGGGCTGCTGCCTCCACAGCCACGACAGTAGACAAAAGTGGGAGTTATCATCAGAATCTGACTCTTCCCCCACTTGGCGCTATCAATAACCTGTGAGAAGCTGGGGCAGGTTTCTGCAGCTCCTACACACTGCTCTCTATTTCTAGAAATGGCACAAAAGTCTGTGAGTGCACAAAGGATTTTTAAGGGGTGGTAGGTGTATGTAAGAGCTATGAAAAGCAATAAGTGATGGGACCCTCAGCCAGTCTCAACCAGGACAGATCTCCCTGACCACTACCAGCTAAGGGCTCCATTCCCAGACTGCCTTTGCAAGAATCAGAAAAGCAAGTGTGTTTTCACCACCCAGAAATGAAATGCACACTAGGCTTTGATCCTATGAGGCAGCTGAATGGGCTGCATCAGGCACACAGCTGTATGCCCTCACCTAGGTAATAAACCAACCCAACTTCCTTCCAGGACTCAGCACACACACATGGCATTGCTAAAGACACTCCAAACACACAGCACTGCTGGAGCAGCCCACGCACACAGCTTTTTTACCTCCTTTTTTGCTGCGGCAGCTCTGGATGGTTGGCTTTGTGGCCAGCCACTCTTACAGCCATAGGCCCTATGTGCTTTGGAGGGTCTTCTAACACAGGAGTCACTGCAGGAGAGGTTGCAGTTCAGGTATGGAACAGTAGGTACCCACAAGGCCATTATCTATCACCTCAGAGACCTTTCTGCTCTTTCTACCAGAAAGCCTCCATGATCAACCAGTATCTATGATGCTGCCTCTTCTGGCTGTGACCTTAATCCCAAAGTCATACATTCCTAATGATCTGCTTTAACGACCAGCACTGAACCTGCTCAAAGGGCAAGCATCACAACGCAGGTCGCGCTGAGAACAAGCAGTGGGAAAGAGGGACTGATTCAGGTGATTGTTCTCTGGCTCTATATTCTTTCCAAAACCCCTTTAACACCTCTCTATTTGGGCCTGTCTGAAACCCCTGGTAGAAAAATAGTTCTTAAAAAGATAGATGTTTGAAAAGCAGGCATATGTGGCTTGATAGCTATTTAAATATAAGAACTTATTCAAAGTTCTATTAAGTTCAGCCTACCCAGTCCCTTTAACCAACCTTAACTAAGTCATTATGTTCAACTGTGCTGAATAGCTGAACATCCCAAACATGCAAACAAATGCCCATGAGCTCAGAAATGCACTCTACCACGCTCAGCTTCTCTCCACTAATCAAAGGGATTGCAACCGTGACCTCAAAGTTAGGAAATCTGGGTTCAGACTGATATCATCCCCTCCCTGCTCATGGCAGAAGAGGTTCGGTGCTTTGAGTATCTCACTGTCATTGCGCTATCACACACTGAAGGACCCCACACTGAGCCTAAAGAAGTCTTCAGAGGTAAAGACTAAAGCTTTGCTTGTACTTGCCAATGATCTTTATAAATAGATAAGGAAGGACATAGACCTGCTAGAGTGAGTCCAGAGGTGGGACATGAAGTTGCTTTCTCCTATGAAGAGAGGCTGAGAGAGCTGCGCTTGTTCAACCTGGAGAAGAGAAGGCTCCGGGAAGACCTTAAGGCAGCTTTCAGTGCCTAAAGGGAGCTTACAGGAAATCCGGAGAGGGACTTTATACAAGGGCAGATAGTGACAGGACAAAGGGGAACAGCTTTAACCTGCCAGAGGGGAGGTTTAGATTAGACATTAGGAAGGAGTTCTTCACAGTGAGGGTGCTGAGGCGCTGGCACAGGGTGTCCAGAGGAGCTGTGGCTGCCCCATCCCTGGCAGTGTTCAGGGCCAGGCTGGACACAGGGGCTTGGAGCAACCTGCTCTAGTGGAAGGTGTCCCTGCCTGTGGCAGGGGGTTGGAACTGGATGAGCTTTAAGGTCCCTTCCGACCCAAACCAGTCCGGGACTCTGATTCCCCCCCAGCGCGTCCCACCGCAGGTTTATCCTCTGCCCTGTCCCCCATGGCCATGACCGCACCGGCCGCCTGGGGGCACCCAAGGTGCTCCCTCCGCCCGCAATGGTTTCACCCGCTCCCCCCCTCCGCGCCCCGCCACGATGGTCCCACCCACCCGCCATTTCGCCTCTCCCCGCCCTTCTCTCCCAGATTTCGCGCCAAAGCGCTCCCGGCCGGCAGTGGGCTGAGCGCCCCAGCCAATCAGCGGCAGAGGCAAGGCGGCGCTCCTCCCCTTGGGGCGGGGCGGGAGAACGGGCTGCGTCCAATCCGCGGCGGCGCGCTGCGGGCGGGCCAATCGGAGCGATCGGCGACAGCCGCGGGGCTGACGTTTGGTTTCCGCCGCGCGTTGCTTTTGCCGCGAAAAAGTCGGTGGCGGCTTCTCTCGGACAGCGAGGTACGGATCGGGATCGGGATCGGGATCGGATCGGGAGGCATGGGGAGGACGGGGGCAGTGCCAGGGGTGCAGAGGCGAGGCGGAGGGGGCAGTGGAGTCGGGAGGAGGGTACCCCTGGGGCATTTGGTGCGGGGAGCGGAGGGGAGGTGGAGACGAAGAAGGGGGTATTTGGTGCTGACCGTGGGCTCTCGCCCCCCTCAGGGCAGCAGCAGTCGCCATGTCCGGCTTTGACGACCCCGGCATTTACTACAGCGACAGTTTTGGGGGCGATGGGTCGGTGGACGAGGGGCAGATTCGGAAGTCGCAGCTGCAGAAGCGGTTCAAGGAGTTCCTGCGGCAGTACCGGGTGGGCACGGACCGGACGGGCTTCACCTTCAAATACAGGTGCTGCTCTGGCCCCTTTTCTCTTTTGTTGCCTCTCCTCTTCGGACCCCCCAGCCTGCTGTTAACTTCCCTCCTGCCATGTGCACCTCAGATATACAGTGGCATGTGTCAGCTTTTCTCTTCCCATAGACCATAAATAGCTCTTTGTGAATATAAGAAATGTTCACATTTAGTCTTATAGGAAAACTGAGGTCCGGTGTTCTGCCACATCGTTGAGCAGCCAGCAAGTGGCAGAGGTAGCAATAGAGGGAGCTGCGCTACCAAGCTTGCACGTAGCTATGAAATTCAAGGTCTGTCTTCAAATTCTAGTGCTTGCTGGTCTAGTATCCATTGTCTGTATCCATTCAAATCAGTGCAGCGCTGTCCATATGCGCCGTTGGAGGCTACGAAGGTGCCTTGGCCATCCCTTTGCCTGTACAGTTTGGAGACACAGCTGTGAGAATATGGAGATGTGTCATGCAAGGGCTGGGACAGGCCTTTCATCTCTGAGTTTCATGGACCCTGTGTTTTTTAGAGATTATTGCCTGCTGTGCTATTACTTCATTCTTTAAAGGCATATTTTGGGCATAATAGGTTATCCTGTGTGGAAGTTTTCTGGTTGCCTACCTGGTCATGTAACTCTAGTGCACAATTAGTCACTGTAAGCACTGCTGTCCCTGTCTTATGTCACATTTCAAAGCGGTTTTGGGTGAAAGATTTGCCCAGGTGCCCCCTACACTCTCCTGGTTGTTCCTGTTTGCTTTCCAAACCAAGCACTCCCTGCAGAGCCTGCCTTCTCTGCTCCCTGCTTGTCATAAGGTTGCTGTGGGTAACTGTTGCTTTCTGCCCTGCCAACCCCTACCGTTTACTGCCTTCCAGGGATGAGCTTAAACGGCACTATAACCTGAGTCAGTACTGGGTGGAGGTGGAGATGGAAGACTTGGCCAGCTTTGATGAAGATCTCGCTGACTATCTGTACAAGCAGCCAGCGGAGCACCTGCAGCTGGTAAGGAGGGAGGAGATTGGCAACCTGGTGTGCTGACATTGTCACATCACTAGAGCAGCCCTCATGATGTACTGTAGTACACCTATAACAGCCTAGTTGTTCCCCTTATAGTTTGAAGAAGCAGCAAAAGAAGTCGCAGATGAAGTCACTCGTCCTCGCCCTTCAGGGGAGGAAACTCTCCAAGACATCCAAGTGACGTTGAAATCGGATGCCAACGCAGCCAGCATCCGCAGCCTGAAGGTGAGGGGAATTGACTGCCACGCTGAGCAGTGAGTGGCAAGGCCTGCTTACATGGGGATGTGATTGCAGGGAAGCTTTTGATACTTGAGCACGTAGTTCAGGACATGGGTTGTACGCTAATTTACAAGCAGAGATGCTCTGCAGCTTAAATGTGACTACAAAGGACTTATTGCTGGTTTCTATTGCAGGGACATTATTGCTGTTAGTGATAACTATTCTATGATTCTATGTTCTGCACACTGTTTTGTCCTTTTTCTGTACTGCTTTGAAATCCACAGGCTTAAGTCATGCAACATTCCTTTACTGTTGTAGAGCAGAAGACTGACATTGTGCAGGCATTTTTGTTCTGGTACCATAGTCCCATAACTGTAGGAATTAAAGCTAAGAACTGTGTTTCTTTAACTTCTTCCATTTCCCATCCATCCTCCAGTAATGGCTTTCTCACCTTCCCTTCGCCTTTTCCCTTTCAGTCTGACCAGATGTCCCACCTTGTGAAGATCCCTGGGATTGTAATTGCGGCAACCCCTGTGAGAGCCAAGGCCACCAGAATAGCCATCCAGTGCCGCAGCTGCCGCAACACCATCACAAACATTGCGGTGCGCCCAGGCCTGGAGGGCTATGCTCTACCCAGGAAATGCAACACGTAAGGACTAACGTGGGGATGCAGGTGGCAGGCTGGTGGGGGGAAAAAAAGGCTGCATCCCTTCCTCCTGCTTACCCTCCATCCCATGCATGCTGCAGAGTCAGCTCTGTGATGCATAATGCAGGAGCATCTGCACTGCTCTCTGCCTCCTCCCTTTGTATTGACCTTGTGCCTGCATGTACCTGTGGCATTTGGTGTAACCAGCTGCTGGAGCTAAAATTGGCAAGTTTTAACTCCAGCAGCTGTCTGTGGTCATGCTGCTGGTGACACTACATGACCAGTGCTGCATGTTGTCCAGAGAGTTCTTTTTATCTGTAGTGCATTTTGCCTGTTGTACCTAAAGGTTCATTCCTGCCTACAGAGCTGCCCCGTAATGCTGTGCTGAGCTGCTGGCCTAACTTCCTATTAAGTTCCTATCTTTTTCAGACAAACTTCTTGCTTCCACATTCCCCTTCCTCAGGGGACTCGTGTTACCTTCTGTAGGAAGGCTTTGCTACTAACCTTCAAATCCTGCTTTATAGCTCTTGATGTCCAGGTGACCCATGAGAGTTGAGCTGCTGTTGTGCTGCCGCTCTCATACCAGCCGATCCTGGTGGGTTGTGTCTTGAAGCTCATGCCTGCCAGTATTTATTTTCTGTGCCTTAACTCTAATGCAGCTTGAGAGGCCTTTGGAATGGGGATCGTTCTTGTGCATGGTCTGTATGGCACCTCACTGCTGATCCTTGACTGCACAAGAGCATCTGCACTCTCCTGTTACCCTCCCTGAAAGCCCTGCATGGGGTCAGGCATCAGTAGTGATGTACTGAGATGGCAGCAGGACGTGGAGGTTCTTTTTGTCTCAGAGAGCTTGTAGTTTAGCAAGGCAGATACGTCTCGAGAGACTGGAAGGTTGATGGCAGCCTTGTCACATTGCTAATTGCTCTCTCACCAGAAACCACTTAACATTTGTTTCATGCATGAGGTTATAAAGAAAAATGCCCTGCTGTGTCGCTGAATCTATACTGTTACCTTCTGTGTAATTAATGAATTACCTTCCTCCCTGCTTTTAGCTAGCAGGGGATGGGGGGAGATAGGGGGAGCACTCAGACAAGTATCAGCCTGTCTTTGGCTTGTTGTTGTGCATGCTTTTGGCAGCTGTTGAAGGCAACACAGAGGGCTTGGTGAGCCTTGGGTTCAGCCTTATGTGACTGCCCTTCTCACCTGCTGGGCACCGCCTGGAGGGGTGGCTGCTCTGGGCTCTGTCACCACTGTCCTCTCTTCAGGGGTGTGCGTAGGGTGGGTGTTGAGTGCCAGCAGCCTCCCCTCATTGGTGTCTCTGCACAGAGAACAAGCTGGCCGCCCAAAGTGTCCTCTGGACCCGTATTTCATCATGCCAGATAAGTGCAAGTGCGTGGACTTCCAGGTGCTGAAGCTGCAGGAGTCTCCGGATGCTGTGCCACACGGAGAGATGCCCCGGCACTTGCAGCTGTACTGTGACAGGTACCAGTGCAGTCTCCCCACCCTCACCCCGCTGGGGCCATCCTTTCCCCCATTACAATCTCTGCTTTCCGCTTCCTCCTCTTAGGTACCTCTGTGACAAAGTTGTCCCAGGGAACAGGGTCACTATCATGGGCATCTACTCCATCAAGAAATCTGCCTATAGCAAGAGCAAAGGCCGTGATAACGTGGGTGTGGGCATCCGAAGCGCTTACATCCGCGTGGTGGGCATCCAGGTGGACACAGAGGGATCAGGTGAGAGCTGCTTTTAGTGCCCGTCTGGTCTATGTGGTGCTAGGAGAGCCCCCTCTCTGAACACAGTGGTCCCTCACCAAAGACTGCGTGAAAGCACAGCCTGGGTCCTTCTCTGCTGCTTATATAGCAGAAGGTTCAAGCCAATTCAAGGATCTAAGTTGCCCTGAATGCTCTGTAGTCATATCCTGTATCACTTTTTCTCAGTGATATTAAATGAGGAGGCTTCAGTCCTTCAGGGTATTTAAGTTGCTTTTATCTTATTGATCTTAGTGGGACTCTGCTAAGCCGTCCCTGAGGATCCGGGCTGCAGCCGATGGTTAAATATGAGCTGTGTATTGAAAACATTGTCCTGACTGTAATTCTCCCTCTGGTTCCTCCAGAGCTGCTTTGCCCAAGATCCTTGCTTTTTCCTACCAGCCTCTAAGGACACAGCCTGCCTTGCTGGGATGCAACTGCCTGCCCTCTTCACCTTTCCCCACTGGCGTGATCTCAAGAAGGGGTTTTGGTGGTAGCTGGGGGGGGGGGAGTAATGTAATATACTTTAAAGAACATCCATTTGTTCACTGTTGCATCACACAAACATTGTCTGTGTGCAGGACACAGCTTTGCTGGCTCGGTAACCCCTCAAGAGGAGGAGGAACTTCGTCGCCTTGCTGCCATGCCCAACATCTACGAGACCATTGCCAAGAGCATCGCGCCCTCCATCTATGGCAGCACTGACATCAAGAAGGCCATTGCCTGCCTCTTGTTTGGAGGCTCCCGCAAGAGGTGGGGAAAAGTCAGCCTGGTGGAGAGAGTGGTGGCAGGGGTGTCATTCATGGCACAAAGCCCTCTTATGGTCTTCTGGTGCTTGGTTATCAAAATCGAAGTTCACCATCTCCCCTCCCTCTCTTCCTCCCATCCTGTCACTCCAGGCTCCCGGATGGGCTGACCCGCAGAGGAGACATCAACTTACTGATGCTGGGTGACCCTGGCACGGCCAAGTCCCAACTGCTGAAGTTCGTTGAGAAGTGTTCTCCCATTGGGGTAGGTGGTTTGAGAGACCCTCTTGTAGTGCAGCTTGTTTATTTCTTCTGCTCCTTGCTTAGCACGGAAGACCAAACTGTGGTCACAACAAGTACCTGCCCGTGCATCCACAGCTGGCTGGCAGGGGTGTGAACTGTTAATTCTGGTGCTGGCTTGGAAGAGATGGGGTGCAGGATGCAGGACAAAGGAGGGAAGGGGAAGCAGGTAATGCTTTTCATTATGATCTGAGCCAGACTATTTGCAGACGTCCAAAGACGTGACTGGTGCTGTTGTTTATTGTTGAGATTTGATCAGTGGAGATGCTGGCTGGTCAGGACAAATGAAGTTGACTGCATCTCAGGCACGGACCTCCAGGCTGAGCCCAGGCATGAAATTATATTTTCAGCTGTGTTTTCTTGTAGTCTCTATTAAACTCAGCCTCTGACTGCATTGTTGCCTCCGGAGGGAAACAAACCTAATACAGCAGACCACCAAACAATGAATCACTCCCTGTTCTGTACTTAATACTTGTGTTTGTGTGTCTGCAAGCCCTCTGGTGCGTCACAGCTGCTTGTTCCAAGGCCTGGGGCTAGGCAATAGTCTGGCTCTGTACACTGCTGGTCTGCTTCCTGTATGTGCTGAGGGGTTTTCCTGGAGATCCTTGTGTTTCCTCTGGATTTTGTGGTGCTGGGGGTGCTTTATCCTCTAGCTGGAGCAGTGGGCTCCTGGGTCCCCCAGCAGCTGATGTGCTGTCCCTTTCCTTGTCCCACATGCCACTAGGTGTACACCTCTGGGAAGGGCAGCAGCGCTGCTGGTTTGACAGCCTCGGTGATCCGGGACCCTTCCTCCAGGAATTTCTTCATGGAGGGGGGAGCCATGGTGCTGGCAGATGGAGGAGTGGTGTGCATTGATGAGTTCGACAAGGTACCCAAGGCACTGCCTGTGCGGGAGAGTCCTTGGGCTGACAGCTTCTCCTGGGAGAGCCCAGAGCCGCAGGGGAAGGCCAGGGGATGGGGCTGCAAGGGAATTCTGGTTACATCCTGAGCTCTTGGGCAGAAGTCCTCACAGAGCTCCCCTTGGGGGGCAGCATCAGTGGGTGTGTATGTGGGGTCTGGCGGAGGTGACTGATGATGACTTCTTTTTCTCCTCACCTCATTTCTCCCACTTCGGATGGGAAGATGCGGGAGGATGACCGCGTAGCCATTCATGAGGCCATGGAGCAGCAGACCATCTCCATTGCTAAGGTGAGCTGTGGGTGGGTTTCTGAGAGACAGCGGTCTTGCATCATTTGTTAGACTTTCGCCATTTCAGGGTCCAGGCAGTGGTTTTGATGGTCACTGATCTGAGACCACTCAGCCCTACCTGTAGGCTTTGGGTTGTCTTCTCTCAGATAGCCTCAGCAGGACTGAAACGAGCTCCCTCTGCTCTGCCTGTCCTCTGCTCTAGATTTAGTAGTTCTGCTGATGTCAGAGTCTAAAGTCACTTCTTTTCCTCCACCCTTTCTACAGAGGCTGCCTGACATTCTGGTGCCTGATCTCTCAAATCACACTTTCTCTTAATTTCTATTGTTCAGCCCCTTTTGGTAGCACCTCTGCTCCCTCCTGGTTCCTCTGTTTCACCCCTTAGCTATTGAGTCCCTGGCAACAGAGCACCCACCACTGCTGTTCCTCTTGCCTTTGCTACCTGCTTTGTCACCAAGGCTGCATACCCAATGCTTTGCCACCAAGGCTGCCCAGGGGGACTCAGCCCCAGCCACCCAGTTTCTGGCTCAGATTGCAAACTTGGGGTGGGGTCTTGTGTGTCCTTGCCCTTGACATGAGGTTTTAAGTGAAACTAGTCAGTGCGGAAGTGTCAGCTGAAGCCAGTCCCCCAGAAGGCTGTGTGGGTCCAGCCCTATGTAGCTCCTGTACTTACCCCTCTTGAAGGAGGAGCCATTACAGAGCAATTGGGTTTTATTTAAATGCAGGTGATTGAGGATGAGTCCTTGCAGACTGCTGTGGACTTTTCACTGTGATTTAATAGCCTTCTAGCCCTGCTGTGACCTGCTTGTGGTCTTTACCCCATCCATTTCTCCTTCCGCCCGCAGGCAGGAATCACAACCACACTCAACTCCCGCTGCTCAGTGCTGGCAGCTGCCAACTCTGTCTTTGGGCGCTGGGATGAGACCAAGGGCGAGGAGAACATTGATTTTATGCCCACCATCCTGTCCCGATTTGACATGATCTTCATCGTCAAGGATGTGCACAACGAAGAGCGAGACATGGTGGGTCAGGCTGTATGGGTGCAGCTGGGTCTCGTGATGCACTCCTTTTTTGGGAGGGGGAGGTATTGTGGTTCCTGCTGCCCGACTGACTTCTGCTCTTGTAGACACTGGCCAAGCACGTGATGTCCTTACATGTGAGCGCCTTGACGCAGACCCAGGCCGTGGAGGGTGAGATCGAGCTGAACAAGCTGAAGAAGCTCATCTCCTTCTGTCGGACGTGAGTGACTTCTTGGCAGTGCCCAGACTGCACGGTGGGAGGCAGTGGTGAGAAGCAAACCGTGCAGCTGATGCATGCAAGCACTATATCTGGATGACCTTGTTTAATACTTGCCTTGAGAAAAGAGAAGCGAGAGCAGCTCACAACAGTGCCACAGCGTGGCTCAAGGAAGGGAGGGGTGCCCGGGGACCCCCCTGCACAGAGAAACCCTCTGTGGTGCGGCTGCCTTCCAGCTCCCATCCCTCCTTGCAGGAAATGTGGCCCTCGGCTGTCGGCGGCAGCAGCGGAGAAGCTGAAGAACTGCTACATCCTGATGCGGAGCGGCACTCGCCAGCATGAGCAGGAGAGCGACCGCCGCTCCAGCATCCCAATTACCGTGCGGTGAGCAGCACTGCCCTCTTTGTCCTACCAGAACCCTCAGGGTTGGGATTGTACCTCTGGGACTCACCTGGGGTATCCCAGGAAGCGGATTAGTGGGGTGCTGGGGTTTGGGAGAGCTCTCTGAACAGGGCAACGCTGTGGTGCTGCCCAGGGAGCTGTGGTGCCTGGGATGTGGTGGGCAGGGTGTCAGGGCGAAGGAGGAGACCCCTTGCAGCTGCAGTAGAAAGCAGGGAACATCTTTGGCTGTAGGCAACTGGAGGCCATCGTGCGCATTGCTGAGTCCCTGGCAAAGATGAAGCTTCAGCCCTTCGCCACGGAGGCGGATGTTGAGGAGGCCTTGAGGCTCTTCCAGGTGTCCACGCTTGATGCAGCCATGTCGGGCAGCCTGTCAGGTGAGGGGGAGATGCTGTGTGCACGTGGGACATGCTGGGCCTGGCTGTTGAGGACAAGGAGAGATGAGCTCCCCTCCCAGGACTGGGCTGGCAGGGGCAGGTCTACCTGGCACCCCCAGTCACATGCTGCACCTATATTCTGAGCAAAGGCAAAGCAATTTGTGCTTTTCTCAAGAAAGGTTGGGCCAGGTGATCCTTGAGGTCCCTTCCAACCTGTTATTCTATGATTCTATGAATGCTTGTGGCAGGAAAGCACCATCGTGGCCAAGGGGCTGTGGCTCACAATGGCAAATGACACCGAGGGTCTCCACCTGTGATGAGCAAGGGAGGGATGGTCTGGCCCCTTGGGGTCCAAAGGGTATAGTCTGCTGCTGGAGGTGATTCCCTAGCCTGTTTGTCTTCTAACATCTTTCTCTGTGGGGCTGGAGGCAGTGTTTTCTTGAGTGGCAGCGTGGCACAAAGGGTTTGAAAGGAGCTCCAGCAGTCTGGTCCGCATTCATCTGTGTCTTTGGAGCTTCACCACCTTTCATTGTGGATTTGCTCCTGAGTTCTCTAAAGTCTTGGAAACATGCAGGTGTGGTGGGAGACACAGGAGATGGGCACCCTGGCTTCAAGAGTGATGCATGGGTGCCACAGAGAGCTCACACAGCCTTTCCCTCCAGGGGCAGAAGGCTTCACAACGCAGGAGGACCAAGAGATGCTGTCCCGCATTGAGAAGCAGCTCAAGCGCCGCTTTGCCATCGGCTCTCAGGTGTCGGAGCACAGCATCGTCCAGGACTTCGTGCGGCAGGTAGGCCAGGGGCTGCGTGGTTGGGCTGTGAAACCAGGGATCCCGGGCTGCTGCTCAGGGGGGTGAAGTCCATTCCCCAAGGTTGAGTTCCTACCCTCGAAACCAGAACTGTTTGATTTGTGACACTGACTGTGGTCAGACTGGAATAGTGAAAAGCGAGCATCAGCACATGGTGCTGCTGGGTCTTCATCCCTCCAGGGAGGCATGGCCGGGCTTTAGCCAGACTGCAGTGTCCTGTGTGTGGGGGTGAGCTTTCCCTGCCAGCTCATTTTCCCCTGCTCTCTTCTTTTCCAGAAATACCCAGAACACGCCATCTACAAGGTGCTGCAGCTGATGATGCGGCGGGGGGAGATCCAGCACCGCATGCAACGCAAAGTCCTCTACCGCATCAAGTGACCTCCCTGTCCCACGTGTGGGGAGGGAGCCGCTGGTGCCTGATGCCTGCGCAAGTGCAGGCAGAGTGCCCCTTGGGGCTCCTGGAAGAAGCTTTTCCTTGGGGAGCCAAACAGCCTGTCCCACTTGAAGCAGGGTTTGGGGTGGTCAGGGTTCCGCTGTCACAGTACACGCTGATGTTTCTTTGAACTCAAACAGCTTTTAGTTTGTATTAAAATAAAAACTTATTTGTACCCCAGGGTATATTCCTTTTCCCCGTCCAAGGTGATGCAGGATTATGGTTGCAAAGGCATCCCTCCTGCTCACCCTCTGTTGGCCAGTGCCCACCATGGGGAGTCCCCTCAAGGCAGGGCATCCCTCCTGCTCACCCTGTGTTTGCCAGCACCCACCGTGGGGACTCCCCTCGAGGAAGGGTATAGCCCCATGGGCAGCACCAGCAGCTGGGAAGGCAGAAACTCATTTCTCACTTGGTGTTTGATCTGTCTGTAGAGGCATAAATCCTGTTGGTGCAGGCTGCCCTGTTGGGCTCAGCTGTTCAGAGGCACCTTACCTGGTCACTGCATGCAGACTGCTGCCATCTTCCCTATCTGCTAGCAGCAGTGAAGGAAATGCCATGCTGTTCCCTGCTTCAGAGCTGTTTTTAGCTTATCCCTCCTCTCCAAGGGCTACAGCAGCAAATGCTTTACCCTGCAGTGTAAAGTGGTGCTGGAGGCATCAGCAGAGACCACTGCTTGCCCCATTGAGGATGGGGATACGGGGTGATGCCCAGGAGCTCTGTCCTCTTCAGCTAGGCTTTACCACCTCATGCCAACAGCTGTAGGGAGGGTTTCCCACTTGCTAGGAGCCTCTCTGGGCTGTGTCAGCCCCGGGGTGGACTTTTGCAGCCGCTCGCCCTTCTGTTTGCTGCATGACCTTGCACTTGTCAGGCTGCAAGTTTTTACCTCTACTAGCAAAGAAGTGCTGGCTCTGAAGAGGTAAGGTGTGAGTAGGTCCATGTCCTTGTCCTCTCAGGGCCAGCTTGCATGAGAGCCCTGTTGGGGCATTCTGAAGACAGTGCAGTGTCCAGCACTGCAGGCAAGTGAAAACACTCCCTGTCTGCAAGTGACCTTCAGGCTGAGAAGCATCCCAGGAGAGGCTTCATTAGGAAAGAAACGTTCAGGGCCAGCAGAGGGTACCAGAGCACTGAGGATGCTGGGCTGTGGCGCTGTGCACAGAGCTCCCTTCTCCTTGGAGAGGAGTAACCAATGGGTCCCTTCGGGCTGGGTGGTGGGGTGAAGGGTGCACCCAGCCTGGCAAATGTCACACAAGGGCTGTGCTCCACTGCAACCCCTGGGGGGTTCAACAGCATCCCTCTTTGCTTTGGTCTGGGTGTTCTGAGAGGTGCACAGTGAACTGACATAGCTGGAGGTGGTTATAGGGTTTGAGGTCTGTCTGGAGGGGCTGGTGCAGGTGGTGGCCCTGGTGGGACTGGTTGCACGACGGAGAAACAGCCTCCTGCTCTTCATCCTCCAGGTTTTTCAAGAGCAGCTGACCTGTGTGGAGGGCTGGAGTGGAGAGAAGGCTGGCACAAAGCCTTCCATAGGATAGGCAGGGATAGGTCTCCAGAAAGCTCACCCCAGTGATTTTATTGCCCTGTATTTTTACAGGTGCCAAGCACCTCACAGCGCTTCTTAGAGCAAGCGATGCTGGGGCAAAAGCGGGCATCCTTCTTTTCCCTTTATAACAAAAATGAGACACTGACTCTCCCCAAACTGCTCCCTGATTGGGAGGCAGGGCTGGAATAAGAGAAGGATGCAGCTGCTGTCAGATGCTGCTCCATGGAGAGGATCAGCTCCATGGAGGAGGAATAAGTGAATGTGGGAATAATAGGGCAACATTCTCGCCTGGAGACTGAAATTCCCACAGCTGCCAATGTTTGTTTGAAAGCATCCCGCTCTCTCGCAAGCTTCTGTGCCCTGATCAAGCATTTGATATTGCAGCATCAGGAGGTGGCCCATTAGAGCAGTGTCGACACAGCCCCAAAGCAGCAGCATGGTGTCATGCCACATCCCATGTAGTATGGTAGTAACAGGTCCTACAGGTCTCTCAGCTCCTGCCACCTTTCCACAGTACCTCTGTCCTTGCTTTGGAGATGCTGACAGTACTTCTCTATCTATGGTCCTTCTTCCAGAGGTGCAGCAATAGCAAACCAAACAGGGATGTGAGATATGAGATCGGTACCCACAGCCTGCTCTTAATGCTGCTTCTGGAGGAGGCTATGAGCTCTGCTCCCAGGCTTGGAAAGAGCACCCAGCAGTGGAGAAGGGCTGAATAGGGAGAGAGAGTCCTAGGGAGAGAAACACAGTGCGAAGGGCTCTGTTTCCATCACCCTTCTTTTTCCCTACCCTTTCCTCCACAGACATACCCCCAGCCTTTCTCCATGATCTTTGCTCTGTGCTGGAGCAGAAGCTCATGGCTGGATGTCAGTTCCTGTCTGCCAGTGGTGGTGATGTGGGGCTCACAGGTTTGAAAAGAGCCAGCATCTCAAGGTACATGGAGCTACGCTGGGTGTTGGCAGGTGTGGAGGTTGGAAATCCTTTTCGTTGGGTTTTTTTTTGTTGTTTTCGTGGTACGAAAGAGAGCAGAGGTATAAT
Source organism: Ara ararauna (assembly GCA_028858755.1). NCBI lineage: Eukaryota > Metazoa > Chordata > Aves > Psittaciformes > Psittacidae > Ara > Ara ararauna. The sequence goes on along the minus strand of CM054376.1, from coordinate 90,889,908 downwards.
TCTGTGACAGGGATCAGAATGATTGATCTCTTCGTGTTATGAAATGTGTTGATTACATGGTACGAGGTTATGTAAGCGTACGTATGGTTTCAAACAACATTGTTTGGCAGCTAATGTATGCAGCTTTATCAGAAGAAATGTGTTGATGCGTGCAATTCGCACTATCTTGGAACTCAAGATCATTGATTACTAATAGCTTGTTTTGAACATTGCACTGCAGGTGGAAACTTTGTGAGGAACAGCAGCTCTCAGTTGAGTGGATGCTTGGCGATACCTACTTGATAAGGGACTGGTGGTCCTCCTGGTGAAGATGACCAGATCTTTCCTCAAATGATAGCTACTTGGTAAAGGATTGGTCATCCTCCTGGTGAAGGTGTCTTTTTTTGTCCTTCCTGAGATTCTTGCTTGCTGAGACTTGGGACAGAGTCCCTGTTTAGGTCCCCTTAGATGACCAAACCCACTGTTCTCAAATCTAATGCTAACAGAGAGTGCAAAACCAGCCAGACTTAGCCCCTTCACATCTGAGCAGCACAACATTCCCTTACCTAGCCTACCTCTTGACCTTGTCCCTTACCTTAGTGCTGCATCACTGGCACAGAAAGCCCATTCCCCAACCTTTGCTTGTCCACTTGGGAAGTACAATTGGAGAAGTGTAACCACCCCAAACTAGGCAGCTGCCAGGGATGCTCAGGTGCCTTTGATTCGAAGCTTGGTCTGGTACAGGAGCCACCCACCTCTTGCCACAGTGAATTATCCCCCAGAGAACTTGTAGATTACATGTAATTCTGCATGAGATGTGCTCATCTGTGTGAGAGGAGGAGAGTTTCTCACCCAAAAGAGACTCAGTGCACTGGGCTCTTCCCAGCCTTTTTGGCTCTCCATGAGAGGGCTGGGTTGGAGTTCATCTGACCAGGCATCAAGAGCTGCATCTTGAGCAAGGTACTCTCTGTGTCTTGCACAGGGGAGTGAGCACTTTTGTTCCATCCAAAGTAAAAGTTAAAAAGAAACCAGGCAAGCTGTGCCCTAATTGCATTTGTTTTCTCTCTGTTGACTACACATGGGGTCAGGACAACTAGATTGAGCAGGTATTTTTGCATCAAAGGTGTCTCAAACTGGGGAGATGTGCACGTCCTTTCTTGTGTGCTGCACTGCTGCATTGGAGGAGGAGGGCTTTGGTGAAGGCTTGATTTGGGTGCTAACTTTGGGGCAGCTTCCCTAGGTTTGATTCTCTCCTTGTACACCAAGCTCATCAGAATGCTGCTGTGGGAATGTCACTGGAGCTCCACTATTGTAAAATCCAGCAAAGCTGAGTCATCACATCTGCACTGCTTGGATCTCTTCCATCTCCATGTAGGATGAGAGCTGTTGCAATGCAGCAACCTAACCTCTGAGCGTGTTGTGTCACTTCCCCCATAAAATTTAATACAGCCAAACTGCAGAGTCCTGAGGGCTGTTGCTCAAGGGTGTGCGATAAACATGGGCTAGTAGAATATACTGATAAGGGCAACGTGAGAAACGATCTGAGCTGATCCACCAAGCTCCAACTGCAGATGAAGGAAGCCTCAGCTCCTTTTCCCTTTCTGCTACTGACTTACCGGGCCAGCTGAGCAAGTGACTTCCTCTTGCCTGCTCTGGATAATAACCTTTTGGAGCACAGATAGCCTCTTGCCACCATTTTGTGTAGTACCTGACACAACAGCGGCCCAATCTCAGTGTCAGAGTTAACCTGCTAATATAAATGGCACTAACATGTTCTAGGGTCTCTCCAGCCCTCGCCAGACTGAGAAACGATCTCCCAGATGCAAAGAAATCCTTGCTTTGCTTTGGACAGTGCCAAGAGATGAAGGGAGAAGTCTGGAGGGGGAAGTCCATAGTGTAGCAATGCCACTTGGCCATAACAACACCCTGCAGAGCGGTGCATGTGTCATGGGTCTGGGTGCCTGTGATGTGGTCTGCTGAGCAGGGGCGTCTCACACTGAGTTTCAAGCCCTTTAGAAAGTCTGACTAATGGCCTGTATCCAAATTTCCTGTGTGGGAAATTTGGTCAGAAAGCACACAGACCTCTGGACAGAAAGGGCAGGCAACACTGATACACCCTTTGCACCACAGAATTTTGGACCCTCATAGAATCAACCAGGTTGGAAAAGACCTTTAAGATCATCAAATCTAACCATTATCCTGGGACTGCCAAGGCCAACACTAAACCATGTCACTGAGAGCCTCATCTACATGGTTTGTGAGCACTTCCAAGGATGGTGATTTCACCATTCCCTGGGTGTTCCAACGCCTGAGCACCCTCTCTGTGAAGAAATTGTTCCTAATATCCAATCTAAACCTGCCCTCACACAGCTTGAGGCTGTTTCCTCTCATCTTATTGGGCAGAACAGGGAGAAGAGACTGATCCCCACCTCACTATGTCCTCCTTTCAGGCAGTTGTAGAGAGCAATAAGGTCCCCCTGAGCCTTCTCTTCTCCAGACGAAACACCCCAATTCCCTCAGCCGTTCCTCATCACACCTGTGCTCCAGACCCTTCACCAGCTTTGCTGCTCTTCCCTGGACCCGCTCCAGCGCCTCAATGTCCCTCCTGTAGCAAGGGGCCCAGAACTGAACACAGGATTTGAAGTGCAGCCTCACCAGTGCCCAGTACAGGGGGACGATCACTGCCCTGGCCCTGCTGCCACACTATTGCTGATACAGGCCAGGATGCTGCTGGCCTTCTTCAGAATGAAAGCAGGAGCATTATCCTGCCTGCCTCGATCAATGTACCCATGAAATGCTTGCTGAGTGGAAAGTGGATCTATCCACAGCTGGCCACATGCTGTGTGCTCATCAGCATCCAGCACCTCTGTGGTATAAATAGGCATCTATAAATAGGGACGTAGGCATCTTTCTTTTCTGGAAAGCCTTCACTTGATGGAATCTGTCAGGTCTCAAACTGCACCTGATACTGTGTGGACTCTGTCACAAATGATCATAAAGATGAACTTCAGTATATCACTAGGAGTTGAACACACAGGGCTCAAGATATTTATAAGGCTTTTAAAGTGACAGTTGACAGGTCTTCTAGCATATATATGATAGCACCATCCTAGACCTTTGCATCAGTATAAGGTGCACATACAACATTATCAGTTTTCTTCTAGTTGTGTTTTGCAATGAGGAGGTATTTGGTGGTCTGACCAGTGCAGAGACTGTCACCATACTGGCAGGTTTGCCATCCTTGCGGGTCCAGCTTTCCAAAACTTCAATGGAGAAAACAGGACTTCTCTTTTGTCTGTTGCACTGGGAAAAGGGTAGCATTAGGTCAGAGAAACAGCTCAGAAGGAGAAGCCCAGCATTTGAGCCCCTGCTCTATGAGAAAAAGCAGACCTATTTGTTTGTCGCTCATGCTACATGCCCCAAACCCAGGGACACACAATTTACAGTCATGACCCCTTAACCTTTCTTGCTCCTCAGAGGATAAAATGGTTTCCTGTTTATTCCAATGGGCAGCTGGTGTATCCACAGGGGAGAGCAACACTCATGGTTAATATGGCAGATGTCCAGATACGTTTTGCAGGAGCTGCTTGTTTGTTTGCTAGGCCATCTAGCAGCTGCTGAATGTCCTGTCTTTGGGAATAGGAGTCTCCCAGGCAATTCTCAGATGCCTGAGCATGGGAGAGGACTTGCTCTCCTCACACTGGGATCAGCAAGCGGGAAGATGGTCCTGAGAGTTTCTTTAAACTGTGCTGTCTGCTGGAGTGTATCAGGAGGTATAGGGCCTCCTTCATCTGGTTCATCTGTGTGCCAGAGACATGCTGCATCGCTCAGGGGAGAGTGTCTTGGGGTCTCATAACCTCAGCAAATGCTGCTGGATATCAGGTGGGGTTGCCAAAGCTATTGGACATCCTGGACCATTGAGGGAAAAACCTCAATGTAGTCAGTGCCCAGGCAAGGGAAGTCAAGGACTTGGGCAATGCCTAGAAATCACTAGAGGAATACTAGCACCATAGGAGTAGCTCCTCAGGCTGCTTTTGTGGTCACTTGGGCAGAAGAGTGTCCAGGGATGTGGAGGATGCAGTCACTGGTGGGTTCCCTGCCAGATATGCAATCATCATAGGACATTTTTCCATCAACATGGAAGAAGCAGTAAAAATTCAGTGCCTTTGGGAAGGAAGCATCAAGGACAATCAAATGCAGGAGAAAGACCAAGACTGCTGCCTCCTGTGTCTGTATGTTTCTTTTTTGACCTCAAGAGCACTCCACATGTTTTCTTTCCTTCTTTACCTCTGCCTGGCAGGGCTGTGGTGGCTGTTTGTGTTTTTAAATGCCACAATGACCCAGATTTGGAACAGGCAGGTGGTGATCCAGGCAATGGGTTTGTATCTGACTGCTTATGCAGTCAGCTAGGAGCTGCTGGAAAGCAATCAAAGCCTAATATCCATTGACCCATACGCAGGCATCAGAGTCACCATCACTCTGGAACTGGGGCACTGAGACACAGGCTGCAAAGTGGAGGCATGGTGGGCTAGCTTAATGAATCAGTCATGCCCCCTACTCAAGCAATACCTGGTGCCAGCCCTGTATCTACTTATTAGCATTGCTTCTCAGTAGCACCTACTGTGCACATCTGCAGGCTGGGAAGGACGCTGGCTCATGGGCACTGCAATGACCTAGGGCTTTGAAGAACCCCTACTGAAGTGGTAATGTGTTTTAAGCATTTGTTTTAACTTCTTTTAAGCAGGTTTGCCACCTGCTTATTGCATAAGAAAGGATGTGAATGGCTCTTTTTTGGGTCCCACAGTGAGCAGCAAGAGGTAGGTGGAATCTGTACAGCCCAAATTGCTCTAAATAAGCTAGCTTCTCCGATTTTTTTGGTCACCTTTGTGGGCTCCCTCATGTGCAAGTGACATGCAGGCAGTCCATCTGAGAATATCAGTGGGTGCTGGTGGAGGCAACAGGAATACAAGGCTAAAAGGGGCTGCGGAGAGGCAGGACAGAGAGATTTTGCGTAAACCATGCCTGTGCAATCTCACTCCTCAGTCCTAAACTGGTTCCAAGTCCCAGCAGTGACTTGGCACCTTGCAATAAGTAACACATCTGCCCTTTCAAATCCTTTAGTGGTAGAGAAGTCTGGTCATCCCTCCTGTGGAGGAGGGAGTTAGGGCACAGGAGAAGAGCATGTCTCAGCCCAAGGTGCCCAGGAGTTAACAGCAAAGAAGGGTGAATGAAATCCAGCTTCTTCAGTCCCCGGCTCTGCTCATGAGGATTTCCTTCATCTTACAAATGCCACATCCACAGCATGTTTTAATCCTCCTGAACTCTCCCCTGCTCTTTAAAAGGCTGAGAAACATGTGCCATGACTTGTCACCTCCGTGATGCCCCCTTCCTTCTGTTGTTAGCTCTTTTGTTTTCCTACCTTTCTTCTGCCTCAACCCATCCTCTCCTGGTGGACTCAATCCCAGCCCTTTGTGTGGAACACCCTTGCTCCACGGTGAATAAATCCACTCTGAAGAGTTTCGTCTGGCTGATCTATATTTGCTGCTGCTTCAATTATGTCTCCTCAGCAACTTTAATGAAATGAAAGCTAATTTCCCTCTTCATGCAATTAATACTAATCTGTGTCAGGATAGTCTTCCTGATTTCCCAGGTTCCACTCTCAGCCCCTGCACTAGCAGCAGCAGTGTGCCATGCTAACCTCCCTGCTCGTGTCCCCTCCCTGCCCCTTGCCTGTTCTCATCCTGTCTTGTGCTCCTTGCCTTGTGCCCATTTCCTGTGGTGCGTGCATGGCCTCATCCTGTGCATTTCCTCAGCTTCTGCTCAGTGCTCACCCCTCTGGGGCCCCCTCCACAACCCATTTGCTCTTTCTGCTGGATGCTACACTCCATTGCCTCCCAAAGCTGCACACTGTGTTTATGAGTTGGCTAGAACTAATAGACAGGCAAGTGATGGTGGTGCTGTGTCCCTTCCATGCTTTCAGTCAAGAGGAAAGTGGGAATGACCCCAATTGAAGAGCAGCTCAGAGCTGTTATGATTGCTGGCGATCACGTTTATTGCAGCAGGATTTCAGGAAGAATGTGGATCTGAGCCTCACTCTCTGGAAAGAAAGGAGTCCCTGCTTCAGTGTGTTTCAGCCAAATACATTGACGAATAGCAGAGGTGAGGACTGTAATATGTTAGCGAGAGAAAAAGTGATTGCAGTGCTTCCCTGCAGAAGGTAAATGGGTTTCTGTTTAAGTGTAAATTAAACATCAGAGGAATGATGATCTTACGAATGAAACACAACACCTCCGGGGGCTTAGTCCTGTATCAGACACTAATTTACTATGTGACCTTCAATATTTCATTCAAGATCTCTCTACCTCGGTCACTTCTTGTGTCAAACAAGCCCAGTGACAAATTCCTTTCCTGTAGAGGTCTTGTGAGGACTACGCATCTCCATGTGATCCTCACAGGATACATCGAAGGCAACGCGTTTTCTCACTGAGACTGCATTTAATATGCCCGGTGATGTAATGTGGCACATTAGCTCACTGATGCTAAGCCTGGAGCCTCCCACTCGGAGCCTGTCCCACCTGCCTCATGCGAGGGCGTGTGTTGCCCCTTTGCAGCACAGTTCCTTCCTCTCCCCCTGCTTCCCTGGGTACCTTTTTAGCCTCTCTCACACCTCCTCCCTTGCCAGAGCATGCCGGTCTTCAAAGACAAGCCCTTGCCTCAGCACAGATGGGCACAGCCGATTGCTTCCCTTTAAAGGGAGACGTTGCCTCAGCAACCAAAGTTTTGAAGTTGGGCAAAGTTCTAGGGGGAAAAAAAGAAAAAGCCCAACTAATTGTGATGGGAAATGACACCCGGGAACAAATGTACCACGTTGCCATGGCAACCCGAATGCTGGCACGGAACTTGGTGTTTTGAAAATAGAAAAAGACTGTGCTTCAAGCGAGTCCAACCAACTTAATGCCTTTGTCAGGTGGCTGCACAGCGCCAAGTGTCTGGTGTTTGTGTTTTATACCTGGCGCGTAAGTGACTCCGGCACTTCTGAAATAGAAGTAGCTTCCGCTCTCAATCCAACAGAGGACTATTTGAGACTGGAGGTTTTTCTGGGCTGCCCGGTCTGGTATTGATCTGTTGGGGTTACAAAGTCCATTGGTTCTTGGTTGTCTTGGTTTCCACATCTGCATTTTATCCCCTATTCATTTGGTGTGCTTTCATTCCACAGTGTCTGGACTGAAGACAGCAGGTGATTTGTTCAAAAACATGAACCTTTTTCCTAGTCCCACAGTAATCCATGCCTCCATGCCTTGCCTTTGAGTCATAAGGTGTGTGAGTGGCTTTCAGGGGCCACAGCCTGTTTTGTTTAGCTCTGTGAGCTGAATCAAATATGATTTTTCTCCATTGGGATTTTTCTCCGTTTTCTCCTAATTATAGTGAGGAAGAGGAATAACCAGCCAGAGGGTATACCCGTGCCTGTTGGACAGACTGTCTTTGCAAACCCAAAGGTGAACCAAACTCCTGCAAGAGTCTGTAAGAGCGTACAGATCTCGAGTTCCTCACCATTTCCTCTGGAAAGTCTTTTATTCTCATATGGCGCCTACTTGGTAGGACTCCCTGTGGCCTTGAAGGCTGGGGAAAGCAGAAGGAGAGAAGAAAACTGTGTTTCAGTGGTCTGTTGCTGTTATTCTTCGCTGCCCCAGGCAGCCAGCCCTTTGGTAAAAGCAGTATGGGCAGGAAAAGGCCTGTGAGATGTAAAGCAACCACCGGTCCAGTCCTGAGAAGATTAAGTCCCAAATGGCTCATAGGAGGAGGGTATTCTCAGTATTTAATGGAGAAATAATCTGGGGCTCTAACACTACATTTCATACCTTGCCAGTGAGCCCTTACTGAGAGCTGAGAACGGGGGGCAGTTTTCTCAGCTGGGCAGAGCCAACCAATGCCTTTGGCTCTCCTCTGTTGGCAGGAAAACATCCCAGCTGGGGACCCACCATGCTGTGGGTGCAGCGAGGCCACCGATAGACCCCCATGTGCAATCCTGGGCTGAGAATCTGCGTAGAGCATCATGCCATGAGAACTTCCCACCCTAGGCTGGGCCACAGCTCAGAAATCATGTTCTACCGTCATCCATGAGGACCTTTTGTTTTCCCTCATCCACTGGAGTGTATGCTTCTATTGCTCAATCCACCCTTGCATCATGTCATCTGTGGTTCTGCTTCATCTTTGTTAGCCTCCTCCCCGTTGCCCTGGGTGGTCCAGCGTTGGCTGCTGTTTCTTGCAGGCTGTGCGGGAGTGACCTAATTTGGAGAGACTGTGGAAGGAGCATCAGGAAGCCCACAGGGGAGCAGGGATTTCTGTGCTCCTTGGCAGGAGCTCAAGCCACGTACCCAACCCCTGCAGCTCCTGGGCTCTCTTCCCTGGGTCACCTACTCCCCTGGTGATACATACCCTGCATGTACATCTCACCCCGAACTGCTCGTCTCCAATTAGAGTATGAAGGAGACGGTTTATCCCAAGTGCTTTGGGGAGGGCGTCACTGTTCTTAACATAATTACTTGGCATTGCAAAGGTTTCAGTCTCTCATTTCCCCTTGACAGTTTTATTATGGAAATATTTTTTACTCTAGGCTCTCTCCTTTGTGTTTCTGTATGGCGTTTACAATAGGGGCTTCTCAGTGCCTCTTCTCAAGCAACTCAAATGAGACATTGGCTTTAGACAAAACACACAGCTGGCTCCAAGGAGACAAGCAGAGAGATGCAGTGACTGTTTCATAAGGACACATTCTTCTCAGCCACAGCTCCCCAGCCTTCAGTCCCCTACCTGACTATTCTTCTTTTGGCCTTGACATCTGCAGCAGACTCAAGGGCGAGGACCAGTTCTGTGCCTGGTGTCAGATTCTTCTTTGCAGCCGTGCCCTCCTAATGCTATTTGGGACCACAGGGCTATGAGCTTTGTCCCTCATAGGAGTGTCCTCTGCTACTCTGCCTAATTTCTGCTTTTTACCTACTGTTTGTGCAGATCCATGCCAATGCATGGAAAGTTACAGTGCTTACCAGGCAGATGAACATGGGATCTGGAGAAGGGTGCAAGAAGAAATGGAAAGGACATGAGGTCACTTAAAACATTTACTTGAAATGGAGCCCTTGTTCGGAACTTGTTTGATGTCCATGGCGGTTTTCCTGCAGACTAATCCCACACTTACATGACTTAGAAACTGTATAAAATACATAATCATCAGTACCATTGGGATTGTTCCAGCTTACCAGAAGAGCACTTGCTTGTGCTCAGGCCTACAGCAATTCCATTCAGGAGCTTTATTTTGCCCCCTGAGGGCTAAATATGTTTCTGGGACCCATACTTAATAGACTTAGAGGGACAGAAGCCTCTTCTCGATCTATAGAATTAAAAAGGAAAAGCCTATTTCTGGCAATCACCATTTACTGAAATTAAAGTATCGCCCTGCCCACTGTGTTTTGTTATATTTGTTATTGTGTGTGGCACAAGGGTGTCACAGTTGCCATAGGATGGACAGGGCATTGAAAGTAGATGGTGTGTACCCCAGCCTGCACCAGTCTCCCTGCCCCAGTGGCTTTCAGGTAGTGGGATCTGTGTTGGGTGTTCAGATAAGGAGTGAAGGTTGGTTTCATGCTGTGTTAGTATTTTCCCGGGGGGTGTAGTTTGCATTAGTAGGGATAAGTAAAGCTGGATCGGTAGGAATGAAGCAGAAATGGTTTCTTAGAGAAGTCCCAGTGGATCCATGGTGGTTGTTTTCCTAATAATTTGTTGCTCAGAGTTGACTCACTCTTTCCAGAGGGGACCTGATTAGCAGTGGCAGAATCTGCCTTGAAGGACAGAGCCTGATGATATGGATTTGTGAAGATGGCCACATGCCATTACCTCTGACAGTTCCTCACTGTCCTTCTCTAAGTAAGGTTTCTGCAGGTGGGAAGTGTTGTGTGACTATGTGATTGCCTGCAGTTTTGGTGCGTTGCTTGGGTTTTGCCACTTTTGGTACATGCAAGAGTTTGTGTGTGCACACTCATCTATAAGCTGTAAATCATTCTGCCCCTCAGCCAAAGGAAACTGTAGCTTCTTGTTCCCAAAGACCCCTGAGAACTGCCAGCTGAAAACACTAACAGCATAAATAACCAGTGACTTGCAGTTTACCACATCCCAAAATAGGAAAATGGTTCCAATTGCTCACCATACTTTATTTATCTATTTTGTAAAAATAGGATCATGGCTGGATGAATCCCTGCATTCTGGTCTCAGCAGCTGGCACAAACCTCTGTTTATAGTGTGTGTACACATGGGCAGAACCAGCCCCAGTCTGCAGGTTCCTGCCACCCCTGGACTGTTGAACTGAAGCTGTGGGAATTCATGATCAGGCCAGGGAAGGAGGAGAGGGACAAGGGAGTTGAAGGTCAGCCCGGATTTTCACACCCATGGACAGAGGGGAAGGTGGTATCGATGACAGTTCCAGAAAGGAGGAAGGGCAGATGAGAGATTAGGTGTTTGGTGCGAGTGGTTGCCACAGATTACACAGACGGAAATACGAGAAAGGTCATGGGGAACCTACATCAAGGAGGAAGATCAGGGATGGAACATTGCAGAGATGCCAGAGGAAAACACAGTAGCTAAGGGCACAAGAGTGGGGTTGTTATGGGAGGAAGCAGAGGAGACACCAGTGAGGCAGCATGCTCACAGTAAACAGATGCCAGCTGCTGGCCAGCCACATGCTTGGCAAAGTTGGAAAAAGTGCCAGCATCCACAGGATAAGCGCATCCTGCCATTGAAGATCATGCTTTCTCTCTGGCCTCCTCTACACCAAAGGGACCTCCAGTCCTCAAACACAAGGACACTAGTTACAGCAGATATGGACTACTCCTGGACATGTGCTCTCCACCTAAAAGCTGTATCTATCTGTTCTCCAGTAAGGCATCCTGCAATATCCCTGGTAGGATATCCACAGGTAGAGGTAGTAGGACTAGATGCAGTCCATCTCCTTGTAACTAGGGCAGAGCCTTTTTTGGGCCCCAGCAGGCTACACTCCTGCTTCTTGTTTGCATCCCTGAAGACCTCTAGTTTGGCCCGGCACTCATCTGGGTTTCACGTGTGACTGTTTTCTAACAGCCAGCGTGAGGTTCAGTGGTAAAATGAGTTACCCAGCAAGTGTTTCAACATACCTCCCATCCCGAAAGAAAGGAGGGCCAGCACCTCCTCTTGGGACCGGTTTGCACCCAGCCGTGAGCCCAAAAGCACTATTGCTGTGCAGAGGCAGTGGCAGAATAGCTCCCATGTCCAGGGAACCGTGCAGAATGCAGCAGAAAGAGATGCAAGCATGTTGATTAATACCTGGAATCAGAAAGGAGGAGGGAAGCATTATCTCTAAGTACTGAGGCTGTCAGGATAGACCTGCAGTACCGCAGAGTGCAACAGGCAGCGAAAGGTACACTGTAATAAATAACTCAGAAAAAAGTGGGTTATACTTGATGTGCCAAAGGCAATTTGTGGTGAGCCTGCAGGCCGTGACGTGCAGCAGTGACCGCCTTCAGATGATTCGTTTTGAGGCAACTGTGAATCTATCATCTTGGGAGCCATTGCTCTGAGAGCCTTCAGGCAGTGACGTCTAATCTTGAGGAGAGTGGGTTTCAGCAGAAATGGGATGAAGGGGGCACAGGCAAGGGTCTTTGAATTGTTCGTAGGCAAACTTGGTCAGCAAACTAAAAACAATAGGGGTTTTCTTTCCAAACCTTCATCTTCCAAACATTTTCTTTGTCATAGAGAAAAGAAAAATGTTGGGATTTCAGAAAGAAGATGTTGGTGCTGATATTCATCTTAGGAGGGAGAAAACAGATCTTCTCTAAACATGCTAAAGGAAAATTCAGATGGCTTTCCACAAGGGTTTTGCCATACTGCATCCCAGGTCTCTCGCAGTTTGCACAGAGGGTCATTCCATAAACATGCACTTAGGACACCCTTTGGAAACAACATCCTCTCAGCAGGATATTCCTGGGACATCCCAGATAACAGAACAGAACGTTTCTTCTCCTCCTGAAAACAGCTCCCAGACAGTCTCTGGGCACTCTCAGTCTGGTTATATGAGTGGCTTTTGAGTACAAAATGTGGTTTGGTCATTGCAAACTCACGTCGTTAAATAGATTTACATTGGTGCTTCACTGAGAATGTTTACTCCTGCTTCCCTGAGTTCCAGCCATCCATACAAATGGGTTTTGCTTAATGAAAAGCACACTACAGGAGTGCTCCCTTAGCTGGAAGATGGGGGGTCAGAAAAGGAAATAAATGGGGAAAAAGATGTATTTCTTCTCTTTGAACTGCAGATTTGTGGCAGGATAACCCATTCCGATAATTTGTTATACATGGTGTTGTTTGACTTTGAAGTTAAAAATCCATAAAACAAACGAATTCATTTTGAGCTTCCCACATGGATCTCAAAAAGAACAAGATATTCCTTTGCACTACAGCACAATCGGGAGTCTTTCATTATTTCATTAAGGTGTCTTTTTGCCTTTTACTACCCTAGCAGGGTGGGATGTGTTTCTGAAGGATACTATGATGCTTTCTTGCCTGAGCACAACTCCCTTTTTCATGGTGGAGAACAAGTGCACTTGAGAAGGATCAGGACCTTTAGGGAAAAGGAAGTATTACCGCCTTGCAGACCGCCGGATTTAGCAGGGGGATGATTACCATCACAACTGACCCTGTAAATGAATGTTCTCAAATATGAATCTCAAAGACTTAAAAAGGTGCTGGTATTGAATATTAAATGGAATGAAACTGTCTAAAAATAATAGTAATATTAATGCTAGTGTTGTAGCAGCTTCCAGACAACGATTTTCAGCCGTTTTCACTGGTGCATTGTCTTTGCTCTGGCTTTAGGAACAGCACTGATCCTAGTCTCAGCACAGCTACATTCATGGAAGAGTGCTCTCTGGGATCCTGGATCCTGAAGGCACAACAGCAATTACAACTACATAAGCTGTTAAAGAGCAGTTGCATTTACAGCAGTGAGCTGCAAGATGAAAAGGGTACCTGCTAGCAGACCTATACTTCTCCCTGTGTGCATCCAATGTGGTGACAGAAACAAGAGTCATGATTTCCAGGTTAGGTGCATGTGATTTGTGTCAGTGGAACTAAGGCAAAACCAGCCCAAGACCCATCTTCCCTTTGCCTCTTCCAGCAGAGAGTTCTGCACGCATAAGGAAGAGTAGAGCATGCAGGGTAAATCTTGAGTAGTCTTGCCTCATGAGAGCCCTTCCAAAAATCAGTGGTTACAGAAATTCCAGAGCTGGGAGATGCTTCTGGGTGATCATGTTTAGTAATCACTGGAGAACCCAGTTATAGCTACTACAACACCTCAATGAGAAGTTCGACTCTGCAGGAATGAGTATTTTTTGCCAAGATTCAGAGAGTTGTTACTGCTGTCATTTTAACTACTTTTTTATACTTGACAGTTTTCAGAACATTGAAAAATTATAGGAGAGTGAACTGGATGCAGTTCTGCGTGTGTTGGATTGTGAACTGAATTTGGTGATTCAATTTAGCCTCTTTGCTAGCATGCTAGAGAGAGAAATACTCCCAGCAGCCTTGTGATGAGGATAAAAACCTCCAGCCATAAAGGAAACAGAAAAAAACAAATAACTCTGAACTCTGTAGTTATTATTATTCAGTATTCATAAGCTGAGAATATTTTCTATTCCTAAGAAATCACATGCAAAGTTATTTTCATAGAACACTTTTACAGAGCATCTCAGTGCTGAATTCTATGACCAAAAAAGGGTTTCTTGGTGTTTCTGAACTGCTTTTCCCAAATCCAGGTAATGTATAGGATTTTCCAGTGATCTTAAATACTTACTTGGCCAGTGAATTTATGGGATGTCAGTGTTCTGGAACCAATTGATATTCCTATAGCCTTGCATGGTACTGAGGTTACCCCTTCATGCAAGCAAAGACCACTGTGGAGCTTTCACCTTATGAAAATGTTCCCAGAGCAATAGATGAGGAAGAAGTTTAAAGAGCTGTTGAGAAAAGAGAGTTATGCGGGAGTGAAGTGTTTCACATAACAAGCAATATTAGAAAAGTAAGCCGAATATTAGAAATGAACATAACAACAGAAAGAAAAGCAGAAATATTTAAAAATGCATCAGTGCATCCTCATGGAGATGGCCTTTATACAACCTAGTGCCATTGGGTTTGCTCTCTACTCACCATTTAAGGAGCTCCTTTCATTATCTGTGCATCATTGCAACATTGATCTCAGTATGCAATGAGTAATTGTGTTTGCTTTTAGTGAAAAGCTCCAGCCCCCCAGCTTGGTTTCTAAAGCCATGTTCTTGTAACCATTCTTGAGATGGTGCCTGATATTGTTCCACTTATTCATTAATAACATGTGTTGTGGCTTCTTGTGATGTAAACATCAGCCAGGCTTTCATGAAGTTTTCAATAAACTTCTCCAACACCACATACACTAAAATGAAATATTATCGATGACCCCTTTTGCAAGCCATTAATGATGGCACGCAGTTTGGCTGATGAATCACAAGCTTGCTGTAGATTTAGGCTATGTTTGTGTCCATCTCAGTGGAGTCTGTCCCCTTCTTCTCCATGGTAACTGCTCTGCCTCTGACATCACCAGCCGAAATAGAGCATGGAGGTTATAAAATCCTGAGGGGGTGTGGGGCGGGGAATGATGATAGGGACAGAATGAAAATATAACTCAATAAAGAAAACTTCCTTAAGTCACCAGGCAGTGTCCAGTGCATTGATCAGCTAAAGTACATCTGAAATCTGAGATGAGATTATCAGCATTTTGGAGCTGGAAATTTGGGTGAGGTTACTGAGAACTTAGAAAACAATAGAATCCGTGACTCCTTTTTGGACTGTGTCATGACGCACACAATGCATATGATTTTCTTTCTCAGCATCAGAAATCTTCTTCATCACAATGGGAGAGAAGAGTCCTATGTTGGGAGTCAAAAAATCTCTCGGGCAACTAGTGAAGACAATGAGACAAGAGGAGAAATCTCAGAGTCAGGGTACTAAAGAGAATGCCAGTCTTACTCAATCTTATCACAACCTTTATCTCTGATCTGGGATGCTGCTTTTCTAAAGCCCAGACCCCATAAACCATTTTAACTTCAGTTTATAAAAAAACAAACCAAGACAAAAAGGGGGTGGGGGGAGAGCAGACTTTATATGTTAGGAGAGACAAATCTGGCTTTTTAGAAGTTCAAAATCAGATGGGAAAGTCAATGAGCCTGATGTTTTTCAGCCATTAACATTTCACCGTTGGAAGTGCCATTGGGAATTTCCTAGACCCCAATTTAATGCTCTGGAGCCATCGGTACTGCAGTTTGGATGCCAGTGGAAGACAGGAGAGCTTAGAAGTCGTAATGCGGGGTGGGAGGAGACAGCAGGCAGAGGGAAAGGTCGAGAGGACGGGAGGATGTTTAGGCTCATCTCTCTTCATTTGGACAAGGCTGTCAGTCTTGGGAGGGTTAAGTGTTTCCAGGAGAATGGAAACTCAGCTCCAGCCTTGTCAGAGCTCTGATGTGACAACATGTATAAAATAAACACGAGTGGAGTGTTAAGATAATGCACATACACCAGGTCTGTGCAATGTTGGGATCATTTTGGTTCACTTCACAAAGCTATTATCCCTTTCTGACTTGCATGGTTAGCCAAATTTAAATGTTCTGAGGACCGTTTCATTTAGGAGGCAAAAAAAAGCTAATAATGGAGCCCTGCATTTCCTTACTGCAGCCCTGCTTTATTTACAAGAAGGTACATGAAACACTCTTTTCTTGGACCAAACAGGAATGAAACAGCAGGAAACAGTTCCTTTGTTCACAGTTCTGAGCCAGCGTTTAGTCGCAAAATCTTTTTCTCTGTGTTCTTTCATTCCCTTTCTCAGCGCTAGCTTTTTTCTCTTTTTCCATAAACCAGATGTATGTAGGGGTTTTGTTTATTTTTACTTTAATAAAATGTATTCTAGGAAATTTAGGAAGCAAGGTGTCACAATGAGCAGCGGACAGGCTGCAGTGTGAGCTCCTATAAATTTGTACCCACTGTCCCTCTCTCTATGTCCACCCAGAGCCCAAACAACATAGACAGTGATCATCTGGCTGATACCCATCTGCAGTTTGGCTGGCTTGACAGCATACCAGGCTGGAACAATAACTGTTAAATGTACACTGGGGCCTTTCCCTCAGCAAGTTCCTAGCTTGGGTATCTTCACTTGGTCATTGATTTTCATGCGACATGTAAGAATTTATTATCTTTGTGACTTCCACTGTAGCAAGCAGGGAGACTGATGGCCAGAGAGTGTTGTCTCAAGTCTTCTTTATTTAGGACAGACAGATAAAAAAAGTAAAACCAAATAAATCCATTTTTTTTGTCTTTTTATTTCAATCAACTTCAGGAAAAAATGATCAAGAAAAGAAGGAGGGAGGGAGAAATCTGGGGAACAAAGGAAAATTACATTTTACGCCAACATGAGAGGAGAAAGAAACTAGAGAACAAGAAATTGAGGAGAAACAGAGATGAAAAATCAAAAGTAATCCACACATATAATTAAGGTAAAGGAATTTTATTCTGCTTATTCCATAAAATGAATTAAAGCTGCCTTGCAAATACTGGTGCAGTTAAATCACTTTCCTTCATTGAAGTCAAACATGAAAGAGTAATAAAATTCAGTTGCACCATCTGTAGAAACAGCTGTCAAATGTCTGCTGTTTATTTTGGTGAATCTGAGAGAGTTCGGGCTATTTCACTTATGCACAGTATATATATAATTATATTAAGAGGACAGCTGACATGATGTGGTCCTTTTTGGAGCTGGTTTTAGCCGGGCGCTTAAACATACATGTTCCAAAATGCTTTCAGCTTAAAGGATGGGTATTACATTGTGGCCAAAGTCTTAGTGTTGAGGTTCAGACTGGTGTCTAGTAGCACCAAGGGCAGTGGTGTGCAACCACGCAGGATGATTTGCTCCCAAGCAAATTCCCAGGTTAGAAACTGGCACAGAGCAGGAAGGAGAATGCAAGCAATCATCACGGGGTGAAAGAAATTATGAAGTAATGCTGCCATTCCTTTCCAGATCACTGTGCTTTATCAGGGGGCACTGGCAAATCTGTAGTGTTAAACTCCCACCTCACCTTCCCCCCATCTTGCTCTTTTGCCGCATCATGACGTGTGGCCTGAGCTGTGCAATCAATCACCATGCTGCATGGTGATCCATGGCATCACTGAAAGTCGCACCTAGCAAAGAGTAACAGCACACAGAGATATTTTTAAAGCAGTGAGTAGACAAGATGACAAGAATGAGCCCAAGAGCCTAACCCCAGCTAACACTGCAGTTGGGATCCAGCTAAAGCAGCAGAGGCTCTAGGGGTACACTTCTAGGAGTGAGCAGGCAGGCTGGCTAGTCTTTTAAGGCAGAGATGGAGCTCCTTTAAACTAATCAGAGAGTGTTGCGAAGTGAACAGCAAATGTTTTGTTCCTTGGGTTCAGCTGTCCTGCTCCTCTTCTGTGTGAGGTTGAGATGAAGCTCTTTTGAGGATGCTTGTTTTCATGCTGGCCCCTTGTTGCAGAGTTGACTGGAGGCCTGACCCGCTTCATCAGGTCCCCATGTCCCACAGGAGCCTCAGGAAAAGGAGCTTCCAACTGCTGCTTAATGTGGAGGTATCTCCTTTGTCCTGGGTTAATCTGCAGATCTGTTGAATGACAAGTGTGGGTTTGCTCCAGCCATGTGACAATGAATAAACCCTGGCTGTGTGATTCAGATCATGCAGAGGCTGAATGATCTGGGCGAGGATGCAGGGGCTGAGCGTAGGTAGGAAGAAAGTAGAAAAACCTGTCAATGGGTATCCTCCTCATCAGGCAGGGAGGTAGGTGCTAATTAAAACACCACGTCTGGTTTCTCCAGTAGCAATGGCTTCTCTGCTTCATACTGCTTGTGCCCCCAGGTTTCTGATCTGCTTCAGGAGACACACAGTGATCTAGGTTCCACAGCATTCACATTTGATTTCAGCAGTGTATGTCAGGCATGTGCTGGTGAGAAAGATAGGGTGGATCTTGACTACCTCCTACAAGAACAGCAGATTTAAATACAAAAATGAAATTATAAAGAAGGCAGTTTTAACTGTGGCATTTATGGATTCCCTGGTGATTCTTGGCAGCTGTACTCAGAAGTCCCCCATAGCAAGACAAGCTTCTGAGCGTGGGGTGGAAATGCCGTTGCTGCCTGGTTGGGATGGTACTCCACTGCAGCTTGGTTGTGGAGAAGTTGCTTTAGGAGGCAGAGATGTCTGCCTGCTCATAGGCAGAGGATGTGATGTGATAGCGTGGCTTGCTGCCATTGGACCCAAGTTGTAGCTATTACCACAGATAATTACAGGTGTTGGAAGTTTATCAGTGTGCTTTTCCCAGAACTGTGTGTCTTAGCACATTTCAAAAGAAGCAAGCAACCCACAATGAGATGCTAATTAGCAAGTGATGCTGATGAGAGGCACCAAAGAGATGTTGGAGGAATAAATGCCTCAAGTTGTTCACAGGATCAGGCATTGCGGCTCTCATACAAACTCAGATACTGCAGTCTCGTGGCTTTGTGGGGTGATATTTCTAGCCTTTGAAGTCGCATTGTCTTTTGACGCCTTTGTGTGCCCATGCTGCAGTCCCTGATATGCAGAAGCAGATACAGATGGGCTAATACAAATTAGTCCTGTGGCAGAGCTGAGCTGAGCACAGCCTGCAAACCCTGCGGCAGGCTGGGGACAGGCTCAGTTTGAGCAAGGATGTCCTTGGGCAAGCCAGGACAGGCACATGCTCTGCACAGCAGGTCCCTGTTGAAAACCTGACTCCTAGGAATGCCAGGAGGCTGCTAGGTCTGCTGCTGGATGAAGGAAATGGCACCTTGCTTCAGAAATGAATCATAAAGTCTTCTCTTGCACATCGCCATAAAATTCACAAAATTGTCCTTTTTTTTCTCCTTCTTTTCCTGGGCTCTCTCCCAAGTGCTTTCTCAGAATTTCTGTGAAAACTAACTGACAGAATAATGGAAATAGAATTAAAAAATACATTATCTCTTTTTTCGTGCTAGCCTCAGCTTTTTTTTAAGGTGTGAATGTCACGATGGATGAATGGGAAAGTTAATTTCCATTTTCATTTTAAACTGCAACGGAGTGGGTCACTCGTTTCATTCTCTGATTGAGTCACCATGTGCTGAAAGCTGTTATCTCTGGACTGGGCTGTATTAAGAAGTGTATTACACTAATTTCAGATTGCTTTACGTTATAATTAAACTCTAGGTGTGCCTACTGGCTGGATTTGCAGAGGCTACCATTAGCCTAGTAAAGCCAATCTCCCTCTTGGAGCTGCCCCTGTAGTCAAAGGTGAAAGAGGCTGCTCAAAATCCTGTTTTAAATGGTGGAATGAAGGCCCTGACTGGGACTGGATGAAAAGAGGCTTCATCTTAATGTGCCTCTTTGTGGGAAAGGTAGAGGCGATCGGGTCAGGCTGAAGGAGGAAGTTTTACATATATTTTTCTCAACAAAAAAATGTAAAACCATGAAAAGCAGTGTTCAGATAATCCTGAGGCCTTTTTGCTCAGGCCAGGAGAAAACACTTCGCTGTTAGCTTGTGAATTTGCTGCAAATCTTGCTTTTTTCTTTATTCTCTCTTCTCTCTTCTCCACTTCTTTCTCTTCTTTCCTTTTTTGTTCTTTAAACAGAAATGCTAGTCGACTTTTCAACCAAAACCCACTGCTTTGAAATTCAGAGGTTGGAATGCAGTTTGGAAGTCTGAAGTCACTCTGAAAAACTTTGATGGAACTTTGGCTTTTCCAAAGTGGAACATCTCGGTTTTCACATGTCTAAGTGACATCACAGGGCATTTTCAAAATTCCTTCTTCTCATTGCACTTTTTCTTTGCCAGCCAAAATTATTTGCTAATTTTGACCTAATTTTGCAAGTGTTTGTCAAAAAATTCTCCAGATGATCTAGTTGTGCGGGAGTGAGAGGCCAGAAGACATGGGCTGCAGCAACATGGGCTGGGTGAGGAAGGGATGGAAGGGCGCGGATGTGGATGGTTGTGCAGGGGCACAGCTGCTAGGAAGCCTAGCCACTGTCCTCACTAGGGATGCTTAAGTTCAGCAAACAGGTCATTACAACATGGGCACCGCTTGGGGGACAAGAAATAGGAGGAAACCTGGAGTGCAGAAGGCACCAGCAGAAGAACAGAGGGGAGACAGTGAGAGAGTTAACTGGAAAAAAACCAAAATAAACCTCAAGTATATTCTCTGGTGACAGCAAAATTGCACTGTTTCATCCCAGCTCAGTAAGGAACTAAAAGCCACAAAACTGACTTAAAGCAGACTCAGAGTCTATTAAGAGGGTTGCACAGAGGGCTAAGCTCAGCCAGCTGAGCAATATGTCTTTGTCCAAGCTGGAGCAAAAGGGTATGGAAAGAGGATAAAGTCCCAACTGCAGCTCAGGAATGCTTCACAGGTAGGGAGCAAAGCTGGTGGACAGACTTGTTGCCCATTAGCCTGCCAGTCTTAAGTCTGTGAATTCTCTTGATCACTTACAACAGGCTGAGCTCTGTTTGCATCCCTATCCCTATGCTGGCTGCAGAAGCCAAGTCCCCGTTGCCCAGATGAACCCTGGAATGGGCGATAAGAAATGCTGTGTTCTCTATATGATGACAGGTGAATGACACACTGAAAACACCCAAATCCACCCCCACTTGGATAATGCCGCGCTCCTTGAAGGTAAAGTTTCTGTGTTCAGACCCTGGCTGCTTTCCTTTCACAGCCTGGGACTAAGCTAGCATCAGACACATGGCACACAGCAGAGAAGACCTGCGGGAGACCATAGGAGCTGCCACTGCAGGCAGTAAAGGGAAGCAGAGGCAGGAGCACGTTTACACATGAAGATCAGGAAATCCAGGAAAGAGTTCTGGGAAATGGTATCTTAAAAACTGGCAGTCAGTTTTCCCTTCTTCGTTTTTGGACTATCATAGCATCCCTCTATGCTGGCTTGGGATGGGAGCATCTGGTGGGGCTATGCAGCACTGAGATGTCACAGCAGTTAGAGCCAAGCAGATCCTCAGGGCCCATGGGGACCTGTCCTCCGTCCTATTATTTATGCATTGGGCTGGCTTCCATGGTAAATGGCTCGAGATCTTTTCCTGGTCATGTCTGTGTTGTTGTGTGATATTTAAGTAGAAGAGACATCCATGCGAAAGAAGATCCACTCACAGCACTAGGGGAAGCCCCCAGTTTTAAGTATTCCTCAAAGATACAGAAGATAGACAGAGATAAAGGACGCCTGGCAGCTTCAGACTTGTGCAAGCAGTGGTGGAGGGAGGCAGGATAAATAATAGAGCCTGGTGATTAAAATGTGAAATTCATAATTGCCTCACTTTCCCTTGCTGCAGGCCAGGTATCTCCTGTCTTGAGTGTAGAACATAATACTCTGGCTTTTTCCTTTGCCACAGCCTCTGGGCCAGAGGGAGCTGGACATCCTGAGTGTCTTCTGTTCCACAGTGCCTGGGTGGGAGAGGCGCTGCAGTACTGCGCTGCTGTAGGGAGTACACCAACCTCCATGGCTGCTGCTTCCTGATGTAGGCCCTTCCCCATCCTCCCTGGCATGCTGGATACGTCTCTCATCACATAACGTGACCATTCAAGTATTACACAGGAGGATGCTTGAGAGATCTGGGCAAGCAAGATAGGGCCTTTTTACAGAAGGTGGGGGGGAATCGTATTCATCTCTCCAGGGTTAATTGGAGAGAGTTATTGCAAGCTCTAGTTTCTTCTCTGCATAAAAGAATAATGGGGTAGATTCTCAGCTGAAGTAAATTTGCTGCAAAGCCAAAAGAGCATCCCTTCACAGACATAGCAAGTTGTTCTTACACAGTTTCTCTGCCAGCAAATCCAAAGCAACCTTCTCAGTTCAACACTGAGATTAAATCTTTAAATCTCTGATGGTGCCATTGCTCCAGCAGCTCTCCTTGGCTCTGGCTAAGTCCTAAATACTTTTCCTTTAGTTCCTCATTTTTCACAGATCAGTTTTTATTTTATGGAAGGTTTTTCAGTGAAAATAACAAAACAGGTAAACAGAGAGCTCTTGTGTATGCTCAGAATGGAAGAATGACTCCACAGTGAAGGCTACAGTTCGGCCATACCATGGTCACGACTTTGCTCTAGGGTCCTCAGGCAAGTCCCCTAGTTTTTAAGTCATGACTATAAACCTCCTGTAAAAATAGCAGCTGGAAGCATAAAAGCCCGGTTCTATGGGGTGTTGGAGAGTTTCAACACCTTCACTTGGTTTCCACCTCATCCTATGAGTATTTAAGTGCAGTTCTGCCCTGCTTGTATGGTGCCTCACATGCAGGTACAGAAAACTATTCTTGGAGCCTCTCACAAGCCCCAGCTGGAACGAGGAGCCAGGCTGTGCAGAGGTTGAAGTAGGAGGTGTTGTACAAGGCTGATCTCTTACAGAGGAGGAAGCAGCACTTGGCCAGATTTCTTGGCTTAGGGTGATCACAGAACACAATCACCTCAGTAGGAGAAGGGGCCGCCAACCTGACCTACAGTTTCTTGGAAATGTTGAATTGAAGAAGGATTAAATGGAACTGCAGTATGAATTTACAAGCAGGGGATTCTAGGAAAAACAAAAAAAAAGTCTGATAGAAAGATCGAAACATGTCAAGGTTAAAATGAAATATCTGAGCAACGCATTTGTAAACAAAGTACAAAGATCTGAGGGAAAAGGTAGGAAAGTTTTAATTCTAAAAAGGCAATGCTGCAGTCTAGGTTAGCTGATCCCTTTGTTTAAATTCAAAAGAGGACCTTCTGTCATGGCAGCAGCTGCAGGCACACAAGACCAGCACTGCTATGCAGTGGATCTGGGGTACCCCTTTTGCTGAAGGGGGAAGTCATATCCCCCTGTTGCCTTCCATGCACACTTCTGGTATGCGCTGGACTCCTTGGTTTGCTTATTTGACTTGCTAAGTTGACAGAAAATTAGTTCAACCACAAAAGAAATTATTAGTCTGCTGCTAAGCTACTGAGGTGAACTGAGCTCTACCATGGGAAGGATAAAGGCTTGCCAATGGTCTGGGTTTTGCTTCAGAAGAGGATGGGACAAGGGCACTAAGGAGCACAGTGACCTCTGGGACACATGGCTTTGTGGGAGGATAAGTGATTCAGAGTTCTAATGTACAAAAGCACATTGTACAAGGGGTTTGATTCCACCCAAACCACTCTACCCAAAACCTGACACACATTCAAGGTCCCCTTTCCATCTTCACAGGAGACTTCTGCTGTCCTTCACACATGCCTTCCCCCTCTGGCTACAGTACATGGCTTCAGGCTGTTCTGCCTGATTTGGTCATACCACTGCTGGAACTATCCCGTGTTATGCTGGGATGTTTCTGCCAATGCTGTTATCAGTGAGTATTAAGCCCTGTTTTCAGTGGCAGACTGGAGGGATTTTTCTGACAGCCCCAGACTGACTGGTTCCTGTTGACTCAAGACCTTGACATGGTGCTTTCCATCCCTCTTACCCATGCATGTCCTTGACAGTCTCACTTTCCTCAGAGTAACAAAAAGATACCTCTCCCTGACTTACTGTGTAGAGCCACTAGAGCTAAACTTATCAATCGGAAATGCCTTTAGAGCGGTTTCACAAGCTTTTAAAATCCAAGTACCACCTTTCCATACTGAAAAGTCTCCAAGGACATCCTATACTTTTTGTTACCATGGAGGTTTGCATTCACAACCCAACAACAATTAATCCATTAGAAATGCATGTTAGTTTTGTTTATTCCATCTGTGTGTGTATTTTCCAGCTCCTACATCAGGAGAATGGTGAGTGGGAGGAGGTTAGGAAAGGAAGGAGCTGCAGTAATTTTCCTGGTCACAATCTGATGTTTCTCCAGTGCCATCTGAGGATACCATGCTGTAAGGAATGTTTCTATTTTTCTCCTTACTGATAGCTACCATCTCCCCTCCTTCCCAATGGTACTGGGGCTCATTTGACCCTTCAGTATGCTGGTTTACACACCAAAAGAGGTGAAGAACTAATACTTTAATTATTTCCGTGGCCTAGCCCTGTGCTGTGGGTAACTCTGGGGACAGAGGATCACCAATGTCAGGGCAAGGGAAGCGACAGGGGCACCTGTCTGGGGACAGGTGGCAGGACAAGCTTGCCAGAGACAGATGGTCATTGGATCTGAAACCAAACACATGGGACCATGTTGGTCCAGTGGATACAGAAGGCTGCCCAAGGACCTTGATACTGGCCTGGATGCTGAACTTCTAGTATCCTCCATTTGACTAAAACTGCTGAGCATCCCTCACATATTTATTCCCTCACTAGAGGTATTCACTAAAAATAGTAATATTTAAACTGAAGCTTTGTCTTTAGAAAAGAGTAATAATCAAATCCTCAACAATGTGAGAGATTACAGGTTTAAGAGAGTCCTTGCAAAAAAGGACTGAAATTAAGGAGTACCAGCCACTCATTCAAGCCCAGCCTTGGTCATTACTAACTGGAGTGGTTCCTGCCTGCTGGATTTTGCATTGTGCTACATAAAAAAGAGGTGCAATGGAGAGGACCCTTAATGCAATGGCCAGATGCCAACATCACAGCCCCCTGATACTGTTTTCATTGGAATTGAATGGATCAAATGGATTATGAACAGCACCTTTTTCAGTCGGTTTCCATATTTTCCTCCACATTCCTCTCCTGGTGGTGAGTAGTTTGCCTTACTGCTATCACAGCTGTAGCTTTTTTGTGGATAAGTGGAAGATTTCACTCTTCTGGGTTGCCAATTAGGTGGCTTTCACTACCAGCTAGAACCAGAGAGGTGATTAAAATAAAGTACGGCCTTTTGTCCTGCCCTTTGCAAAAGGAACTATCAGCCATTTCAGATGAGAATAAAGACAACTCCTACCTCTTGTAGTCCAAAAGATGGAACAGGACAGCTTTCAAAAAGTTAGAAGTAGATATTGATTTATACTATTCTTGTTTCCCATTTAAAGAAACAACTTGACTTTTTTTGTATTACTCCTGGCATTTTATTTTAGCGTGTTGGCTTTTTCCAGCACCTCTGCTCACAGTACTAATGCAAGTTAGTGATCAGTTTTAGCCTAGCTTTTACTCACAAAAATAGACATTTCTTTTCTTGTTACATGGCGTAACTGCACAATTTTCTGTTCTCAGAAATGTAATGATCTCTTTAATAGGAGACTGACATCCTGGTATCAAAAGATGCTCCAAATTCTGATCAGACAAAAACCCAATCTACTCACCACTCACGGTCTTTTGCAAACAAAAAGCACCTTCTCAAAGAGCTGCAGTCAGACTGCTCATGTCCTGGACAGATCCCAGTCTGGCAAACTTCAGTTGCAGCTTGGGCTGGAACATTCTTTCACTCTCAACCCTAAAGCTTTCTGCAGGCTGTTAAACATATGCCAAATTTCATACCAGATGTGAATTTCCTAAAGTAATTCCTGCTGTATATAGAGAGGACTAATCTAAAGCCTTTGAAGTAAGTAGTAAGACCTGCCGTCGACTTTGGATCACATATGTATGGGCCATAAAGATATTTGCAAGTTCTTTGGGATAAGAAGACCACATAGATGCAGAACTGTAGATGATTCTACAGGCCAGTAGAAAAGTCTGTGATTCATTTAAGATGGGACTCTGCCTGCTTCCTTCAAAAGGAGATACATTTCAGCCAAAATAGGGATAGTAAATGTATTTTTCCATCATTAAAAGTTTTTGGAATGGTAAATATTCTTCTATTCCTGCACTGATATGAAACCTACTGGGGGGTCTCTCTCCAGTTTCAACAAAGGCAAAAAATACACAGCAAGGTGCTTAATAATGGCTATATTCCCCCAAGGACAGTTTCATCCCAGATGGTGTATCCCTGAAAAAAATCCTCTGTTTCAGTGGATGGTCATGACAACATGTTAAAAAATGCTCCTTTGGAAAATTCCTGATTGGGAATTTTGTTACAGACAGTTCTAAACAGAAGCTGTTACTGAGAAGGAGATTTGGAGATATTTGATCCCTGCCAGGCATTGTTTCTCAGTTTGATTAAGCTCTTAATCTTGTGTTTCCTCTGTGGGTATCAAGCTCCAGGAAACTGCCTTATTCAGACGCCTAAAGGGAAATAAGATTCAACTTCAAACAAACAACAACCACGGCTCCATTTTTGATTGTAATCTGGGGGGAAATGTATAATAAAGCACTGTGGCTTGATACCTCAAAAAATCAATTTTGGGAGACAGAATTTAAGAATCTGTCAGAGCTAATCACTTCAAATAACATTGCAATAGAAGACTGGACTCACCACAAGAAGCAATTGCAGCAGGAGATAAAAAGATTGCATGCTAAATGATCTGATGTGAATAGGAAAGATGCTATTCTTAAAGCCCTGAGCTCCCATGATGCAGTATTTCAGCTTTGGACTGAAATGGTAAAGCTAAGCTACAATTGTGCGCTGATAACGTCAGAGCAATCAACTGCTGGGATGGGAGGAGAATTCATACTTCAAAACCATTTTTTTTGGTTGAATTGCAATTGTTAGTATTCTAAACAGCAGCAACTGGAGTCACTGAATAGAAGCCACATTGTGCTAGGCTTTATTCCATACATCATAATACACAGGCATTGCCCTGAGGACTGTAAATGTGTAAACAGACAAAAGAGACATATGGTTGGAGGGGGTACAGAGAATACATGGTCTGCTTAACCCTTAATGTCAAATCAGCATCAGAGCTAAAAATACAAGGCTGGATCCCAGTGTGCTACCTGCTTCAGCCAAACATCCCCCAAAGATGCCTCCCACAGGGATTCACATTTTGCACAAAGGAATCTCATCTCGATAAGACTTTTCTCAGGTGGAAATAGGGAAGGAAATGACAGCAGCTGTGGTAAAGTAAATCTCATAGCTTAGTTACCTGCTCTGCTTTCACCTCTGAAATGAAAAGCCTTTTGGAATGAAGCACAGAAAGAGCCATTCCTAAGGGAGCAGGGATTGAGTCTGGATCTTCCTAGATAGGACACATTGTGGGCACCTTTTCAGGGAATTAAAAACTGCTCTTCAGATGCTCAGACATCTGAAGAACAGTGGGTATCGGTTGCAGTGAAACTTAGTCTGGCAAGCTGCATTCAACCCCAGTCAAACTGCATTCAGAACAGGTGAATTCAACAGAGAGAGGAGTTTCTTGGGGAGATTAGGGAAACACTGTCAGATGAGAGCCTATCTGTTGAGTCTGGCTCCAGCTAAACACAGCAGGAGGAAAATACAAGATTGGAAAGGCAGCTGTTAAAGGATGATGTTTAAAAGCAGCAGCTGAGCAAATGTTTCCCACAGATGCATTTAACCTCAGAGCAAACCTGGCTGATAGGACTAGTGAGGTAAAAACTAGTGGCGCTTTTAAAATGGAGGTAGGACAGCTTGTAAACTGGATATTGTGATGTGCTTCCCTATGGAAAAGTGAATGGAGGAAACTGATCCACCCAGGCCTTTGTTCCTAAGAAGATACTGCTGTTCTTGAAGAGTTACTTTTCAAGAAAAAAGCAATATATTCTTCAAAAAGCTCTGCTTTCCTCAGAAGCCTTGGGAAGCCTCTTTCCTATTGTAACTTCATGACATATTTTAGAAATATGGGACTATCAGACAATGTCTTGGAGAGGTTCTTGTGGTCATTGACTCATTTAGATTCATTTTTATTCAGTGGGACTGTTCACAGTTTTAAGAATGATGCTTCTAAAGCCTGAATCTTTTTAGTGAAAATAACCCAAGCTCCCCCAAAATGCAGGCAACTGAAAGAGCAACTGTCCCTGTATGAAACGCAAGCCAGTGAACTGCAGTTATCCTAGAGTTCGTAACAGACATATTTATAGTGATCTTTTGACCCTCTTCAAGATGATTTATTTTTCAAGAAATTTGAAGCCTGCCTTTAAAGGATATTTTCACTGCCACATACATCCATATCTGTTGCCTCTGGGAAGAAAAAGACATTCTAATACATTGCGTTGGTATTGGTATGTTAATCACACGTCTGCGATGATTATTCTTGATAATGCAGCATAACAATGTAAAGCAGCATTAAGGCAGAGGTCTGATTAAATGTCATTCAGCAAGGGTTGAGCCACTATATTTAGATGCTGAGTAATTTGGGAGAGCACTTATCCATCTTCCTGAGGGATTTCTGCAGCTCCCCTATCTGAGGAACCTGAAGACTTCACAATGACCTGGGAACTTTGCTCCCTGTCCTCCTTCAAGATTGGAAACTGTTTACCTTCCCTGCCCCATACCTGCCTCCTGGGGCTCCCTGCCTCTGCTTGTGAAGGTAGCTTACAGGTACCGTCACTTCTCCTGGCTCTCCCAAGTGTGGCAAAGCCCTGGTTGCTTTTCCCTTACTCAAGGTATCACCTGGACAGGGCTGAACTGAAGGACATGTCCCAGGAAAACTGCATCTGTGAAGGTGGAGATCTGATTTCTCTGATACAGTATCACCCGGATGGATGTTTGCACCATAAATCCTAAAATATTGGTTTGCCTTAACTGAGCCTGATTCTTAGTTAAAATTTGGGCAGTGTATGTAGGAGGTGAGTAGAGAGCTCTTGAGTAGGTGTAAATTCTCCCCTTCAAATTCCCCTCACAGTGCCCCAGAGTATATGTCCAGGCCAGTGTTCATCTGCAAAGTAGCTCTAAGGAAGCATCCTTACCGAGAGGACATGGGGACCCCACATCCACACTGCTGCTTAGACACAGTTACTGGGAGCTAGGTAAAAACACTGCTCACATCTAAGATAACAAGCCATGGTTGCAAACCCCTCAGGGACAGCAGAAATCAACTCAGCAGTGACTTCCTCAGATTGAAAAAGGTCCGTGTCTGGGACAGACCCTGGGACTTGCAGCCAAGGCCTCTTTAGGAGCCTGTGAACTGACTGTGCAGGCAGACCCACCAGTGGCAAAAGCTGGAGGAGGCAGCAAAGGGCTGGCAGAGAGGCTGGCAAGGACAGGCTGTGTGAGTGAAGCTGGCCCAGGAGGGCCAGGAATCACCCATCACTCAAGCCAGAGCTGTAGCAGCACGAAGAGACAAGACAATCAATCTTTCTAACTTACTTGGCTACATGAGAGAGGAACATTAAGCGGTGCATCATAAGGTTGATGTACTCGGAAAGGTATTTTGAGCCCACAGTGTACTGAACCAGAGCGTACTGAGCAAGGCTGGATGGGAGGTTACTGATTGATTCTTACAAAGACAACTAACTCCTCAGCGTAGCAAGGAAGGACCACACATAAAGATCATGAGCTGTGCATGAGCTATACAAGTTTTACAGTCCTTTAATCAGGCCCTGGGGATCCAGGCAATGAAGCACATCTGAATGTCTCTCCCACAGAGCACAAAGACAACGTGGTGCACACAAGGTTAGAGATGGCTGAGCCAGAGGACACGGGAACTCAATCTCAATCCCTGCTTTGTAACAGGTGGACGACCAAATAACAGGATCATATTTGATTGCCCCTCTCAGAAATGTCAGGTCACCATTGCAAGGGCAGCTGGCTGAAATGAATGTGACCTTAAAATCACCACATTTAGCTGTGATTAAAACTAACAAGCAAGCAAGTTTAATTTATTATTGTTATTCGTATTTGGGGATTTTTGCCTTTCTGCCTTTAGATTTAGATTCTCTCTGGCTATTTAACAGTCATATTTGCAACTAGCAACAACCTGAAGAAAAAATAAGGTATTTGGTTTTGCTAATCAAGAGAATAACACTTGCTTAAACTATTGGAGCCGCAATTTACAATTCCCTAGTTACATTTATAAAATTCCTAATCTCTGTAAAGATAATTTTGGAGAAAGATTAGGTAACAGCTGAGAATCCAGAAAGCTAACATTTAAACTGATGTTATTAGCTAAGCCAGACAATATTTCATGTGCTAGATAGAAGTCACTTATCAAAATATTTTACATTAAAACGTATGGGGTTTTTTCCATAGAAAGCATACTAATGAAAGTTATTTTCCTTTTGGAGTCCATCAGGATTGTAAAACCAGTAGATCTCAGCCTAATTGTTAGTCCTGACTTCAAAGAGAAAAGCAAACTTCCCTTTTTCAATGTCTATTCTATGCCTCAGCTTTGAGTGGGTTAACTGTTGGACTGATATAAACTGGAAACAAAGGCAGCTGCCAAAGGGATCTCAGTTGTCAAAGCGATCCACCACTTTGGTAAACTCTCACTCCTGGCAATTAGCCACTGCAGCCAGTTTTTAAAACTTAAAGCAGTTCATCTCTCGTGACAACTGCTATTTTTAAACCTCAGTCCTCCACCTTTTGTATTCCCCCAGAGGAAACAGGCCAAATCTTTAAGGCTAATAGCAGCCTCTGCAGCCTGTCCCATCTGTGTCCTCCTGCTCCCTCCATTCTGTGGATGCAGCTGGCTAGGAAACAGCCAGGTACAGCTCTCTTGCATGGGAAGAAGGAAGGGGAAAGAGGCAGAAGATGCTACAGGCACATGCTAGAGGAAGGGAGGAGAAAGCTACCTAGCTGTCCCCTCTGAATTAGATGCCTAAGCAACTGGCTGGAAGAATTAGGGTTTGCAATTGCTTTTCTTGTAGACTAAGACAGTGCCCAAACTAGCCAATATGTGTCTGAAAAGATTATGGCTATACCACATCCTTCTCAGGTACTTTGCTCCCTGAGTTCCTTGGCAAATACTGCAAAATATCAAGGTGCTCAAATTCCACTGCAAGAAGTAGATAGGGACTGACTGCATTTTAAAGCATGTACGTAACCATGACTTATTTTTGTTCTGAAAGCAACTTCTGTTCTTCACATATGGGTGGTTTTGAATGCAGCCCCAAAATAACAACCTCCAGTTGGTTGGGAGTGAGAGTACAGAAGAATGAGCAAAGCCGTAAACAACCAAATTCTACAGGGGAATAAGCAGCAGTTAGGAAGTCCTAATCAAAGGCTATTTCATATCTTTACAGGTATTGTTAGACTCCTACAGTGGGAAGTTTGACTTGGAAACTCACCATCTCTGAGATTTCCCCTGGCAAGTAAGTCTTGGACGGAAGTTACATGGTGTCTCACCAACAAGTCTCAGATGCTGGGGGAGCATTCAGCGAGGATTTTGAGGACATCATCTCAAAAGCAGTTCCCACAGATCTGGAAGGTGCATAAACTGCTGTGGTTGCTGGGGAGAGTGCCCAATGATCACCCCAAGGCCTGCACCAGACAGTCATTGCTCTGGGCCAGGGGAAGAGACAGAAAAGTGCCCTTGGCAGAATGTGGCTATGGCTATGCTGTGAAGTTACCCACTCCAGCTGTCCATCCTCTGGCCACACAGTACAGTGTGAGTTATATCTGCCTTGCTGAGAGCTGCCCACATGAGACTGGCTGCATCTCCATTGCAATGCACTTGGCCTAGAGCCTTTTCCAGGAGCCCATGTGCCCCAAAGACATGTATTACTCCTCTTGTGTTTACTCTTCCACTACACCCCTGCACTTTGGAGCCTGAAATTATGAGGGCTGTGTTGCAGCCCACCAGTGTTTTTTATAGCTCCATGCTGGGTGCATATGTTGCATGCCTTGAAAAGTAGTATAAGAAGGGACATGTAAGCATGCAGTGCCTGGGGGCACAATACTGGCAGGCTGTACAGGGCTGAGGAAACCAAGTCGGGCACAGACTGCACCACCTTGCTGCCTGAAGGGCAGAGTTAAATGTCATGGACATTCAGCTCTTGCCTCAGTAGCAGCTGGTTTATCCATTCCAAGAGAGGACAAGAGTGAGCTAATGTACGTGCAGTATGGATGATCCCATGACCAGGACTCAAGATCCATAATCAGGAGAGCGCTGTCTTACAGCTGGTGTGTAGGACACACAGCGTTCACAGCCAAAGCAACAGACTATTCCCCTGTTCAGGTCTTCGGGTGTCTTGAAATGCCTCTTAATAGCAAAAACTGGGTTTTTTTAACCCTGCCTCTGATGTTGTCTTGGGTGCTGTCAGAACAGGGCTTCGGTCTGTTCAAAACACAGGATGGCTATTAGCACTTACACCGGTGCAGACTGGTTAAGTGAACATCATTCTACCACCCAGGTGGTAACTGCAACGTAATGCTGCCCTAGCCCATGATTACCCCACTGTACTCTTCTTCTAAGTAAGCTGTATGCTAAAGCACCCTCTGTACAAAGCAATGTGCTGCACACATAGGGAGATGTTGAGTCACATCATACACAGTTTTCTGAACTACGCCAGCACTGAGCTGAGCTATTCCATCCGTCAGCCTCTGGTATTTATTTTCAACTGTCAAAAACCAAATCCAAGCCTGAAGGCTTCCAGGAAGATCCTGGATTCCGGTTCCAAGCTTCGAGCAGAAGGAGTAAAAGTCACAGGTATTTATATTAACATGTACAGTTTTGTGCATGTGGAAAACATTTTAAGGAAGACAGAATTATCAAGTACACAGCAGATCTTTACCTCTAATGTTCAACTCTACATCCATGTTCACATTCAGGCTGGCTAATATGCTTTGCAGCCATATGGAGGTGCCATAATTTAGTCCTGGAGTGAAAAATATGACATCAGTAAACTGCCATATTTCAGTAAAAAAAACCCATCTTGAAAGAATAGTCTGGTCTGTCAGTAAATAACACAGAGAGGGGAAATTACATCTAACAGGCTTTATCACGTAAGGGGGAGATGGAAACGAGAGGACTGCCAGATCCCCATGTCCTATTTAGGACTGGGCTTTTAGTGGCAGGTTGTAATCACTTTCAAATTATCCCTGAGCAAGTGTAAAGGCACCCTCTGAAACTGACTCCAGTCAGTGTCACCAATGGTTCCATGTATCCATATACCTTTTCCCACAACTTTTTTGTTTAAATCCTCTCTTTTGAAGAATAGCGAATTGTAGTTTTTGTGGATTGCCAGCTGTGCTGATGCATAGATCGTTCATGAGCCAGGCCCTGACAGTGATGCCAGGCTGCCATCAAGGCTTAGGCTGTGGACATGGGTTATGCTGACAGAAACCACAGCAATCTTTCACCACTGAGCAGCTAATTACCCATAATGTGTTGGGACACTTTGCAGGTACAGATGAGGGCAGAATTAGCTTCCATAATTAAGCTGCGATAGTTGGTCTGTAAGACCTGCATCCTGACTCTAACAATAGAAAGAGAACCTCTTAATCTCTTTCAGTAAAGGTCTAGTATAAACTCTGAATTACAAGATTTAATATCTCTTCCAGGGTGGATTAACAGGCTCTGACTCTACCCTTTTCTTTTAACTCAGATGGGGATTTGCAGCTGTGTAAACGAAATGAGAATTGCATCTATAACTGTGCCAAGAAAATGTGCTAAATATACAAATAGGCTGAACTGAATATGATTTAATCTTCAAAGCAGACACATTTTGAAGGATTTGATTTCCTTTCCCTTCTATAAGTCAAGCTTTTGCTGTGAGCCTGTATCTATAGAAAGATACTGTTAGTGGGGACCCATTAGCCCTTTCTTTGGCTTAGGGATTACCATGACCCACACCAGCTAAGGTAAGGAGCAGCCTCTGTCTCAAGGTCCAAATAAAGAGTGGGGAAAGCTCAGAGGAGCTTGCTAGGCAATTTTATCCCCTATCTCTCCAAATATGTACCCAGGACTAGCAGCAGAGTTATAAACCAGACTGACTTGCTAAGGAAAGATACTTATCAGTAGATGTAATAACATTCCCTCTTGCTGGTAATTATGGCAAAAAGTATGGAAGAGGCAGAAGCCTACTCAGTGTTGATGAGGAGTTGCACATGCAGCGGTGAAGTTACATCTGCCTGCTATCAAGCATTTATCTGTGGCTTGCTAGCAAAATGGAAACCCACCTGGGCGGGATGAGTGGAGGAAAGCCCTCCAGTGGGTAGCAGAGTGCGAAGGGATGTTGCCATTTTGGAAACGGATCCATAATCAAAAGCTTTGCAAGATGTTATTTCTCCGACGAATCACAGGGAGGGTGACTTGGATTAGCTCTGTGATGAGGATGCCTGTTTCTCTGCACTATGGCTCTTCACTTTTGCTGGAGAGGCCATGGCTCGGTCAGCCTTTGCAAAGACACATTGGAGTGCGACTTGGGGCTGTTCTGGCGATGTTGGAGGCTTTGATTAAAACTATTTATTAAGGTGATGTCCCCTTAACCCTCAGTGTGCTGAGGGTTTCCTGTAAGCGTGCAGATAGATGCATACGTAGGTGAAGTGAGGTGAGTAAGACTGAAAGGAGAGAAGCATAGAACAATATATCCATAAGTAGCAATAACGCACAGTGGGGAGGTGGGATGAGTGGGCAGGAGAGGGCTGTCACCCTTTTACTAAAGCAAAAGGGGGACCCAGCCCTCCCAGGACATAGCATTTAGGGGAGTTTCTGTGTGTTTACACAGTGACTGTTTCACATCAGGGGCATGGTTTAATGAGAAGGATCTACTTCCCATTGCAATAGGCTGGGGCACTTGCCAGATGAGCTGGGAAGACTGGGCTGCAAAGCCAGGGGAAGGCAGTCATTTACTGTGGGCTTCCCAGAGCCTGGCATGAGCGGGAGGTCTATCTGGAGAGAGCAAATGTTGATCGCTTATGTTAAAGGAAGAAAAAGAAGCAAGAAAAGAGGTGAAGGCTGCTTACTCTTGATAAAGCTTTAAGCTGCAAAATGTCACATTCTTCAAAACCTAATCAGCCAGTCATGCTCTAGGCCTTAACAGCTGTAACTCTAATTGGACCAAGAAAATTAGCTGATCTGCAGCGAAAATACAAAACATGGCAAAAAAACCCTAATTGAGTTTGTACAGAAGGAAGGTCTGCACTACATACGTGCTAACTGTTCCCACTTCATTGAAAATGTGGCCTCTCCAGAATCCCCCCAGATGACAGAGTCTGCTCCAAACTCTGCCTCCAAAATGCTTGAGCTCCTAAGGTGCATCAACCATACCAAGTTGCCCATAAAGAAAGGCGGTTTTAATTACTGCTATCAATCAGCCTGGGAGCAGCAGCAGCAGAACAACCAGCTCACCAGGATGATTAGCATTCTTGCTGCTGGAAGAGCGTGAGTCCTGCCTCACCGAGGGAGGCAAATGTTGATTGACATCTTCCCACCCTCACTGCACTGCTGTCTCCTTCCTTGGGAGATGGCATGCTCCTCTTTGTCCACATCTGACAGCATCATACATCATCTCTCATCCTCCTGCAATATTCATTCAGTGACACCAACAAGAATAGCTCCAGACCTCAGGACAGGGAGGGATCTGCCCAGGGTCAGGTTTTAGAAGCAAAGAAAATTCTTCCAAGAGACAGTCAGACGGGCAGCTCCCAATTTAAAAGTTGTGCATTCCTTATTTATTTATCTGCACTGCCCCCCAACCACCTTCATAATGGCAGACTCGACACAGATTTCTGCTCGCAAGAGTTCCCTGCAGTGCTGTGCCTGAAGGCTGAGATGTGCTGCAGCCTGTGCTGGGAGGGCTCTAGGACTCTTGTCACAGGGTTGTTCATGAAAGGCAGGGCTGTGCATGCTGCTTGGGTGATTTAGGGGTAAAAAAGGCTGGCGTTTATTGTGATGGTGTGTTCTTGCAGAGATGGAAGAGGATCTGAGGTGGTAGCTTCTTGCCAGAAGGGGACTGCTCCCTATGGGGCACTTCCCAGGGTCTGAGCCAGTTGAGTTATGCAAACAACAAAAAGCAACACAGCTTTCACCATTTCCTCTGGAGATTAGTCCAAAGCCAGCCATATCCCCGCATTCAGAGA
Organism: Ara ararauna; assembly: GCA_028858755.1. Taxonomy (NCBI): domain Eukaryota; kingdom Metazoa; phylum Chordata; class Aves; order Psittaciformes; family Psittacidae; genus Ara; species Ara ararauna. Next base: position 90,854,112 of record CM054376.1, on the reverse strand, counting down.
CTCTCATGGCATCAGGCTAAATGTTGTGTTCCTTGGCTCATGCCAAACAGTTCTCTCTTTTCCTTGATGTCTACATCCTTGTGGTGTTCATGGACTATGGTTATATCCTGTATGAATCTCCCTGTGTAAGGCATCTCCCATGTGCAAAGGTCTTACCACTTACAGAAGGATAGTTATACAGATGCTCTCTCTTTCAACAGAAGGGTAATTTTCATCAGGCAAATGAATTGTTAATGCAGTTGGGGATTTTTGACATAGTCCTGTATGTTTACAAAGGAGGTATTAAATCCTGCTTCTGTGCACACAGCAGGCACCAAATGTGTAGGGAGATCTTCTTTCCTCTTGGGTCCTAACATCTTTTAAAGTGCATATAGCATAAAAGCCTCTTTCTCCAGGCTCTCTTCAGGGTCATTCTCCCATGCATTTCTTTTTCCAAACGTTGCTGCCTGTTTTGCACAGGCATCCAGAGCTCCACAGCACAGTGACAGGCTAAAGCCTTTCATCTGCCTTTAATTTGGGCAGAAAACCCTATCTATATTTTAGGTAGCAGATGCTCTTGATTAAGTTACTTCACAAAGGAGCTTATCTACTGTCTTGTAGGAAAGGCTTTATGGGTATTTCCTACATAAAGTTGCATAATTCCTTGATTTGCTGAGGTATCACAAAGATCATCGTATCAACAAGAGCATATGAAGAAGCCAGAGAGGAGTGAAAGGCATTGTTCCAGGGTCCATGGGAAAGCACCGTGGCCATTCCCTCTTTCAAAGAGGAGTAGCCCCAGCGGAACTTCACATCCTCAACTCTTGAACTATCAGGAATATGATAGTTTGGGTTTAGTCCAAGCTCTAAATAAGGCAAAATAACGATGTCAAAAGCAGGTTTCTCCCTTTACAGATTTCTGTGGTGGATTTTGGCAGGCTGTGACTGAGAGGACAGGCCCTCTGGGAGAAGAGGGTGATCAAAACTGGACTCCAGTCAAGGAGTCACAGGACACTCCACCATTCTCCAGTATCTTTCGGGTAAAGGGCCACAGTCGAGCTCATTATCCCTAAAGATGGCTGGTCAGAATCACATAAATAGCTAGCTATTGCCTTTCAAGGCTGTGACAGAAACCAAGGCAGACCGAACTGCTTGTGTTTGGTTTTCTGGCTGACATACATGGCCTATGTAGCCAAGATCAATTTGCTGCCCGCTGCGTCTCTCAAGTGTCTCTTCAGCCGCTGTTGCTTTGTGTTTCTCCCTCCCAGGGAGCATTTGTGCTTTTTGCTGTTTTCAACAGATAGCATTTTACACAACTGGCTCTTACTGTCTTCTTTACATATGCCTTCTCTCTTTAGGCTTCTATCAGCCATGGTTGATGCTTTTGAAGCTGGACTGGTGCGTATATCTCAGGATTACTTGTTACCACAGGCTGGGTTTCAGAAATTAAGTAAGTGTTTTGTTGGGGTCCTTTCTGAGAACTGGAGAAGAGCCAAGTGTGTCCACTATGCAACAATCCATCTCCCTGGAGTTTCATAATAATATCCATCTGTTCTTTAGTTTGCTTAGGAGAAAGGATTGTGGGGTTACAGTGGTACCAATTAGCACATCTCGTTGAGACTGTGTTTAAAAATATTCACTGCCCATCTGTGTGGAGAGAAAAATCCATTTCTGTTAACAAGGTTGTTTTCCTTCTGATGCTTGCTGTTTGTGTTGCCTGACTTGGTACAATGAGTCTTGGGTGAAGGGGGGAGCTTTACAGCAGGTGGACCAGTACCTAGCTTTGAATGGGACTGGCCATAGTCAATGCTGGAGAGTGAGAGGAAAGTTTCGGGTGCAGGAAAGAGGCAGAAGAGCGTGAAGAAGGGGAAGTAGTTGTAATGGTCCCCCATCCCCAAATCCCACTAGAGACAAAGCCTACAAGGGTATGGTGCTACCCTTGGGGTGCACTAACAAGGCTCTATTAAATGCACAGTCACTTGTATCTTGCTGGCCAAAGAGGGACCATAAAGGGTGGGTTTGCAGAGCACAAGCACTGCATTGACCACAAACTGGAATCTGCATGCCTTACAGAGGTCCTTAAAGGTCTCATGGCAAGACAGAGCCATTCACCATAGACACTGACTCCAGCTCCATCATGCTCAGGTGCTGTATGCATGATAGTCTTTTACTCTCCCTGACAATGGAAGACAGCATAAAGCAGCACAGATGTGAAAGAATTTGGCTGTCCTCTCGACTGGGGGTAACTTTGGTCATCAGGCCAAATGTAAGAAAATGGCTGGCATGGAGTGCTCATAAATCCCTGTGTGAGCACAGAGATTGAGGGGGGCAGCCACTGTGGAGGAGAACAATGAGCAGCTCTCCACAGTCCCTCTGCATGCCTCAGCAAGGAGACCCCTCCAAGAGCCACACAGCCCATTCTTAAATTTATCTCCCGTCTATTTCCTTCTCAGAGCTGGCTCTTTCCTCCTGCAGCAAAGTGCTGTGAAAGGCACTTACTATGTCTCCCACAATTCCCTCCAACACCAGCAATTTGGCTTCCTACTCATGTCTGTACACTGGGTTTAGGCTTGCTACTGGTGCCATGGTGAGGAGAAATGCAAAGCAGCCGTGGCTATAGAGACACTTGAAAGAAATAACAGCAGCAAATCATGCTAGGCTGTGCGGTCCATGTATGCGGGCCAGAAAGCAACATGTAAGCTTGGCCTACGCTATTCAATGGTCTCTGTCATGACCTCAAAAGGCAATACCCCCTCTATATAACTTTGTCCTGCTGTACCAGACTGTCTCTTGGACAGACAGCAGTGAGGAAGGTGGATGCTATCTGTGTGTAGTAGCAAGGTCTCACAGTCTGAATAAAGCTGAGGGATGTCTCCATCACAACATGCAGACGTAAGGGATATTCCAGGACTTCACTGCACTGCAGCTATTAGACAGTTAGGGAATACAAAAACTTTAGCTTAAGTAAGAGTTAAAAAGTGTGCTGTAACATATTTCTTGGCTATTTATGACTCTGTGTGATCTCAGTGGAGTCAGGGCTGACATGCCGCAGCCTTACATCTGCTTTAGCTTCCTTTGGCAAAAACCAGAGGGGAGGTGTCATTTCATTCTTATGGCTAGCCATAGTTTTCATCTTAGTGTCATCACCTGGGGTTGATTGAATAGGTAGCCTGAAGGGAGCTTACAGACCGAAGCCACTAAACGTGAGCACCTCTCAGTGCAGTCTGCCTTGCATGCAAGGGTTAGCTTGCCCAGGTGTTGCTGAAGAGACCATAACTTTGCCCAGCCAAACAGTCTTGTCCCCCTCTGATCATCCATGCTTAAAGAAGCTTGGCCAAGTTCACTGAGAAACACAGCAGAGCATGTTTGGCAGGCCAAGGCACTAAGAGGTATCAAAACATTAATATCCGGGCAGCCAAGGCTTTTTGCTTATGTGGTGGCTATGTAAGAAGTCCTAGCTCCTCCAACTAGGTGCTAATGGGACACTGAAGGTGTTTGTAGCAATGTTTGAAGTCACCTCTTCCCAAATCATGAGACTGCAAGTTATGAATATTTATTTGCTGGATGAAAATAGGAATAACCTGCCTTAATTCCAAACCTTTGAATCTGTAGGGTTAACTCAAACGACGCTTACTGAATTTTCTTTGCTCACATGAAAACTTCGGTTTGTTGTCTTTGTGTGGCTTTCCCTGCTTCAAATAAAAATAAAACTGTGGCTTTTCTCTCTCACATCACACAGCACATATCTAAATCCAGGAGGGCTTGAATCTCATCAGCTGTTAGGCAATTTACTGTAAAACCATGGGGATTTGCACTCGTTCTTGAGCAGCCATATGCTTGGCTCAGGGCAGTGCCCTTTTGTACCTCTGACCAAGCTGCCTCTCTATCCACATAAAGCTCTCCCTGCTGGCAAGAGTTTAACTCAGATAGAGAGAGGACATCAGATTTATTCTCTATTTGCCCTTTTCAGTATTTGCAAATAAAATTTGTCTAGCATGATAGATACAGTTGCTAGTGGTGTCTAAAAAACTCAGAACTGAGGATGCAATGAGCCAAGATGAAAGCAGAACTCCGATCAACCAGCCCTGTGGACTGCTTGCATGCGGGAAGAGCCTCTTGGACATTCATTCTACAAACAAAACCCCCTGGTTTCCATTCACCTTTCTCCTTGTTTTGTAGGGGGATGATAGAAAAGCTGTTTAGCTGCTACCTACAAATGCTTGGTGCCTAAAGCCTTCATGCTTGGCAATGAGAGCAAAAAGCTGTCATAGGCCCTCGACATCTTGTCCATGGAGCTGCAGGATTATGTTTCTGTGATGCAGGACTGGAGCACAGGGTTTTGTAAGGCCCACGAAGGGCTACAGCATAAGTAGTATTAGTAGTGCACCGTGTACCTGAAGCACCCTTGGTTGGCTGCTGGTGCTGGGCAAAAGCACTAGGCCAGTAACCTTTCCCAGGGCATGATCTGATGGCTGATGGATGGGGTGAAGAGTGCTTTGGAAGCTCCAGCTTTTGCCCAAAAGCTTGTGAAGGCTCCTGTCAGATTGCTGATTTCTGCTTAACTGCCAAGGATATGAAGTATTGCTTGACAAGGCTTTGCATGTGCAAGAAGAGAGAAGTGCCCTTTTGCACCTTCCCAACCTGCTTGCTCTTGCATGAGCCTGAAAGCGCAGAGCCTGAGGTTGCTATGACAACTTGTGTCCCTTATTCCTTCCATCCATTTCCCTGTCTGAGTCTGAACAATGCCGCAGGCCTGAAGGAGCAAGAGCCCACCCCAGAATGATCCATCAGCAGCGAAAGCTTTGCTCCATCAGTGGAACAGGCTGAAGGATTCACTGTGTGTGTACCCATGATGCCACTGATGAAGGACTGCACCAGAGCGACTGGCTTCCAGCACCTCTGCTTCATTACCCTGAGTGCTTTACCTTTGCTGATGAATTTGGTTTCAAGTCCTCACTGGCAGCCCTGAGCCTGTGCTGTCACCCATCAAAGGAACCGCTAGTGCAGTACGAATCTCTGTGCCTGTTTTCTTTTCTGTAGTATTAAAATAGCGTAAAGTGCCTTTCAAAGACACTGAGAAGGAGGAGTTGCTATTTCCGGGTGCTTACATAAACTGTCTTCAAGACCAGAGTGGAAAAAACTGAATTCCTTATGTTCTTCCTCTAGCCCCTCTCTTAAGAAGGGCACTATACAGAATTAGGTTGTATGGTAAAGGGATCACATCCTTGAAACAGAACAAAATGCAATGTGGCTTAGGTCTGTACCACATGGAAGAGGCTGGAAGATGAAGCAGCTCCAAGTTTTTTGCATCCTATCCTAATTAGCAGCAATTTCCAGCTCAAATTCTTATGGTTATCCCTTCCCTTTCTTTGTTTGACCTGCCACATAAATCCCAGGCCCTTTTCTATACACTCCAGCATTATCAAGAGTGGAAATCCTGATAGGTTAGTTTGACAGTAATTAAATTTGTGCCTTTGTTCATTTCACAGATGCAGTTGCCCTCTGCTTTGAAGCAAAGTGCAGGTCAGAGCCAATGGGAGCCTTTAATAATCTGTAGTCTCATCCGGCATTAAAGACAGACAATTTTCTTGGTAACTGGATTGTTGTGAGATTATTTGAAGAGGAACAATCTCCTCTGGACAGAGGGAGACCTGGAGCGTGCAGAGTGATGGAGAAGGTAATGGGTAAATTTATACTCCTGTACACATCCTTTGAGCCTTCAGCCAGAACAAACATATAGGAAAGGCCTTAGATCTGATTTCCTTTGACTTGGCAGCTTGCTTAGTCATCTACACCAGAATAAAAGCCACTCTGATAGGCTTTCATGGCAGAATGATAGCTTTGTACACCGCTAAAACTGGGGCGCCAGGCTAGCATAGCCTGCAGCCTGAGCAGAGGAAGCAGGCTTGAAATCTTGTTTGGGGGAGGCAGATAGCAGCACTGCTGGCTCCATACAAACAAGAGCTGCTTGTAGGCCATCACCAAAAAATCTGAATTTTCTTGGTTCCAGTTCATCAGAAAGATTTGCAAGAAAAGGAACCAGACTGGTTCTGGAATATTCTCCATTTTCACATTAACTAAAGGAACCCATTCAAAATTGGCCCCTGACAGCAAACATGTGCAAATACAGAAGCTTTAGTCAGAGCTCTGGGGTTTTTTAGGTAAAAATTACGATGCTAGTCATTTCTGCTGCAGAGAAAAACCTGCCCCTTCAGCACCCTGAGAGCTTCTTCCCTCTTATATATCTGTGGAGAGACTGTAGCAGGCAATGCTGCCCCTTAAGAACGGGGCTAAAATGGTTTTGTTTTATGATTCCTTTGAAGGATGTAGATGAGGTTATTGACATGTCATTAACTATACTTCCCTGGAAGGTTTTGGTACTCTGCAGCGAGCATTTGTTATACACACATCTCTATGTGCTGTGTCACCTCCTGGCCATACAGCCAACGCCCGGGACTGGGAACAAGGAGATGAGGACTCTATTTCCAGTCCTGCAGCCTGGAGGCTGTTATTTGCATGGCCCTCTGCAGACACATAGAACTCATTCTGCTCATACTCTGCACTGGCCAAAAGCTATGTAATCTCTCAACAGTACCGATTAACTAGCACTCAACAGCTCATTAGCAATGGCTGCTCAGTTTTCAGTTCGTTTGTAGCATAGGCAGTGGGAGCTCATTTCTGGGGACAGTCACCTGGGAGTAAAAATCTGTATGCACATTCAGCTTTTCTATTTGCAAACTGCTAAAATATTTGTGCTCCTGCTCCAGAGGAAGGACTGAGCATAACTTCCTGGATATTTGCAGAACGTGTGGAGATAGTAGCAAAAAAGTTACACTAACAGTACACAGTATTCCCATTATTATGATAATGGATTTCACTTTGGTTCTTGAGTACATGATTACAGTCCTCTGAGAGGGGGAAACAGAACAAGAACAAAAAGAAATATCAAAGAATAATCTGTCATTCTCACCTGCTCTTCTCTCTGGAATGACTCCCATTCACTGTCTCACTTTAATTATAACTAAAGGTGTATAACCCCTCAAATCAAAGAAATGAGGCATTTTTCAATGCCCAAAACTTTTATTATTTTCTTAATGAAGGGAACAGTAAGAACAGGTGCTGTAATTGCCCAGGTTCTAGCATAAGACTGGTCCTTTACATAGAGGAAAGAACAGAAACAACCTGGTATGAGGACACAGTACCCTAATTCACACTGATCATCATCATGTTGCTCTTGTTCTTGTAAGTAATCACAGTGAAACCAAGTGCCAAATAAATCTGTGCAGGATCATGCAGATGTAGAGCCAGAGCCACCAAGAAGCATCCAAGAAGATGACTTTAGTGTACTAGACAGCTTCGGTGCTCAGGCTCTGGCTCCAGGAAGGCTATCAAGGGAATCACCTGAGCATTCAGCTCCGGGTCGCACAGCTCACCTGCATGGCTTCAGGGCACAGCCTGTCACTTAGGCATGAAAAGACAACTGTGTTAGCTGGGACACATCTGTAAAGACCTTCAGGTTTTACAGGTGAATTAGCCTCTGTTTTCTGGAGGCAGAGCTGTAAATGGAAGGTGTTGGTTGAGTATGAATGAATGTGAGAAACCAGATCTTTAGAGAAGCAATATTTTTCACTTGACAGCTTGCAAGGCAAGGAGAGCTTCTGAATGGGAGTGTTTATATGGAACCAGCTGATCCCAGATATAGTGGCCATACCCAGACTTGTAATTGCCACTTCTTTATGGAGACCAAAATAGAACAGCTGGTCTTAGGCAGAATCATGTGTGCTGCAGAGGGTTCTGGCTTGTCAGTCTCTATTTCATGCATTTTTCATGCATCTCCTCTTGTACCATTTGTTTTGTCTTTGTTTTGAGCTGTATCTAGTGAGCCTTGACTGTGCTTTTTTGATCAGAGGTTTTTCTGCGAAGACTTACAGAGCTCTCCTCCCCAGTTCTCTTCATCTTTTCCCAACTCCTCCTTCCCCTCTGCTCTCCTTAGTTGTTCATATTCCCATTGCAGGTACAAATCTTCCAGAGACAATCATCAGCCCTGGTAAATCATCATCTGTCAAAACAGATGATAAAGGAGGACAATCAAGGGTGCATCTCAAGGAACGAAGTAACAGCAGTGGAAACACAGCTATAGAAATGTCCCCAAAGGGATCATTTCCCTCTCTGTCTTTTGGAGGCACTGGGATGGTGTCAGCCAGAGGAGAGCTTTGGGGGCCTTTTGAATGAACCCCTTCCTACCAGCATCATTCAGCAGAAGAGACGTGCATTGGCTCCCTCCCAGGTATGCAGTTATCTGTCTGGACACGGAGCCTGGGAGCAGCTAGGGAATTGGGATGCTGAACAGAGACTGAGTCGTGATGTGTACCTACGCTCCTTCCTGAAAGGCTGACACAGCACTCTGTAGTCACTGTCAGGTGAGTGCGTGACTTGTCCTTCCACTCCAGCAGGATCATAAGCTACACAGTTGGATGTGGTGGGGGTCACTTATCCTTCATCAGGGCCTGGGAGACTATAAACCATTGGTATTCACTGAAGATAAAGAAATGAGTTATACACTTCAGGGATTTTTTTTTCCTTTATGTTCTACCCTGAAGCTTTTTTGAATAATGGAGGTTTTTTTTTAAGCCTCAATTTTGCTGCTTAGTAATTTTTCAAAGATGGGGAAAGTTTTAAAGAATTCCAACAATGGGATGAAAATGAAAGTGTGCATGTGTGTCTGCTGAGGAAATCTGGACATGCTGTGGCAGTAGCAAAAGGAAAGGAGAGGGACTGTAAATGCAGTCTTTTCTCCAGAATATTTCATTAAAATCTAATTAAAATAATTATTCACAGCAAATGCATTAAGTAAGAGTTCACTTGGATGCTTTTCACAACAAAGTAATGCTTTTCCATTTTGCAGGGATCTCAGTAAATATCACATTTTACATCCCATTTTGCACCCTGGGATGCTGAGAAATTACAGTCATACACAAACTCTGTGACAGGACCAAGTCAGACCAGCACTTTCTCAAAAAGATGCCTTCTCCAGCTATATTCTCCCTACTAATACTGTTCTCACTTGTATCTGATGACCATTACTTACTTTCCCAGTCACTGTAACACCCATGGAGAGCTCTTGACTGAGTTTGAATGCTGGGGGGTGTGCACAGGTAATGGAGGGGCAGTAATACTTATGACTGCTCAACTACTTGCTGTTCAGAATATGACTGAAGTTTACTGACTCCTGAATACCAATTTTCCAGCATTGCTTGAAGGGAGGGCACAGAGCAGAAGAAATGAATGTGGGAGGGAGGGAGGGAAGGTGAGGGGGTGGAAAATGAGCCTGCTTTACTGAATAATGAGGGGAGTGAAAACGAATGGGGAAAGAGAGAGAAAAGCTGGTTTAAATATTTAATCTCTGTTGCATTTGCTTTTGAAAAGGAGACAAAAGCCTTGGAACATCTTTTGTCTTGAACTAATTCTGACCAGAGATGAAGGGCTTGTGATTGTCACTTCTTCATTTGCTTTAAGGTGGAGAGAAACACATTGGTCCAGATGCGTCAGCCCATCACAGGTGTCTCTGCCTCCAGCTGCAGCCGGTATCTGGAGCTGCAGAAGGTATAAATTACTCATGATAGTGACATTTCTGCCCCATGAGGTGACACTGCCCTAGTTCCTGCTGTTGGTGTGGTCAGTGTGTGTGCAGCCTGGGAGCAGAGAGGAGGAAGCTCCTTTGAGGAGTCTGAGAAGCATCTGTGTCCCACCATACAGCAAGTCACTTCACTTTAGGTCTTCACCATTTGGAGCCAGGTGGTCAGCAGTATTTTCCCCTTGTCTTTCCCCATTCCTTTGTACATATTTCTACCCAGCCTCTCCCTGCAACATTTCTCTTCCTCTTCCCTTGACTTGCCCTCTCAAGCCCTCCCTCTCTGCTCACCCAAGGTCTAGGTAGTGCCAAAAGCACATCTGTCCTGTCCACAAGCCATAGCTGCACCACCTGCAGCCCCATGGATGAGCCAGCACCACATGCACGTCAAGTGCTTTGCACAAGTCCAGGTAGATGACATCTCAAATATGATGGGCAGAGGCTTAGCAACTTTAACCACTAGTTTCCTCAGGACCTGCAGGTGCATCTCACCAGGTCCTATTGACTTCTGCACCTTCAGGTTCCATAGATGGTCTCAAACCTGATATTCAGGTGCTCTCCTGCTGACCTGTGATTCCTCTCTATGTTCTGGGCATCTCTCGCTAGCACTGACACCGAAGTGGTAGAATTGGGATGGATTGAGGTTCCCCTCTCCTGGCAGCTTTAGTTTAAAGCCCTTTTCACCAGGGCTCTTGGTCATTTCCTTTCAGTGAGTACTATATAAACTATGTTATTCAGTTGATAAACTCATCTGCCACACATTCTGTTTCTCTTGTCTCACACTGGACACTCAGGCTCAAGGGCTGCATCAAAAGGAGTGTGACCAGAACGTAGAGGGAGGTGATCCTGCCCCTCTACTCTGCTCTCCTGAGACCTCACTTGGAGTATTGTGTGCAGTTCTGGTGTCCTCAACATAAAAAGGACATGGAACTGTTGGAACAAGTCCAGAGGAGGGCCACGAGGATGATCAGGGGACTGGAGCACCTCCCGTATGAAGACAAGGTGAGAAAGTTGGGGCTGTTCAGCCTGGAGAAGAGAAGGCTGTGTGGAGACCTCATAGCAGCCTTCCAGTATCTGAAGGGGGCCTATAGGGATGCTGGGGAGGGACTCTTCATGAGGGACTGTAGTGAGAGGACAAGGGGTAATGGGTTCAAACTTAAACAGGGGAAGTTTAGATTGGATATGAGGAAGAAATACTTTCCTGTAAGGGTGGTGAGGCACTGGAATGGGTTGCCCAGGGAAGTTGTGAATGCTCCGTCACTGGCAGTGTTCAAGACTGGATTGGACATAGCCTTGGGTGGCATGGTTTAGTGGGAGCTGTCCCTGCCCCTGGTAGGGGGGTTGGAACTAGATGATCTCTAGGTCCTTTCCAACCCTAACTATTCTGTGATTCTATGACTGCACCACAAGCCACAGCCAGTGTCACGCAATGAGGCAGACACAGACCTTTGTAACTCGTGGTTCTCTGCAGCCACAGCTTTATCATCCTCTGCGACAGCCTTAGGCAGATAAAAACCTCAACCAGGTTTTCTTTAGAGACTGGAGGAGTAGGATGCAGAAATACCTCCAGAGAGTAATTCATTGTAAGCCTGGCTTTTAAACTGGTAAATATCTGTAAGCCCTAAGAAAGACTGATGGTCTCTGACCAACCAGAGGAAACTGCTGAGACTCTGAAATTTTTCTCTTGTTTTGGCAGTGGCTTTGTCTTTCTGATCCACTTATTCCCTTAGTAATCCTAAAAGCAAAGAGGTGCTGTCATTTCTGCTTCTCAGATGAGGGCAGATATAAGATGACTTCTCCATAAGAGCTCCTCAGGGTGTCTTTGAAAGAGTGGATTTGTTGAGCTCTGGACTTCTGAGCTCTATAGGAAGGCATGAAAGCATGGCTTTTCCTCTACTCCTGAACTGGGAGCACACCAGAACAAAGTGAAGGAAAAAAAGACCAACCCAACAAGCTACAGCAACATCTCTTGACCCTTTGAAGGCTCATAGATAGCAACTACCTTTCAAAGGCTTACTTCAAAAGTAGTTTATTATTTTATTAGCTAATCACTAAGAGATCAAATAAAGCCAAGGTGCCTAGTCAAGTATGTTCCTATTTTATTTTGATATCATTTGAGGAACTCGATTTGCTACTTTAAATGCTGGAGAGGACAGCTGAGTAGGAGTTTGGGCTGGGCGAAGCCAGCTAGGCAAGAGTTTTGCATTTGGTTTACAAAAGAGCTTGAGTAGGCTGAGATTCCAGGCTGATGAGACGGTCTCCAGGATGACTACAATTCTCTTTTGGCACAGAACATGTACCCTCAGCACTGAAGCTATAGCGATGAAAGAGGAGTTTATTCGCTGTAGCTCTGCAGGACTTCGCTGCTTTTTGCAGCAATTGCTCCCATGGCACTCGTACCAGGATGCTGCTCTGTTTCAATCTAAGCTACACAAGTAGCTGACCAGACACCAAGGATGGCAGCTTTTGGTCCAGGCTTGATCTGAACCAATGACTTATGAATGGAAAGTATTATATCTGACTTAAAAAAAATTGTCCGAGCCATAAAAATACTCCTCTACATCTGCCAAATTGAAAGGTTTCAGGAGCTGACAAAGGAATCCTGGGACTGTGGTCAGGTCATGACCCATTAGCAGTTCACTACTACTGCAGTGTTTCAATGGTGTTGTGCCAAGACGTGCCCTTCCTCCCCAGATCTAAAGCTGTCTGCTGGAGATGTTGCTTCCCAAATTCAATCAATGGCGTTTTGCCTTTGTGTTAGCCTGGGAGCTCCAAATCCACCTTCTGCTCAGGCCTGGCCCTAGCGGGAGCTGCTGCCTCTCACAGATGGTTGCAGCAAGACTCATGCCATTGCCTGTGTTGTGGCCTTTAAGGTCTGTTAGCACAGAGAGATGTACAGATGTGTCAGACCATGTGCTGATGGCTGGTGTGCATGGCATGAAGGAGGGAAGCATTGTTCTGAGGGTGAAAACAGAAACCTCCTTGTGCTCTGAGGAGAAGAAAAAGCAAAGCATCTCAGGAATTCCTCAAATGCTGCAGGAATTGCTGGATGAAACACACAAGGTAGCTGGAGGAATCTTTATGATCAATGAAGAATAAAAGTGCTCAAAGAAAAAGAGAGAGAATTGTGGGTGGACCTGAAACCATATTTGGATTTGGGAGATTGTGCCTCCCTTCCATTTTCTTACTGTCAATGTATCTTTAAAATCTTTCTTCCTCCCCCTCCCCCCCCAATCCCTCTCTGATTAGGAGTTTTAGAGTGGGAAATACTGAAATACTTCATTTTGAATCTTTCAAAATCTATATTTTTGACATCTTTTAAAATAGACTTGTAGATCTAAAGTATTATTTCAGGTCAAAAAGGAGAAAAAATGAGAGTCAATAAACAGTGAAATATACCACAAATGATTTTTCACTTCCTATTGAACAAACACCTTGAATTCACCCTAATTTTTACTTGTTTCTATTCTTTTTTTCTGACCCTCAGTCCCCCACACTTTCTGTTTGACCTTTTTTTAAACGTTTTTATTACCCATCCCTGGTTTTAATTTTTAATTTATTTAAATATTAATGAAAGAACAGCAGTTACACATTATTCTTATTTCTCAATCAAACCAACCAGCAATCCTAACGTATTGTCTCCAAGGTTGAGGAATCAGGAGAAAGTATTCCATATGGCAAAAGAATCACAGGAATTATGGACAGAAAGCCCCTACTTGGGAAATGAGTCAGTCTGCTTCTGTCTAGCAGAAAAGATCGGCACAGAATTATAGAGCTTTTAGGAACAGCTTATGAGTTTACAGCTTGCAAAGTAAATGAAGTCTCTGTGTCTCTCGTCCACATACACTAACTCCGTCCCCACATAAGCATACATACAGGTCTCTGGTGGAAAGCCCGGGAATGTGCAGCCTGCAATGCATATGAACTTTCTGTTTAGAGGAGAAAAGGAAAGATTTTTTCCAATAGGCACAAAATCCCACCCCCTCAGCACCCCTCCTTCCCCTGTGTCTGACACTGACTTCAAGGGAGGAGTTGAGCCAATTATCTGTGAGTCCTACAGAAGGAAAATCTGCAATTTGCCAGTAGTTGTGAGAGCGAGAGGGAGAGAGGCAGAGAGGGAGGAAGAAAGACTTAATTGGTGAGTGTGAAGAAAAGCCCCTTCTGTCTTCAAAACAGAATATTTTAAAGCACATTTCGGACCAGAAGAAAAGAAGCTCGGGGGGAAGGTGTGCCAGGCAAGACCTGGGTAAGTGTAGGTTCACCACAGGCAGCTTCCATGCCCCCACTGTTTTTTGCCCATAGGGTCTGAGATGGCATAGAAGTAGGGTGGGCCAGCCAGATGCATCCACGACCCTGCCCAACTAGGTGACGCTCCAGAGATCCCCTCCCCACAGCACAGCCTACAAAGCAGAACTTGCAAGAAAAGCCAGTGGGAGTGGAAGAGATTCTGCCTCTCCTTCTCTTGAACTGAGGCTGTGAGAAGAGCTCATCTCACCAAAGGGAAAGCTACCACTGGTTCCAAGATCCTTCTTCAGCTCTTGTCAGTCACCTGATTCAGTACCTGCCATCCATGGGGAAAACTGCTCTGGAGCCCTGCAGTCCTTCCAAATCCTGCTAAGTTCCTGGGAAATACTGGTGAAGAGCTGAGCCCAGAACAAGCAACGTGGGATCCACAGAACAGCAGCCTTTTACAGCAGCAGCCACCTCTGATTAAAATTATCAGCATCACCAGACTGTACCAAGACCCAGGACTGCTCCTCCAAGGAGAGAGGTAAGAAAACAGCATGGAGTTTGGTATAAAAGCAGGAAACAAACATCCCACAGGAGTGATTCTAGTGTGTATGAAGATTACAGGGATGCTAGTAGCGATTAACAACTGTTGGGTCTGTTATGCATGACTCAGTCTGTGTCTGCCTATGTCCTTTTTAGCTGGGTGCACTGAATTTCATTGGGATAGCAAACAGAGACACAAACAGTAGCTGAGGACCGAGGAGTGCAAGTGAGGTAGTTCAGAACTCTGCGCAAGGGTAGGGTGTGGTGGTGAGCCTACCCTTGACAGGAGGATTGAAAACGAAGGTGTAAAAGCTCTGGGCAGGTTGAATGAAGAATGTCTTCCTTAGATATCTCTACAGGTGCTCAGGATCAAATTTGTTAGCACCTCACTGGAATCAGACAAGGGCTCCTCAGAGCATACAAAAGCAGATTTGCTGTCATTAAATCTGATGTCTGCCTATGAAACATGCAGTAGTGGTTAGCAGGTAGAAGATGACATAGGGAGTCGAAAGAAATAGGATTTAATGTCGATTTTGAGCAGCTTTTTCAGCTCTCTCTGGGTGTATGAGTGTTCCCCTTTATTAAGTGGAGATAACACTCATTACCTACATTTCTATGACATTTTAGAATCTCTGTGCTGTACCAATAAACAATACTAATGCAAAGTTTCTAGCATCAAGCCAGTGCATAAAGCAGAAAGTACCACTGGGAATTAATCTATGCTTAAGCATTTAATAAACTGGAAGGAAAAGAAGTAGATTAAAGCCAGCTGGATGTTGTCTGTCTCCTCATTCTCTTCTGATTGACTTTGCTTTACTTAGTATATGAACATGTGGTGTCTCTCTGTTTCCTTTCTTCTGCCTTTAATCTTTTTCAATGTATACTTCCCTGTGCTCCCCCCACTCACCCCTGGGTGTGAAGGCTGAAGTTTCATTCCTTGTCTGAGGAGGAAAGAGAGCAGATTATATTGAACTGGAGAGAAACTGGAGTAGGGGGATAAGAAGAGAGCACAAACCACAAATAAAAGCTCCTGGTTCAGCGGCACGCTCTTGAGTCAGATTTGCAGCAGAGGTGATGAGATGAGTAGCAACTCCATGAATCAAAGTGCTGAAAAGCATCTTTTGACTTTGTGTGAAATGAAACACAGTCAGGAAAGCACAATAGTTCCCTTGACTGAATGTCTTGAGAGATGGAACAAGGACAGCATAAAGTGACTATTTAATACCTTAAAGTCCGCATGTTCTTATATCCCTCCTTCACTTTCATCGTTGGGGCAAAGCATCCTGAAATGAGCACGTCTGCACATAGGATTTTGCCTTTGATGGGGGTGGGAGGCAATGTGATTTAATTACCAGAGATGCAAGGGTGAGGAAAGGTGGAATGGAGAAAGAATTTGAAATGCAGCGTCCCAAAGTCTGTTCACATTTCTCATTTGTTGCACCTTGGGTAGTCATTCAGCTTCCACATGCCTTCATGTTCTGTGTCTGCAGGTGGCTACGGTGCCAATTCCTTCTCCAAGCTGTTCAGTGTACTGTGACACTAACTGAGGTCCAAAGCAGTGGAATTAATTCCAAAGAAGTGAATGACAGAAGTATCTCTTGCACTAAAGGTGCAAAATTAACCCTCCAAACAGCCGCAGGGACACAGTCCACCTCCTCTGCTGTATGATGGGAGTTTCTCCAGTCACTAACAGCTCAGTGGTTACCTGCCCATCAGCAGTATAATTTGTAGGATTTTGGCTTGGAAAGCTGCTGGCCAGGATCAGGTCCCTCAGCATGTGTGTTCTGTGCAGGACATATAAGGCATTTGCTTAAAAAGCACAACTGCGCTCACTCACAGATGCTGCCGCACCAAGTTATACAAACCTGATGTTTGGCATGTGTGAACCAGCACAATCCACTTGCTACACTGCAGCTACACTGGTCCATCCCAGACTGAAGAGCTGACTTATTTCTAAATACTGGTCCTGGGCTGTAGAGAAGTTGTTGGTTTTCCCACAAAATCTATCTCCCTGGTTTCTCTGCCAGTTAAATAAAACCTGAGAGGGTGAAAGGAAGCATCTCAAAGCAGCTCTGTCATTGTTTGTCTGTCCGTGAATACAAGACAGCATTGGACTGGCTACATAGGAAAGGGTAGAGATAGCGTACATGGCAGTGCTATTTCAGAGATTGAATATAGTGTTTCTGTTGGAGATAGGTCCTGTTCTGAACAAAACACAGAGTCCAGTTCAAATACCAGGTGTGCTCCTCACTGTCATTCCAACCACAGCAATCCCAACAGTACAATAACTCTGCACATTTGTGTCCAACCAAATTTATGTTCTGCCATTAGTGTCTGGCTCTAATATTACACTGTCCTGCCCGCTGAAAATAATCCAGAGTGTAAGCTATTCTGAAAAAAGCATTACATTTTCTTCTGTGCTTTAGATAGGGCTGAATGTGCTGCTGGCAGCAAATTATAGCAATAATAATAATAATAAACAGTAGTGTTTTGCTGTTGCCTTGGGCTATGGCACAGCAATGATGCTGGATCAGAATTCCACAGACTTCTTTATTTAGCAGTGACTGTATCTTTGCTGCTGCTTTGTCGCTTAGCACATGTTAAACAAAGTAAAAGATTCTAAGCTTTTGACTGAGATAAGCGTCAGCTAGATAAAAGCTTGGGAGATAAAATTCACTCAAGGGAAAGATAGGAATCCAGATCTGGACCCAGCTATGATTTTTCGGTGTACATAAAGTACTTGCATTGTATTATTAAATAAACAACACTTAAGTTAAACAAACAGCACAGTGGGAACTTGATTATTCTTTAATAAGATACTAGTAACCAAAATAAACTCTGTCAGAAATGCGTCTTCTTTGCTCTACATGTAGCTTTCCCCACATAGGGGTTATATTTTTTCCTTCAGCCCACATTTGAACTGATAGATGAAAAATGTCGGAGCAGCACTCTTTTCTTCCTAGCAAAGTTTTCTGCAGCTGAGTGCTATGTCAAAATATGATCTCCAAAGTCTCAAGACTCATTTTATTTGTCAGGGGTTGGGAATCTTGTCTAGTAGCTATGTAAGATGGCTGTCCTTTATTTTTTCTCCTTCTTGTACTTAGCACCCGCACAGACTGTGACACCCACAACAGCTGTGTATGTATGAAGACTGAAAATCCCATGAAATCTACGTTTTTGCAGTTCCAGCCATTGCCAGATATCCTGCTGCAATGCTCATAGTTCGTTATAGGGAGTTCCCACACTACCAGTCTGAACCGCATGATTAAAATCTGCTTTCTAAAAGGTCACCAAAGGCAGAGATCATTGAATTTATCATCAGCCAGTGCTATTTTTTGGCTCAGATTCCCTGTATCAGCAATGAAGGTTGTACAGGACCCGCTATTTAAAGTTACTGAGATGTCTAGCTTCCATTGATGTCGAGCATGATTCTTGTTTCTGTCTGACTTTTGGTTGATCTCAGAAAATTAGTATTATGCGCAGCTCCTATTTAGGCAATCAAACAAAGCCATCAAGGCCCTGATGGCAGCTGCAGTGGATGCAGTATATTGGGAAATCTGACCTCTATGTTTATGTATCTAAATGAGAATCAAGTTCTTCTGAAAAATCTGGTAATGTCAAAGTGACGCAGATGGTGGGAAGGAACTTGGTGTCTAAGTTGAAGCACAGATGATAAAATTAGCCCTTAATGTTTAAATGAAATAGAAAATACAGTTCAAAACCACGCTATTTTCAGTGTAAATGATTTCATTTTTATATGACTTTAAAAGAAAAGTAAAAATACACCACCAACAATGAACCTCACTCCCTGGAAATGAGACTGAAAAAATTAAGCATTTCCAGAGAAAAGATTTCTGTATGGACCATTGATCTACTAACTACTGTGCTCCAGAGCACTGTTTGACAAGCCTGTGGTAAGGAGCTGCCCTATTTCATCCTCCGTTTAGTTTCTGGTCTTCCTTCCAACTCCGCTATTTCTTCTTTCAGGACCAAGCAATGATGAAGACTATGTCTGGCGGAAACTGCACCCTGAATGTGCCAGCTAAGAATTCGTACCGCATGGTAGTGCTGGGAGCATCCAAGGTGGGGAAAAGCTCCATTGTCTCACGCTTTCTCAACGGCCGATTTGAGGACCAGTACACTCCCACCATTGAGGATTTCCATCGCAAGGTCTACAACATCCGGGGAGACATGTATCAGCTGGATATCCTGGACACCTCTGGAAATCACCCTTTCCCTGCTATGAGAAGGCTTTCCATCCTGACAGGTGAGAAGAAAGTGAGGAAAGTCTGCAGATGGGGAACGGTGGGTGAAAAATCATAAGGACAGACATTACCTTGAAAAACTGCAGCCTGGAGATGACTCCTTCCTGGGGGGGAGCTAAAAGGACTGCTTGATTTCGTTGCAAGATGTGCTTCTCTAGAGAGGTTTCCTGGCTGGGATATTCCAGGCACTATAGGCAGTGCATTAGCCACAGAGGAGAAGTTCACTGGGCTAAGGTCTGAAATTGAGATTTCCCCCAAGTTTATTGCCCTCCTACCTTCCCTTTCTGCTCTGTATTTTTTTTATTGTAGTAAAAAAATAAATAAATGGCTGAATAAAATCTTGTGGGCATAAAAAGCAGCAAGGGACAAAATAAGCATGTTGTTACAACACATAAGCAGTGAAAAACAAATGTAAAATGCAGAGAAAAGGATCCTAAAAAAAAAAAAAATCTCAAAGATTTTTTTTTTCCTAAAATTTCCAGTCTGATTCCTTGATTTTATATTCCAGTAAAAGGGTAGCTCTAGTTTTACCCTTTCTCCTTAATCTGCGGTTAATCAAATGCATTCAAGGGAAAAAAGGGAAAATCATGGGCTCATTTTGTATGTTCTTATTGTCAAGCAGTTCCTGTTGTGATGAGCTAAGAAGTATTCTTTAATTGTGAAAGTGACAGTGGAGATATATTCAGCCACAGGAAAAACAAACCCACTTTCTGAATTTGCTGTCTACCCTTCTAGCTAGCCAGAGAAACATGACGTTTGCATCTGACTAGGCTAGTGTCCACATCCAGTGAGGTCCTAGGGCCAGTTTCTGGGATGCGGATATGTGCTCTTGCCCATGAAAGCTCTCTTAGCATGTTCTACGTGAATGTCATTCAAAAGGCAATGATTTACATTACTTTATATTTGCAAAAGGAATTGTAAGTCAGGAAATGTCAGAAAGGAAATGCCAGGGGATCTGCGTAATTAATGTATTTCTTTATTTTTCCATGGTCTGTTTCTCAGGACCAAATGAAATGACAGCAGAGCACTGCACATTGGAAAACCTCTCATTCCTGACTTAGGTGTTCAGGACTGACTAGATGTAAATCTTCAGTTCAGGTGTTGCTCCATGTATTGTACAACCAAAAGGGCGAGGCTGAGTGGCTATTAACTCTCCACTCATCCTGGTGTCAGAACAGGCTGTATTTTATGCAGAGGTACAGATGAAAGGAAGAAAGAAAAGCAGCACAGCAGAGCTGAGATAGAAACATGTTTACAAAAGAGATTAAAATGGGAAATAAATTGCAAGTCCAGCGTGAGGTAGGAACACAATCAGATATGGATGAAGTAACGTCATCGCCAAAAGTCTTTTCCATAGCACTACAGGAAGGTGCGAGGAGTTGAATTAGGAGAACTGGAATTAAAGTACAGCTGAGTGAATAGATTCAAAAGGACTAAACAAAAAATATGGGGAGGAGATGGCAAAGAAACCGACTGTTTTTTTAGAATTAGCTCCTCTTACATGTGCTGCAAGCAACATGCCTTTACAGTATCTTTTTGTAATTGCAGGGGATGTTTTCATCCTGGTATTCAGCCTGGACAACAGAGAATCTTTTGATGAGGTCAAGAGGCTCCAGAAACAGATCCTTGAGGTCAAATCCTGCCTGAAGAACAAGACCAAGGAATCAGCTGACCTTCCCATGGTGATCTGTGGCAACAAAAGTGACCACAGTGAAATCTTCCGTAAGGTACGTTCAGATGAAGGGGAGAACCTTGTCTCCAGCGATGAAAACTGTGCTTATTTTGAAGTTTCAGCCAAGAAGAACACCAATGTGGATGAGATGTTCTATGTCCTCTTCAGCATGGCCAAGCTACCTCATGAGATGAGCCCTTCCCTCCACAGGAAAATCTCCATCCAGTATGGTGACCCCTTCCAACCGAAACCCTTTCGTATGCGCCGAGTCAAGGACATGGACGCCTATGGTATGATCTCTCCTTTTGCTCGCCGGCCAAGCGTCAACAGTGACCTGAAGTATATCAAATCGAAAGTTCTCAGGGAAGGTCAGTCCAGGGAGAGGGAGAAATGCACAATTCAGTGAAGGGGGCTTGCACTTCTGTCTGAAGTCATCATCCACATGCAGTGCCTTAAAGAAAAATGATCTGTGGAAGCACAGAATGGGCTTACGGGGTTCAAGAGAACCCAACATGGAGAAAGGATAACTTCCTGTGGATTCTGCTGAGTCATGAATGTAAATAACATCGTTCCTGTAAATGACTGGGAAAAATCACAGGCCTGAAATACTAGTCCATTCCTCTGCCCGTAATGTAGTTCCTCCTTGTTTCCTGTTTTGTTTAAAGAATAGACCTGAGAAGTATAGACATTTGAACTTCATCCTTAGAAAGAAAGTAGGTAAAAAATGCACAGAAGGCATTAACAGCTATCCAGCATTCAGCTCTTGCTAAGAGAGACGAGGTTGTAGGTATGTGTGTGTGCATATCCCTGTGTGCCTGTATGTATGTGTGCATGTATGTGTGGAGCACTCCTTTAAAAAAATGGGACTATCACTTCAAAGGGCAGCAGTCTTAAGAGAGGTTTCCCAGATTGGGAGTGGACTCTATATACGGATGCAAGACTAACTGATTTCTGAGAAGACCTGCATTAAGAAGATCTTGATTTTGTGTTTGCTGGGACAGTTATCATTTGATGTTGATATGAATGTTGTTTTGTAATACAGATTTTATTTGTTTGCTTTGTTGGTTTTTTTTTGTATTGTCTCGGGATTCTTAGCAAAATCAGATGTCAAGTGTGTTTGACATCAAAACAGTGTCTACTTTCTAGCACTGAAAGGTCATCTGTAAAACTATAATATGTGCATTGATTGAAAGTGAAATTGTTCTGCAAAAAGCCAATACATCTGACTGCTTCGCAAGCCTGGTGTGATATTGTTTCCCAAAGCCACACTGACTTTGAATACTGTAGTATAAATGCCACCCTTTGCCTTGCTGGCAACCAGAGCAATGGTTCCATCCTCTGCCTGTATGAGCTGAGACTGACCAGATTCATATGTAGGCTTAGACCACTTCAGAGGCATGACTGGATTTTCCTTCAAAATTAAGAACTGAACAGTTATAGAGCCATCTCCATCGTATTTTTTCTGTTAACATGCCTCTAGCAATTTTTTTCACTGTTTTGCTTGTTTTCTGATAAAAGTTGCCTTGATGGAAACCTTTGCACTGTAGAAGGCCTTCAGAACAGTAAATCTGTGCTGGCAGTCCAAACAGGGCTGATCTGGCTGGCCATGGCCAGATAAATCTGGGGCTGTCCATTCACTTCTTCCCTTTCTCAGCCCAGTCCAGACTTCTTTGTCCTCAGCTCTCTCCCTGTTCTGCTTCTGGCTCTGTTGTTCAATGTGCTCCTGTATGCCCTCAAAGCCCAATATATTCTCTCAGAAGTGAGCTTTCCGCTCTCACTGACTGGAATGAGATGTGTGCACACATAACTGTAGGCAAAGCATTGCCCCAAGATTGCACACAACAGAAGAGTATATACATTACATATACCTCAGAATGACCTTCAGATATCTTGTCCCTCCCTCACCCTCCAATTCTGTTCTTGGCTGTATCTGCCTTGCTGTGTCCTGGGTAAAGCTGTGAGCTAGTTCATGCTATAAATTGACAGGAAACCAAGAATGATGGTTGTCTGTAAAAATTAGCCTCTGGGACTCAAAATCTCATATTCATTTATCAGCTCCACCCATCTCTGGTACTATATATTGACTGGTAAAATACACTGTTCCAGTTGCCAAGGCAGCACCTTTCAGATCACACCCCCCTCCCTATCAATAAATATGTACATAGTTTATGATTAAACTTGGTTTATTTATTAGTTGTGTCCTGGTCATTTTTACTTTCTTCAGGAATAATGATTAAGGTCCTATTTTTCTGTTGTGCAGGTGCAACTAGGCAAGTGAGTTATGGGTTGAGAGTCTTGATGAGACCTCCAGTAAGTTCTGGAAGATCCTTTTATGTCCTCCAGACATGAGGGGCTACATATTTGTCTGTTTGGAGCAGAACTGTGTCGTTATCTGCATATTTCTTTCTATGTATGTATGTATCTATCTATCTATCTATTTGTACATTAGGTTATATATACAAATATCCTTACAAGCAGAAGCAGACAGTTACTTTTCTCCATGCTGCCTCCGATGCAAGAGAACAACTCTGTCCTCCATGCACACAGCTGACATACTAATTCCTGATGTAATTTAATGTGGTCTCTGCAGAGACATCACTGTTGCTCTCAGCAGTCTCTTCATCTTACCCTCTGCACCTCTCAACTTTGTGAGTCTTGGTCCCCCTGAGCATACGCCCACCTCCCTACAGACTCTCCACCCAAGTGCATGAATGCTGAATGTACCAATGATCAAGCTCTGGGACTCACATGCCACAGGGACACGGCGAGGTTGAAAATGGAGTGAGAACAGCATGGGCAGTGGCCATTGATTGGGTTAAGGGGCTCCAGGAATCTAAAGAAGAAATCCTTGCACTATAGACCATGTGCTGCCCCTACTGAACCTATTGTCCATTCCTCTTGGCCTGCTGGATAAAGCTGAATTTTTAATGAGCCTTCATAATCATCCAATCTCTGCCTTTGTCTTACAACACTGACCTTACAATTATTTTCTCTACTGTCCTTCCATTTCCACAAAGACACCAACTTTCCTCACCCTTCCATGTCCTCCCATTCCTGCCTTTTGCCCCATGGATATGAAGCCACAGGGCATGGAAAAAAAAACATTGCAGTGACAAGGGTGAAAGAGTAGGGGGAGGCTGAAGACCAAGGAGCAGGTGATCGCAGAGATATTCCGGATCCCAGGGGAAGGCCAGTGAGCCCCAGCTTCACAGTAGTCCAGCTTGGCCTTACAAAGCTCAGGGTGGGAAGCATCTGGGAAAGTAGCTGGGAATGAAGGCAAAGGAGCATTACAGTCACCCACAGAAACAAATGGCAATAAGCAGGTAATCTCATTAAAGTAATCCTAGTCTTCTCTCTGGATTTTGTTACTGATGGTAATTGCTCTTGAAGTTAGGTTATCATGTACCTAAGGATATTCATTTTTTGGCTTTTATTATATCATAAAAGTCATTCTATTAATATTCATATATTATTTGGGCACTAGAAATGCTTACAGCCCCTTAAACCAGACAGCATGTATATCAGTTGTTTATTCACAGCAGCCATTAGGCTCTGTGAAAATGGCTGGGGCTGGAAAACAGAGCAAGGCTATGCACAAAGGGCATAAGGTAAGGCAGGAAGAGGATAGGAGAATTGTTTCTTCCCTGCTAACTGCTGGATATGTCTGTCTGTAAGACATAGCAGGGAAAGGTTTTAAGGGCTTTCTACTATGTGTGTGCAGAAACTGTGAGACAATGAAAAGAGTGAAGAGTAGATCTACAGCCAGGCCTTGGAGGCAATGGAATTAGAAGCAACATTTTTTTAATCACCTTGGGATTCAAGCGACCTGCACAGAACTTAATCTAACCCAAGAGGTCATGAAAACGCACAGGGCTGGAGGAAGGGACATGTCTTGCAAAGATGCTGCGAGCAGGTGGACCCTTACTTGGCCTTACGTAGTGTAATTAAGTTGCTTTATTCCAATATCTACCTTGTCCTACATTGCAGTATATAAAACCTAACACTAATGATACAAAGCCTCACTGATGTTTTTCATGTAACTACTTTCAGGACAAGTAGCAGGGACACACACCTGACTGAGGATCAATCACAGCCCTGGAACAAGACAGGGCTGAGATTTATTTTGTACATTGCTCTACACAGCAAGAAAGTCCTTGTCCTGAAGAAATTACAAGCCAACACATCATAGAAGCTACTATAAATAATGACAAAAATCTAATTAAGCCACAGGGTCAGTACAAATCAGGAAGGAAATAGTGGTCATGGTGAATTAAGACAAAAACGAATAGAGGGTGGGAAATGCAGAGTGAAAGCCTGTTTTGACATCCAAAGACTAAATTAGGTTTCTATTCTGAAGGATTCCCAGGAGAACTGCTGCCACCAGGCCAGCCTGATGCTAGAGAGAGGCTCATGGTGCAGCTTCACAAAGAGCACTGTCTCCTTGGGACACGAGGGTGCAATAGGTCTCATTGTCTGGGAGGGCAAGGGCTCATTATTATCATGAAAGCAAGTAGGAAATGGTGGTATAATTTTTAAAAGGGCCTCAAAAGAGAAAAGAGCTTCAGAAGGGGGCTCACAAAGATAGGATGGCAATAGGAGGTTGGGTGGTAAAGAAGAGAAAAAATAAGCTAGACTATATGCTATAAAATGCACCTTTTGCTTTATTTCATCCTTCTCTACACATCTATAAATCTGAAGACGTTTTATTTAGATTTGTCTTTCTTCAAATGTTAACTGCCATTTACCACTATAAAAGAGGTGGAGACCCACCCCCACCTCTCATCACACCTTTTGATGCCTTAGATTTACCTGTCATGTACCATATTGTGGGCTGCCTCGAAAGCCCAGTCCCAGTGTCTTGGCTAGGGTAGAAGGTTGTAGGCAGAGGTGTTTTTGAAGTAAATGATGGTTATTTGGTTTGATTTGAAATCACTATTACTCTTGTGGGGTTTATTAGCATTATTGTTTCTGTGAAATTACATGATGGCAGGCTCAAATTAAAGGGTCTCCTTGGAAAAATATATAAAACATGATATAATGTACATTTCCCCCACTGGTTTCTATAGCAACAGCCTTTTCTCTGCACTCAGAAAGAGCAGAGAATTTGCAGGGGGGAGATGAGTAGCAGTGGCTCTGCCCTAGATCTTTCACCTCTGAGTTCTCAGGAAGTTCTCCCTTCAGTGTCTGTTATGTAGAAAAACAAAGACCAGCCAGACCCACCTCACAGACCAATAAATATGTATGGCAAAGCTGTAGGATGGATATGCTACTATAAAGAAGCAAGTCATTTCCATGATGTGATTGTAAACTGAGGCATTGCTCCTGGCACATGTATATTCCTGACGTGTGGAATATACATCATAAACTGCTATAAACCAAACTTCTGTACTCAGGTTTGGTTAGAGCTTGCTATGAGTCTCACCCAACTTCTCTCTTCTCTGTGTCTTTATAGGCCACCGTCTGGTACAGTCAGCTCCTGAGACTTCCCAGAGAAACATTTCCTTTTGTTCTCATGACAGCATCAGACAAAGACCTTTCCTTGCCCCTACCATCACTGGCCATCCTTAGCATGCAGAACAGCCCTAAATCCCATGCGTCATGTTCCTAGAAAGTTATTGACAGCTTGGAAGGAGGCCAAGAACTAGCAAGAAAAGCATTTCATAAGCCTAGAGGGATTGACATCAGTAAGCCTTAAGAAAACTCTGAATGGGATAATTCTGTGAGGTGTAGGTAAACAAAGCTGAGAGAGGCTGGCTGAAAACCCTAGATATGTTTGGAAGGTGGAGATGACAACTGGGACAGCACTTTATTTAGAGCTGGACAGTGGGATATCTCAGTGGGAACAAGATTATTAAGCAGGAAATCATAGGCAGAAGAGCAGAGCAGACTTTGGGGTAGTGGAATCTATTGGGAAGCTTTCTAAGAAATGTCGTGAAAGTCCCATTAGGAAAAGACTTGGAAAAACACTGATATCTACATAGCCAATGGCGGTAACTTGGCACTGGCACTGGGCGACCCTGACTGAACCAGTAGGTTATTTTGATCTTCACACTTGTTTCTGTGATGAAGCCTGATCCCAAGTCTGCTTCAGAGAAATTTCCTCAGACTGCCTGTCCTCATTGCATGCTCTCGACACCCCAAGTGGAGGGTTGATAGTTCAGTGGTCTTCTCCAGTCAGAACATGAACAATAGAGACAGGACTTCTTACGTCAAACCATGCTTTCCAGAGCACTTCCACAAAGATCCCTGGACTGCTTGCAGAAAGCAGCTCCTTCAGTGAATTGTCTATGAACTGTTTCTTGTGCATTTGTTTATTGTTCAGAAGTATTCAATGAATGATTTATGTAATGTGTCCTGTGCTTTGGATGGGATGGATAGCTAAGTTTAGTTCAGATTAAACAGGAAGACAAGGAGGAATGGGGTCGCTGTATTTCAGAAAATTATGTAGCAAAGTAAAAGAACATAAATGAAAAAAAAAAAAAAATCCGACTTGAATATGTGTCCTCACATCACTCTGACCTACAGGGAAGCAAAATCCTCCTTTCCAGCCCACTCCTGCCCTCTGCCCTCCAGGCTTTTGCAGGAGGGATTTCAGATGGACTGTATCTATGCAAGAGCGTCCTCTCACAAGCATTTGGCTTTCAGCAGTTAGTGTAGAACACCAACACACACGTGAGAGCACTGAATATTTTAGACTGGTTTTAGCAATATGTTTTGAATCCATATTCTGGAAAAAATGGAGGAAAGGAAAATAATCTCTACAGTTGTGCTGAATGAAAGGAGACAGGCGGATAATTTCTGGCTCCAAGAAACAATTCCTTCACACACTGAGACCTTTTCTGGAACACTGCACAACTGTACTAAACTGGGACTTGTGGTCTTTCTGTGTTAAACTGAGAACCAAAGCAACACAAAAACACGCTCACAGCAGTGAAACCAGATCTTGCATTTCAGACCCCATCAACATCAGGACTATGACAGATCCCACCTAGTTCTTCAATGTCTTTGCAGAGCTCACAGGATCTTCAGAGTTAAAATAAAGATGCTAAAATAACTGGGTGTTAGGTACCATGGGTTTCCGTCTTACTCTTCAGGTCAGAGATCTAATAGCCCCCTAGAAACAGCCCCTTCAGTTTCCAAACTCTTTACATAAATCAGCATCTTGGTTTCCCATCCCTGACAGAGGGCCAATAGCACTCAGGGGATTGCTGAGAGAGGATAAACACCTTCTAGATTGCGAGGTACTTGGGTACCGCAGTGATGGATAAACACGTTAAAAGGTGAAGAGGCAGACCGGAAACAAATATCACCTCAATCAGGAGCTCAGCTGCTGCAGTGCCAGCTACACAGGAGAGCAATTATTTTGCATAACCCCTGATTTCTGACTACCTACAGTCTTATTCTCCTCAGCATCTGTTCATCTGGCAAGTCCCAGGAGCCTCAGGATTAAAATTATACACTGGCTACCCCCTGCTCTTCAATCACTGCATACCTGTGTGCTAAACAGCACTGCACCACAAAAAGGTTTTTGCTCAGGGACCCTTGAGTGGATGTACAGCATAGCCTCCCCTTTCACCCTCTCTCTGCTGGAGAAATGAGTGCCTCAGGGAAACACAGTCTTGTTAAACACAACCTGTGAGGTTAGAGGACAGTACAGGGAAGGAAGATCACTGGCATTGCTTTTGGATGGTCCAGGGCGAATGTCTCATCCTTTCTGTCACAAAACAGTTTGTTCCTTGCTGGGTGGCTCATTGCCAAGGTAATAAATAGAAGTTTCTAAAAAGAAATAAAATAAAAAGGAAAAATAAATACAGAGCAATGACTTTTTCTGCAAATTGATAGAAGACTTGCCCGAGGCTATGGAAAAGGGATGACAGGGATGAACAGCTCTCTGGTGGAGCCTTATTAGAGAGCAGACCGGAGCTCTTCTCAGATATTCTTTATGAGATGCTGCCATCTGGGAGAAATCCAGATTGGCAATTATCAGAGGGAACAATTCCAGCTGGCCACAACACTGCCAAAGCAAAAATTATCCCCTTACACAATAGTACTGACTCAGTCTGCTTACAACTTTTGTTGAGTTTGGGGCAGTCCTACAAGGTCTGCCATTAGTCATGGTGGCATTTATTTGTATTATGGAGCCTTGCCCACAGATCAGGACCCAATTATACCAGAAAATACACAAACAATAAATATACACACAACAAATAGAAAGTCCCAATGTACACAAAGTCCAGGGCATCTTAATCATTAACTACATCTGCTACATCCATGCTGTGCCTCACAGCATCTGTCTTATCTTATGACGGCTATCCACCTGTTTCTTACCAACATCCTATCTGTAACCTAAAGTGAGAAGAGGCTGCTATTAATCCACCATTTTCCTGATTAACATCTGAGAGCTAACTATTTCCATAGAGACCTCGTAGCTACTACACTGTGGTAGTAGTAGCACCAAGACCTAATATAATTTAGTAGTGCTCTTCTTTCCCCTGGACTTACTGAAACAGAGAAAGCAGATATAAGGGTTATGCACTGCTTCCAAATGCTCATGGGAGGGGTAAATTCTGCACTGTTTCCTTGCAGTGGTTCCTAGCAGTTTTGCCTAGGAGAATCTCTTAGGCAGACAGAGCATCTTTGTGCTGTGTTAGTGGTCTTGTGGTTGTGCAAGCCCCAAGGCAGCTGTGGCCCGTGGTAGCTCAGAACTAATTCTGAACTGTGTCCGGTGACAGGCAGCAGGACTGCCTTACATATGGCTGTCATAGAACCTGAATCTGGGCAAGGCGAGGAAGTAAGGCAGCCGTGCTGGCATAGCCAAGTCATGGCAAAGGCCTGGTGATTGACCTTTCCTTTAGTAACCAGCTGATGCCTCAAGAGATATCTGCTCATCTCCTGCCTAGCAAGCCAGGACATCCCATAGCTCTCAAGGGAAAGAAATGGACCATATACTGCTAGGAGCAGGGTGTCTACCCACCTCTGAAATACATATTGATGGAACAGAAGGCATTTTTAGCCACCCATGGAATTTAACATTGAAAGCAGTGAAAAAACATGGAGAGAACTGGGATTCTCCTCTGTGGCCCCTCTGTGGCTACTACAAGACCTGTTATTTGCCCTTGATCTCCCAGGCAGGAGGAATACCTCTAGCACAGACTTTTTTAAAACAGTTCACAGTATCCTAAAACTCCATTTCCACCCTCCACAGATGGTCAGAGATAGGCAGTGAAACCCTTCCAGATGATACAAAACCCAGCTGATGGTCAGTACCCCAGCAGCAAAAGGACACTTCACTTTTCTAGACAGTGAACAGATGCATAAGAAGTGAACACTCTTGGTGTAAGAGAGAGCTTAGGGATGTTTTCTATCCCTTCTTCTTGGGCCTTGACACATCTTCCCCAATGCATTTTCTCTTTTCAGACAAGAATTCTGCCAGAGGGAAATGTCTGAAAGCACTTCATTAATTAAGGGGCCTTGAGTTTTGCCGATTTTCGATGAGACTTCAGACTCTGAATTGACTTTTGAAAATAAGATGAGCTTAGGCTTACTTAAGCACTTTCTCAACTTTACCCAAATTGGCTGCATGAAGAGGGAGCATTTAAGGACTGAGATTTATCAGGAGGAAATGTTGTTCTGAACCAAATTCGCACTGAAAGAGAAAACTGGAAAGCTAAGTGATTTTGCATAACAGGTGCTTGAGTAGTGAAGGTTTTCTTAGTAAAACAAGAACAGTCTGAGAGTCCCTTCTGCTTTCCCACTCATTTATATTAGGAAAAAAGAGAAGCTTGCTGTTTCTTGACAGAACTGAGAAAAGGAATGCATTCCAGAGTGAAATGTTGGGTTTGCATTTTCTTCCCAAGGATCTTTGTATCGGCCAGGAATTAAAGCAAAAGAGATGCTGGAGGCCCAAACATAATCTGTCATGTGTGCCCCACCTGGGTTTGGCTGGGTCTGTGTTCCCTACCTCTATCTTTTCCCTCACTGGCTAAAGGAGAATATGGAGCAAGAACACATAAAAGAGCCAGCTGTTTGGTTTGTTGGGGTTTTTTGCCTAGAGGTATGTGGGATGGTCTAAGACTTCAAGGCAGTAGGAAGAACAGCATTACCGAGCAAGTGGAAAAATTATCTCCAAATTAGCTCTACGTCTAGTCTCAGCTGTCATTCTTCTCCAGAAAGTTGCTGTCCTCTTCTGTTTCCCTCCAGCATTCAAACAGGGAAAGATAGCACCTGCTATTTCTAAAATTCAGGTGAAAGCTTCCTCTTTTTTCTGCTTTGCCAGAATTAAGAAGAAACCAAATGGCTCTGTTGAGCTGTGTCTATTTTGCCAGGTATTTCCCAGTTTTCATGTCAGTCCTTGTACTCTGACTGTCCTCACTACCTGCATGTTGTTGAGTACTGCAGTGCCACGTTTGTGCCTGCTGGATGGCTTTTAATCCATGACCTTGTGCATATGCTGAAGCCTGTTACAGGAGTACCCACAGATGTAGTTCCCAGTACCCTTCTGGCACTTCTAAGGAGATGGCTGAGGAGACAAGGGCTTTTCATACACAGTGACTCTTCTCTTGTGTCCCATCTCACGAAGCCATCAGATGTCATTTCATGCCATGGCAAAAATACAGAGACTGACAAGCCACTGCCAGAACAGAGGGTCTTCCCCTGGCCTGTCCTTCATACAAGCACTGGTGCCAGGCAAAGCATTAGGAACAGTACTGTAAAGAGAAAGCCAAGATTACAGGAGTCTTTCAGAACTTCCATACAATAGTCCTTATTCTATCTGTGTCCCATAACCGACATGATACACTGACTTAGTCTGCACAGAAATGAAACCTGGGTGAATACCCTAAAAAGGGACTTGTGGAATGCTCCAACAGATGCATGGTATGCTCCAAAAAGTCTTTCACGGGGCACAACCACAGACCAAAATTACTTTAACTTCAGAAGTGAGAAGTCAAAAAGAGAGCAGTGTGGAGGCTTTGCAAGGCCAGTCACTGAATAAACTGTGCCACATTCAAACAGCTTGATCCTGTGGTATTTACAGAAAAGCACAGCTGAGCCCAGAGCTTGGGGTCCGTAGCCTTAGAGGGACCAGAGTATGTTGGCACCACCCTAACGAGCTGGCAGGGTAACTTTAAGGACACACCAGTCCTTAACACCATGCCAGGAAGGCAGCAACCTCATAAAGGCCTGATGCATGATAACTGATCCAACAGTGGTCTGCGGTGACAGGAAACGTCAATGTGGCCCATGTCTTGACAAGACTCCAGCTGAATATGGGCATTTAGCCAGAAACTGCCCTGTGGTGGGATGTTCTGCCTGCCTGTTTGCCAGAGGGTCAGAGGGGGAGCAGCTGAGTATATCAAAAAAGGTCAGGCCAAGAGATGGTAAGAGTCAATCTTCAGGTTTCCCAAAGCAACTAGAATCAATTTACTTTTTCAAGTCTGGAAGGGGCAGAAGAAGAGAATGTACAAAACGGTGTTCATTCAGGAACTGGGAAAAATTAAGCAGACATAGTAGTCACTGGGTGAGGTTGTCCTGTGGACAGGAAATGTTTCCTTGGATAGCTTTTAAAGTTCAATTTTCTGCCTCTGCTCCAGAGGCCAGAGACAAGAAGCCTGATTATTTATAAAGACAAGTTTGACGCATTATGAAGGAGCTTGTGTGACATGATAGGCTGTTGCAGTCAGGAAATGGACACCCTGACCCAGGAGAGGCATTCCATCACTGTGCTCCTGAGCTCAAGCTCTGGCCGCCTGCAGGCTTCACTATCTCAGGAGGAGACAGGAAAAGAAAAGGAAAAAAAGGTGCCTTTAGTTTCAACTCAAACAGAAGTAATTCTGATTAAAACAGCAGACTTCAAGAAGCAAACTCAGGTGAAACAAAAAAACATGTCTAAGGATATGAGTATGTCAGACGTTCCCTTTAACTAACTGGCCTGCAGTGCTGCTCCTGGAGTCTGGGATTTGGCATCAGGTCAGCAATAGCAGTTGAGCACCAATGGCCTATGACCTGTTGGGCTGACAGGAAAACACTAGTCCATACAAGGTATCACAAATGCCTATGCCTCCAAATTAGCTGTGAGAACATGTTGCCAGCGTGAGTTCATATTAGCATGCAATCTGATGCAAGCCCAAAAAACTTAAGGTGTTGATCTGGAGTGTTAACCAAAGACATTGGAAACTAATACCCCAAAGACTTGCTCTTTTAGTTCCGACCAGAAAACTTGAGAAGCTGAACAGTGCTTGAAGTGGCAACTTACCTGTTGGAAGTACATGTATCATCCTTGACTAGAAGTACTGACTTCTTCCCCCAAGCATGGGGAGCACGGCTTCCCAGCTCCTGCCCCCTCACAGAAACAGCAAATGCACATTCAGAGAGGGTGACACTAAGAAAGAGAAGCCACCAAGAAAGCTGGAAGGGTTTCCCACTAGGACAATTACAGCCTCTGGTGCGCTCCTGGTAGAGGTGGAGTGACACAAACCTCCACCTACAGAGAGGGAGATCCTGTACGGGAGATTCCTGCCTACTGCTGGTTTTTGATCCCCTCCAGCAGGGCTCATGTTACCTTCATAGAATCATAGAATCATAGAGTGGTTTGGGTTGGAAGGGACCCTAAAGCTCATTCAGTTCCAACCCCCTGCCCCAGGCAGGGACACCTTCCACTAGACCAGGTTGCTCCAAGCCTCATCCAACCTGGCCTTGAACACTGCCAGGGATGGGGCAGCCACAGCTTCTCCGGGCAGCCTGTGACAGTGTCTCACCACCCTCAGAGTTAAGAATTTTTTCTTAATGTCTAATCTAAATCAACCGCATCACCTCTCACCCCAGCACAGGAGAAAGGGATCTGAGGTGGCAGCTGTGTTAGAAGGTTTATGAAATCAAATGTTCAAAGGCAAGAGACATCTTGGCAATGACTATATTCAATCAATTAAATGGTGTCAGAGCATGTTCCTGGACTCCAGAACTGAATCACCCATTGTTAATTGTACATTCCCTGTCACAGTTTTGAACCAGACGAAGGAGGGGTCCTCCCAGACAATCCCTTCAAGCAGTCTGTGATTTATCTCAGGCCAGGAACAATTCTTCATAAGGAGCCTCCAGGAAGCTGCCTACTTCTGGAGGGTAATGAGGTTTAATGAAGTTGATGCAGACCTTTCTATTCCAGTCGGTTTCATTGCCAGAGAAAGATCTTATATTTATTTTCTAGTACAACAGTAGCCTATAGTACCGTTCAAGGAGCAGGGTAGAAAAGGTTACAGGGTTTGGAAATATCTCTGATGTAAAATGTCACCCTTCACATCTTTTCAATAAACAGAACTGTGGCTGCTTCCTTCAGCTCTATCTCAGTTTACAAAATGTCCCACTGGCAAACTTAAAGAAATAAGCTAGAACAGGCACGAAACTCACCCATTTGAAAGATACCACAGAGGAAGAGCAGTACATTTCTACATCCATGTCTCTGGAGTGGTAAAAATAAACCCCAAACACGGCAGGAAGGAGGGAAGGAAGGCTGCTCAGAAAGAAAAGGAGGCATGAGGGCAGCTGACACAGGACAAGGCTACTGATTCTAACCATGCTTCAAAGGTCTCATACCAATTCACATTACCCTGTGGAGGCTATGCAAAAAGCCCAAATGCAGTTGCAAGTCGAGTTACAAACCTTCAGCTCCATTCCTCTTTTGCATCAGAAGTACCTGGAGCACAACAGCAGTAAATTAGTGCCAGCTCTCCTGCTGAGATAATTCAGGTATCCTTCCCTGCCCAGCAGGGCCTGATTTTTCGTGTCAATTACATATTGTGATTAACATGGAGGCATTTGCTCACCTAACAGGGGGAAAACCCCAAACTCTAAAACCTTCACCAAATTGGGCTTTTTGGGGGAAATCTTGCTTTGTTTATTCTTCTCCACTTAGTGAACTATTAATTTCAATGAAGAACTGCACCAGAGATGGGCAATGATACAAAGAGATGGACAGATCCAGTCGGCTTCACGTTCACATACCTACTGGGGTACATGTACATTGAGTGAGGCTTGTCAATCACCTCGGTGCTCAATATTGTCCCTACCTCCCACAACACTGATTAGTGTCACTCACTGAATGAGCGGAGGGGGTGCAGAGGCAGAGTCTATATCAGTAAGAAACTTACTTCAAATCAAACCTGTGAAATACAATCTAAGATGCATGCCATGTAGGTGGAGGCGGGGGGAAGAGAGGAAAACATATTTCCCTAGATCCCTGGAAGGACTCATGGCTGCTTTTATTTCTTGCAAAAAAGAAAGAAATTATCTAGTTTGATAGAAGGGAAGAGAGAAGGTAGGTTGATTTTAGGAGCACTGTGTGATGTTTTGGCAAGGAAATTGTTCAGGGTTAGGGAGTGCAGGAATATAGTGGGAAATTATGCTACTTGTGGAGGGTCCCTGCTGAAGGCAGGTGATCAATACCCATCTGCCAGAGAGAGTTAGATTGTCTTTACAGGATTAGCTCCACATGGTGGGAGCCCAAGAGACTCGACAGTGTGATACAGAGGTAGGGAAGGAAGGGGGAGGGAGGTGGGAGGCTGTCTGCATGTTGACAGCTAACATCTTGGAAGCTCAATGCAGAAGAGCTTTGCTAAAGATTGTCTAGAAAGAGATGGCATGCGGTAGCTAGAAACGGTGCTGAGCTGCAAAGAGCTAAACTGGAATCTCTCCACAGCTTGAGCATGCTGCGAATTGGAGCTATGGTCAACATCCTGCAAAGGGTTAATTTGGATGTTAGGGAGTTGGGAGGGGGACTGGAGGGTCTTAAATTAAATCTGATTAAAGATGAGAACAGGAATTTATACCTCAGGCTGGGGTGCGACAGAAATATCTGTGTTGCTTAGAGGTTATTCAGTGCATTTGGAGTCAGGACTTTTGGAACAAGACGAAGTAAAGTTCTGTCTGCAGTGGGACAGATTTAACTGTATGGTACTATCATACCTACATACCAACTGTATCACCTTTTGCATAACTAGACTGTTAATATTGCTGAGATAGACACTGTAAGCCTTAGGAAGTCTTGCAAAAGAGTATAGGAGAGCTCAAATACCCATCCCAAGAGATACCTGAAAGTCAAAAAACAGCAGGCATGCCTGGTGCTGAGCACCTACCGCTTCCAGTGACGGCAGTCAGATCAGAGCAGAGAAAGGGGATGGGTAAGGCTTTTGATATGGCTGGACTCAGCTTTTAAAAGAGCCATATCATAGAGTCTCATGAGCTTTGACATCTATGGGATGAGGAGCCTAGATTAATTTTGCTGTGGGAAGGGAAGATCCAGATCCACCTTGACTCACCTTTCCTGTAAGGCCTTTAAAAGCAACAGACACTGTGCTATACCAGCCCTTTGCAGCACCTAGCACATGGGAATCCATCCCCTCCTTGGGGCTCCATCTGCAACCCACAAAGCCATCACTACCATTAAAAGGCCATTGTGTGGTGACATACAATTAGGGATTACAACACAGCTTGATTCTGCACCCTCTGCCATTGCTGTCAAAGCCCTACTAGGGCAGGAGTCCTTTTTAAGGCAGTGACGGGGCTCTCCACATGATGTTCACACTTCGGGGAACTGATCATTTTGCTGTCAAACAATAGTCATACAGCTGGATTCCACACACAAATTACTCCATCTAGAAAGAGATGTCCAATTAAGGCAAAATATGTTTCCAAAAATAATTTTGTTTCCTACCATTTATTTTTTGTTTATTATTGCTTGTTCATTTTGTTTTAACTGACTTTTCATGTCAGTCAGCTTGGAATTGGTTTATTTTTAACTGAATTAGTAAACTCCTATACACCAAGCCCACGACGAGATAGGAACAGTCTGCTATTTGGTTTTGGGTCGGTTTTTTTTTAATTGCTGAACAGCTATCAGATTTTCCAGTCCATCTTTTGCCTCAAAGCCTTTCATGCCATTGTAAAAGAGTGGATCTAAATTTCTTTGTAAGGGAAGCTGCAGAGGTTCCGAAGGCCCAAAATTAGGCCCTGTTTGCTCTTAAGTGCTCTTAAGGATGACAGATGTGCGAAGTTTTAAGGTGAGATTAGTGTCATGATCTAGTTTACACTCCTGAGAAAGCACATCCAACAGTCCTGGCATCGAATAAATCACCTTAATGAGGACAGAAAGCTAAGAGTTCACAAAGCAGATCCTTCTTCCCTGTATGCTCACACGTAATCAGCCATTCCCTGGAGGTGATGAAGACAAAAGGACACATGGAGAGAGGAAGGGGAAGCTGCTTGGAGCAGGTGCGTGGTAGGCAGGTCTGGCTGCTTGGGCTGTTTGGGTGCCACATCTTCTGGGCTTGTCCATCTTCAGTGTCTCAGGATTACCATTCTCCAGCAAGTGTTGGGGTCCCCATCCTTCCCAGGCCTCTGGCGGGAACTGAAAAGCTTCCTGGATCAGTGTGCTTTGCAGGAGTGCTGGGCTGGAGTTGTGCAGCTCTTCTGGCGCCAGGTTCCACTGGGATTTCAACCCTGCTGCATTCCTTTGCTCCTCATCCCCCAGTGCAGGTACAGGGCAATCACAAACAGACAAGAGGCCAGTGCATGGGAAGGAGGAGATGGGAGATTCAATTCACCTTCACCACACTTAATATGGATTTGAGCACGCTGGCGTGCAGCCGGGGCTTGCTGACCCTCACCCACAACGGATGCTCTCCCTTGGCTGTCTGGGGGCCACCTTGTAATTACTGCAATAAGAGAAAAGCACACTGCCAGTAACCTCAGAAATATTTAGGAGTCCGCAAACCAGTGGCAAACCATTATCCTGAAGTCAACCAGCCTCCTAAAATCCTTGCTGGGCTTGTTCCACCAGAGCCGCTCCGCATGTGTTGGTGTGCGCGAGAGGAGCTCCAGCGGGATTGTGTGGGCAGCAGAGGGATGCAGCACCACGGATTCCCTGCCGGGTGCTCGCCGGAGAGTGTCTCTCATGTCTCTCACACACCTCCGCCACTGCTGGCAGCCAGGATCGCACTGCAGCACTGCGCAGCCCCCTCCTCCCTCGCCCAGAGACTGTTCCATCGCTCCCCAGACTGCCGTTGGAAAAAGAAAATAAATAAGAAAAAAAAAAAACCAAAACAGAAGCTTTAAAAAAAAAAAAAAAAGAGGAGGAGAGGGCAACACATAAAAAACCCACAGAAAAGAGCAGTGGCAGCTGGGCCTCATACACACCGCCGCCATTGCTTCTTGCCGCGGCAGCTGTGACAGGGCGCGTGAGGCGCCAGGGCGCCATCTTGTGGCACCGAGGCAGGCGCCCCGTCTTCACTCGCCGTCCGGTGGCTGTCGCCGCGGCGAGAGGAAGGTGGGAAGGGCCTGGCCCCAGCGCCATCCTCCCCTCAGGGTGTTAACAGTGCAAATGTCTGTGTTGAGGGGGAGTTGAAATTGTAGGGAAGGGCTTTTCGTTATTTTAGCGACAGCAGATAATGGTGTCATGGCGCCATTGCAACCCTGTTGGAAGCGGTTCCCATGCAAACATGGTTTGCCCCCCTCACCTGGGCTGTGTTTCTCCCCATAGGAAACATGCATGCACCTCCCAGCAGACCAGCTTTCTCAGTGGACAAGGGATGAATTCTCTGACAAAAAATGGTTCAAATTAGCAACTGTTGCGAGACCACTTTAACCACAGTGAAGCCCGGTGGTGTGCTCCTAACCAAAAACCTGAGTAATGGCTCCTTCGCTGCATATGCCAGGTAGGCAAATCCTCAATTGGGAAATGAGGTAGCTGTGAGGTCTAAGGGCAGCTTGTCTTGGCAGTGTCACAGGAAGATTTCCATGGCCCAGCACGGAAATCCTTGTCTAGGCAAGAGGGAAGGCAGAATAGAAGTTCCTGGGAGCAGCTGG
Source organism: Ara ararauna (assembly GCA_028858755.1). Taxonomy (NCBI): domain Eukaryota; kingdom Metazoa; phylum Chordata; class Aves; order Psittaciformes; family Psittacidae; genus Ara; species Ara ararauna. The sequence continues at coordinate 90,815,939 of CM054376.1, read as the reverse complement.
CAGACAGATACTGTCCTCTGTGCTCACCTCAGAGTGCTCAGCTGACATCCACAGAAATGAGGATGACCCAAAGCTTGGGAAGAGGAGACGGTGAAAATGAGTTCTCAAGGTTTATTCCATAGTCATCCAGTGCCACAGCAGAATTGAAAGAAAGGTCTGGTACCTTCATTTCTGAATGATGTGGTTTTGACCTTTGTAGTCATTGGGCTTGATGCAGTGAATCAAGGCCGAGAGAGTAAGAGCGCCTTTACGTGAAAGTTTCTCTTCCTAGAGAATGGTTTCATGCTCAAATGTAGCAATCCAAGCCAGATAAGTAGAGAGAAGTCTGTTATGATAGTATCAACCAAAACATCATGTGTATAACTCAGCACCCCTCACATGACATTCATGTTCGCCCCAGCATCACTGGTGAACCTTCCAAGTGCAGTTATCTTCTACGGAGTTTTCTTTCTGGTTCTTTTCTAGGACGGTAACAATGTAGTTAAGTCCGATTTGGCAACAGAATTGCTTGTTTAGTCTGAAATAAACATGAGAGAAATAAAGACCTATGGAAAATAAGCTCATGCATGCAGTTTTCTTTCATCTGGTCTCCATATGAGTTTGCCTCACATTCTCTGGGAAGGCAAATTGCTGGGTTTGAGGTCCTCCGAGAGGTTAGAGTTCTTCTAGCCCAGTGTTGTAATATGGGCTGCCATATGGCATGGCATCAGGTGTGGTACTCTAAAGAAAATATCTGCCCTTGTGTTGCCTCTCCTTCCCCATCACAAATTCACATAAAAACCTTTTCTTAAAATCTGAGACGTTGAAGGGAACAGCAATATTTTCTGCAAAATTCCCCATGGAAGAAGCCTTTGAACTTTCTATTTCTAGTCTATATGACATAAGTGCAAACGTGCCCTGGATAAGTCCTGGTGAGATCCTTTATAGGAACGCTGTGTGCTGCATAGTGATACACAGGCATACATACACCTTCTGTCAGAGCTAGGTATGAACCTCTTGTATTGGAATATCACATCTCTGTTTCTTTTCCTGTACCTTGAAATTATCACATCACATAGTCATGCATGTGTTTTGAAAACATAAGGAGCTGTACTGTATCTCCTGCTTTGTTTTCATACAGTGCTCTCCAGATTAACGACAGTCACCAGAAGTGCTATAGTGGCCCTTCTGATCTTAAACTAGAATTATTTTTTCTTTTTCTTTAGAAAGTAGAAAAGATCTGCTGTGACATCTGAGGTCATTTTGGCTGTCTTTCAATACAGCATGGTTAAATAATTTCCCTCCATAAACTTTGAGTTGAGCTCATAATTAAGCTAATATTCAGTGTGTCATACCTTTCTTTTTTTATCTGTAACTGAATTCAGTTTTGTTTCAGTCTTCATCTTCTTTCCCTGGTTGCTCTGTAACCAAGACAAGCTGCCTCTTACTCTGACACCCGGAGTCACTCTGCTGTCTTTTGTGTCATGGTGCCTATTCCTGCAGATTCAGTGTGTTGTGTTTCACTACCACTCAGAGGAGTTGTGTGGAGAGCAAGTAGATCCATTTGAGTGTATTTTGTGTCTGACTGGTGGTGTTTCTGTATAGTTTAAAGCTGTGTTGTGTGTATGAGGTCATGTAATGAGATAACGTCACATTACCTTCTGCCACAGGACGTAGTGTTCAGAAGCAAATGAGCCACAGTCTGTCTTTTGTTGAAGTGAATGCCTTTTCTGGAGCAAGTTATGCCTAGAAGAGAAACAGTGGGAGTCAACAACTGTATTTCAGGCAGGGTGTGCTTCCACCCAGCTTTTCTTGAGGAACATTAGAAGTTACTCTACAAAACTGCATGTGATCTTCTGTAATGGTTGTATCAATGCAAAAGTGAACCTTCAGCAGAAAACAGGCAGATACCCTAGGGAATTATAGTTGTGCTCATCTTAGTTTTTCACATTCTTGTGGGGTGAAGCTGATTGCTTTCACCTTATTGGGAAATAGTCATGGTGCAGCCCTCACTGGCAAGAACAAGCCAGGTCAGCAAGGTTGTGTAGGTTTCTGTGTTCATCTTTGATGTCCTGTGCTTTGTCCAAACACACTATCAGCCCTCCACCAATTATAATAAAGGTAATACCTTAAACAGATCGAAAGCTCTTAATTGAGAAAGGACATTTTTTCTTTCATTTTCAGATAAATGATGTGTTGTGGAAGTCTAGGAAAGATGCCATATAAAGAAATCATGACGCTAGTCCCAGTTCTCATTCCAGGGTCTAACCAAATGTCCAACATCTGCTTGATGTTGCTGTGTGAGCAGTTTTCTCACACCTGGGATATTGGGCAGTAACAGTTATCTGAATGTGAAAAAGAGTCTGAACCAGGAGTCCCAGCTTAATAGCTGTCTTTGTTTGAAAAGAACTTTAGGATTTACTGGGGGTGGGGGTGGGAGGAATAAGTAACTTGTACTTGGGCCAAACAATATCTCTTCCAGTAATGCAGGTGACAACATTCCAAAGCAATAAAGAGAAGAAAGAAGAACTAGGACTAGTCACTGCTAGTTAAAGCTCTTTTTGTTGTTTTCCCCTGCTCTTTCTCCTTGCTCCATTCCCCATTGCCTCAGAGGATTACTTCTTGAGACAGTTGTGCTGTGCAACCATGTGTAACTCAAACTGCTACTTGACTAATGTTTGCTACATAATTGAGAATCTTTCTCTGCAGCCTGTGTGGGCAGGTATGTTTCCCATTCCTGTGTCTGTCAGAGGCCAAGTCCCAGTTATTCAGATGTATTTCAGGGAAAAAACAACCAGCCAACCAATGTCATGACAACTGGTTTAGGCTGTACTGGAGGTTTTCATTAGTGACTCCGTAAAAATGATCTTCTGCCGCCAGCTAGCTGAGCATGATACACACCATGGCTGCAAGGGAAAAAGTGTGCCTTTCAAGTCTAGACGGCTCTTTATTCTGGTTATATCATACTAACTGTAGCTCATGTCTCTTGAATTAGCCTCACAAAGCTTAATAAAACACATCAGAAGCCCTTTGAAACTAAAAAAAACCAGATACAGAACCTACTCTTGGAGAAAAAGTGACTATTCTCTTCCCTGCAGCCCACATCTCTTCCAAACAAAAATACCCTGCTATTGCTGTGCATAAACTAGGGACTTAAAATTTTTATTCTTAGCCACATTTACTTGTTCCTTCATGAGGTGGTTGTGCCTTCCAGGAACTTCTTTTGAGCAAGCATAAATTGTATTTGTTCTTACAACTTCCATGTCAGTGTGTGGCCTACAGGAACAAGGCTGCAGCCATGATGCTACAGTACTTTATAGTACTGTGTATGGTACTTAAATACTTTATTTCTTGCTTCCTGTTTGTCGTGGTTTAAATCTAACTCACGCAGACTCTCTCTCACTCACTCCCCCCTTTTTCTTGCCCCCCACTCCCGGAGGGATGGGAAGGAGAATAGAAAAGAATGCAACTCCCACAGGTTGAGATAAGAACAGTTTAGTAACTAAAGTATAACACAAACCACTACTGCTACCACCAATAATAATAATGACAAGAGAAATACAAGGAAAGAATACAATTCTCACCATCTAAAACCAAGCCCGACCGCGCAGTGCACCCCCACCCTTCCGGGTCTCTCCTCTCTGCCCTCCATCCTGGGCATGACGTGCTGTGGTATGGAATAACCTCTTTGGTCAGCTTGGGTCAGGTGTCCTGTCTCTGCTTCCTCCCGGCTCCCCTCCTCCCTGGCAGAGCATGAAACTCAGAAAGTCCTTGGCCAGACCAAAACATCACTAAGCAGTAACCGAAACGCTGGTGTTATCAGCACTGTTCCCAGGCCCAAAATCAAAAACACAGTGCTACACCAGCTACCAAGAAGCAGAAAAATGACTGCTGCTGCTGAACCCATGACACTGTTTGAGGGTGAGATCATTTCATTCATCCAGGCACTGATGAGATGAAGAGAATGGAAAAGCAGAATGACAAGCCAGTAGGGAAATGAGAAATAGAATCACAGACTAGTTTGGGTTGGAAGGGACCCTTAAAGACACTCTAGTCCTACCCTCCTGCTATGAACAGGGTAGGTCTTCTACTAGACCGGGTTGCTCAAAGCCCCATCCAACCTGGCCTTGAACACTTCCAAGGGATGGGGCACCCAAAACTTCCCTGGGAAAGCTGTTTGTGTGTCTCACTGCCCTCATTGCAAAGATTTTCTTCCTTGTATCTAATCTAAATCTACTCTCCTTCAGTTTAAAAATGCTGCTCCTTGTCACTACAGACTCTGTCATAAAGTCTTCCTCCACCTTTCTTATAATCCCCCTTTATATATTGAAAGGTTGCATTAAGGTGTCCCCAGAGCCTTCTCTAGGCTGAACAATCTCAACTCTCATCCTGTCTTCATAAGAGAGGTGCTCCAGACCTCTGACAATTTTTCTGGCCCTCCTCTGGACCCATTCTGACAGATCTATGTCTTTGTTGTACTGGGGACCTAGAGCTGGACACAGTCCTTCAGGTGGAGTCTCATGAATGCTGAGTAGGAGGGCAGGATCACCTCCTTCAACCTGCTGGACATGCTTCTTTTAATGCAGCCAGGATACAATCAGCTTTCTGGGCTGCAAGCCAGTTTTGCTGGCTCACCTCCAATTTTTCATCCACCAGTATCCTTCTCTGCAGTGCAGCTCTCAATCAATTCATCACTCAGCCTGTACTGACATTGGGGATTGCCCCAGCTCAGGTACAGGATCTGGTTCTTGGCCTTGCTGAACTTCATGAGGTTCACATGGGCCATTTCTCAAGTGTGTCAAGGTCCATCCAGTTGTCATCCCTTCCCGCTAGTGTATCAGCTGCATCACTGAGCTTGGTGTCATCCGCAGACTTGCTGAGGATGCACTCAATCCCTCTATCTATGCCATTATCATTAAATGGCATTAATATTAAATAGCATTGGTTCCAGTATGGACCCTTGAGGGACACCACTTGTTAAAAGGTCAGGACACACACAAGGACATCACTCTGCCTCCAGAGTGCATACCGGGTGTCATTTTTGTTCTTTTCTCTATTTGCTCCAGTTGTGCCACATGAATTTAGCAGTAACATCTTTTGAGGATGCAGAGCTAGGACACAAGAACAGCAATGTCTCCTCTCCTTGAATGTCCTCTAAGGGGGAGAAATGAAAGAGAGGGAATATGAATCAGGGAATATAAATTACGGCATGACTTTGCCAGGAAACCTGGCCTCCCTCTAAGCCCCAAACCACCAAAGAAGGAGCCAAAGCCCATCTTCATGTGGCAGAAGTTCAGTAACTGTTGGTGACTGGGATGGAGCCCGACCTTTGAGCAGCAACACAACAAGTTCATTTTGACTTGCTTCTGAAGATATCTGCTTCTCCTACATCTGCTGCAGGAAACTGCTGTTCGAAGGCTTAGCACTTTAAATAGACAGCAGCTATTGCCACAAAAGGCACTAATAAAGGGGCTCGTACTGCAGCTGATGAATTGATGCAGAGCTGGTTTCCAAGTTTCTACTGCATCAGGAACAGAATAAAAAGAGAGGTCTGAAGCCTGTGGTGAAAAATTTTGCTGTAAGAATCCAGGTCTTTAGAAGGTCTCACACCCACTGAAATTAATGAGTGTTGAGAGGCTGTGTACCTTTGGGACTCCAGAACAAAACATTTAGTTCTATGTACTAACTATAGGCTTTGTGCTTTACATACATACACAACCACCCACACACTCTCTCATCACAGACTTAATTGTAAGCTGAGCACTCCCACCAGGAGTGAAATTAAATGCTCAGAGAAAGGTTATTCCTTAAATTTATTTCTAAGATGCTCTGCCCTCAAGATACAAGTGATGTATGTTCTCTCTCTCTCTCACCCTGCTTTTCCCCACCTTCCCACCCCCTGTGTGTTATCTCTTATCTCACCATCACCAGTACTTGAAAGGATGATGTACTCTGCAGCACTTTCTTATTCTGTTTTGGTCTATTTCTAACATTGAAAGTCTCCAATACACTTTTCTTCACAGATATAATTAACCCTTTTACTGGGGTGGATGTAGTAGTGTCCATTTCCAGCCTGACTGTAGAAGGAAAGAAAAGGCATTGCTTCCATTTCTATTTTTTCCCTCTGTATGTTGCCAGAAGGATTGGAACTGAAGATTTCCCAGTTATGAGCCGCTACGTGTAAGAACACAAACATGATGAAGTTAGGAGAGGAAATGTTTCTTGACCATCATACATGAGATCTATAAATTCCTTCCAGTCAGGCACAGCTGCAAGCTATCCTCAAACCAGAGCGATGAGGAAAGAAAACCTGCTTTCTGCTGTTGCACTAGCTGTCTTCCATAGAGAATTGTGAGTGTGGATAGGTCCAGATGTTACTGTCAGTGAGGTGGGAGAGGAAATTCAACCATAGCTCACAGGGGAAAAAAAAAAGCCAAAACAAACTCTCCAAGTGCCATATAGCAGGCTCTCACATAGCATGTTGTTCCCAAACAGATCCTTCATGCTTTGCAGTATATCCCTTAATGCTAGGCATTGAAATCTTTTCTCCCTCCTCTCTTCATTGTACTTTTCAAAGAGACTCCCCTTGGGGAGGAGTGGTCCCATCAAGACAGTAACAACCTCAAAGTTGCATGAAAGTTTTAGACAGCCCTGTTCTCCTCCTGCTGGAGTAGGATATGAAGGCTGAGCTACTTGCCCAGGACTCCAGCACACTGCTAGAGAGTTTGGTTGTTCAAAAAGGATTCAGACAGCCATGTGCTGAGTGGGAAGGTTTTCCAAAGTACAGCCAGTATGAAACCCAACTCCGTTTCTTTTTTTCCCTTTTTTTTTTAAGCCTGTTCTTTTAGAGCCTAGGCACCCCTTTCAAGCAGTGATTCATCAACCAAACCTGGTTTTGTGAAGGCAAACCTTTTCCAAAATGGACTGCAAGGCACAGCTGATTTTTAAATGACCAGAGGAGTATGAGCTAAGTGATCTGTGTGGTAACAGGCATGCACCTGATCTGTGTTCACTAACCATACTGTTGGACAGAAGCAGCTGGAACTGCAGTTTTTGGAGGTCAGATGTAAGTAAAATATGTCTGGTTTCTTCCAGATTAGGCAGAGGAAAGTCACGTATAAGGATTATAAATGAATTTAGCCAACAGTGGTTGGCTTAGACCCACCCAAGCTGGTGGAAGATCAGGCCATAGCAGAGGCAGAATGTTAGAAGTCAAGGAGGGGTTACAGATGGAAATGCAAGCATGTGAAGAATTACATAGGAGGATCTGAGGTTCATACACTTGGATTTAGGGACCTCCCTTTTGCTAGTAACATGTTTTAGATATTTACATCCTCTATTATCTCAGTCCAGGGCCTTTTTCTTTGGGAGTGAGAAGATTAGCAGTGCCCCAAGTGATACCATAGTTCATTAATGTCTAAAGCACTTCATCCAAGTTCAGCCTAAAGGTCTTTACGCTGCTTTGCTTTGTATACAGCATCTGTAATCTATCTGGGTATTTACACCACACCACTGTTTCAACTGAATGTCTACATACAGGATGTCCTTTGACAACTGCTGAAACTTAACCACATCAAAGCAAGAACTGCTTACTAGCAGATGGCAGAACTTCACATGTCTTCCTACACAAGACGTTCAGCAACATCCGCTGCCATGCAGTCGGCAGCCTGGCCTAGTGGACAGCTAAATGACCAAAGCATGAAACAATGGATGTGCTGGTGCCTGGCTCTGCTTCAGTGTACCATCTGTAAAAGCATGGATAGCTCTCTAACAAAGGTCTAGGGTAAAAACAGTACAGCAAATACCTCAGGCATATTGTAAGAAGGGTGTTGTTTCAGACGGTGCGTTTCGTAGATTGAGAGCTTTAAACTGGATGAAACCAAGTTCTTAATTACCATTAAACATCAGAACAGTGCTTCTCCCAGATGACATGCATAGTCAACAAGTTTCTGATCTAAAACAGACAAGGAAGCTACAGCACAGCTGAACTAGAAAAAAAATAGTTGGAAATATGTTAAAGATTATTCTCTAATCATTCTTGTTGTTATGAGCAAACAGTTTGTGACTGTTACAAAGAACTCCATTTTGGGACAGAGAATTTTGATTGAGAAGAAAAAGATTGGTGACTTTATGTGCTAAGGGATCATTTCAGCTGTAGAGGGAACATAACAAAAGACATAGGGACAGCAGCTTAAACGTGACATACTGAAATCCATTGGGGGGTTAGCTGGTTAGCAATACGTGCCATTATCAGTGCAAAAGCAAAATGTACAAAAAGTTTCTTTCTCATGATTTATGGGCCAGCTTTGTGAAAGCGTCACATCCACAGTGCTAGCTCCATGAGAAAACTTCAAGTCCAGCTTGCTTCCCATACAAAAGCACACAGATTACCAGCTGGTGTTAGAAAACTCCCACCACCGCATTACAGCAGAATGATTGTCAGAATGATCCTGTTGCTCTTCAGAAGGCACTTATAGCAGTAAATAGGCTCTGGGGGGAAGGCAGTTGTGACTCCATTTCCCACCTGTATTTCATTTTTCATTCTTCTTTACTGACCACACACATCCATCTGCTCTCAGAGGGGGTAACTGCAAGTGAGGCACATGGCTTGCTCTGCCTGCTTTTCCTCCATCTCTGTACAGCTTGTCTGAGCATGTCTGGTAAAACCCCTTTGCTCAGTGCAGGCTCTCCCCCAGACTCTGCAGGAACACAGAATGGCTGGTTTAGGCAAAACTCTGCTGTTAGGTTTTTTTTTTTCTCCTTTCTCCCCAACCAACTTATAGTTAATCCATGACATACTACATCCCTCAAAGGACGCCAGACTATTCATCCAACTGAGAGGTGAGTGAAAAAACACAGACCCACTCTGACATCGTATCAACTAACTCTTCAGATAACCCAAAAGCTCACCAAGAGCTAAAAGGAGTGGCCTGCTGTCGTGCAAGCCCTGGACAGAGCAATCCCAGCTCTTAGTGAGGGTATCAGCTCCAGGAATTTTCCACCCCTTTGGTGACACTAATGCTGGAGTTTAGGTTGAAGAAGGAAACAGACATGTTGGGAGAGAACAGAACATAGAAAAACTTGAATGAATAAAAGCATCGTTACTTATACACACTGGGAAGCAACAGGAGATCCTCAGATTGAGCATGGAGACATAGAGAATTAGTGTTAATAATCCAGAAGGTCTTCCACGCAAAGCTATTCTGTCACTGGAACATTTGAACCTGCTTGAAGGGCAATCTAAAATAAGATCAGACACCCAGCAGCTGCATTCATACCGAGCTTTCCTTGGAGAGGGAAAATGGGAAACGAGCATCATTTTCCTTAAGCTCTACTTCAGACATAAGACTGCAACTAAGATATACATGCCAGTATTAGCTTTAAAGCAGTCTTCTTGGATATCAATAACAGCCTAGATAAAGCCCCATATACAGCTCTACAACTTCGGGAAATTCACAAATTCCTATACAAGGGAATCTATGTCATACTAATTTTTAATACCTGAGGCAGTCAACTGGAATACTGGTTTGGGATCATGTCTGCTGCTGGTTTGCAGGGTAGCCACACCACCAACAGCATCCTCTCACCAGCTCTGGGTAAATCCAGTAAGCCAGCCCCTAAGTGCCATGACATGTATCCAAGCCAGTGCCTTAAATGAAGTGGAACAGCCTCACATCCAAGCTATCCCCATTGACCTCGTGACACTTGCATTTACATGGGCATAACCCAAGTAACCATTTGGCCAGTTCAGGGCCACTGAACTGCTGTTTATTTCAGCATGAAATGGTTTTCTTGATATATTGAGGGAGGGACAGAGACTCTAATACCCACCCCATCCCAAATGCACATCGCTTTGTCCATCCAACTACCAGCTACATTGGCATGCCCTGTGCCAGGGCTTGCCTTGCCTTGCCCATCAGAGCCCCAGACCTTCTGTCTGACATAGCTTACCATGGGTGGTCTCTACAGGGCTGCAGGGTAAGGTGGAGGCAGCCTGTTCTGTTTGTATATTTAGAGGGAATGAAAGCCAAATAGGGAAAGGACTTTGGTACAGTGCAGCCAAGTGACTCCAAAGTACTGCTTTAAAAAGCCACAAGGTCACCTTTACTGACATTTGGATCAGGATTTTATAGAAGTCACAGGACTGGGAGATGGGCTTGTTATGCCTATGATTACAGAGGAGGGAGGGATTTATGTCCTGGTCAAGAAGGCTGCATTGTTGTGACTCTTTTATGTTCATAAATACTCATTTATCAGTCTGTTGGATAAAAGAGGCTGATTGGGATTTCTGTTTCCACTTGCTGTAGTTCCAGGTGGCTTCCTCAACTCTGCCAGCACACCTTCATGAAATTTAACAGCTCCCTACTTACCAGTACTCTCGAGGTGCCATGTCTTTGCACAGTCTCACTTTTTAATTGGTTAGACCTTAGCAAAACCTGTTTTCAGGGCCTTACTTTGTTTAAGCACAATGTGAGAACTAACATATATCATCCTCTTAAATGAAGAACCTGCACACAAGCACAGTGAAATCTGAAGGATTTGGACAGAGTGTCTTTGCTCATGATGTGTGTTGTGAAGCTGGTGCATGTGTATAGATATCCATCTGTGTGCGTGTGCTTGGTCATGGAAGCAGCCCAGACTGTTAGGCCCTATGCAAACCTTAACAAACCTTAACAGGTTACAACCTTAACAAACCTTAACAGACGTGCAGGGATGCAGCCTTTAACAAACCTGAGAGGACTGAGTCCCGGAAGGACAAGCTCTGACACCATGTACCTTATGAAAAAAATGTCATGAGTGAGCAAGTCTACTGCAAAGAAACACATCTTTGTGGTGGCTCCACCAATGGTTCCTTTTTCTCAGTGGCATAACATACAGGACAGGTTTTGAGCAGGTGGTAGAAAACATAGGGATCATGACAAAAATAATCTTCATCTGAAAGCATGTGGTATAGGTGAGCATTTGAGTCTCCTTATTAAGTTACAGTGTCATATAGACAGTACATTCTTTAGACAACTGTGCTTCAATACTCAGAAACCAGACCTATCTGTTCAGTGACTATGATGTGGACAGGAAACTTCCCTGCCCTTTCCTCACGTTAGCCCTGCAGGGAGATGCAAACATGAAAAATGTCATAAGCTTCATGATAATGTGCTAAATATTTAACATAATTAGTTATTGGAACCCCATCCCTTTCTCCCACTAAGGTGACCAAGAGACAGATCACAGCACTGTTAGTAAGATCCCCAGCATTTGCTCCTTGATGCCACTTGCTGCTGACAGGTACCAGAGTGAGGCAGGATCAGCAGTCAGAAGTAAAGACAAGGCATCAGGCAGCACAGCCTGCAGTGTTGTTGCACTGTGTCTTGGGCTGGATTGCACAGCACCTGGGAAGTGAGGGCCTGCTCCCCACGTCTGAGATGCTGATGAGCTGCCAGCATCTGACACTGAAGCCTGAGAGAGCATAAACAGGTCACTGGCTCGGTGCCACAGGGAGCTCTGCCATGCAATGGAAACCGACATAGTGGGAGCAGAATACTGTATCAAGTGCAAAGCAGCAAGGATGTTTTTCAACCCAAGGGCGGATGCAGGTGCATAACCCGTTTGCTGCCAGAAACAGCATTAGTAGCATAAAAGAAATTGCAGGAGTGCATGGAAAGCATAGGACAGTCCTAAGCCTGACCTGGCTGTAGTCATGTACGTACTGGAGCAACGAGGCTGGCAGCCACACAATCTATGTCCCATTGGGTGACCAGGAATGTGTATGTGACACCAAATGGTGCTAATGGAGGGGACTGGGCACAAGCCCCTGGGACCCATCCTCCTTGTGTAAAGCTATTCCTGGAAAGGAGGCAGGAAAATGCTGATATGATTTATCTCTACGAAAGGACTTTGTCCCATACACGAACCAGAAAAGCTACATGTACTAATAGCACAGTGGAGAGGGTGACTCCAACAAAAATGATGAATCAATGCATCCTGGAACTGAAAAACCCTTTCCCCACCATCCCCTTTCCTCTAGGAAACTACCCCTATCCTACAAGGAGGGGCTTTTCCTGGAGATTTCAACACTCACTGTGTGGGAATTACATATACTGCTACACTATGTTAGAACTGCAGCCAAGGACATACTTGGTACCCAAAGTAGCAAAGGTGCAGACACATGGATTTCACCACAACCATCCCAACCCACTGAGCCTGCTGGAGATACCTCCACAGTTACTGGTATCTGAACTTGCTGGTTCATCTCAGTTTGCCCATCTTCACTGGGCCATAGGCACAACCAGAAAACCTGCACCACAGGCCCCACATTTGACCAGCACAGATATAAGGATGGTCCTTAACGCGCTGACACAGTAGGGTAAGGCTGGCAGAGTAAAGGGTTAGTGCTCCCAATGGACCAGCATTTATTCCTGGCACCTAATAACCGGTAGCTAGACAAAACATATGTGCAAACCCTCTCTCCTCCACCACACTGCCCTATATAAAAATATCGGGACACGACTCCAGTCCCACTCAGACTGACAGAGGCAGCTGCTATAGCAGAGATGTTAATCCTAAAGCAGAGCATGTTGTCACTGGCAGGAAATCTTAATTGTGTTGAACAGGCAATTCTAGACCTTAATTAAATAGGTTGCCCTGCCCTCAAAAGCAGACAGACTAGACTGGAGTCAGATGAAGCAAGTTGCTTTAGCCAGTGACCACCTGGCTGTAACTTCATCTAGGTGACAGCATATGCTTTTGTGACCCTCTCTGAAAGGTTGAAACCCCAAACAAGCTCCCAGAGGTAAAGTGAGGATTTGTAAAGAGCAAGAAATCAGAGATGCTCCCTTCTGGGAAGGAATTCATGCCTTCTCCTTTCAGAGTCTGAAATTTTGTGGCCTTTGCCCAGATCCAAGACACAGCAGATCACGCTGGTTCAGAATTTAGGGGAGCTGGTGGCTCCTCCTCTGTCTCCACTGCACACAGTGTGGCAAGGCGTGCTGTGAACCAGACCCTGCTAGTAGCTCCCAGTACTGAGCACCTCATTTTTCTTTCTTGTGCTTGCCCTTGCACTATCTCTGCATTACTTTCTCCCTACCAGAATAGAGCAGCCATGTCTACTCTGCACGTTTCCCCTAGCCACAGCCCAGCTGCTTGCCTCTGTAGCATCCTGCTGCTGTGCCAAGATGCAACCCTGCCATGAATGCTCTCAACCCTGTGCAAATACACAGAAAGACAGCACACTGCTCATCCACCTTGCTTTCTGCATGGAGACAACTTGAGTGCATATGCTAGAAGAGGCTGCAGCAGCCTACTGCTGAAGCCCTGAGATGGATGATGTGGATGGAGGAAGAGGAGAGAAGAAAGACCCCGGTGCTCGCTGTGGGGTATAATTGCCCCTCTAACTAGGTCCAGCCAGAGAAACTGCATGATTCACAAAGAGTCAGCTAGTCCACTGTCAGGTCAAGACTTTGAACTCAAATCACTTTTCAGACTCCAGCCAATTCTGACTGACCCTTGGGCAGCTTTAGCACATCGTGGCCCTTATCCTCTGCTACCCCAGTAAACTTAAGTTACTTGAACCTCATTCTGGTACCAAGATGGGGAGAGGGCAACAGGCAAACATAGGTGCCTTGGCACTGTGTCTGTTCCTTAAGCTCCCCCACAGGATGTGGGTATACATTTGTAAACACACATCAGCAAAAATGCAAAATGGTACAGAGGCTAAAGCTTGGGTCTTAAGAGCATATGCTGCCATTGCAGCCTTCCTCCTGGAAGGGCTAATTGGCCCTGCTTTACATTGCTTGGAGGGAGCAATGCACTGTGCTCTCCTGGGACCCTAGGCCACTTCCACATGTTACCTCCCCATAAATAAGCAAAGGGCCTTTCCTCGCCACCTTCCCCCCAGCACACCAGTGGCCCTGGCCTTTAGTCAGCTTTGAGGCACCGAGTCCACGCTGCTGCTTTGCGTTGTGAAGTCCAGTAACCAGGTCATGACCCCATGGTGACATCTGAGTGCCCCAAGTCCCCTGGCTAAGACAGATGCCAAGCGCCACTCAAGTCATGGACTGACACTACAGCTGGATACATATACAAGACACCTTTACGCTTTCCCCTTTCTCCCACTTCTCACCGGCGTGCCTGTAAAGCCAGGAGCAAACACACAACACTGGTGCAGGAATTTTTATTTCTGAGAAACACATACTTGACTTCCCAGTGCAACAGAACTTCAGATGCATCGCAGCAGCTACCAGAAACCTATGGATGGCAGGGAGTACTGCTCTTCCTAGTTTTGCTAATGTGAGTTTAACCACTAATACAAGTTTCCGAGCTAGCAGACACTGGAGAATGACTGGCTGAATTCACCCCCACAAAGCAAGGTAATATTGTGCTGGAAGCTCTCCACAGTAACCTGCTAACAGTCTCACCTGTGGGAAGAATGGGACGTTGTGCCCCTGCTTCCCATCCTGACATCCCTTTCATGCCATTTGAGTCATCCCTTCACTCTCTCATTCACCACACTTTTCAACACTCCCCTTGTTCCTCTACATCCCTTTACCTCTGGCCATGCCATTCGCCTCTCAGATGGGACTGGGTTTTGAGGAAGGAGAAGGAAAAAAGGGGTAGGGTAGGCAGAAGCTCACAGATAATCCCTTACATTATTTCTCCTAAGGAAGCAGATTATTTCTCTTGTATACATGAAGCCAGGAAACAACGGTTTATCATGGATATCATTCTGAGTGCCTCTACACTGCCTGGAGTGACTTTTGGCCTCTCATCAAAGCTTTCCCACAGATGTTGGATGGCCAATTGTGAGATGTCCGAAACAGTGCTGGGGAAGCTACTCTAAGATGCATGGACACGCCTCCATCGTGGTGTTCCTCTGTGCATATGTGTTAACCCTGGAAACCAAACTCCTTGTACTTGGCGGCCATATCATTTCGGAACAGCTCCAGGGCCTTCTTCATTGCAGCCTGGGAATCAGCCCCAAAGTCTGCAGCATGTTTTTCAGCAAGGACCTTGATAATGACTTCAGAAATGAACTGTGAGGAAGGAAAGAGAGAGAGAGAAAAGCTGAAGGGACATTCAGGGTTTATTTTCAGAAACGCCAGACTAAGAAATAAGTTGCTGAGCCTGGAAATATCTCCAAGCTAATTCAGTAGCCCTTCCCACAGTCTCTGGAGAGACAGCGAGGTCTCGCATGCAAGGAGCTTGGCTGGGCAGAACTGGGCTCTGTTCCTAGCTCTGACACTGATCTGCTTCATGACCTTGAGTAGATTATGGACCTTCCCACTCTTTGTCTGCCAAACCCATTAAGGCTGAAAATTCATGCCCTGTGTTTGTACACTTACTTTTGTGGGTCCTGGTCTCCCATAGATCCCTCAGGGCTTACCCTAAAACTGTATGTCCCTGGTATCCAGTCACTGACAGCTCTTATGTAATGCAGTTTCCCAGGCATGCAGAGGCTGCATAGGCTGGTTTATTATTGTCAAGGGTTGGTCAGACTGCATGTGGTGTTTGGAATGGGAAATCTAAACTTGGATAGTCACATACCATTCACATACCATGAGCCCTTTCCAAGCCTCCTCTTGCCTGTACACAGAGACATTGGACTTGACGGAGAGCTCACTGAAGTCCAAGCCATCAGTAAATAAAGGGCAACTCTCGCTTAGCCGCTCTTGCACACATTCACTACACATCAGACAAGAAGGTTCCCAGCCCTTTTCCATACCTCCAGGTATTTGACAGGGATTTTATGCTTGGTCGCATGGGTTTGAGCCAGGGGCTTCAACTCTGCCTCATGATTACCCTTCTGCTTCAGGATTTTGCCCAGTTGGGTAAGGACAGTAGCTCCATGTTTCTTCAGATCCTCAGAGCCCTTCATCTGATCAGGGGTCTTCAGGCCTTTGAACTTTTCGAAGCGATCCAAGGTCTCAGGGTGGTCCTTGAAGAGTCTGTGAACAAAAGTAGAGGGACTTGTGAGACTTGAGAGAGCTGTCTTCCAGACCATAACTGAGGTCCAGCTGCTCCAGGTATTTCAGACAAAGGTGTGATAACCCTCTTCCTTCCCTCTTACCTAGTCCCTGTTAGTAGAGGCTACTTTAACCTGGGAACTCTGACACTTTACATCCTTTCCAAATTACCACCATTCACAATCACTCCTTTTAGCTGGTATATAAGCCAGGGAAACATCTGACCCTACTCTGAATTTGGTTTAAGTGTTTTTCATCCTTCCTCCGGTAGGTTGTTCCACAACCTAATGACAGTCTATGTGGAGAAATTTCTATTTATTTTATACAGGCTGCATTTTATCATTTGCTAATGATGTCTTAGGGAGCAGAAGCTCCTGACATACCTCCCTCTACTTTAATCCTATCCTCTTACATGTCCCAAACATGATCACCGCTGTCTGTTTCCATTTCCTCTGACTGTGACAGACACTGCCCTGAACATGTCCAGCTAGAGTGACAGAGCATTTTTTTTTTATATATATAGCTCTGCTAACTCTTTGGCACCATTCCCCTGGGTTATGTCAGCTGTATTAAGGTAGAGAGAAGAGCCAAGGTTGGTTGTGGTACTGAGAGGTGAGTTCTTGTATTCCTATGAAGGAGAAACAAAAACATCTATCTTCGTCTACTTACTATTGCTGAGGAGCCAACCTGTAGACCCCTGGCTCTCACCAGGACACTCTTCCCCAGCCCATCTCTGCAGGAAAAGAGACTTCTAGAGGCTTCTAGGTACACACACACACAAAAAGGGAGCAGTCCCCAACCTCATGTCCCTCACATCTGGAGCTCAGGTATTCTTGAACATCAGCTGAATGGAACAGCTTACTGTGTTCCCACTGTATGACTGCAGACACAGAGACATTTGGTTCCTTTCCCTCTTTCCCAGCCCCTAGCTCAGCCCTGCTACCAGCAGTGTAGTTTGTCCATCAGGAACCACAGCACCTCAGAGAGTCCTTGGGAGTAAGTGGGTAATAAGACCGTACAGCCTTCAGGCATGTTGGCGCCATGCCATGTAGTCCTATACATAGGCACCCTGATTCAAAAATGGAAATGAAATCATAAAGGTGGAAGAGTGGCTAAAAGACAGACGAAAGTTTTTCCTGGTGCTTCCTCCTTGTTGCGTTTCCTAGGAGACAGGATGCAGACACCACTGGCAACCAAAGTAGTAGGAAATTTCACTCTTCTCTGCCAGGGTTGAGGTGGAAAGGGGATACTGCCTGTCTTACTTATTGGGAGCAGTTTAATAATTTGGTGTTAGGAGACATTAGCTCCCTTGCTCAAGTTTATTTTCAGGTATTACACCACCTGATGGGCATAATACCACCAGTTGAAGCACCAGAAAAAGCAGTATCTGTCTTTACAGCCAGGGCCCTACAGCAAGTGAAGTGGCTTGCCCAAGTTACCTGCAGCAGTGTTCGGAGCTCCAGCTCAGGACCTCAGCTGTGAAACCACCTTCCTTCTTATGGTACAGCGATTGCATGCTTGCTCTGCCCTTGAGAGGGTGCTGGGACTTGTGTCCCTTCTAGAACTAGGCATTCTTTTTAAGTAAGTTGCCATGAGGGCCAGACTCTCTACTGTATGATGTGAGTATAGGTAAAACTACATTAACAAATACCTTAAGCACATGGAAAACACAGAGTGTTCTGCAGCAAAAAGGTTCTGTAGAGGAGTCCAGTCTTTGGACCAAAAATCAGACTGTCTCATTTCAAAGGATTTCTGTACTCTACCAGGTGCTGCGCACACCACCATCAGCCTTTTCTTTCCTCCTGTATCTTTCCATAACACAAGTTGTGTCCCACCCAGAGAGATAAAAAAGCCTTGCACTTTGGAATGGGATGCAGTTACTTCTAAAAATCACCCTCCACTGTGTCTGGCTATGCCTGAATTGTGTCTGATAATGATTATATACTCCCAAGACACTTGAAAATTCTTCTGTGGAATATTCTCTTGTTTCCTTTGGAAAACATGTAATTGAATTGGCATTTTCTAACCATATTCCCAGAATGTGACATCTACCTAAGAAGCCTTTAACAGTTCACGTGCAGACACATATCTAAACTAAGCGCTGCTGGGCTTCCCCTGCCTTTCTCTTCCTTCAGAAACCCCTTGAAGGAACAAGAAATGATCTGGGTTGGTTTGGCTGGGGAACCCAAAGTCACAGGGAAAGGGGGTGTCATCTATTTAATGCCATGCTCTTTCCTGCAATACCTGTAAGAAAAAAATGTATTAGCTTTTCAGCTAGAAACTGCTTTTACTATCTTGTGGCACCTCCAGAGCCAAAGTAGCCACCTCACAGAGATGAACTGGTGGGAAGGGCTCAGGTTCCTGCTACCACTGCAGCATGGCTGCTCTGGACCTCATGAGGAGAGAGCCATCACACTGCCACCCAGCTCCCCCATCTCTCCCTTCCCTTCAAACTAAACTGGGCCGTGATAAAGGAGGTAAATAAAACAGCCCACTGCTTTGGCTCATCTTTAAACAAGCTTTTCAAAGCTTTTCAGTGGATTTACCTGGTGGCGTGGGCTCCTTCGTTTGTGCTTAACCTGGGAAACCTCCCAAATGGGTGCTATATCCCCACCGCTCTCCTCAGCACTTGTACACTTCGAGCACATCATAGTGCACACAGGCTGAGGGTGAGACCTGGAAAGAGTATCCTTGAAGTCCCCATTCCTGCTGGTCTTTAAGGACAGGCTCCAATGCCACCCAGTGATGTTTCTAACTCCACAGCCCTGATATCCCTTCCAGATTGCAGTTCTGTGGCTTGTTGGTGCCTGGAATGTTCCCCTTGTGGGGGACCAGGACCGCAAGGACAGAGTGGGTGCAGGGGTCCTCTTAGATGAGCACTCCCACTCTGACACCAGAATCATGGAGGAGGGAAGTGGGGAGAAGGATGTCCCATGTTTCACAACCAGACCTCAAATGCATCATTGGGAAGTGGACATGTGTTACCACCCAGACTTCTGGCCAAAAAGCAGGTTGGGCAGGTCTCTGGCAGGTGAGACTAAGTTGGAGAGAGGGAAACATTCGTATACTTCACAGTTAATTTTACTGAAATCATCGACAGAGGTGATTTTCCTCTCCTCTCCTTCCCTGCCTCTCTACTTCCTTGCTGTAGAGCGTCTGAAAGCCCAGGACACACAGTTTGCTCCAGCATTTCTTGCTGCAGTGCTTGAGCAATGACAATCCAAGCAGAGCTTTGCCAGCAGAAGCATAGGGAGTGACAAAGTCCCACCATCTTTTGAAAGCATCCCTGGCGTGCTGTTGCATCCACAGACAGACGGAGAGACAGAAGCACAGCCACTTTATACAGTTTTTAACCCAGAAACCATAGCAATGGAAAAAACACCACCCTACAACAAAGAAAACAAAGCTGGTTGAAACAAACACTGCCAAACACCAGCCTCCATGCCAAACATACACCTTCCTTTGTCTCTCATCAGGAGCGCTCAGCTCTACTCTTAATGACCCAAGCTTCTTGCCTACCTCATTAAGATCTCGTGCCCATGGCCAGCGACATCGGACTCCACCTTTCCCCAGATGGCCAGCACGTGCTGCCATTCCTGGTCACTGAGCCCCATGCTTCACTGAAGTCAGGTCCCAAGTGCTCCCCACAGCCGTTTGCCTTTCCCCAAAGGGTATCTGGAGAGCTCACCCGTGGGATTTATAGCCCCTGCTCACAGACCTACACCTGTCAGTGGTCAGCTGGATGTCTTGCTCTCTCTCAGGCTTGTCTAACCTAATCAGCCTCCCTGTTTTTTTCTAGGAAACTATTTTGGGTCAGGTGCTATTGTGGGTGCCACTGATGGCATCATTTCTGCTTTTCGTATTGGACTGGCACATATCCCACTCTAGACAGAAAGGGCACTGCCGAAACACAGTGCCAGGAGCCTGTCCCAGGTTCACAAGGACCCAGAGACAGTGTCAAGCTGTATGGTAGGAGATTCCTGTAGAGCACTGTCATCTGCAAGGCCAT
Source organism: Ara ararauna (assembly GCA_028858755.1). Classification (NCBI taxonomy): domain Eukaryota; kingdom Metazoa; phylum Chordata; class Aves; order Psittaciformes; family Psittacidae; genus Ara; species Ara ararauna. The sequence continues at coordinate 90,795,995 of CM054376.1, read as the reverse complement.
CCTACCCCCTCTCCCCTGGCCTGCCAAGGGCAAGCAGGAGAAAAGACCAGGACAGCTGGTAGCATCGGCTCTGTTGCTCCAAAGGCCTTTCCTTTCCCATGCTGATCTCACTCTCCTTTTTCCCTGGGGTAACACACACCATTTACTTATAGAGAAAATCACAGAGTTAAAAGAGACATGTCCTTAAGAGCTAACCATTTTCAAAATGGTCCAGTCATCTCCCCAGCCTCTGCAGCAGGGAGGAAGTGGATAAAAGCTATGTGGGAGCCAGTTACCCTGCATCTGCCTGCTGGGGTCCTTCTGCCTGTCTCTTTGGGGAATACCCAGGATTAGCTGATGGCTGAGCCTGGATATTGGAACCAACAGACATATAGCTGAGCCAGGAGGGTTTGTGGCAAGCCAGAGACACAAGGCCACAGCAGGGCTTCACTCAACACACACCCAGCCAGCAACTAAGGTCTTTGGCTACCTCTGTCAAGTCAAATATCAGTGTTGGGAAGAAAAGCCACCGGGCTGACAAACAATGTGGGTGTGCTTCAGGACATGTCCCAGCCTTTCTCCTCTAGCCCCATCAGGACTGATAATGGCCTGGCACACCAGCAGGGTGATTAGTCCCTTCCAGAGGATGACTACAGTCAGAGCACAGCCTGATAACAAAGCCCAGCTAGTGCTGCTGTCCTGAAGCACGTACCTACCTCTGGACATGTCCAAAGGGGCACATGAAGCAGGCCTTGGCAAGTGGGAAATGTCAGCTGAGCACTGAAGACACTTGCTCTTGGGGCCCAGAAGAAGAACATGCAACCCCACTGTCCCTACCAGTGCTGCAGGACCTGAGGTGCATCACTGCCTCAGCAGCCATCCACTCTGCAATGTGGGAACAGTCTCCCTGCTCCAGCAATGCAAGGGGAAAGAAGGGCCATATACAAAGGGAAACAGGCAGCGAGGAGGATGGGGGCACACAGCCACCATCCCCTCACAAATGCACAGGTTTAAAGGAAATTGAGTAAGAACAGTGGTAAAAGCCAAATGCAGGTGTCCGCTGGTATCCAAGCCTAGAGATAAGGGAATTTTGGCCATTACATGTTGCGAGACTCGAGACTCAGAGTCAACCTGCAAACCCCCTTTTCTCTCTTCTCTACACACTAGTTTGCTTCACAATCAAAAAAAACCCATGCCCTAAACATTCCTGTGCCAAGATTTCATCCTGGTTTACCTGTGCAAACACAAGGCCGCACCAATTACCCAAACTAAGCTAAATAGATGGAAGAGACCCCATTCCTCATGGTGTTCTCCACAGCACAGGGCTGAGATGGGAGAGATCACATACCTGCAGCCTCCCTCTTCAAGTACTTACAGCAGTAGACAAGCATTAACACCATCCGAGGCTCGGCCTTGGGCAGGATCCTGAATACTGACCTTACTGTTTTACACACGTTTCAGACTTGACAGAAATGTGCTCCTGGTATACGAGAGGCTGCTGCTTATGCACCGAGCTCTGTCATATTCCCCCAGCTGAAACTACTCAGTTGCCATAATAACTTCATTTGAAGTTGGGTGACCCTCTGCTCCCTGTAGATTTAACCGGGGTTGGTGAAGCCAGCAGTCCTGGTATGGGCATTAGTGTTAAATGGTCAGAAGGCTTAAAAAGGGTATGGGATTCCATATTGCTTTTTTTTTCCTTAAAGTGAAGTAGCAATAAAATGAAATCATAAGCTCTCCTTCCTATAGCTTAAGTAAACAATCTACAGAAATACTAAAACCTGAGCCTCAACCCTGCAGCAGCAAAAAGGATGTAACATTTTAGTGTCTACAGGCTTCTCCTCTCTCCCTCGGGGCAAAATCTATCACTTGCACAATCCTCTAATAAATGTAAACTACAGAGAGCCAAGATATCAGATGCCCCCTTTAAAAAGTGCTGGGTGACTGAATAACCCGTTTCAAACAACCCTGGCCACATCAGAGCCATGGTACCTCCGTGTGTCTGCACCCACACCAGAGGCACTCTCGCTAAACCAGCGTAAGATGTACCGTTCATATTTTTGGCCGCGTTTTGGGGTGCATCGCAGCGTGATGCGGGCGCTGTCTTTGCCTGATTGCAAAGCCTCCGGGTGGGCCGGGACCAGCCGGCGCAGGGACCCGTCTAAGGTTCCCTCTGCCCGGGCAGGAGGCGCCCGAGCAGCCTGGCTCCGTCGGCCAGGGCTTGCTACCATCTAGTGGCCACGGGCGACAAAGCCGCCGGGACTGGAGGCCACGTCCGAGCCCTTTCCCGGGTTTCGCAGGCTCGGGGAGGGGGCCAACGTGTAGCCCTCAAATTTCGGAGGCAGGGGAGTGACCCTGGGAGACGCAGGACTGCAGAGTGCCAATGCCACAGGGTCACTCCGCGGATGGGTGGCAGATGGCAGAACTCTTTGTAAGGGGCTCTTGCTCAGTGTGAAGCATAGAGGCTGTCTCTTTTCCTTCACAGCAGGGCCTTGGGGTGGCCGGGCAGCTTTGCTCGGAGCCCTGCAGCAGGTTGCTGGCATTGGAGGATGCTGCACCTAAACCCCCAGCCTTGAGCACTGGTGGTGGGATTGGGGCAGAGGAAGATCTCGTGGGCAGCCATAGCAAAGTCTTGGGGTACTCGCAAGGAGGAAGGCTGTCCAGGGGGCTTTGTGGTTCTACCCAAAAATATTGCCAAAAGATGCTTAGGAAAGGACCACCCATCTAATGGGTGCAGCAGGCAATGGAAGGGACATTTCTGGCAAAGCAGTGGGTACAGTCTCACCCGCTGCTCCTCCCTCAACAGGCAGCAAACCTTTCTACAGGCATTAGTGGATTTAGACCATGCCACAATCCCAGTAATGGAAAAGATGCTTGTTTTTCCTATTTATGAAGGATCAAAGAAGTTCTAAGACTTGCTTCAGCCCACAAACACACCAGTGAAAGAGCAAGGTCTGGCTCTTGGGTATGGGTTTAGAAACAGCAGCTGTCTTGTGGTTATTAATATGTGGCACAGACACCCAGCTGGAGAAGAGATGCACAGTAGGAATCACACACTAGTCACAGGGAAGGACCAGCTCAAAGTCTGTTTGGCCACAGAGAAGAGGTAAGTCCAACCCCAGGCTGTATAGTGAACATCAGAGGGCCCAGCAGTCCCCCGCATTGCCTTGGTAGTTAATGTAACGAGTCACCAATGATTTCTAGCCCTGTCTACCCTGCAGCCAGACCTGCTGCAAGCAGGGAGATGTATACACAAGAGAAAGACACTAGCAGAAATAATAGGTTTTTTTCTTTTCATTTCAAGTAAGTTCGTGAAATAAACTTTCCATCAAGGAGGAGAGAGAGGCTCCAAAAAACACTCCATTTTCCTCAAGGAACAACCCAAATTATCTTATGCGCTTACGCAACAGAACAGCTCAGAGGGACAAACACGGGTTTTTTGACCAAATTACTTCTTTTCTTTTCGATGAGCCTTTTTCCCCACAACACAGAAACTCTTGAAAGCAGCCAAGGGTCCTGCGCTGGGAGCATTGGTGGCGATGGCCCCGGCTCTGCCATGACCTGGGGTTGTATAAAGCATGACATAGCATGACATGACATGACATGACATGACATGACATGACATGACATGACATGACATGACATGATGTGACGTGATGTGACATGACGTAAGCATGGTACATGCCACTCTGCCAGGGGAGTGGTCGGGGGAGGCCAGCACTCCAAAAAAAGCTGGGAATGTTATTATATAATGGGAACTTACATAATTACCTATTGCATAATGCCAGGGAAAGGGCCCTCCGTAACACAGCTGTGGTTTCTATGGCATTTAGTTGATAACGTGACTGCTTCTCAGAGATTCATTTGCACTCTGCTTCAGGAGCCTGCAGCTCAGTCTGTGCAGGTGAGACCCTGTGCTTCCAGCAGCATTAGCAGGACAGGTAAGGGCAATAGTAACAGGATCTTATATCCACAGCAAGGCAAGAACATTGATTTTTGTGCAGCTTTGCCATTGATTTCAGTATTCAGAGGATCAGAGGACTGTCACAAAAGAGCATTATATGAAGCCGCATGCACTGCATAGCCTCCACTGCTTGTAGGAAACAAGGTGGAGAACTGGTGGTGGCCATGGCTAAATCCACTCCAGGCTCAACTCTTCTCTTCCCCTGGCACTTAAACACTATTCTTAGCAGTGCCTCCAGGCAGGGCTCCCACACACTGATGGAATTCAGCAGCTGAGAGGTGACCCAAGGTGACTGCTTTAAAGGAAGAGGAAGGATTAGGAGGAGATTTCAGCATCAGGACAAGATTTGGGCCATGAGCTTGCAGAGCTTTGGTATATACTTATTAGTATCTTGGCATGGATTTGTTCATGGATCGTGCCCTGTGCCATAAAGTCAGAGGTAGCATTACCTTCACTTCATTGCTCACAGGATCCAGCTTTCAGTGACTATGAGGCAGGCAACCGTATGACTCAGTCATTTTCTTTTTCCAGAAGATGCATAGCATAATGCAGGCATGACCCACAGCTCCTGTGCAGTCATCCAGGCATCTCATGGTATACGGGACACTGCACAGCACCTGGACAAAATGCTTATCTGGGCTAAGCAGGGCACTTATTGCAGGCCACTACTTGGCTTCAGTGTGAGAACAAGCAGGAAAGCAGCAGGGCTTTCCAGGACCGGAATATTTAGGCTCCAGTATAGAAGCTGAGGCTGTTTCCGAGGCTGCGTGAGCTCTCTCTGGGGATGCAAACCTCCTCGGAAGGGCTGGGAAATGAGAGCACAAAAGAACTGAAGATTTCTGAGGGAAACTGTGAGTGCACTTAAAAGAAGGAGGAGTATGATTAGAAAACAACGGGCAGATTTTAAAGGCTTGCCCACCCCAGGGGCAAAGGGAGGAGATTCTGTTTTTGGAGCTAAGAACATAGATTATAGCCGTGAGACCCTGGATTTGTCTAGGAGTCAGTGGGAAGACGTGAAGGAACTGTGGCATACAGCAGTCCCTTCAGGTGGATTAAATTTCATAACATAATGGCACACAGGGATTTGTGCAGTACTTACTGAAATAATAAAGCAAGAGGGGAATTCCTCTCTCATCCTTCACCACCAATGAAATACTGTAACTAGAGCCTGCCCAGGGACAACTGGAAAAGGCAAGGGCCTTAAAAACACATACGGGCAAAAAAAGCCAGGCAATCAGCATCCATGCAGTCTGGTGTCTGCCTGACACCCTGAACTCTGTAGCTCAGAGCTACGCATAGGAAGCTGTAACAGAGATGCTTGCAGCGTGGCTGAGGCTGGGATTTCAAAATCAGGTAAGACTGAAATCCAGGTAGTTGGAAGGGGTGGCTGTTCCCACACCATGCCTTATGCCACAGAGGGTCCTCATCAACCTCCTCTCAGTGCCTTGGGAATACGGGTGCGAGGGGCACCTTGCAAGGTGTATTGCCCTGTAAGAGAGTGGGGTGTGCTTTGAGCATGGCTGGGTGCTGCTGGAGAGGCATACATATGCCTGCAAAGGCAGCAGCAACTTCAGCACAGCCAAGATGAGAGCAGGAGCAGCATCAGAGGTGAGGAGGCTGAGCCACTGTGCAAGCAAGCACTCTTTCAACATCCCACTCTTCCTTCAGACTTGCACACCCTGGGCTGCTCCTCGAGGGAAAGAAATTAACCAGGCACAACTAGGAATTAACCAGGCACAGTTCTCAGCTCAGCTGTGGGCTCTCAGGCTCCCCAAAAGGGGTGGGAGAGCACATTGCTTCATAGTGAAATTGGGTGATACAGCTGCAAATTGCCTTGCCCAGCCCCAGTGGGCAGGCAAGTAGCCCTTCAAGGTACCAGCGCTGGATGCCGTGCATGTTTTCAAACTGGATTTGGAGGCGATGCCAGCAGAAGCTCCCCCACCCCATGATGCTTGTGCAGGTCTTTATGAAGGTTTGAAATGAGCTGGATCAAGGAACTGAGGTGAGTTTAAGGTAATAGTATTTATCTTTTGGTGAGCTTATTTTGAAGCCAGCTCAGTTCTGCTCTCTGGTTTGTCACACAGTCAGATTGACAGATACTGGCAGAGGGGAAAAGAGGGGCAGAGCTACTTAGGTAGGCATTGCTTATGAAAGAAACACCCGTGAAGCCATCCTCCAAAACCCCAGGCAGCGCTGTGTAAGCAGTGGCACAGCACACACAAATTAGCGTTTCCCTTTGCCTGAGTTCTGCGGGCTGAAAGGGGAGAAACAGACACATTTTTTCACTCCCTTTGCCTGCAAAGCAGCCTCTCATCCGCAGAGCACAGAGCTACTGCAAGATAAGAGCCTGTGGGGAAGCCAAGATCTACCCCTTGTTTGTACTGCTGTTTACACTTGCCTTTTAATGAGCTCCAGCAGGTTCTTGCTTCCAGCTGCAGTTGGCCCTTTTCAAAGTTCACGCTCTCGTTTTGCATTATCATCCCAATGCCAAGCGCTCCCTAAGAGAGGAGAGGGACAACGGTGTCTTTTTCTCTTCCGAGAAGCAGCACCAATTTAAGCAGTCCTTAATCCAGCAGTGCATCCTCGGCTCTGCTGGTATCATGGGGAGCGGCTGCAGGGAAAGCGATCCCTCTGCAAAAAACACCTGGCAAAAACCCGAATGTTTTCTTCAAGCAGATTAACACCGGATGGCAGCGAGCACCCTCAACACAGTGCTGGCGGCCTGGCCCCTGAGCACTCAAATTTGGGATGGGGTCTCTGTTGTGCATCTTTTCCCCATTATCGTCATTCTTGCTATTTCATGTAATTTTCACTGCTGTGCTTGCAATCAGGTCTTTTAACTAGTCCACATTAGGGTCCTGCTGGCAAAACAGCCATAGTGGTGGGGCTTCATAATGGTTGCAAGATACTGGCCCCCAAAAAACAAGCACTGGAAGATCTCACCTGTGTTGAGAATCCTGGTCCTGTGGTTGCTTTGGTGCTGGTACAAGTACTAGTACAGCATCCCTACCAAGTGCTCAGCCTGGCTACCCCTCTCAGCTGTTTGGGTCTAGAATTGCATATATGGATGTCCCAGGCTGGGCACCTTTGGAAAGCTCACCCATAAGTACCTTACATAAACAAGATCCATGGACAGCTAGAAGCTTATCTAGCCTCTTCCCCCAGTAGCACTAGAGGCAGATGGCCAGGAGATATGGAAGAAGAAGTCCTACTCCATCACAGCAGCTTGAGGGTGAAGGACTTCCCAAGGTTATATTTGCATGCTTGTGTTCAACAGCCTAAGGCAGAACTCTGCATGAGTTTATCAGTTTTTAACCCTCTTATCCATGCTTCCCAAAATGTATTTCAGACGTGGCTGCAGCTTTACAAGGTCAAACTGTTAAAACCAACCTGCTGACTTGGTGACTCTGCAGCAGATTAACCAATGTGCAAAGACAACTATTTGCTTTCTAACCAGTCACAAATGGCTTCAAGGCATGTCCCCCAAAAACCAATAAAAGAAAGCTCCATTACCCTCCGAGCTCTCTGTACCATGCAGGGCTCCCACCCTTGGCACCTTTTTAACTGTGAGTTCCCCAGACATCATGGCTTTATTTTTTGACCTTCCTCCTTCTGCCAACTGCTTCGGTGCTGGTGGCTCAGCTGGATGGATCCAGCTGGTCTGTGGCAGCATCTGCCTGGAAATTGCTTATCTTAGCCTGAAGTCCTTTATTTCCTTCCCTGTCAGCTGCAGCGGAGATCTTGCTGCACACTGCGGTTCTCTGCTCTAAATGAATCCATGCTCCTTCTTGGGGTTTCGTTGTTAATTGTCTGTCTATCCACGAGTTTACAGCAAGGTCCAAATCACACTGGGTTTGTCATCCTCCTGAGCTAAAGGCCAGCGGTTATCTGCCGGACAGGGACAACCCTGGGACCACAGATCAGACAGTCGGGAGAAGAAATGGGACTGCAGATAGACCAGAAAAAGCAGGTAGACCTTTGGTGGGAAACACAGGATATTACAAACGTCCCACCCACTGTGCATAACCTGGGACTAGAGGGAGTCTGTGGGGTCAGGGGGAGAGTTCAGGTGGAAACTCAGGTGGGAACATGGGCACGTTTTGGCTTATTTTGGTTTTTTGAGCAACGTGAGAGGAAAGGAAGCAGGGAAGTGAAGTCCTGGCCAGTCTGTCCGGACAGGAGTGAGCATAGGAGGTCACTGATTCAGTATCTGTTCCCTTCTTAGGACTATCCATCCTGTTTTGGGATGTTTTGCTTTACTGACAGAGATGACCAGGCTGAACAGGGTTTGGAACAACCTTGTCTAGTGGGAGGTGTCCCTGCCTATGGCAGGGTGTTGGAACTGGGTGAGCTTTGAGGTCCCTTCCTATCCAAACCAGTCTGTGATTCTATGTGCCTCTCATCTGCTGAGTGATGAGCCCGATGCCAGGGGCACTCCAGGTACCGGCTCTGCAGATCAACCCAGTCTCTTAGCCTAATTCACAGGGATATTTAATACAGTTGTTATTGTGAACCATCACGTCCAACCATCTCATTTCAGCTTACGGCAAAGCCATGGGAGGTTCAAGGCTGCTAGCGGCAGCTACCAGGCGCTACACAAAATAGAGGGGATTGTCCACAAGAGGGAGAGTTGGCGCCAGTCTCGACAGTGATTTTGTGCGGAAGGTACTTCGTTGCCTGGTGAGTGTAGCAGAGCCGTTCCCCTTGCTTCGCTGCCTCCTGTAGAAATGTTTCCTTCTCCTGGAGATTCCCTTTCCCGCACTATTTTCCCTCCTCCTCTTTCTGCAGTTGTCCACTATTTCATCTTTGTGTGGGGTGTGCCGAAAGGCCGCACCATACGGGCACTGGATGTGGTGCCTTGGGAAAGGGACTGTGATTAAGATGGTGTCTCTGGTCATGTCTGGAGCTCTGAGTGAATTAGAGTTAGAGAACCAGGTGAAGCGCCAGCCCTTCAAACCAGCGACCTTCCTCCAAGCCATCCCACCCCAGAGAGATGTCCAGCTTCAGCTCATTTCCACAAGCCTGGACAGGTTGGGGGCACCACAGGTTGCTCTGGCAGCAATTGATCTCTTCCCTACATCCTTCCAGTTGTCCTCACATCCACACAGGAAAGAGGCATGGACCAGCGGTCAACCATGTGCAGTAGAGGGGAGCACCTGCCAGCTGCAGGTCCACATGCCTTTCCCTTGCTGCAATCCATACAGCCTGCACTATGCAGCCTTTCCCAGGGTGAGCCTTCCACCATGAACAGTCAGGGCTCTGTGCCAGCCTCTGCTGATCTTGCTCTTCCCTTTTCTTTCCTGTTTTCCCCTCACCAGGGTTTTGGTGAGGTCTTCTCCACTCGGCAGCCTCTGTGGTTGGAGGTGCTCCTTTGTGCTGCATCAGCAGCGTTTTCCCTGTGGGATCATCTCAGTAGCTCCACAAACAGCATCCCTAGGCCACCAGGTCCAAAAGTTTTCAAGATACATTTTGATGATGTTGGCCAGGGATTTAGCAGAAGCTGTAATGAAGCTCATAGCATTCCTGGGAGAGTTTCCTAACCTGAGAGCTTAGAGAAATGTATCTGGAGGAGATTCGTACAAACTGCATCACCAGGATCAACACAAAGACCCCAAGCATTGCTCCCAGCACCTTGGCCACCCTCTGGCCACCATTGGCTTCCAGCTTGTGCCGAGCTGACTGTGGCGTGGTGGCAGCAGCAGCCAGCGATGTTTCTGCAAGCATGGAGGAGAAAATCAGCTCTCCCAGGGAAACAAAGGGGGGGAGCTGCTGGCTTCCTTGGGGGAGAGGGATTTCCAGCCTGAGAACAAAGCTGTGGACGCTTCCTCCAAAGCACATTGCGTATGCTGGCATTAACGTTTCAGGCCCTGTGTACAAGACTGCCCCAGAAACAAGCACTGACATGAAAGCATATGAGCTCCTAGGTCTGAGCACTGGCCAAACAGCTCGCCACAGCAGTGCCAGCTGGGGGGCATTGGGCAAGCAGAGCTCTACCGTGTCCAAAGCAAGATAATTTATCAGTGCGCCCACAGGACCTGGCTTGCAGGACAGCCACACCATTGTGAGAGATGCTGCACGTGATAGGGGATGCGAATCTATGCAGAACACTGAGGGAAGAGAGAGGTGCCAGCTTTATTGTAAGCCAAAGCCTTAATTGCTCTGCTCCAAATTATAACTGTGGGACTGGTGAGCTCATGCACCCAGCAAGCCTTTTAGAGCAGCTTATCACCATCCAGCGGGTGCAGAAGAGCACAGCATGAGGAACCAGTACCTAATCCCATCTCCTGCAGTCACTCAGAGCGCCTTGTTCAGCATTACCGGCTCCTTTAGGGTAACCTGAGTGGATACAAGAAGACAACAGTGTAAGCAGCAGCTTAGCAAATATGACTAACTACTGTAGGCAGCATGTTTTAACTTGGCTTTAGGCATGCTGACGGGAAATAACATAATCAGAAGCCATCAGACATGAGAAGGTGAAGAAGGAAGAGAAGGGCCACCCCCTTGGCAGGGCTGAGGCAGCAAGGTTATTTACAAAACAGCCGGCAGATATATGTCTTATTTATACAGGATAAGAAAACTAAAACCCTCTGCTGTTAGTGCAAAGTCCCCTTTGTGTTATGAACAGGATCATTTAATAATATACAGTTACTTCACACAGATTAAGATAGAAGTAATTAAAGGAAAGGTTGTGCTCTGAGGCAGAGTTCCCAACACTCAGTTCTAGTCCACAGGGAAGCTCTTACCTGTAGGTACGCCCAAAATCAAATCCCCAGACTTCAGACCATTTTCCCCAGCAGCTTAGCTGTTGTGTCCTTTGAAGTAATGTTTTAGGTTTTAATTCAGATCTTTATCCTCCTTTCTTACCTTTAACTTCTTGCTAGTTTATTATCCGTACAGCCACATATTTCAGAATGCCTTGCCTCGTTAGCATGCAAACCCCTCTTTGATGTGTCTCTGTTACTCCCAATTTACACTCAGGGTGGTGAAACACCAGCACAGGTTGCCCAGAGAGGTGGTGGATGCTCCATCCGTGGAGACATTCAAGGCCAGGCTGGATGTGGTTCTGGGTAACCTGGTCTAGTTGAAGATGTCCCTGCTATTGCACGGGGTTGGACTGGATGAGCTTTGAAGGTCCTTTCCAACCTAAACCACTCTGTGATTCTATGCATGTGCATTGCTGAGAGCCCAGCTGCATGGGGCAGGTTCCAATGCTCCTGCCAGGTGTCAGGGATCAGGGCTTGCTCCCTGCCCTGATGAAGAACCTGAAGGTCAGAGTTAGGAGGATATTAAGGGTTATAAGGAGACCTGTCTTGGTACCAGAGCTGGGAACAAGGTCTCCTGTGAAATGTTTTCATCTGGAAGCAAAATAAATCCATGTAGATCCCTGATACCAAACACTGCCAGGATGCCAGGAGGCTTTTGGCTTGCCAGGAACCTAGAAGGAATAGTTTGAGCCTGAGTGAGGTTGACATCAAGATTTTCTTTCTTTCCTGCCCCCTCTACGAGCTCACTGCTGAACCAGAAGCCACGGTTTTGGCCATCTTGAGAAAGAAATCACCACAGCAGCAAATGCTTTTCAGGTGCCTCAGTGAAACTTGCTCCTTTCTGTCTCTGCCCACGTGTGTGCACATTTTGAGCCTCCCTTCACCTGCACTTGAGCCTGACTTCAGTCCTTCTGCAGCAGGAAAACATTAAACCATATTTGACCAGGCTGTCCATGATTTTTCTTACCTGCAGAGCACACACAGGCCATGCCGTGGACCAGGGCACTGTGCCACAGTGGTGCCTCCAGCCCTGCCTCAGCGCACAGGTGCTGCTTTGTACCCACACCGGGGGGACCCAGACAGCATCCTTGGGTCAGGGCATTGATGGCTCCAAAGGGACCAGGATAGGGAAAAACGAAACCAATAAACACAAATGATGCACAACACAATTGCTCACCACCCGCTGACCGATACTCAGCCCAACCTGAGCAGCAATTGGTCCCTTCTGGGTAGCTCCCCCCCGTTTATATAGTGGGCATGACGTGCTGTGGTGTGGAATACCCCTTTGGCTGGTTTGGGTCAGGTGTCCTGTCTCTGCTTCCTCCCAGTTTCCCCTCCTCCCTGGCAGAGCACGAGACTGAAAAGTCCTTGGTCAGGGTAATCATTACTTAGCAACAACTGGAAGCATCGGTGTTACCAGCATTGTCCTTAGAGTGAAGTTGAAAACAGAGATCTGCACCAGCTACTAGGAGGGAGAAAAAAGACTGCTACTGCTGCACCCAGGGCAGGAACCCGCGCAGCAGATTTCCACAGTGATGAACCCAAGGGAACAAAGCAGCAGAGGGATACTTTGTGAAGGCCAAACACCCCCCCCCAGCCTTGCAGAAGTGTTTTGCTCTTTGTAGCCACACACTCACATCCCGCTGAGGCAGCCTCACCCTGACTTCTCACTCCTGCTTTTTATAAAGCTGCCGCCGTTTGAAACAAAGCGATCTAATTAAGGAATAAACATTAAAGCTTGACTCGAGCAGGCAGGTACTCGGGCCCGTTCCCTGACGTGACGGATGATCTGACAGGAGCCGCGCCGCGGGCACTGTGCGCTGTTCAAACCCAATTCAAAAATACATGGCGTGGTAGCGAAAATAGACGTGACCCTCAGCACAGCCGTCAGCACGCACACGAACGGCGCCCGTGAAATGCCACCGTTGATTCGAGTGGCAGCACTGGAACAGCGTCACCCACCTGCCTAAGTGCTGCTGTGATAAGCCCGTGTGAACGCCATTGCAGTGCATTCCCATGGCAGGGCTTGCCCAGCTGCCTCAGTTTTGGAACTCCAAATTGGGTCCCAGCCTTTCCTGAAACCCGAAGGGAAATTCCTGTCCCCTTATGCACGTGAACTGACATCCAACTCTCGGCATGCTGGGAGATACCTGAAATGCCTCTGCTACCTCTGCCACATCTAAATTATTGTGACATGTAAGTGACAGGTGAGAGCCAGCAGTGTGGGGAAAATAACCTCTTCACCCTTAAACACTGAGGAGCTCACATCCAAGCGTTCACACCCCAGAGATGCTGAGGAGCATCTGCAAGGATGCAGGATGCAGAGCTGCAGGAGCAGCAGCACCAGCTCCAAGCCCACATGTGCGCCTGGAGACTGACCCAGTCCAAGAGCTTTGGCTCAAACCCTGGTGCTCCCGAAGCAGCCCTCAGTTGCAGGAGAAGGGGGTTCAGGCACAACCCCAGCTTTGGTGAGAGGGGTTGGGAAACATGAGCTACAGGGCAACGCAACACCCGTGAATGGGAAAACCATCTCTGAGTGGCCTGAGCCTGTGCTGAGTCCCTACAGGAGCAGAGGGGTATGACCTCACACATGTGTGGCTGCATGTGAAAGCACAGCTACCTGCAAGACCTAATGCAGCCTAGACATAAAAGAGGTAGGAGAGACCTTTTCAGACCCACCTTGGTACCCATACGTGAGAAACCAGCAGGGCATTCATGGGGTTAGATACAGAAGGAAAACCCTAAAGGAAGTAGCTCTGGGATGGGAAAACATAAGCAAGCAAATCACACAATACCACTGAGTTGTTGTACCCACATCCCAGGGAAGGCATTAACCAAGCAATGCAGTGTCTCCACGACGCCATCCTGATGTCTAGTGGCGCGCACATTTCCATATCAGAAAAGTGTGAATTGCAGCAATGGCAACTTCAAGCTGACTTCAAGCAGGCAGTACCAGACCCAGGTACGTCATGGCCCTGACTATTCTGATGGGTAAGACACAGCTCCGGGTGTTCAGGGTGATGCTGAAGCCACATCCAGGCAACCCGCATGCACACCAAGTCAAGAGGGGATGCTCTGTGTCCCGGGAGGCAGGCTTGACCCGGCTTTATTTGCTCTGGGTCCTCATTTTAACTCTATCTACATGAGCAGATTATAAAGCACAACTCAAAATACGCCTTTCTGGTTTTGCTGCCTTGAATCACCCGGCTTGCTCTAGCCCTGTCGTTCCCGTGGGTCATTCCTTTGGGCACATTCATGGCATGTGGTTTCTGTGACATAGATGGTGAAACGGCAGTGTCTAAGAGCATTCCTATTTCCCCCAAAGCCTGGAGTCAAATTAAAGCCAGAAACGTTTCTGGGCATGAGACTTAGCTCTGGGCATGTTGGGAATTTGTCCCGTGGGGAATGCCTCGCTGCCAGAGGCAGAAGTGAGGGGTTTGGACAAGATGACTCCCGCTCTGCAGCACTCCCTGAGCAGCACAGCAGAGCCCAGCACCTGGGACCTGATCATTGGCAAGGCAGAAGTGATTCACCCACTGCTCGTTTTCTCCTCCTGGCAACTCTCACTGTGTTTTGGGCACAGATGTTGGGAATCAGTGCTAGTAACTGATCTAGAAACACGTGGCCCCAGGAGACCCACAAAGCTGCAGTAGCAGGGAGGGAATGGAATGGATGCCCTTGGTGAGAATCATCTCCAGGGTTCGCCTCAGGGCCCGGCTGTTTTCCAAGACATGCTTTCTGCACACCTCGTCTTGCTGGGATCTCAGCCTTGGCAGTGCCCATAGGATGCTCCTCTGTGCTTCTGGGGCCTCTCAGCTGTGAGGCTCCAACACCAGAGCATCAAATACCTTATATCTTCCAAAGGAGACCCAAGTATAAACCCACCGTGCATCTGCCCAGCTCAAGCAGTTGCCTCACAGGAACAACCTGGCACTTGGCTTTGCACCATGGCCACACCAGACATGCCCCCAGTGCCATCAGCTGCCGGGGGAAGAGGGATGCTCAGCCAAGGTGTTTCCCACAGCTGCGCATCTTTTTTGTCAAGGTGTTTCATTTCCAATGGAGAAGCTTGAGGAAGAGCAGCCGCCGAAGACCTGCAAAGCAGGATGAGAGCACACCGTGGGCAAGGCTCCAGAGCACTCATTTAGTTTTCTTCAAGTGGGTTTATTACCCAACTGGTAGGGAAGGGGATTGATTGCCATTTCCCAGTATGAGAAGCCAGGGGAGGCTGGGAGGCCACTCACCCCCAGCCACAACTCACACACTCCAAGTGCTTTTTCTTCCCTCGATGGGAAACACTCAAACACGTGGCCACGGAAACACGGTGAGCAAAGCTCCCCGCACGCTGCGCAGCGATTCATCACCACCAAGGGGAAACCTCCCTGGTTCCCTGCCATGGGACTGGGTCATGGCCTGCAAGTCACAGTGGGTTTTGTGAGGCACCTCCCTCCTGTGGCTCTGAGCACCCCAGGGCACCGCTGGGGGCCTTGGATGGTCACCGCTCCCACGAGTGGGGTTCAGCAAGAAGACACTGGCTGATGGCGAGGAAAGGTTTCACCATAGCCCGCAGCTCACTGATGGTGGTGGGCACTGTTGACTCACCAGCATCCACGCTGCTCTGCAGAAAGACCCCTGGTACTTATGCTGGTGTTGACAGGTCCTGACTGCGTGCTGCAGGCAGTGTTTAACATCACTCACAAGCCTGTGGGAATGGCATGTTTCACCCAACCCTGTGGTTAGCCCAGTGTTTGCTCCTGTCAAGTCAAAGCTATTTGAGAGCCCAGGGCTGAAATGCTGTTTTACAGAGCCACTCAGTGGTCCCAATGGCAGAGCTGGACTCTGCCTGGCCTCCCCACCACACACAACAGCCCTCTCAACTGCAGCAGGACCTAGATCCCAACCAGGGATCAGTCAGCTGCAGCATTAGCTGTCATTTCCTGCCTTCAGGGCTGAGTCTCACCCAGTTTGACCCTGAGCAGTGCATTAGACTCATCTCTCTGGACCTTGGCTCAGTTGCACTCATGCCACAGCACTAGTGGCAAGCAAGGGTGGGTCAGTTGCATTCCTACATCATGACCCCATTGCTGCTCTGTGGAGGAGAAATCAGTGCATTATACCCAGGTCACAGCCCTGCCGCAGCTCATTCCTCACCCTCCAAGGCAAGCTCACAGCCACTGCCTTTCCCCCAACCCTGAACGTTTCATTTTGCCTCCCAAACTTTCCATTCAGCCCACCACGATGCAGGTATGAAACCTCCCACCGCCACTGCATGGGATTGTGCCTGTTTTCCCTTTTCCTTTTCCTTTCTCCAGAGCTGAGCATGACACAGGAGCAGGCAGCAAACCCCTGGTGCCTGCCCATGATCACACTGGGGTGAGACTGAAGCCCTCCCAAGCCTCCCATGCTCAGGGCACCAGCATCTGCATCCACCCTTCACTGGGAGACCTGCCTCCATCCTCAGTGGAAGCATGGGCGCAGCCATGCCAACGTGAGCCATGCAGGGCCAAAAGCAGGAGCTATTTCTAGGGAGCAGCATCTCTTAGAGCAGAGGCAGCAGCACCAGGATGCACTGACCAAAGAAGCAAAGCCCCAGTGTTCTAAAGGCAATGGAAGGTTTCCCAGCCTCCCACTGGGGAGGACGGGCAACATCCTCTCAAGAGTGGGAGAGGGCTGCAGTGCTCTGAGGCTGCAGATGAGTGCAGAGGCTGCTGCAATAGAAGCATAGACCCCCTGGACCTGCTGTTGCTGCAGAGCTCCATGAAATCAGTGTTTTCTGAGCAGAGTTCAGCTGGAGAGCGCCGGCGCTATGAAAACCAAAGTGACTTTGGGCTTGGGCCCTTCCTCCTGACACACAATAAGGTGATTTGTGATTCAAAGGATGAGGAACTCACCATCAAAAGGAGCTGGGACAGAGCTCGGTGTTTACACATGGAAGAACAAGGCAGGTACCGGGAGCAGATATATTTATACCCATCCATTAATAAAAGAAGCCGAGTCAACCATACCTTTGTGCTAAAGTTAGAGCACAGCACTCGGCATGCCCTTAAAAAGGCAGGAGTTTCCACAGACTGGGACAGCCGCTCCCGGTGTCAGCTCCACGCATCCTATCCCGGCACTGGGAGCAGGAGCCAAACGTGGAGAGGCTTCTCCATGCAAGAAGGCTGACTTCGAGGGTCTGGTCATGGGGTGCCGGCCACCGCACATCAGGAGACCTGCAGAAGACAACAACCTCTTCCCATAAGCAGAAATCCTCTGGCTTTGACTGCAGTGCTCTCTGCTTCCCCAGCTATGGGGCTCAGACAAGCCTTGACCTCCACATGGGATAAGCCATGAGGGCACACTGGCCACGTGGCTGAGGACTTGGTTGGTGGGGCTGTGTCCATCAGCCAGCAGAGGGAAGAGAAGCAGCACCCAAGGGTTGAAGGTTTGGGTTAGGGAAGGGTCAGTGCAAGGCCAGGAGGAGCAGAGAGGACACAGGACAGTCAATGGCTCATCCCCAGTTGAGGTTATATCAATAGGGCTGCCCGGGATGGATGACTGGAAGCTCCTGGATCAGGGTTTGACATTTAGAAAGGCTTCAGAAATAACTAACTGCAGCAAGTCCCTTCACACACAGGTCAGGCTGGAGTTGCCTGGCCTCAGCTCCCAGGCACCAGGGTGTGTTACAACACTGACTGGAAGGAAAGGCCTAGGAAAGTGGAATCTTTGTTCCTTGCTTCTAGAAAGCGATTAGTTGTGCTTCTTCTTGCCAATAAACATGAGCTCTTGCAGTCATTTCCCTGTCTGCCATCCCTCTTCCCTCCCCACTCCAGCCCCTGAACCATACTGGAAGCTCTTTGCTGAACTGGTCCCAGCTCATGTGGGGCCGCAGGAGCCAGCGCTGGATGTGCTGTGACAGAAATGACCACACTTCAGGCGAACTGAGAACAACCACAAACCACAGATTGTGCTTAAATCAGCGTTTAGTGCATCACAGGTTTTGTTCTCCATACCCCAGCAAAAACAGCCACAAGTGACAACCAGTCCCAGCCTGTGCAGGGAAGGAAATGGGACTGAGGGCAAGTACTACAGGTCACCTCTCACCTTCCAGGACGTGCTGAAGTTGTTGGCATTCCAGCATGGATTTCACCTCCGCGCTCATGCTGAAGATGCTACAGTTACATGAACTTGACTGACCTTTGAGCAAACCTATGCCTTGGACCTCCAGGGGTTTCTTCCAACCAATATTATTCTATGACTTTGTGACTTCCTGCACAAAAACAGAAAGCAGGCATGCGGAAAACTCTCCCTCCCTCTCCTGTCATCCAGAGGGATGCTCAGGCTGCCACCCCCAAACTCCTATAGTCAGTAACAGACCAGCAGCAAAGTCTGGAGAACAGGTCAGCTTCCCACTGAGGCGGGGATCAGGGCTTCTTCCCGCGCTTCCAGGCTCAAACCTCCTAGGGCAGCTTGTCAGTGCCAGTGTAAGACACAGCCTTAGCAGTCACACTAACCTCACCCTGGAGCTCTCCTGCAAGTTCAGTTTGGGTTTATCAATCATTTCAATCTGATCCAAATGCTCTCCAGCAAACGTTACCATTTAGTGACCATGTCCCACCACGCCACTGCCCAACACAGCCGCACAGCACAAGGATTCTTGCTCAGCAACCATCTTGGCGGACCTTGGGCTGGCACTGAGCCCTGCGGCCTGCAGTCCACGTCTAGGTTGATACCAAACCCTCTTCTGAGCTGCTCCCTGATGTGATGGAGGGACCCTCACTTAGTAGATGCTACCTTTTGCACAGTGAAATAGGCACTGTGGCTTGAGGTGGGCAATGGGCAGCTGTGACTTGTGGGATTTGCCTTCTATTTATTATAATTACTTATAGTTTGCAGAAAGGGAATTCATTAAACAAGCAGTGTCAATTTCCTTAGCCAGCCTGCAGTGCATGCAAAGAATCTGTATCTGCTTCTTTGACCAGCTCTATTTTTGATAAACCCATCTTAAACAATGCAGTCATCACAGTCTCATAGAATGGTCTGGGTTGGAAGGGACTTTAAAGCTCACCCAGTTCCAACCCCCTGCCACAGGCAGGGACACCTTCCACTAGAGCAGGTTGCTCCAAGCCCCATCCAACCCGGCCTCGAACACTGCCAGGGATGGGGCAGCCACAGCTTCTCTGGGCAGCCTGTGCCAGGGCCTCACCACCCTCACAGGGAAGAGCTTCTTCCTAATGTCTAATCTAAATCTAATCTAACCCCTTTTAGCTTAAAGCCATTGACCGAAATACCGTATTAAAACTTTTTGAATGACTTACTAGTGAATTCCAGGATCAGCCATTTTATAGCTTTGCCTTGAAATGAAGGTAGGCAGGAAGACCGGGAGCACCTTTGCTTCGCTCTGGAAGCATGCCTCTGCGCTACCTTTCTCCCAGCGCAGCGGAGCTTCGTTTCAAAGCCTCTCCATGTCTCCTGGATGCAGAATCCCCATACCAGCTCTTCTACAACAATTATTCAGCCCTGATTTCCAGGCATCTAATTTTAGCAGCCACTGTTGAACATCCTCTCGAGTTATTGTTAGAATGAAATGAGGATCATCTGACAGGAACACATTGCAGCTCCTTGGTAAATACCAGGAAGGAATGCTTAAGGAGCTCAGGTGCCTTCCTGCATCCTTACCAACAACCCCACTATGCAGGGACCCACCTTATCCCACCCCTTTTGGTCCAGGTACCTTGCACTTCCAAAAGCAGCAAAATCTTGTGCCCACCTCAGCTGTACGGGGCATATTTCGCTCCATCATTTTGCTCAGTTTCCATAATTACTTGTAAATTTGCCACAGGGATTTATTATTTATCATTTTTAGGATCATTTCAGCTGAAAGGGCATCTGATTATACGCATACATATATTTGCATGAGCTCTTTTTCTTGAGGATCTCTTGATGGAAGGAGTTCATAGACTACGAATGAATTCCTGCTTGTCTGCAGGCAGGACAACAGGGGCCGTCATTAGGGGACATGTCCAAACTCCCAGAGGAAATTTATGCCAAGTACAGGAACACCGGCTTCCAGTGGTGTGTGCTGACTATGAAACCTGCTCTAACACAGGCAGCGGGAGGTTGGCAACACAGGCATTAAAGAAAATGCTGATACCGTAATTTGAAGTCGTTGTCTCTCCTTCCACACCAACAGGTTCAAACACAGATTAGGCTTGGAAAGACAGAAAAAAACCCAGGCTCCTTATCAGATAGCAAACAAATGGCCCTTTTCTGCTAGTAAGCAGCTATGGGAAAGAGCAGCAAGGAAAGGTGCTGGTGTACGAACAGACAGCGCTGGGATTTTGCCCTTCACAGAATCATGGAACAGTTTGGGTTGGAGGGGACCTTCAACGGGCATCTAGTCCAACCCCCTGCAATGAGCAACTTCAAGTAGATCAGACTGCCTAGCACCACATCCAGCCTTGAGTATCTCCAGGGATGGCACATCCACCAACTCTCTGGGCAACATGCTCCAAGGCTTTGCCCTTTATCACTGTTAAGAAGATGCTATCACTCTCATTCTTCACACCAGCCTCCCTTCTTTGTGTTTTACCTGTTAGGGATGTAAACCAGCAAAGTTCATCCAGATGCACTGAAAAACAGACAACACATGGGAGCCAGCAGATTGGTGTTTCTCTCTTTTATTTAAAAACAGTGCTTCATTACCATTTGCAAAGGGTTAGGAAGGGTTTCCCCCCTTGCTTAGAGTTTATAAAAGCCAGCAACATGATCAATAATTTATACACATGGATAGTAATACAAAAAAAAGGAATAAAAGCTAAAGATCTAACTACTCCGACCTTCACAATTCCAGCTACTTGATAATAATAGGAATAACCCAATGAATACTGTATGGTCTGAAAGCTACTATACAATATGATACTTAACGAGGGAGGGCGGGAAGTTAGAGGCTGTCACAAAGCCCTGGGATGCAGATACTGCTTCTCCAGAGTCAGCAGGGAAATGGGACCCTGGGCAAGCGGCTTGGGCGTCCTAGGAAATGATCCAGGGGAAGGGAAGGCATCCCACTTGGGACACATCCTGTTCCCCAGCGGTACCTGGCAATGGGAGGTGCTGGGGAGACCGCGTGAAGGGGCAAGTCCGTCGCTGCCATTGGAGGCGCTGTGGCATCTCAGCCTTGCGCTGAAAGTCTCCAAGTCTCAAGTAGATCAGCCTGTGAGGTCAGTAAAATACTCCACCAGCTCCGTATCGCTCTACAGCCCTGGCTGTCATCTGCTATCAGCCCCAGGTTTTAGCTCCAGCTATTTACAAGCAGGATTTATCATATAAAAAAAAGGGGGAAAAAAAAAAAGGAAAAAAAAAAAAGGAAAAAACCCAAACCCAAATCACATCCCCTGGGGTAAGAGAGGATTATCTCGTCACTTGATAACGCAGCCAAATCCAGCTGCCGAAACTGCAACACTCACACACACAAAATACTGTGAGCAGGAAAAGAATTAGTGAAAAACATGACCAAAACTGTGATTACTGATGTGGGAGAGGCCCGAATTCTGTAAGGAATTCCCTCCTCGGGGAAGCAACAAACCCCTCCAGCAGCAGAGAGCCGGGAAGCTGGCAAGAGATTTACTGACCCACTTGAGAACAAGCAAACAAACAAAAAAGAAGAGTGTAAAAGCAAATCCATTCCTAAGACGAACCGGCACTTTGCTGACTGCCAGCCAAGTCAATGTGCGGGTGGACGGCTTCAGACACCAGCAATCCCCTGGTGAAATCAGGCAAGGGATTTTGGCCGATGTGTTCTCGCTCTACCACGAGTCAAGAGGCAGTGTGGGAAGCCCCAGAGCCTGTTTGCCATGGGCCCCATTTCACGCTCTGGCTATGAGACTCCTGCTTGCCTTGTTGGCTGGTTTTTACTGTAGAAGTTTAACCAGGGTTGGAGGGCAGAGAGGGCAATCAATAAGGTGGGGGTGGAGGGAAGGGGCTTTTCAGACATTAACATCACCAAAAATAGTGTTTTATGCAACAAAGAATCAAGTCTCACTGGTGTATACTACAAAATGTTTGACGTTTCCCAAGAGCATGTCCAAATAAAAACACACAGAAGTTTACACTGGATGCTCATCTTGCTCACTAGGTTGGGTTTTTTATTCCCACCCCCCCTCCTATATCGAAACAGTGCAAACAGGTAACACACTCGAAAAATCACCCCTCTGCACCAAGGACAGCATTCCCCTGACCCTGCCAGGCTGGAGGGCCGCAGCAGCAGACTGCCTGTGCCCGCTGCTTTCCCTTTGGAGCTAGACTCGGCAAAGGCGCTCCCCAGAGCTGGTGTTTGGGTTTCCCTTTATTGAATTCCTAAGTGCTCCCCAAGCCTGTTCTCTACTTGCCTCCTCCTTCGGGGCTGGGATGGGAGGGTACAGATAGGGATGGGTTGGAGCTGGGAGGCTCGGCTCTGTATTCCCTGCTGCTGTGAAGCTATGGGTGCTGGAACTGAAACTCCAGGAGCCAGCTCTCTTTTGGGACAAGGACATAGTTTCATTAACCGTTTCACAACTAGAACTCGAGCCAGCTATTCAGGTTAACCCTCCTCAGCTCTCACTGCGCACTTCACATCCATAAGATCTCAAAATGGGCGAGAAAAGGGGATATACTTTCACCTCACTTTAGGGACAGGGAGGTGAGGCCTAGAGTAGCGAGCGACATGACTGCTCCATGATGACCCTTGAGGATGACTGACAGAGCCCAGACCAAAACCACAGCTCTTGGTCTCCTGAGCTAGCGCTCTTCTTGCTGGGCGAGTCTGCTCTCTCTCGGGCACTGAAACAGCCAAGCCACAGCTATTTTGGAACATGGCTTTGTCAATCTGAACCCATGACACAGCATCCACGTAACTGCTTAACCAGGGAGAAGCTGGCTCTAGCAGGCCTATACTGAGCTCTCCGTTGTCTCCAGGCCCCATCATGGCTTTACTTAGAAAAGCTAACCCACCTACTGCAGTGCAGCCTCCTTAGCATGGGGACAGCAACAACGGTTTGTTAACATGCTGGGTATCAATGTAATTTATTCCCAATAGAGAATATGCTACACCAGCAGAAGTCATCTTTGAACCAGCACAACTGTACCCACAAGGAAAGACAGACCAGCATATTAAATAAATCAACTCTTCAATCCAAAATCTCATCAGTATAACATCATGTGCTGGCCAGACCTATTGCAAGACAGTACAAACAGCAACACTTAAAGAAACATCTTTTCCTCTATACCAAGAGGAATCCCAGATGCCACCAGACTAGAAAGTGACACATAGCAAGCTATTTGCCAGGCTGCCTGTGCGGTTTCCCTCGGAAAGCCAAGCCCTGCTCTGCGAGGGACCTGTGGCTGCAGACCCATCTCAGGGCAAGCACCAGCTGCCATCGGTCAAATAAGCCAGGTCCCAGTTTAATGCATTAAGTTTAATTCCTTAAGTGTAATTAATTTTGCATAGGGAGATATAGGCTTTGTCCTCACTTCTTTAAAAGATGGATATAGCCACAGCTTGGTTACTCTGAATGCATATCAAACCAGTCCATACCACATCTGAGTGAAACCAGAGCTGCTGTTTGCCAAGAGGGAAGAAAGGCTGAAGAGCTCTCCCACCATGGCCCAACACTTGCTCAAAATTCCAGCTGGCATGCAAGTTTCTGGGAGGTTCAGTGCTCCAGAGACCTGGAACCAGTGAGCACCCTCCAGCTCCCAGTCGTGCAAGCATCCCGGCATTCCCTCTGCAGCCTACTGCTGAAAGCAGGAAGCTGGGATATCAGCAAGCTGCCTCAGCGGGCATCCTGCAGCATTAAGTATGGAGTCAAGGAGACACTGGCTGGCTAATGCATTGGAGGAGCCTGGCAACCGGAGCAGGCCGGGCTCGGATACAGGAGAAATCAGGCTGGATGGTCTAGAGCAGGTACTTCTCGGAGATCATACAGCAAGGGACTACAGCCCTGCAAAGGTTGGGCACTTCTGCACTAAACCCCTCACTCTCCTAACATATGTGGGTGGGCTGAAGCTGCCATGCATAGACTCTGCTTGGAGGCAGAAACGGGGCTGGCCTCCCTACCCCCAGAGAGGCCAAGGGGCAGGGGGGGATTGCAGGCAGCACTGCCAGGGCAGGGGAGGGCACTGGGGCAGTCAGAACCAGCTGAACTGAAAGGTAGGAAACAGGGCAGAGGGATGAGCAAACACCACTGCTGGGCCCCACAAGCTGCGCTCCTCCTGCTCGCAGCCTGCTGCCCAGAACTGCCTGCGGGCGAGGGAAGGGATGGCCTCACACAGCCCTTCTGCTCACAGGTAGGTAGAACAAGTCCAGTAGAGACTTCTGCAGAAGTCCCCTGGCTGCCCTGCAGTGGAAACGACTCCCCTTGAATATGACTATTTCTACCACCAGTCCTCACTCCCCCCTACCCCAAACTCAGGCAGTAAAAGCCCCCGGACACCCTGAGTGCCCTCATTTCCTAGATTTTGTGAAAGCCCCAACACGCTGTTCCCCCCTCCCCATTTTCAAGCTAACTAAAATATTTATATACAAACAACAACAAAATTGTCATAACAGCAACAAACCAAACTTTGGCTTGGAAAACAAAAAAGTTTAAAAACCAACAATAAAACCAGAAAGAAAAAAAACAAACCCAAAAGGTGGCCAACAGGCTGGCAGTTTGGTGTCCCCTTTATCTAGCTATTCCTCCAGAGAATCAATAGCTTCAGGGTCTCTAGCTTAACTAATGGCTTCCCCATTCTTCTCATTCGAGGTGCCTCCTCTCTGCCACACACAGAGAGGACATGTGTATCGCTGGGGAAAGAGCAAAGAAATTCATGGTTGTGCGTGGCTGGGCCAGGACACCTCCCTGGGAGCTCTGCCTGTCGACATCGCTTAGTGTTAAATGCAGGAGGTTTCCTATGCTGGTATCAGCAGTGGATGGAGCAGCCGGTGCTCGACAGGAGTTGGAGACTCCACCAACAAACCCACACTCCAAGCAGTCCTTCTGTGGGCAGTGAGCTCACCCCAGTACCCATCGAGGCAGCCTAATCAAACCACGCTTCTGCATTGCTCTGCCATGTGGTTAAGAGAGCCTGCCTCTGAGCATGGGGTTACTGGGAGCACTCTAGGAGCCGACAGCTGAGTAGGGAGGTCTGGAGAGAAGCAGCTCCCTCCATCACAGCACAGCTCAGACGGTCAACCAAGAATGCTGACTTTGAAACACAGTGAAATCACTGTCCATGAGAGCAGAAGGGAGATGGTCTTGCGAGCCGTGGAGCCTTCCACTCGATAGTCTCTCTGCTTCTAAATCTTCTAACATGTAGTGTCTATACGGACTCAGCAGACCAGGTACAGAACTTTCTGTGAGAGGCTGGGCAAAACAGACTCAGGGGCTCCAACACAACTATGTAAGGGCCTGAAATAGCACATGGTGGGAAGTTCCTATGAATTCAGAGCTTGCACAAACTGCTTCTGCCTCCCCTTAAAACTCCTGACAGAAACAAAGCTACTTCAGGATCAGGTTTAGATGTAAAAGACCCTCTTCCCCCACACAAACCCACATGCTTGCCCCTTGCCTCAAGCAGCTTATACATGACTTATGTTTCCTCACTCATGTTATTTGAAACAGATTACTTGCAGAGGCGCCTACGCATCTCAAGATGAACAGGAGGAGAGACCTTGCACGCTGGACCTCGGTGCATTGGAGCATGGCTCTTCTGCTATCTTTCTTCCTCTGCGAGGCTGCATGCGCTTCACCTCTGCAAGCTTAACCACCTGCTGTCCACAACAGAGCTTCTCTGTGTGATGCTGCACTGCATCTGCCACTCCTCGAAGGATGAAGGGGAGAAAAGGGACAGCAAGGGAGAAAGATCTTGAAAAGGAGGAAGGAAAACTAAGGTAATTACAGCCACCAGCAACGGACAACAATCAGCTAGAATATGTGGGGGGTGTGTGGGAAAGATCATCCTCATCAAAAACTCCTTTCAAAGTCTTGTCCCCTATACAGCAGGTAATAGCCAAAGTCTTTGGGCAGGTTGAGGAAGTCTTCTCTTGCCACGTCTAGAATCCTGACACTGCTGAAACTGTCCCAAACCTGTGCGCATCAGATGGTGATAAAAACGAGGAAAGTCTCTGCGTTTCCCCCATTTCCAAATGTAAATGACTATTTCCCACCAGCACTTAGGTCCCAGCCACAGCCATAGAGTGCTTCCTTCTGCAGACCAGAAACACGGCAGGTGGAGACTTCTCCCTCATGTCCTCCTGTCTCACAGGCACCAAGCACCAGACCCAGGGAAGTAACTCTGTCTGCGTGTTCCTGATTAATTGCATGATATCAGTTTCTAACAGCTTTCCTTATCGCTAATTGCCTTTTCCGTGATTGGTAGGATAAGCTATGCGCCAACATACAGACACGGAAATGCATTATTTTTACCACAGTTAAAAAAAACCCCAAAAACCAAAAAAACAAAAACAGAAAAAAAAAAGCAAAAAAAAAAGCACAATCTTTGGAACAAAAGAATTAAAGGCAGAAATTTAAAGGAAAAAAAAAATACATATTCAAAGAACATAGTGAGGTATAAAAAAGTATTTTCTCCTTTGTTGTTTTTTTTTGTTTTGTTTTTGTTTTTCCTCCTCGTCTTGCTATAGAGTTCCTCTACTAGTAAATATTGCAATAGCCAGGCCTCATGAACTGGGGGGGCTGTCCCACTTGCAGGGGGCTCACGTCACTTCAGTAGGGGGCAAATCGGCTGTAGCCACCTCGGTATAAACTCGCCTGTAGAAATTAAGGGAGAGAAGAGGAAGTTATTAGGAGGAGAACTGGGAAAAAATACTCAGGAAAGCACCCAAAGGACTAATGGATATGTCCAGACACAGACCCGCCACCATCAGCACTTCTAAGAAGCAAGAGAGGAGAACCTTGCCTGCAAAACCAAAGACATGGCTCAGGAGGACATGCTTATGGCCAGCCAGCTGGAGGTGAAGCTCAGCAAGTCTTGGTCAAAGGGGTTCAGTACCAGAGAGGGGACTCACGAGTCCTTATCTCTGAGACAGTTGTCTAGGCTTTGTAGACAGCACAGACCAGGACTTCCAGGATGCTTCACCTCACGGTAACGTAAAAGTCTAAAATGGACATGATGACTGGTATCCTAGAAGTACCTGCTTTTCTTTCACTGACCCTGAAGAGAACCTACATGATGAGCTGATGCTCTAATGGAGGTGCTACACTGCAGATATCTATATTTAGGTGTCTTTTTCTCTGAACACATTTGTATTCCAGCCTTTGCTACACCACAGATACTGTGCTGGCTAGCAGATGGGCAGGCATGTGTTTTCAGCAAGCTGCTCCACTCCCCTCCAATGCCAGCATACCTCATCCCCATCCACTAGAGGAAGAGGGAACCAAGTGAAGCAGCTTTGCTGCACAATGTCATGAGAACAACTTATTCCCTTGCTTCCTAGAACTGATATCTCAACATTCAACAGGAGCCTTTAAACTTAATTAAAATGGCAAGAAAGGGCGTCTTGCATCTCTTAACTATTTGCTCATTTTTGTTCTATATTATCACCTTCATAAATTTCTACTGATTCACCAACAATGATCTGGCTCCTGGTATTTCTGGTCTCCTTGGCAGTAGGTGACATGCAAGACCAAGTAATAACTGCTCTCCTACAACCTGGCTCCTTTCCTAGTGCACACACACACAAACATACAAATGCAAACCAACTAAGGACCTCCTCCACCAACAAAAAGGTTTTTCTGGGTGAAGTTTCATTATCTGATACCCCAAGCTGGAAATGAGAAACAGCACAAGAAAGAAAATCCCACTTACCACAGCGCCAACTCCGTAGCTAGCGGCAGGGGCAAGGGCATGGTAAGGATCTGCTGTGTACACCCTGCCATAACTGAAGAGAGGGAGAAAAGATACATAAAAATAAAAAAAAAAGAGAGGAAAAAAGTCACTTCAGAGGGGCAGACAAACCAGCTCTCTGACCACAGGCAATGGAGGAAGCTGCATGTCCTTCTACACACATGTATGCATACATGCACACACATGCAGGCAGCCCCTCTTCGAAGAGATCCTATGGGCATGCTGCCATGCATCATATGAGATGGGCCAGAGAACAGCCTGCAAGGAGGAATGTGGCAGAAGCCATGAGCTCGACCTGTACGAAAGAGGTCAGCACTTTTGAAATGACAGCCAGTGCATCCCTTACCTCGCGTGATGCAATTTGGGAGGAGAGTGACTGCTGGTGCTAGCACTACTGGCACAGAAACAGCTGCTAAATGGAAAGCAGTGAGGGGTTCTCCAGAATGAGAAGGGAGTACAAACTTTAATGGTCTCACATGTGCTAGGATTAAAACATGGTCTCGCTGCACAGATAAAAAATCTTAAGGCAAGCACTCTGCTGGTGATAATCCTTTGTATCTATACAGAGCAGCATGTTACAGAATCCTTGAGTATTGTATCAGCTGAATTTTACTTCACAGATCGGGAGAGAAATGCACCCAGTGATTAAACAGCCTGCCCAGAGTCGCAGAGCAAGGAGCTAGCAAGACAAGCCGGATCTTTTGACTCTGAGGCTGTAACCACACTGCCTCCTTTGTGCAGAGAATCACAAGGACAGGGAAGAGGCCAGGATTTGTGCCAGCTCACATACACCGGAGGGCAATACTTCCCGGGAGCAGAGAGACAAACCGTGCATTCAAGTCTTTCATGTTGGGTTGTGCATGCATGTGTGCGAGTGCAAGTAAGACAAAGAAACAGGGAAAGAAGTGGAAGTGCTGTAATGGATCAATGCTCCTTGAATCCCTGAGCACAGCAAGCTATTCCCTGTGGACACCTCCCCCTTACATACCCATCGCTGTAAGCTGCTGCAGCGGCTGCAGCGGCTGTGGCTGCTGTTGCAGTAGCAGGCTGTGCATATCTGTAGGCTGCATATCCACCCTGCAGGAGAGAAGAGAACTGACTTTACAGATACCTGTCCACCCACACAGAGCATAAAAAATAAAATGAAATAAAAAGTCACACACATTACAAGGAGAGGAAGAGTTTCAAACTGCATCAGCTCCCATGTCAAGCATCACCCGTTAACTCATGTAGGTTCCCTTCCTCAGAAGGACCAGGGAGACTCTTCCATTACCCCATTTAGCAGAAGGAATAAACTAAAAGCAAGCCTGAGCATGGTCACATCCCTGCAGGAAATTAAATCTGGCATGGAGGAACTGAAAACCAGAAGAGAGCTGAAATCTTGCATGCAACGTCATTTTTATGTCCCCTTCCTCTTACGCTGGGGAAACCAGAAGCAGGTATTTTCTGTGAATGTGTATTTTAGAAGGAGAACATTCAGAGAATTTCCTGTTCTTTTCCCTCTACCTCCTTTCTTAAGCCTCAGAAACACAAAAGGCTAGAAGTTCATTTAGTCTAGATGTGTGAAAGTACCAAAAGCCACAGAAACCAAAAAGCAATCAGGAAAAGACGGTCAGAGAAGACAGTCTCAGGGCTGGCAACAAGCAAACTGACAGTGATACCATCAGACCATTCTGCCCTCCGTCCGTGTAAGAAGGGAACAGGTCAGGGGAAATTGTGCCAGAACAGTCTGTATTGCTGCTGCATTTCTGCCCATGCTACACACCTGTAGTTAAGCTCTTCAAAATGCTTACACTGATGGGGCAAAAGCTGCATGGCAGGTAGCAAAGTGGCAAAGAGGGCTCTGAAGCCCGGGTTAGATTTCTCCTTATCATGCACTTCTAAGCACATTTTTGTTAACTGGGGGGGGGGGCACTGTCAATGAACCATGGCTCTGATTTGCCAGAAATACAATGAGCCATAAATAACAACAGATAATTCCAGATTGCTTCTGGCTTTTTATTTTTTTCTCCAATTGACATTTCAGAGTCTGAAGGACCAGAAAGCAGACTTACTCTCTTCACATCCAGAATCAGCTCAAAATACCTCTACCATGTTTTCCCTATAGATCTTTTGCATATAAGTAACTAAGAGTACAAGATCAGCTCTATTACAGGGCGATGTGGTTGTTCAGCAGCGCTCAGTTTTGGGCTAGAGAACTTTGAAATTAGAAGTAATGATTTTAATTTATTTTTGGTTGCTTTTGTGTGGCTGCGTTGGCCCCACAAAGACTAACATGCTATCCAAAATATGGCTGGGTAGCCTTTCCTATGCCAGAGGATTGTGACTTACAGCCTCTTCAATCTTGTAGTTAACAGAAGAAAGAGCAACACAAATCTACACCTCTGAAACGCCACCATGTTGCCAGTAAGAGATGTCAAATTGCCCTTCTAATGTCATCCTGCTGTTTCAATCCTGCATTTTGGATTGATGGTTTGCAGAAGTTTAGCTTGGTACAGGTGTGCTATCACTGCATCACCATTACTGCCACATCCAAAACATGACGGAGATGAGAGGAATGAGGTGCAGCCTTAATCCAAAACAAACCTTCATCAGCCTCACCAAGTCAAGGCACTTGATGTCACTGTGGTATTCCTTGAAGCTTAGCAGCTTCCTGAACTCCTGATGGGGTCTGCTGTCACTTGGACATGGTGTACCAGGCAATTCTGCCTGGCACTACCCTCCTGCAGGGTGGGTGGCTTCAGCACGCACCCAGATGCCCACCCTGCCCCACACTTGCCAGCCACATTCTGGATCAGAAGCCGTTTCAAATGTGCCTGGCCCATACTCTGAACATGAGAGCAAGATGCAGCTTGAAACCAAAAAGGGTTATCATGTAATTCTCTTTTAACTCATGTCTCTCGTAAAGGAAAACGAAATCAAACCAAACCAAAACAAAAAGAAAAAAAGAAAAAGAAAAGAAGGGTTGGAATCAGGTGTGGGAGGGGGAATGGCGTAACATTTATTAATCAAAATTAAAAACTAAGCATGCTGACATCTGGAGCTAGAACAACCAGCAAAGTCACCACGTTCAGACTCATATTGGCTAGTTCTATCCATCCCAGCATTCTCTTGGGACAGCAGTTCGCCCTAGGCTCTACCACAAGCTCAGTGAAGTACACAGCCTCAAGTACTAGAGCGTGCAGCCACAACAACCTGCTATTACGGAAACAGTCAGTCACCACTGGAGTTAACATTCCAACCTTAACGACTCCCGCAGCCTCCCACCCTCACCCCCCGGAATGGCTCCCACCCTAGCCCTGTCCCACACCACAATGTTAATAATTATAACAAGCAATAACCCATCTGTTATATCAGAGAAGGGAACAGAGACTCCACTGAGAGATTTAGAGCGGGATGTTAACATTTCTTCAGTCAACTGCACAACAAACAAAAAAAACAGGAGAAATAATTCATTGGAGAAATGAAGTTAAGGAATAGCTGACATGTGTATTGCTTTTAAACCATGCACTGATGCAAAACTGAAGCTACTGTTAATTAAAAAAAAATAAATTAAAATCACAGGATAGAGGTACACACGCATGGGCAGACCTGCTCCGTTCGAAGTGGTCTGCAAATTCTACTTGTGTGTACTTCAAATAAACCAAAAATGGGGATTATAATGGCCATGGTACGTTCCTGTCATAGGAGCAATGAGCGTGGACAGCTGGGGGATTTCTGGCACGGGGATGTATTTAGCATGACCAGCAGGTCCAAATACACCAGCACAGGCTAAAGGAAGGAGGAGGAAAGTTGCGACTGTAACTTGTTATTTCGTAAACCCTTCCACCGAGCTCTAGGACCAGTACACAGCAAAGGAGACAGTGTGCTAGTTGCCTTACCCAGCTGATGCTCCTGATCTCCATAACCCAGGACCCCCCTATAATTCCACCAATGTGTCTAAAGACTTGCCCAATGCACCAGTTATTTTCTCCTGTTATCCCTGTTCACACACAACTTTAACTGGTATGCAGAGCTCATCCGTAACCTCACCTACATGGTCCTACCACCTCTAGTGATTTCTGATGCCACTCACTTTGGGCACTCTATTAAATACAAACTGTAAGAGAGTACAGCATCTTCAGCAAACACGTGTTTCCTAATAAAAGAAGAAGAATGTTTTTAAAAGTTCCTTGCTAGCTGCACCACACTCCTCCAGTGTCACAACCCAACTGCAACAGAAGACACCATTAAGTGGCACGGTCCCTGAAACCCAGCACAGCCATGCAAACTCCGTCTACTGAAGTGAAGTGATTCCATGGGACACGTTTACCTATCTAGGTTTGGGTTTTGAAATCTTTAGCCTAATCTTAAAAGAAGTAAGTGTGGCTGAGCTTCTCCTGAAGATGAGAGACACTTCTATCAAAGGGATAGTCTAATCACTGCCTTGACAAGGAAACAGGGGAACTAAGGAAACGGCATTTTTACTGGGCAGTAAGTAACAACCAAAAGGCCTTTCTAAATCAAGATCAGTCCTTTCTGGTAGTCTTTTGGATTGCCTGGGGAGCACATGAGAAAGTCAAACACAACCCTAATGTCGCTTATCTTAATTCAAGTTCTCTTTCTCTGGATATCCTGCCTGCTAAACCCCTTTCCTCATGTCAGTGTGTAGCACTTGAGCCTATAGATCTCAAGTGCCAAAAAAATGGTACTTGCTTATGTATCCACTAAAGCCCAAATTTAATATGACTCTTCTGTGATGTTATCGTCCTTGGCTCACCAGCAAAGTGAGAAAAATTCCTTCTTTACCATTAGATGATAGTTTTCTCAATATTGTCATATACTCTCTGAAATAACACAAACACTGCAAAACAACATATACAAGAAGCTGCAATCCCAACAAAAGCAGCTTTCCAATTAACTGAGCGTGTTAATGGAAATAAATGGGCACTTTAAGACTATACGGTTCAGCTCAAAGTAAATCCATCTTCTCTTCCACTCTTCAGGTCCATATTAGGTGATCAATCCAATAAGAACATGAGGAAATCCAAAACTACAGCTTACTATGTTGGTGTACCCTATGGTATAAGCTTCCCTTTTCTTTTTCCCTCGCTGCCTTAGATGGGTGTGGGAAGTGCGTTGCTGGCCCTCTTTACTCCAAAGAGCCTTTATGCACTAAGGCACAAGCATTCTCATACCCCTGGAGAAATGAATACCAATTAGATACGTCTGACTACCTGCCAGGTTTAGGCAGTGAGCCCAGTTTTAGGATCTTTTTTATGTTGCATCTCAAGTGCCCTATAATAGAAGTTAAGAAGCAGAAAGGGCTAGAACCGTTTCCAGTATTTCTGTATTAGAAGGGTGGCATACGTGCACCAGGAATGAGCATGAATGAATTAAAAGAGGTGACAGGACAACGGTGTCCATTGCAGCAGGTGCTTCTACATGGTAATGGGACAAGCATGACCTTGTTAACCCTTCCACTGAATTTACTTTTTTTGGTTTTTTGAATGAAATGCCACTTGGTGTGAAATCTGGACACTCGCCACCCTGCTACAGCGGGGGCTTCGCTCACATGTGAGTCTGCACTGCCCTATAAAAGCCTCTGTTCCCATCTCTAATGTGGTGCTGGAATGGTTAGTATAATTCAGTTTTTTCCACTGCAATCCACAATCTGATCGGTTGGCAGGTCACACTGGCACTCCTACCTGAGGTATTTTAGCGCTAATGATTGGTTCCTGTAAGACTATTCTATAACAGAACACAGGAAGAGCAGTTCAAAAAAACACAGCTGTGGAAAGAAACAATCATACAAACAGCCCGCGGCGGGGCTCACCAGCCTTTTCTTTCCAGTGGATGCAAGCACGCTTTTCACAGGCAAGAGCAGTTGTCGCACAGGTGGGTTTGTTTGGGTTTACCCCCCGCCACCCAGATTGACCCCACTGTAGAAGAAATAACTTTTCTGATGAGCCGAAATGAAGCCCTCTGCATCCTGGGGCAGGTTGTTTTATGAATTCAGGTGTCTTGCCAGAGTGAGATGCATCCAACAACAGATGGAATGCCTTCTTCAACAGAAGAAATGGCTAGCAGGATGGTTGCCCCAGGAAAGAAAAAAGAGCGAGGAAGAGGAGGAGGAGGAAAATGAGAAATCGGTGCATAGCACGTATGCAGAAAAGCAGCCCAAACTTGGGACACTTCCCCTTCATCTTGCCTACCATTAACCTCTCCCTGCCAGCTCAGCTCCTTTCCACCCTTCCTTGACACAACCCTACAGACTCAAAAGACCTGAGGGAATGTCAATTTTACGTTACCCCCCTCAGTACTAACTGAAGTACCCTCTGCCATCCCTTCCACAATCTGGACAAGCCTTTCAGAGCAACCAAAGGCGCAGAAGCACTGCAGTGAGAAGCATGACAAGGCAGTGTGGCACAGCAACACTGTAATCTTTCCATGTGTGCCAAGCAAATTGTTTGGAAGGGCAACTTCATGTCTGGATTATGGCAACTTTTTCCTCAGCTCCATCAGTGACCTCTGGGCACCAATAACATGAGAAAAAACACCACCATCTACCTTGATGAGTCCCCCTTTGCTATCATCCTGCTTTCTGACAGTGAGACCAGAGCCAATACATCAAAGTTGTCAGAAGTCAACCTAATGGCTCCAACCGGACTTGGGAGCTTGGTTTTGTGTTATATGATGCTACAATACTGCAGCACCAAGCGGTTACTAGGATTCTTTATTAAGGAAGCCTTTGTCCTTAAAACATGTTAAATAAGCCTCTCCTCATCTGCCATGGAAGCTCTGAAGGAGCTTTCTCAAAAGAAAAAGGAAGCAAGCCTGGCCAGTCCTCCCTTTCAACATGACAGCCTCTTATATGCCATACTCTGAAGGAAGAGGCACTAAGCATTGCTCACTTGCTTGCTTACTTGCTGTAGCAAAGTCAGTGGTCTGTAAAGCTGGTGTTTTAGGAGTGAAGTGGGAAAACCCAGAACACTCTGTAGCCCTTGACACAGTTTTATAAAGGAACACTTGACTGGGCAGATCAATTTTTAAAGGACTGCACACATGATAGTATATGTAAGAATAAAGAAATGGACCCAGCATCTCTATGCTCAGAGCACACGTCTTCCAACTGCTGTAACTGTGTTGGGGAAAGCACTTTACAAGACTTGACCCTCCATATAAGCCAACAAAATCCAAGAGCTAATTCCATCCATTATCTTGAGTCTAAGCCCAGGGTCCTCTCTATAAATGTCAGGAGTAGCATCTTCAAAGGACCAGGCATGTGAAAACCATGCTGACAACTGTGCCACTACCTGCTACAGAATTGCCCCCAGCTCCAAAGAGTTATTACGTATGATACCACAAAAGGTAACTCTGCTAGAACTAGGCAGTCCACAAGCTGCAATGGCAGTAGTGGACCTGAACACTTTGGCTTTGAAAGGCATATTCCTACCATAACTGCTCTGCAACAGCTCTCCATTGGAGAGGAAACCGCTTTTCTCACTGGCCAGCCAGAACCCCTCGCATCCATGACCCACCTACGTATACACAGATGCCCTGGAGATTTTTCCAATACAGACAGGCTGGATAGGACAAAGACAATGACAGGACAAAGTCTCCCGTGGTATCAGAGCTAATTCCCAGACAGGAGGAGGCTGCTGATCGTTCTAACCGAACATCTCCACATATTTGTACTTTACAACTCCCCAAAGAGGCGAGAGAATCTAGCCTATTTAGGTACCATTTCTACCAGCAAAATGAGATGTCAGTTTTCACTCCAGCATCTCGGTCTCCATTTTTAATCAGTCCCTGTGCCTTCCCCAAAGGGATAATCTCTACATCCCAGTGGCACATGAACATTTTCAAACATACAGCTCGCTCAGTTTAGTGTGGGCTGCACAGATCAAACCTGAAAGGGTCCCAAGAGGGGAGAGAAAGGGGAGGGCAGAAGGGGGAGAAGGAAAGGGAAGGTCTGAGGCTAAACCAGTCCTGTTATTTTTATGACCGAATTATGTCAACGAAAGAAGTGTTGAGAGAAATTTGAATTTGCTAATCATCTCTCAGGTTGATTAGTACCAGTGTGCACATGAGGGACAGGACACCCAGTAGACTGACCCTGGCAATGATCAGGAAACCCAAAGGCTTAGGTCTTGCACCCAGGGGCAAGCGCAGTGACAGAGAAGCATGCTTGCATTCCTAAATATATAAATATATATATCCACAAGGAAGAAGAAAATTAAAGTAAATGATATTAAAAAAAAAAAAACCAAACCAAACCAACAAACCAAAAGAAAAGAAAAAAAAAAAAAGAAAAAAATTTAAATAAATAAAAAAAAAAGGCTGGCTTGTCAGGGGTTGGGGACAAGAAGGCTCCGGTGTATGTACTTACATAGAGGTCAGCACCGTAAAATCCGTCCTGGTAAACCACACTGCAGAAAATCCACACAAAAACAAAAAAAAAAAACAAAAAACAAAAAACAAAAGAACAGAAAACACATTCCGGTTATTGAGGACGGCAGCATGCACATGCATTTTACACAGGCAGGTGATGTATGAATCCACAACCTAGGCTTTTGGCAGGAGCAAATCAGCGAGAGAATGTGTGTGCGCACGCACGTAGACGGCTCCAAGTCATCTTCCATGGCATGCAAAGGGGGAAGGGGCGGGCAGAGGGGGAGACAGTATGCGAAGGAGAGAGGGAGGGGAACCACCATCTTGTATGGTAAAAATAGACTCAAAAAGATCTGATGTCCTGAAGAAGAGAAACAAGGGTTTAGAAACCTCCACTCTGCTTATTCTCCTGGAATGATTTTAATTACCCCCTAAATACATGGAAACATTGGCTTCATGAAGTGGGCTTGTGAAATCGAAGAGCCCCTCAGAAGGCTTCCCACAGGGGCTGGAGTCACCTATGTCAGAAGCACGCTTCAGAGAGTTTTGTATGATTATGTATTTCGAGCTCCACGGGGCTGCATGACTTTCGTTACTGACATCCATACATCACCTGCTTTTACCCTGCACATTAGACATGCGATAAGATCTGGCTGATCACACAAGCATGCAAAGTATTATTATTCAGCATCTTAAAGAACCAATGCAACACCTCAGGAAAACAAGTCAATCAATTCTGATCAAAGTAAACACAGAGAAATGTAATTAAAAAGAAAAAACCAAAAATACCCACAATGCATTGCTTTCACAAGCAGAGATAATGAGCTAAAAAGGTTAGGTGACTGGTCCAAGGTCCAAGAATTGAAAGGTGCAGTGGGAATCCCTGGTAGTAACGACCTATTCCATAGCAGAGAGGAGCAACTGGAAGGGTTTCCACGGGATAGTGCTTTTTCTGCTTTAAGCCATGGTTTTCTTTCTCTCAGAACTTCAAGCAGGAAGATGGTTAAACCAGAGCCTGGGGTTCCCAAAGAGCCACTCTTACCAGAGCATTCGCTAGCGTATGACTATGCAGCTCGCTTTGGGGACCGGGGTTGGGGAAGGATGAGGAAGGAAGAGAGGGGATGCCCCCCACCCATGTGCTGCTCAGCGTGTGCTTCATACTAAGGAATTTCCTCCTGCTTTGTCCACTGAATAGCTCTGCACAAACTTGCTCAAGGCTTTAGAAAGCATTAGCCCCATCATCTGTGATGTTCATGGATCTGATGTGCATGACTTACCAGTAGCATTAAGGAAAATGAAGGTATGGAAAGCTACCTTTTCTTTTGATTATCATTTTTTTACTCATCAGATGGAATGTGAAAAGCTGCCAAGAGCCTGCCACCCTCAGACACCCACCTATTGTAAGGCACGCACACACAAAAAAAGCCCAGCAGATCTTGCCAAAATTCTGCATGCTATTACTAAAAAAAAAAATAAAATTAAAAGAAAATCTGTTGCAGTGTTAGCTACTGCTTGAATAATTTAGTCTTGCTGTCTTCCCCAGGAAAAGTACAATCCATTCCCAATGGACAAAGTTACTATGGTCTCCAAGAGCGTTGGGAGCAGGTGTGAAGATAGAGACCCTTGTTAGAGGAAGAGGGGAGCCACTTCAGCAGGGAGAAGCAGGCCATAAGATCATGTTTGTTGAAGCTAAGTTTTTACAACCACATAACAAAGAATTTGGCTCCTGGGGCAGTGACTTACATTGCTGGGTTCTCTATCTAGGACCAGGAGTGTTTTAGCAGTGATACTCCACCTGCTCCTGCAGGAAAGGCAAACGCATGACAGAGGAAGTGACTGTTGGTTTATGAACAGGTTAGCAGTTTTAACAGTTATGCTGAACACAATCAGTTGGATGAATATAAGCATTACCACATTGGATGAGGCCACTATTCCTGTAACTTAGAATGCTGTCAGCAAGGGATGCTAGCATCAGTTCTCCAGAGAAAACTGCGAGGAACACTAGAAACAGGTAAGACTTCCTGGGTGCAAACCACCAAGCAGATGTGCATCCTCCATCTCTCCTTCTGGTAGGACTTGACTGCCAGGGCTGAAATTTAGCAAGGTTTATTTATATGCCAAAATATCCGTATCTGTGATACTTAATGCTAGCAAAACCTGAGAGAATTCCTTAATTTGAGAACCACAGAGACCATTCTGGTTATGTAGACTGACCAGAAGCATGAAGCAGCCCAACAGCTTATCAAATCTCAGTGGCATCTGCAGAAAGCCCACTGGCTGAGCTAAAATACATCCATGAGAAAAAGAAATATGCTGATCCTAAAGCAGCCATATCACTTCGGTGTAACAATTGACTGTGTTGTAAAAGGAATCAAAAACCACTCCAAACCCACAAAGCTCCCTACTGCCTTACAGCCAGTCTGATTTTTATCTACTTTTAACTTCAAGTCAGTGAATCCTCTACATAGTTACACTCCAAGACTAAACTGCTCTTTACTATGGCAAACCTACTCTTCATACAGGTGCTTAATGACCGTGAACAAGTCAACACCTAACGTACAGTTTGAGAATTAAAAATGATCAATGTAATTTAGTTTTGAGAGTTTTATAGTAGGCAAGGGTTTTTTTTCCAGACTGAC
Organism: Ara ararauna; assembly: GCA_028858755.1. Taxonomy (NCBI): domain Eukaryota; kingdom Metazoa; phylum Chordata; class Aves; order Psittaciformes; family Psittacidae; genus Ara; species Ara ararauna. Next base: position 90,757,416 of record CM054376.1, on the reverse strand, counting down.
CGAATTCTTACAGCTTTTGGTCTCAAGTGTAGTAAGTCAGCATCCTTGTTCAGAAAGCATGGCTGCTACAAATCAGGGCAATATTCCAGTAAAGGTTTCACTCATGGTATATATCAGAGGTTATAATGTCTCCTTACTTCTACTGAATGCTGCCTCGGCAGTAAATTGAAGGTTGCATTTGTATTCTGAGGACAGGCCCAGGTGACTATCTAACATCGCCTCCAACAGTCTGAGCAATTGCTTTCTAAGGTATGAATAACCTTCCCTGGATAAACAGCCATGTCTATACGTAAGTATGTACATTCCACATATGCATTACTAACCCTTAGTTTGAGTTCTTGAAATACGTGTTAAAACTATTAAGAACGACATCATTTCCTGCACCTTCCTCTGGGGTATCTAGCACTAGACGCTGTCAAAACTTACTCTAACCTGAATGACCCTCAGGTCTGATCCAGTATGGCAATTCAATGAGCTTTTATTAATCTACATTCTGTATTTTTAAAATTCTGTTAAGCTCTCAAATGCAGTGATACCTTTAAGTTTTGTAACTTAAACACCACTGAGGTTTGTGAACACCAGTTCCTCCTACCAGGTTTGAGTTAATCTGCAGCTTACTTTACTGTCTTTTTCCAAATGACTCACTACGTCTTGACCTCACTACATCTTAACTCATGTGTTACTGACTGATCTTATGGCATCATCTTTCCGCTGGCCAGGAAGAAAGCAACTGATGCAGGGTAAAGAGTCATGAATGCGTGCCTACCCCTAACTCCATAGAGGTCAGCATAACCCACACAGAGCAGCGTCTGTCCTACAGGTTAATGCAACATGGAACTGAAGAGCACATTTTGCATAATTCCACAAGGAACCGAGTTCCTTCAACAAAATATCTGGTAGAGATTCAGACTATGATGACAACAAGCACGAGAATTAGTTAATTACATCCCAGTGCTTGGAACTAGGGACAGTTCTGGGTCATTTGCGCACCTGCCTTGTTTACTGCTGCCCTGTAAATGTTTACTGGATAATACGCTGCCCACCAAGATGTGAAATCAGTCAGCAGGGCCAGACAAACTCAACATAATGTAAGTAAACGCAGTCATGAGACAGTATTTGGAAGGGATAATCACTGGAGTCTGGCCCATATTCCAAACAAAAATAAACCCTTTATACAGGACTCAGGCCAGACAGCCCAGAGTCCCTCCCAGTGTGCCACTCGTGACAGCCTCTTGCTAGGAATGCTCCAGCCATTACTCCCAGGGATGAAGAGCACATCCTCCCTTCCCAGTGCAACTATTTTGTATTCTGCTAGACAGCAGCACTTAGTTCAGCTTTGCATCTCTGTTTCACTATGGAGCACTTCGTAATAACAATGGACTGGCTCATGTTTACAGCAACAGACAAGCTGCAGGTCATAGGCTATGGTTAGAGGATATAGAGCATGACCTAGGAGCGGTGGCAAAGAGAGGTGGATCTGAAAAACCAGAAGAAACACTCTGTTCAGAAAGCCAACATGTTCAGACAAGAGCTTTTATTTAAAGTCTTCTGGTGAATTAAACAAACATTGCTAGATTTGCTGGAGAGCAAAGCTAGACAGATATATGACCACTGCAGCTTGCCTCCTTGAGCTCTACTTTAAATATGAGAGTGGACTCTGAAAACGAAGGGCCAACAGTAGCTCTCACTACTTAATCTGCTTCAGAAGGTTCTGCAAGCTTATCCAGCATATATATGAGGCCAGCTCCTTGCACGGATGTGTATGTATTCCACCTCCCTTTTTAATAAGAGGTTTGCAATTTATTTTCTTCCCTTTTGGGGCTAGTCTAAAGGAAAAAAGGGCCAGTCCATTTCTTTGTGTTGGAGGATTTATTCCTACTCCTTTTTGAGAACGTTGCCTGGAAAATACGGCAAGTAAATTCCCAGAGATTGGCAATATGAATAAAGCATTCTCAAAATCAGAAACAAAATAAGAGAGTTGGAAAGGGATTTGCTGATTTATCTGTTGTTACATCACACTTAAACAGAAACCCAACCCAAACCTCATACACGAACCTAGTTCCCTGTACTTTTAAACAGCAGAATACTCTTTTGTAACAGCATCTATTCCACTGCATTACTACTGAAAAGTCAGAGGGCAAAGAATCTAAGGCCAAGCATCCACCATTGCTTCAAACAATAGTCAGAAGAACGCTGCATTTTCGTTCTCCCTGTATCCCAAACACTCCCAGATTTAAATTAATGGACTTGATTAATCTTTGTTTTAAACCTTTTTAAACCGTCTCCAACAAAGAAAGCAAATCCATTGTGGGTAACTGGCTCTTCTGTGTCCTACTGCCAGATGGTGAGGCATGAAGGTAATGGATAATATTCCTCATTCCTGGATATGAAAATGCAAATGAAGTGCAAACAGCAGAACCTTTTCAGAAATTTTAGACCCTCTCTCTCTGTGTCCTTCTCAGCAGCACTATAACATACTGGGTCAATGGATGACGAATACCACACAGAAAAATTGAGGAATTATGAGAAGGAACCCATCAGCACTTTAAGCTGTTGCAAGTACTGAAAATTGTTTCAGTCATGAACTTAACAGAGATAAATTTAGATTTGACCCCACTGGATGCCATCATGTGCAGAATGCTCTGGCACTAGCAATATCCTGACTCTCACCATCCAGACAATTTTAGTTATTTTATGGTTAAACCGATTAGCTATTTGACACGGTTGTGCAGAGCACTCTGCTCTTGTGACTAGTGCTTACCCTGGGTAGGCAGGGATGGCTGTGGGAGGTACCGCCCGGACTGCCCCATACACTGTCCTTCCTCGGCCCCTCAGGTGGGCTCCCCGAAATGCGGCTGCTGTGGTGGCTGCAGTTGGATAGGGGAAGCCCGGAACTGTAAAGACAGACAAGGTGGAGGTGAAAAGGATCCGAGCTCCCTCCCAGAGGACAACTGTCTGCTTCAAACAAAGTGACACAATAGCTCCACAGCGGTGGGACATTTTGCATCAGTCCTGCAGAGGGGCATGCTTATAACCCAGCAAGCATCCGATACATACTTCCTGCTACACCATGGTCTTTGGGGGAAGAGGGGTTGCAGAGAGGTTTGGCATGCAAGAGGTTAATGCTTCGGCATGCCTCGCCCACCACAAACAGGGTACCAATCCCCCCCCGCCTTTTGACACCGCCATGCAGTCTGGTTAGAGTCTGAGAAGCGCAGAGAGTTACTATCAATATAGCAGGCGGCTCTTCCAAAACTGCAGAGGCTCTTTTAAAGTAATTTGTCAAGAGGCCCTTAAAGTCAACCAACTTACATCAGTCTCTTCCCTCCTTTCCCCTCCCACTCTTTGCCACCCAATCCTCTGTATGTTCATTTTAAAGCCTGAAAGACAAGATAGCCCATATAACAGCAGCAGAAATTTCCCAAAAAGTGCCAGTTTACTGAGAGCCCACTTTCATTTAACAAGCATGACCAGGAACTGGCTCTGTTTTATTACACTTTACACTGGAGTAAACTGGCTTGTGAGGAAATGATGTAAAACCTCAGAGGCATCTGCAAACACTTAATAAACAGATACCAAGAGGAAAGGAGTCCCAGGACGCAAACCCAACCCAACGTGCGTCCAGGTGCATGCCACGAGGGGCCCTGCAGACTCGCGATTTAGCAGCTTGTATAATATGTACTTCAGGGATTTCATCTGTTTGGTTTCTTTGAAGTCAAAAAGGGGGAGGGGAGCAAGGGAATGGCCGATTCCTCACACATCCCTTCCCCTTGTTCCAAAGCCTCCTCATCACTCAGAGAGACCCATTCGCCAGTAAAGGAACACACTGCAGATGAGCAAGTTACAGCACAGTATACTCTGTGGCTCAAGGTAAACTCATTCCCAGGGCGACCCATCCTTTCAAGTATATATTATACAGACTGGAGAAAAGAAGGGTAACAGGTCATTGTTAACTCAAGCACAGTAACAATACAGGGGCCAATGGGGGCTACTTACTGATTAAAGGAATGTAAGTGTTAATACCCCCCCTTCCTGACAGGGGCACTGCGGCGTCATTGCCCAGCGAGACATCTGCTTGAAAGCTGGACGCTGATTTGATTTTAAAAAGAATAAAAAAAAAAAAAAAAAAAAAAAAGAAAAAAAAAGAAAAAAGAAACAACAACAAAACGTAAAAAAGGTTATAAAGAAACAGCAGCTTGAGAACATAAACACCACTGCAGTTAAATGGCAGAAGTGGAAGCATCTACTTAAGCTCTACCTGCATATAACTCAGGGCCGTACACCGCTCCAACCACAGGACTCAACTTCCAACCTGAAACAACAAAGACTGCAGTGAATGCCAAAATCTACACCAAGAGAAGGAGCGGGCAGCGTGGGTAGGGGGAACGGTCTCTTGCATGCGCCCCAGCTTCACATGCACAGCTCTTTCCAATTTCTGCTTCGCCTCAATCCCCCTTGGTGTAGATGGAGGCCAACTGCCTTTTTCTAATGTCAAGTTCTAGGTACAGGTCGCTGTATCAGAGGGAACAGCAAAACATCAGCTGATCCGCAGCACAGCAGAGGCTCCGCTGAGGGAATGCCAACTACCTTATATGCGTATTTGCCAGGAGCACCATGCGACCCTGCATTCCCTGCATGCACCTTGCTGCCAGCTCCTCTCTGCTTCCACCAGGCACACTTTGAGTCCAAAACCTCTCTAAAGCCACCAGCCCAGACTGTCATCCTGGGCAAGTCAATTTACAGCCTGAAATTCTCAAAACACCCTTCTGTCTTAATTTGTTAGAGACCTGCTAAAAACCAACACTGTCTGAATTTCCTCATTAACTGAATTACATGACTGCGGTGCAGAAGAGCAATTCACTCTATTCATCTCACATCTTCTGTCTCTTATTTTAGCATTTCCTGTCTTCTTTATGCTGCTTTTTCCAGGTGAAAGCCTTCCCAGAGAATTGATTTTAGTATCATCTGGGTAATTGGCAAGAACTGCAAGTCATCAACATAAAACCTACAAGAGAATAGTTCTTAAAGAAGTCATCACTGGGGCATAAGGAGGAATACATTTCCAATCAGCTGTGGAAAGCTGCCTGTCCCGCTGTTATCACCTTTCTACTGGGGGAGAGAAGGGATGCAAAGCCAACAACATGATCTGCTTCCACAAAGCATTCTTTTCAGGGAAGACCTCAGCTGTTCAGCTACCAATCATACAGGTATTTTTATTTAAATAAATCCATGCCCTTCCTCTGTCTCTGAGTCCTGATGCACTTGCTGACTTAAACACCTCTTATCAGCCTACAAACCATATGAGCAACTTTGTGAACTGAAGCCCGTCAATACCACCCCTTGATCTCCTGGCTCGACGGCAAAATACTCAAATGAGCGGTGGCAATGAAAAGACTGGGATCTCCCCTCATGTTTAATAACAGTCATACAACCACTGGTCAGTATGCCTTAAGCCTGGTCTAATACTGAATACTAGTAACTTTAAAGCTGGCTTTAAACTGCAGATTGCAAAAGCAAAATATCCCTGCCCATTACCAGGGTTTCACAAATAAGCCGAGTTATTTCATCAGTCGTATGTATTTTCAGGGCAACATAAAATGGCTGAGTAGCCTTTTGCTACGAAATCTCCTGGTTCCTTTCAGACACTGAGACTCAGAATCCCAGACTTTCTGCCTGGCCCTGTTCCCCCATTTCTGTAACCAAAATAAGATTTATCTGCTAAGAGCCACACAACAAGTCAGTAGCGGAGCCACAAATAAAACTAATATCCTCCGACTTCAGAGCCTTATGTTGTAATCAGAACTGACTCCTCCACTAGCAACTACCTATATGCAGTTTCCTGCCTTGCTGAAGCCATTTGGGAACGTTTTCAGACCAAAAAGAACTTTTCTGCCCGTTTCAGGACAAAGACTTAGATTCAACATCTCTATCAAGGCAACAACCATGTTCTCTTGGGAGAATGACTTTTTATGCTAGATATGCCTATGCAATAAAATTACTGCACAGACAGAACCATCAAGATATCCTGATGAAACAGGACTCTTCACTACTCAAGCAACTTGGTCTTTCTCTATTCAGGTTCACTGGAAAATGGCTGAACACAGGCAGAGTCTGGGACAAAAGAGAGTGAACAAAGCAGCGCAATGCCTCCGTTTTCTCAGTTGCTTGGGGACAGCTGTACTTTTACAGCTAGAACCTAAACCGAGATACATCTAATTATGTATCTTAGTTATGCTTCTGCATTCATATTTAGGTATCAACGTGACAGCAAGGAGACTCAGGAGTACTGCACATCTCACTGTACAGCATCAGCCTGCAGCGGTGGTAGACAACCCATTGGTCTTTGGCTTCTTTACCCAGCTTGGCCACGTTGGGTGAGTCACTACTGCTCTGTGTCCCCACTTCTCCACCTACAAAATGGCGCTCCTCCATACATGCTTAAGGGTTACACTGAAGAATAATGCTAGAAATTAGGATTTGTGGGGTTTTGTCGGTTTCTTTTGGGTTTGGGTTCTTTTGGTCCTGAGGAGAGGTCATGACTTTTCCCTTTGTCTTTCTTCCAACCTTTCAGCTCATCATTAGTACAAACAGCTTCTCTTACCATTTGCATATGGTGTGACCATCTTCTTATTGGTCATCACTCGTGCAGTGGCGTTGTTAACCTAGAAGTAAGAAAGGGGAGGGGGGGAGAGGGAAGGAAGCATAGGGCATTAGGGAAAATGATGGAAAACTCTCCAGATACCACACACACACACACTATATTTCTCTGAGCAAAAAAAAAAATTAAACAACTAATTTTAGAAAAATGCAATCTTTAAATTACTTTTAACAGTTGCCATTTAATTATAAAAGTTACAGCTAAACATGGCACTTTAAAATTATGCATTAAACACAAGGCCAGTGAGAGTAAAGTGCAGATTCTCCATCGCCCTGCCACCCCTTGGCACATGCTTTTCTTCAGCTCATTGATCAAAAGGGTAAAACTTAGGAGGGTTTTGTCCAGGTTCTGTTCAAGAGGCAGCAATAACCTCTGCAGCCCAGGGTAGGGGAACTGAACCAGGCGATGCACTAAGCTCAATTGTTTCCCAAGCTCACCATTCGGATTGGGTCCCAGCAGGGTGCTGGCCCACAAGCTTTTTAGAGAGAAAAGGGTAGCCTGGAGTCCATCAGCTTTAGATTTGACCTCCCAAGGCTTGAGGAGATTTCTGGAAAGCCAGCAAGTGTTTGGATGGTCTGTGTTCACCGATTTCCTCCTCCTCATTTTCCAATCTTTTCCCAGATTATTTCTTCCTTGTCACAAATCTCATGGAACAAAAAGAAGAAATACATAGCAGTAGACCTGGGTCTTTTTCGGTTTTATTGTGCCCTCCACCCTCTTTACAGAGCTCTGCATATTTCCAAGCAGTTTGATTGCTCAAGCAAGTGGGGTGTTACCACAGAGATGGTGCTGATAAAGAAAAGATGGACCAGTCTGGAAGCCAAGTTACTGCAGCCCCGTGTCAGACAGCCTCAAAGTTCTTGCAAGGAGGGTGAAGTCCTTCTACAACATCAATAACTTATGAAAACCCATGCCAAATGGGAATTGAGGCCAGCGTGAAGAAGGAATAAAAATAAGTGATACAAAACCAAAAGCTGCCTCAGGCCCTTGAGACTTATGGATGGTGAGCGTATGCAGGGTGGGGAGTCTGGAGCTACGTTTTACTCTCATTTCAGCCCCAAAACAATAGAAACATTACACATTTATAAAGAAAGAATGGGAAACAACAATGATGAGACTGAGAGCATGCAGTTAAACACACACAGATAAAAGAAAGAAAAAAAAACAAACCACAATTGATTCAGAGGGCGGGGAGGGAAGGAGGGAGGAGATAGGGTCTCACAGACAATCATTAAGATGGAGCGAGTGCCTGAAATCAGCTGCTACAGCAAAGTGCAACACAAGCACTTAAAGGAAAAATTGCCAGAACCGATCAGAAACCACCAGTCAGCAAAGAGACCAACAGCTGCATTTAACTGAGTAAAGAAATAAACTGGGGGGGGGGGGGGGGGAAGGAGAGGAAGAAAAAGAGAGAAAACAAACAGTAACAGCTACAAACAGGTCTCAGAAAGAGAGAGCAGCAGGAAAAGGGGCAGGGGAGAGAAGAGGAAATGGGTGCATTAATAAAAACCAGCCAAACTGGAGTTCAGTAACTCTGAGTAAGATGTGCAAGGGGAAATCACCATGAAGTCAGTAATCAAACAGCTCAGACTGCTACAAAACAATATGTACATCCAAAGTCCAGGCGGCATTACTCAACAGCATTGAAAATAAAAGGGGGAGAAAGGGGAAGGAGGCGGGTGGGGACAACAAGTCAAATCACATTTCGTAGTGTTAATGTGAGATGGCAGATGGATTTTTTCTTTCTTATTTAATTTTGGTTTTTTTATAATTTTAAGAAAAAATTAAAAAAGAAAAAAAAAAAAAAAAAGCTTCTTCTCTAGCGCTTTTGTTTCACTTACCGCCAACTCGTACCATCGCCAGCATTGTGTATAGTTACCATGGAAAGAGTGAGTCAAGTGAAGGGCCCTAAACGCTAAACCATCGAAAAGGGAAATAAAAAAAACAAAACAAAAAAAAGGCAAAATATGCAGACATCTTACTCAAAAACGGTGGCTTTTTTTTAATTTTTTTGTTGTTTTTATTTTATTTTTTTTTTTTTAAAGAAAGAGGGAGAGAGGGAAGACGCCAGTTAGCCTCCAACACAGTGGAACACCAAAGAGGTCAACATCAGGCATGCCCAATACGTGGTCATGCTGGCCAGCCAACATTAACCCTTCACTCCCCTGCAGTGAGAGCTATAAACTTTAAGGATTAGCCTTCACTGAGCCAACTCTTGACAGCAGGCAGGTCAAGAAACCAGCAGTATGCGCATACCATGATCCACTCAGGGCTTCTGCCCTGTGTCTCCCCTTCCCTCCCACCATGGGCATCATCTCACACTTGTGTGGAGGAGAACTGGCCTCGGAGGAAAGAGAGGATACTGGCTGGCCCCCTGCTTTCTTTTTTGGACACAGAGTTAGAAGTCAGACAGTACTCTTCCGTTAGTTTTGTTCAGGCCTGGTAATAGGAAATCGGAGCCTCGCAAACTGAAGCAAAGGAAAAATCAAGACAGCAGAAGGGCAAAAATTTGGAGTGGGTAGGAAAAAAAAAAAAATCAACAAAACTGAATAAAAGAAGAAAGAAAAGAAAAAAATACCCAAAAGAACAATAAAAATATTCTGTAAGGGGTGTAAACTTTTATACATTTCAGTGCAGGGAGGTGAAGGACACGGACACAAACACACACGCACACACAAGACTGGGATCCAAATGTGAAATAAGTGAGGCAAGACACAAAAAGAAATCAAAAGAATAAATATAAAGAAGAAATTGAATTACTGAAGACATGCACCTCGATTTTACGGCCCTCTACCACGGTGCCGTGTAATTTCTCCCTGGCCCTGTCTGCATCAGCACTATTCTCGAAAGTTACGAACCCGAATCCCTGCATGCAGCGGGAGAAGGGGGGAAAACATGCACATCGTTATATATTGAAATACTGATCTCTAGGTAAATAGAGAAAAAATATCACAGTATGAAATCAACATCAGCACAACTCAGCAATAACCTCCTAGAGTCACATTGTTGGTTCATGCATGTTTCATAAATGAAAGAAATTAAATTCGATAAAATAAAGGAACTGTAATCATAATAAGAAGAAGAATTAAAAAAAAATAAATAAAAAAACCATAAAAGCAATTGAGGCCAGACCAAAAAAGAAGTACAAAGTTACTCGAGACAATGTTTTGGCTTGGTTTGGTTGTTTAAAAACACTAAACCCTGCTCTGACACAGGCAAGCTGGGCTTCTCTTCCCTCTGCTCATTAACACACATGCTTTGGAGGACCCGCCGCCCACCCCAGAACACAGTACAGGACATCAACACTGAGCAGCACTTCGTTCTCCTGAGAAGCTGCTACGAGAGCAAGCAGTGATCTGAGCTCATGCCTGGCACCAGGAATTCTGCGAAGCTTTGGGTAAATCAAACACTGAACCTTGCTTTTCCCACCTGTAAAATGGAGACAACAATAATTACCTACCTTAGAAAACTGCTGAGAGGAAGGGCTGTTTGTAAAGCATCCCTTGTAAGCTCTTCGGGGCACAGCTCCTGTCTACTTCTAGTTGCCTAATAACTTATAGGGCCCTAGAAGTAAGCAGGGCTTCTACGTGGCACCATCAAATAAATATTACTTAACGTGAAGATTTAGAGCATTAAAAGATACTCACTACTTAACGTGAACATCTAGAGTTTCAAAAATTTCCTATCTATGCATAATGTGCTGGACTTGAGTGCAAATCCAAACACCCAAGTACCAATTAATCAGTAAAATAAGGTTTTGTCTGACACTGCTGACCCACTGCTACCTCCCTCCCACCCTGCTACCCATCTTACTTAAGCTCTGTTCTGAGACGGCAACCTCTATGCCGTGGATAGCAGCAAATTTCTGCCTAGTTAGAACATGAAACTGGAGACAAACTGATGTTGATGCGCCCTGCCTGCGGCAAGCACAAAGGCTCAAGGACCACTAAAATGTCCCTTTAGTCAGATGAATTTAGGTTTACCATATCCATGAAGGCACATGCAACATGCCTGTCCTACATGCTCAGGCTGCTGCCAACTCATGCAGTTGTGTAACAGGGCAGAGTAAGAGACCATGCTTCTTTCCATGGAGATGGGTGCACTGACATTAAAACAGAGGCAACATGACTGAGCCAATTAGGATTTTAACAAGTAAAAAATGGTGTGTTACTACAGCCAACTGCGATGAGGTATTCTTCTTGCCACTACAGACAGCAGGGCCAAACAAAAATCTTTGTTGCATTCTGCTTTTAAGGTATCTTAAACACAGGAGTAACTGACTCCTGTGGCTTGGTAAAAAGCAAATAGGGGTTTCAGGTATGGAGAGTAATCTCTGCTGGCTCCAAGGCCCTCAGGAGCAGGAAGAACAAAGCTTGCATTTGATGCAATGGAAACTCCTGATAGTAACTGAAGAGGGAGGTGATGTAAGTGATCTACGGCTATGCCTTGTCAGGGCAATGGCATCCCAGCCTCACAGCCCCCTCCATGCATCTTGGGGTCAACATGTATGAACTAGACCACCCCATCTTGACTTCTAAGCACTGCTGGCAACAAGACACAGGCAACCCATCATTCTTCAAGTGCTTTTTAAAGATCTTTACAATACTCATCTTACAAAGCCCAAGCCATTTCCACATGCTGGCCTTTACCATCCACAGCTAGGTTTCCAGCACAAAATTGTTACACATTTGCAAACGGCAAGGGTCCTTCTTTTTCCCCCCCGAACAGCAATAATAAAAGAACTTGGCCAAGTACTGCAATGTTGAGATCAACAAGAGTGCTCCTTTGGGCTCCAGCCCAATAATTTAGAGCTTCAGATAATTTCATTTCTCCAGCTCTAAATAAAAAGCTATATAAACAAAAAACTGATGCCTTTTTCAGAACAGCTTTTTTTTTTTTCTTTTTCCTGTTTAAATGATTAAAATTGGAGCTACAAAAGACAGGGGCTAATAAAACAGCCTAACTGCATATAACACTCAAATATGCTGCAGGGAACCAGGGGAGGTGCCGGGGGTGCAATAGCAAAGCTGATTATGAAGGGATAAGGTATCGTGTCTGCTTCAAAGAACCCCTACAGAGAAAGGCAAGACTGAGAAATAGAGCAACACCTTTCCCTCTGGTTCTATATAATGGGGAAAAAGCATCTTTAAAAGGCTAGTGGAGGAGGGGAGCTCAAGACTGCAACAGGAATCTCTATTTCCCTCTTTTTACATTAAAATTTCTGTTTGTTCTAGACAAGCCTGTGGAGACCGAATGAAATTTATGTCTTCGGTGATGATGTGAACTGAAAGCTAGAGAGCACAGGGAAGGTAATTTTTTAGACATCAATCTGAGCAGGCCAGAACCAAAGCAAGACTATCTGAATTGCTATTTGTTTGCAATTAGGGAAGTCTGTATGGGATTTTAAAACCACATTATCACTAGATATATTTAAATGGAACAGCAGTTTTCAATGTTTTTAATAAATTAACTCAAGGTAGAATAAATCCACATGTGAAAATAATTAACAATGTGAATTAAAGCAGAATTAATCCAATTCTGAACAACGTAACTGATTACCCACAATTTCAGTTTTATTGACAGATCAGCCCTTAGCTTGTGCAACATTCTTTGTTGAGAACCATTTAATGTCAATGCTGAATGAATGCTTTACATGGTTGACTATGGCAGTCAGTATTTGTGCCCCCTTTGTTTGTCATCTTAATGCATCTCTTAAACATTCAAAAATTTTCATCAGGAAAAAAGGTGAGCCATGCTTGACATTTTTGTTATTTCTAAGTTTAAAACCTAGCAATTAGATAGATACACATATGTTTGATGTGGGAGAGAAAAACAGCACACACATATATTTTTAAGTCCTTCTCAAAGATGACCTGTAAAGAATAGGGATTAATTTGCACCTAAATACATATGCAACAAACAATTCTCTGTTTCTCCTCCCAAGGTTGTCTTGCCCTTGAAAAACAGAAAGAAGACAAAAAAGAGGTGGCAGATGTCCAGTATTTACTTGCTTAGCTTTAGAGCAGGTACTGGTTTGCTCCATAATTAGTAGGTATGGAGCCAGAGGAAGGGAAGATACAGTCCTGGGCAAAAAAACAAAACACTTAAGGTTTCTAAAATTCAGATTATACAGCTAGGTTGGTTAATAATGCTGTTACAACAACAAGGCTGAAATTTTCAACAATACCTCTCCACCAGCAATTGCCAGGAACTTCTGCCAAGCAGAAAATAAGTTTAAACCTCAGTGTACCCATAAACACTAAATAACCCCAGCAAACATTTTTAGGACTGGTGAGTAATTTGCAGTGCCAGACTAACCCTTTTTTACCCAAAGCTTTATTCAAAGGGCCTGAAGAGACCGAGTAACTGCCACCCTTTTAGTCTGGCCTCAGACTCTGCAATAAATAACAAGCAACATGATGAGCAGTGAAAATAAAATAATAAATGTGCATATATATATATAGTATTTGAATGCTTCCATCTCTGAAGAATGAGAAAGAAAATTTACCATGTAACCGTAAAGGGAGAAATCAAAAGCAGACGGTTCTCCTGGGTGTGGCCAGAACACAGAAATTAAACAGAAAAAAAAACAACAACAAAAAAAAGAAAATAAAGTAAACTAAAATAAAAAAAAGGAAAATAAAACCAAAGGAAACTAAATAGAGCCCCTTGAAATCCATGCATTGTTAACCCTTCTTTTGTCAGAGTTTGGACCAGTCACCTCAGCAGCAGCGTCTTTGCCTTGTACCACTGGAGCACGCAGCCAGCAACTGCCATTATCTGCTGCTGTGCTTGGTTTTAATGAAGTTTTTTCTTTTTTTTCTTTTTTTTTTTTTTTTTTGTTTATAATGGAAATGAGGAGAAAAAAACACTTTCAGGAGCCTGAAAAAATGGCAGCAGTTTAGGCTATCTGTTTTCAACGCATGTGGAAAGAGTAGGAGGGTGTCAGCTATAATCCACCTGAGATGAGCAGGACTGAATGCACCGACAGAAACACAGCACGAAATTCAGAAGCACATTACCGAAGTTACACACAAATGAACACTTCAAATTGGTGAGGGAATCGGCGTACACCAAGCTGCCACTGTTCAGCAGCTCTTTCAGCTCCTCCCTGCCTCTGTGCCACACTTTGAGTGCATTCAGGTGCACATGCATAAAGCACCCATCTGAGTACCTGTGCAATCTGGTGAATCAGATGCAGGGATTCATCAGGTTAAAACCCCAAAAACGTACCTTCAAAAAAACCCTGCAGGGCTATTTTTAAGCTGGATCATTTCCCTGGTTCTGCCTGTTGTGCTGCTGCACTGCCAATCCCTCCTGCAAAACCGAGACGGGGGCAGAGGCCAGGAGTGAACAGCGTGAATCTGGCCAGCATAGCTGTGCAGAGAGAGCCTGGGGCTTCAGAGTAGCTCCAGGCAACTTGGGTCAGGGGCTTCACAGCCCTGTATTGTTCCCAGCTGTGTGCTCCTCCTCCTCCCTCCATCAATCGTGGATCTTACTGCATGGTCTGTGAGTTCAACTAGCTAAACTGGCAGAAGACAAGCCCCTTTCTCTCTCTCTCATTGCTGCGCCAGTTTTTGGCTAATTTAGCACCCTCAATTCAACTCCCTGCACAGTAAACAAGCACTACTGGGAAGGCACTCCCATGGGAGCAGTAAATCAGTTTATGCTATCAAGACATCAACTTCAGCCTTGATTATTCAAGTTTAAATGGAACAGTTCAGTGTATGGACTAATTTAACTTGTTAGTTTAGTATCACAGAGTTGAAGGCATAAAACTGTACTTCACTGAGCTAGGATAAAAGGGGACAGGCCAGGTCTCTTTCATGCCACTGGCATTAAAAAGAGATTTGGTGACCTGAGAAGGCAATACTGGTGACTGGTACTTAATTTCTTAAGCCTCTTTGTGTTAATAACGCTATTTGTATTTCTGGTTCAACTCACGACATCTGGACAAAAATTATAAAAACAGAACTGAAATTAAAACAAGTCTTCCAATTGATTTTATGCAACAAGGGGTAGTATCTTTTTCACTCAGTGGAAACTTGTGGCTCACCTCAAAGCACCTAATCCATTCAAAGAAGAAACAAACAGAGATGCAAGCATACAGCCTTTTTGGCACGGTAATAAAAACCTAAATTCATATTCTTAACCTACAGTTAACTGCAAATGTAAAAAAACCCCAAAACCCTAAGTGTTTCCACACTGTTTTGTGCCCAAGATTTTAGTTAGTACCTCTTTACTTAGAGAACTCAATTCACCCATAGATGCAATTTCTTTGTGAAAACACAATGTAAACTACGATGCAACCTATTTCTTGATTAAATCTGAAGTGTTTCTATCATTCTGTCACTTCAGTCCCCTACAAAAACTTGGGATATCTGCGCCTCCCAAGTGGAAGGCAGTGTATAAACTTACACTATCCTGAAAACACGAGCTTGCAGCCAGCACTGACATGAACTCCTACTGCTCCCTATTCAGCCAAGATTTTGCTGTGCGCTTATGCACTCTTGGTCTCTGAATGTCATTGAGGGCACATCTTGGCATACCACATGGTACACAGCTGATGAGCAAAGAGCTTGGATTCTCTTCCCCTGCAGCTTTATGAATGCCACAGGGTACTCGTTACACAGGCAGACTGCATTAATTCTGAAAATATGTCCACTTGTTCGGTTCAGCACAACAGCGCCAAAATATGCATCTAGAGGATACATCTCCACTAACAAAAGGAGCAGGAATCCTCTCTCTCTACTTCCTCTGGAGGTGTTTTATTCACGGTTCAGTGAAGTGCATGGTAAGCTGCAACCATGAGCAGTATGTTATTCAAAGGCATTTATATGGGTCAGAACTAGAAATATAATGGTAAACAGGATAAAAGAAGCAAACAGCTAGTTTCCTGGAAGCAAGCAAAAAACCTGAACACATCAAGCGAAGACTGATGTCATTCTACTAAACAAGAACAAACCAAAATGAAATTGAAGGGATGTTTAAAGTTTGTATCTTGTTTCTTATATGTAGCAAATGAATATCAGTGTGATGCCTATCGGGGACCACATAATCCTACTAAACCAGATTGAATCTGGGCCGAAATGAAGTTAGCAAACAAGGACCCACACTGCTTTGAGAGGAGAATCAGCAAAACTAATTATTTAACTGTCTCCTACTCTGATGCAGTACAAAAAGTCAACAAATAACATTTCCTAAGCCAAAATAACATTTCCTAATTTTTCACAAGAACCTGTGGTGCGAGGAGGCTGTGATGGACACATGCTGCTCTCTCTTTGGTCACCAAACTTCCTAATTACACAGAAATCCCAAGGATGTAGCCAATTTGATATCGTTCCCCAGGCTGTCGAAGAACACTGCCTGCTCATCTCAGGTGGATTCAAAAGGAAGGATGCAACCCACACACTTCCTCCACTCCCTCCTACCAACCAGCACTGGAGCGATCCCAGCAGAGTTCTCCTGCCACAGCTCAGCAGGGACAAAGCGCTGCTCAAACCCATTGTACACTGGGTGGGGGCGAACCCAGGGCAGTTTGGGATTTACCACTGTACCTTTTACATAGTTACAAAACATAATACACAAAACTCTACAACCCTTAGGAACCCAGGGAAGGGAAGGGAGCATTGAGAACACAGCACAAGGCAGGCAGCAGGAGCATCTGCTTTCGGATTCCCAAGAGAGAGGAGAAGAAGAAGAGAGAGAGGTTTCATATCATTAGATTAGAATGGAAACCACAGGGCAGGAAAATGCATTCAGATTTTTATTTTATTTCCCTAAGGTGGAGGAAGAACCCAAGAGTGAGTGAGTGGCCTCCAGAAAGATCCATTTCCTTTGCTTCACCATCAGATCAAACTATTGCTTTCCATTATTATGTGAATACCAAGGTGCTTCGTGCAGCTACACCCCACTCAAACACTGGGGCCTCCCATTTTCATGCTAAGCAGGAATAATCTTGCATTCTTTTTAAAACAGGAATTATTTTGGGTAAAGAAGGATGCAAAGACACCACAAAATTATTATTTGGGTGCTTTCTCATTCTGTTCAGATTCTGCCCCATTCCTCAGTGTGGCTATCAGTTTTACAACTGCTTTTTGCTGTAAGATGACAAAAAAGCAGTAGAAAACTGCATGGGTCAAGGACTGGAAGAACATCTCTTTGGATCACTTTCTTTTTTCATGTATTTATTAAGGGTTTGGGATAAAATTCATCAAGGAACTCTTCAGCAGTAACTTTTGTTTTAGCTGAAAACCAGAAGCCTTGGGCTGTAACAACTGCACAAGGTATTTTTCAAAGTCATAAAGCAAGTCTTCACAGAAAACCTCGAAGGGAAAGGGCAGCTGTGGGCTTTTTAATACAGAGTTGTATGGATGGAAGAGAGGGAGTGAAGTTCATATGCAGAGAGGAAAACACCGCTCTGGAAAGCACAGGCAGTGGGGGACGAAGGACAGAGCTCACCACTTTGCCAGGCCAGTTATTTCTGTTCTTTCTTTTGCAATTACATCCAAACAAGCAGGGATTTGATAGAGGTCGGAGGCTATTCCCAAAGCCAAATAGAAATGACTTAAATCAAGACTAATTCGCAGATAGCTTTGGCCTATAAATATCATAAGAACAGCTGAGAGCAGAATAAATATTTACAAACTCAGCATAGCTGATTGTTTGGGCCAAGCCTATAGATTTGTATCCACAGAGGGACACAGAACTCTCTAACTAAGCCACACAGACATTGACTTGTTCAGACTATCTAATTAAAAAGAAAAAAACAAAAAGCAAACCCACAAACAAAAAACACCCACTAAAACCATGGTATTAAGCACAAACAAAGGATGGGGAAACGGCTAACGCTCATTCCTTTTCTACACAGAACTGCTTTCTGGTTTCCAGCTAATACAGACACTGAAGAATTTCAGAATGCATCTTGGGCAACATGGGTGGAAATTTGTGGAGGACTCTGAACATGAACATACCCCAGGTTATATGTTGAAGCAAAGAGGCCACCTTAAGACTGTGAACCTCAAATCCAAGCGAAAGGCATAGGCTATAAACCAAAACTGCTTAGATGAATTGCAACTTCAAAATCTCTTGTGTGCATGCACACATGTGCACACACGTGTGTGGGGGGAGCAGGGAAATTCTGTTTTAATTGAAAATGGGAATCTTAGCATTGATTAAGTCAAGCAAAGTATAGACATGCACTGTGCAAGCTTCCCCCATAGAGCTTTGGCAATGCACCTTGCTCCTGACCTGCAAAACTCCCTGCTATTCCAGTGCTGAACCTCCTGGGCAGAGAGAGAATCACATCAATTTGTCATTGTGGTGATAATGGTTACGTGAGGAGAACCAATTGCCAATTAGGACAAAGATCACTGACTCTCTCTGCAGCTGACCTGAGCAACATTTGAAATCTCATCTCCAGAGAAATAAACTATTACCATTAACCCTCAACAAAGCATCCCTCTTAACACATCTGTAAGGTAAAAATAAGACGTGTGAACGCAAATTCAGTGAGAAGAGGTCCACACTGGGCAGGGCAAGTGGAATGAGAATGCTTATATTAAGCATCAAATATCTCAAACATGAAAGGTCAGTATCTCAGAAGCGGCAACTAAGTCTGCAAAATAGAGCAAATAAAATCCTTTCACATATGAGATATGACAATTTTTCCACAGAAGTATTTTAAAGCAAAAGAAATATGGTTTGAGAGTTGGGGGCCTTAGGGTTTGTTCTTACAGTCTCCCATCACTCAAAGCTATTTTCCCTTATTCTGCCTTCCCCACAGGGCACCCATTGCTAGTGCAACGGGAATGGGTTGGTACGAAGGCTTAAGTGACTGACTTCCTGTTTGTTCAAAAGGCTGGGGAATCTGATCCCACATTATGGACAGGAGTGTCTAGGAGCATGTGTACATGCTGCCCAGAAATGACCATGCTCAGAGTCTGGAGTCAGAGGGAACAGGGGACAGACCCCAGAATAGTTTTTCCCTTCCCCCATCACACTAATTCCTGCTGATCTCTACAGAGTATATTCTCTAGGCAATGAACTGCCTTTTACTCTGCAATCAAAACAAGAGAAGCGGGTACAAAACCAGGACTTACCTTCGAGCCACGCTCATTAAAGATTATCTCTACATCAAGGATTTTGCCGAATTGCTGCAGAGAGACAAGGAGAGAAAAAAATACTAATTTACTTTTGGTAATCCATTTTTCCTACCTTTTGGGGGCCGCCTTAGTGCAAGAAGGGAGGTGAGAATATTTCCATTTCTATCATACAGGCAAAGGCATAAAATCCCAGTGACATGACCCAGTTCTGTTGGGTTAGGACATGCGGATCCTCTTAGTCACAGACCCCATGTTTTCTAACAGAAGTCTACAGGAAGAAAAACAATCTCCAGAAGCGTTTTAGGGATTTGAGGGGGCTTTTCTTTCCTCCCTTTTAATTTAAACAATTCTTTCTTCCCTCATTCTACTATTTCATCTAAGACATGGTTGTATGATTTCATCTCAGACATCTAACAACATTTCTCAAATGCAATTCGGCATTTCATCTTCCTCCTGAAGTGCCTATCACAAAAAGAAACTTTTTTCTCTGAAGGGGATAGTCACATAAGACACCCAAGCTCAGGGATTCCAAACTCTAAATCTCCTTTCCTCCCACCTTCCCTTTATTTCCCAAAACTCCAAGCCTTCACAACAACTGATGACAGATTCAGAAACCATGAAAATGACCATCTCCCAACAGCTTGCTTTTCAAAAAAGGATCATTCAACTTCAACTTGTGACACACAGCAGGCTGTCAATAATCTATGCAAATTTCTCACATATGATAGGATTTCGACTTCTGTCTCAGCCTGGAGACCCTAGGGAAAGCAGGACCCCACTACTCTGTTTCCACAACCGGTTCCAAAGAGCTCCCTACGCAGCACAGAGCAAAAGTGGGAAACAAGAGCTACAAGCTAGAAAGGAGACTACCACACTCTGTGGAAGCATACATGGATCATATACTTCTACTTGGAACATATGTAAGTATTTTTATTGAACTGGCCAAATTCAGAACAGTAGCCTATAGGTAAAAGTATCACCAATATTGTATTTCCAAACTGGAGGTCTTCTCTCCAGAAAGACAGGTATAAGGTCTCATTTTCAGTAAAATATATCTGAAGTGGTCTTCACTCTAGAGATGCATATTGCACTCAGACAAATGCTGCATCTGAGCATCTTTCCTACCCCATTATTTATGAAAGCTTCCATCAACACGGGTTTGATATTGCTGCTTGCAGAAGATTTAAAGGTGGTAGCAAATGAAGGCAGGGTCAACAAAAGAAGAAAGGATGGTTTCATGGTTAGGAAAGATGATGAACACAGGCCCTGCACACTGGGACACTATTCTTTGCCATGGTGCTCTTAATATTGTATTTGCCTTTTTTTTCAATTAACATTTCCATGTGGAGTCAAATACGTATAATGCTCATTTTGCAGGTACCCTGCTTGAAGAAAGACTTGTGGCCAGATTTGCAAATATGGGACGTTTACAACAGGGAGCCATGAAGGCTGAGGAAAAGTTCTGAATATGTAAAGCAATAAAAAGCTATGAAGTCCCTTGAACAAGCTCTCCACAACTGCCTGTAAGCAAGCGAAATGCTTCCAACAATTTTAACTATAGTCTGTGTCTGCTTCCATTCCCCATTCTTAAAAAGGAGTTGTATTCTTTTACAAATGTTGGTTCACAGATGTTGTTTTTATTGTTCTATTGTTTAAGGACAATACTGGATCTTCTATTCATCCCAAGGACAATTGAATTCACAAAATCCTAACGTTACACAAAGTTTGAATAATGCTAATGTAAACACGCATCTTCCTTGAAACTTCAACATCTCAATAGCCTAGGCTTCATCCATGCTGGATCCTCTTTTGACCACTGCTGTGGCAATCACAGCTAAAATACATTTTCTATTTCTATCCCATGCTTGATGTGGCCTTCTCTATAAAGGAGATTAGCTGTTGATTGCTTTTTGTTGTCTTTGTTGCATATGGCTTGGGCACTGCCATGAAAGAAATCCATCATGACTGCTTTCTTGGTAGACTATTTCAGTGTCGTTACATGACAGCGGTTGAACCAATTTAACAGCTCTGGGCTGCTGCAGGGCTGTCCCTGCTCCCTTGTCCTTCCTTGTCTGGTCTCACCAGTTTCCTGAAGCTGGTCCCCATTTTCATTCTCACTTAAAGGTAAACTGACAGAGCTCACCAATCCTGCAAAAAAACTAGCTCAACAAAAGGAATAAATACGAAGGTTTTGGTGATTTACTGCTCTGGAGTGGCTCAATGGGTCCTGCAAGCGTTAAGGCTCTGGGAAGCACAAGGGAGTGGAAAGCAGCACACCCTGCCCAAGAGCAGGATCGGGCCCCGGCCAGATCAGCTCGGCTGCCTAGCCTTGCCACACACACTGGAAAGCCGGGCTCTCAATAAACGGAAATGCCAGAATTATTTTCAGAATCTTCAAAGCCAGAAGAAAAAAAAAAAAGAAAAAAAAAAAAAGTCACCATTTTCTACCTCATTAGAATCATCTTGGAAGAGAACAAACTGTGCAGCTTCTGGTGCACAATTATGCTGTGCCATCTTCCCCTTTCTCCACACCCAGCTGGGCCTGGATCCTCGGGTACTGTTGCCAGTGCTGCCTGCCAGCCCTGTTGGGCTCAGCTCACTGCACAGGGCTCCCACACCAACAGGAAATCCTTGTCTTGTGCGTTTCATGTCTTGCGGCTGACAAAAAGATGGCGGCAATGCTGAACACAAGTGGTCTGACCTAGCTCCACGAGAGGTGGTAGGGCTGCCTCCCTGCTCTGCAGATGATGGAGGTACACCATCTCCTAAATGACAGAATTAAGATCACCAAATCCTAAGGCTGAAGCAAGTACAGGCTTGATGTCTACTGCAATGGGCTACATCCACCCATGCAAGCGGCCGCAACCTCTTTTCTACCTAGGACTTGAGGGTGTTCAAGGAGGCAGGAGGGAAGGACCTGGTTGGGAGAGAAGAAGCAGAGACAACAGGAGCTAACTGCTGAACTGAGGCTTGCTGGGAAGGGGTTTCCTGCTCTATGAAACTCCCTGGAAGAAAGCAGCATGGCTACAAAGCAGGAGGACATGCACTGGGCTCTTCAAGACTGCCGCAACCATTGCCACAGCTGCTCTGACAGCTCCTAACATCAAGGCTCTTGTCATTGCTGCTGCAACGGTTACAGTAGGTCCAGCACTGGAGGCACTCTTGCTTGGGTAGCATGCCAGACTTTTCCCAAAGAATGAAAGCCTGAAAAAAAAAAAAACTAGTCCATTTTAACAGTTTGTATCTCCTTCAAAGCTGAATCTGATTTAGTGGAACATAAAAAGGCACTTTGTTCTCTGACAGTGCTTTGCCTACCAAATGTCAACAGCCTACTGCAAACAATGGAAGTTTTAAGAGCTCCTTAGCGAAAGGTCACAATTTTTGTATGGAAAAAGCTAGGCCATTTACATACAAGGGTCAACACCAAATGCCCCATGGCAGTTTTTCTAAACGTGTATACAAACATGTTTGTATTTTCCAGCAGACGGAGGGGCTATCCAAATAAAACGAAACCCATACTTGGGTCCTACATGAGGACTAACCCTCTAACCTGGAATATATGAATCACTTTGCTCACAGACTTGATTTGTTCACTCAATGATCACCAAGAACTTCTATTTACAACCCTGCACAGCAGCCAAGGGAAGAAATCATTGGCAGAGTTCATAGCCTCTGAAGAAGGCATTGCAGGATTACACATTTCAGATATTCCCCGCTGTGACTTAAAAAGCTTACTGTGTGACCAAGAAGCCAGCATCACCCATCACACGTCAAGTCATGCAAGAAGCCTCCTCCATGAACTGCTCATGCACATGCCATATGATGGATTGACAGACACACACACACGCACACACACTTCCAGTCATGCCATGGCATAGCTATTGCATCTTATTTTATCTTAGAGCTCCATTCCCTGGAGTGACATTGTACAAGCTCCTACTTATTTTTCTGTAAAGCAGGTAAATGAGAATCATCTCCTCTATAACAGTAGCAGGGGCTGTGGGAAATACCAGTTTTAAGAAGCATAAAGATATTAACAGACATCAGCTACGACCAGAACCCAATTTTCTTGCTTGAACATTATGTACCTTATCACAGAGGCAAAGGTATTGTACAAGGAAAGGTATATACATGCTGTGTGTTTCTCTCCACCCAGCTGCCATGAAGGCAGCAGATTTTTCCAGCAGAGCCCATAACTCCATTACATATATTAAATTTAAGAGATCTGGCACCAGAAAGCTTTTGCTTTCCAATACACTGACAGTTTGGTAGGGCCCTCCTTTATACTCTGTTCCAGCTGGCCCTGCCTCCTCTGCCTGTCTAGAGCTTTCAAAATCAGCTCCAAAACATGCCAGACAAATAACAACCCTAAAGATGCTAAGAGGGAGTATGAGGCAAATTCTCTAGAAATCACAGAACAACAAAAGGTAATGGTGAGACACCATGCAATGACTTCACATCCCAAGTGAGCTCTGCATCCACAGCAGCTTTGCACTGGCCCTAGAAAATTCGTTTAAAGATCAGTGCAGTGAACTATCTAAACCTTGAAGATGCCAAACAGATCCTTTTCAGGTCCTCAGACTTAAGCAAGAGCATTTCATATGCAGGATAGAGCCATGCTGCAGAGAGCATCCTTACCCTAGCTCACAGCTCCACAGGATATACTTTCAGCTGAGAACATCTGTCTCACAGCAGCATGTATTAGTCAGTGCTTAGTTATGGCAGCATGGGGTCTGCCAGAGCTATGCTGCTATCAGCACATGAACTTCCTCACCTAAGCTGGGTCACACCTCCTCAAAATAGCAGGGCCAACCCAGCTACACCCATCCCTCTTCAACCAAGCTACACCAGTATGCTTTGCTGACAGGAAGATGGAAACACTGGGGATTTATAAACCAAAGCACCACTGTAGTTTACCAACTGAACAGACAGTAAACAAGCACCATCAAACTCTTATTAGGGTTGACCTGTTGCCCAACAAAACACACATTTTCTATGAAACCAGGCATAAACAAGAAGCCACACAAAGAGCAAAGATTTCTAATAAGATTTACAGACTGCAGCCATCCCAGCAAACAAAGCAACAAGGAACAAAGTTTCTCAGTCATTTGTTATGCTCTGACTCACAAATAAAAGATTTTCACACAGAACAGTGAGATGGCGGTAAACAGTACCACAGGGTACCGTCCAGAGATCTTAACACCAGGCCGGCTTCCAGCTCCTTCTTCCTGCCTTATGCCACTCCCAGAGGTATGACTGCGCTGTAACCTGGCACTGCTGCCACAGAAAAGCTACTTGGACTCATGCTCACAAAAGCAACATACACTCAAAACTCAATCTGAGAGGACTCAGACATGTAGACTGAACCCATAGAAAAATGGGTTATAAAAAGACAACTGCATGTAATTTTACCCAGGTCTTTTATGCAAGTAAATCCAGCTACAGCACAGCATCGTTTCCTAAATGACATTCAGACCTGTCTCACTGCAGACTCATATGAAAAGCTAAACAAATCTCAGATAAGCGTATGATCCATTCATCGTTGCCTTCCACCAGATGGCCATTGCAGCTTCTACATACTGTGGCATAAGCACACAGCTTTTGCAGAGCAAGATAGTAGCTGCAGAGGCACAAGTATCCCTATGCAGAAGTACCATGGTCCCCAGCATAGCTATGCAAAGCAGGATGCTCAAGCAGCACTGAGCACACAAGTCCTTTGCAAAAGGTGATTCCAGAAACCAGCCTGGTAAAACACATCAGTATAAACAGCACTGCCTCTTCAAACTCTAACCAACCTCAGCAGGAACAAAATCCTCTCCTGTGACAGGGCTGGACCTCTCTCACTGCAGGAAGAGCTTGGAAACAAGAATCATCACAAAAAGGCCACCCTGTGTCAGAATGTTATCCAACAACGAAACGTAGGACTTGTTATGTGTGATGGGTGGCCAGAACTATTTGGAGATAAAAAAACCTAAAATACTTCTTGATATCCAGAAGACAGAATTTTCCTCCTTCAGGTGTCCAATCCACTCAGAAACCAGAGTCCCTTTCATCTACCTTCCTACTGCTGTACTTCAGCCCTCACGGCATCAACACCTTCAGGTCACAGTCTCTTGGTCTATCCTATTATTTACTTACTTACCTCAACACCTAACAAGTAATCTTCTACCACTGCCAATGCTTGTATATCATGAATTACTTGTGCATTCAAATTTATTGACTGGCAAATGCAGACTTAAAATTGTACCAAAATCTTGGTGAGAAAGAGCTGCAATCTAGCTTGTCATTGCTTTAGCCTCAAACTGCAGGCTTATGGAGGTGTTTTGCACTCTTGACACCAGAATGAAGTTGAATGAGATATTATATCCACTGAGATATTTTAGGAAGTGCAAAGTGCCAAAATGTTTCCCCAGAGGCCGAGATCTAATGGCTACAAGAGCTTCCAAAAATATCTGAGCTCAGAGCTATGTTCTTTGGGTCATACAAAGCAGTGGTCTACCACAAGCATATACCATAAAGGAACTTGCAGAAGAGATATGAACTATGCTTAGAGAAGGAAAAGGATAACAACACTACCTCCTTTAAAATCCAGTGTTAAAAAAAATAAAGATGCTACCCTTCTGTCACCCTTAATAAATGAAGTTATTAATAACTTCATTAACAGAAAGTTATTAAATGTGACAGAATAGTCAATTTAAAACAGCTATGCATTATTACCAATATAGCTGGTAACACACAAAAACCATTTATCAACTTGGGCTGATGATGTTCCCAGGAAGAAACAGTTAACAGCCTACAAGTAGTAGCCATGGAATGAGCATGTTTTTAAAAACCGATGTCTCCACCTGAAGCTAGAGCCCGAGAGAATTCACACCCTGTATGGTGCTATCCCGCCTTCATCTGCAATTGTCATCAATACAGTCCTTTATTTTTATCTTACACTATCTCCTTTTAAAACAGTTGAAGACTTTTGAGCAAAGAGCATTTCACCATTTCCTATGGGGAAAGGTTGAGAGAGTTGGGGTTGTTCGGCCTTGAGAAGAAAAGACTGCAGGGAGACCTTATTACAGCCTTTCAGTTCTTAGAAGTGGCCTGTAAGAAAGATGGGCAGAGACCGTTGCAATAAGATGAGGGGTGACGGCTTTAAACCACAAGAGGAGATTCAGGCTGGACGGGAGGAAGAAATCTTTACAATGAGGGTGGTAAAGCACAGGCACAGGCTGGCCAGAGACATGGCGGATGCACCATCCCTGGAGACATTCAAGGTCAGGCTGGATGTGGTTCTTCTGAGCAACCTGATGTAGTTGAATCCTGCTCATTTCGAGGGGGTTGGACTAGATGACCTTTGAGGGTCCTTTCCAATCCAAACTATTCTGTAATTCTAAGTTCTGAGAACCATCTATTCTGACTCCTCGTACCATTGGCTCTTAAAACAGATAAGAAGGATTTAGTGCACAGAACTACCAAACAATCCACTTTGCTTGTCTTTGTGGAGATAATTGATGACTCAGCTTGAGAACAGATGGATTTTCTTCTTGCAGGCAGTCCAGTCCAGCATCCATCTTCCCCAGGAGACTCTGAAGTCCATCTGACACTGAAGTCCTGAACAAAGCAGAGCATCCTAGCAAATTTTATACTGGGAGGAAAACTGCTTTTTGAAGCCTAAGAGGGAACGACTGACGCTATAATCCATGAGGTACAACCACACGCACTATCACAGCACAATGTTGAACGGGCCAGAAACATGTTGAGAGAAACATGATCTTTTGTATACATAGTCCAGTAAGGAAGGGGACAGCAGTTATGAAGACTGCTACCATCACGTCAGAGTCCTTACACACACTAGCCAACGAACATCCCTCAGAAAGCAGATAGTAAGATTCTGAGGAGAGTTGCTAACTTGTTTTTAACACTGTTGGAAACTCTTCCACTCCCTGGTAAATTGTTCCATTGTTTAAATTAGCCTAAATGAGTAAGATTTTTTTTCTCTTCTTTCAAGGTTAATTGTGTTAAATCTCAGAGTCCAACTGGAAAATCTTATTATGACTGTAAACAAGACCTAAACCCTCTATTAGTAGATATCATCCATGCATAAGCACCTGTACAGAACAGACTTGTCATCTTCCAACCTCTCTTTAATAAGCTCAGTAAATCATGTACCCAACACCTTACACAGTTAAAAAGCCATTCATCTTCAAAGCCCAAGATTATTTTTTTGGTCCTAAACTGATCTCAGAACTGAACAAATTTATGCGGTCACAGTCTTTTTGTCTTTGAACATGATGAAGAACACATCCTTCCTTCAGCCTAATACCCCATCCCCCTTTGCACTGTTGAAGCATCTACCTTCAGCAATCACTAGTACTCTCCCAAATCAGTGTTTTCCAAAGAAAGCTACCCAACCTACAAGCACACCCTGGTTCCCACATACTCAGTTCTCTGCACTGAGCTGCATCAAACACGTTTTTGTTGGATTTATCATCAGTTAAACAGGCATTTCAAGTCATTCTCTAACAGGAACCTTATCTTTCTCTTTCCTCCTCCTCAAATAGTTTTTTAACCACAAACCTCACTGGCAAGGTTTTAATAGCACTGTCTCCATAGGCTGAGATACAGATACTGAACGGAACTATGACTTACACAGACCCCTGGGGAAACTGACACTTGAAACAGTCTTGATCACCGATTTCTCCCCAGTAACTACAACTTATTATCTATCATTAAACAGGTTTTTAATCCTTCTGATGTGTTGTGTTTATTTGACATATGTACACTTCTTGTTAAAAATTGACACTGGTCACTCGGAGGAATTCAACTGCTTGGGCAACGTTCAACTGTATCAGTATCACTTTGTACAATCTTGCCAAAATAGGCAAGACAGCATTTGTCTGCAAAGATGTAGATTACATTATACAAAGTCACACTGAATAGATATTAAACAATTTTGTTAGATTCTAATGGTTTTAAAAACTCTCCCAAATTAGTTTTTATCTTGGACCAATATATAGTTAGATAGTTTGTAGCTCTTTGGGTCATCCATTTCAATTCTTTCAATGGTGAATCCTGGTGGGCAGTGCTCCAGCCTTCTGCAGTTCCCCTAGTTCACAAGAATTAGCTAAAAATTAACATTAATGAACAAAAGATGTCCTTGCTTTGGCTGTTATCTTTGGATGTAGCTTATCTTCATCTGCTGGATTGTAAATATTAGCAAGCACTCTCATCCTCCTTTGTTATAAATTATATACAAAACCAGAATGTGGTCCAAATACCACCTCTTAAACACAGCAAGATGGGGGGTTTTGCTGTTCTTTTTTCTGTTTGGTTTTTATTTGTTCATTTATTTTGTTGTTATTTGTGGTGGTTTTTTCCAAAACACACAACTATTTCCTAATTTTATATTGTACCTACACCTGGATCTTTTCTCTCTGCATGTAAAAATTTGATGCCTTCTCCTCCGAGCCCATATCACCACAATCTCCATGATTAGCGTATTTCCCTTCTCACCTTCTTTTAAGTTTGCAATTGTATTTCCTGCCATTTACCTCCTCCTCCTCTTCATCCTCCCTCCCTAACGTGCAGGATACTTTGAGATTTATTAACACAGTTTCAGTGACTGTGGAATCATGTCTTTTTGGCAATCAGTATGATTTTGTTGAATACTTCATAGCTTCCATTAACGCCTCCCTTTTAAAGGTACCTTCCCAAGCAGTTATCCTGCCAATTGTTTAAACTTGAAGAAACACTCTTCTAAAGCTCCTTACATTACTGCCTGATGCCATATTCTGTTTGCACAAAGCAAATACCGACAAATAACAACCACTGGCACCTAGGCAACCATGGGATTTCAGGTCAGCTATTAACTCTTCTTTATCTGCTAGAACAAGGTCAACTATTGATATATTCCACAGTGGGTGCAGTACTGTGTGCATTAAAAAATGACCTATTCCTTCTAGAAGCTTTCTGGAAGTCGTTTTCTTGGCATCATGAAATGCCAAGTAAATATTACCCGTTTTAAGCAGCCTATTTTATTTGCCACCCTATAAGGAGCATATACATAAGGAAATGCTTGCTCCATTCCTGAGGATATCTCAGGGACCTGTTAGAAACACATAATAGGCAAGAGAGGTAGTCTGAAACACGGATAACTTGAATTTGTCACGAAATCCTTCAGTCTGCAGCTCTTTCAAATGGCAAAGGCTTAGAAAGTGTTATGTAACATCCATTAAAGCACACATGGGACAACATAGCTGAAGCCCACCTCTACTCAAGCCTGGGTGAAAGCATTAGCTACTGTTCTGCGCCCCAGGACTGGGCTGACCTCTTGCATGCTGTTCCATCCTCAGGGGGGACTTCTTTACTCCCCCCTACCATCACATTTATTTCTTCCTCCATGGCTTTGCTGTCTACCCAATTCCTCTCTTTGAACAGTAGGTTGGGAAAATCACTCCAGGCGAGGATTTTGAGTCTCTTAGATATGACGTTGAAGAGATGTGACCTGACACACAGAAGGGAGAGGGAGGAGATGGGGGGAGAGATGTTACAGGCTAGCCACAGCTGAAGACTAAGACGTCTAACCATGAGTCCCCTATAGGAAAGACGGTAGGTTTCAGTGACTCACTCAAGGGAAAGCATCCTGATCCTAGAAAAGAAATAGGAGCAAGGAGGATTCAGAGAGTAACTCTCTCCTGCTTGAGTCTCTGAGCACGCCGACAGAAGCAGCACTCAGTGAAAAAGGGAGATGTGCAAGAACCATTGATTATTTCACTGGCAAAGTAACAAAGTTTTTTACTACAGGAAAATTGCACATGCTTTTTTTGTGACCCAAAAGATGAATGCTCTTCTGGCAGCCATACGTCTCAGCAAACACAGTGCCAGGTGAACTAGCAAAAGGCTTTATAGGCAATGTACCACCTTAAAATCACATCACTGTGCTGGAACTTCAGATTATGTTTAGAGAAAAACTAAACCACCTAAATAAAAAATTAAATACCTTGAGGAACACCAGAAACCAACTCATACAGCATATTTCCCCACCCCTTCTATGTACAATAAATGGCACCATATGGGCCCAAAAGAGAACAGGAAACATTAATGCAAACAATTAGGCTGCATTTTCAACAAGCCCCTTCTCAAGACAACAGTTCATTCAAATTGCTTGGGTCTCCCAGTCTACAAAGCAGAGGTAGGAGTCAGCAGGACAGGGATGTTTTTCATTTCCATTCATGTTCCCCACACCAGGAGCACAGGGAAGAACAGCATCAAGGTGAATGAGCGTGAAGGGGGCCGGTCGTCAAGCCAAGCACCGGTCCCAAGGGAAGGGGCAGTAACAACATGGAACAATTTATGTCAGCAATGCAGCTCCCAGGAGAGGGGAGCAGCAGTAGCACAGATCAGGACGTGCTAAATACAGATTGCAGCAGGTGGCCCAAGAACTGGCTGTGATTTCAGCACCCGGTTTATATCCAAACCGGACGGAATTGCCTACCGCACAGCCCTGCAACAGCAAAAAGCAAGCTAAAAACACAAAAGCAGAGCAAGTGACTGAAGATTCGGCAGCTGCAGATTGCCAGGAGATGAGCTTCACCCTGAAAACATTCCCAAGGATGTCAAAGACTGTGACAATCTAATGTATGAACAAGACGGAAGCAAACCCAGGCCTCTTGCAACAGAATCACAGAATCCTAATTTTGGCTGGGATGTACCTCCAGAAGTAATTTAGTGCAATCCCGGCTCAAAACAGTCTAATGAGACCTGGTTGACCAGTCAAGTCAAATACCTTTAAGGATGGAGGCTCCAAACCCTCTCCAGGAACCATGCTGCAGTATTTAAACCCCCTTACAGTTAAAAAAAATAAAAATTCCTGATATGTAATCTAAATTTCTGATGATCCAACTTGTGTTTGTTGTCTCTCATGTCATCGTTACATACAACAAAAAATAACCTGGCTACATCTGAGAAGATGGCTTTGCCTGGAGAAGAGGAGGCTCAGGGGGGACCTAATCACTCTACAACTACCCTAAGGGAGGTTGTAGTGAGGTGGGGGTTGGTCTCTTCTCCGAAGTAACAAGTGACAGGACAAGAGGAAACGGCCTCAAGCTGCACCAGAGGAGGTTTAGATTGGTTATTAGGATTAATTTCTTCACTGAATGGGTGCTCAGGCATCGGAGCAGGCTGCCCAGGGCAACGGTGGAGTCACAGTCCCCGGAAGTGTTCACAAACCGTGTAGATGAGGCCCTCAGTGACATGGTTTAGTGGTAGACTTGGCAGTGCTGGGGAATGGTTGGACCTGATGATCTTGAGAGTCTTTTCCACCCTAGCTGACTTTATGATTCTATCTTTTCTCTATCTTCTCAGCAGGTAGTTGCTGACAACAAAAATATCCTCCCTCTACCTTCTCTTCTCAAAGCTGAACAGGCCCAGGTTTCAGACTCTGCTCACATTCCATGTTCTCCAGGCTTCTGACCACCTTAGTGGTGCCCACTAGGCTTGCTCCAGTATTTCACTTACATGAAGTGCACTTCTTGCACTGGGGAGCCCCAGCTGGACACAGTACTCCAGATGCAGTCTTAACAGAGCCCAAGGTGCGGATGGCCACCTTTGCTGCAAGTGCATGCAGCTGCTTATGTTCGATTTATCTGAAGGTGGCCTACAGGGATGCTGGGGAGGGACTCTTCATGAGGGACTGTAGTGAGAGGACAAAGGGTAACGGGTTCAAACTTAAACAGGGGAAGTTTAGACTGGATATGAGGAAGAAATTCTTTACTGTAAGGGTGGTGAGGCACTGGAATGGGTTGCCCAGGGAAGCTGTGAATGCTCCATCGCTGGCGGTATTCAAGGCCAGGCTGGACAGAGCCTTGGGTGGCATGGTTTAGTGGGAGGTGTCCCTGCCCATGGCAGGGGGATTTTAACTAGATGATCTTAAGGTCCTTTCCAACCCTAACTATTCTATGATTCTATGATTTGTTGTCAATTAGGACAATGCAGATGGCTCAAGAGATGCAACAACTGAAACAGGAATACTGCAAAATTTGGAGGAGCAGGTGGGTATGTAGTTAGGGCCAAGGTACATACTCAAAGCCAAAGGCGGCAAGAGGAACTGTAGCTTTAGTCTATCCTGACTTGAGTCCTCTGCATTGCATCTTAAGCAGGCAGCAACTGTGAACTTTATAAATAATAAGATTTATTTCTGAAGACTTCAGAATGTGCCATCAATCAAGGATCAAACAAGTCAAATATTCCTGATGATGATATATAGATAGATAACTTCACCTGTAGGTTAGGTCATGAAGCATCTAGCTCATTTATCTCTGTTCACAGGGAATGAGTCACCACCTATACTCATGCGAACAAACTCTTCCTCAAAAAGCTTATAAACTGAGAATGATGAATAGCATACAAAGATTAGGGAAGGCAAACTATTTGGTCAGAAGAAATAGAATGTATATTATATACAATGTAAAATACCATCTGACTTGCGCTAGCTTTTCCACATGCAATTGCTAGTTGGCCAATTCCTTGAAGCAATTTTTCATCACAGAAGTGGATCATGAGGAAAGACATAAATATTTCAACAAGTTTCTAAGCAACTGAAAAACAGTGCTCTGCAAGGGATATATTAAGTCAATGTTTAATCCTAGCCTTTACTGGGAAGTAAGATGAAGTTTTATTCTGTGGTTTGTTTTCTCTTTCCAAACCAATTGTTAGGTTACACTGAACATCTTGATATGAACAACACAGTTATAGTTTTTATGTGTATTTACCAGCTGAGGCAAACACTAACAATTGTTCTAGTCCTGCAAGTATTTCACTGTGCGTTTCATTTTCCTTCACACAAATACACCACCACCACGTGTCCCACCTGTGGGGAAGGAGAATCTACCATGCCTTTAAAGGCGCTAGTAACTTACCCCAAACATCTGCCGAAGGTCAGGATCTCGAAAGCGGAAGGGAATGTTAGACACATGAAGTCGCTTTGGAGTGGATTTGCTCTCGGTATTCTCACTGCTCTGTGTCTGTGATTGCTGTCCATCTGTCTGTGCCCCTCCTTCTGTCTGCTGAAATCAGAAAGACAAAAGCTTGTGCATGAATAGAAGCCATACAAATTCCTTTCACGGGCTTTGCCTGTCTTTTTTTAGGTATTAGTACTACATTTGCAATTGCAGTATCTTGCACTTGACAATTATTTTGATAAAGCCAGTAACGCTTAACAATTGATCTGTTGTTCTTCCCCTCCCTTTCCATGAGTAAACAGTAATGAGATCTCAGCCTCCCTCCCCTCGTATCACCTTTTAGCTCAGTAGATTTGCCTTTGGTTTTCTTAAATTGCTTCTCTCTTTTTGCCTGTTCTTCCTCACTTCAGCTGCCACCATATGAAAGCTCTAATGAAGAGGCGGATCTTTCATATCCTGAAGCTGGGAGGCAGTACCACCACTCTAATCTCATGTGGCAGGATGTTCATGCAATCATCCAAATCCCACAGCTGAAGTGGCAGCTCTTCACTTGGCCAAAACCAGAAATGCATTCCCAGGCAAAATGGCATCTGGTCTGTCAAGCTCCCTTCAGAGAACATTACCCCAAAAGAAGATCTATAACTAAATGGTAAAATCCATACATAAACAGCTTATGGATGTCTTTGGTTAACTTTTCTCATACATTTAAAAGTCAGCCTAGGGACAGGAAACAGTCATTACCCCTGCAGGCTTTATAAATATATACTTTCTGTTACCAACTCCACAGGTAAAACAGGGGAATTTGTTCTAGCATTCCCAAGCACTGACTGGTATGGCAAAGCCAGGTCAAGGAGTGGGACTTGTGCTCAGAAAAGGTACAGAGGAACAAGGGAGACCAGTGTTCCAGAGCAGAGAGCTAACACCCCCACAGAGATGACTTGCAGGGGAGAAGAAAGGAAGAGAGTGTCAGCCACTTGTGTTGGGTTTAGACTAAATAGGGCTGAAAATTGAGCACAGCACTAAATGTAAAGGTAAGGTCCCTTCTGTAAAATGGCTTGATGAGAAAATGGCATTTTTCACACCTTAGTCAGAAAAAATGACCTCAAAAGGTCAGAGCTACAGAACAAAGCAGACTACAATTTGGTTGTTTTATTGCTCTGTCCCTTTCAGAGAGCACACATTGACAGGCCAAGGTATTCAAAGAGCACTCACCCACCCACTCACTCAATCTCCCTCTGCTTGCCTCAGCCTTGTAGGAGTCATGCTTTGACCACCTGTGTGAAGCACTTTTAAGCGTCATTTCATTTCTTTAGATGACAACCTGATTTCTTCCTTAACCCATCAAGTGAAAAGAAGTTCTACAAGAAGGCAAGGGCCATGTAATTGCTCAAGCCAATCTTATTTTTAGGCACCTTCCAGGACACACACAGGCCTTAAAAGTAAAGATTTCAGAGTAGGGCTTTTTTTGCTGGTTTGGAGCCTTTTTGCCCCTTCCCCCTCCGCTGGCTGTTTTAAATACACCATTTGTGAACCAAAGAGGAAAGAAATCTCGTGATAGTTGCCGATACTGACTCCCCAGCCACTGACTGGGCTTGCTAGATTGCTCTGCACATCACTTAATATACAACACTTCCTGAATACTTTGAAAGAAACATCTCTCCACAGATAAATTAAACTGGCAACATTAAGAGAGCTTCTTCTGGCCAGAAAAGTCTCTTACAGGCATGACCTTGAACTTGTGTATTGGTTATAAAGCACTGACAATAGCAAGCAAACAGCAAGCACTGGGGTCCTGTCACGCTGAGCAAAGCGGTGGTAGCTTTCCATTTTACTTTCGTAGGGCTGCACAGGCAGCACAAAACACGCTTGATCTGGTTGATATAAATTAAGCTGTGATAGGAAGGACAAAAATATCACCCTGCGAGTATCTCTACTTCCCAGAGCTGCGCAAGTCTCAGGAGAAGCCTATCAGGATGAAGCATTTTTATCAGGCTAAGACTCACTCATCAAATTCTTCTTCGCAACCTCAGAACTTCCATCTGATCGTATCTAAAAAGCTGCCTCTCCCTAATTCAAGTTCCCCCTCTTCTCCTACCCTCACCCTTATGACAAAAATGCATCTCTAAACATACACAGAGTGCACCCTGAGGGAAGAATCAATGCAGCTGGCCTGCGATTAAATCATACCATGCTATTTGGTGGTTTTATTTTTATGACTCCATCAGAGTCCTTTGCTCCTCAGGGCAAATCTCTCCAAGAAGGACAAAACACAGGAGTAGCCTATCCATCACCACCATACACAACACCTGCAAGTGAGTGCTCCAAAGTAGCTCCCCAAAATCATCAGCTCTTCTGCTAAATGGGATCTCTACAGTCCGTTCTGGAGCTCTGCTAGTGCAATCTGCCAAATCCCATGTTTTCTATGGCTTTGCATAAACTGGCAAAGTGGGCAAACACCCACGCACATAGGTGCATCTTCTGCAGTGTGAATGAGGAAAGGCACAGATTCTGAACAGTGGTGACAAAAATGGTTTAGTCTTTAAATTCTGACATAGATTTCACAGGACTGGATCTGCCGCTTCTACAGGAGAGGGAGCTGGGAGGTCATCTGCACTCCTCTCCCATCCTCTGCAATTTGCTTGCAGACAGAGGGCAGAAGTCCCTTCTTACCAAGGGTGTGATGTCAGCATGTAGCCATGGCCTGCCCAGAAACACTCACAGCTGTTCCTGCATATGGCAGAGCGCTGCTGCCACACAGGAGTCATTCTGCAGCACATGAGATGTGTACAGTAAGACAAAGGCTTCAAAGAGGAGGCACAATAGAAGGAACAGAGGATCTCTGTCCATTCTTACTTTTTTGGCTACACTAAGAGTCCCTGAATGCTTTTCAGGCTTTCACATATCCCGATTTTTCAGCAGCAGTCTAACATTGAATACCTTCTCGCGCCGGATGCAGTAGCTCCCTCATTTCTATTGTCCATGGCCCTAAGGTAAGACTTGAACTTTCAGCCACTATAACATTAGCTCAATGCATTTGTCCACTGCCACACATTCAGCTACAACATAAATGAAAGAAAGGCTCCACAGATCTTGCCTCTTTTCTTTTTTTTACCCCTTTTATAGTTATTCCCTGTCTTAATTCATTAGGAAGGAGATGAAAGGAAGGGCCTGGAGCCTGTTCTCAGACAGCACATAATGGAGACCAGCAACAGCGTTACCCTGACCAAGCCAGACGATAAAAGCCTGCATTTCAGAGTGCCCACTCCCCACCCTGACTCCTTCCCCACACCAAATTTCAGCTCTTTGTTTCTGGCCTCATATCAACATTTTATAGCAAAGAGCCAGTCCTCACCCTTTGCTACAGATAGCAATTTGGCTTGGAAGGGAGCTAATACATGTTCCCCAGGTCTCAATGCCTGTCATCAGGCAACACAAGAGATATACTGCGGCTAAGATCCTGTGTTTAGAAGCAGTGCTGGATTCACCTCCTCAGCACAGCCTGTGTAACATATACTTATGCAGGTGATAATGTCATTCATGCCTGCACACGCAAGCTTTGAGCTCTGCTCAAGGTCACCGAGAAATATATCAGAGCTCAGGACACGTGCAATATGTGCTTCACTTTTAACTGCTTGCTGCCTGTACCCCTATGCCAGATTCTCCCTTACATCCATCAGCAATAAGGAAACCCTAACCAAGAAAAGGCAGCTGCAAAGAGAAGCATGGATGTATGCACGCGCACGTACACATGTAAAAGGGGAGAAGGACACCTGGCAACACAAGGGAATTCTGAAAGGTTTGGGGGCAGCACTACAACCACCTTCCCACCTCTCGACCACACGCTTCATCCTAAAGCAGCTGGTGAATAACGAATTGCTGAGGATTCCTCCTCAACAGGAAGGGGCTCCAGCCCCTCCTGGGCTCCAAGCAGATCTCCATCTGCGTGGCCAGAGGGCTACCTCCCTGACGAGCCAGACAAGCAGCAGTGCGGCAGGCCAGCACAGGGACTATTAATACCCAAGTACATTCTGTTTTCATCTCCCACTTGCATCCAGAACTGGAACCGATTCAGGTCCAAGTTATAGAAAAGGAAAAAACAACTCCCCATCCTCTCCCCCAGAAAGCAGGTGGTCCAAAATGTTGTGAATCATAATGAGGAGGTTAAGAGCCATAAATCACTGCAAAGAAAATATTTACAAAATACAAACTGTAACTAATAACTGTATTTAAAAGGGGACTTGGGTGGCTTACAAAATCTGGGAGGCAGACTGTGCTCACTCCACTGCTTCTAGATCAGTCTTGGATCCAAAAAAGAAACCAAACCCAAAGACCTTATCTCAATCAAGAGCTTGAGGATTGTGTGGAGACAAGGACTGCAAGCTATGACTGGCAGAAGGCAATCTTCCCACCGCAAAGGAGAGCACAGACAACGTGGGAAGATCTCTGCAGCTTCTAGTGAAGAACCCGCGTCAAAACAACCTGTCACCCACCAATGAACTGGTATCTACTGAGCAGGATTGCTGGAAAAACAAGTGACGAATTTTGTACCAGACACAAAACCCCTTCCTTGCCCCACCACACTGACAGAGTAGGAAGTAACAACACTGTCAATGGAGCAGTGACAGACTAAGATCCATCCAGCCCACTGTTTTCTGACAGTGGCCAAGTTTGTGGCATCTGTGGAAGAACACAAATGAGAGCAAACATGCAGTGATTTTTGTCTAGATCAGCCTCCAGCAAACTGAGCCAGCTGATATCTCAACTTCCAAAGCACCTTATGGACAGGAGTTCCAACGCTAAATTCTTAGTTATATGGAAAAAACCCAAGAAACAGAAACCTGGCTGGGTTTGGTTTTTTCCACATGTGGCACGTGATAATTCCCTGTGTGCATCTGTAAGTGAAAACGGGACAGTTTCCTATTTTATTTCTCATACCATACAATACTCTATGTACTTGTCATATGCCTTCACTCCTGTCAGCTCTTTTTGTAAGTGAAGATTTCTTCTCATAAAGAACCTGCTACATCCCTTTCATCACTACCATTATCCTTCTCAGTACTACTTCTAGATCTGCTACAACCTTTGAGAGATATGCAGAAGTACCACAGCTGGATACTCTAACATAATGATATTTGCTGGTTTATTTCCTATTTCTCTTTCAAAATCGTTTTTAAATCTGTCTCACTAGGCACAAGTCTACAAGTGCTGACAATAATCTGCCTCATACTCAAAATAATAAAATAATCTGCCTCATACTCCAAGCAAATTCCTGATGCTAAATGTCAGAGTTTGCTACCTCAAGATAGCAATTTCCAAGCTGAGGTGGCCAAACAATCAGCAGCTAGCTACTTATTTGAAGCTAATTCTTCCCAGTGTCTACCTGCTCAGCAGTACTGAAAGACAACTGAGGATATTCATTAAACATACTCTTCACCTGAAATACCTCACATGAGCAATTGCTTTAATTACTAAAGTGATGAAAAATAATTACAGAATTCTGCAATCTCAAACTAGGCAAAAAATACCCAAGGGAAAGTCATCATTATAATATCATCCATGTGTTTAAAGGCAGTTGAGGAGTCCTTGGTGCCATTGGCTCCCTTCTTTCCAAATCCTTGCCAGATGTATGGGGCACAGCCAGATGACCAAGCAGCTTCCCTGTCTAGCTTCTGAACACAGTATGTAGGGGTCTCCCACCACAGATGCATCTCCTTTAAGGATTCAGAAAGTCAATATCCCTTTATCATACAGCAGAGGAGTTAAATATGTTTCAGTATGGCACATCGAGAAGCTGAGAGATACGATGCTCTGTAATTAAATAATGCTGGATGCTGGTTCATGACAACGTAACACCAAGGCGACAGCACCTGCCATTTTCATGCAAAGTAATTTACATAAACTTATTCCTCTGCTTCTATACTTCCAGCTGCATTCCATAATTTATACAGACACACAAATTCTTCCTTCTGACATTAACAAGAGAAATGAGTTGAATAATCAGCTCACAGTGTTAAGTGCATTGCATTTACTATCAAGCAAACTTTTTTAGTTCAGCAGATGATTAATCTTCTCTCTGCAGGTAGAGTACCAGGAGATGCAGAGAGCTGACAATTGCTCTCGGCTTCTGGCCATGCACTCCATACACTTACCTTGCAACAGCAGCACTTGCTGGATCCCTTCAAGAGCTGCTCTAATTCATTAACCCAGCAAAAGAATTGGGCAGCTTTCTGCCAGGTCAGTAAATTAAAGTAGCTCACATAAGGAATGCCAGAGCCAGTAAAAAGGAGCGGGAGTGTGTGCTTAAAGCCAGATCTCGCCTTTCTAACAGCAGTGAATCTTTAGATCAGCTCAGCTGCCAGAGGTACTGCAGCCTCATTAGCATCTCCACTCACAGCTATCTGTGCTGGGTGCCTCCATTAGGGATAAGCACACTAATGTAAATCAGAAGGGGGAAGGGGGAAGGGGAAAGTAACCAGGGGACCAAGCACCATAACAAGTGAAAACAGAGTGTCAATGGTTGAAGGGACAACAGGCTGCAACAGGCAGACTCAGTAGACCAAATATGGTCCGGTACCTCAGTCTATTTTTAATCCAGGTCTTTCAGCTGTGCTTTGCGACAGTATCAAGAGACAGGACAGATGCTTGGAGATGAAGACTGGGAGACACACATGCCAGGCAAGAAACAAAGCCCCATGGATGAGGCTTGATCCTAAAATAAAAAAAGTTTTCAAAATACTAAGCTGTTTGTATTACACCACCTATTGTGCCAATTTCTTTTCTATGCCCCTGCTCTGAAAGCTTAGAATGCTTTCCACTACACTCAGACTTCCAGAATCAACCTCACTCTTAGCTGATGACACCAACCAGTCATTCCCCTTTTGCTCAAGGCTTTTAGTCTGAGTAGGAAGGCACGGACTTTGACTCTCAAAAGTTTATTTTACTGAACTTCACTGCTGAAGTTTGACCTCAGGCTTCCAGACCATTGTCTATTAACTCAGACACCGCCAATCTCAATTCATTCAAATGGACCTCCACACCAGAATCTGCCAAGTTTCTATGAGAAGGTGCTCCTACACAGTTAGGGACATGGTTATAGACCCCATTACATAGCTGCATCACATCTTGCCAAACAGATGGAAGTTCCCTTTCTGTGAGGGACCTTTAAGTCACTCCATATTCTCTGCTACTTTTGCATTTATCCTAAAGGCTTCCATCCTGAAAAACAAGAAAGCCCTGCCATCTGAGCACACCTTTTGCTATTTTTGTCAACTGGACCAAGCACAGTCTTTGTTCTTAAAAGCAAAGAGAGACCTTATCTGTCTGGCTGAAGGAATTTCGGAGTCATCCCATGGGAGCACAGGCTTTAATTCAGCAGCTAAAAAATGCACCAGCTGTTTGGTCTGGGGTATTGCCTTCACATGACAGCAGCTGCACTTGTCAGTTGCAGTAATGGGAGGGAAGCATCATACATCACCTATGATGAGTTTTTGCTCTGCTGAAGTGAGCACTGTTGTTTCGAGCAAGACAACAAAATGCTGAAAGCAAAAGATGCCTTAAAGCATAGCAGTCAAGTCCACATGTCCAATAAGTAAGAACCAGCATGTGTGATGGACTAAATGCTTGACGCTGGCTATAGATGTTCAGGGCGAAATAACCAAGTTGTTCTGTTGATTTTTAATAGCACACTTTAGTTTGAGTAACTACTGAGCCTTCCTCCTTCCCCTAGTTCCTACATCATTAATCAGTGCACTGAGAAGGAGAAAAGTTACAAGCAGTTACATCCCAAGGCAGCCAACAGAATCAAAATAACTTCATATAGGAGTCCTAGACAGAAAGATAAAGTGACTCAGAAGATCCAGGACCCTGTGCCTGTGAAAGTCTGGCATGTGAAAGGCCCTTATCTGAGGTCTCTTCTCCTTCCCCCTGGATTTCTTCATGTGCCACCATCTGGGATCCTCTGGGTTTGATCAGTCCCAGCCATAGCAGCAGGAATGTGGCTCACCTGCTCCCATACTCTTTTTCCAGCTATCTATGGCCTGTGAGCCCAACTCCACATGCTCAGCTTGCACATCTTTAACCACATCAAATGGGCAGACCAGACGTGCCCACCTGCTTCCAACAGCCAGTACAAGCGTCACATGTTACTGAGCCTGTTTCTCACATAACCCCTGCCAGCCAGGCTCCCCCTGCAGCCTCCTGGCAACACCGCTGCCTCCCAGTAGTCTCCCAGCAACGCTCCCTCTGGCACAGATGGGCTCCCAGTCTCTCTTTGCAAGCTAGCCAGCCTCCCCAAGCACAGCAGGCTCCTCGGAGCCGGCATCAGTTGATGAAACACAGAGCTCAGCCCTGCAGTGCCACGGAGATGGCTCCTAATATGGAAGAGGAGCAGGAGGACTGGCAAGAGCTTACATCCAAGGTCAAGGCTCACATCATTTCCATTAAAAACAAACACTCTAAAGCTCTGGGCAAGGATGGGAACAGCAAAGAATACACGGGAAAGCCACTGCCCTGTCTTATTCCCTGTTTCCAGCTTTCCCATCCAACTGGCAGCGCTTGAGATAGCTGCTAGAGATGGACAGCCCAAATCTTACGAATTGGAACAGCACTGGGAAACCTGGTACTAAAATGATGACTTGCATTTCTGCACACTGCACCAGCTCAAGGTTTTATTTCCAGCCTGATCTCATCTACATTTGTGTTTGCTGAAGCTTCATTTATGCACTATCAATGTGCTTTACAGAGTTTGTACTCTTTTTCTTCTTCAAGATGCTGAAGTTGCTGCATTCCCAGGATGAACTCGAAGATACCAGAGTCATAGCCAGCAGTGCCAACCATGCAGCTACTGCCCACTGCAGAAGAGCCAGATGCACATGCTGGGGACCACGCACACTTGAGCTGGCACTATCAGCTCTTCCAATTGTTGGCACTGAATTCACTCAGTACTTAAAGGGGGGAAAAATAATCTCTATGAGCCAAACACCCAACTACAAGTAAAACTGAAAGCATTAACAGATTAAATCCACCCCTGAGAACCAAAGGCTCTCACCATAAGGTTCTTTATTAGGAAGTTAAGTCTTAACAAGTGGTTTAAGGGGTGGATAAAGCTTTTGCTGGGATAATCTGCCAGCATGTTGCCTAGTGCCAGTTCCAGGCCATGGGAAGAAGAAAGCAAAAAACCTAAGAAGGTGAAAATCTTTGGCAAATAGATGCCCAGTAGCTGAGAGGTCCTCTCCTATCTTTACCCCCTGAAGCTCCTTGCCATCTTCAGAAAGTCAAAGAAAAGTACTTTTGTACTCTGCTAACTTCCTGAAAACAAAGACACATTGGGATTACACCTACATACATGTGTTCATCCTAATCCTTTGTACCATCAACCTTCCAGAATTTGCCTCCTTCACATTCATTTGAACTGTTTGCCAATTAACACAAGGTAATTAACACCTTCGTAAAAGACTGTCTTCAGACAATGCCTCCTTGGTAAAAACACCATGATCCCAAGTACTACTGCTCTTTGCAAACACCAATTTACAAGCAGAACATGCACAAGAGGAAGGTAGTAGAAGGTCAGAAGCTATGTTTTATTTATAATTCTCTCCTTTTCAAGCCTACCACTGATTTGCTGCGTACTTAAAAAGCAGTCAGCAGTCTAATCAATGGCTGCTTTTCCCCATAGCACTGTGCTGTTCTCCTGGCTCCTCACCCTTCTGCACTTACTGCGAGAGATCCGTTCTGCGTGCTGGCTGTGTTCGTGCTCTGCTCTCCATGCGGCTGCGTGCTTCCATAGAGTGTCAGATTGTGCTCGCTGGTCTGGCCTGCATAGTCCTGAGTGTGTGGCACCCCATATTCTGTGGGAATCCCGTTCTGTGGGGGTGGCGGAAATGGGATTGTGGTGAATGGCTGCACCATTGCATCAGGAGTTGCTGCTGGCTCCTGGTTACCCTAAAGAGAGGGAAAAGGAGAAAACAGCTGTATACTACAGAAGATAAATCAAACCATCAGCATGAGAAATTACGCACAGGTGTTCATGTGAATATCCCACCCACTGCCACCATCATATTGCACCATCTTCTATTATCTTCCCTATCAAAAAGAGCACGCCTTGCTCCTCTGAGCCATGACACTGTTTTCTTAATCTTTCTGGGCAACTTTCTCACTACTGGGTGGCACACAAAGAACCAATTATGGGGCTTGCAAACTGCATGCATCTGTAATCTCACACAAGGCTTTATGCACAGTAAAGCAGTATTTTGGAAGGAGAAAGAGGCACTGAAACATCAGAACAGAGAAGAAAACACAGACAGAAGAACAGGGTTCTTTAATATCCCTAAAAGTATCATATCTGGGTCCAGCTCCTCCAGCCTGACCCTCATGGTTCTGCTCAAAAGCAAGCATATTGTGTGGTTCAGAGCACACTTCCCTGTTGTGTTACAGTAACAGAAAAAAAGAATGCCTTTTAAAACCCATCTGTGCAGCAGCCCCCTTCTTTGCTCCAGCAGCACCAAATACAGAGCATGGGTGCTTAGGAATACCCCATTTGCTTCTTGCTGGCCATACAGAAGACACCAAAGAGCTGTGGGGAACTGAGCCGAGACTGGAAACCTAGAAGACACTCCCTCCCTCCCAGTGCTGAGCATCACACATCACACTACCATCACATAAGGCATTAATTACCCACTCTTCCCCCAACTTACACTATCCCACAGAGACCTCTACACCAGGACAGTGAACTTTTTAGCAGCTTTTAGCACTGTCTTAGATGTAGTTGACACCAATCAGATGACTCAGAAACAGACAACTGACCATGCAAAATATGTTCCCAAAAGACAATTAAAATGCTACCCCACCATGCCTGAAAACCCCCCAAAGCAAACACAAAAGCATGCAGCCACTGCAGGGATCTCACCGAGGCGGGAGGAGGGAGCTGTATTCATTCAGCCACCTGGGGCAAAGGAGAACAGCCTTGACATTGAAGCCCAGGCTGCTGCACTGCTACTCCTGCCGCAGCAGGGGAAAGAGAAAATCCACGGAACAGATTTATGATAGGAGGGCTGTCTGATTTATGTGTGTGTCAACAGACTAATCCTGATTTTAAATTTTGGCTGCTGTTCCAGCCCTGGGTCCTCCACCACGAAGCCCGGAGGTGCTCCAAGCCTATTCTGACACCAGCATGCTTAAATCAATGGAGAAAAGCGGAGCAGACCTTGTCCCATGGATCGGAAAGGCAGAGTGGGAATTACCAAGCAGCCTGTCAGCAGAGAGCGTGCAGGGGCTGACGGACCTCCAGTAAAGCCGGACAAACCTTTCAGTCCCTTTATCAGCCTACCTGCAGCTTTCCTTTCTGAGCGAAGGAAACAATGATAAATGCAGCGCGCCTCCAGCCAGCACCGGGTCACTCAGACGCTGGCTGAATCCCAAATTTGCTCTGACATTAGTCTATCTGGTCTGCCTCCCTTGGGGGCCACGTGGCCATGTGCTCCCACAGCTGGGGAGAAGGAGAGGGAAGGGCATTCAATACCACTTAGCAGAGCTGAGCTGCGGCCTTGGCCAGCACCCGAATAGACGGTCTCATTAACTGAAGTCCAGCCCTGCTGCCTGCATGAACACAGAACTGTGCAGCTTGACTGGAGAAAGAAGCATTGAGGCAAGCATGCCAGTTACAGCCAGTGCTTGGGTCCTCGCACACACTGCCCCAGGCAGCTGTAGCCCTGCATAGCCTGCTAGCAGCTCTGCAGAGGCTTTCCACACACGCAGCACATCTCCTGAGAGCAGAACAGGGTGGAGGGTTTTCACGCCCCGAAATGGAGGGCGGCTCCACCGGCCCTCTGCATCTGCTCACTCCTTTGCCATTGTCAGCTTCAAAGCAAGGAACTTCTGGCTCGTCCTAAACCATCCCCAAGATCTGCAGGGAGAGTGTGACAAACCGGAGGGAGGAGAGGCTGAATGATGGTTA
Organism: Ara ararauna; assembly: GCA_028858755.1. Lineage (NCBI taxonomy): Eukaryota > Metazoa > Chordata > Aves > Psittaciformes > Psittacidae > Ara > Ara ararauna. Next base: position 90,712,755 of record CM054376.1, on the reverse strand, counting down.
TCCCAAACCAGGTATCAGCAACCACATCACTCCCCCACTCAGACTATTTATTCCCTGTCATGCTAGCTCCACTCTGTCCACATACTCTATTGCTTACTGTATTTAATTATATCCAACTGCCTGCCATCCCGCTTAGCATCACAGATTAGAATCACAGAATAGCTGGATTGGAAGGGACCCTCAAAGGTCACCTAGTCCAACACCCCTACATTTAATAGGGACACCTTCAACCAGATCAGGTTGCATCCATACAGCCCACGTTATCCATCCTTTTTTTGTATTTAAAATACAAGCTAAATATGAAACTGATTTTTTTAAATTTAAATTTAGAAAACTGGCAGGGTAACTCCAGGAAAGATGCAGTGGCAGAAACCATTTCCAGTTTTCTTAGAACAAGTTCGATTTAAAAGCAGTAGTACCCCAGATCAGAGGAAGAGAATTCTAATTAGCCATAAACAAAACCTATTCTGCCATCCTCTCAGCAGCGCAGGGCAGCTCCCCAAAGGACACACTCCAGCGTTTTGTTTCATCTCACTCTTAAGACTACTTAAAATGCCAGCCCATCAACCTTATATTATCTTATTTTCAGCATTTTTACCCCTCAGTTAATACTGTTCCTTCCAGTTTAAATGCATTTCAACCTTTTAAATATTTTCTGTCCCTTCTTCAATTATCCCCAAATGTTTGAGGGATGAAAAATGCTCTCTCTCACTTGTGTTGCTTGTGGCATTTTGATAATACATATTCATTTTGATCTTAATCACACCTTGCAAGCCAAAATATCCTGGTAACTTCATTACTTCTTTCTGACCTTCGTAAGATTTTCCAATAAGGGATTTCTGGTGCAGAATGAAATGTTTTTAATACCATTGTCACTCCTCCCAATCACACTAACATGCAAAAATCGTACCTTTTATTACAAATGTAGCCTGAATTTAATGTCTCAGGTTATCTGTAGATCTATCACCATTATGCTTGTTCAGGTTTCATAATCCCATAGAGTATCTCTATCTCGAATTATTTTTCTCTTGATATATCGATGCACACATTTCCCATCTGATGATATTTTTTGTAATTTTAATTTCCTTTGATGCTTTACAATTACTTGCTTCTCCTGTTTCCACTAGTGTCGACAGAAAAGGACTCCCGATGCGATCTCTGCAGGTTCCACGGCATACTGATATCCTCCAAACCCAGTGGAGATTCTACCTCCTCTGTTATTTTACCAAATTTCAACATTTACACAACACTTCATATTTTCAAGAACTAACACAGAAAAGAAAAAAAAAATCTCATTTATCTTCAAATACAGAACCTGAACTTTCCCTACTTCTGATCCACCAGGGAAAATCCTGCAGTGACGGCACTGCTTTTCTCGCTTCTCAGGAGGCACAAGGAACATGGAGAAACACCCAAACTTCCTGGTGAAGGAACACAGGCAGAAGGAGAGACTCACCTCAAGGAAGGTATTTAGCCCACTCTTCACAGCATACCTCGCTGCACTGCCAGTCTTGTCTGTGTTAGCTCATTAAATTCTCTTATGCATTTACTCAAATGCAATAGCAGACCACAACGAGTATGTCCAAGAGTAGTCACCATCCCCAAACACACACAAGTATGCCATCACAGGACTAGGAAAGCCTGGCTGCAGCTCCCTACAAGTACTATCGCCAACTTCACCTCGTTTGATGGCATCTCTTAACTAATCCTTAAGAGCAGCCAACCACAATGCAGGGTGGCTGCTGGCATCTCCAAGAAGGGAGCCTCAGGGACATTTGGCTGCAGGAATAATTTCATCAGATCCAGGTTAACCAATTCTCTTTGTGAGTTTATGCTGCCATGCACAGACCACACTAGCTGCCATCCTGGGCTCACCAAGCTGAGAAAGGCTGTTCAGTGCAACTGGAACTGAGTGTAATTAACACACACCCCTCTTTGAGAAAAAGAAGAATATTCAGTACAATATATAGTAATCTATGGTTCAAAGAAAACCAGCAGGTCCTATGTTTTCTGTTAATTCTGTTGCTCTGCTCCCAACAGAAATTAGTCATCCACATCAGGTAGGAATTCAAAGCAGCTCCCCTCTTGCAAAATGTTGACATCTGATTCATCAGCACCAAGCCCTCAGGGCACAAAAGGGATACCCATCTGGGCTCCCCTTTCAGTTCCCTATTCTCAGCCCTACAGAGGTCCAGTCATGTCCTCACAGGTACCAATTTCCTTCCTTAAATCGGGGCTTTGCCTATACAGGTCAGTACAAACCCGTCCCACGCTTTGTTTAAAAAGCCAAAATAGCTATGCCAGTGAAGAATCCCTAATGGGGACACACTGCTAAGAGTTTACGCAGCTTTAACTTAATTAACAAGCTCTGTAGCTCCAAGCTAAGCAGAGGAGCAGTAAGTAACTGCACGTAGCAGTACCCTGCAGAAGGGTGGAAGCTGGGGACCACGTCTCAACAAGGAGCAACGTGGTTCATTCAGCAAACGCGACACAGGATGAATTCTTTCAGCAGACAGCAGGTGGTGATCCAAGATCACGGCACTGGAGCGCCAAGAGGGAACACCAGAAAGGCACACAAAGGCCTCCTACTTCCATAAAGCTGTCAAAGATCAGTCTATCCTGTGAAGGGCTGGTTTTGTTTTGCTCATTAGAGAAATGGGTGTAATTACAGGGATATGAAAGGAGCCTTATAGCAGTGCAGCGCCATGTCCCTCCTGCATTAGTAGGCCACAATACGCAAAGATATTAAAGCATGATCAACCACATAGAAATTACAATCCTCGCGAAGCTGAACTAGTACAATTTCTGTACAGACATTTCCATGCAAACTGCCACAAGGTCTGTGCTGTTCACAACCCTCCTCCAAGTCATAAGCATCACAGAAAGGTGAAGAGAAATGCTACAGCATGTAAACATCAAATAATCTCTTAAATATGCCTCTCAACTCTGGTAACCCCCAAATTACTGGGATAGATGTGAATATATGCCTATTAGTGGAACTGGGTTTCTAATGGGTATGCCTTCACTGAACTCATCTGATGAAAACTCGAAGCGACTGACTTGCAGCTAACAGAGGCAATTAACCTGTTTGTGAAGACCAGTGTGTTCCAGGTTACCCCTGTTTGCTCTCTGCACTAACCTAATCCCTTTCATAAACAGCACAAACATTTGTAGCTTAGATCTGAAGAGCGTGGCATGCCTGTTCAACCTGGAGCCACTGCCTGCCCCCAGCTCTGTGCATGAAAGGGATCCTTGTGAGCAAGGGTGATGTAGGGACCGCGCTGTCCCCCCTCCAACCCAGCTCATAGCATGACACACGACTATGGCAGAAGAGGCCAAAAACTGCTCCCAGGCTGTACACAGACGAGAGAAAGGGCCTGCCATACCACACTGCTGCCCAGGAGCAAGAGAATAATAAGGAACATGGCCTGGGGTTTCCCATTCCCACACCCCACACCCCCTTTCTCGCAGCTGAACACAAATTAAGATTGTTGTTGCAGGCTCCCCTCCCCAGCCTCTTCCAACACAGCCTCCCCTTCCTTCCAGGGCTGCTCCAGCAGGAGCCCCAGTGGGACTCATGCTTTCAGCCGTGGCTCCAGAGGTGCTCCCCATCCCACCTCCAGCTGTGCACTCACACCTTCTCTCCCCTGCCAGCCACAGTGCTCCATACACCCTGTGCTCTGAGCCATTTCAGCACATATCCCAGGGAGAAAAAAACAACTCACTTTTTATTGTCAGGTTAGTTTGTTCCCAGTTAAGAGTGCTGAAATGGCTTGGCAAGGAGTTGGAGGAGAACCAGAGCCAGAAAGGAGAGGGGGTGGAGAAGCTGGGGAGGGAAGTGCCATGTGCACCAGCGCCTGGATGAGCTCAAGCAGTCTCTGACATCCATTAACCCTCTCCCCATGCAATCCCACAATTTGCCCACTGACAATGAATGTATCAGCAAGCAGTTTCTTTGCAAATGCGAATGGATACAAAGCTGTGTGAGGGACGCTCCAGAAAACCATGGGTTGGCGCCATTACAGAGACAAAGCCAACACACACTAGTAGCTCTTACAGCAACATGGAACTTAAGCCTTGATTTTAGAAATTGTGGTTTTGCTCTTTATAGTCATGAGGATACTCAAACACAAGGCAAAGCGATGTATAGGGTGACAAAGTGCTAACAGCCTTCCAACTCCCCAGTCATGCTACGCATGATGCCCACGAACATCATACTGGCTCTTAATCCCCCAAAAGTAGTAACACTTTCTCCATTATTACAGATTAGCTTCTGAATGGGAAAAGTGGGTAAAATGCCTACGGAAAGGAAGTTTGGAGGTGAAAAGGATATATACAAAGGATATAACCATCTTGCATTCTTCATCTTTGTACAAACCTGTTCTTGGATTCAGAGGGGTATGTGACCCTAACCTGACACCCACAGTCCACACTACAAAGGCATCTGTTGCTCCAGAGAGCAAGACTGGCATGTCTGTCTGCTTGGCAACCCAGACTGATGAAAATCAACACTCTCTTTCTTGATGTGGGTTGACCATAAAAAGCACCTTGAAGAGGATCACAGTAATAAGAGGTTTTATATTTCATCTGCACATCTGGCACTTGATCGTCATTTGATCTATGACACATGGAGGTAACAGGAAAGGATAGTGAATTTTGACTCTGCTACCATGGACACAAGAGCAATTCCTCCTGAATCCTCTCAAAAGCAGTGTTCTACTTCTAAGTGATTTTTCAAGTTTGGTGGAATTTTATGTTAATTTTGTTAAAACAAAGGGAAGTTTGTATGCATGCATTATTTTTTTGAAGCCAGATGTAATCTATTTAGGAAAAGCTTTCTGCACTGGCTTAGCGTAAGCCTAAAAAAGCTAATCAGAAAAAGATAAAAAGAAGAAAAGATGCCTGCACTCAAGCTTGCACCTAGCTAACCATTTAAAGGCATGCAAGTTTTCTTTAACTTCCTGGTGCAAGCTTGCACTAGATTATCTAATCTCTCCCTTCCTTCTCCTTGATATATAAAGCAAGGGAAGAACAAGTTATCTTCCAATATACACCCTATCATTCCAGGCTACCAAGAACTGTTCTGTAAAATAAAACAGCTGGCCTTTTTTCTTTAAATGCATTTAAGAAGTTGGAGAAAAAGATCAAGTCCCTCTTTTGTAGGAAAGGATGAAGGAAAATTACAGTCTTATCTTACTCTGATACACAGGAAGCACTCACTCACCCCCATGCTGTCATTATTTCCAGTAATGGTCAACTTTTGCTCTAGCCCAATGTACAAATGCAAGCTCCTAGTGCTGAATGTGTACATGCTTAAGAAGCCTCTGGGCAACCTGCAAAGAGGCTTCCTGTTGGATATAGCCAAAGCTTTAGAGTTATGCAACATTAATAAGGCTCAGAGCCACATCTACATACCAGCGTGAAGCATACCTTTCAGATTGTAAAAAAGCACTGATTTTCTGCTCCCAAAATCTACATAACACCCCGTTAAAAAGAAAAAAACAAAACCAAAAACCAAGGTTAAATGTTACAGGCACAAAGGCATCCCAACAAATGCTTTCAATCAATTCACGCTCTCTGGGGTAGATTAGAAAGAGAGAATTGTGCTTCAAGAGACGACATCAAGGTCTCAACATCTGTTTCCATTCCATATTAGGAATGAAACTACCTCCGAGAATTACCGGGGAGAAACGGGTGGGGGTGCGGAACAAAGGGAAAAGTCACCAGGATGGAGACTTCCTCAGCGGCAAAGCCAGCAAGTAAGAGAAGGGCTCAGGCTCAATTTTTTTGTTCCAGATCAGCCCTTTAGCACCTACCCTGGCTGTGTTCTTCCCACCTCTGCAGTATTCCAAGGGAATATTTTCCACTTCATATTCACGGTCAAATGTTCTTGGGGAATAAAAGATTTCCAATAAGACAACCAGCTTTCAACAAATCAGCATAAAAATAAAGTCTCAAAATATTACGGATCTAGTCAGGCGCAAATCCACCAAGCACCCAGAGTGGCAGCAGAATCACCCACATAAGTGAGAATACTGTTGGGTAAAGAGGGTTAAATTTCTTCTTTTGGACCAGGATTCATAGTGAATCATAGCTGAGAAAGTGTGCTGCAGATGTGGTGTGTGTGTTTAATCCAAGCTAACTACAATTAGCTTTTCAGCAGATTAGCAAACTAATCACACTCACAGTTGCATGATTGCGGATCCTCACACAGGGAGGCAGCAGGAACCGGAGGCCACTGGTGGGGAAGGAGTGTGGTATCTGCTCTTTCAGGAGCGGTCTGTCGTAGCATCAGGGTACCCATGGACATGACTTTAAGACGGCACAGGGGACCTGCCTGTATTGGATTTCTGCCTTCCTCCTGAATGCTAACCAGTGGTTCCTGGTGCTGCTCAGTAAAAGAAGGGCTGCAGAACACGGAAATACAACAGGGAACAAAATCCCACCTCATCCCATGGTAATTCTTGACCAGACTGTTAGGGCAGCATCACAGCTACTATCACCTCAGCTAATTCTGCAGATTGCTCACTTCACATGGCTTTGTTTCAAGGGAAGCCTAGCTCTCCAAGGGACGTATTTCTAAAGACGAGTATCTGCTTCTCCAACTCCAAGCAGGTACCTGAGCTGGGCTGATAAACAATTTTTCATCCATTGTCCCTGCTCTGCAAATGGACTATCGCCCTGTATCTGCAAGTAGATCACCGAATCTCAGTGAGTGTGGAGTGTTATTTCTGCAACCTCAAAAATTCAAACTGCCTTCCTGAATGTTTAAATCCTCATGAAGCTCACTCAGCCCCTTAGACAGATTCTATCTACTTCAGTCGTAGGAATTTCTCCAAGCCCTTACAGTGTGACACAGCTATCTGTAATAAGACTCTTCCAGATCTCTCTGTATACCCAGTGCTCTTCTAGAAAGGATTCTGAAGATCACTTTTGGCATGGGGCTTCCCTGTCCCCCTCTCCCCTGCTGTGAAGGGAATGAGCTGAAAGCCATAGTGAACTGTGCAGAGGTACTGCTCTGAGCTGACTCGGTTCCTGGAGGATGGATAAACCTCAAAGCCCCATCAGGCAGCTTCACTTACACTGGCCCCTTCAATTCCCCTGCTTTCAGTGGCCAGCAACAAAGCCCTCATGGCTGCCTGCACTAATTCCAGCACCTCACAGGGAAAACGCAGCCCTGCCTCCCCTGCCAGCACAGGAGGAGGAGGAAGGGAGAAAGTGCCGGGAAGTGGAGAGCACATCTGGAATCAATTGGAGAGCGCTGAATGCCTCGGAAAGAACTGCAGAGCTGGCAGAAACCAGAGCAAGGAGCCGTGCGTTCAAACGTGACTATGGAGCAAAGGTGGGGGACGAGACGTATACAGCATACTTAAACACAAAACCAGAGCTCCTCCTGGGGCTCTATTCTTTACTGCAAGCAGCTAGGTGTCTCAGGCCTGTCACATTTTTGCTGCCACTGGCCTGTCATGGGTACAGGAAGAATTCAGCAGGGAAGACTGGGGATGAGATGCACACAGCCCAGCCAAGGCAAACAGGACTCATCTGTTGACATAAGTACCAGGACCCAGTAACACAGCAATAATATATCAAGCTCTTTTCAGGGTGCGGGGTAGAGGTAATCTGACTTGGCACGCACTTGAGAACACAAATTTGACAGTTTAAAAACTCCGATCTCTTCTCACAGTTACTTTCCATCCCAAAAATGCATTCTCCTACCTCCTGCTACTCATTTGTTCCAAGAGGAGTTTTCCATTTTCAAGGAAGCCTCCACTATGTGCCCTGGAAAGCAGAGGTTCTAGAAAGGAGCAGAGGGTCATGGAGAAGCAGCTCACCAGTGCAGCAGCCTGGAACAGCGTGACTACAGTTGTTCAGATATAGGAGCAACAAGTAGGATGCTGGAAGCACTGCTACTTTGGTTCTTGGCCTCAGCCAGATAAAAAATAAGATACATGTTTCCACATATAAATTTTTTAAAGGGAATTAAAAAAACTCAAAAGGCAACACAAAAGAGTCACAAAAATACCACAAAACTGGAAAAAGCCACATGGCTGTACACTGAAAAACATGAAAAGCCCGATCTATTTTGCTCATAATTAAAAAAATAAGTTGCAATGGATTATTTTCTGCAAGAGGGAAAAAAAAAAAAAAAAGTAGGCACTAATGATATTTAATTTAATGAACAAAGGCATCAAGAAAACCCATAGCCAGAAGCTGGATCTGATAAATTCAGCTCTGGTAAAAGACACCATTTTATTTTGTTTACTGATTTCTAAATGACAGTCATTAAGTCAGCTGGTGAGTAGGACTCAGTCCTTTCCACCTCTTCACGCCTTCATGCTGAAAACATTATGCCATTCAAACTAGAGGTACCCGAGTGAGACAGAATGGCCGACAATGCATATGGCCAGAAGAGACAATCTAAAGCTAGATCTATAGGACAGCATCCTGGAAAGCTAAGAAGAGTTGGTAGAAGTCAATGCACATAAATTAAAGCAGATTAGACTAAGCAGCAGACACATTTATAAGTAAAATGACATCACCTTATGGAGAAGAGCAAGCTACTGAGAAGTATAGGTGCAGTTTCATGTACCACCTAATATGATAAACTACCAACTGGCCTCAGAAGCAGCGGCTCCGCTTCCCTCTCCGGCTGTTGCGAGAAATAGGCATGCCACAGCCATAGCCAGAAAATTAATCCAAACAATAGCTCTCTGTTTGGTCATAAACTGAACTGCCTCGCTTTATATCTGCCTAAGCATGATGCCCAAAGTGGTGAGGAGGCTGAACATATGGCCAGGGCAGAGACACGAGGGGGACTATTCTTTTTGCAGCAGCACATAGTTACGCTACACTAAACACAACTTGAAAACGCACCTGAAAGCCGCTTCATCACAGAAGTTACATGGACATTTAGCATATGCTATTGCTACTACCTGTTTCGCTTACGCTTAACTTCTAGGAGTGTCCCCATGTAAGCCGATATAAAGCTGGTTTATACACAGCGAATTTGTCAAGTGTCTCAGGAAGGATTTCCCCTTTGTAATAAACTCCCTTTAAAGCCTCTTACCCCCAGGCCTTCCAGCTAAAGTATGTTTCCCAAATTCCTGCTGTAACCACAAACCAGCACAGACTTCTCCCCTACACAGGCCACCTCTGGTAGACTTCTCCCCTACACAGCTCAAAGTCAGCAGAGCATTTGACCACCTTTCAGATGGCTCCTCCTGGTCTGGGGGGGTCATTAATGCAGCTCCTGCAGCCCCCGTGCTCAGCAGCATCTTTGGGAACATGCTGCTCTTCCTTGTCATCACCTCATCAACGCCTTGGTCACATAAAATGTACGTGGGTTTAACAGCAGCGATATACTAAATATTCACATTAAACTACTGCATATTACTGGCAGGCCCACTTCTAAACTGCTCAATTTTACTGAAGCTAGATCGATAAGCCTTAAAAGCTAAATTGATGTAAGAGCATCTCATTTCAGTGGCACGCCTGTCAGCATCTGCAGCTCCATTAATACGTTACTGCATGAGTTCCTGTGAAATTTACCCCTCCATAACTCCCAGCAGACCTCCACCTTCCACAGCCAAGTGCATTAAAAGGTCCTTTATTGTATTCTCCCCCTCCTCACTCCGTTTGTCTGCCCACACCTACAGAAAGGCAAGAGAACAGGCTACACAAAACTTAAATCCTTTCATCTAGTCGGTCTCCCCTTCTGTACATCCCATTTCACGCACACAGTGTCAGGCTAAACAAAGCCGCTCGCTCCAGGATACAGGCCTGGAAAAAAAAGCATTAGCATCTGGCAACCAAGAGCAGCACCCCGGCATACGAGCCTGAGAGCAAACACAAGTCTCTGGCACGAAGAGGAAACTCCAAGACGTACGCCTGACTGCTCCTGTCAATCTTGCAGTGGGGGAATGCCCGGTTTTGGGGTTGGTTTTTTCTTAATATATTTTTATCATATTACCGAAAGGAAATGCCAGGGACTGCTGCAGCCCCTGTCCCTTGAGGCTCTGCTGCTGCCATCAGGCTGTGCTGCCTTTGCAGCAATGAATATTTAAACAGGGCAATAAATATTTCAGAGCACATTCATCCCGATGAGAAGTCTACTAGCATAAGAGAGAGGAGACAACCACGCACGGCCGGGACTGCTCCCTGCTCTGCCCCTCCAGCTCCTGCACTGCCTGCCTGCCCTCCTTCCCCCCAGCCCTCACAGGCACCCGAGAGCCTCAAATATTGATGAGCACAGCTCCGGTTACTTTCCAAACAAGCAAAAAGACCCCGACGAGGTAAAAAGGTGCTCTGCTTTCCAGAGAGGTGAAGAACAGAGCTACTGCATGCTGTGCTTTTACCAGCCTCTGGCTTTTGGGTGTAGTGTTCACACTCAGGGAGAAAATAATTTGCTTTAAATCTTTCAATATTGTGCATTAGAAGAGCAAAAACCCAAGACCAGCTAACCCAAAAGCTGGACCAGCACCTGGTGGAGTGAGAAAGCCTGACTCTTCCCCCCACAACTCCCTCTCTCCATTTCAGCAGTGCATTTACTCGGGCATTCCTTGGTTGCTAGCAGCTCTGCTGGGCTCTCTGTGGGATGCTAACAGATGTATACAACTTGGCCATCACTGGCATAAATAAAATCTGCTACAAGATAAGTTTAGGACGTAACAGAAAATGCAGTCATTTACTCGGCTGTCATCTGCATGTCGCTCACGTACTAAGGGCTATTTTGACTTTCATAGCGCTAAAAGCTTGGGGTTTTTAACTAGGGCCTAGCTATGCTCTCACCTATAAAGAAACTTTTCTTTTTGAAAAAGACTATTTCAGGGGCAAATAAATTTTCCAGTACATTTGAAAGGAAATCAAAATCATGTACAAGACACTTGTTCAGTATCAAATTTACAGGGCCAAAAAACCCATGACCATGCTCAAAAATGAACTTTCATACCAGCTTCTACTGTGTATTTCACCAGATTCAAAAGATGCAAGACATTTGCTGGTCACACAATATATGGAGAAGCCTTCAGAAAACAGTTAAGCCTACTAAGTGAAGGCAAGCCAAAAAGATACTCTCATAAACAGCAGCCAAAGGGTTGTCCTTAAGTGACAGGCACAAGCTGGCCTGTCCTGGCTAACTGAGCTGCATCAGGGCATCTCCTTTCCAGGTAAAGGTTGCAATTAATAGTATATAAAAAGAGAGGCACCTCTGGCTTTCCTGGTGCCCACATTTTAAATGATGATAGTAACTAAATCACAATCTCAAGGTGCCTCTCAAACTGTACAAGGAGAAGACGCTCCTTGTACCTGGATCCTGGCCCAGCTGAAGATACAAGCTGGGCACCAAATGGCTCAGCCCTGTCACAGCTTGGGCACGGCAGGGCGCATGCAAGGTTATGCGACAACTCAGCAAGGTCTGCAGATGCACAGTCCTGGATTAAACTGCTGAATTCCCCTGCAGTCCCATTTCAGCTGCTTTTAAACCTTTGAAGGGGAACAGCTGGGTCTTTGCTATGCACAGAAAGGGCCCTGCAGCACATCAAGAGCGAGCTTCCCACCGCAAGCCAGAGCTCCTGCTATTTCATCTATGGTCCTCACGGCAAAGGGAAGAGACCAAGGCAGCATCTGAGCGGCCAGTCTCCTGTTAATGAAATTCTCTCTCATCCCCTTGCTCTGTGCCACGAATTGGCTCCAAAGTGAAGTATTGAACTGCCAAACAGCAAAACCACTCTCCAGATAGCATTTCAAGGAAGAGCAGCTGCCTACTGAATAGGTGGATCAATCACCTGCCGCCTCCCTCCCTCCCTTCTGACCGAAGGCTCCTAGAAGAGCAGCAATCTCCCTCCTTCAAGACTGGCCACCAGCCACACTGCCAAAAAGATGCTGTTTACGTTAAAAACATAAAATAGCAATCACAGCAGTGTAGTTCAGAGAGTGACAACAATCCCGCTGCTTTGCCAGCGGCATGTCCTGAGATTTTACATCTCTGCTCCTAGTCACAACCCAACTATCCTTCCTCTATAGCTAGAACTAAAGGATGCAGTCAGAAGTCAGACCCAATATGGCCCAAGAAACACTTCGTGCTTTCCTATCCTATTAACACAACTCGCATAGAGAGGAAGAAAAATATCCTGGAAGACGAGCAATTACCTCACCAAGTAATTTAGAGCAGGAGCCACCATTTTGCAGCAGACATCAAAATAATGAGCGCTCCTCTGCTGACTGTGCAGCTCCCTGTTATTCCCATGACGGACCGTGTTATACCCAGCAGCACACTAACATGCAAAAAAAACCCAGGCAAGAATGAAAACATAACGTTTGCTACAGTACAAAAAGTGTTAGGAAGAAAAACAACATTTAATCCTGTGGCTCCCGAGGACCTCTCATGACTCAGAAAGCAAATGCAAACAGATGAAAAAGTTAATTTGGATCATATCAGCCCCACCAGCACACAAAGGGCAGAGCAGGCACCCTAGGGAAAGGGAGGGAAAGATTTGCCGTAGATCAGGTTACTATCACTGACAGCTGACCTAAAACACCACAAGATTTCAGCAGATTCTGCCAGTTCCTCTAATTTTCAAAGGTGTGACTGCCTCCTTAAAGAAATGGGATGCGCAAAGCTCGTAAGACTATAACTGAGGTCAGGGAAGAAGGAGATCCTGCAGCACAAGTGTGTAAGTGGCCAAGATGATAATCCACACTGTTTTAGAACAAACACAATTAACTGATAACAAGAAAAAAGCAGAAGTGAATTGTTCCTTTCAAGACGCAGAAGTTTCAATCTGAAGCAATGAGGACATAAGGAATCAGAGCCATTTCTCATGAGCCTGAAGCTACTGCATGGAACAGACAGACAGACAATTGCTGTCCTGCGAACATGCTCCTCTGAAACTAATGTCCCTCTGCAACACGACACGCTCCCGGCTTAGGAAGCCAGAGATTCAGCTTGCTGGATGGGCTCTACAGAATCATCCCCTAGATGGAACAACACAGCCCACAGACATACTTTATCACCATCAAATCTGAGAAATGTTCTTCAGCACAAGCCCTCAGCACTTGGTTTTAACTTCACCTCATTTGAAGGGATCTGAACTGCCCTGCTCTGCTGGATGCAAAGGGTAGGCAACACTGAGAACTTACAGGACTAGCCAGGCACTGAACGCAAGAACAAATCAGTGCTCTGTAACCTGGTTTTCTGTTGTGGGTGATCCCTTCCAATGTCATCTATCTAGGCTGGTAAAGCTCATCCCCAACTAAGCATTGTGTCCTATTGAATTTTTTGGAGGAGTTAATGCTTAAAGAGTTAATGACAGCATGAGTAGCAGCCCAGAGCAGACAACATGTTTACTGTTACCTGAAGTCCCTTCGCTTTGTTAGGCCTTTAAAATCCAGTAGAGGATTTGCAGGAAGACCGATATATGTGAAAAAATTCCTTTAAATCATTTAAGATGAAAATTGCTCTTACAGGTTCCCCTCGCACGCCCAGGACGAGAAACCTTTCTGGAATCCCAGAATTCAGCACCACAGTGCACAAGGACCACCTGCATTTTATATCTGGGGTCAATCTTCATTGATCACAGAGGGAATGGTTTCAGCAACCGCCTCTACCTGCTTCTGCTGGGCACTACTAACATCACACCTAATTAACAGGCTCTTCTCCATGCACTTCAGCAGGAGGAGGACTAACACTTCTGACCTCATAGGGGTGCAGAGGAGCAGCTCACACAGGCACAGTCCCCATCAGGCACAAAGCTGGGACAGACACAGTTAAGGGCAATTCCCAAACCACTTCACAGCTGGATTGGCTGCAGGTCTGGAACCACACTAACACTCTTCTGTTAGGACTGCCAGAATAGTAGCCAGGAGGTTCATCACAGCTCTGCATTTAAATCGTGTCAATCAAACATGCTCTTCCCTGCCACCAGCTTCTTTTCTCTTAGATTTAGGCCACAGAGCATCTCAGAGTGATTGCATGGTGACACACAGAGCCTCACAGCTAACCTAGAGGCCTACTACGCTTTTGAAAGCCACTACAATCCTCTATAAGCCCCCTAGAAGAATTAAATTTATCTTCCTTTATGCCCCTCCAAAACACTCAGAAATTCCTATTACTCAGCTCCAGCTATTCTTCTTCTCCACATTACAAATAACATAGCTCAGAGTTTCCTACCCGCCCATTAAGAAAGCCACTGGCTTTCTGGACACTTCTGCTTTAAGCAGGAGTGGGGCCAGGAGATGTGTTCCTGGCCCCATGGCTGAACCGCCAGGCAGGATCCTGGCCACCCATCAGTCAGGGAGGCTTGGAGCTGGCAGGCGCAGGTCTGAGTTGAGAAGCTCAAGTCTGCAACCTCTGGTGCAGCTTTCTCGTAACTTGTGTGCCACACTTGCAGTTAACTCCTGCAGCTCACCGTCAAAACCAGTTAAAGACTATTCCTAACAAGAACAACAAAAGTCCTGAGAAACCACATGGAGATGAAAAGGACAGTCACGTCACAGCCTCTCTTACCTCCTCACAGCAGGGCTTGTTTCAGGAGGACCTTCATTTCGTCTAAAGCCAAAGTTGCCATCAGGCTGCTCAAAGTTACAGTTTCAGACTTGATGGAAAACGCAGCTCAGGGATCATTTAATCTGATTTAACCTGATTTACTTAGGTTCATCTCATTGAATAAGTCAAGGCATTTAGAAGTCTTGTTTTCTGACGGAGCATAGAGATCTTCACAGTGTTTTTTCTGCCTTTCTGAATTCCGTGTTACCAATTAAATTAATTCTCACACCCTTGCAGCATTTTGACAAAAAAAAAGGCTTTGAAGATCTACATACAGTCCGTTGGAAAATTTCTCTTAGGATGAAAGTTTTCAACTTGCTTTGGATGACCTAAATTCTTTCTGCCACCAAGAGGGACAGTCCCTCCTTGACTACACCTCTTCATCAGTCACACCGTATGCTCATTCACAGTCTGTCACCCATGTCCCTGTGAAGGACACCTGGAGCAGTGAATTGTCCCAAGTTCTCACCACAGCCTCCAGTCACCACCTTCCTCAGTACTGTTTCTCACCACACTACACTCTTTATCACAGATTGGGCCCACCATACCGTCTAAAGTGACCCACAAAGCCCATCATCACCACCACCCCCAAACCCAAACTAAACTTACAGAAGAGGGACTCCTAAAAGTACTTTTCCTTCCCTTCCACTGCTTCGAGACAGAAGACAGCTTCATCCTGGAAGAGGCTGGAGGCAGACCAGAGAAGGGTTTCGCAAAGCAAATCCAACAACACTGAACAGCTTCTTCACACACAGAAAGAAAAACAAGGGGTAAAGTTAAAGGAAACTAATCCGCCTTAAACATCTTAACACGAAGCAAAGCTATCATACCACAATACCTCGTAGTCCAACCAACAAATCAACTAATTCACTAATTTCACCAAATTATCACGTTCTTCCTCCTTTCCCTCCTGATACAGGCTGGAAGGATCCTTTCTAATTTAACACAGATTTAAAACTCCACCTGTTGAAACACTGAAATCCTTCGCCCTGCTGCCCTTTTTATCTCAACCACATTTGAGAAGGGACAGATGCTGGAAACCAAAAGCTTTTCATACTCCCGCTCTCTAATATTCCTAAGTACTTTGCATAATTGTTGAGTTTGGATAACCTTTCATATGCTGCAATAGCAGAAAAATAAGAAAAGCTACAAAGAACAACAAATCAAATTAAGGGCTTCACTCTCCATGGAGAGTGAGACAAAGGAGGACTAATACTATCCAAGAAATCCAAACTCATCTCCAAAGCATTTTTAAATCAGTCTTTTTAAGTAATTTAAAGCAGGTTTTGATATTAGGACTGGAGGGAGAGCGTAAGCTTCAGATAAGGAGCCTCTGCGAGACCCGATGGGTGAATGATGGTCTATGCACTGCATAGGTCAAACTCTGATTATCTAAATCTTGGTTAATCAAAAGCAATTATCTGAAAGTCAAATATGCCCTCCAAGTCAGACAGCTCAGCGAGACCAGGGCTTATAAAGCACACCGAAATCCTAAACTCCACAGGACCACAACTGCAGAGACTATGAATTTTAAGCAGGATAACCAGGAGGACAGTTCAGAGGGTTTTAACCATACTCAAGACTCCCAGCCTGAGGGCAGGCTTCAGAAGCAGCTAGAATATTACTCTCGCAATTACTCGGACATTTTTGGTGTCTCCATGCACCCTCAGATTACAGGCTACTTGCAGGGCAATTCCAGTTAGGTATTTAGACACTACTCAGAGTGAAAGACTCCATTACAGACAGGGCTGGTGGAGCCAGGCTGGCTGATAACTTCCCATTGCAAGACCCTGTTTTCAGTTTACAATTCTGAGAAACCAACCAAACTAATTTAATTTTCCTATTATCTATAATTTATTTCAGATTTGGTAATTTTTCTGTTACTTCAGTCATATCAATCCAACCCAAAAAAGAAGCAGGGGGTGTATTTTGTTTATGATTAAGATGGGGGGAAAGAAAAAAGAAAACACACCACCCCACACACTTTGAAAAGCCTAGAAGACTTCATATTTAACAGAAGAATTTGCATTTTGGGAATCTTTATTTAGCAATCATACTAAAAAGCTACCAAAATTTGACCAACATTGTAACAAAACTGTGGAAAACTACAGTGCCAGTCTTACATATCAACTAAATCTGCTAGTAAAGCCCTATATGATGGTCCAAAAACGCTAAAAACAAGAAAGAAAGAAAGAAAGAAAAAAGACTGGTAAGCAAAACCTACCAAGGAGCAAAGAATCCATTTTTTTGTTATTTAGAATGGAAAGAACAAATGGCGACAAGAACCTTTACATTAAATTTTATGGAAGACTTAGCAACGCTCAGGAAGGAAAGGACTTAGATTGTCAAGGCTGGCAGTGGCATTGCAAATGTTTTTAAGGCAGGTTACTCACCATCAGAAATGGTTTAGACACAGTTTATTCTATCAGGAAATAGAGAGGGTAGCTGGCAGTGCCACTTGTACCCCACTTGCTCTGATTTCATGCTCTTGTTTGGGGGATGAACGTAGTTTCAGAGGAGAAACCAGACATGTCAGATCCAGGTCTGAAGATCAGGGACAGCAGGGATATGACCCAACTCCTGTATTTTGCACCATCCCTTTGTAGGGATCAAGTAATGTGGAGTAGCAAGTTATGCACCTCAAATTCAAAAGACCAAAGAAACAGATGTCAAAGAGTAGTGGGAGGAAAGTAAATAGGGGTAAGAAGCCTGAAAGCCAACAGGACACTTACTGATGGGGGTGGGGGAGAAGGAATAGATCAGACAAGTTTGACTGTAATAGGAGCAGAAAAGGCAAACTAAATGAGGAATGCAAGGAGTGGGTGGAGAATTAAAAAGGTACATGACAAGGAGACTGTAGTGAGGACAAGGAGGAGGAGGAGAAGCAGAGAAAGAATAAGCAGACCTAAAAATCAGCTGAGAAAGAACTGAAATGATTCCGGTAAAGAAGCAGTGTGCTGAAACACAATCACACCTAACTGGAGAAGAACATAGACAGGGTTAGCATGGACACGGACTGGCCTAAGAGAAGCTACTGACCAGAGATCATAAGGAGAAAATGAGAGAACGAAGACACATCCACCCATGATGGATGGCAGAAGCGAGACAGGGAAGGTCATACAGGAATGGAAGTGAGGGGTAAATGCGCCTACTAATGTACACTCCCAAAGCCTAAATCAGAGCCTAATATTATGAAACATCACCATTTCTCTGTTGTCAGCAAATACACAAAACCAACTGGCAAACACACATCAAGCTGGCCTGCACAGAAAATGACAGCTAATTACACATTCAGTGTTAAGTGGCAGAGGTCTGTGGGATGCCTCTGGAACAGCCAACCCTGCTACTGATACTTGCAGAGGTCATCATGGTGCCACATATACTGGAGCTGATGGAGACGGGTGGAGGGCTGTCTGGTTTTGCTTTCCTTTCTTGTGGAAAAAAATAGCATGTAATCATGTGATTAAAGACCATCATAGACACAGAAAGAAAGAGAACAATTGAAGGTTTCTTTCCCAACTTAAAATACAGAAATGCCCCAGAACCGAAGTGCCTTCCCACTACCATCCTGAAAACTCTCAATTCAGTTTGTGAATAGCACTGCTCAATGGACAGTTTTGCAAAGAAAAATAAGAAGTCAGATATCTATTTTAAACAAAGCACACTGCTGAACAGGCCCAGCATTTGTCCTATTTTCTCTCATATGGCAAAGTGCACTCTATTTTTGCAAAAAGCTTTCAGTTGAGCATTAATTGCTCTGTGTTTTGCAAACCCTACAGAACCAGCCTATACATCGCCAGCCCCCACTGGTCATAGCGCAACCTCCAAGAGCCCAGCAGAAAACCATCCTGCACAGCACAGGACCATAAGTAACTCTACAGGAGCACACCAGAATACTTCTGAGTAGGAAAGTTAACGTTTCTCAACTTTGATTCCAAGGAACATGTCAGATACGAAGAGTATGTGACCACATGCTTTTACATAATATTTGAGAGCAAACTGAGGCAAATTAACTACCTCCTCCCTGGTACCTAGATCTCCAAGAGCTGCCAGTCAGCAAATCCTGGGAAACAAATAGGTCAAGGATCTCATTGCTAAAGGGTGGCTAACCGCACACATCAGCTGCTGAAAATGTGTCTAAACCAGGAAGATCCAGCATTTTACCTGAAGCAGTTAAGACCAGAATCCAGATCTAGAAACCATCAGACTCCCCACTGCAGCCCCTTTCGCACTGGTGTTAGGATTTCGTAGTAGAAGGCTGGTCAATACTAATCAAGTGCAACGGAGCCATTATGAATTAATAAATTGCAGGGGAAAACACTGCTGGTTTTAAGGGCTTCCCAAGCTTCTCAACTTTCAGCATTTTTGGGTAGCTCACTACAACCTTTTCACTAGTCCAGATACTTCACAAATTAATAGTTCTTAAAATAACAATAAACCAGTATGTTAAATTTACACAGCCTTGCCATGTGAGTATCACAGCACGTACCGTGGCAAACTTAGGCATCCTCATTTCTCAATTCCCAGGTACCCAGGGATAGTTACCTAGTCACCTGCAGGAGAAATGCATTAGGGAGCAGCGAGGTTATTTCTAGGACAGGGACTTAAGGAAATGGCACTGGTATATCAAGTTCCCTCTGACAACACCATCCTGCCTAGGCAACGCAGAATGCAGCTTCTGCCATCCCAAGGCTGCACTGCAAGCTCAGTTCGCTTCTACTCCAACACATCTGAAAGTGCTCAGCAAAGGTGGCAATGAGAAAAGGACTTTAAAAGACACTCATGGGGTCCTGATTTTTAAGCCCTTAAGAACAAGCCCTTCTTACCCAGCAGTTAAATCTCTAAGTATTACAACAGTTACATACACAACCCATAGGCCCACCTTGAGCAACCAAGTCCTTCAATGAGGACTGAGACGCAGATCTGTTTTCCAGTTCGCAGGGGAAATTCTCCTGGAGAAGTGACTGGCCAGGATTCCTCTCACACAAACCTTTGCTGCTGATACGGTGTGCACAGAGCTAAAACAAAGTCCTATGACAAACAGAAGAAGGGAAGCAAAAACTCGGGGACAGGCATAGGCTCAGAGCCAGGTAACAAAGCAACACAAGGTACCGACCAAGAAAGAGGAAGAGCACAAGGCCATGGGCAGGGAAGAGAGTGATCGTATTCAAACTGCTCACACAAGTTTACAAGGGCAACACACCAAACCGAGAAGCAAACAGCAAGGACGCTTGGCTTGAAAGGAAAGGGAGATGCAATCCTCAAAGCAGTGAAAAGGGACAGGGGAATAGTGATAGCTCCTGAGAGAAGTCAGAGAGCAAAAAAAGAAGCCTACAACCATGCAGAGAAAATGCTCTTTTTTTTTCCCCCTAATTATTTCTTTTAGGGCAGCAGGAGACTCTTGCAGCATCTAGCTTGCCTGGAGGGGAAAAGATCCTAAAGCAGACACAAGGGGACAGGAGGGGGAGGCTGTGCTGGGACTCAGTCTCCCTTGCAGACAGTTCAAACAAAGGAGGACGGTCTCCTATAATGGGATGTATTGTACAATTTTAGCTAGCACAAGGTGGCTGTCGTGACAGGGCTCCCCATCTCCTGTCTTTTCCCCCCCGCCTCCTCAAATATGCACCCCCTGCAAGATCCCAACATGGAGTACAGACAAAGATCTGTTTTATCACACCATTACTGTAACGGGAGGTAGAGAAAGATAGGGAAAGGGAATCAGGCAGAGGAACGAAAAGGAGACAGAGAGGCCTTTAATGAGTCAGCCGCTGCTCTGATTTAAATAAGATCTCCATTTAAGGAGCTCTGCCTTTGGTTTTGTGGGGTCTTTCCTCCAATTAAAAAAAATAATCAGTGACTGAGCAAGTAACTTTTGGCTGCACAAGACAGTCTCACAGCTAGACACATGGGGTGTGGGAGGGAAGGGGTTATAGAAGGGGGAAGGGAAAGGGAAGAAAACCTCTGGAAAAAATGAGGCTGCTTGCTGGTTCATTTTAACAAGGACATAAATTAGTCTCAAAGCCACAAACGCCATCACCTCCCTGAGCCCTGGGCAGAGTGTAGCAAATCAAACACGTGCCAAGATAAACGGCGCTGGCTGGAGCCTCTGAGGGGTGCTGGGGGGGACACGAGGGGGCATGCTGGCAGGCAGGGCAGCAAAGATGCTTCAGATGGTGCCACAAAATGGAGACTGATGATTCTACAGTTGCACAAAAGGGGACCTTCAGATGTTCCTGCCTACACCCACATCAAAAGCTGGGAACTCAAGGCAGAAGAAAAAAGGGGAAAATGGGATGCTGCAGTCAGAAAATAGCAGCTCTCCCCAGTCTGACTTGAATTACCACAAGCAATCCTTCCTCCTCTTCCTCTTCCCATCTTGGAAGAAGGCCCGGCAGGCAGCAGCCCAGGTGAAAGGCTCCATCAGTGGCAGCAGGGAGGGGAGCAGACAATGGCGGGGGGATTCATTACAAAGGCATACATATATACATACATACACACACACATGCTTGCTCGGCACTGCTGGCTGCCACATGGGCTGGCGGGACTCCTTAAAGAGGCAGCAGCTCCCTTCCCACTCTCTGAGATGCTCGACACCTTCCCCCTCTCCCAGCCCTGATGGGAAACAGATTCGGAGGAAAACGCCAGCAAGGCACTGGGCTGTCCAAGAAAGGGAGGGCTTTGTGCTCCACGCAAGCCAGCAACCTCACCATGCACAGCACAGAGAAAAAGCCTTTTGGCATATAATTCCTGTCCACCAAAGACTCTCTCTTTTATCTGCAATTAGCACATGATGTACCGGGCCTCGTTTAACACTCATTTTCACTGATTTAGGATTAAGAGGGATAAGATGAGGGTACTTTCTGTTAATAAATCTGAGCTCTTGCTCTCATTAGCAATCTCAGTTTCCTCCTTTTCAAGCACATTTCTACCTTCCAGTATTTCCCATTTCTTCCCATCACCATTTCTAGTTTTCCCACCCCACACACCCCCATTTATTTTGTTTTATCAGCCCCTCATGCCTATGCAGAAGCTGATGTCCCAGATTCCCAAGGAAGATGCTCCCTAAAACATAACAGAGCACGGACCAGGCAGGTAGCGTTCTCTGGAAACTGAACCAACAGAGCAAAAGCCTGTAGCAATGTTGAATTCATTCAGTGGCAATTACCAGCTTAACATACGAACAACATTACTTGCTATAAAAGAGACAGAGCCCCAGTGAAATAAGTTCACAGTTTGTGAGTAAGGCCACTTCACTGCTTCAAAAGGCACAGCAGAATGAGAGTAACACTGCTCTAGATACTGTCCTGGATGTGCCACACTCCTCCAGCCTCACAATTGGCTAAACCTACGGTGAAGTGCTGCTAACGACCAGCCTGCGAGCCAAATGCTCCCCCTGCAAGCAGCAGCACTATGCTACAGCTGAACTCACCTTCGCTCTCTTCCTCGACTCCACATCAAAGGGGTATTCATAGTTCATGCAGAGACCCCAACTGAGACATGGCCCAAGCTCTCCTCCCCTGCTGGTTACTTTAATATGCATTTTCTTCAGCATCAGCATATAAATATGCAGCACAAATCCTGAAAGCTATCTTAGACAGTACATACTCTTAAGACAATCATAATTCAAGGTCAACCAATCCTAATAATGCATGGTCTCAATGCCTCCTTTCCCATGTCAGTAAATTAACAATCTCTGTGGAAGGCAGATTTCCCTGAAATCTATTAGGATGTCCTGAACCTTTAAACGAGTTTATACACCCTCCTCTGTTTCAGCCAGCACTCCAGCAGAGTCCCATCCTTCCCAGCTCCACATGTATCCAAGCCAACCAGCTCATGTTTCAGGGTGCTCAGTCCTAGGCATGCACAAACTGCACAAACTTGCATACCGGTGACCCAGGCACCTTTCTGCACGGCACACACACAGGTTATGTGTGTAACAGTTGTGGCTGAGAGCACATTGCAATACAAGGCTGTGCAAAACAACTCTTTGGAACATGCACACGCCAGCCTGCAGCTTAGGGGCATACACCTCCATCTAACCAGGCACAGCAATACACAAATGGACCCTGACTGCAGAGACAAGGCTTTTCAGCATCATTCACTCAACTAAATATAGGTACAGAAAGCCTCGGGAGATTTCTGCGGAGCTCCTGCCACAAAACAGAAAGCCTTGGTCCAGATAAAAAAGGAATCAGCAATGGAATGGACTAAATAGCAGAAGGTGGGGCTTTGGAGCCTGGGAAGATACCTTAAGAGTGGACAGACCTATTTTTCAGCCGCTGACAATCAACGCAAGATGAGAAATAGAAAGGGTCAAAGCGGGTGTCACTCCTTACAGCAGATTCACTCTGAGAGGCACCCACAAAAGCGCTGCCCCTCACAGTGGGACACACAGGATCTTGCCAGCAGCTAACGGAGGGGGGTTCCACCAGGGCAAAAGAAAGGCAAGATGACAATATGCGCCTAGCCTAAAAACCTGCAAAGCTCTGGAAGAAAAAAGTGCTTGTGAAACCCAGATCTAAGGAAAAGTTCCTTTCGAGAGTCCTTCCCTCCACCCCCTTTGGGAATATCCCCCGAAGGTTTTCAGCTCCGCAAGGCACTGCGGGGGCATTATATAATGCCCAACTCCCAAGGATTCCAGCTCCGTGATGCCGCTCTCCTCCTCCTCCCCACTTTGCCCCCTCCCTCCGGTGGCAACTTGCAGATGCCAAGCCAAAAAAAAAAAAAAAGAAATATTTGAAAAACCCAAACCGTACAGCAGCCTTAAAAGGCATAAATGTCCGATAAAACCCCGCTGCGAAGCAGGGGAAGCGCGATGGCCCCTGCAGCTGCGGGTGCTCCCAGGAAACGCCAGCCGCTTTCCCCTGGGAAGAGACGGGCAGCCCCACGCCTACAGCTACCGACAAGGGCTTCCCAGCCCTCCCGGTGACCGCAGCCGGATGGAGCAACGCCTGGGAAGACGTGTACCTTCGGGATCACTCGTTCAAAGGCGGGCTCAGCCGGGAGCGGGGGCACCCGTGCTCCTCACGCACCTCTTCTCCCTAGAGGGCACTGCGAGGCTGCTGCGGGCAGGGGGACTGTGGGAACCCCTTCCCCAAAGCGCCCTAACCCGGGTCCCCGGCACGGCGGGGCTCCCTCCCGCCCTAACACCGGGCTGAGGCGGCGCGGAGCCGCGGTCTCCCCGGGGAAGGCGGCGGGGCAGCCCCGCTGCCGGTCGCTCCGCTCCGCGCCGTACCGGACAGGACCCCCTGCTCCCCGCCAGACAAAGCCGGGCGGGCAGCCGCCGCACCGCGGCACCGGCAGCCCGGCCCGCCCGCTTTACCTTACCTGAGTTACCATTTTCTTTTTCTCCATAAACCAAAATGGGGGAGCCCGGCCGCGGAGGGGAGAAAGAAATAAAAATAAAGAGGAAAAAAAAAACCCTAATAAAAACGTAAAAAGCAGCAGCCCCGTGGAGGCGGGCGGCGGCGGGTGCCTGCGCTGCGCTGCCTCGCCGGCGCGGTGCCCCCCGAGCCCTTTTTCCTCCCTTTCTTCTCCCGTGTTCCTCCCTCTCTTCCCCCTCCCTCCCTCCCTCCCGGCCGCCGCTCCCCCCGCCACCCCCCCTGCTCGGCCAGATGGCTGCGGGAAGCACCGCCCCGAATGCCGAAGGTAATTAATACGAGCCGGGACCGCCCCGCTCCGCCCGCAGCCCCGGCGAGGCGCTCCCCGCCTGCCCGCCGGGAGGGACACCCCGCAACGGGGAGCGAGGGGCTCGGCCGAGGCTTCCAGACGCGAGCCGCAAACAAAAGCGAAGCCGGCCCCGCGCCGCTGCCGGCCCGGCAGGACCGCAGGGCTCGGCCGCACCTACCATCGCCCGCGGCCACGGCCTGGCGGGCAGGCCCCGGCCGGCCGGCCCTCAGCAGGCGGCAAGGAGCATCTCCAGGCAGGAGGATGCTCGGGAGAGAGCTGTCAGTTTGGCACAGACCTCGCTCCTGCCACAAAGGGGAGAGAGAACGCGTGGGTTACACGGTGCTGCGTCGGCTGAACCGGAAGCAGTCACCGTGCCAGGATCCGCATTTCTTTCATCATAAAAGCTGGAGAGCTCTGGACTCCTTCCCAGCTTTGCTTTTTTTCCCCTCTCCCATTTATCTTCAGTAAGCATCTGGCCCTTAACACTTGAGCACGCCATGGTTGGCAGCGTTTGTTCTCCCGGTGACCCCGCAGAACAGACCGATACACTGCTACCCCATTTGGCACACGGGATCAGAGACGCAGAGAGTGATTTGTCCCAACACTGCACCCACGGAAGCACATAGAGAGGGCCAAGCGAAGGGCTGGCAATACCTCAGTTAGACAAGAGGGCTGTGCTGATGCTCCAGTGCTCGTGACACCGAGATAAAACCAGAGGGGCAACATGCCTGAGCTGATGCATCTCTTCTTGACACTTGGTACTCAAGAGACTCTTCAGGCTTTAGCACCAGAAAAGCCAAATTACAGTGCAGCAATACCTTGCATGAACCTTGGGCAACATGGAATAGCGTACAGAATCCCTGCCCATGGGAGGGGGTTGGAACTAGATGATTTTAAGGTCCCTTGCAACCTAAACCATTCTATCTTTCTATGTGCTCCCCTTCCCATGAATATGCCCAGTTATAATTTCCACTGGTTTTGCTTGATGGCCTTCTGCTACTGCACTGCTCTCCAGGCAGCCCATGCTGACCCAGAGTGCTTTTCAGTTTCCCAATCTCACTCCCTGCCAACTGACCTCTGGCTCCCTCCCTCCCTTCCCCTTTCTCTCCTAAGTCGGGAAGCAGCCAGCAGGAGCACACAGCCCAGCACAGCTGATACTCCCGTGGTGAGAAAGCCTAAGATCAAGACACCAGCACACCCTTAACATCCCACCATCTACAGATTTACAGGCAATATTGCAAAACCAGGGAAAGTATTTGATTGTCTGAATTTAGTTTTTTTTCTCTCCTCCCCTATTACAAACCTGAGATTCTTGAGCACAATTCTGGGTCAAATGTAAATTCCATCTCAAAGCAGCAAAAAAACAGTGACCTCCTTATACCTTTGCCATGGCAGAACACCGGGTTCCAGCAATGTGCATCACATTCACCAGACCTCTGCAAATCACAGAATGGTTTGGACTGGAAAGGACCTCAAGATCATCTATTTCCACCTCCTGACACGGGCAGGGGTGCCTCACACTAGACCATGTTGCCCAAGGCTCTGTCCAGCCTGGCCTTGAACACTACCAGGGATGAAGCCTTTACCACTTCTTTGGGCAACCTGTTCCAGTGCCTCATCACCCTCACAGTAAAGAACTTCCTCTCTTTTAGTTTAAACCCATTCTCCCTTGTCCTGTTTTACTACAGTCCGCGATGAAGAGTCCCACTCCAGCATACTTGTAGGCCCCCTTCACATATAAGTCACTCAGGATAATCTCCTGACTCCACTTAAATTAACTACTGCGTTCACTCAGTCCCCTCTGTCCCACAGGGTGTCACTTCTTGTTCCAGATATAGGGCTGTATCACTGACCTTCAGGACAGAGAAAAAACATGCTACCATCATCCCACCACTGTTAACCAGGATAGCATAATTTCTAATCCGTTTTGGCCTTCACCATAAGAACCTCTAGAAGTATTTGCCATGAAGAAGAATCTTGTAAGGAAAAAGAAGTGCCCAGCTGCATGCTGAACCTTCACGTGCACCACCCAGTTGGTACAACTGCTTTGCTCATGTGCCAGCAGAGTGGGAATTCCCTTCAGTGTGATCAACTGCTGGTCTCTCTCTTTCATCTCCATTGTCGGCCAGAAAGCATCTCCTCCCCCATGCTTGGAATATATCCATCTTTTCTCCCATTTAGTGAAAGACAAGCCCCTATTTCCAATGAGGTCCTCAGGCAACAAGAAACACAGGTCTCCAGGAGCTCCGATTGCTGCAAAACCAGCTGAAATGAACATCTGATAGAGAGTTTCCAAAGCTTCAAGAATACCATGGAAAACATGACCAGACTTGAGAACACTTAACGTCTTTGTTGTCTTGGGCTCTACTGGAGCCCAAAGCAATACCTGATAATGAACGAGACCGATAAAATTAATTGGTGAATCTGTGCAACTCACCCTTCCTCGCTGAGGGCTCATATGTTGTCTCATGGCCATGAGATACAAGTTTGGTGGGCCTCCTCTTGCCCTACGTGCAAATCATGGAACCATGGCCCAAATGAACCACCACTCTTTGCCACCCTCTGTGAGGATAACAAACAACTCAAACTGCGGAACATGCTGCTGAAAGCAAAAGAGAAGCAGTAGAGCTGAAGGCTGGAAGCCTGAAGAAGGTACAGCTCAGAGCCATGAGATCATCCCTTCCTACTTACTGCATTTATTCAAAAAGCAGCACATTCAGAGCAGCTCTAGATGCCAGTGCTTACGAGTTCTCATGACTTCTCGTGCATCACACGCACATATGCTTTGAAACTTCATTACCATGCTGTCGAAGTAGCCTTCTGAAATAACTATGGGCACATTTAACTAGTCTGCCTCTGCAGTGCCAGGGCACAGCTTATCATCTCTATCATGCCAGGCAAAGCTCATTGCTCCCACCTGAGCACATCTGCACCGCTTTTATATTTCCCTTTTGTATTCACCCAGTGTACTTGATGGTTTTTGGTTAGCTCCTATCATTCAAATCCTAACTGAAAATAAGCTGGAGAAGGATGTTTATGCAGCAGGCGACAGGACGAGGCTACTGAAATCACACTGGTGAGATCACAGATGAAGAACTAACCTCTAGTTTGACAAAGTGATCTTTATGTACCCAGTGTGCTAAGCTTTCAAATTTTAACACTCATAGGACTCACAGAAATGGAGATGAGGAGAGGACAGCAGGACAGACCACAAGTACTCTGCTTTAGTGAGTTTCAGGATTTGTTTTCCTTTTTCTTTTGCTATGCCTGTAATTCCCCTCTGCTGCCAGGGTGGAAAGAAAGCACAGTCTTCGATTTTAACATCCCATTACCTGCATTTCTGTGCTGGCTCAAGTTTAGATGGAGCAAACCTGCCAGCTGGATCAAGGCCAAAGGGAGGGAGAAAAAAGTTTCAAGTGCAAAGAACCAATTTATCAGGAACAAATCTTAACAACCAAAAGACACACTTCTGCTGGTGGATTCTATTCATGTGCGTAATAAAACCCCTGGTACAAGGTAACCTAACAAAACACTCTTTAGTGACTATCTGATGTATCTCCGGGTAGATAATCTTCAACCACTAGTCTGTGTTTCATGTTTTCTGGATAAATTTGGTGCCTGTGAGGACAAGGAATGCTGACACTGAATAGCCAAGGACTGTGCAGAGAACATCATCTTTCACTTGGCTCCAAAAGTATTTCAGCCTGACCCATGGCCTCTGGCTTCTCCAGGACTCCACACGCCGGGCCAGCAAATCTCACGTGTGCTCCAAATATAGCCCCCTCCCAAGCAGAGCCTGCAATACAGGCTTTGCCCTGCCCTGAGCGCTGCTCTCAAACCCACCCATCCCTATCACCCCAGACAACTTTGCTGGCCCTCCAAAAGTAAAAAGGTGACAAGCGAGACTTTGTTGGAGGTTTTGTGGGTGGTTTCAGAGGAAGGAGGAGGGAAATAGGTGGGGAGCTGCTCTGGGTGGCTCGCCATCCCCACAGGACAGGCTGCAGTCACACGTACAAGTCACATGCGCCCAGACAACGCAGTAAGGCACGCAACAACACACTAGTTTGCAGAACACGGCACTGCTGTCAGGTCAAACCCCTACAAACAAACAAAATTGAGAAAAAAAAGCCAAAAATGCAAATCCAAACACACACGTCTCAAATGACACAGACTTTGGAGTTAAAGTGTTAAATGGTACTGCTCACATACAGGAGCCTCAACAGCCTCTGAGCCTCTGGGCTGCCTCGGCCTGGGATGCACCAAGCCAAGGAGCCCAGCACGGAAGCAGTGTCCTTCTGGAGCTTACGTGCCCGAAGAACATACAGAGAAAACACCAAGACTCTGTATCACCACTGTCCTTTTGCTTACCTGGACGACTGGGTATTGGTAATCCATACAATACACACCATACATAGCCAAAGATCCTTCAGCTAAAGGCCAAATAGACACAGGACTGGAAGCTTCAAACCCGAGTCTCCGTCTTTCAGCCTTGTGGGAAGGACTCTGGCAGCCCTGCGCAGTGCTTGGCTCGGGCCTCTGGGGCCACTCAGGTTGACACTAGCTCAGCTGAAAATAAAAAGGCGCTGCCTGGCTCAGCTCAGCCCCTCTCTTCTGGGATCCAGCGAGGCAGCGCTCAACCATAGGCGACAGAGGCTCCTAAAATTAGAAATCCCCTACTGAAAATGACCCTGCAAGCCTCGCCTGAGGAGCGTCCTGCAACTCCCGGGCAGCAAACAAGAGTGACTGCCAGGAAGAGGGGGACACGGGATCCACTGCCGCCGGGGATGGGAGGAAGCAGGCAGCATTTAGGATCTGAAAACAGCATATGTTCTGGGCTCTAGGTGCGTCAGAGGGAACACTCCCAATCCAGGACAGGGAAAAACATATGGGACTCCACTCCTCCCCCACCCCCATACCCTTCTTGCTGTCCTCGGCAGGGACAGGTGCTGGGATTAGCATAGTAAAACCCTTTGGTGCTGGGGAGGGAGGGAGAGGGGAGAAGCCACACTGATA
This sequence comes from Ara ararauna, assembly GCA_028858755.1. Lineage (NCBI taxonomy): Eukaryota > Metazoa > Chordata > Aves > Psittaciformes > Psittacidae > Ara > Ara ararauna. The sequence goes on along the minus strand of CM054376.1, from coordinate 90,683,531 downwards.
CCTCACACTGAAGGGATCTCTTTCACGAGGGAGTATGCACCCGGATCGCTTAACACCCATCCCTCCCTCCCATTGCACATGAGGCGGGCAGGGACAGCTGCTGGAACCAGGGCTGGTAGGGGGGAGCCAGGCCCCAGGGTGGCCCCCACCACCATGCACCAGCAGGTTGCCCCCCTCAGCTGTCCCAGTCAAACTGGGGGTGGACGGGGGATTAACTTTGCCCCAGAGGACAGCAATCAGTGGGGAGAAGTGGGCAAGGCTGGGCAGGGCCAGTTGTTGTGCCCGTTTTAGGAAGCCTGGCCTTCCATATTCCCAGGCAGGAACCTGCTCCCTGAGTGACGGGGACAGATGGGGAGCTGCCCAGGCAGGCTCACCCCGCTGGCCCTGCGTGCCGGGTGCACTACCGGACACTGAGAGCCCGCTGATGGTTCTCAGAAGACACGCCGTGGCCAGGGGGTGCCGGGGGGGCCCCACCTCCCATAGCAAATCGCATGAGGTTTCACCCATCACTAATACAACCTGCACCAGGCCCAAACCCAGGCTCTCAAACAGCTACCCAGCTTGGACGGGGCTTGGAGCAGCCTGGACTAGTGGAAGGTGTCCTTGATCATGGCAGGGGGTTGGGACTGGATGAGCTTTAAGGTCCCTTCCAACCCAAACCGTTCTATTGATTAACAGCCCAAAACTGCAAGAGATTCCCACCTTCCCCCAAAGGATGGCAGTGATAAACCCCCTCCCTCCGAGGTTTCAATAATAAGGATGTTACAGTGATCAAACCCAAGGACTACCCGAATCCCCATAGAGCTCCTGTTTTAAATTCATACAGTCAGGGGTTTTTTCCATTTCTAATCTTTAACTTTTCTGTAGTGCTGCTGTGCACCACTAAACACCTACCTCAGCCTAGCCATCGGTAGCTGCCTTTCTACCATTACTGATCATTTCCCACCCCTCCAAAACAGTTAAAACTTCAGATTTATTTTTTCCTTCAAGAGGTTAAATAAATACGTGGATCATTTTCTAGCACAGTCTGCACGTGCAGCAGCACTTTGTAACTGAGGTAAGGGGTGCCTAATCCTCAGCCCTCTGACCCAGCCAGCCTGGCAGGACAGCTCTTGGCTTGTCCTCTGCTCCTGCTGCCCTTCCTCTGTGAGATGCCTGGGGAAAGGACAGCTATGAGCTGGGTGAGTGGTTACAGCAGCTGCCACCCACTCTCATCATCTTTCCTAGGGCCACGGCACCGCTGCTTTCTTACAAAAGGAGCACGGCCAATTTGGGGACTATAAAGCATGACATTTCTGCATCCAAAAAAAGTTTCTATAGCCATTGTTTCTGTGTGAGGATTTGCAGAGAGAGAGAAATTAATTGCCCTTAAATGGGAAAGCAGCTATGCTTCTAGAGCTCTTCACTGGGGAAAAGGATGAGGTTCCCACAAGAAACTTCCATCTTGCTCTGTCTTTGGTCAGTTTATTTTGCCCCAGACCCAAGGAGGCTTTTTGGAGCGTGTATTATGCCTCCTCCTCAACTTCAGAGGCTGGCTGGCCGTCTCTCAGCACTCCCCTGGCAGGTCTGGCTTTGGGGCACAGAGAGTATCTGGTTTCCTCTGAACATGCAACACCTTCATTTCTTCCCTTCTTTCTGTAACTACGTGTTCAAATAGGTGCCTGCCCTTCATTCTTTGGCATAGCTCATTACTATGCAGTCAGGCAATTCAGTACCTCCAGCAACATTTTTTTTATGAAAAGGCATTAATTTATAAAAAACCAAAGTCTTTTCCACAGCCTGTTTCTGATACTCCATATTTCTGCCCCAAGTCTTAAACCAAATCCCTAACTAAGTTAGAAAACCTTACATTTATTTCACAATCCAATTCTTGTCATTTCCAATCAGACCTCAGGGGAATAAACATTTCCAAATCCTAGTGCAGATATCTTACCATCTATAAATAACCAACACATGGGCAAAACAAAACAAGGAGGGGGAGCCGGGAGCATCACCTCTGTGTTTTAACTAAACAGCTCCTCTGTGTTTTAACTACAGATCCAGATAGAACTGCCATGCTTTAAAGTTTCTGATGCAAATTTAAGTATCCTGCCTTAACCAGCACTAAGATATTTGGGTGGCACTTCAGTAACAAAGCATCACAGCTCATGCGTCCTACAGAAAATTAAGTGACAAAAACTAGTTTTAAACTGGTATGTGCAAAGATGGATAGAGCAGGGCTTCATTGACCAGTAATAAACTACTGAATTTTCTGTAAGGCTGGCCATTATGGCTGGTTTACTACTACACACTGACTTGCAACAAATAGTAGTCAAATATAGGATGGCGCTGTCCTCCGTAAATTTATTTGGAGATAAAGGCCCAACTACATTACCATATAACCTGCTATGCACATGCATTTCCAGTAACACAAGTTAGGTAACTGTTATAAAATCATACCCTTGTTCCTGCAAATGCTTACTCATATGAATAAATTTAGAATTACAGAACTATTAAGACTGGAAAAGACCTCCTGACAGAATGAGATCAAATGCTAGCATATGTCATCTCATCTTTTTATTATAAATTTATCCTGCTCCATCTTAGAACTGGGGTTTGCAGCTACGCAACCCCAGCCAAAGGCTGCTCTAGAACCACACTCCCCAGCAGCTGGGATCTGTATCTGTCTCCAGCTTAACGTTATTCCTGAGCAGTTTCTGATATTCTTTTGCCAGTTCTGTCCTCTGGCTTAACCACATTTTCTCTTTCTCTTACAATTAACCTTCCTCACATATCCGTGTTCTACCAGTCTAAACCAGCAGCTGTTCCAGTCTTTCATCATACAACAGGCTTTGAATCCCCCAACCTCTAGAAGCCCTTTTCAGCACCTGACCTAGCCTGTGCTCTTCCCCCCCTCCCAAGACATTACCTAGAATAACACTGTTAGCTCCTAATCTGTTTCACAATTTCAGCACTAAACTGCATCCTCTTTGGCCTCATTAGTACTTTCCTCTGAAGCACCACATCAGATGCTGTAGGACCCATCTACAGCAAGACACGTCATCCTATTAAGAAAAATGCATGTTATCAAGTTCAGAAAATTGGTTATCTTAAAAACAGATAGGCTGATACGGCAGAACCCTGTTTTGATGGATTTTTGTTGCTCTTTATTGTATTTTTCATTCATATCCAAGCTTTTAATTAATATTTTTGTGTCAGCATACCCCTAAAGTTGGACCAACAGGTCTATTTACTCAGGTCATCTCCCACCACCAATAGGGCTATTATGCTTCCTGTTCTCCAAATGTACGCTAGCACTCCTGATTTGATAGATTAAAACTTGTATCAGATGTGCAACTTCATGAACTGGTTCTTTCACTTTCAGAAATAGGTATCACCCTTCCTCAGGCAACCTTGCTCCCCAGCCCAGCCTGCATGAAACTAGGGTCTTTGACGCTTCCAATGTGGTTGCTTCTACAGTAGGTTCATGCCTGTTACCCATCCAGCCCTTGCTCCCATGGTCAACTCCACCTTCAACAACAACAACAAAGATTTGTTCAATTCTGTGATCACAAGAGTATCCTCATTAACTACCATACCCCCAACACGAAGTGGCCCCACATCTTCCCTTGTCTCTAACTGTATTTTGAGAAACTGTCACACATTTCCTTAGCAACATTTGCAAGGTTTAACTCATCCTGATTTTTGGCAGTTCTCATTTTATCCCTACTGACTTTAAAGGCACAGCAATCTCTGCTGATAAATTATCTTTTGTAAGTTCTCTTTCTGCACCTAACAGCCTTTATAAGGTGATTACGTGGGTTGGAACTAGATGATCTTCAAGGTCCCTTCCAACCCTAACTGTTCTGTGAATCTATGATTATGCCTTCAGTTAGGCTGAAGTTTCTTCTTAAAAGATTCTTCCCCTTCACGTATATCTTCAAGAATTTGTATCCAAAGTACCTCTAACAAAAAAACCCCAACAACAGTAACAAAGTCCCCTCCAACAAAACACTCCTACCTCCAAGTCTGAGTTTTCAACCCAGTTCACTGACTTAATCAAATATTTTGCTTCATGAATCAAAGCCTGTATCACGATCAACCCATCCAAAGGTGGGGACATGAAGGCTTGTTTTCCTGTAGTAGTCATAGCACCAATAATTCACTAATTGTCTCAACAAAAGGTGATGATGCTACAGTGATGACATCTTTTGACCCTATTATTATTAGTAGCATTTGTTCTCTAAGCTATATCTGAGAAATTAAAGTTTCTCATACTAATATTTGTATCTAATGGCACTGGGAATAGTATCATTTCAGAGCACCAAGTTTGTATCTGAATGCAATCCTATAAGGGATTAGAGCAGACTCACAGTACTCCTCCCTCTGGGACCTCTTTTACCATTCTTCCCCACAGCAATTTTGACCAGAAACAGATCCTGCGTTATCAGTATTACTCTTCCTTTTTCTTTACAGTCTACTGCATACAACACAGCCTATCACCTTTTACATCTACCTTATCTGAACAACACATAATCTTGAATGCATGTTAAAGCCATAATTACTATTCTTGCAGATTGATATTATCCCTATAATACCCAGTTTCATGTTCTGCACCAGTAGCTCTAGTTCCTCTACATGTTATTTCTAATGCCAGCAGCCTGAAAAAAAACCCTGATATGTTTGTGCATTTATCAGTCACACAGCTCCCAGCTCCCTCAACTAAGAGCATCGCCCGTCTAGTTACTACTGAATTTTATTATTATTTTTATAACATCCAACTTTATTGTTTTCCATCTCTACCTACCCATTGGTTTTTCTGGAGATACTGTTTCACATACTACTGTAGCAGCATTTACCTAATCTTCCTCTTTCTGTCTACTAAGCAAGGCATGGAGATTACACAAGTTTTTCCCAACATTCTCAAACCCCAGAATTTCACTTCGCATGCACTGCTCTCTTTGATGTCTGCGGATTGAGGAGCTTTTAAGGAAAATGCAAGACCACAGCCCTGGGCTTTGCTCTGCCTGCTTTCTTCAGCCTGCTTATAGCAAACATGCTAAGTCACAATTACAAGTACATCTATAAGAACATATTCTAGCCATAGTGCCCCTATGCTTGAAGTGCAGCCATGGTAGTTCTAGGCATTTTCCATGTATATATATATATTTATTTTTAATTGCTAAAAGCTGTGGTACTGTGGGAACACAGCAGTACAGCATGGAGTCTGAGATATTTCCATGCTGCACAGTCATTACACCACATTGATCTCTACTAAGGAAATTACACCAACAGTTTCATTTTATAAACTGAATTTATAAAATCTTTAGTATAATTCTCTGTTCTCCAGACAAATTAATCCAAGCCTTATCTAGTTACTCCCACTAAAGAGCTCTTACCTCCGCTGATTCTAACTCTTCATCGCTAGAAGCCTGGCTGATGCTCTTCCTTTCACCCACCAAAAATGGCATCTTTAACAATTAGCCAATCACTACATCTGCTAAACTGGGTCATCAGGGATCTGATGAGCAGCTTACAATATGTCTCTGCTTTTTAAAGACTGATGTAAATGTAGGAAACATGCCAACAAGCAAGGATGCATTTTCTGGCTGGGTATGTACTGATTTCCATAGCAGCTAAACAGATCAAACAGCTCAGCCAGCTCGTACCGGTGTTAGACAAACAGCACACGATACCAAGATTACATCTTTAGAGCTGAAAGAGATCCTCAGTTTGCACCAAAGCATCTCCCATGTCCTGAGCATGACAGTGGCCTTTACTCACTCCAGGTGAGAATTTATATCAGAAAGTCATCATTCCTCCATAGAGCTACATTTTCTGGGCTGTATTGTTTGATTGGATTGAATAGGTGTAACGTTTTTCAAAGAGAAGCATGATTTTTTCTTCCCAGTTTTAATATAACCATTGACTAGAAAAATTACATATGGTCTAGTTGTTGGTTGAGTTGTTATTTTGACCCTGAAATCATTAGAGATTCAAGTGGGGAGGACATAAATGTAGGCAGAGCATGCACAGGAAAGCTCAATATTCTGAAGGAGCAAGCAGAAGCAAAGATGATGACAAATAGGCAATTGCTTAAATTGTTTTTCCTCACATTTCAGAAACCTGGCAGTTTTACACAGGTGTCCTGATCTCAAGAGCAAGAAAATCTGGTAGTGGATCAGCTGCCACGCAGGAGAGCAAATAACTCACCACTAAGCCAGTGCGTTCTTTGCAAGCAAAGCATCCAAAGCATGCAAATGTTGAAGATCAGGAGCAAGATGCATTAAGCAGAAATGGAACCAGCAGTTCTGGGGGGTGTGGAGTAGCAGCAGAAGCAAATGAGAGCATGTTGGATTAGCATAATAAGGACATCACTAGAAAGAATTTGAATACATTGGTAAAGCCATAGGAGCCACTGCTTGCCTGAACCCAGTCTGATTAGTTAGTGCAACTGATTCCTCGTGTTCATTAGGATTAATGTTACTAGAACACATTAGAACAAATGAAATTACCAAAAATACACTTGGAATCCAAGGAAACTAAAATCCTTCTGGCAAATGGCCTAAGAAGCCCAAAGCTAGAGAAAGCGGCAAATATCAGGTTATACGTAGCAGAGATGATAGCCCCAACACACTGCTTCTGCCAAGGAAATGCCTCAGAAACAAGCTCAGTCATTACACATTCTAGTTTTCATGGATAAAATTCACAATTTGAAGAAAATTTAAGAGAGGAAAATACCAAAGACAATATTTAACAAAATGAAAGCTCTGAAATAGCTCCTGCTCATGTCCTTTCCCCTCACAGTGCTGGAGGATCTCCCTTTTCAATCTTCTTATGCAACACATTCTCCATTCACAAGGCAATTTACTTAAAGCCATGGAATTTGTTTGCATCTGCCCCTACCACTCTAAATACTCCCCAAGCAAGCTCTGTAGTCCTGAAACTGATCTAACGTGGCTTAACACCTAGGCACCATGCACACTTTAAACTGTGGACATAAGATACCTGCATGCTGTTACCACCCTTAGCTCTTCATTGCATCATCTACACATAGCTATTAAATATTAATGGTTCGTCTAGACTGGAAAACTAGCAGTTTTAAAACACAATTACAAATGCACAGCATAAAAGGACAGGTCAGAATTAAAAATTATTATTTCTTAAGTACCAGTTATTTCCAAAGCCTCAACAAACTCTGCTTTGGAAAACAGAGGCAGAGCAGATACCATGTTGGTCTGCTAAAGCAGTATACTGCAGGACCTTTTTTTGCTGACAACTGGCTTTTGGTTCGTTGAACCTTCTTACAGCCATCCAGAAGAATGGTAGCATTAGCAAACCCCAGAAACCTACAGACTGAAAAAGGAGTCATGAAATCACACGCCTGGATCTTCCTCAACTAGAAACCAAGATCTCTGAGCACCTGAGCTATGTATCCATGGCTGTCAAGAGAAACAAAGACTCTCGATGAAATTACAGGAGAGTAAAGGCTCTTGATCCTGAAGTTAGACCTGTGTAGGCAGAGCCTTCCTGCAGTTGGAAGTACAGATCCTTCCCACACAACTTCAGCTGCCGGATAAGGACCTGGAGTCAATTCAGGTAAAATGCAAGATTGCCCAGAGTCTGCCTCTGAAAAGGAAAGAAGTGTAAGGCAGCAATGAACACTCACCCGAAGTTTGACAAATCCTCTGTCAAAGGACCATGCTTCCAGAACCGAGGTTTTATGCACGATGCTAGCTAACAAGCTGGCTGCCATGAAGGCAGCTTCAACAGAACAGTAACTCACGAAAATGTATTAGCAATTAAGTTACAAAATAAAGCTGGCAACAGTCTGAATATACCAGCAGCATATAGAAGACACAGCTTCAACTTCGATTTCTACTCCAACCCATCGCTTTACATGCATAAAACCAGGTTTTGATTACGCTATCTTGAGGAAACTCCAGCACACCTGAGTATAACATGCAACAGGTCCAAAAGGAGCTTCTAAAAGCAGCCAGGCTCCATCGCCTTAGTTACTACCAGAGGCACAGCATAAAGGGGGAAAAGAAAGCACAGAGAGACTTTCCAGTGGAAAAAAAAAAGAGCTGCGTGTTAGGCCTGGGCCTCCTTTCAAGAAGAAGTATAAGTGCTTGGCACAGCTTCAGGAAGAAAATAAATGTACTTTTGGTCTAAGCCATTTGGCAAAGAAGGTGATCGCAGCACAGCTTTCTTTTGGGACCACTTGTATATGCACTGATATTGGTAATGGTACATGTCCATCAAAGTGCTTTTTTGCTGCTACATGAAAAACAGAAAGGTGTGCAGATGCAGAATTTCAACATCAAAGAAGAGACAGAGTTTTCTCTTGGTACTTCAGACATTAGATGACAGCCACGCTGCCTTTCTGTGTTACTTTGGGGCAGTGGAGAAAGGGGAAGAAAGAATAGAGTGGAGGCAGTTTTCCTTTGCTACTGAGGCTATTTGCTAGCTCCAGAACCTCAGCCAGATAAAAGCTTCGCCCATTTTGCTTCTCATACTCCCACTTCGTTCTTCACTTAACAAGCAGCAGCAGTTCAATGAGCTGATCCTAAAGGGGATGACGGAGAGATCTGAGAAAGGAAGACTTGACTCTTCTGTGAAATACGGCAACTTAAGCCTAAGCATTTTTCACAGTCTATGCTAAGCCTACAAAAATTAAGGTTAATTCCTTAATTAAAGAACTGTCTTCCTAAGAATAAATATTAGTAAAAGTCACCAGATGGTAGTATCAGAGATACTCTCACCAAGTATTTTTAATTGAATGAATCACAAACTAAGTCGAGGTGGTACTGTCAATTTTCCCCATGGTGTAAGTATAGTTATCTCAGCCCACCAGCAAGTCACTGAGCGGCAGCTGTGGGGCCGACAGTGACGGCATTCCCAGTCTATCCCAGCAAACACTCCTGGGATAAACCACTTTCACTGAGGGTATGAGCTAACATGTTTTACCTCACCTCTGCCTGGGGCAAAGGGAGCACATGATCAACTATCGCAGAGCACGGCCATGTCTTACTCATTTGGCTGAGCACTTGCTCCCTAACGGAGACAGCTTTGGTATGGATTTTCCTCCCCACCTCACCTCCCAGCTTATCAAATTGCTTCCATGCGACAAACTAAAATAGAAAAAGGCTTATTAAAAAGCTTGTTCCAAGTTACAGGGTGTCCACACAATAAATTACTCTAGTATTGACTTGAATTTATGCCTACCTTAGAGTGGTGGAGCTTCCCACCTCCACAAACAAAAGCAGAACTTGGGGGAAAGGTTGGTTTGGGGCAACATCTTGTTCTTCTGACACAGGAGCAAAAGCATTCCCTGCCCAACTTGGTTCAACCAGAATAGCAGAGCAGCTGCCCACACACTGTAACTATGCATGCAAGAGACAAAACATGTCAAAAATCTTAAACCAAACTCTTAAATGAATAGAAGTAAAATGGAAATAAACAGGCAGCACAGTCTACGTGAGATAGCTGGGTCTGAGGCCGCATTCCTGGCAGGAACTGAGGAATTTGAGAACATCATGCAGGCAGGACCTTTAGCTGCCGCAAACAGCAAGTCCCCAAATGAATCTCAGGAAATCATTTGGAAATAGTTCCAGCATGGCAGTATGCAGAACATGACACCTTCAGCGTAAATCTGCAAAGACAATTTCATGATAGAAGAATTACATCTGTCCATTAATTTCTGTACGCCTCAGTTCAAAATCCTGCTTGCCTGCTAAGCTTCAGAAGATGAATCCTGCTTTTTCCCCATTCCCATTAAAAACAAAAAATATATATATATAATCCTCAACTCAGACAGCTCCAAAGAGATTTAAGAACAACATGCCAGAAGTGCTGCAGTTAAGAGTTTGGTGCGTTTGCTGAGTGCACAGAAAGGAGCCAGAAATAGCACGCAAAGCCGAGGTTTGGCAAGAACACCACTGTGTGTACCCTGAAAGAGGAAAGTCAAGGCATTCTAAATGAATGGTGACAGCAGCAAGTCATGCTTTGATGTAGGGAGTGACCCCAGGGACTACTGTTGTTGGGGCAGAGGTGCCAGTTATGGCTGTGTCCCTCCCCTGGTGGTTTTAGTGGAGAAGCAGAAGGCTGTGGTAGAGAACAGAAGAGGTATATTGAGGCTATGCCAGCTCTTGGGCAAGAGGCAGTGTTCGTATCACTTTCTGCCTCAGACTAAGACAAAAGTAGTAAAAGGCAGCAAACACCTGGAGTTTGGTTGGCTGGGGGGGGGGTTGAGACCTAACCATTTCTGAGAGAGCAGGAGTGATCAAAATTCTGGACATCTTTTTATTCTCACACAGAGCCCCAAGATGCGGGCACAGAGGTCTGCTATGGGCATGTAAGCTAACTGCTACTCACTCTTCTCCCCAGGAGTCAAAAGGAAAGACATGGTTCAGCCTAAAGCCCATTTCCCAGGCTAGCTTCAATTCCCAGCAAGCTCTAAAACAAGCCACAGCAGCTGAAATCCCTGGACAACAAGAACCAACCAAGGGCTTTCTCCTGTTGCACCATCTGCATGATCAAGATACCTGCTCTTGCCAGCAGCTTTCCGCGACCTCTAAAGAAAAATTCATACATGTTCATTCACCCCAATTTGCTGCTATCTGCATCCTCTGTCCCAAAACCGGGAAGCCATAAAGATGGTTTCCTGGCTCCCTTATCTCTGTTTTCTGTCATTATCAAGAAATCTCCATGAGAGACTTGGCTCATGTTCTCTGCACATCTCTCCAGTTACTCTGCAGTGGGGGTACTCCGACTTCCTGGTAACAAGACTACCAATGCAATAATTAACTGCAACCCCTCTGCATTATCAGCTTGGGTATCAGCAGCACTCAAACTTCAGCCCCTACGGCTTTACGGGTTTCTTAGCATGAATTTAAAAGAACCACTTATCTCAGGCTAGAGATTCATGCGTAGGCCAGAGTTAAAGTAGGGCAATACTTTAGCTGCATCTCCAGCTCACACTGTAATGAAGCAAAGCTGCAACTTCAAGCTCTGAAGGCGCACAGCAGGCACACCTCCTGCAACTGCTCTGAATTAGATAGCTTCTGAGTAACTTGTGTGAATCTTGAAAACCTAATACCGCTCGACAGCCTGCCACTGAACTGCTTTAGCAGGCAGGTCGAGCTGCAGCATTCCTCCACATACATTACTGGATCCTCAGTATGGTGCTGGGAATAAGACCCTTCTCTGCAGCAGAGGAAAGTGGTAGATACGCAAACCCTGCAGGAAGCAAACTTCAGAATGGCAGATTTCCAAAGGCATCTCTGGGCAAAATGAAGCAAAACTGCCACTGCCAAACTGCCCCAGATTGTCTGCAATAGGACGGAAAAATACTTAACTGCCATCAAGATGAAAACAAAGAAACTGACAGCCACATTAAAAACAAAATCCACACCAGGCTTTCTGCACATTCTGTCCCTGACTTACCTTCTTTACAGTTACGAGACAGATCTAATAACAGCCCCTAGAAATCCAGCTGTCACATTTTGATAGTTCACTGATTGCCCACATAGATCTAATTACTCGGCCAGTCCACATGCCTAAAACTTCACGTGGACATAGCCATTCCTCAGCCTTGCCCTGCCAGGGGTCTGAAGAACGGAAGCAAGAGCAGTGCTAGGATGATCAGATGTTTTTTGGAGCCACCAAGGTCAAAGTGTAGGGAAAAGAAGACGGGAAGCAGCTGCTCTAGAGCTAAGAGACAACAGAATGCTTACAAACCTAGAAAAATAATTAACGAACTAATGAGCCATAGTTGGCAAAGGAACAACAGGTCAAGGAAGGTACAATTCCTCAGTGTACGGACAGGTGAAGGAGGGAAGCTCTCCCACTTCAGGGCAGATTGGGACAGAGTTAGCAGCTCTATCACAGAGCTGTGACAAGCAGGGATATGTCAAGAGATGAGGCGATTTATACTGGAGTTTCAGGGCTGGAATAAGCAGCAGAAGGTGAACAAAAGGCAACATCTGCGGTGGATCCAAACAGGAGACAGAGGTGGGATGGCAATGCCACAAGGTTTGTTTTGTTCTAGGGTTTGTTTGGTTTAAAAGGAAGTTAACAGAAAAACACCAGCAGCTTAAAATGCTCCAAGCACACAGCCTACCACTCGTCCTGGGTCACGACAAAACCTCCCGCCCCATAATGAAAAGGTCTTCTTGGGATCAAGCAGCCCTCCGACTCTTCATCCCCAGCTGGGGGGCAGAGGGGGTTCCCATATCAGCGGCTCAGCAGCACGGAGCTCCCCACACTGGCATCGGCCGCCGGCCCAATTCAGACCTGTAATCTCCCTCGACTTTGATTTAATGCAGCAATTACTGGTAATGTGGTTTGAAGGAGATAAATGCCCAGTACAGGGCTGGCTGGCACTGACGCTCATTCCGCTCATGATGCGAGAACAGTTTTAATTAAAATCCCCTTTATGATAAAGGAGCTGCTTGACTGGATGTTTCTGTGCAGCCCTGATACGGAGCCTCCTCCAAAGCGGATTAGAAATCAAAGTTTCCCCCTTCTCGCTACTGGCAACACACAAAAATAGGGAACACAGTCACCATGTCACCCTTCTGCAATTTCCTTAACCCTAGAACTGCTGGGAAAATGCCCACATTTGCTTAAAAGCAACTGCCACCTCCTGTCATAGCTCTAAGTGTTTTCCAAAACCTAAACATAGGGACTGCTTTAATTATAATAAGCATACCCATAGAGCTCAGCTTCCATGATCCAAAATGGCTTTCCTCTCTACCTGGTTTAAAAGGGAATCAGCTTCACCTCTTCTATGGCAAATGCATCCATACAACCTGCATTCTGGCAAGGAGAGAAAATCAGACCCATGGTGCTCTGGCAAGATGGTAGGAAGTCAGGATCTGGCAGAAAGGCTGGAAAAGCAGAAGCTGCTGCTGAGTGAGGCAGAGTGGCACGGACACGGAGGAGGAAAGGAACAGCACTGCAAGATAAAGGCATAAAATTTGGCAGAGCGATCAGGATCCCAGCACAGACATGTTCCAGATATGATCTGTCGGCTCTTGATCGAGTTACAGCAAATGTAGGTACAATTTCGGGTTGTTTTTTTTTCTTTACAGTATAGGAAATACCAGAGATGAATACATTAAGCACAGCTAGTTTCTATTATTGCAAGTGCCAGGAGCAGATTGTCACAGTGAGAAATTGGCCTTGTGCATTACACAGAAAAGGCAGTGCTGGGTTTGGAGGCCTGCATCAGTGCAATGTGAAGATAAAGAGCCTCAAGTCTGAATGCACATTATTCCTCTCCTTAAGCCCTCAAACACACAAAAACATAAAAAGGCTGATGTAAGCAGCTGAATTTCTCCATGACCTTCAGAATCTATCTGTGGACCATGGGACTACCTGAGCCTTGTCCCTGGAACCTTCTCCCTTTTCAGAGCCTCGTTACCCTAAAGTGCTCCGTATTCACTGACATGGTCTTCTCCTCCAAAGCCCTCAATGCCAGAGTCAATGGGATTCTGTTACAAAAACCATTTTTCTTTAAAATAAGAAAGTATTTGAAAGTGGCTGTCATGTTCCATGATTCCCCACCCCCTTCACACAGCACAATACAGACGAAAAAGAAGAAAGATCCCGATAGAACCAAGAAGGATTTGGCACAACAGCATGACAAGCTGACACCATGGGAGTCTGAAGCATCAGGCACCAAAGGCTGATGTGAGTGAAATGGTTTTAACCGGCCTTCAGGAGCACCTTGCTCCTCAACAGGATGAACAAAGGGTAAAAACGCCAGGTCAGAGACAGCAACGTGAAGATTTAATGTGGTTTTGCTGGTCCACAAGGGAGAAAAAAATGAAACCAAAAAAGGCCTGGTATAATTAACAAGATTAAAGGGGGATTTAGGATCAGGACAGAAAAGCAACGGGCCAGATTGATCCTTACAGGATTAAAGCTGGAATCCTACTAAGAGTCCAGTGGTTGAGAGATCAACGCAATGTAATGGGATTAAATCAACATCAGCTTTTGTTTTTATAGAACTAAAGCCCAGCGCCCATGTCTTACCGCTTCGGATAAACATTGGAAAAGTTGACTGGTACCTACAGACCAGTGTGCAGGTTGTCTTCCCACAGGGACTTCCCCCTTCAGCCCTCTCACAGAAGAGCAACAGGCACTTTCAGAAACAAAGGACAAAAACCATGCGGTTTGTAACAACTTGTCCAACCCACCAAGAAAGCTGAGGATTTATCAAAGTCCATGTTCCAGCCAGCTCTACATTAACTGGTATCAAGTGTGATGGGATCACCCCAGGACTGACGGATGGGGAAGCCAGGAGGACAGTCCCAGCTGCATTCAGACATGCTGCCGACAAGCAATTGGATTTTGATATTGTCTCTTGCAGGCGCGGAACAAAGGATGCAGTATAGTGTGCAGAACACATCAGCAAACACATTTAAGACAAATTGTCGCATGTCCCCGTGGCACAACAATACCCAAGAATTACAAAAGTGAGAAAAGCCTCTTTCAGCATGTTTCATTTGCATTACAGCTGGTGCAACACATGCAGGCCAGCTGCACCTCTATTCCCCTGCCCCAAAGTTTCCAAAGCTTCCCGGTAATTTGAGTTGGTACAGGGGGGAGAGAAAGACGGAAACAGGACAAGGAACTCAGTTCTGCATAAATATGTGTACTATGTTTAAAGTTTTTACCCTTGTAGGAGAGAAAACTGTGCATGTTTAAATGGGAGGGTGTCCATCACCACCCTGCTCGGCTGAAGAGGGAAAGGGTGTTTACTGCACACCCGTTCACAGCAGCTAAGGATCTGCACTGGAGAGCCATACTCCCCATGCAAGGGAAAAGCATTAAGGCACCTCATATTTCTACTGTACTTGTGAGTCCTAAAGGTGTTTAAAAGCAGCAAATATACATACGCTATATACACTCCAGCAAAGCTTTTGCTGCAGAAGAAATCCCCAACACTAGAATTCTAAGATGCAGATACCACCCATTTTTCTTAGAAGATGCCCCAATCAATAGCTTCACCTATGCTGAAAGTGCTTCTCCTTTTCAGCTGCCTGGACCAAAGTAATTGGCATTCACTGCTCCTCCTCACTGTGCAGAACAGTGAGGAAGCAGCCAAAATTCTCAGTGTAATAAACTGGGGTGAAGCTACTGATGGATCCAACAGGCCTATGCAGCATTACTGCGATGGGCCTGATAGAGCTACAGGCCCCACATACACTGCCAAATAGGCATTGCCAGCTTCCTAAGAGATGCTTCATCTTTACTCAGAAGGCTTCTCCATCCAAAACGGTACATACGTCATGGGTGCTAGCAGACATCACTGTAGCGATTGAGGGCGGGCTGAAAAAGGAGGCCATTACAACACAAATGAAAAAGTAAAAAATAGCAGCAGGCAGATCACACTGCACATTTTCTGTTTTCTACCCACGTATACATATCTGAATTTCAGCATTTTTCTACATTTAAGCTTTGTTTCAATACTACATGCTTTATAAATTATAAAAAGTACAGAGGAGTGTTCCAGTATTATCCTCTGCCAGCTCCTTAAAGCACGATGAATATTAATCCCTAAGAATATCTAAAAAAACCCTGTCATCTGGTCAAAATATTTTCACTTCATCACTATCTTATGTCCAAGTTTCAATTAGAGCATTGTGTGGGGGACAGCATGTTTCATTTGAAGGTTCACTTGAAGCAGGAGAAAAACTAACTGCCTTTGCCCTGGATTCAGCTACAAACCCAAGAACCATCTGGTAAAAAATCAGCCAGAGCATTGTGCAGGCAGTATATTAGTCATGAGACACAGGACTCTGAGAACAGTGAAACCTAAATTTAAGGGACAGACAAGGGAAACGTAATTACTTGTTTAAACTTCTTCACAGCTTTGAGGAATCTTTAAAACTTTCAGCAAAAGAACCTAGCTCTGGGGGGCACCAAGCACCTCCTCAATTGATTTCTTAATTTTCTTTAAGCCTGTTTCCAGTTCAGTGCGGAACTATCTGCACTGGTACATCAGCACAGCCTGCCTCTCCAGCACACGGCCACAGGATGCATCATACAGTCCTTGGTATGGAGTACCATCCAGAGCTGCAGTACTGCAGATACAGACTGCAGATCCTCCTCCAAACTAAAACTCACAAAAGAAAGCATTCTGTCTGGCCCCACAACCCAACTCAAACTCCTGCTGTACCCAGTAGCCTTCACTGAAGGCAAAGGGATCTCTTTCAGCTAACCACACAAGCCATCCAGCTGCACCACGCACACATACACAGTTAATACCCTAGACTGCTCAGAGCTGTAGCCATCCAAATTCATATCACCCAAAGACCTTTCTTATACCACTGCTGTAACCTTAAGGGTTAGGACAAGTGTAAGGTTCTGGTGCTGCTGGAATCAAGATTTGCAAATAAGCACCACAGGAAGTGCAGGAAACACAGATGCTCAATCTCAAATCGCTATTATCTGCACTCTTCGTCAAGCTTTCAGCTGGAAACCAGGAAGGCTGAGGTTTATTCTCTTCTTATTCTCTTACGGTTTATCCTCTTCCTTCCAAGATAAACAGGCTGTTTTGTGAAAAACTAACTTAAACAGGACCCGGTCCTGTTAGTTTCCTGAGACTTGGAGAGGCTTAGAGCAAACAGGGTCCCCTGTGCTCCTTGCTGTTTGGACAGGTGGGAATACAGCAGTCAGGCAGAAGAGCCACTGGAGAAAGTCATATCGACTCAGCCAGCCTACAGCCCTCTAATTCTGTTGTTTAAACTCGTCAGGGAAGAAAATTCCTGAACGTGATCACAATGTGCTGGGCACTGATTTTACCTGGGTTTACATTAATCCAATGTAGCCTACAGAATAGATCATCCTGATCCTCAATCTCCTTTCTCTGAAGCCAGGACCTTAATTTGAAATGCCTTCTCATTTTTGAGCTGCACCAGGCTTTTTGGTCTCAGCTGTGACCTTGGCATCTTCCAGGATTACAGGCTTGCAGGAACACAGAACTGGAAAAAATCACCTGGATTATCAGCTCATGGTGCTCTAATAGCATAGGCGGTCACATTATATAATCTCTTTTCATAAACTCTTCTTTCTCTGTTTCCCAATTCTCCAAAGCCTGTATAAAACCCTAGATGCAAATAGATGCAAGTTGCTTCATCACATTAACCCCCCCGGGGAACACAACGCAGGCATTCCCAAACCAGCTGTGCAGGGAGCACCTTGGGTGTGGAAGCAGCACAGCCACGTTCACAAGGTGCTGCATCAAAGCTAATAAACCTTATCGAGCAGCAGAACTCATTATCTCAGTCGCAGTGCTGGACAAACATAACTACATTACTCCTGGATTCATGCTGCTACATATGCAGGCCACAGTATGGCACCGTGGGGACTTGCAGACCCGGGAATCAGCTCACAGACTACCAGCTCAGGGAATTTTTCCATGAGCTCCATTTTATGATTCTCCAGGGCTTTGTTGCTCTGGAGCAAGAATCCAAAATCAGTGTTATATAACATGAAGTGTCTTTTACCATTGTCCTGGGTTCAGCAGTAGCAGTCATTTTTTCTCCTTCTTGGTAGCTGGTGCAGCATGTGTTTCTGACTTTCGGCCTGGGAACAGCGCTGATAACACCGATGTTTTCAGTCACTGCTTGGTAATGTTTTGGTCTGACCAAGGACTTTCTGAGTTTCATGCTCTGCCAGGGAGGAGGGGAAGCCGGGAGGAAGCAGAGACAGGACACTTGACCCAAACTGACCAAAGAGGTATTCCATACCACAGCATGTCATGCCCACGATGTAAAACAGAGAGCAGAGACCTGGAAGGGTGGGGGTGCACTGCTTGGTCGGGCTGTGTATAGGTGGTGAGCGATTGTATTCTTTACCCTTGTATTTGCCTTGTCATTATTATTATTGGTGGCAGCAGTAGAGGTTTGTGTTATACCTTAGTTACTAAACTGTTCTTATCTCAACCTGTGGGAGCTGCATTCTTTAGATTCTCCTTCCCATCCCTCTGGGAGCAGGGGAAAGAAAGAGGGGGGAGTGAGTGAGCAAACTGCGTGGCTGACAGGCTTAAACCACGACACCCATATTCACAGAAATTCACACCCAGGCCTGACCTCTAACATGCATTCAGGAAAACTTTCCCACAGGCTGAGGACCACCATGTCCCACACCTTAACCTCTCTCGGCACTGACTGAGACTGCTGCTCTTCATCCCACCAGAGCTTCAGTTGATGCCTGACGTGTTTATTTGCCATTCCTACAAAACAGGTTCCAGCCAAAGACCGACAGGCACAGCCAGACTTCCTCAACAATAGCTGCCCCAGGCTTGGCATCAGAACAGAGCAAGGAGGCAGTTTTCCTTGGATAGCCACTTGCTTTGCTGCTATCAGATGCATGCTTTGAAAGCCACGCCATAATGACCATACTTGTCACTGCTGTAGTTACCTCTCACAAAAAAAAAATCCAAACAAATAATAGGAAGACCTGGCGTGAGGGAAAGCACGTTGCTAAGACCCAAATTTGGCAGCAGAGTTGGATTTCCAGTCCCTTGGTGGTAAAAACTGATGAGCTGGGAGCCTAGGGGGAAAAATTATTCCAGTGAATGCAAAGAGAAGCTTTTAAGTGACAAAAAGGCAAGTAAAACACAGGTCAGGAAGAAAACCAACAAAAAAATGTTTCAAAATGAGCTTGGCAAGCTTACTGGCACTGTTCTTGCTTGTATGGTAATTAGTAGGTCTAGGTAAGATCTTCACTTTCACAGGGCTCTAGAGAAAGAAATCATTTCTCGTTGCAATAGGCAGCCAGCCCTCTCACAAACACTCAGCATGTACTCTGTACATGGCTGCGAGAAATGAGGAAATTATCTATACCCACTATAATCTGAGATCAGAGCGATGAATCCAGTGCTTTCCTACCAGAAGCCTAGCAACAGCATGGACCTCCCCTGCCTTGGTCCCTCTTGCCTTTGATAGTTTCAGCTGTCTTTGAGCACAGGAGAAGGATGGTTGATAAATTGCTTGCTAGGGCTGCTGCCCCTTCCTTTCAACCTTTCTTGTAACAACAGACCTCCAACAAGGCAACATTCATACATGCAACTCTCAGAACACATCATGCTCTTTAGAAAATACTTGGAATGAAATGACTCTAGATTGTATCTTATGACTCACAGTGCACACAGATTCATCTGCTCATAAATGAAAAAAATAGGCTTTCTTATCCAGAAAAGGGTTGAACACTTTTCCCACACTCAAACCACTTCGCTCCTGGCTGTTGCCAGCAGAATGCCTGCCCCTGTTGTTGTCAGTACAGACCTCCTCCCAAGCAAAGACCCTCTCACCTTCAGAGCCCAAATTACCCCATGGTAACTGCTGACTAGGAGCCCTCTTGAGCAACTCAGGATTCCACACATCTGCAGGTAAACAGGGATAAGTGTATGAAGACACTAAAATAGTTTTAGATGGTCCCTTATGGACGAAAAAAGAGCCCCTATACACACTTCCTGTATGTTGAAACTCATTGAGTTTCGACACTGATGATCAGATGTATGCATTCAGTTTTCAACATCAGAAAGACTATCACACTGTCTCTGCTGCAGAAAGACTTTATACAACTGCATCCTACACAACGAAAGTGTTAAGATAAATAGTCTCTCTTGCTATTTATTGGCACAGCTAGTCTGCCACCTTCCCCTCCCTCACAATGCCAAGCATTAGGTCACCACAACAGATACTTTAAGTTTCCCACTCTTCAGCTCTCCACAGCCCACAATCCCCTGCTGTTTACAAGGCCCTCATTTAAGAGTATCCTGCAACAAGTTTCACCCGAGGGAATACAGTTCAGCGAGCAGGAATGTCAGTCTGAACCAAGGCTACACCACCACTTCGTCTCAGAGACAGCATTATAATCAGGATGGGACTGCGATGTTGCAGGTTGTTGTGATGTTTGGGGTTTAGTACTCGCACCGTACAATACTGCAGAGGAAGGTGCGTTCTCAGTATTTGTCAAGTGTGACAGCATTCAGTATTGCACAATCTCTTCAAGGAAGATAATTCTGTAACGTGCACCCTTGGGGGACACACACACACATTATGGTTGCTGTGGGAACCTTAATTCTGGATTTCAGGACTTGCATATTTAAAACCTCAAATTTAACATTGCATTAATGTAGCTTCATGCATTGAATTAAGGAATGACTCAGTACAAATCACCATGTATCTACTGAAGTCCTGACATTCCAAGGACAAGAAGCACAGGACTGTAAAGACACAGCATGGGGAACAAGAAGGGAAAGAGGGGCAGGGGGAAAGGGAAAGGAACCTGTGAGCGGGGAAGCAAGAAACCAGCACAGCTGAGGCACAGCAAACCCCAGATCAAACCAGATCTGTCACTCGGGGCTCCTTGTTCTCACTGCTAAAGGTTATGCAGCCCATCAGGATAAAAAGATCTTAAAGCAGAAACACACATGAGCACAGAGGAAAAGGTTCCTGAAAGGACTGAGGAGGGGAAGACTCCCTGAAAGTAACAGAGTAACTTGTACTGAGAAAGGAAAGATTATATCCAGAGAGCACAAATTCAATAATCTTTTTTAATTATCATGGCATGATACCTGGATGGTGCCCTCAAAACTCCTTCAGCTATTCAATCATTTAGCACTTATTTTCCCCACTCCTATGAAGTTGAACTGAAAGGCAAGCATAGCAACCGCACTGCCCAAAGTTATGGGTGCAGGCAGAAGCAGCAGTCCATGGAAGGATACCAGTGCTGGTGCGCCAGCAAGTGTCCCAAAACTCAACCCTCTCTTAAGAATCTAGGACAGCACTTCACCTTTTGGACCAAAGCTGCTCTTTACACAGGCTGACACCCTCTGCTTTGTACTACCGTGC
This sequence comes from Ara ararauna, assembly GCA_028858755.1. Lineage (NCBI taxonomy): Eukaryota > Metazoa > Chordata > Aves > Psittaciformes > Psittacidae > Ara > Ara ararauna. Next base: position 90,662,676 of record CM054376.1, on the reverse strand, counting down.
CCACACACCCCTTGCCAGAGAGGGCAACTCTCCTCAGCTCCCACACTCACAAGCCGGCATCCTCCATGCTTCAGCCAGTAAGGAACATCTCCATTGTTTACTGCTTATCTAAAATCAGCAGCAGCACGGCTGAACTAACTTCTCCTCTTACCCCACCCACCAAACGAAGCACAAATCTTTGCTGAGCCATGGGGCCTGCCCAGCCTTTCTCCCTAAAACCCAGCACCCCCTTTTGGGGTCCCGCCCGCCAGGCTGCGGCAAAGGGGAAGAGTGAGGAAGGTGAATGTGCCTGCCAGTGGGGCCAGCTGGATGAAACCAAGCAAGTGTGCATACCCCGGCGCAGAATCAAGTTACCCTGCAACAAAGATAGTGTGTGTATGTGCAAAGGAGGGAAGTCAAATCCTTCTGCCTGGCTTCCAAAGCTCGCTTTGTTGCTAAAATAAACCCGTGTTTGTTCCTGGGAGTGATGGGAAGCTGGACTCCCAAAGCAGCAGCAGGGAGAGCCTCCACCTTCAGACTTACACATCTTTTTAGAAGACCCAAAACAAAAACTTGGGAACTGATTACTCTGCACCTCAAGTATCCAAGGTAAGGAACGCAGGGGCTAACTGCTGATCTCAAGGGTGCCTAGGAGCAGAGGAAACTTCACATAGATGACTGAGCAGCCTAACAGCTGACTGCTCCAGAGGAAATTCCAGTTCTTGCTCAAAAGCTGAAAATATATATACGCTTTTATGTATGCTTTTACTTTGCTTGCTGGATCTATATAACGCTTCACACATGTTTTTCCTGACATTATTTCCATGCTCCACCAGAAACTTGAGTAGCTGTGCCACTTCTGGAAAAACAACCCTGCATCCAACTTCTGTCGAAAAAGCTTCTTCCCTAAAGCCCCAAACTGCAAAACTATCTATCCTCTCCCTGCTCCTCTCAAACTTCAGTGCCTACAGATGCCTTTCAGCAGCACTCCTCCACTCCCTGGGCTGTCTCTCAGTAACACCGAAATCCCATAAAGCAGAAGCACATGGGAACAGTCGTATGCTTAGTAAAAAAAAAATAAATATATATACACACAGGTCTCTCAGATGGCAGACAGTGAGCAGCCTTATACCAAACATTTTGTCTCTGAGGCACCTGCCCAAAACTTCTCCCTCCAGAGGAACTCAGAACCGCAGGAAAAGCCTGCTCCATACCCAGTTAATACTTGCTCTAAACATTCTTTTTTACAAGGGAAAACTACAGCCCACTGTGTGTAGAGGCTGCAGAGAGCTAAGCCCAACAATGAAGGCCGCTCACATTCGTGCAGAGTCCTCCAGCTTTCCACTCCTTATATGTGCAAAGTGTGCAAGCCCTCACACATGCTTCTCTACTCACCCAGAGGTACATCATGTTAGCCTGGGTCCTTCAAACCCAGGGAGGTGATCCGGCAACACCAGAGGCACTTCAGTGAGGCTGTCGAGGCTGAGGTTGTTGAGGGTTTTTTGCTTTTGGTGTTTTGGTGTTTTTTTAAGGAAAAAAAATTATATATATATATATATAATATCCGAATGGCTCAGTTTGAGGCTTGGAAAGCGTCTCGCCTCCTCCTCCACCCCCCTCCTCCAGCTCTGGCTGCTCTGCGCTCTTCTCTCGCACTTAATCTCTCCCTGGGAGTTCCCAGCCCCGTGTGTCTGTACTGGCGTGCACAGCACACACTCTGCATTCGCCTCCAGGGAATTTCTCTCTGTCATTCTGCTTCTAAAAACACAATCTCGGCCTCACAAGATTCTTGCAAGAGGCAGGGATGGGTGGGGTTAGTAATAAATGCAGCCCAGCTCCCAGTGCCCGAGTGTGCTTACTTTAGAAAGGGGATATTTAGACTGAACCGAGTAGAGCGTTGTCCTCCAAGGTTACTGGGGGAGAGGACCCATTTCCCCCCCTCTTGCTAATTGCTTCTCCCAGAACCATCCTTAGATGCAAGAGCCCTGCCCGGTGCCATAGGCAGGTTCTGCACCTCTTCATCTACCCCATTAGCCAACACCCAAAAATTCGGTCACAATTCAGTAGCTGTATTTAATCATTAACTACTGACAGGCACCGAGGAACACAACTACGGGGATCCTGAAGCTAAGGAGGAAACCTGCGGTGTGCCAGCCCCCTGGAGCTCCCGCAGGAGCTCACTGTCAGCATGAGAAGCGCCTCACAGATAAAGGGGTTAATCTTCTTTCGCAGGTGGCTCTGCATGAGTATTTTGCAGACTTGCATATATTGCTAAAGGGAAAGCAGCAGCTGGCTCCGGTTCCTCCGAGTGTATCGGGTTCCTGCCTGCCCGGCGGCAGCATCCCCCCAAGTCTGACGGGGGCAGGCACCCTCGCAAGCCTTGCACTCCCGTTTCAGGCAGCCCCAGAGCGGGCGCACGACACACTTGCCCCAGCGCCCTCGACAAGCTCCAGCAAGCCTTTCCCCATGCGAGCAGCTCCTCGTCCCATCCCCCATGCCCGTGCCACGGGACAAGTGTCACCTCTCATCTCATTAATCAGTTAAGCCGCTCTTCCAAACCAGGGAAACGGGTTTCTCGCCCCCTTCCCTTCCCACCTCAGGATGAAGAATCGACTTCCCTTGCTGGGCTCCAAACCCAATGTTAACATAGGCCTCACCTTAAACGGGGTGGAGGGTGGTGGAAGGAGGAATATATATAATAGAAAAATAAATCATGTTTTCATTGAGGCACTGGTCTCCTTGGAAATGAGTTTAGAAGAAGTATTTTTATCTCAGCTAAAGATATAGAAATGGCGCATTTTTCACGTATCAACTCTATTTCCTTTACCGATAGATTACAAGAGCACAATCCTGCAGGCTCGGAGCAAAGCAAGCAGCCATTCGGCCTGCCACGCTCCACCCACAAGTCAAGCCCTATCTCCTCATGGAGCAACAAATGGATGGGCCTCCCGTTGCAACTGTCGCAGATATCCCAGGCAGGCTCCGCGCTCCCGGGGCTCCCCTCACCTTCAGCAAGCCACAACCCCACCCCAGGCCAGGCTTGTCCTGGGTACAGGCACGAGCACGTGAGATGCTGACAGGCTCCAAGGAAATAAATACATGGCTATCGCTGCAGTCCTGCATAAAAACCTAGAGAAAAGGCTTATCACTGAGAGCAGGACATGGCAGCCACAGGGAAGCGCTCATTAGAGACAGGCAGGATGCTGCTCAGCTTTCCAGCAGTCAGGAAAACCCAAGTCATGCTGCTCAGTGGAAGGAGCAGAAGCCTCGATTCAGGAAACTTGAATGTTCAAGTACACCATCTCTCATGCCGCCCATCTGCTCTCTTTTGGCACGATGGGTCAGATCGAGAAAGTAAAAAAAGTGATGTTCCTAAAATTCACTTAGAATCATAGAATGGGTTGGGTTGGAATGGACATTAAAGATCATCTAGTTACAACCCACTGCCACTTTCACTAGACCAGGTTGCTTACTGCACCAAAACCTATGTACCACAGCCTCCAAAGAGCAAAACATGAGATACACAGACCTCTCCTCCAGTGCTCCAAGAGGAGTGAAACAGCATCAGTGCTGACATTTTTATCAGGGTTGGACATTTCTGTAAATGTTTCAGCAGCAGGGTCACAGCAGCAGTAGCTATATGAGTTCAGCCAGCCTGCCTACTCAGGCAGCCCAAATAACCTTGCACCAAATAACCTTGATGGCATTTTCAAGGCTTTCTTCTGATCCACAGTCCCAAACCAAAAAATTATCTTGCTGTCATTTTAGTGAAAGCTGAGATTCCTTGGGTGCAGAAGAGAAAGGGAGAAGACACATGAACCAGACGAGGAAACCCAAATAAATCCTACTTTTAGATTTGAAAAATATGAGTGCTTAAAACTAAGCTTAAGAATGACCCAGGCACTGTCATCTTTAATCCCCATGGGATTAAAAAGAAACACTTTCAGACTAAATCTGTTTTCCTTAATTTCAATACCTGAGACTGGTTACAGGTCATCCCAGCAACTCCACAGTTGGACAGGTCACATTCAACCCCCACAGCAAAACATGGCCTATAAACCCTCCTTGAATCATTCAAATACCGACTCAAATCCATTTGCCACTGTTGCTACTAGGCCACCACCTCTCCGTGGAAGGTATATGGAAAGATTACCAAGAGCAGCAGACTTCTGGTGATGAAATCCCATCGTCCTGGAGCACTTCTTAATGAACTGCAAGAGCAGGTTTCTCAACGCTCAGTATTCTTAAGCAGTGAGAGGAGTACCCATATCCGTCAGCAAATACTGCTGCAGGGTGCCTCTAGAGGCACCGCTGTTGCAGACAGAACTGGTGGCAGTGGGGTAACCATGTCAGCCTTCAGATTATAAGCAAGAAAATTTCTTACTTGGCCAATGTAATTTGGGGGTGGGGGGAAGAACTAGATGAGCTGTCAGGCCTCCTTTAAGCTTTTATTCAGATTATATAGAACTTCAAACTACATTAGCTGGTATGTAAAAGGCAGCAACAGAAGACTTTTTTTTCTGGAAAAATTATCTTAAGAGAACACAAAATACTCTGTAAGCAACAAGAGGACAACAGTATGTTAATGAGTCTAATTGCAGGAAAACAAAGACAGACATGACTAAAATGGGCTTCTGAAGCAGGTAGCTAGGCTCCTCTGCAAATGCTTTGTCTTAATCCTAACAGCAGCGCTTTACAGGAATATGTCAGGGAACCTGGAAGGCTGCTGTGTGTGTGGAAATATACATGATCTCTCAGGGATCTTTCCCATCTCAAAAAGGATTAGAAACAGACAGAAAAAGATTTTGAAATTAATAATACCGAGCTAAGAGAAAATTGTTCAGAGCTGTAGCCTAGTGAAACATTGGTCCCTCTTCTCTGGTGGGAGGCTGTTGCATAAATCAAAGCGAACGGGGAAGAAAGCAATCTGCAAAGACATTAATGCTTGTTAGAGAGGTAAGGAAGGTCTTAGCAAGTAACAAAAGCTGAAAGAGGAAAAAAGGGAGCAAGCAACCACCTATTTAATATTATATCAAGGTATTTGGAAAAATAAGAGGCGCTGGTAAAACAGAGAAAAAATTCTACCTGCTTCTGTACTAGTATCAAAAGCCTTAATTCCATATAAAAAGGACTGTGTCTGCTTAGCTGTGTGCATACATTCAACCCCCAAAATAGTGCTGGTATGTAAGTTTCAAATAAGCCAAATGCTTAAAAATTAATTTACAAAAGGTTCTTCTAGCCTATTTAGGAAGGATCTGAGTGGGCGAACAGGGAATAGGTACGGCACAGTTTCAGATTGATGTTATCGGTTTCTAGCTGATTGTGTCTCAGAGGCGTATGATTTCAAATGCTCGTGGATTAACATTCTAGCAGATAAAGCTCAAGATGGTACAAGCTGGTGTGTCTGCCTCACACTGCTGAAAACACATTAGATAGCATGCAGGATGAGTGACTTGCTAAGCACCTCTTCATAATAGAGGGAAAAACCCATCTGATCACCAGGAATTTCAAATGCAACAACGCTCGCATGAGGCATCAGGGGGCTAATGCCAAAGAACACCCTTGAAACATCTAAATTACAGAAAACAATTTCTTAGTTCAAGAAGTGTTACATTGAAAATGGGCAACTCCATATTCGATTCTATCTTGACACAAAAGAGCAATCAATTGTAAAAACAGAAATTAGTGGTAGCTTAAGTAAAAATGATTGTGACAATTGCATTTGGATATACGAAAGGAGAACAGAGACCAAACCAGTGTATCTACATAAATACTCAGCACTTCAGTGGAACCAGAGGTGCAGCGGCATATTTTTCCTGGACAGCCAGATTGTTTGTTGGGCTTCCCCGCAACATCTCCAACACTTGAACACTTTTATATATTCTAGCAAGTGGGGAAAAAAAAAAAAAAAAGTTGAGAGAAGGAAAGAGAAAGGAAATTAGGAAGGGGGCAAATAAAATTTACCAGGGAATCCTAAAGACAGGAGGCGAAATCCACAGCCGGAGCTGGAAGACAGCGAGTTTTTCAAAGCTTCTCAAGAATAGCAAACCCAGCAATTGCCTTGACCTGCTACTACAGGGAAAAGGTAGAAATATCCCCAATACTGAAGAAAGAACCAAAGCATTCAATATGTATTTCTGTTCTATATTTGGAGAAAATTCAGCTGTTGCAGTGTGCGATAACAAAATGCTTTTCATTCCAGCAATGACTAAGGAAGATGTTCCAACAACCGCTCAACAGTGCTGTGGTTCTCTTATCTAGCTCGAGCTTACAAACAAAAGGGACGTAACTAGATAACAAGTAGCTTTTAACCAAACTACAGCTGTGAACATATTCCAGTGGGGACACTCAGGAAAGCCAGCAGTCTGCATCGAACTGCATGACCTGTATTTGCAGCTCTAATAAGCCCTAACTACAGCACTAACATTAAACCTGCTGTAAGGCCAAAAGTACAACTGTGATGCAATGACATCCTCAAATGCAGGTGCTTGCTGGAGCTCATATTATTAAAGCCCTGCTGCTGTTAGCTAAGCTCAGCCAAACAATTATACCTCTGTCAACACTAGAAGACTGCGTCAGGAAGGCAGTGTTACCAGTGAAGCCACCAATACCAATTTCCACAGCATTTGAATTTTCCTAGAAGCGTCTAGGTTGGAACTCTTCCACTAATGAGAGCTAAAATAATGTCCCAATGCTGAGCGAAGTGAAAAGATGAAGTGAGGTCTGATAACAGGAGGTTTGCAGAACAAAGATGCAGGTGGAAGGCCTTGGGTGGGGGAGTGCAAATTAAATGGTGCACCTGAATGCATCTGGGAGAGCATTTGGATACCTGAATGAAAAATACTGACCATAAAAACATCTACTCCTGATGTTTAATAAGGCTTCCTGGCAACCTCTCCTATAATACAAAACCCTAAAAGAGTTTTAAAAAACAACCTGAACTCTAAGATGAAATTCTTTTATAGTTAAGAAGTGCTGTTGAATCTATGTGTTCCTCTTTGCTGTGCAGTTTCCCTTGGCTGAAACCTGGGAGGGGAGGTTGGGGCAGGTTGAAGAGGGAAATCTCATTTCAAACCAAAGGAAAAGAGTTGGTCTTATAGCCGAGAGCCAGACCGAGTTTCCACATTTTATGCAGAAGCTAGATTCAGACTGAAGATGAAGACTCAATCATTGTCCCACCACAATAAACACTTCAAGCACCATCTACTAAAGGTCTGAGTAGAGATAGGAAGGGAGACATGGTCTGCGGTGCTCAGAGGGAAGTTTCTCCAACTCAGTGGCTGCTTTGCATGGCTTATCTGCCTCTGGCAGAACATCCCAGCAAGAGAACAGGGGAAATCATACTCCTGCTATCTGTGGGGTTTGGGCATGCCTTGTGCCTTGGCTTTTATTTGGTTTGTTTGGTTGATTTTTGTTTGGTTTAGGTTTTTTTTTTTTCCAAAGAAGATTAGAGATGGGGCTGGGAGCTATCTGGAGAGAGGCACAGGAGGCAGCCCTGAGCACACATGCAGTTCCTATGGAGATAAGAGGATCTTCTTTGAGGTTGGTTTACCCTTTTGGGTGCCACTGGAGACTACGCTGGTGGCAGAGTACTGCTCATTTGCGAAGCCTCCCTCCAGTCAGGATCCTGGCATTATCTCTGATTATCAGAATTTCGGAACCACAAGATAGATTTCCTGTCAGCATCCAAAAGGACTCCAGGAAGCCTCTTTCTGCATTATCCTGTTTGTGAAAGGAAGCAGGAATACAAAGTGCATACAACAAATCACCCAGAAAAATACCACAATCCCTTTTAGATGTTCTGCCAAGCAAATAAGCCAAATGTTGGCATATTATAAGGAAAGAAAGACATTTTGTTATAGAGCAACCCATTTCATTACTGGAAAACTGGATTCCCTATTCTCTATCCTGTAGGTATGGTTCAGCTACACAGCAAGAGGCTTCTGAGCAGAGATTACTTATTTAAAAGCAAAATATCAAGGGCTAGTTTATCGTCCACAAAAAAGCAGAAAGCCTGAAACAATAAAACACCTTGACATGCAAACAAAACCAACAGTTTTCAGGGACTGTCCTGCTACTGACTTCACACAGTAGTTACATTTAAGTCCTTAAATAAACTTCAGAAGGTCTCAATTCGCAGGCTTATCTTTTCAAGTACATAGGAAGGAAAGTAGAAAAAAAAGAAGAAAGGAAAAAAATAAAAAGAAAACAAAACACAACGGGTACCAAGAAAAGCTTTTTACACTTTATTTTGGATCTTCCCCTCCTCACAAGTGTGGTCAAGAGCAGTATTCTAGAAGGCACTGTCAATGCTTCAGGAGACGCACAACAAACTCAGTAGCTAGCAAAAGTACTTTGTTGAAAATGTGCTGCCAGACAAAAATACGCTTTCAAATTAAAACTGAGGAACACCCACATCAACAAAACTAAAATGTGATTTCAAAGTTAAACATTCAAGGGCATGCAAACATTTAGATATAAGGAATGCTTTCAGCTGCAGTACACTGTTGTGGGCATTCATCTGCAGAAAATAAATGGTGATACAACTGCTCCCAGGATATTTTGGGAATGATTTTGGGAACTCCCATGTATTACTCCTGTCAGCCTTACTATGGTGGAACAGGAGTGAAGTCTGCAATCCTCCAATGTTCTGAAGAAAAGCTAGCAAGCTTAAGGTCTGCAGAAGGCAAATAAGCCCTCTTATAAACAATGTCTGCAGTTGTGCTGCCACCCCAGGCTTCATCTTCAAGCTGTATCTTCTCCATTCTGCCACACACTGGATCTAGTCTGAAGTCCATACTGAATTGGCATATAGCAAATACATTTAGATAGGTGTAAGAGTGGATTAGAATAACCCTAACACTGGTATTTAAATATTTTTTTTTTAAGTTAACTAATAGCTGCCTAATAGCTTCATTAGTAATGTCCAAAGAGCAGAATTTGATCTCCCTTCAGTTTTTCCATTAAGTAGCACAAAGTATTACACAGCATCAGACTACAGCACAAGTGTATTCTTACTGTCAAATCAGGAGTACAACATCCAGTTGAACTTATAAAGGGCAGAAAGATTCTCTATGCCCTAGACTTATTTGTCAGTGCTAAAGAGGATATTTATTTGGTTATGGATTTTGAAGAGGAAGTAATAAATTAAAAAAATGCAACTCAGCTCCTACATCAGTAACTCATCTCTTTACGGTCCACAAAGCAAAAGGATGAACTGATGGCATCCAAGTATTAGCCTATTCAAGATGTGAGACTTCAGGTTGAAAGAGAGACACTGCTTCAAATACCTCATCGATGGAGCTATAGCATCATTACAACACTTTTTCTTGTCTCTGTGCTTACCATGTGACATGCATCAGTCATTCATCAGCAACAACCCAGCAAATTAAGAAAGAATATGAAGAGGAGAGTATTGCAGCAGTGGGGAAAGGAGAAGACAGGGTGCAGCTCTCTTCACTGCACCACACAGGGGTTTATTAATATGCTGAAACTTTGGCTTAGGCCTGCTGCTGATAAAGGGGAATACTGATACAGAACACCACCATTCTGCAGAAAGGGACTCCTCCTGGCTTGTTTGTGCAGAGGAAGGTTAACAGTGTTAGTGAGTTATTCAGGAAGTAATGGATACCCTCTTGCCCTGAGCAAATTCCTTTTCAATAGCAGTAGTCATTTCCTAGGCAATACAACTATATCAAGGTATAATGGCTACTATATTTACCTACAAGTCTCTGTAACATTGGGATCTAATTTACTGCAGCATAGAACACAGTTTACAAATCCTGTGATAGTAAAGTTGCTAGCAACAGGAATGAAATTCTACCTTGTATCACTTGGTTTGAAGGCTGGGCTTTAACATTCCTTTTTAAGAGTATAAAATGCATTCTCTCCAACTTAAAAAGACTCAAAGACTAATAAACTCAAGTGGCAAACTGCAAATACACCTATGAGAGGTAAGGAATCAATTTCACAAATACTACATTGTGCACATTTTTTTAAATATCCTTATTGTGACAGCTGCTTTATTTCTTCTTTTATTCAAATAACATTCTTTCATTTGACCCTCTGAGAAAAATATTATCTATACATTACCTAGAAGCCTTACATACCTAATGAAGACAAAATACCTGATTGCCTGAAATACAGCTTCAGCATGAGAAACGGCACAAGTATATAACCAGCAGAGAAGAAAGGAATGACTCCAGCTAATGAAGAGGTAACGCTGATAAACACTGAATGACAGCTCCTGGAAAACAACAAAACTGAATTGCTAAAGACTTTAGTGGAACACAGCAGCAACCTGTAATAGGTAAGGGTGGGTGGAAAGAGACCAAACACATGTGTCAGGGGACTGCGGATACTGCCATTACGTAATGGTCGTAAGAAAATCCAGGCAAAACTACCATTAACAGAACTAAAAGCAAAATACTTCAGCAAGAGTATTGGCAGTTGTCAAACCACATAAAGGAACAGCAGCCTGTTCGAATGTAAGTCATTAATAAAGCATAAGACAAGAGGCATAAATAGCTATACAGAGGAAGACTTCTAGAGGACAGAAATGCTACTGGAAAAAATCAGTTACAGAATACAATATCCTCAACTTCAATTCACAGTGATCAGCAAAGGTCAGTTGTCAGAAAAGCAATTCTGCTTCTGATCTCATTCTGAGCAAAGCAGTCCTTAACCATACCTGTGCCGCCACCACCTAGCTGGATTATTCTCATGGCTGCACCAAACAGCTCCCTCGATCTGACTGGTTCCTCAGAGAATTATGAGCACAAGACAATTTAGAAAAGCATGTGCACATACTTGTTTCCTGCTTCATAAGATAGTCCATTCTTCTATGGGATTTCCAAGAAGGCATGCAGGTAGATACCTACCTGTATCTTTTAACAGGGCATTCTGCAGATCTCACATGCACTGAGTACAGGGAACACCTCAAGTTTATAACATTGGATGTCCCAATGAATTCAGATGTATTTCTGGGCACTTGTGTCAACTGATATACTTGAATCTGTAGGATTTTGGTTCTCATAGGAGCAGACCAGCTATATATCTGGTCCTTAGCTGCAGTCTGTCGGGTACAAACATACTGCGACCCTCAAACACCTTCAACTGAGCTTGTATTAAGGCTTTTCCACCTTCCCTTCTTTTCCCAACACCCTACCATGACAAAAATACTGAAACAAACAAAAAAACCCAGTACTGTAAATTCAATTGTTGTGCCTTTTCTGGAAAAATCAAGCTTTTCCATTAAGAGACTAACTGCACTTCCCTACTCTTCCAGTCCCTAAGACAAACTGAATGAGTAGCAGCTTCCCTCACATTCGGTTTAGACAAGATGAATGTTATGGAGTAACTATGGCCATAGTCAACACGTGCAGTTATTGTGCCCTAGGTCCTATGCAATAAAGTCTCATCTGATCTTAATCCAGATTTAAGCCTTGAAGTGTAGCCATACTGTCTGACAGCTATTGCACACACTAGAGAAGCCACTTGCTTTGATAACAAAGCAACCAGTGACAACAATATATTAAATTCCTCCCTGTTCCCAAATTCTCAGAAAGCAACAGTGACCAGAACGAGCTTTTTTCACCCTTGTGTGACCTGAAGAATGCATGTTTCTTTTCAGATAAAGGCCTTGCTACGGTTGTCTAATGGTAATGTCACTACAAACTGGATTAGAGACGCCCAGAAACCTCAAAATATGTACATGGATAGTCAGCTGTAGCCTAATTCTAAGTCTGAAGGAAATCAAATGCTCCAAATTGTGCCTAATGTAGTTAAGTTTGCCCTTTAGGTAGGATAGACCAGTAAGAACATATTACGCAGTGATTAGATTAATTCTTGAGTGGAATTCAGAGGGATAGCTCTATCTGTCTATTGTGCCAGTATATTTCAAATTATTTCAGAGACTATCACTCTCTCCATGCTCTGCTCCACAGCAGCAGCTGCTCATGAAATACAGCAGTTCTCTGTCTGGGGTGAAGTTGGCAGCAACTGGGGACAACGCTGCTGTCAAGAGTTCAGCTCCCAGTTCTGAAATGCCATTCTACTGGAAATACCAAAGAGCCTAAATCCAGCTACATATACCGCGGGATGTAAAATATCGCTATCTCAGCTTTCAGCAGAAAGCTCCGGGGTCTCATGACATTTACTCCTTTGGCCCCTGTCAGTCTTTCTTCAGACCCTGCAAAAGATTGCAGCTAGCTGCCATAAATGGTTGGAAAACAAGATGTTCTCCAAGCACTTGGAATTGAGGAGCACTGTTTTAGCTTAGGGATACCATGGCAAGGAGCCAGGGTGACAGGTGCCCTGGGAATGGAGATGACTATCAAACTGTGGCCAGCATTAGCCACCACTTTCCTCTTGACCTGTAAGAAAGGGCAGTCCATGCTCTCCAGGTGTATCAGCAATAACAGATCAGAAAAAGCAAGGATGTGTCTGCTGGCAGCACCTGAAGTCTCTCCTCAATAAGTGAAGGAATTTCAACAGGTTTTATCAGATACAGTTCTAATGGAAAACCTTTATTAAGCCTGGAAGCAAACACAGCTCAGTGCTGCCGTGACACCAGAGCACAGCTCATCACAATCCACAGGCACCAAAAGAGTTAAAAACGCAGATTCCTGCTAAAACTGCCAAAAGCTACAAACCTTCTCCTGTGTGGGAGGCAGCAACAACTAAATTCACTCCCCAACAATTGGCTGGCCTGTGGAAAGAGAGGCAGGAAGAGACAGGTCATGGGGGACAGTTTCCCCCACCCTGAAGTAAATAGCATCACAGCATCTGCTCAGGTTTTCACTTAAAATCAGTGAGACAGTTCTCTTCATTTTATCACCAGCCTCTCGAGACAGCAGCCTCTGACCTTTATCAGGAAGAACACCCTTGTCCTCTAATCACAGACTTCCTGGAAAACGCAATCTAGCCAGCAATTAATACAGAATGGAGAGAAAAAAAAAACAGCTCCATAACATCAAATTACCACTGCAAGGTTTTTAAATACACCCCCCACCAAAATGGCAGAAGAATTCAAGCATGTTCTCACAAGCCATCTCACTCCCACTAGCATTATTTAACAGTACTTATGAAAAACATTTTCTCACCTTTTCCCCACCAAATAACCTGCCCCCCCATCTTGTTTTGCAGATGTTGCCTGCAGCAGCATAGCTTCTTACTGTGAAAGCTTCAAAACAGGTGTGCAGAGCGTGACCTAGGCAGAATTACATGTGCCATTTCCACTGGGAAATCTAAGAGACTTATTAAGCCAGGACAGTGACGATTAATCTACTAATGGAATGAATCAAAAGTGTGTTCCTGGTCTTTTCCCTTTCACATCCCAAAGCCTCGGGGGAGCTGAAACCATCTGGCAAATGCCTGCTCCGAGCAACATTATGCTACTGCTGGAAATACCTCTCCCTTAATATTGAAAAGGATGAAACCATCTTCTATCCACCAGCTATTCTCGGGAGCATCTGCGTAGCTTGCTAAAGTCGTCTGCTTGCACGCAGCATCCTTCCCCAGCCAATGCAGGGCTGCTCACTCACCATGCAGGAGAAGCCAGCAGAACAGAACGCGATCCCATTCATTTACTCAGGGTCCTGCTGAAGCGGCCGGCACGAGCGGGTACTCGGTATAGTGCACACAGGCTGCCCTCCCACAGCAGATCCCAACCGTGAGCAGGCAGAAGCACACTCCCTGCCCTGCTGAACGCTCTCAGTCCTTTCTTCATGCAAGGAGAGTTGCAGGTAGGGGAGCAAGGAGGTGTTTGTTTATGTTGGTTTAAAAATAAATAAATAAATAAATAAATCTCCCTCCTCTAAGCACGCTCGAGATGGAGATCTGGCCAGGGAGCTTAAAGGGAAATCAGGATAGCAAACAGCTCCAAGGTTCATACATGATACATAGTATTACTGTGAGACAGAGGGGAAAGACTGACTCAGAGATGCTGAACACCCCGCACCCTTTGAGTAATAAGCAAGCTCAGGAAGAAACAGAGCTATGAGGCAGCTGTCACAAAGAAAGGATCTCTGGCACTTTCAAGATCAGACAGGAACAGATGAGCCTCCTATCTCATAATTTAGACATACAAAAAAGAGAGAGAAAGGCCCAAGACAACAGCAGTCATATAGCTAGAATCATGTAGATGGCAACAACCGGCTTTTGACAGTCACAGAAAAACACCAGTACCCAGTACAGGGCAGGAGAGACACGGTCCTCCATGCTCAGAGGCAGCACAGAGCATGTTTAGACAAACATCCATCAGGAATTGCCTAACTTGTTATTACAGACTCCTAGAAACAGGAACTCCAGCCCCCTGAATTACCGTTCCAGTGCTTTGCTACACTGAATCAGGAAAATACTGTTTTGCCCCTAATACCCAAATTTAAGCCTTCCTTGATGTAAGTTAGACTGCCTTCAATGGACACAGCTAATGATCAATCCCCACCCTCCATCCTTTTCTGCTATTTGTTTTTTTTAAACAAGGGAACAAGTTCAGTATTTTCCTGCGCCTCCTTTTCTTGTTCTTCCCTGGACTCTTTCCAGATTATGTCTTTATCTTTCCTAAAGTGCTTAGAACTAGGTACAGTGCGCTCTGCTCGCTGTGCTGAGCTCTGAAGAATATAACTGCCTTCTGCAGTTACGCAACACACCTGGAAATGCATTCCAGGTTTTCAAGATCGCAGCAAAAGGCACCAACATACTTGGTTTGTTATCTGCTATAACCTCAGATCCTACCTTCGATATTACCGCATACGCAACTGTTCTCCATTTTGTACTGCACGTACAGTTACTTTTGTTAATTCAGCTTGGGTTTGCTTAATTTCAAATTGTTAGATTTCAGGCCATTTCTGCAATGTACTGCGATCTTTGCTGGGAGAAGAGAAGGCTCAGGGGAGACTTAAAACAGTCTTCCAAAGTTTAAAGGGGGGCTAACAGGAAATCTGGAGAGGGACATTTTATAAGGGCATGTAGTGACAGGACAAGAGGGAATGGGTTTAAACTGACAGATGTAGATTAGATATAAGGAAGATATTCTTCACTACGAAGATGGTGAGGTGCTGACACAGGTTGCCCAGAGAAGCTGTGGCTGACCCATCCCTGGCAGTGTTCAAGGCCAGGTTAGACAGGGCTTGGAGCATCCTGGTCTAGTGGAAGGTGTCCTTGCCTGTGGCAGGGGTTTGGAACCCCCTGGATGAGCTTTAAGGTCCCTTCCAACACAAACAGTTGTATGGTTCTATGATCTTTTTGACATCTAATCCTATCTTCCAAAGGCTACCTCACCCCTGCACATACATGTATCCACTGGCTATTTCATTACTGTGCTGTTTGATGAATAGTACAGGGTAGCCACAGCAGCACACATGAAGACCCCATATCACACATGCAGAGAAAAGCAGGACATAATTACTCCAAATATGGTTTTCTAATGATGCTCAGCCCCTTCTTAATTTCACCTTTCATTTGCCTAGTTTATGCAAAGGTCACGCAGGACTAGGTCCAAAGCCAGCAGCTTTCTCCATCTGCCAGGCCTGATACCATATGAGAGGAGAAAATTGAATTGATCTGATATGACTGTTTCTTAAAAATTAGCAATAGACAGACGTCTGTTGTTGTCTTAATTTCCTTTAGTAAAGGATCTGACTGTAAGCATCTGATCTTTTTCAGCATCTTGCCAGGTTTTGAAACCACACTGGTCAGTTAGTTGTATTTCTTGGGCTCTCCAGCCTCATTTTTGGGAGTGAAGGGGAAAAGAAAAAAAGATGGAAGATATGTATTCACACTCTCCATTCACTTACAAGCTGTGAGATTTCATGATCGGCAGAACACACACTGGAGACAACTGATCACTCTACGGGCCTGAGGGAGGCTGAACCCTCTCCCTCATCTCTTCCTACGGCTACAGTCAGAGCCCTGAGGCAGAGGAGGGACACCCTGAGAGGAGAGGCAGGAGCGGCGGCCGCCCCTCACCGCGTCCCGGGCCTGGCCCCGGCGCCGGCCGGGCGGGGCGGCTGGCGCTGGCCGTGCGCCGGCTGCCCTCTCCTGGCAGCCCGCCGCCAGAGCGGCACCCTGGCCCGGCACCGGGGCTGCCGCGCTCCTCCTCCTCCCTTTGCCTCTTTCTTGTGTTCTTCTTGTGCTTTTTGCTGTTTTCCTTCAGTTAAGCAGAGCATCCTCGCCCGTGCAATGCCAGTGCAGCCCTCACCTGATAGCTTTAAAACCACTTTGGTTTCAAGTGAGCTGTGCACAGAACAACTTTCTCCCCCCATAAAACAAATCTTGTTGCCAACAGGATGGTGTGGATGCCAAAGATTTAGATGGGCTCAAAAACGATCTGAACAAATTAAATAAAGAAAAATATCACAGGTGACTTAGAAAGAAAATAATAATCTGCGGCCAGGAAATCCCAAAGCCACGGGATTGCTTCAAGAGCATGGAGATGGGGAAGTATCACCAAACTTTGGCACTGCTCCCTCTGCTTTAAGTACTTGCTCTTAAGACACTGTCTAAGCCAGAACACTGGAAGGCAGAGACCTCCTGTCTGACCCAGAACGGCTGCTTTCATGTAATCCGTAGGACAGAACACCCATCAACAGGCTGTGTGTGCTCAACACCATTTGGTTTTGGTCCTCCAACCAGTCATTTCACAGACTACTTCTAATACACATGCCATGCTCTCTAGCACTCGCCATCAGAAGCGGAAATCTAAAGAAGATACTGTCCCTTCTGCCAAAACAACTAAGAGGCTTGGGAGTATCCAAGACCCTTGCAGACATCAGGTAACACTTCAGCGGTCAAATAGTACATCGCAGGGGTAAAAGTGGTCTCCTGGTCCTCTCCCAAGGATGACTAACATCTCCTCTCTTTAACCCCAAGCAGAGATGAGAAACTGCTTGAATTGGAGGGCTCAGACATGAAAGGAATTTGTATTACATCATCCAGCCCATTTCCTGCCAATGTCTTACAACCCCAGAGCTTTAGCAGGACTATTCATCAGCAAGGTAATCGCTACTTCCCTTGAGAAGCTGTTTACAGGACTGAAGGAGCTTACTGTCAGGAAGTCTTCCCACGTATCTCAAATTGGATGCACTCCTCAAGTTCTCATACAACTTTTCTCCACATGGTTATTTTTTTTTCCCCTCTCGATATTGAGCAACCATGACCAAGGCATGCACTGGTATGGAGCTTGCTGGGGGTGTTTACAGAGGAGTCCTGCAAGGAAATGATTCCCTGCCTTGTATGCAGAGAGGCTAGAAAGGCAGCAGACACAAGGGAAAAGATAAATACAGGGCCAGAGCCCTACATTTGCCCTGTTTGCAAGGCTTGTGTCAACTGCAAGACACTGTGCTTCCTGTATTATTTAAGAGGTTTGATGGTAGGAAATAAGCTGAACAGAAAGGAAAGGAGAGATCTGGGGGAATGGGGCCAATATAAGCACAGAGACTTGGTTCAGAGTGACATTTCAGAAAGCAGTTTTATCACAAGCTCAGTTATTTAGTGGAGTTACAGTTCCTTCCAATCACAATTCTTAAGTCTTTTCTGCAGTTTCTCAAAGATGTAGTCCGGCTTGAGAAAACAAGGAACCACTTTGTTGTGCTTCAAGTGATCAACCAAATGTCTTAGCAAGACAGCTCTGGATTCAGGGGAGAAGTATTGCTATATTAGTTTCCATGGATCTTATCTTTTGTCTTCCAACTCATCCTGATTGATTGGACTTCAGTCTGTAACCAACTCCTTCAATTTTTAGCTAAACGCTCTGCTCTCTATTTTCCTTCTCAGACATCATGATTTATGTTGCTTTTAACTTAACCCTCTCCACTCTCTCAACACTTTTTTTACCTTCTGAATGTGCTGAGTTATAAGCAGTGTTAGATGCAATCCAGTAAAGGATTTCCCAAACTCCCCGCTCCTGCAGTGTTAAATGCCTTTCCATAACGCATCTTAACTACTCCACATCCTTTACAGCTTAGGTGTTAAATGGTAACCCCTCCACCTTACCCCACTGGTTAGCCCACTGCACATCCTCTGCATGCAGCTGCCTCACAGATGCTTCCCATCTCCTGAGTATATTGGAGATGCTTGCCCAGACCCCATTCTCTACCAGGAAGCTCTCATTGCTTTCTATAGAACATAGCAGTTAGGTCAGTAACAGAATATCCCTTTGGTTCTGTCTAGTATAGAGTGGAAACATTTCACTGCTTGCCTGAAGAGACCCTGTGGAAGCCAGGAAGCAGTAGATTTAGCCATCTTAATCCTTCACCTCATTTTAAACATAAGGAAGATGCTTAGAAGTTTTCCTCTCATTAGCTTGCTCCGATCCCAAATCTGGGGTTGTTTGCCTTCAAGCAGAGAGGCGCTCCTCAGAAGCACCAGGAACACCAAGTCTGGTCTTCTCCATTTTGTTTGGAGGATCTCAGCTGCTTCCTGATCTTTATCCTGGCTATCCATTCAAGAAGTAAGGTGTTAACTTTAAAGCTTTTCTAGAACCTCTCTGTCCCCCAGTTCAAGCACTTGTATTAAATACACTCTAGACAAACCAAAAGTGTAAGCAACAACCAGACCAAAACCCCACAAATAACCCTTCCTTTTAGCTCCTGAAAAACTTAACACTTTGACTGCCACAGTCTCACAGGTTACCAAGGCAGTTAGCACACATACTACAGGGTTTATGTGCATGGTCAATTAGAAGCAGGAAAACAAATTAAAACCCAAGATGCTTTTCAGGAACAGTAATTACAGAATTAAACTCTTGAGACAGGGAGTCTTTGTTCCAAGACTGACAATACAGCACTGGAAAAGAGAATGTGGCTGGTGACTTTTTATTTGTTTTATGACAAGAGCATCTCAGCCTGTTAATACTAAACCAAGAGGGTTTTGTGGATATCCTAAACCATGCTGCTGCTAAAGTTCCCAATATCCCCAAATTCAACTTCATCCACATGATGGAGAAGAGGAATTTAGGTGAAGGAGCCTCAGACCACACAGAGGACAGGACAGAGGTTTGCCCCTTTGAACTCTGCTGAGATCCCCACTGCTCACTGCAGGGAGACCACCAGCGGGAGCAGTGTCTCTGTGCAGGCAGCTCCAACAGGAAGCCCAATGACCTGCTGTCCTGTCTCCCCACGGGAGCTCACACACACCCTTCACATTTCAGGATGAAGGGCTTCCTTGCCCAGCTCCCCATGTCAGGAGGGACTTAGCAAAGAAAACAAACAGGGGAAAAAAACAACAGGGGAGGCTTCCTGTTCTCACAGACTGCCACCGCAGAAGTTCAGTTCACCCAGACCAGCTTGTGGGTCTGGGGAAGGGAGTGCACGCAGCCACCATGTCCCAACAGATATTCCAAAGCAGCAAGTGAGTGAAGACCCAGGGGAACAGGCTGACAATTGGAGAGGATTTAACAGCATTTCACCTTAAGCTTGAACTCAAACCAAAGGGATAGTGATAAAGCTGTTCCTAGCAGTTGCCATGGGCACCCACGCTACCTTGTACTGCAGCCTCATCTACATACATGAGAACAACAGGTCAAGCCTGGCGAGTGCTCAGATGGAAAACAGCCACCGAAATTAAGCTGTTGAAGGAAATGTCACTTGTGACGGGTAACAATGTTTCCACCACATTAGTACCAAGCCGATGGCCCAATTTGATTTAAGAATTATACTCACGCAAGTACAAGCTTTTAAAAGAGGCTTCAAACCAATATCCTAACCTGTTGTGATAGCTGAGGGTCACTTTCCATAACAGAAGAGGTGTAATAGCTCAAACATCCTGACTGAGTTCTGGTGTGTGCAATTACCTCTCTCTCCTCCTCTCTTCCTTTCAGCAGCAGCTAAACAAGGTGTTCTTGACCATTTTGCTTCCTGTTTGGGCACAAAATTACTCTGTGCAGCTGCCAAATTCTGCCACAGAAGTGCCAGTATTCAGCACTCGAATACATTTCAGATACCATGTCAAATATACGTTTGGACATGAAAAGCACTAGAGCTGTATGACACAGGCCTTGGCTTTATGTAAAATGAGCTGGCACAGCTAGCATGGAATAGCCTTCTGAAGTATTTATCCTTGATGAGTTGGTCTGTATGTAAAAGTTGTGTCAGTATAGCTGTAACAGTCATTTTCCATGCTGAGACCAACTCGTAGTACCTCAGAGCTGTTTGTCACAGCTTGGGAAATGAAGCAAGGAAGTCTTGGTTCACTGCCTTTCAGGCAGGCGCTCGTTACTAAGAAAGAAACACCATTTTGTTGGCAGGCCCAACAGAGGGATAAAGAACTGAACAGTCTCCAGAGAATAAGCTTTCCTCACCAAAAGACTTGGTTCTCTTCTTGCTCAACAATGTTACACTAATGCTTCCCCTATTTTGCCTTTACTGTCCCTGCCATCAGCCTACCTCTAGGGAAACGGAGGAGCATCCTGCCATTCCTGTATGTGCATTAGACATCCACAGAGCAAACCTTGAATTCTTGAGAACAGACCCAGAGAGCTCTCCAGCTCCTTACATAGCTGTAACATAGACCCAGTAGTATACGCTGGAACACAAAACCTTCTCTTTTCAGGCAAGCACACTCCATAATGACTTAGCACATGTTCCCCAGGCCCTATCACCACAAGAAGTCCACTAAGCCAGCACTCTGGCAGGGCAGGTAAGGAACGAGCAGGCTGCACAACAACCTAAAGTTCTGGGTTATCAAAAGGTAATCGCACACCACCAGAATTAAAGAGGAACACAGCTTCAGCATGAACCCATCTCATTTGCCTCAGTGCTGCTGCCCATGTGTGAAGATGACAGAATGCTTAAATATTTGGGAAAGGATACAAAATAAACTTCATGCTGTAGACCTAAGCATTCCCAAATGGCCAAAGTGAGGACTCAAACCAATCATGTATTTCCACTAGCAGCAATCAAAAAACCTATGATAATCTGGAACATCTGGGCATGATTTAACCACTAGGGGGTGTAAAAACAGCACAGTGAAAGGTTTGCAGCCAGCAATTAACAGCATTTAGAGCTTGAAGGAGCGAATTAAAAGGACATATAAAGAAGTGAAGGAGTAGGATGCTACCTAAGGTGAAAGAGAGGGCAAGTTATAGCCCCAGAATTTCTAGCAGGACTACTGTGGCTACACAGCCCTAAAAATAAATCTCTACTTTGCTATTTCTGCTAAGGAAAACGCCTTGGTAAAAAGCACAAGTATTTACAATCAAGAACTGCAATGGGAAAGAACAAAACACAGAGATTTACACTCACCAGACGAAATTCAGCTCCTAATCTGAGGAAATCAGACACAATTGCTCCTGCATGTCATAATTACTTTGTTACAAGCTCCAGATCACTACACATATTCCTACACCACTTCCTTCCTCCTTCCCCAGAGCAGAAAGGCAGGTGATGGAACAGCCATTGCTGTCTCCCACACCAGCCCGAGTGTGCGGCAACAGAAGACTTCTTTCCCGGCTGCTATCATGTTAAAGGCTCCCGATCAAATTAGCTAAAAGCTTTGAAACCTCATTAGTGAAAACCAGACCTGAATTTAAGCTGCTTCAAGGCCAAAAGCAAGACAGAAGGACAAACACCACAGATCAAGACAATACCAAAACTGGGGGAGGGAGGAAAGGGGAGGCCAAAAATAGTTTTTACAAGTATTTGCTAAAATGAAAACACACAAATTAAACTGAAATCTCCCTAAAGCTACCTGCCATCTGAAATGCATATATGCACACTTACTAATATACATTACTCCTACGTTCACCCATACAGAGCCCTCCAAGGCTGTCCAGGCTGTAATTCTCATTTCCCACCCTAGCTGTTGTAGAGCTTCCTGTGCTCATCTCCACTGACCTGGTGAACTACCAGCAACAGCAGCTCTGGGCTTTCAAATCAGAAGAGTTATTAAGGGATGAGAAGAAGGAGGAAATCTGTGAAGCGGGACATGCTGGTAGTCACCAAAATGAAACACCTGAAAACACCCCGAAATAGGTAGGCACAGTGACGGGCAAAATTGGGCGCAGAGGTTGCCACCAGAATGGAAAAACTGAAAGCAGATATGAACTGTTTTAAGGCTCTGGGACTAGCTCTGCCTCTCAACCCAGCATATCTTAGCCTGGGTAACCAGGAATCCAATTCTCACAACACCCCAGTGTGTAATATTTATTCATGCTAGTTACCAGTTTAATATATCCCAGTAGACATTCTGAATAATTTCCTCCTATGTGGAAACTCAGACACATTACAAGCACCAAAGATTTGAGGTCTTCAATTGCTGAGGCTGCACTATGCTGCACTTCCTTCATAAAAACATCTCCCATTAAGCTGTTGCTACATATACCCAGGCCTCATCAAGATATGATGAAAATCACTCTCTTTATATAGCAGTACCTGAGAGTATTGAAGAATTTGATTCTGGTTTTGTTATTTGCTCATTTCTGAAATGTGCTGCATTATTGATTTTCTGTGCATATTAATTTCCTGTTACACTGGTTCATACAATGCTTTGCGTTAGCACTGCAGAACACTAAAAAAAACTTCATTCTAAGAAGGGAGATTTAATGTGTGGCAGTTGTATCTTACAACCCATTATGTTTCATTTGTTCCAAAGCATCTCCTCCTTCCGACACACAAATTCATCACCTGGGATTTCTCCGTCTTGGGCTAGGAGGCAAGAGGATGCTTACAGATGTAACACGATGAACAGAGGGATTTTTACAGTTGTAGGGGAACATCCTGAATAACAGCAAGGGGCAGGGGCCCTGCAGGACTTGAAAGGAAGGCAAGACAAGTTCACAGATACTAGGAACAACCCAATGGGACGTGTCACTCCATAACTCCACCAGCAAAACAGACTCTCACAAAAACTCAGTGCTGGTTTGCTCCCCAGATGCTGGAAATACAGCAGTAAGTATAAAACAGGGCCAAGCATGCACTGAACAGGTACATTCACTAACACTGAGGAGACAGAGTGGGAACTTATGACAGTGATTTTAAGTTATGACATTTTTAAGAATAAAGAATTTCCTGAGCTGTTGGTAATGTAGATCATGTTTAACCCCTTACCAGGCACATTGCCACATACTCCTGGAGGCCATAAAAAAAATTCAGCTTACCACATATATCTCTGCAAGCATTCCACAACAGAACAAAAACCATTTCCACTCCATAATAAGACAGCCAGGAAGCTGTTGGACAAAACACCCATAAATGCACAGAGACACATGCACACGTTTACTGCAATCAGACTCTTACCTGATTGTCTCTTGCTGGGTATCCATGATAACCTGAAGTCAGAGGCTCGTTCTGCAAGACAAGAAAACAAAGAGTGAATGTAGCGGTTACAAGGAAGAGAAACCAAGGAATTATGTGTCTGTCTTAACTCAGCCAAAAACAAGAACCTGCATGAAATGGGGGAAGGATAAGCTAAGATTAAAGCATTCTGCTAACTTCCTATTTCGCATGTAAGCCAATACACCTAAATTAATTTTCAACTGCATGTGCCAAACTGTGCAGAAAGGAAAAGAAGAAAAGCCATAAAATAAGCATAAATGAATCCTGCCTTACCCTCCGTAATTTCAGTGGTGTATAATATTTGTAATTACCAGAGAATTCTTATATGCAAACTTCATTTATCATCACGAACACTGAACAAAACAGAACATAAAATTACAGAAACTACCGCCCACCTTGCCCAATCTTGAAGAAACGTTTCCCTAAACACTAGCCATAAAGTGAAATTTTCTCCTTTTCAAAACGATACTAATAGCTTAACACAAACTTAAAAAGCAGTCAGTGTATCTTCAAACACACCAGTAAGCCCAAGCAATATGTTGCACACTCCCAGTGGGAGATCAATGCTCTAGACTTGCTTATTTCACCCCACAAGGGTCTCTGAGCCAACACGTTTTGTGCTATTGGCAGCCCCATCACACTGTTCTGTGGGGATTTATGAGCCTCTAACACTTCTGGAATCTCTCCACGAAATTCCCAGACCTGTCTCTATTTTAGCAGTGCAGCGGGGATTAAGATAACATACTTCACAATACTTCCCGAATGTTTATTTCGGTCTCTTAATTTATTTTGTGTTACTCGCCCTCCAACACTTCCTACTTGAAACAGGGAGAGGGCACTCACACGTGCCCTGTGCATCATCTGTCTCTCTCTGGGTGGAGGATAAACTAAACTAGACCAAGCCTGTATCAATTTCACCCTGGTACCCGTGCATTCACAAACAACTCCTGGCAGAATGCTAGGAGGAGGAAAGGCAGTAGCCACCCTCCACAATCAGTTTTTAAGTCTGCTCATATCTGTTGTTATGGCTTGTGAGGAGGCACTCTGAAGCCAACCATGCACTTTCTCCAGCAGCTCTTGGGGAATCAGGGGTAGACAGGCAGGCCAAAGGGGAAGACCCTGACAAAACACAGCAAAACAATTCCAAATTGTCAAAACCAAAGATATTCTGCGCACGAAGCTGATAGAGATGTGTGATCGCTGTCAGCAAGAGTTTTTGTTGAGATATTTTGAGTTTTGTGCTGGGATATTTGAGTTAAACAGGCCAGCTCCTACCAGAGAGAAGTCTTCTGTCCTATACAGGGCCTATGGTCACTAGCACAACTTTGCGGTTTACACAAGAACATTTCAAACACAACTTCTGCTAAAAAGCAATGTGCTAATATTTCAATACAGGGACTAGCAATGCTATTTTAAGTTTGTATTCATCCTCCCTTTCTTCCTCTTTACCTCAAACCTGCCCAGGGGATTCTCCATGGAAACTTGCCAGGAAACATCCAGCCTCTCAGGCTCTTGCACTAAAGCTACAGTAGCACACACAGCACGACAGCTTCAAGGACAACAAAACTTCTGGCAGCCAATTTTGGGGGATTAACAGTAATTAATTAGGTTGACCGCCGTGTGAGTACGTTCTTCTCAAACACTACTAGCCAGCAAGCAGGTAAAGCAGAAATAATACAGAAAGAGAAGGAACGACAGAGAAGCTGGAAGAATCAAGTGGAGACTGACAGCTACAGCACCATCCAAAGCGTCTGGGTTTTAACTGTGAATGAAACTAAGAACAAGCAGCATCATGATGAAAAGGCAGGTTAGTACTTTCCTCCCCCAGTGTAACTACACATTATAAGTTCAGTGACTGCTTCTGTCACACACTATAGTCTACCAACTTACATTTAAGTACCATAAATGTTCACTTTGTTATCAGGAGATACAGTGTTCTCCAAAAAGACCATTCCAGGTACTCTTTTAACAGTACTTGAGCACAGCACCTGCAAGGTCAGTACCTCAGACATGCTCATGCGGCAGTCTGTCTCAACACCTTGGAAAACAGACAGATTTCCAACCAGAAAACAATGAATAAATGGAGAAGTTGCCCCTACAGAAAACAAGCTGAAAGTTATCATGAAGAAAGGAAAAGAAATTGTTATTTTGAGGATGATGTTCTTCACATCAGGGACTGTTACTACGAGGCTTTAGCAGAAAAGAGACAAAACAGAACCCTGTGGGATTTCCTAAAGTCAAAGGACCTAAATGCCCAGAAACCATGTCTAGAAACAGAATGGTTTCACTGTAGAAGCAAACTGCAAGAGCAAAAAAAGGAAGAGAAAGACAATTATAGAGATCTGAGGGCAGCCCACTCTATGGAAGAAAACGAAACAAGAAAGATGTGGAGGAAAAAAAGCCCCAAAACCCACAGCTAGTAATTTGCACTTTGTTTTTGGAAGACAAATCCCACAAATCACAGACTAAAAATGTTTGAGGGGTATGGTTGCATCAGAAGGCAAAAGAAGAGGTGAAAAAAGGTTAGATTAGCAAAGCTAGAGTTTGGAGAAAGCAGAGGTTAGAAAGAGGGTAGCAGCTGGAGCATTAAGGTCACAAAAAGGCCAAAGATATCTCTGCCTCTCATACAGCAATGCAACCACCAAGTACTGAACCCTTTACAAAATCCCCGCTGTGCGTATCATTGCTCTAATTGAACTTAACTCTCCAAGAGAAGGCAGGAAGCGCCTAGGGAAACCGTCTCCCGCCAATAATCTCCAGTGCTGCCAATTTTACAGGTCACTAATGGTGAATCCAGGGCCTGCTGCATGATTATTCCATACAGAGTTTGCTTTTGTTGAAAACTAAACAGAGCAAGAAGTAAAAGCGTTAAACTCCTGCAACTGGAACATGACAGTCAAGCGACGTCCAGACAGAAAACCCCTGTTAGTTAATGGGTGATCTAAGGCAGCAGAGGCTGGGGATACAAGTCAATCTCCTCTGCCTGCACACACACAAAACTAATCTTACAAAATGGAAGTAAAAAGAGAGAGAGAGGGAATGTTTGACACATAAATACCTTGCCAACAAATATGGACTGCCCCTGCCTTCAGGCAGCAGCTTGGTGGGAGAGGGAATCCCCAGATAACTCCATCTCTCTTGCAACTCCCTCCTGACAACTACATTTCTCTTTCAGTACCAACATGCAACCAGACATTGGTAAAGAAATTGAGTCAGGCAGTGCTAGCCTGCAAAATCAAATCAAACTGACACTGGGATGTTTCATTACTTTGTTTACCACGGAAAGGCATTTCTCGGGTACTTGCAATTTGCTTTAGAGTGAGGAGTAAAAAAACCCAAAAACCCTAGAAGCTAATACGGTACATCAGCTTTCTGCAACACATATTGTGATTTTAGTCAAACCATACTGACGATCTCAACACATGAGCTTCCACACTTCCATAGGATTTGTGAGCATTGCGGCTGTACCTCAGCAACAGTCTCTGTGCCAGCCAACTGGTTTTAACAGGATGAAAGTCACAACTCAGTCAAATCCATGAAGCCTAGAACCCTCTCTCTTTCCTTCAAATTTTCCCCCTTTCATTTCCCAGCCTTGCTAACACAACTCCTTTTCCACTGACATTTGCAATAGTAATGTTTGACACAACTGCAAGCCACGGGTACAAGGTAAACACAGTACAGCCATTTGCAGATGACGGAAGGAAATGCTCCTGCACCAGCAGAACAGCCAGGATTCGGGGGTCATGGGGTATTTTGACACCTCTCAACTTGATAAATTTTAAAAGTTGCTGAATTAGATGCATCTGGAAAACATGAAGAACTGCCAAGAAACCAGCACACCATTAAGAAGTGATCAGTTCTGCGGGTGCTATTAACTTATGAAAGGCCACAGAGGACTGGAGTGGAGTCAGTCCTCTGCAGGAAATGTCACAGCTGTAACATAATGGAAGGTCTAGAAGTCCTTCTTCTTAAAAGTAAGTTTTAGCTTAAACAGGCAGTAATTTTCCTTGACCTAACTTGACCCCAGAACAAATTAATTTTACATCACAGACTCACCACTTTGCCAGACACAACAATTAGAGAGGCCTGATCAGCAATTGTTTCTTGACAGCCAAACTAAACCTAAAGCCCGCAGATTAAAACCCTGCTGGTAGGAACTGTTATCTTAGTGAGTTCATCCGTATGTCCCCAGCCAGAGAATCAATTCCTACAACATCCAAGCTTCAACTTTAAGTGTCGCGTCCTTTCGGTTGCAAAGATAACCTCAGAAACATGACCAAGCAATCTCTTCCCTGGATCTGCGTTGTGCCTGCTTTCTGGACAATAGTGGAAAAGCGGAGTGAAGTTAATGCAATTATTTTGAGTTTCGCAACTGCCTCCTAGGTTCTGAGCAACAGCAGCAAAACTGACCCAAGAACAGCTCATCTGCCACTGCTCTGGCTGCCCCCAAGAGTTCCGGGCAGCACAGCAGCCTGGTGGCTTGGACAGAAGAGGCAGCGGAGACTCGCAGCTTCAGAAAGCCAGAAACCCCCACACTACACAGAGTAACAACAAAGGCAACAAGAAATCACTTGTTCCTCCTGAAAGCAAAATGGGATTTTGAAGTGGTGAGATAGCACAAGCTACACATTTACCAGAGACTTGTGCTATGCAGAGAGAAACCACTTTTCCAGAACACGGAGAATAAGATGTTAAAAAACAAAACAACAAAAAAAGAAAGCTGAACACTGGCAACTAAACTATTAATCTGGAAGTGACAGCTGCGAAAAAGTAAAGCTTGCGAGCCAGACAGAAATCCCAGCACTGTTCACCACAGCCCAGGCATTTCACCATCCTTCCTGCTTTACTTCTTGCACAGCAGGAAAGACAGAAAGCCTGTGCTGGGTAAGGGGAGGCTCGAAAAAGGCTTTTTAATATTTTAGCTGTGGCAGAGCACAAGTAAAACTGTAAATGCCTTGACCTTATTATCAGTTACCAAGAAAACAGGCAATTCCTCACTGGACCCTTACACGCACAAATTACTGCATATAAGCAAAAAGGAAATATCTGTCTCTTTGTCTAAGTGTATGTGATGCAGTCAGTCTGGCTTCACAATTGTGTGTGCCATCTCCCTACCCCAAATTGTCTGTGGATAAAGTTAATGGGAAAAGCAGTGTGTAAGGGTGAATTACCGATTATTAATGAAAAACTGAACTAAAGTAGTTTTTAAATGGATCTTAATGTCACCCTTCTCCCTTGATACTTACCCTAATTTGATATATAGCTCTTGCTGATCACTCTGCAGTTCCAGTAACTGCATCTATAGTGTAGGACAAATCCCTTCAGCTGTCTTCATTTTCAATTAAACTTGCTTCTCAGCTTTTGGCCAGTTTCCAGACAAGCAAACGTCATCTAGCAAAGGACTTCCATTTATTTGCTTCCTTGTCAGTGTCCTGAAATCAACAACCTGTACAGTTTCATGGACGCAAGTACATGGATTTACATTTTCCTTATTACCCATCCTGTTTGGGTTTTTTTCAGCTGTGTTTGGGGACTAAAGGCATGAAATTTGACAAAAAGCGCCACATCAAGTATGCTGCGTGCCCCTGCCCTTCATGGCTGGGAAGACTCATGCTGGCTAGCACTGCCCTGGCTTCCCATACACACCCAAATCACTAAGGACACTTCCTGAGGGAGGGAAAACCGGAGATGCTGCTGCGAACATGGTGCTCCAGCCACACAGGGCCTGATGCTGGCAGCTGCTCCCAGGAGAGCAGAAGAGCACCCATGGGCTCCCTGCTTCAGGGTCTGGCAGAGGCTGGGATGCAGGCCCATCCAGCCCCTCTTCCTTCCTGGAATTCTGGCCCAGTTGCTGCAGTGACCACAGCCTCCGGCCTGCCCTCCTCTGCCCAGGTTTCCCCTTCTCCTAAAAATACCTTGTTTTCAGCAGGAGCCAGTACAATGTTGGACAGATAGGACAGGAGAGCTCCTGGCCGGGACCCTACTGCCTTGCACGGCCCCCCTGAGAGGGGTCCCCACCTCCAGCCCCACAGCACAAGGGGGTCCCCGCACCAGCCTCAAGGCTTTGCAAGCCTGCAGCTCTCCAGAGCTCCACCCGGTAGTACCCAGCAGCGCCAGGCAGCCCATCACCTGCCTTCGAGCCTGCAGGCCCTCCTCTCCACCATCACCAAAGAGCAGGGGCCCAGCCAAGAGGGAGGCCAGGCCTGCCAGAGGCGCCCTGGGCGGGAAGCCCAGTGACACAGTAAAGACAAGAAAGGAGGGTGATGTCAGATTAATAAAAATAGCCGCCTGCCCCGACCGCAGTTTGAACAGTTCGGGAGCAATTAGCTAGGCAAGCCCGCAGGGCGGCCAGCAAGAGGCAACAGGACAACTCCGCGGGAGGCTGCATCCCTGTCGAACAGGGAGCACCCTGGCGAAGCTGCCCAACCGTGTCTGTGCAGTTTTCTGTATCTGAAATACACCTTAACTCTGACCTCCCGGCAACTTCTGTTCTGCAAAACCCTGTATATACCACAGGAATAATAACGGGTTGGTATAGCAGGGCCTGCAGAATGGAATACACACAAATATACATCTGACCAAACCGCACGGATTTAAACTTTCAGGTCTGTTAAATTCAGTATGCAGTAAGTTTACCCAGGGCTTAAGCTGACAGCATCCATATGAAGTTACAATACAGATGTCTCATTTTGCAGAAAGGAGGGGGATTTTCATACACAGAAATCGCTTCCACAGCCAAAATAGAAGAGCTAAAATTGAAGTATTTTACAGAGATCTGTTACAAGAAAAAGTAATGGAAGTAGCTTTTTGGAGGTCAGAAGCAGCTTTCCACCAACAGGCTTTTTCATTTTCCAGATGAGCCAAGGGGTGTCTTCAGCTTCTCAAAGACATAAGACTTCACTAATTTGTGTAATTTAAATGTACAAAACAAAAACATACAGTTTTATTTTGGACTACATGTGGCAGCATCCTCATACTGCTCTGGGCATACAGGAAATACAGCCCGCTTTTGCTGGTCCATGACCTACGTTAGCAATAATAGATCCAGTGTGAGTTAAAGCCCCTGGGAATACTGGGCACAGCGTGACATCTGTGATCGAGCAAATGCAAGGACACTCTGCATGCACAGAAGTCAACAGCACAGGATATTGATTTCCCTCCTCTTTTACTAGGCAGAAGCACTTTAAAATGGCAGCTTGTCTTCACTTCCGCTCTTACTCAACAGGAACATGGTTCATAACAAGGCTTTAAAATCCAGCACTGGGGGCACCTTTGGATGCCGTAATTGCTATATGGGGCTGAGGAAGCATTTCACATGTAACTTATGCTAAGCCACTCATTACAAAGCAACATGCTCATGGCATAAAAAGCCGGACAGCTCATACAGGACAACTGCAAGTTTTCACAAAGTGGAGTACGGAGTTCTGCCATAGTAGACAGCTTCATTGCTCCTGCTGTCTCAAAAACCAGACTGGAGTACACAGAAGAGAACAAGGTGAAGGAGGTGACAGACCACAGATCCAGAAGCAAAGTCAGTTTATCACAAGCTTTATGGCTGATTTTAAAGATATTCAGGGGCTGTTGCTCTAAGGTGAGAAGGAAAGAAGAGTACCCCTAATTTTGAGACGAAAATTACAGTCGTTATATTACCTGCAGAAGAAAAAGCTGAAACCAATTTGCTAGTTGGGTGTGAAGAGGCTGTGACAGAAAATTAAACCTGCCTTGTTTTTAGAAATTGGCACAAAGAAGAGGCACAACAGCACAAAATTCAGACAAAAATCTTGCTGTTACCAAGTGCTGCAGGCAAATAGGTGCGAGAGACATTTTCCGTGCCCTGGACACGCTGGCCTGATTGCATAAGCTGCCCTAGATAGTTACAGAAATTATTTTCCCAGGTTTGCATTACAAGCCAACTTTCCTTTCCCCAGAGACGTCATTTCTTCGAGCAGCCTAGTCAAATGCAGTTCCATCTCCAGGGCACTGTAAGTGCCCACAGCCAGCCTGAGAAAGGATTGAAGCGAGGCGGGCAGGCAGATGGGACAGAGCTGAAATGGCAAGGGGTGAAAAAGCCCGGAGGAGGCAGAGAGCACAAGGCTTGGGGCACAGGGTGAAGAAAAGGCAGGCTTCAGGAGTGCCTCGGCAGCCAGGGCTGTTTCTGATTAAGCCTGCAGGATTGTGGAGCTGCACAGGAAGCGCCGGGGGGGCTAGGGGTCTCACTGCCACCATCCCAAACACACTAGAAATCTTTGTGTTCCAGCAGCACCATCTGGAAACAGTTAAGAGAGAAACAACTCCCAGGCCTTCCCTCCCAAAATAATGAAAAAAGAATAAATCCACTCTTCAGACCATTAAGCCTGGCCTCTCCATCCCCCTCCTGGAAAGCTCCTCTCCCTGCAAGAGTGGGGAACAAAAGGGTATCTATAAAAGGGAAAGAAACCCCCTTGAGTGCTGTGAGGGCGACCTGCACAGCGTGGCAGCTCTCTCTGCTCACAAGGGGCATCCCAACGTGGCATCACTAGCGACAGAGAAACACTGAACCCTCTGTCTCTTGGGCACACTGCTTCAGAAGCAGCCCTCATGAAAGATCATCCAGTGCACTAGCTGCACATCATAAGAACAACGGGGGGGGAACATGGATGGCAAGTTATTCTGAAGTTAGAATATCCCCAAATGGGAGCTGTGCATGTTGAGGGCTCACCCTGAATTTTGGCCCCTTGAAAGCTCTCATGTGTGTGCCACGTATGAACATATGGATGCAAGAGAATCCACTCCAGCAGAGATGAATATTCCAGTCATAGGCAAGAGACTTAATTCCATTCTAAAGACAACACAAAGACCATGATGCAAAGCACATCTGCATGGTGATGCTCCCCTGCTGCCTCAAAGGTACCAAGAGTCAGAAGGGCAACAGAGTCCAATACAGCCATTTCCAACCACCGAAGGGCTCCTTTCAGTAAGGCCTGGGACAGCTCGTTAGTGCCTCAGCACATGTTCTGGAGACAAAGAGGGTGTCTGTTTCCAAAATGCCATTCACTAGTATTTTAAAAGGGAAAAGGAAAGGTCATGACTGTTGAATTTTACCAGAATAAATCCCTGTGTAACAGTTTGCAAGAGAGGTGCTCCCCTTGCAAGGGTTGTTATCTCCATGAGGCAGTAAAGCCTGCAGGGTTTTTACCCTTCCCTCCTTTACCTTTATTCACCTCTCCCACACATATCAGTATTTTTCAGGGGTTTTCTTCTAATTAGACATCCAAGCACTACACACTTGCCTATAAAAATGTAGAAACATATCAAAACAAAATCAGAGCTAACCTTTCAACATCCCAATTAAGCAATTACACATGGAAAGTAACACGAGTGATTCCTGCTATAACACAATGCCATTCCACTACAGAAAACACACCTTTGCTCTTCTTCCTATACCCACCCAGTAACTGAGTGCCATCTCTTCATGGGCCACAGACAGTCTGGATGGGATGTGACCATATGCTAATGCAATTCATAAAAATAAGTCTTAAAATAACAGGCTTTCTCAGCCATTAACTAAGGACTCCTTGGAATCCACTTCTGTTATACAAGCCTCCTCACTGTTCCTGCAAAGCTAACTACCGCTAAACATGACTGTCCCGAGATGGGACATGGTAGCTGTGGTCACGCTTCTCTATAGAGCATATGGAAAGAGAGAAATCCTACCTAAACTATCAGAAATACTCACCCTACACAAGCTGCTCAATATGGCAGATTATAGCCGATGTCCCAACCTAGCCAAATAACTTATGCTGGAGGTATGAAGCATCCCAGTGCAGCCAATAGTCACAGCTAGAAAGGGGTTAAAAGAGGGAGGAAAGGAGCACTAATCAAAGAATCTCCTTCCCTCCCAAAGGAGGAACACCTCCTGTGTGGAACGGTTCTGAGAGGAGTTTCAGTATGTGCTTTGTTTCGAAACTTTAAGAGAAAGGAAGAAAGACCTGCCCTTCATTTAGAAGGCTGCATCCAAAAACTCAGGAGAGCTAGGAAGACTCAAAACAAAACACCACCCAACCCAGCTATGGGGGCAAAACCAGGCATTTACAGTAAGTTACGGTTTCCATTTCATGGCACATAGAAGCAAGCCAAAGCCACTCCAAAGGCGTTTCTAAGAAAGACCGTGTTACTGTGGAGAGCAGAATTATCCAGCAAGATATCTCTAACTGGTCTGAACTCTTCATTCTGGCCCATGTGAGAGCACTAGCCCTGCTTATAAGGGGAAAAGTGTTTTTCTGCTGCCTGTGTTCTACTCTTATGGGCCAAGAACTTTATGTATTAATGGAAAAATAAGTGAGACACTGCCAGCAGTCTTGGACATTGGATATTCTTATACTACTGTACATTCCGTGTTTAAATACGGCCATCAACCACAAAAATAAGATTGCAATTAAACAATAAGAGGTCGTAAGAACAGAACGTGCCTATGAAAGGTCAAGATACGTGCCAGGGGTCTTTGTGGTGCCTGCAGCATTAAAGCACCAGGCTGCTGCACATCAGGCACACAGGAGGCTGCAAGACAGGGGTCTGGCCAAGCAGGCAGGAGACAGAGTTCTCTCCTGCAGCATCCCACAAGCCTGCAATACATTCCTCTCTTTTTACCAGCTTTAGGTTTACTTATATCCCAGAAGTCCCCAAAAACAGCAGATAGACAACCTCCTGACAGAGCCTCAGTTCCACCCTATTGTCTTTAGGGATAGTCTGAAGCCTCTGGAAGACACACACACACAAATTCACCCCCAGGATATCTCAAAACCCCTGGACTGCACATTCCTGCCAGCACCACACAAAAGCAAAGTCCCCTCCCTTCCCTGCCTGCAAGACAACGCAATAAACAAGCCACAATACCACTGGTAGAACTGACCAAAACTAGTTCCTTGCAGATTTGTGCCCTCTGCCCCCCAGCTGCTTCCCATCCCAGCCTCCCACAGCTATAACCACAGACCCCCTTCACCACATCCCCTGCCATGGTCCACAGGGCAGAATGGAGCACATACCCCAGCACAGCCAGACAGTCCATCCGGCTGCTCCATATGGAGTGTGCAATACACAAGCTCTGACCGCCCTGCCCTCTGTGAGCACTTCTCTGCATCTCTTGCCCATCACCACCCCATCACCATTTTCCACAAAGCTTTCCAGAAGGCAATAACATTAAAATTCTAACAATTTTTAAAAGCTTTTGAAATTACCACTTGGTTTGGAAGCGTGCACGTGTGGGAAGCGACTGTCACAGCACATCCACCTAAAGCTTCTTCCTTCACAAATCTGAAAACCTCCTCTGCGTGCAATCCCTGGAGACTTCTTTGCATCAAGAAGTTACATTTCCCTCCCTAAGCCTACAGATGAAATGCAGAACAGAGATCTAAAAACACTCAGCTCCTGAAACTACAGCATCGTGTATCTTCTTATTTGGCACATTCAGACGAAGGAAACAAAAAAAGGAGCCACCCTCCCACTGAACATGAAAACATCTTAAATTAGGTACAGAGAAACTGGCAGTATAGCAAACTCCTGAAATGGAGCAGACCAAAGGCACCGTGGCAAAGAGCAGATGAGAGAGCCAGTCAAAGCATCAAACCACGCCAAGGCACCACTTGCCTTTTCTGTTTCATTTCTCAAGGTTTCTTTGTAAATACAGCCAACATTCTTATTCAAAGGTCTAGACAGTTGCAGCCCTATAAATTCAGTTCTTCTTGCTCCCTCCTTCTGCAAAAAATGGCTGCGCCCAAGTATAAAGAGATTAAAACTGAACGTCGTTGGGCTACACAGCGATACAAACCTTTTAAGAGCATGGTTTCCACAGTCAGGTTAAGCCAACCTCAAAAATCCCACTACCAACAAAAGGAATCGCCCTGTTTTTTCCCCTCTTGCTCCCAAGTGTGCATCCCTTCCTCACCTCCTGCACGCACTGTAGGGATCACGAAAGAACATGGCAAGTCAGATCAGCTTGTTCATCCTCCTGGAAACTAATCCATCAAAAAGGAGAAGGATTAGCTTCATGAACAAAGGTGGGCACTACAGGCCACGTAATCCCAAACACCTGTACACTGGAAGGTGCAGGACCACATGGTTGGTATCAGGGAGAAGGCAGGGCTCCTCTTTCAACAAAGGCATAGTTTTAGAACAGCTTAAACCAATGATGAAACTGCAACAACATGAGCTTTGCTGACAAGCTTCCTTCTAGAAACTATCAGTCCTTGACATCCATGCCTTTCAGAGCCTTCTACACAGGCATCTTTAACACTGCTTTAAGATTCGGAGTTTTCACTCCCTCAAAGAACTGATCATAACATCCCCAATCCTGTATAACCTAACCAGATATGGGTGGTGGTTGCTCATACTTTTCTGCTTTTTTCATCCCTCAGAGCAGGGAGCAATTCAAGACTGCTGCTGCTCTATGAAAGACAGGAGCTGCTTAAGTGAGTTTTCACGATCAAAGGAATGCTTTGTAGATAGTAGCCATAAGTATCCAAAACCAAGCTGTCATACTTGATCTGTTAATTATTTACAGAGTTGTCAGAATGTACAAGGGAAAAGGTATTTTTATCAATGACATCTACCCACACTTGGTAGCTAGTTTTCAGATCAGTAATTGGGGAGGGCCTGCAAACACAGATGTTAATATGCTTTTCCCCACTGAATTTGCAATGAGACACACAGACCCCTTCTGTCTTCAGTGCTTTGGATTTGTGACCTCCACGACTTCCAGAAAAAAGCACTGCTCTTCACTACAGTCCCATACACCACCATCACAAAGAGATGTCAAGGATTTGACAAGACGAACTGCAGAACTACTGGCTGACGCTGATTCTGGGGAGGATGCTCACAGTAAGATGAGGGATGTAGAAGACCTTACTATTAAGATGTGCAAAGTATGCATGTTCTGTCATCAGAGCTATCTGTATTTTAGAAATGTTCCTGGTTCTCAGCTTGATGCTACCCATTCAAGTGCTTTTCCTAAAGAAGACAAGAAAAACAAACATCATTTCATTTATATTAGTGATACTGCTTCATGCATTACAAACACCCAAACTATGATCACAAGGAGATAACACTGTGTGTATATAAAATACACATTTGTGCGCATATATTAAACATTATCTATATATGAGCCTGACCAAAACTGAAACATAACAGACCAAAAATCGAGTCTTAAGGCACCAACACTACCACCTGCAGTGTACAAATGTCTGTCAAAATGAAGCCTGTAATCATCCCGGGTGAAAAAAAGAACCTCCCGAATCCTATCCAATATGAAGACAGCATTGCATCAGTCAGAGTTGGTTGAAAGATAGCACTGGTGCCTGGAGGATTACTTGCAGCTTCAAAAGAGCAGCAGAAAGGAAACAAAAAAAGATGCTGGAATTTCACACAGATGCAGCTGCTTCACGGGAAAGCTGTTATCAGCCGCACAGAAAGGCACCGTACAGATTCAGGACAGGAGGGTTGAACACATGCAAATCACAGATTGAATGAGATCGCTTCTCTCCCCCACTGCTCTTCAATCAGATCAGGAGGATGAGGGAAAGAGCTGGAAATCTGCTACTTCTGGAAGCAGTCAAAAACCTCCTGGGGGAAGAAAAAAAGAGGGAGGGAAGAAGAACAAGTTTTCCCTTTCTCCTGCTGCCATTACTAAAGCCAAAACGGGCATAAATGAGAAGCTCAAAAACTTGAAATCTCTACTCCACAAATATACTTTGAAGCCACAAAGCCCCAGACCCTGGCAATGCCAATTCTAGCTCTCCCCTGCATCCCAGAAGCCATGTATTACAATAAGCCTTAGCTTCTCTACTGACTACATGTAGAGCTTGCCATTCATGAGTACCAGTCTACCAGCTGAATGCTTTTTACCCACAGCAAAAATCACATTCGCAAGCCCTGTGTGCTAATGAGGAAGGCTCCCAGACTGCCTCCCAGTTGCTGCATGAACACCACTGCAGGCTTCACACCTTTGCAACTTGTTGTCTCCCACTCATACGGCTTTAAAAGCAATAGAAGGAAGCTTGTTTCAGACATTTTCCTCTTCTCTGTTGACAAGGAATACTATACCTCTCTCCATTCCAGCTTGATGACGGACAAAACAGGCATCTTTACCCTGTTCCCTTCCTTCTAGCCTTTTTGATGCAATAACCAGTCAAGGCTTGTGGACATATGCAATGATCTAGGCCTTCCTAGGGTTTGTTTTGCTTCTCTCCATTGAATCACTTCAAGTGTCCTCTGCTGCTTGCTGCAGAGAAGCCACAGCAAGCAGCATTGCAGCCACCACTTCAGAGGTAACAGCATATTCCGCCGCTCCAAGTATGAGTCAAAGGAGGGGAAAAAAGGACAGCACATCCTTCCTCTGGGTTGTCCATCACAGCCACACAAAGCAAACTGAGGACAGGAAGATAAGCAGTGACTCTGAAAGACTTTGTCTTTAGCTGAGGGGATGACGCTCAGCAGGAAAAGCTTTGTACTGGCCAGCAGAGGTGCACCCCTCCAGCACCCAGCATTCGCACTGGTGTGAAAGGACTGAGTTTCTCTCTGGAAGAGAACTTTGTTTTTTCCAGCCTCTGCAAGGCTCCAGGGCCCCCTCAGCACTTCATCAAACACTAAAATCCCAGAGGGCTGTAACAGCACAGGGTTTAAATACAAAAAAGGGTAAAAAAGGGCAGCCAGCCCCTGCCACTTTGTACTCAATCACTTACATACCACCTATAGAAATCAGGTTTTGAGGGAAATCACTGGTCACAATTCTGATTATTACCCCTATTTGATCCTCCGATACACCAGTTTTTAAATATCAACATGGCTATTGAACAAAAATTCAACCCATTATCAAGGCTGATTAACTCATCAAAAATCACCAGAAGGAGATTCTGGACAAAGAGGACAACACAAAGGAAGAGCTGATTTACATGATCCATTTAGAGGTGAAAAAACACTCCTCTGTGTAGCCAGGAGGACCTGAAACCCCATCCGATCCTGTCAACTGGGACTAGAGAGCACTCTGGTCAAAGGGAGTTTCCCCAGGGACCAGCCACCTGCTGTAATTGCTTAAAAGAGAAAATAGAGAAGAACAAAGCAGAGGATCAACACAACAAAGGTGGTACCAAGCGCACACTCAGAAGTTCTTGCAAGGAGAAGTGATGATCTCCTCCAAAAGTATAAAATGCGTCTTACAGCTTTTATGAGTTGTGATAATGTGAACAGTAGGGATCTTCTAAACACTTAAAAAAATGCGCAAGACTAACATCATAGGCAAATAGGGAATGATTTCCATTAGAACAATGAAGGAAACATTTCCTCTCAGAAAATGTGAAACGTGATTGCTTTTTAGCACAACAACCCCTGAAAACTTGGTATGCAGAAAAGAGAACCTCAAATTGTGTGTAAAAAAAAATAAGGATGTGGTTTGCAGAGAAATCCACGCCGCGAAGATGAAATACAGATAGGGTACAATACCAGATACCACACATGGAGAGATAACAGAAAAAGATGAGGACCTGGGAGCCCAGGCAGTCTTCAGCATGGCTGCAAGGCAGAACCAGATATAGACACGCAAACCTGCCAACAACCCTTCCAGCAGCAAAAAGGCTGGTGCCCACCTACACTGCGGATGGGAAGACTGCAGGGCAACTCAGCCTCACCGCCCTGCTGCTACACAGCGCCCCAGCCCTGAACACACAAGGTGCAGGGTGCCTCTGGGGCTGGTGCAGCAACGAATTCATCACCGGGCGCTGGCAGCATGCCTCACACGGGGAATTCAATAGGAACAGCAGGCCAAGGAGGAGTGAATAATTCAGGCAACTCTGCTCATTTACACGGTGTTGAGGAAAGATGAAGCCAGAGTGCATCACCTTCAGCCACCCTGCATGCTTACATGTGGGGTCCAAACAGGAAGCCAGTGAGCCAGTGGCACATGCATGGGAAAGCCCCACGCTACCTGGGAATGCTGCCGGCTTGCCGAACTGTGCCATGCTAGCAGGAGCTGGCAAACCCTGCCTGCCCTTGCCACCAGCGGG
Organism: Ara ararauna; assembly: GCA_028858755.1. Lineage (NCBI taxonomy): Eukaryota > Metazoa > Chordata > Aves > Psittaciformes > Psittacidae > Ara > Ara ararauna. The sequence continues at coordinate 90,623,396 of CM054376.1, read as the reverse complement.
AGCGGAGAGCCGACTAGCTACACAGCGCTGCTTGTTTCTCTCACACACAGCTCCCTGTGTCCCGCCGGGAAGGAAAAGCCACTGGGAGGGTCATGTGCTCTCCATCAGCCCAGCTCCCAAAGCTTAAAGCAGAAGAGGATGTAGGCTAATCTCCTGCAGCCACCACTCTGCCCTAGGAAAGGCCAATGTTAGATTAGTCTATAAAAAAATAGGGAAAGCTGCGGAGGGAGGGGGAAAAAGGGATAAGGGAAGACAATAAAAACACGTCGGGGATATGAAAAATGTCAACCTTCAAAGCGACAGGCTTACTGACTCAACATTGCATCATGAAACAGAGGAAACAGCTTTTGGAAAAAGCTGTCTGTGCCCATCAGTAACGTCTGCCCATGACCAGGAGCACACAGAAACAGTGGGGAGAGTCTCTGCCTCCGCCACGCGGACTGAGAACAGACACTGATTACAACCCAACACACTCCAGAAACACAATTTATCTCTCCACCTCCAGGAATGGGAACACCTCAAGAAAGTATCTCTGGATTTCTTTCTTCCCTTTTCCACAAAATCACATATAATGCTGAAACTGCTCTGCCAGGCCTCAGGTCTCGAGGCCAGAAGAGACCTGGCAGATCAACCTGATGTTCTGGGTGCTCCCATTTTTAAGGAATGCCTCCCCCAGCACATGCTGCAACACGGCAAAAATGCTTCCAGCACGTAATGAGCTTGCTCCCTCCTCCTCAAGCCCAGTAGAGTCTGCTTTGCCCCAAAACCAGGTACCCCACATTATCCCACCAGCCAGAACAAAAGCATGCTGCATCAGCCAGGGCATGAATAAACAGCAGTTACAGCAGCCGACGGCAAAGCGCAGAGCCTCGCCGCATACCAGGCAGCTGCTAACAGTACTGAGTCAGTCAGTCTTCACCATGAGGAGCTCTCCCCATCATTTCTGCTCTCCAGAACTTTCCAACAGACTGATTTGGAGCCAAGCACTTACAAGGTGGCAGCACCAGCATTGTCCAGTGACCACTTCCTGGGCATCATGCTCCAACTTGCGGATACGCTCAAGCAAACAGCGTGTACAATGGCACTGTACAAGGCAAAGCAGATGGAGGTAGATCAGGTCCACTGTGCTCAGCAGGAACCCCAGGGGAAAAAAAGAGAAAACAAGAAAATGAAATCTCTCATTTGCTACCTACTCCTTTTCCTGCACAGGCAGACGGACAGGGCAAGGCATCTTAAGCACAGATGTCTGTCCCATTACAGATCTCCCTGGGGCCTGCCTGGACTTAAGACTGTGGTTCAGCAGACAAAGAATCCCAAGTCGAATATGAAGCCCCAAGTAAATCCTCACAAGCCTGAGCTCCAGCCGCAGGCTCTTTATCTTTGCTGCATCTCTAATGCTTTCAAACATTTTTGGCACTCTGCTGACTGTCACAAAGGTAATGTTTGGAATGCACAAATCTGCACCCAAAAAAACAACTGCAGAGAGAAAACCTTAACTATACTTCAGCTGAATACAAGCTTAGTACATGGCATATTTAGATCAAGCCTTTTGACACTTCAGATCATACTGTACAAACACCTGCAAACCAGCAGCTCTTCTTCTGTAAACAGAAGTGGGACGAGAGAGGGAGGAGAAGAGTTTGAAGTCTCTCTCAGTCTTCAAAATCTCGTTCCTTTTAACAAACAGGAATTACTGCACCATTAGATTTAGCAGCAGTACTTAAAGACAAATCAGATTTGGCAAGAGGAAAATTAAGCTATTGACTCCTGACATTTGCAACTTCGAGTGTATTAGACCAGCTACTCCATTTATATTTAGTATGCCAGTAAAGAAAGCAGCAGTCTCTAATTAAACAGACACAGTGTAATCTTTACCGAGGGATCAAACGCACCAGAAACCTTCCCCTTCCTGGTGCCGCAGCTCCCTGGGAAGCCAGGCTCTCACAGGCTGCGGAAACCATCTCAGCCACGTGAGTCACTGCTGCCATCCCAATGGGGCACGATACAGAGGGCAGTTGCAAGCAGCTGCTGGGACATCAACCAAAATGAGGGAGAAAAATTCAGGCAAGGTTCAGATCTTGCCTGCTCCAGAAGGCAAATGCTTCTTCTCATTTCTCTCTTGGTCTAACCACAAGCATTCTTCCCCAGGCTCCCTGTGTCTGTCTCCCTATCAAACGGGACTATCATTTTAGCTTCACTGACACTGTGATAGACTCCAGAAGCTGGAAGAAACCCATGTGATGTGCCTCTTGCTGGCCAGGGAGGACCCCATGGAAGAGCTCCTGTGCAGCAATGTTTCAGGCCATTTCCTAGCACAAAGGAAAACAAAAGCAGCACAAATTAGAGGGGACAGAGGGTTGCGATTTTGGGGGGCAGAGCTCTGTCAAAGCAGGTTTTGGTATCCCTGAATTTTTACAGAAGCAGCAGATTTGCAGCTCTCACTTACATCCCCAACAAAAATCTTCCAAGGCATTTGTTTATTTCCTACAAGCTCCTCACTATAAAGTGTTTCCTGTTTTTTCCTCACTTTTGCACTGGGCACAAACAGTACTGGCACTGCTTGGGCACACACTGCCCAAATTCAGTGAAAAAAAGATGAAGGATGCAACTTCCCTTTAGCTTTAAACTCTGAAAACCATGAAAAGACAACATCTGCCACATACACAACACCTGCAGACAGACACGGATATACACAGAGGTCCATCATAAAATTGATCATGTCAGCCTCCTACTGACACAGCAGCATCTGAGAACCAGCAAAGCATCCTGAAACAAAACTAATAGCAAAAACTATAACCAACCCTTCTCACTCCAAGAAAAATCGAGTTATATCATGACCTCCAACCTACAGGAAGCAGCCAAGAGCAGAGAAGGAATACTTAGAGAGAGGAAGCAACTGGAAAGGGGCCAGATGAGTATCTTCAACGTGTACAAAGTTTTCCATCTCCCCATTTCAGTTCCTGGCCCAGCTGAGAGTCACTGAGCAGTGCTGCGCTGAGCCCAGCTGCAAATGAGAACCTCAACCCCGAGGCTCCCCTTGACAATCAAAGGAAGGGCGGGAATCTCTCAGTGAGCCTGCCCAGGAGGTGGAAACACAGCGTATTTGGCCAAATCTTATTACAGGGCCTTTCTCTCCTCCGCCGCTTGCTCACCATGACAGACCACCTACCAGTCACACAGCTCACCAGCACACAGTCAGCCTCCTGTCCCCCCCCCGCACATTCCCCAGCATGCAGCAGTAATTGCCTTTCCTATTAGCCCACAGCAACAGCAGCTGCCATGGCAACCAGCAATGATTTTAATAAGTTGGGTCTGGTTTCAAGGGCAGCATGCGCGTGCGGGCACACGAGGGAAGAGGGCCTGCCGCCAGCTACATAGCCAGGGCTGGGAGAAACCCCACAGACCGACACGGGTTTATCCCCCTCCTCTGCAGGATGGAAGGGCAACTGCAAACCCAGCAAGTAGTGTGGATGAGGGAGAGGTCAACAGCTATGTGGTGCACTAAACATGCAAAGGGCTCTGTCACGGCCCAAGTGACAGAAGTGATGTGCAGCTGCACTGTGGGTATAGCGTGCCATGTCAACGTACACAGCGCTGTACGTCTCTCAGCACCAGAGAGACAGGCACTTGACGCCACCTTCCTTCCTGAAGGGACAGCAGAGGCAGCTCAGCTTCTTCGACAGCTTTTCTTTCTACGCTACTCTCAGGTCATTCCCTGAGTCTCCTGGGCTCCAGAAAGTCAACATGCAGTTACTGGTTTAAGAAACAAAAAAGATCAGTATGAAGGAGAAAAGTTTTGCCATCAATGTTGTGCATGCGCACAGAGGAAAATACTACTGTTTTATTGAAGTAAACCAGTATCTGCCCCTCAGCATCTGGGGTCACATGTCATGGCCTCAGCTACTAATAAACGGGAAGATACGGAAAAGACATGGAAAGATATGGACCTTTTCGAGAGGATCCAGAAAGCAACAGAAATGATCAGAGGGATGTAGCAGCTCTCCTGCGAAGAAAGACTGAGAGAGTTGGGGTTACTCAGCCTGGAGAAGACTCCACTCCGAGGACACCTTAGAGAAGCCTTGCAGTACTTAAACAGAGCCTATAAGAAAGATGGAGAGAAACCTTTTAGCAGGGCCTGTTGCAATAGAATGAGTAGTAATGATTTTAAACTACAAGGGGGAAGATTCAGGCTGGGCACAAGGAAGAAATTCTTTACACTGAGGGTGGTGAAACACCGGCACAGGTTGTCCAGACAGCTGGTGGACATCCCATCCCTGAAGACATTCAAGGCCAGGCTGGATGTGGTTCTGGGCAACCTGGTCTAGTTGAAGATGTCCCTGCTCATTGCAGGGGGTTGTACTAGATGAGCTTTGAAGGTCCTTTCCAACCCAAACTATCCTGTGATTCTATACAAACACCTTCCCTCCTCCCAAGCACACCCCCAGGCAAGACCTTCCTGGCATGTGCACTCTTCCAGCATACCACAGCCTCCCAGGTCACCCCAACTCCCCAGGTAGCAGCTGGAGCACTGTGTCCCTTGATCCCAGCACCACAGCACTGAGGTCAGGACTGCATTACCTCCGGCTAACCTGCACATCAATGTAAATTCATAGAATCATAGAATAGTTAGGGCTGGAAAGCACCTTAAGATTATCCAGTTCCAACCCCCCTGCCAGGGGCAGGGTCACCTTGCACTAAACCATGCCACCCAAGGCCATGTCCAACCTGGCCTTGAACACCGCCAACAATGGAGCATTCACAACTTCCCTGGGCAACCCATTCCAGTGCCTCACCACCCTCACAGCAAAGAATTTCTTCCTCATATCCAATATAAACTTCCTCTGTTTAAGTTTGAACCCATTACCCCTTGTCCTCTCACTACAGTCCCTCATGAAGAGTCCCTCCCCAGCATCCCTATAGGCCCCCTTCAGATACTGGAAGGCTGCTATGAGGTCTCCACGCAGCCTTCTCTTCTCCAGGCTGAACAGCCCCAACTTTCTCATCCTGTCTTCATATGGAAGGTGCTCCAGTCCCCTGATCATCCTCGTGGCCCTCCTCTGGACTTGTTCCAACAGTTCCATGTCCTTTTTATGTTGAGGACACCACAACTGCACACAATACTCCAAGTGAGGTCTCACGAGAGCAGAGTAGAGGGGCAGGATCACCTCCCTTGACCTGCTGGTCACGCTCCTTTTGATGCAGCCCAGGATACAGTTGGCTTTCTGGGCTGCAAGTGCACGCTGCTGGCTCATGTTCATTTTCTCATCGACCAAAACCCCCAAGTCCTTCTCTGCAGGGCTGCTCTGAATCTCTTCTCTGCCCAACCTGTAGCTGTGCCTGGGATTGCTCCGACCCAGGTGTAGGACCTTGCACTTGGCATGGCTAAACTTCAACAGGCTGGCATCAGCCCACCTCACAAGCGTGTCAAGGGCCCTCTGGAGGGCATTTCTTCCCTCCAGCTTATCAACTGAACCACCCAGCTTGGTGTCATCGGCAAACTTGCTGAAGGGCGCACTCAATCCCACTGTCCATGTCACCAACGAAGATGTTGAACAAATTACCCTGGAAGATGCAATTACTGCACACCAAGAGCAAAGTTGTGCATTACAGATTAACTACTCCAAAAAGTAGGATCCAAAAGGCACACCCTTCTCTGAATAAACAGGGAGTTCACAGTTGATACCCTTGTTTTAAACAGGACCTAGCAGGCAGACAGGCACAACATCCACCTCAGCGGAGGCGGCTAATTTAGTGATACTCCTTCTCTTTGTCATTACTCATTTTCTCTGAGGTCATGAAAAAGAAACTTAGAAGCAAATGGAGAGTGGAGGGAAAGGACCACTTCTTTTAGCAGCTGTTTACTATCAGGTCAGCTGAGCCTCAGCGTAAGGTTTCACACCATGCACCCCAAAATAGAGGGTCACTACGTAGGGGCTGTGTCTACTGTAGATACACCATGGACACAAGCTCTTGTGACCCAGAGCAAAGGGGTGTTATCAGACCAACCTACACCAAGTGGCCTGACATTGCTTAACCCAGTAGTACTGCTACAACATTTTCAGAGCATAAACTTAATACTACTTTTTTTCTTTTTTTTTTTTTTTTTTTCCTCCCCAAAAGCTTTTTGAAGGTTTGATTTAATCAGCTGCTGGTCATCCACTCATCAGCTGCTACAGAGGAACAGTTTCTGCTACGCAAACTGCGCAACTATCTACAAACTCCATGTAAAACTTGAAGCAAACAGACAAGAGCAGCAAGTGTGGCATGGTGAAGCCCAGATTTCCAAATGGGCTGCAAGGCTAAACCCATAGTATCACCCCAGTCTCACAAGCTACAGACGCTCATGGGAGAGAATTCTGCACAACCTCTTCCACCATACCACCTATTTTGCACAAGCCTAAAGAAAATATGAAACATCTCTAACAGTAGAATGCAGACCCGTATATGTATTTACTTTTAAGTGAATTTTGGTGCTATAGAAAGATGCTGTAAGTTAAGTTGAAACATTGCAGAGCCTACCTTCTGTTAACATAGCAAGATGACGCTGCATAAGATGGTAGCAGCATGCAGCTCACCATGCATTCCCAACACCCTCCGAGGACCATCCTTAGAAAGAATGGGCAGCAATTAACTGAGGAAGCCACCCAGTTGAAATTAGGGGAAGCAGGATGGTCCACTGAACCCAGTGATCCAAGATTTCTGCTCCTCCATAGGTAGCCTGGTAGAGTCATTTCATTCCTCTGTGCACCACCTTGCACCACGCTTTTCTTCCTAACATGAATGCTATGCAATTAAAAGCATTTGGATTTAAGAAGGGCTCAAATCCATGATAACGGACGGTAGGCTGAAGAATGCATGGATATTTAACTGCTAAAAACAACGGATTAAATCTATGAACAAGAATCAAGAGATTTGTTTTGATTCCTGTAATGCTATCCGCCTTGAACAAACTCTGTGGATACATTAGTCTCTGGCTAGCCCATACATGACAAAAACACCTTATGCTACCTAACTCACTAGAGTGACAGAGCCACACTGGAAGCAGTGGAGGAAAAACACTGCTGTGATCCTTCTCTATTCCCTTCATACGACACCAGAGCTGCGACTGTGAATCTCTCCCCCAAGCAATAGCACTACTTCATTTTGCTGTACATCCTCCCTTTCCAAGCAGTATGTGAAAATGATGCTCCATCCTTGCCAGATTCATTGCTGCCCAGGGGGTTAAACACCGCAGCAATGAATTGACCAGCCTTGTTAATTTAATTCAGCTACATGGGAAATCTGTAAACAGAAGCAGAAGCCATGACAATACTATCAGAGGGCTCTAAACACAGCACTGTATAATTTGCTGTTGGTTATTACTGCTAACCATGCAAGGAAGAAGAAATTTTCCTACCAGACATTTTATATCTTTACTGTTTAAATGCTTCCAACTAAAAAGAAAGTTTCCTACAGGCTCATTGGGGCTTTTTCTACCCTTCATGCATAGCATGCTGAATTAGCTTTCGACAAGACACATTTCCAGCAACTCCAACCTGGGGCAAACTTAACGTTAGATGGTGGTGAAAGTCCCCTTCAAGCCACAGGGAAGGCAGCACCTTCCTGAAACGGAGCAGCCTTTGGGAGGTGAGTGGTACCATGTCCTGTTCTCCCTTCCCACTGCCAAGACCACAGTATGCTTGTTCAAATGCAGCCCATACAAAGGTCATTATTCAAATTCAATCTTTTCTAGCATCTTCTTGGAAATAGAGGCCTCCATGACAAACACTAAGCCATCTATAGATAAGAAGACTGTTCGGAGAATAAAGCTAACCTTCCAAGTGAACTTAACCATCCAACAGCCTTGGCACCCCAGGGAAATCCATACAAGGCAGAAAAAACACTTACCTAGGAATTAAAATTGAGAAGTGACCTATCAAGAAGTTCTCCACTACTTCATGGGACTGTATTCAACACCAAAATCCTGCCCAGGAAGTCGGAGGCACAGAAAGCCTTACAATGGTAGGAATTCACCCATGGAAGGGGAACAATGCCTCATGTTTACTCCTGCCCAGAGGGCCCAGAGGTTTTGGGACTGCCTTTAAAATCATATTCTGGAAACAAAAGTAAAATTTGCTAATCTCAGAATCAACCAGACAGATCTACAAACCTCTGAATCTTAACTGCAAACTCCCAAGAATTCAGGCATCAAGAAATTGGTGACCTAAAAAAAGAAACTGCTCAGGAGAATGGACGTAAAAATTGTACTTCAGACTAACCCTGAGGATCAAGTAAGCCGCACAAGCCAAACAACACACTTGATCCTACTGTGCCATCAAGGCTTTGTCCACTGTACTACACCTTTTCCAGAGTATTTGCATCATTTCTTTATCAAGCACCAAATCCAACAGAAGCATCCCCACATAATACTTTACACTAGATATGGCAGCCCAAGCATAGAGATTTTATGCTCAGAGACAAACACAGACCACAGAGTTTACAAAGGAGCTTGCTAATGCCTTGTCAGCAACAGTGACAAAATAGCTGAGACCAGACATCTTGGGAAACTTCAGTCAACTCTGGCTACAGCTTCCAAGGGCTGGCCAGGGACAGGCAGCCTGTCACCACATTCATGTTGTCTGCAGCAGCTTCCTCATTCTGAACGGACTGGACCACTCTTCCCAACTCACCTGCAATCCCCACACCAACAGATACTAAAACCCAACAGAAACATTTTTATCATAGGATGAACCAGACTTAGTGAAGCACTATCCATTCCACGCCTACATTTTAAAATAGACTTGGCTAGTCTTTTCACTATATATACAGATACCTCCGATTTTCAGATGCCAACATGATAAGGAAGGAGAACCACACCACCAAAGGCGAAAAATAGAAGCTGGTACAGAAAGGATGGAACAAATACAGAAAGAATAAATGCTGTATCAAATGCTACGCTGCAAAGCAAGCCAATCTCCACATCAAACTCCAGCAGAGCTGCCAAACCCTGCCCCATGAAGCTACCAAGACTGTGAGTTACTTCTATGGTAAATGCCTGCAGTAATCATGAGTTCCAAAAACGAGACAAAACACCAAGCTCAAAAAAAAAAAAACCAATGCAAAAACTATCTTCCTGTTTTCACTGGAAAGGTCATGCCTATTTAAGGAAACCTTCCCAAGCAACATGGACATGCTCCATCTACATCCATCAACTAACAGCCCAGAGTTAAGTGTAATCACTCATCAAAGAATTCCTAGTCCTTAAAAGAATCGTGGTCCAAGCTGCGAATCCAAACCATGCTCGTCCTGGTATGCAAAGCAGTCACAAATACCTTATACCACACAAGATGAAAACATCAACTCACTGATAAGCAGAGGAGGAATCCTTATTCACCCCTTTAAGCTCTGAATAATAGGAGGAGAACACACACACACAAAGTCTCACAGCACCTCCATCTATTATAATCAACTCCTTCCCCATGGGAAACACCCATCCCCAGGAGAACCCGTGCAATGGTCACAGTCAGGCTGAAAGAGATGGGCTCAGATATGTTCCCAACCCCACAGTCAAAGAAGTTTCAGGATAGAACATGAAGCATCAAGAATTCTCACTGGTGCTAATTTGTGACTCATTGACAGAGAAAAGTTATTTTTCTGAATCTGCAGTATTTGGCACTGACCACATGATGCTCTTGTTGAAAGAAGATAGAAGAGATCAGGCAAGGTGGTAAAACACAGCAAGCCTTTTCTGGAACAATGCAATCAATGGGCATAGGCACACAAAAAAAAACCCCAGACCTAATTACAAGCATCATTTCAATTTCTTGCCACAGCCACACACAGACATATGAACATATATATATATATGAGAGACACACATGTATCAGATACTTGATCAGACAACATATACTCAAATCCTAGTTTCAAGTCCCATTCATCACATCCAAGTCCCCCACAATAGTCCAGTTCTTGGCCAAGACTAACTCACAGGTCAGAACTGGGCACTGGAAGAAAGGATGGACAGATGTTGTGCTGGTTTTGGCTGGGATTGAATTAATGTTCTTCATAGAGTAGCTAGTATGGGGCTGTGTTTGAGATTTGTGCTGCAAACAGTGTTGATAATACAGAGGAGTTTCAGTTACTGCTGAGCAATGCTTACACAGAGTCAAGGCCTTTTCTGCTCCTCACAGCACCGCACCAGCAAGCAGGCTAGGGGTGCACGGGAAGTTGGAAAGGGACACAGCTGACCCCAACTGATCCAAGGGATATTCCATACCATATGACATCATGCTCAGTGTATAAAGCTGGGGGAAGAAGAAGGAAGGAGAGACGTTTGGAGTGATGGTGTTTGTCTTCCCAAGTAACCGTCATTGGGCGATGGAGCCCTGCTTTCCTGGAGATGGCTGAACACCTGCCTGCCGATGGGCAACAGTGAATTAATTCCTTGTTTTGCTTTGCTTGCATGCACAGTTTTGGTTTAGCTATTAAACTGTCTTTATCTCAACAGTTTTTCCACTTCTACTCTTCTGATTCTCTCCCCCATCCCACCAGGGGAAGAGGATATTTGAGTGAGCAAGCAGCTCTGAGGTGCTTCCTTGTTGGCTGGGGGTAAACACAACAGATGGAAAAACTAGAAAGAGTCACGTCCCAGTGTCACCCTCTTTATTTGAAAATCAAAATCCACAGCTGGCCCATTTCCTTTTTAATTCATCTTCTCCTCTTCCCTGAAGCTTTCTCCAGCCCATAGTTGATGTTCAGCCACTACACAGCACTGTTCATCTTCTGCTGAATCCATCCCACCCTGGCAAGCCATAGCTGTGCCTACACTGTGTTTGTGACTGTGACCTCTCAGCCCAGTTCTCACAACATGAGGCATTTGGCTTGCAGATCACCACTCTGGGAAATCTGACCAGCCCAAGAGGTCAGAAGTTTCCAGGAAGAACTTGGGTATAAAGGTAATTTAGAGAAAAAGCTTTTGGATCCCACTGGTGACATTAGCAGGTGCCAGGTCTGCACTGGATTCCTGTGAGCACTTGGGAAGCCTCCAGCCTCATCTCCTCCCCTTGTTTCAAGGCAACAAGATTTCCTCGAACACACACAGAGGCACAAAGGTGGCATTGTCAGGTTGGTTTTTATCTTCCCTTGGGAAAAAGCAGTGGGATGGATTGTTTTATCCTTCCCTACAGCTTTATGCTATTTCCAGTGTTGTAGTCTGACAATCCTGGCAACAAGATAGAACATTCAGTCCAACATCCTGGCCTTCTTGTCCAGGACTCTGCAGATGGCAGAACCCCAGCCGTACAGCACATTTCTGGCACCCCCATCTTCTCAGCGCTGTACTCGGCTAAGAAGAGAACAGAACCAAACACCCATGCAGAAGCAATAAAAACCAGGCAGTAATGGGATACATTAGGGACATGTTCTTCAACAAAAGGACAGAGATACCACGATCACCCAAGTACTTTCCACCCAAGAATCCCACATAGCAGGAATGTTTTGCAGCCGAGATGTGTCACAATCCCTCCCCAGCAAAACATGCCTTAGCTTGCCTCCTTCTCCTCTCCACTATCCCCATGCTGAGATCTGTGTCCCCAAGAAGGGGGAAGAGTGGCCCATCTCCACATAGCCAGCACAGGGAGCTGGTTGGGAATCAGTTCCTGCCTTTCCTGTCCACACAGCAGCTTTCTGCTTGGCAACAAACAGGAACACGCTTGTAACTCAAGAGACAAGGTAGCTACTTTCTCTCCTAAAACAGCATTTCAATTGTAAAAGTCAAGACAGCGGATTAAAGACACCAGTGACAGCCACCCATGCGACTTCCACCCTGTTTCCTCATGTGCAGGGACACTACCACAAATCAGGCTTATGTGCTGTATTTTCCCCAACTCCTGCTTCATTCAAGCCTAGGAAGTGCTGCATTATGAGCAGGAAAAACAGCTGCAGAAACCAAAAGGTAAAACCAAAATGGTTTTCTCATTAAACAGAAGGTAAAAAAAAAAAATGGTTTTCTCATTAAAGACAAGCAATATCCCCTATACTTAAAAAGTTTGATTTCAAACCTCATATTCCAAGTGAAATTTTGCTATGATGGTGACCAAGTCACTTAATTCAAGCTTTTCCACTATTTTTTACATCACTTTATATTTGCCCAACATAAAATACTTAAGCATCAGCTTGTGGAAGTGGTAGGTACTCATACGCACAGCAGAAATTATAGAGAGCTGTAGATCAAGGATTTAAACATCACCAAAACCCCAGCAGCTACAACACAAAACACAAATCAATCAGGTTGCAAGTGTCAATCAGATTTTTGCAACACTAGTGTTATCAACAGCACCTCAATTCCCCATTTCTAAATTCCCCATTTCAAAAGGTATATTATACCTTTTCTACCCCTCAGGAAAACAGCAAAAATAAGATCATTATTATCTGTGAAGCACCCACACTACACTGGTAAGTACTGTGGAAAAGACCATTAAAAATTGATAGTTCTGTATTCAGTGCAAGGTTTAGATTATCTGCAGTAAATTCAGTTTGGGGTCACACATGAGATGAAAAGGAAGAAATGAAATATTGAATAGCACTCAGCCCAAAGCCTGACCTCACACCCATTTTAACTGATAATCAAGCTCCTCCTAGATATAATAGCACTGCAGTGAGCATTATCTATTCGATGCACTTATGGAGATGAAATCATCTCTAAAAACGTAAAATGTACAACCACATTCTTAAGACCTCATACTGAGCCTTCTTGTCACGTCCTCCTGCTGGGCACTTGCTGGGTCTGAGCTCCAGCCACCACCATACTGGCTGCACCATGTATTAGATCTCCCTTGGCTGCAGCCTGCTGCTGCACTGGTTCTCACTTTGGCACATTCTCTGTCTCCTCACCCCTGTGCATTGAGGAGACAGCACCCAGCAGCTTCAGACCACCCAGGACAAACACCAGCTCCCACAGCACCACCACATCATAACACGCCTCTTCCTAAACTGAGTCACTGAAGACATTCTGCATCTTCACACACTGCACTCCTGGACAAATCAAGTAACAGGACAGACAGAAGCTTCAGAAGTCAACTGACTTCTGATGGCTGCCCAAGATCACACCAAACCAGCAGAAGTGATGTGCATGCTTTACTGCCTCGTATTTTCTCCGCGATCCGGGTCATTCTGCTGTGGCAGCACCACAGGAAGCCTAGGTTTCCTTCCCTGAACAAACCCTTGGATCTCCCCCTGTTGCATAGCCGGTCCCACTCATAGGAGTGGAAGCAGCATCACATAGAGAAAGTGGTCTTTAATCCCAGGAACCGCCCCAGGTCACACCAAATCTGAGCTTTGAGAGGAACTGGTGCCTACAGGCAAGGAGAAGCACCTACAAAACATCCTCCATTCTGGTCCAGCTTTGCTCCGAGGCTATGCAGAGCTTTTAACATGAAGGACAGGAATAGATAAGAGGCCTCTGATGAACCCTCTCTTCAGGACAAGATTGTACAAAGGGTAATATAGAAGCTCTTTAATGCACACACTTCCCCTCATTTCTTCTTCCCACGAAGAGGAAGCAAAGCCACAGAACAGAATAAAAACCAAAAAGATGGGCAGAGACGGCTCACAAGCATCATCTCACAGCAGCCGCGCAGAGCACATGGGGCCTAGGGAGAGCGCGCCCAGCCCTCTTGCAGGGCAGAGCCCAGCCTTCTCCCACTTTGCCTGCCCAGGGAGGCAAAGGCAACCTTCCCATCCCTCTCTGGGTAAGGGAACTCAACCGCAGGCAGCAAATTATAGATCCAGGATTCTATCTACAGCCTCTCCTCAGCCCACGCAAAACTAAATCAGGGCTTCTAAGTGATGCCTTGGTGGGATTTTCTTCCCGGCATCACCCCCAACGGCAATGACCACCCCAAGTGTCTGCAAGAATTTCCTACTGAAATAGCAAGGGGAAAGCTGTGCAGAAAGCCTCAGCTAGAACAGCACATTACAGTCCCTTGAAGAAACCTGAGCGGGATCCAGATCCCAGGGCCTCAAAGGCCTCTAGGGAGAATATTTTGATATTTGCCACACACAGAAATGCCACATAAGGTTGTTTCTTTATCCTCTCTATTAAAGGAAATTTAGCCACATACAGCCAGAGGGTAAAAAGTGCTTTTTAACACGATGGAGTTTCACCCCCCCTTAAATGGTGCAGGTTATTCCCCATGTCTATGCTAATACCTGCATTATTACCAGGGCAATTATGAGCAGATAAAACCCCAGAAAGTCATACAAAAAGAGCAACAATTGCTTATAGACCACACTCCTTGACGCAAAGCACACAATCTCCTTGCACAACGAACTCTCCTAGACAAACACAAGCACCAGCCCTGGGAACACACAGCCACTTCAAAAACATGTCAGACTGAATCCAACTGTCCCATCCAAGAGATGCAAGCAAAAGATCCTATGACCTCTTTTCTAATCAGTATGAATCACAAGTACAGCCTGCCCACACTCCAAAGGTTAGGAGGTGGCAATGGTATAGCTTGTTGAACACCAATGCCGCACCAGCTGTGCTGGCAGAAACCGCTGAAGTTTACCGCTCTGCCCAAAGAGATGCTGGATCCAGCTCAAGTTCAGCTGTTGCCCCTCACTGAACAAGGGGACTTTGGTATACAACTCTTCCAACATCCCTCTGATCATTTAGGGCCACAAAAATGATCACAGGAATGGAGCAGCTCTCCTATGAGGAAAGGCTGAGAGAGCTGGGATTGTTCAGCCTGAAGACTCCAGCGACATCTCATGCAGCCTTTCACTTCTTTTAAAGGAACCTGTAAGAAGGAAGGAGAGAGACTTTATAGCAGCATCTGTTGTGACAGGACAAGTGGTAATGGTTTTAAACTACAAGAGGGGAGATTCAGGCTGGATGTGAGGAGAAAAGTCTTCACAATGAAGATAGTAAAACACAGGAACAGGTTGCCCAGAGATGTGGTATATTCACCATCCCTGGAGACATTCAAAGCCAAGCTGGATGTGGTTCTGGGCAACCTGATGTTGTTGAAGATGGGATGCTCACTGCAATGAACAGGGACATTTCCTTCACCACAGCAAGAGATCTGCAAGGGCTGGTTTTGATAGATGCCGTATGTATGCGTGACAAGCCAAACAAGACGGAAGGTGGAACAGCTCACAAGCCTCTCCCCAGACACCCTGGAAAACCTCAAGAACATGCGCTTAGAAACTTCAACCTACAACAGGCCCTTCTCAGTAAAGCCCAGCAAACAGCAAAGCTCTCCTGCAGAAGACGTGCCCTGGCACAGCTTGGTGGGACAGCTCGGCCCTGACAAGGAGCGCTGTGGGTCAGGACGGTGGCACGGGTCTGGTGTGGTTACAGCCCCTGGCATCACTGGGCTTGGCTCCTACAAACATATCAAATTCAACCTGGAACAGAGGAGGTGTGCTTAGTAAGGTGAAGTGGAGGGAGGGGGAAGCATACTGGGGAAAATACACGCCTCTTAAACTAGCATTTTCCCAAATCTAGAGAAGATTGTTGGCAAAAGTAAATTTACTGGAGAGCAAAAGGAGTTAAGGCCCAAAAGGCAGCGAAGCAGCTCTAATCCCTAAACATTGGGAGTATCTCATGACAGCTACACTTCAGCTTCCATTCAATACCACTGTAAAAATGTAGATCAACAGAGTGCTTCAATGAGCTGGAACTTGTTACCTCTAATTGCTTCTCTCATTTCACTTCTAGATGTTCCCCTGATCCCTCAAGCCACTGCATTTCAAAAGCACGTGCACAAAAGGTCAAGTAATATCCAAGATGGGCAAATTAAATAAAGAGGTTTCCAGCTGACCAAAACTCCTGCCTTCCTCTTTTGCTTCGTATGAAAACTAAGGTTTTCCCCACACCATGAGACAAGTCAGCTGCATGAAGCAGGTTTTAAAACACCTTCAACCAATGCGACCCCTAACATTTTCCAAAGGGGCAGAGGTTCCTGTGCAGCAAACCAAAGGCTAATAGTGACAGGCTTTATTTTTCCAAGCTAACAGGGTCTGTCTCTCAGCAGCAGTCTCCAGGGCGCCATGGACCACACACAGAATCCAGTTCAGGTCTGTCTCAACTTCAGTTTGGCCTTCCCCACTGCTAGTGCAAGAGAAGCAGTTTATATTACGGCTGTTTCCTTAGCATGTCCTGTGTCCTGATGCCACCAGCTTCATTGCAGCAGGATGGCTGAAAGCCCTCAACACAGCCACGTTAAAGCACAAAGCAACACAGCTGCTAAACCTTCAGTGACTAGCATGGCTTTGAGACAGTCTTGAAAAGAGAGGTGTGAACCCCGCCTAATGCAAAAGGGCAAGTGGAAGCCCTGCTCCCAGGGTCAGCGGGACAAAAAGCTGACAGAGGCTATTTCACAGGACGTGCCCGGAAGAGAGGTATGCTGCTCTGAACTCACCCAGGTGGGCAACCTTTTCAAAATCCAAGGGAGAGCCCAGCCTTTCTGCAAAATGCCAGCAGACTCATGTTTCTAAATGGGAATTCTGAAAAGGAAAAATAAAAAGCATATGTCTACACACACGCAGAAGGAAACCATCTCCAGTAGAGCCAGACCTCTGTTCAGCTTCCAACCTCGCAACCACAGCCATCACCTTCAAACACAAACCTCTGAAATCCAAAGAGAAATACCAACAGAGCCTGGAGGGGTACAAAAGCATCCAGAATACTTTACTTGGGCTTTCCATTCCCCTGAATATGGGAAGAGGCAACAATAAAGTGCTCTCAACACCTCTAAAATCATAACTTTCAGTCTGTTTGCCAAATGCTTTCTTTGAATTTCTAAGTCTTCCCAGACTGTGTCAGGACTAACTCACGACACTAAAATACTTCAAAAAGAACCCACAAAGGACAAAAGCAAACGCAGAAATAACAACAAACTTAAAGGTGATTCATTATGTCTCATCACATCAGCAATAGTCTGTCCAAACAGCATCCCAGGAAACCTCATCCTGGATCCAAGGCAGCGGTTAGATTTTAGAAATTAGAACGCCATTTGTGTTCTAGAATATGTTGTATCCCCTGTATTGCTCTGCATGTCTTCACGAGATGGCCATGCCATAAATAATAAGAGGGATGAAAAAGCTAACCTGATTACACTGCTTTCCCACAATTTACTGGAAGTAAATGTTCTCTTCAGTAAGATTTAAAAATACAAATTTCCATTGGGCCCACTACAGCACAAAAGCTGTTATTCACTGTCCCCCTCTAAATTACAGTCAGCCTCGTACTTGTAAAACCCAAACCTGTCTTTGGAAATTATCAGCAGATTGATTTCTTGCCCTCCACAAAAGGCCCACAGTTTGAATGAGGACACTGGTTGTCACGAAGCACCAGCAACGTCCCCACTCTCCCCTTTCTGTGGCACGCTGCTGTTCAATGTTCCTGGTCTCCACTCCGGAAGGAATTAAGCTGGTAGAAGGTATTACAAGACATCTTCTGGTTTGTGGTAGGAAGAAAAATCACAGATTTTCTTGCAGAGCAAAGACTTATTGTCTATTACATCATTATTCAGTCACAAGGGGCTGATCTCAACACCACTAGTCATCTTTACTAACCCTATGCAGACATGCCTGAATAACACACCAAGTCACCACCCCTTGCTGCCAGTAAAAGTTTAGGTAGACTGGGTAAGGCATAGGTCACGAGACATTCATGCACACAAGGCATTCGTGAAGGAGGAACAAGGATAAGCTCTGTTCACACCTCACATCCAATTCCAACCACATATTACCCCTAGGTATAACTTCAACTCACTAACCAGCCTAGAGCCCCATTAAAAAGTTAAATCAACATTCAGCTTGGAAACCAAATGAGGAGTTGATTAAATCATTCAACCTCATGCAAAGCAACTGGAAGATATTTTAATAACTTTCTTCAACAGTGTAAGCTGGCTGATACACCTCTAGCACCTTGATGGAGAAGACAGGACAGCACCCCAGAATTACACCCTTGTCTGCAGCTCCAAAGGGAAAGAAGGGATACTTCCCATCTAGCCATAACATTTCTCGTCTTTCATCCTGCAGGGAACAGAGTAGGATAAAGATTATTGCAAGGGTACTTTCTCTTCCACCTGTGAAACAGTCAACCTCTTCTGACAAGCAGCAAATACAGCTGCATCAATAACTGCATTTCAGTGCAGTTTCATAAGTGAGTTAATCCAATATAACTTTCTTTTTTCTTTCCCCTCTGTTAGGTTCTGTTTTTACCCAGATCAGCAAACTGATCCAAATGATTCAACTCATCCAAGCCAGCAAAAAGAAAGCAAGCTAGTATTTATACAGTTAAAAAGCAGCAGTACCTTTGGGGCCCTCCACTTCCAAAGCTTACAAACATATGAAATACTTCCAGGAGACATTCCTGGCCAGTAGCGTTTTATTTTTGCCACTTATGGACCAAAAGGAACTACAAAGAAGCAGTATGTGCTGGACCTTTTCCTCCCACACCACGATTAAGCTGAAATATGGCCCAGAAGCAGATAGCAGCCATGATCCGATTTGTCCCAATCCCATCTCAAGCAGCTTTACACCACCCTCCTAACAAGATCAGCACTAGCCAAACACCGTTTATCCGGCCTGATCAAAGATGGATTAGATAATGAAACCCTAACTGCATAAGCTGTCTGAGCATGCTAGCCTGAGACAGCAGAAAACAAGAAGTGCAGTAAATTTGAGGGCTACTCTAAGCTTTAAGGCACACTTTGCCCCAAGTTCTTATTAAATAGTTACTATCCTATCTTCCTGCAGGCTAGTTTTTATATTTCATATTAATAGACAATAAAAAAGCTATTAGTTTTACCACTGCAAAGGTAATTTCTATAGCTAAATTATTTATTTCGGCATTATAAGCCATATTCGTATATCAAAACATTGGTAAGTAGGGGTTATGAAAGGAAGAAACAGTGGCAAGCGCGGCACCCGGGATTTCTCATTATCAGCCCACAGACAGGAGGTCACCAAGTTTACACAGCAACAGCCTGTGGCTCTGGAACAGGAAGTAGAAAATTGACAGGATCTGCAGGAAAAACAAGGTACAACGGTTCCTGGTGTTATTTCCAGCTTCCAGAAAGACTCTGATTTTTCTAGGGAGGAAAAAAAATATCAAATAATAGGTTCTTTATCCCTCTTCTAAGTATTATGCACAGTTAAATAGGGAGAATTTAATAAAAGAACCTGTTAAGTCTAAAATCAAGTACTTCAAAAGAGTACACTATTTGAACAGAAATCTTTCTGAAAGGTAGTCTTATGTTTTGACATTTAGATAAAGATTATCAACTTTCCCAAACATTAAAGAACATTTTTCCAAGCTCCGGTATGATTTGTTAGTTCAGCTTCAAATTAAGTATTTCTTGCTTATAACCATGAAAAGATTCTCCACATAAATAAATCACACTCTTTAACAGTAAAAAAAGGCAAGGGAAACTTCTGGCTACAACAGTATGTGTGTGTGCATATATACATATTTATGTTTATTTTCATGTTTTATATTGAAATGATTGAAAAATCTTTTCTATACAGATACACACGTAAAGATTAAAACGATGCCAAGAATACCCAATAAGTACAATATGGGGGTCCTCATCTGAAGAACAGATACACTGACTATAAGCACAGCCTTAAAAGTGGACTCTACTAGTTTCACTCCTCCACTGTTTGCCAGTGTTTGACACAGAAACAAAACTCAACTTTTCACTAAGAGCCACACTTAATCCCTGCTACCATTAGCACCAGTATTATACACTGCTGTGCGCAGACACTGTTGCGCTGCAATTTTAATATCTTGTACTATCCATTGAACAGATAACACAAGCTGTCCTCGATGCAAATATAGAGGGGAGCCTTTTACATATACAGAAATTACAGTCAAAATTACCTTTTTTACTTTTTATTACAAGACTGCTTTGTTAAAACAGTTCAACCCCTTCCTGAGCAATTTTCAGTTGATTTACCACTGGTTTTCATCAACACCAACCCATTTAACCACTAACTGCAGGTCAGCTGGCACATCTGTACCTACACAGGACCTGTGCCTCAGTTCAACTCCAAAGAGCTGGAAGAATTTCATGTCACCACGTTCATGTACTCATTCACAATTCCTAGCAAGATGCAACGTATAAACACTACTCTTTCAATACTGAGCATCTTTCTCCTTGCCATTATACACATTGTCTGAGTCATACTCGACACCTACGTGTAGAAGATACTACTTCAAGGAATAAAAGAGCACGGCGCAGTTTTCCCTGGCGCTCCCAGGAGCACAAGCAGCAACACTGGGGTGTGAAACTCCAGGATATATTCAGCCCACACCATCACACCAGGGAAAAAAGTGATGTTGTGAGGTGGAGGGACCACCACGAAAGGCTGAACATCAAACAGAACCACAAACAAACCCCTCCTGCTGCAAGCTATGTAAAAAATAGTAATAATCAAGGAAAATCTTAAGCGTGCAAACTGAGGACAGCCCGGGAAATGAAAAGGGAAGATCGCTGGTCAGTATTTGGTGTCTAGATGAGAAGCATGCTGCAGAGGACAGGATGCCCTCCTCGGAAACTATCAGCAACATTCACCAACCCAAGAGAAGGTGAAATTGAAACGAGCCCAGGTGAACAAACTATGCTGTTTCCAAAGAGCTCCGATATACTCCTCACAAGAAACACAGAAGCAAAAAAAAAAAGGCCAGCGCAACGGCCACAACAAAACGACCCTGCACAACACCCAGACAAAGGAAAGCAGAAATCCCTCAGCAGCATCACCCCACAAACACAAAAGCGAACGCACCTGGGAAGAGCAATGCTTTGGGGACGATCAAGACGCGCAGGCAGGAGACGGCGGGAACGCAAGATCCTGCTGGCAGCCCTGGACCGAGCGGGAGGGGGCCGGCCCGACGCCTCGCGGCCCCCTTCCCCTTCCCAGGCACCACCTGGGACTGCTCTCCATGGCTTACGAGACCCGAGGCGGGGCGGGTCAAGCCCCGCCAGCCCCGCAGCCCTGACGGTACCCGTGCCCAGCTGCACTACCGCGGCCTCCCAAGGGTTCTCGGCGGGGAGGCGATGCCTGGAGCACCGGACCCAGCGGCGGCTCCCCGAGGGCCGTCCCACGTGTTAGGCTGCGCCCCGGGAGCCGGGGACCAGCGGGCAAGAGAGCCGGTGCCAGCTGCGGCGGAAAGGGCCGCACACCCGTAAGCAACGCGCTGGATCCCGCAAAGCGAAATTAAACGCGACCCAGCCTCCCCGCTCCCGCCGAGCCCCGCCGAGGTGCGGGAGAGCCGGAGAGGGCCCGCCCGGCCCGGCCCTGCCCGCTACCTGCATGCCGCCGCCGTCGGCCTCCGCCTCCGTCCGCAGCCGCTTGCTGTGGCCGCCCTCGGCGCCGTCCCCACCGGGCATGGGCTGCTCCAGCTCCGGCTCCCGCTTCACGCCGCGGGCGGCCCCCGCGCCGCCGCCGGCCAGGAGCTGCGGCTGTGGCTGCTGCTGCGGGGGCTGGCTGCCCTCCGCCATCCGCGCCGCCGGAGCCCCGGCCGCCCCCCGCCGCGATCGCCCCGCTCTGTCACCGCGACGCCCGGCGCTGCCGGTAGACGAAGACGGGACGAGAGAAGGAGGGCGAGCCCCACGCCGCTACTACAGCAACGGGCGCGGCAGGCTCCGACCCACCGGAGCGCCACGGTCACGGGCTCGGCGGCGGCTGGGGAGGGGCCGAAGCCCCTCGGCAATCTCCGGAAACGCCGGCAGGGCCGCCGGAGCCGCTCGACCCCCGCTCGGCAACCTTCGGTGGGCGGGGCGGGGCGGGGCGGGGCGGGAGGCGGGGCCACCGCAGGGCACAGGCCGGCCGCCGCCGCTGCTGCCGCCGTGAGGCGCACGGGGCGGCGGGAAATGGCTGCCTGCCCGTGTTTCCCGCTGCTTCCCGACCCCGCCTCAGGCGGCGGCTGCCCAGCCCTGTGCCTGGGCTGCTTCGTTCCCCGCGGCCCGCGCTGAGCCCGGAGCGCGGCTCTGGGAGCTGCTGCGAGAGGAAATGGGCGAAGGCGGCCTAGTCACTGCTTGCCCCCGACGGTGCCTTGTGGGCGCGGGGCTGGGCCGGAGGCTCTGAGGGCAGGAGTCTCCCGCAGGGGTGCGGGGCGCACATCCCTCAGGCAGGGCCTTGTCCCCGAGCCCCCACCTCAGGCACAGGCTGTCCCCGCTTGCTGTAGCAGGGCTGCCTGGCAGGGGCTGCCTCTGAGGAGTGGTACTCAGCTGAGGGGGACGTAGGGTGAGGGGCATCGACTTGATCCCCCGCTTCAGCAGCATCCAGCTTCTAATCATAGAGTTACAGAATCAGCCAGGTTGGAAAAGGACTTTAATATCATCAAGTCCAATGTTTACCACAGCACTGCCAAGGCCACCAGTAAACCATGTCCCTGAGGGCCTTGCTGACCTGGTTTGTGAACGCTCCCAGGAATGGTGATTCTTCTTCCCTGTTGCAATGCCTGACTACCTTCTCAGTGAAGAAATTGTTCCTAATATCCAGTGTAAACCTCCCCTGGTGCAGCTTGAAGCAGTTTCCTGTTGTCCTATCGCTTGTTACCTGGGAAAAGAGACCGGATGGGGATGACATCCAGGGATGTGCTGCCCAACTCAGTACCTGATGCTGCCCCCACTCAGCACAGCCTCACATCGCTCATGGCACATGTTGTTCTGGCCGTTTTCAAGCTTCTTCATGTCTGTTCTGGGTGTCTCACCCAGGGCTCATCTCACAGCCCCAGTCTGCATTACATTTCCCGCTGAATCCCACTGATCTGCTTTCCCATTCCCGAAAGCCTCCATGGGTTTCTCCTGCCTTTTTATGTATAACTCGTCGTTTGTTCTGCAGATGACTTTCAACCAGATGGAGACGCTGGTCTTCTTCAAAAACCTGAGGCCTGTTCATTAGCCCTTTTGTATGACTTTACATTTTTTGATATTGAGAAACAAATTTGGGGTCCTCAACAGAAACATGGAGTTGACTTTATTACACAGCTGCTGTCTGGTGGCACCAGGGCTGATGTCTGCGCTAGAATGAGGAACGCACAGGCAGACTGCACCTTCCTGAAAGTAGTTTGGAAGCCATCACAGCTTCGTGGAAAACTAATCAGCAGATCAATAATACAAATCTGCAATTGGCTTTATTATGGGATGGGAATCGCACTCCTCCTCCTCCAGCAAATCCTTTGGAGAGAAAGGAGAAAACCAGGAATAGAGGTGATTATTGTGAGTCAGTGCACACAGGAGGAAGATCTTGAACTCTATCACCGTGCGTAATGGAGCCTGTGGACCAGTTTGGTTATCTTGGTGTGTCTTTACATATCTGCTGATCTTCATGAGATGATAGAGGCTTTGGTTTTGAGTGACAGTTACAATACACTGCTCCAGTCTTCCCTTACACCACATTTTTCCTGATCCAAAAATAGTTTTCAAGGCCATGTTAAAAGCTATTTTAAGTGGTGTGTTTTGTGCTGAGGTGCCAATGTGTCTCCTCCAGTGACAGGGAAAATCTCTTTTCTCAAAATGATTACAAATCCCCATGGAGTGGCAGGCACCCAGAGGACAATTACATGCAGCTTTTGTCTGCTCACCCACCAAGGGTAAACACGTCTCATTCATCTTGACTGGGTTTGATAAAATGAGCCGGACCGTCAAACAACGTTGAAGGAACATGTCCAGTCCACTCACTCTTAGCTTGAAAAGAAGCTGAGGTTCTTGTGACTGGGATGCTACTCTTTCAGAGGAAAGCAGCATTTCTGTGTTTGTCTTCCTTCTAATTTTAATGAGGAGTTCTAGATGAAGGGTGCAGGTGAAGATGTTGCCTGTGAGGTGTTGCAGAAGGCTTCAACCTGAAGACAAGTTAGGATAAACACTTTGGAGACAAGTCTGTGTGTGCACTTGGAAGCGCTCCTCTCCCTGTGACTTAGGCATCTGTTTGATACTGCCCTTGAGGAACCTCAGAAAAAGGAGTTGCTCTACAGTGCCCAGTCTCTATTTTTTAATCCATCTCCCCATCACCTCATTTCCATCATCTCCCACCTTGTAGGTGCCAAAGCTGCAGCCACTTCCCCCTTGCATCTTGTACCCACAGCGGTGCCTGGGAGAGCTGGCAGTGCTGCGGCCCGATCCCTCAGCAAGGCATTTTCACTGGCTGTGGTCTGCAGCCTGCCAGTGGAGCACCGCAGAGCACCCCCTGTGATGGTGTAGGTGAAAAGAGCTGAGGCAGGGCACTGTGCCCTCCCTACCACACTGACCTGTGGGTGCCACTGCCTTGTTCTAGGCTGTTGTTTGCTTTTTGTTGTTACTGCTGTGATATCTCATATTATTATTTCTCTAGACTTTTCCATTTCCCCTTAAAAAAAAAAAAGAAAAAGATTAATGAATTAATCTTCACGGTATGCTTGTGGGATAGGTATTATCTCATTTAACAGATGCAATATGAAGCATTCCTGAAGTCACAAAAAAAGCTTTTGAGCTGGGACTACAATCTTAATCCGTTGATTTCCTTTCACACAACCCAGCTGCCTTCTAGGTATTTGGATGTGACATCTGAGACATACTAAACAGACAGCTGACTCCTCTGTTAACCCTGCCGTTGCTGCACGGCGCTTTTGCCAAAGGCTCCTATGTGCCATGATTTTATGGGCATGTTTGCAGAGCACTCACCAGTGCTTTGTCTTCAACAGCTCAGTGAGAGGCAACTGTAAGAAATGTTATCCTTCCAGAGAGTTCTCAGAAGCTGGCATGAAGAATGTATCTTTCTGAACATATTACATATATATTATATATATATAAATTCTGAGTAAAATTGTGGGGGTTCCCCCTTCCCAAAAGACACCACACCCTCTGAAGGGATTCCTTGGAGGAACATGGGCTAGTGCTCCCATTGCGCTGGAGATCAGGTGGCATCAAGACACCAGCCGTGAAATGTCTATAGAAGTACAAAGAGCTGGGTCCCGCAACATGCTCGGATAGAGCAGAGGCAATGACTCACGCAGGTTCTAAGGCACAGGCATGAATATGAGGCACAACCTCAGCTATTAGTCTTTGACCTGAAGGCATAGAAATCATTAGAAGGCAGTTCACAGCAAATCCCTCCTTTCCACCACCACAACTGAGAACGGTTTCTTGCTGCTGCCATCATCTACACACAATGTCTCATCCTGCTGATCAGCTCCCTCTTGCCCTCACAGCCTCCTGCAGCTTTGCCTCTCTCCTTCCCAGTGAATTTGGTCTCTGCTAAGCAGGTCAGTGGAGGTTTAGTGTCTTGCCCAACCCTGCTCATTCCTGCTGTTTCTACCCTGCCAACCAAGGTCCTGGAGCCAAATGCTCTTCCTCCCAACAGCAGTACTCCCACAGGTAATGAAGTGCTGCCAAGGTAAAGTTTCAGCCTGTACTTTGGTCCTGGTTTCCCAGGAAGTGGCAATGGAGCTTCCCGTAGCAACGAGCCCAAGTAAATGTTTCTCTTTGCTTATCTCAGGCCAGCTCTTTGCTACAATATTTTATGAACAGGAGCTGCCTTTCCATGTCACCGATTAGCACACAGCCAGAAATACATAACCTATGTCAACAAAATCCAAAGACCTTGTCACCTGACTTACACAGACTGCCGGAAGGATGCCAGTCCCCCAGGCGGCGGCAGGAGGCCAATATCGACCTGTCACTCTGACGCAGGAGTGCTGGCAGCTGTCTGCCAGTCAGTGGGTCAATACCCACAGTGCACCTGGTCTTTTCCCCAGTGCCACCTCTTGCAATGAGGACACTTGGCTTCAGCAAACACCACCAAGCACCTCAGTGCTCCAGCAAAGCAGCAATGTCAACAGCTGGGAATCAACCAGGGAGCTCAGAGCAAAACTTTCCTGATTCATTTTCCTGCTGCCTTCAAATATCACTGCAGTACATTTATCATTGCTAAATGCTGCTTGATCTGTGCTTCGGTGGGGCATACAGAAGTTGTGCCATTTCAGGTATACCAGTGCTGCTAAAGCAGCACAACACCTGCAGTGCAGATGCAGTTATCTGCATCTATGCAGTTAGAATAAAAATGCCATCTGCCTGCACTGCTTTATGCCTGGAAGGATGGGGAATAATACAAAATTCTAGTATGAATGGGCCTCCCACTATATCCCCAAAAGGTATAATAGGAAGCTGTGTGAAAAACATGTCTGGGACACAAAAGAACTTCTGCTTTCCTGTGCAGACAGTGGGGCAGACTGGTTCAAGGTAATCAGCGGGAGCCTTGGAGCTACAACAGTAGCTGTGTGGAGAGTGCATGGGGATGCAGACCATAAGAAAATAAAACACTGGCTCTTCCCTACCCTCTGGGTGCCAGAGACCAAGAAGCAGGGAAATACCTGCCATTTATTCTCCTTGTCTGCCTATCCTGAGTGAATTAATGGTTGTTGGAGGCTGGAGTCTACATCAACAGGCCAGAAATGAAGGGTGTTGATGCAGTCCTCTGGTAGCCTTGCTGGAGCCACAGCCCCTGCATAAATACGTCCCTGGCTGTGTCTCTGGAGTTCCTCAGGGCTGTGCCACCCTCTCCTCTTCCAGACACAAGTCCGTACCATGGCCATGACATTATTATTCAGCCTACAAAGGCACACAGACGGTAGGAATCATTATTTACAACTGCTTGTTTCCAAATAGTCTGGAGGCTGCGCAGCTCGAGAAGGGCAAATGCCCCACCGGAGGCAGCGTTCATTCCTGATGTAATAGGCAGACAGAGGGAAGGACAAAGCAAAACACCCGCTGTGGTGGCTGGGCACATCACACGAACAGAACGGCTGTTATCATGCAATTCCTGTTCGTTTCCATGAAGCACCCTGTTTAATAGAGCCCCTTAGCTACAACTCAATTTACTATATGGCTGATCTATGAAGTCAAGGCTGGTTCTCCCTCCCTGATCAGTTTATTGAAAAGCGTCTGAATGTCATCATTATACACAAAATGCCAAACTAAGATGGTCTTTAGCACGACTCAAATAGCAAGAGGAGTCATCTCCCAGGGCAGAGAATAGCTTGCAGATATTTCCTTCAGCAAACCCTGTATCACCTTTCACTTCTGCGACTGATGCAGGGATAAAGAAAGGGTGTGTGGTTGAAGCTGGCCTACACCCTGATGTTTCCCAGCTGTTTAAGCCTTCCCTCGAGACGGCTGCCATCTGTACAAATTACAACAGCATGAATTATGCCTCAGGATCCAAAGCCACAGGAGTGTTTCCAGAATTGCTCCAGCTTTCCACTATTTCAGGCATTTTGCAGGTCCCTCCTCTTCTGCTGCTGAAGCTTTAGCTCTTTGTGTCCTCCGCGCGCGCAGTTTTCCAGTTCCATTCCTTGTATTTTCCTCGGTCTCAACTTTCAACTGAAACTTCCACGTGTCCAGTCGTTCTTACTCAACTTTCCAGATCACAACGCATGCATTATAGATGACTCCACCTGCTGGCTATTCAGTAGTCCAGCATTCGTATCAGGGAGTATACTCCTCATATAAATATGATCCAAAAATCACGCCCTTAGATTGTGTGTTTGCCACAAAAGTTCATCAGTTTCCCTTTGCACAAAGAAGTACAGTGTGAGTTTGTAACACTGAACCAATAAGCACTTCCAATCTGATTTTACCCTTTCACGATGCTGTTTGTTGCTAATACAGCTCACATTTCAAATAAGGGTTGAAAAGATGCTACTTTTTTTTTTAAGGTGATTTCTCCACTCTAGAAATAGTCACTGCCTCTTTGGCTTCAGACCCAAATTAGAAACTGGCAGTAAAGCACAATAAATACTCTACATACGAGCCAAGGGGTTATTTTCAAGTTAAGCAAACCCCAGTTTGTGAAGAATATCCCCCCGTACGTGCTACATCTGCGTAAATACTTAGAGCTCACATAAAAACCTGATGCATGCACAAACACGGAGCCAGCTGGGTCAAGAGAACTGACTCTGTGAGAGCGGGAAGAAATCCTTGTCTTGTGATTCAGCGTGACATTTAAGCATTCGCTTAACTATAAGCATGAGAAGTATCAGTGCAATCAATGAAGTTATTGACATGCTTCTGGACAAGGCTGGTCTGAGTCAGGGCTGTGCCTTGTGTGCGTGGCCAGAGCGTGTGTGCAAGCTGCAGGCAGGGGAAGCTGCCTACATCTGCCTCGGAACATGTCTGTCTCTTTTATCACCAAGAAAATGAAATGATTTCAAATGCAATTTGTGGCCCCCACTGCAAAAATAAAAAGGCTAGCCCTCTCTCCCAGGATCATCCAAAATCCAGACACACATAATCTACTACAGGAAATATAAATGCCTAATGCAGTTTTATAGGCAACTGGAGGGTGCCAAGTTTGCTAGCCCACACAATAGGTTGCAGATTTCTGTGTGGAAAGGGAAAAAAAAAGGGGGGAGGGATGGACTTCAGTTCTTCTCATACTCCTCAAACCTTGGGAACTTCATCTGTGGCTGCTGGCAAGAAGGGGCCACTAATCCCGCAGTCTGTAGCAATCAGAAACACAGCCATATTTAGTCATGTTTTCCAGCCCCTTCTCCTATTCCTGCCTGCTCCACAGCTGTTTGGAAGGCGAGCAGGGCTACAAATTCAAACCAAAACAAAACGTTACCGGCCCATGCAGAATTCAGAAGGGGAGATCCACAGCTATGTGAAGCTGATGATAAAACCAGTGCAGAAACCCCTGCTTGGGTGACACTGGAGCTGGCTGAGGACACTCAGCCCTGCGCAGTATGGTCTGGCTGACCCAGAAATTGGCTGTATGACTCAGGATTACCACCGCCGTACTGGCCCCACTCCCTCCAGTGGCTTGCCTCTGGCTTTATTAATACCACTTTTCTTCACACAAGTTGCACTCAGGTGGAGTTGAGATGGTTTGAGTAACGTGGGTTAAATATGGAATGGGGAAATTGCCATAGTCTCCCAAGTATGTGCTATAAATTCAGGAAATTTAGGGTGGAGGGGAAAGCTGGAAGCAATCTGAGCCTATATTTCAGCAGTGGGAATGCACAGGTAGGGCACCTAAATAAATGTAATTGCAGTACCAGGCTGTAACCATTCTAGAGGAATCA
Source organism: Ara ararauna (assembly GCA_028858755.1). NCBI lineage: Eukaryota > Metazoa > Chordata > Aves > Psittaciformes > Psittacidae > Ara > Ara ararauna. The sequence goes on along the minus strand of CM054376.1, from coordinate 90,594,337 downwards.
CTTTAGTTTTAGTTCCCAGATTCACTTATACTGATTTTTAAAGACACAGCATCTTTTTCTCCCCTAGATTCCCATTCTCCAGCCATCAGCCCATTAACATGTGTCAGCTGTACATCTCTTATCCTAATACACTTACCAATAGACTTTGCATTTGACCTCAACACTGAATTTCATCAGTTTGCAGTATGTATATTTAAAAGCTAATTGCAATATTGATGTGATGGGCTTTACCCTAGATACCATCCACATTGTGCTTAATGCAAACTTCCATACATGTTGTGTCTGTTTACACCCATGTATAAGCTTATGGGTACATGTATGCACTTGCACACATATACCTGTAAGGGTTTAAGAAAGCCTCAGCACTGCTCTTCTCTACTCCTTCACGGTCTGCTTCATGCACACAGGCTGCTCACCACTCACGGTGCCTCTCCCAGGACTCTCATCTCCTCCAGCTGCCCATCCTGCTTGGAAGAGAATGCTCTGCCCTCCCACCCCGTGCATGGTGCTGGATGTTGGATCCCCAGGAAGCCTCTGGCCTCCTGCTGTTAGAAGTTTGCTGAGGATTTGGGGGCACGTCCTTGACTTGCACTCTCCTGTGCAGGTGCCCGCTGGCCTGGACTGATGGGAACCCAAGCGTGGATGTGTGTTTTGGGGTGGTGAGTGTCTGCCCTCACTGCAATTCCTTCACCAGCATCCCTGTGTCTGTTCCAGTGGGTCGGTCCCTTGGAGGCTGCTTTCCCCCCTACACTCCTCAGCCCTCTGCTTTTGTCATTTTTCTTTTCCTCCCCTTTCTTGCAGCAGGAACTTTCCCTTGGGAGCCTTTAGTAGGGGAAGGGAGATGAGGAGAAACAAGAACCAGAGGTTCAGATTCTAAACAGGCACGAACTCACCCTTCCGTTGCCAAATCCTCTTTGAAAGCTCCAAGAGATACTGGGAATGTGACTTGCATCTGCTCAGCCCTGTTCTTTCCCAGCACCCACCAAGGTCACTGCAGCATACCCAAAGTCCCTCCACATCGTACCCAAAATCCCTGCTTGTACTGCCCATGGCCATCCCGTGTCACCAAGCCCAGAGCCCTGCTGGCAGAGACATCACTTTCATTAATTGCTCGAGTTCCAACTAAAACCACTGTTAAAGCGGTTTTCCGTTCCTCTGTGGGGCAGCTGCTTTAGCGTTAGTTGATAGGAGAGCTCTCTGTTCAATACAAAGCTGTTACTAAGATGTTTCTTGGTTTTGAAGATGATCACCTCATGCTATCAGCCGTGTGCTGCGGTGAAATGCCAGCTTAGGTGTCAGGGCACCAAACCAGTTCAGAAACAGGCCAGAAAAAGTTACCAGCTGAAGTAGAGTCATAGAAACAACTTGGCTGGAAATGGCCTTTAAGATCATCAAGGCCAACCATTACCCCAGGACTTCCAAGGCCAACACTAAACCATATCACTGAGGGCCTCATCTACACGGTTTGTGAGCACTTCCAGGGACAGTGACTCCACCACTGCCCCGGGCAGCCTGCTCCGATGCCTGAGCACCCTTTTGCTGAAGAAATTGTTCCTAATGTCCAATCTAAACCTCCCCTGGTGCAGCTTGACGCCATTTCCTCTTGTCCTGTCACTTGTTACTTGGAGAAGAGACCACCCCCACCTCTCTCGATCCTCCTTTCAGGCAGTTGCAGAGAGCGATAAGGTCCTCCTGAGCCTTCTCTTCTCCAGACTAAACCCCCCAGTTCCCTCAGCCGTTCCTCATCACACTTGTGCTCCAGACCCTTCACAGCTTCATTGTCCTTCTCTGGACCCGCTCCAGCACCTCAGTGTCTCTCTTCTAGTAAGGAGTCCAGAACTGAACACAGGATTTGAGGTGCAGCCTCACCAGTGCCCAGTACAGGGGGACGATCACTGCCCTGGCCCTGCTGCCACACTATTGCTGATACAGGCCAGGATGCTGCTGGCCTTGTTGGCTGCCTGGGCACAAGCTGCTCATGTTCAGCTCCATCAATCAGCAACCCTGGGTCCTTTTCCATGAGTGGCTTTCCAGCACCCAAGCATTGCATGGGGTTGTTGTGGCCCAAGTGCAAGACCTGGCACTTTGCCTTGTTGAACCTCATATCACTGGCCACAGCCCATTTGATCCAGCTCATCCAGATCCCTCTTCAGAGTTTTCCTGTTCCTTCAGCAGATCAAAACTCCCACACTACTTGGTCTCATCTGCAAATTTACTGAGGGTGAACTCAATCCCCCCATCCAAATCATCAATGAAGATACTAAACAACAGTGGCCTGAGGGACCCCATTGGTGACTGGTCACCAGCTCGATGTGATGCCATTTACCCCCACTCTTTGGGCTTGGCCATCCAGCTAGTTCTTTACGCAGTGAAGAACACACTAATCCAGGCCATAAACTTCCCCCATGTGCTTTTGCACTCAGGCTAGCTGAGCAGCCTGGGATCCACAACCCTCAGAAACAAGCCCCTGCTGCAGCATGCAGCTGGCAATCACATTTCATCCCGGCGCAGATGAATTCCTTCTGCACTTCCTCTGTGTCACCAGGCACAGCATGCCCGCCCGGGAGAGCAGGTTGTAATCAAGCTCAGTAGGGCTCATAATCAACACAGGTAAGTACACATCACTTCTTGCTGTGCCTCGGAAAGAAATAAGGCGCGTTCTGTTCACTTGCTATATTGACAGTTCCTCCCCTTCCTCCAGCTTCCGACCCAGCAGTTTCTCCAACTGGAGCCGTTCTTCATGACTTTGCTGAGATACTTGATATTCAAACGCATCCCAGACCATCAGTCGCGGCCAATATTCACGGTCCCCCCAAGTTTTACCTGACAGCATCTGCATAAGCCAATGCCCAGGCCCAGATGTGGGTGTGAGCATTCGCTAAAGGCAGGTTTTGTCTCTTCATTGCTGGCTTCCCTCCCATCAATGTCTGTCCCTGTTTTTCTCTTCTCAAAAGGACAGAAGTTCCCATTGCAGAGCAGAAATTGCCACAAGCACTCCTTATTCTCTGTGAAATGTTACGCTGTGACTGGCTCTGGCATCAAAGCGTTCGCTGGGTAGTTCAGAGGAGAGAGAAGAGGAGGGAAAAAGGAAAAGATAAAGGGGAAAAAAAGATAAGAGAAAATACAGTAAATATTTTATCTATTCACCACTCAGCAAAACAAGAAAGCAGCAGCATCAAAACCACACGAGAGCAGTCATTATCCTTGTGCAGCAACAGCCTGGATTAGCAGGGGCCATGCCGGTTGCAGCCAGGGGGGAGGAAAGGCAGCGCCAGAAAGCTACGCAGGTAAAGGGAACAAATTAAGTCAGAGCAAAACGTTCCTGTATGTGCAGCCCGTCACCGATGCTTGGTTTGCTCCCTTCTGGCAACTTAAACACGAGGAGGTCACCCTGCTCTGTGCCCTGATGGGTCCCCACTTCCACGCGAGGATCACCACAGGGCTGATAAGTGTGGGAATTGGGTGGCTGTGATCATCCCCATGAAGGTACTGGGGTGAAGACAGTCAAGTCTCTACACCCAGCCTAAACAGAGCCTAAGCGCACCTTAATTTTGGTAATGGTAGGGGGATTAATGGTAAGGGTGCTCAGGCATCGGAACAGGCTGCCCGGGGCAGTGGAATCACCTTCCCTGGAAGTGTTTAAAAGCGTATAGGTAAGTCCCTCAGTGACATAGTTTAGTGGTGGCCTTTGCAGTGCTGGGGTAACGGTTGGACCTGATGGTCTTAAAGATCTTTTCCAACCTGGTTGATTCTATGAGTCTATGTTACCTGCCTGCATAGAGGCACTGAGCAGACAGGAGTTACTGAGACCAGGCAGAGCGTTGCTGGGGAGTCTCTAACCTGTGCTGGAGGAAGTGGCACGCAGGAGGGAGCAGTGGGCATTCCTGGTCGGCCCCATGGTGGCCCTCCTGAACATCCTACCAGCCCTCCAGAACAGGAAGCGCTCTCTGCCTTGGTGGGATGGGGCTGTTGGAAGCTCAACTTGAGCCCAGACAAAGCACATGAGCAGGGCACAAACACAGCCCATGGGGCTGTCGGTGCTGGGGGTGGACCTGGCCAGGCACCCGGCCATGTGGCAGACCTCAGCCCCGTGCTTTGCCTGCTGCAGGGAATACTGGGGAGGTGGCTGAAGCTGTGTTGCACTGCAAGAGCCAGGCAGGAGGGCTTCCTGCTCTGAAATACACCGGCCCCAGAGACATTGTGCCCTGGGAAGCTGGTCCATAGCCAAGAGCTGCCCCGTGGGCTCCTCTGCAGCATAGCCGTGGCCCAAAGGAGAGCATTGGCCTTTCCACCCTGGCTCTTCCCACCACCGTGGTATCTGCTGAAAGTGTTTCCTTCCTCTGTCCCAGTGGTCAGGAAAGGCTTTGTTCCATGGGGGAAGCTGGAGTCAGCTGCCCACAGCTTGCCAATGGAGAAGGGGGTCTGACAAGCCTCCCGCCAGCATCCCCTCAACTGCCTCTCAACTTCAGGGCATCTCCTTTGCCTGCAAACATGGATTAATTTTCCTAGGACGTGAAGGATCCCAGCTCCCGGTTTTTGTTTGGCATGCACATCCCGTGACAGTTTATTTTAGTCGTCTTGCTGCTTTTAATAGTTCATGGCAGTGTCATGAGGCAGCTTCTCCTGCTGGGCGAGCTGTGGGTGCTGCAGCTCTATGGGGAGCAGGCATTCCGCAGTACTGTGCACAGATATCCCAGGGGCTGCTGAAGGAAGAGTTTTGGGCACTGCTCAGACACATCTTAGACAGCAGAGCAGGGAATGGCTGCTCTGTCCACTCAGAGGACCAAGACCTTGAAGTCTTGCTTTGGAGAGAGGCTATTCCCAGATGTTCCTGCATGATAGTCCTGGATGCAGCTCCACCCGCACTGTGCCCAGTGTCCATGCAGTGGGTACTCACCTCCTCTCACCATCACATGCCTGTTTGCTCTTAGGTTACGAGAGAGGAGCCACAGAGAAGCTGCAGTCCGGTCCCCCTCCATGATTTCATTCCTAACCCTTATTCAGCCACTGCCCAACGCAAACGAGTCAGGTCCCTTCGTGGTAACGTGGTGCCAGGCTCTGCTCATCCTCAGTGTCTCCCCGGTGCTACACCAGGGCTGCAGGCTACACTGCGAGGGGAGGAGCAGCCCTGCAGGGCCACACTGCACTTGGCACCACATCCCTGGCCACCAGAGCACCTTGGCAAAGGAGAGGGGCTGTGCTGCAGATGAACCCCCTTCAGCTTCATAGCAAGCAAGCATGGGCAGCACAAACCCATGAGGCACCTTTCCTTGTGTGGGATCCCACCGCAGCTTCCTGACTCTAGGTCCTCGCTGCAGCATAAGCCCCGAAGTCGCCTCGTGAGAAGTGGTGAACCGGGCTTCAAGCGGAAGCTGACCAAGGGCTTTACCCATGGCCTTACCTACAGGGGCACTTCAGGGTGAGGCAGCGGGGTGCCTCGTGCTTCCGGAAGCGAGGAGCTGGCTCACTGCGAGCTGCGCCACACGCGGTTCCATCGGCAGCAGGAAGGACCGGAAGCCTGTGCAGCGCAATTGGTGTTACCTCATTGGAACCTGCCGCGGCTGTGCCCACACCTCTGCTGCAGCTCCCAACAGCGTCAGCAGTGCTTCCAGCGCGAGCCAAGAGCCTCGCCTGGGACCAGAGTGGGTCTCTCCTCCAGAGGCAAGCTCATCACCCCTGCACCGGCTGCAGGGGAGGCTTTGGGAGGCAGAAACAGGCCCTGACAGAGCCAGCTCCAGCCCAGGATGAATTTGGCAGTGTGGGCACAGTGCACGCAGCCCCCGTGCCCCTCTCAGCAGGGGGAAGTGCTGAGAAGGAAATGAAACAAGCTTTCAACACATGCCTGCTGGCCACGGGGAGGCTGCATCCATCCAGCAGCCTGCAGGGATGGGGAGCTTTGCCAAGGGTCCCCTCAAGCCCCACGGACAGCTCTGGACTGAGAAGAGGGTTCTGGGAAGGAAGATCCTGGGCCAGGAGGAAGGATGCTTCCCTTGCTGCTGCACTGGGAGTGCTCAATGTCAGGAGTTTGGGGGAGGAAACGCAAAAGGTGGGCTCAGCTCGGGTGTGATGCTGTTTCTTTATAAGGCAGCACAGGGAAATGTTTCCCTGGATACAGCAGGAATGAAGAGCAGGAAGCAAATTTCCTCAATCAGAGCTCCAAGGGGTTGAGTTGCTTCCCTCTTTTTTTCCTTCCTTTAAGCATCACTTCATCCGCAGAGCTAGTGTGGGCTGCCCTGCGGCGCTGGTGGTCAGTGCTGTTCGGTTCAGCATCTCACCGACCGCCACCAGTCCCTCCACCAGCACTTTGTCCTCAGTGAAGCTTTTTCTGGCCACAGAGCCCCACTTTAGCCTTTACGCGAGCTCAGGGATTTGAGTGATGGCTCCTCCTGTGAAAACGAGCCCAAGGAAGCAACGCGTTTATCCTGAGTGATGCACTCTGCCATAACAGCCTCTTCCATGCCGTTCTGCACAATTTCCATCAGAAGTCGATTAAGGCTATAGTGGCTGAAGCCACCCCTGGTATCATTCCAGGTTAATGAGCAGCATGCAACCACATTATGAGTAACGCAGCATTGCGAGGCCAGACACTCCACCGCCATTTCTCCGTTTCCTCCCTCGTCCTTCCTGAGGGCCTGGATGCTGAGCAATAGTGAAACCTCTGGGGCAGACCTCTCCTGTCGCTCGTGCTTCTGCAGCCTCCCTCAGTGCTCCTCATGCACGACCGAGTCATCCCCCAAATTGAAAGCACCACAGGCCAGTCCTCCCCAGTCTGGGTGAGGGAGTTGGCTTGAGACAAGGCTCCAGCACCTCTCACATGGAAGACCATCGTCGCTTGAGGCACTTCATGCCTTCCCCTTGCTGCAGTGCTGCTCAGCTGTGCTCTGCGCAGCCACGCTGGCTCAAAGTGGTAGCAATGGGAGTTACAAATTTAGGACTGTGTTTGTTGGGGTTTTTTCTGCTTTTCCTTCTGCTTTTGCTCCTGCTGCTGAAGCACCAGAGGAAGGGGAAAGGAGGTCCGTATAGACAGCAAAATGATCTACTGGTATTAGTTATCTGCCCTGGAACTGGGAACACTGTCTCCGAGCTGTGCTTGGAGACATGGTGCAAAGGGACGTGCCCCCAGTAAAGTTCATATCCAGGTCTTTGGGGAAGGCAACGCAGCTGGGATCTCGCACGTAAGGCTGGGACAAAGCCTCTCTGGAACAGGCTGAGCAGCTCTCAGGACTGGGCTTCCAGATGAGCCCCATCACCGGCCACGGTGGGGACCCTCACCAGCCCCAGAGCTTGCCCTCTGCCCAAGCTCCATGGACCAGGCTGTGCACCCGCATGGATGGATGCTCCCTTACAAGCACAGGCCATTGATTAAGGCTTTAAATGGACTTGTTGCTCGCTAACCTCCAGTTGGGCTGCAGCAGCTGCATTTTAGTGTCAGACCGCTCAAAGCACTGCTCTGAGGCCCCTCTCACCCTCCAGGCAGGGAAGGCTGCAGTTTGCCACTGTAGCTCACTTCCTCCCATGCCTGTCACTACAGCATCCCAGCTCTGCAGCCGTTTCATCTGCAGCCTCAGCTGTGACAAAGTGATGGAGAAGAACACTGCCTGGTATTTGAGACCATTTTGGGAGGAAACAGAGGAGAGCTAAATCCTAACCCTGGCAGGTCAGTGCTGCTGCACCCGGGCTCTAATGGCCTTCACCTTCGCTCTGCCTGGGGGGAAGCCATGGCAGGAACAAGCAGCAATCTGTGGAGGAAAGCTCTTAGTGGCAGGACCAGATGCTGCAGGTCCAGTGATATGCCTCCATCCCCCTGAGGCTGTGACAGGGCTGTTGGCTCTGCCCCTCAGTTCTGCTGTTACAACCACAGTGAGGGCCATGCTGGAACCTGTGTCAATTATTGTGGGTTTTAGCCAAATTCATGATACTGAATGATTTGGTTTATGGATCCTTTGTGCCAGCACAGTGGCCTGGGGCAGGGGCGGGAATGTTGGAGGTTAACTTTACCATCATCCCTTCCGTCTTCTGAAGCTCTATCAACGTGTGCCCTCTCATTCAGACCCTTCCAGTGCCTGCCAGGATTAGCCCTGATGTTGGATGGCGCGGGCCACAAATAGGACTCCAGCACCAGCTTCCAGGAACGAGCCTCTTGTCTCATGGGTCAGCTCCCAGTTCAATTTCTGTTCCACGGCATTTGTGACCACTCACCGGCTCGACCCATCCTCGGAACGTCAGCAAAACCCACATGAGCCACTGAGCAGCTCTGGAGAGCCACAGAACAACCAGCCTGAAGCCATGAGGACTTGCCAGCTCAGGGTTATTCTCTGCAAAGTAGAAAATGGTGTAAGAAGCCAATTTCAGCCTTTCCTTGTGGAAGCAGAAAGAGGTGGAAAGGTGAAGTACTGTGAAGGAAAAGAGACACAAGCCTCTTTCCACCTTGCACGGGACGGAGCAGCATCCAGGCAGAACTTGGCTTACGCACAGCAACGTTAAAGGACACAAAAAGCAGCCTGAGCTTAAAAGGGTGAGCACGCCATCAGCACACCAGTATTAGGGCAGTTCTGCTCCGTATCACAGCAGTGCCTGGCCAGCTGGTGTTACTGAAGAAGGTCCTATGTTGGGAAAGCAGCTTTATCGTCACCTAAAAGGCTGTTTACAGAGATACCCATTGAGAACACCAGGGAAAAAGACTGAGGCATCTGAACCAGTAACCTCTCAGAAGAGTGTAGCTCCAGTTCCTGTTTATAATAGTGTAGACTCAAACCATCAGCATGGCAGCGCCTGTATCCCACATGCCACGAGTGCATCTCCATCCTGTCACCCATTAACCCCATGCAGGCCCTCACAAGCTGCAACCTATGTAACACACCACTAGGCCTTGCTCATGAATCCTTGTGCTTCCTCCTCCCAGGTGCCCCAACCCGCCTTTTACGTTGTAACTTCTACCACCACTGATGTTTCTTAACGAGATGACTTTTCCCCCTCCCATCATTTGTTCAGACAGAAATCCCACCCTTTTAGAGCGGGAGATGAGTGCCTTCCCGAGGAGGAACCGACCGTGAGCTGAGCCCTCCCTGCCCACCGTTTACCAGGCAAAAGGATGAGGGTAGTTACCAGGTGCTGGTGGCACAGGTCCACATCCCTCTGGTGTTGGCAGCCTCAGAGCTGAATTCTAGACATCTGTCACCCCCTCCACCGACGCAAGCTTCCAGTGACTCCAGAGGTTGGAAACAAGAGCAAAGCAGAGTTCGTTTGCTCAGTTGTTAGTCCCCGCTAGTCATAAATACCACCTTCAGGCCCAGGACAGAACTAGCTCAGCTCACCACCTTGCGTCTGAGCAGGTAACTCCCTGAACAGACACAAAGAAGGTGCGTTATCTTCCTCCAAACCCTTGGCGCTGCCCTGCTGATAGCCCAGGGGTACCTCAACACCTGCTTTCGGCACTGCCTACAGGACAGGCTGATGCTCTGATGCCGCATGGCCTTATCTGCGCCGAGAGAGGGAACGGCAACACACACACACGGACTGCAGCACATGGATAATCTTTATTGGTAACATCAGTGGAGCACCAGTAAACCATTACTGACTGTAGTGGCGACACGCAGCTGAGGCACATGCTAAGGCACTTGTCTTATATAAAACCAAAAAAAATCTCAAGTTCTTTTTGTGACAGCCACCGGGACACGAGGCTCCTGCACTGAGTGCGCTTCAGGCGTACAGTATGGTGCTTCATATGGAATTATTTTTACTTAGCTCATAAGTAGGTCTAACCGCAGCATATACAATATGGTTAAGAATACAGGTAAATCCAGCAACCAGTGTACGGTGTAGAAAAGTAAAGACTATCTATATATAACCATGGTCCCGAGAGAAAGGCAGTGATGAAGACCTTTATTTTTTTTCTTAATTACTTATTACAAGAGATACAAAGGCCTTACACGTATCTGTGCAGATTAAAGGGTTTTTAATATACTCTTAGTCAATGGTGCACAATAACTAATCCCAACCCCTGGTTACAGAGCAGGTGCGAGAGGCTTGGACATGTCAATAAAAGAGGGATTTCCCTCCCCTCATCCCCACCCTCTGCCCACTACCCCATTAAATTCCCCTAGATTCTGTCTATTACCGTTAAATATATTTGGTCCCCCAGAGATTCTCAGACAAGCCCAACGACACCGTTCTGCTTCCCCAGCCTGTCATTAACTACTGGTCCTCGCTACCTTAGATGAAACCGCTTGGAGGCAGACACTAACAGGACATCATTGCACTTCAGAGATCTGTCCAGACAGTAAAAATAAGAGGAAAAAGAAAAAAAAGACAACTTTGGCAAGTCCTCCGAACAACTGGTCCCGAGAGGAGCTTCCCTCTTCACCCCTCCCTGGAAACGTGTGAAAGAAGAAAGGGCAAACTGCCATGGCCAAAGCACACCGTTTTTCCTGACACTGCTCCCAAACCGTGTGGGTGGGCAGAGTAAAAGAGGCAGAAGTCTGAGGTCACTGAACATGATTGCCGAAAGCAAACAAAGAGGGAGGGGAAAGGATACAGGAAGGAGCTTCCCTGCAGCTAGAATTGAAGACAAAGGAGATTTACAGCAAAAATAATCTTTCCCTAACCCCACTCCCTCCAAACTGTGTACGGATTCACCAGCAGACATAGCACGGACAGTTCTACAGGCCCTTGTGGTGGCCAAACTGCTGGCCAGATTTCAGAGATCCAACTCTTTGGCATTAAATACAAGAGGATTAGGAAACTGGAAAGAGGAGGAAATGAGGAACACAGATGCCCCATGGCTCCAGATACACAGAGCTGGGCTTGCTCTGCAGATCCCCAGCCAATTTAGGAGGACAGGGTTTGCTGAAAGTCCAATGGAAGAGGGGAGGGTGGATGGGTCACTCCATCACGTGTAACCTGGGTCAAATGGGAAGACTTATTCAGTAGCTTTGGTATCACCAGCCTCTGCCTTGCCGTCCACTTCCTCATCGGAGCACTCTCCTGTACCCTTTCTGACAATTCGACGTGTCACGACAAACGGCAGGTCCCCACGCCTAGGGAAAGACAGACAGCACGTTAGCAAAACAAGGTTCCACTGACCTCACCAGACAGGGCAGGCTCTGCAAAGAGGTAAGCAAGTACCTGGCCATGCCATTTGCAGTGAGCGATTACAGCAATGGCACAGAATGCTCCACCTTACCTGAGTTTGCTCTTCAGGGAGCTGACTTCTCTATTCATGGCATCAGCTGTTTCAGTGGCATCCTCCAGCTCACGCTGGAGCTTCCTACGGGATGCATTGGCTCGCTGGGCCTCCTCTTCGGCTTCCTCAAGCTGGCGTTTCAGCTGCTTCAAGCGCATGTTTGCCTTATCCGCCTGAGCGTGTATGGGGAAGAGAGAGATACAAATCGGTATTTCCCCAGAGCTGCAGCACAGTTAGTAGCAGTTTTCAAAGCCCCCTCTTTGCTTTCTGAAAGGAACTGCCTAAGACTTGACAGCTCCAAGCTTTTCCTTAAAAGCATTGTCATCTGTGTCATCTTGTAATTATCACAGTGAGGGAAAAGAAGAAAAATCCATAGGAAGGTTAATGCCCTCTTAATGCAGACAATGCTTTGGCCATAGGAGGGGAGTCCTCCCACCACAAGACTCACCAGTGCTGCAGTAACTATACACACCTGATCTTTGAATTGCTCAGCATTGCGCCTCTCATCATCCACCTGCAGCAAGATGTCTTTCAGCTTCTTCTCGGCACGGCGCACTTGCTTGCTGGCAGCCTGGCGCTCCCTACACAGAAACACAGTGATGCTCAGACAAAAACTCATCTCCCCTTGTCCCCAACAAGATGACATGACTTGGGCAAGTTAGAAACAAGGAAGACAGCAAAACTCCTCATAACGTAGGGAAAAAAAGGGGATGGCAGGCCGTATTTCCCAGAAATAACAAAAAGGCACTGATGTCACACAGATAGGATGCTTTGTGAAGCTACAGAGGGGCAGCTGCAGTTTCAGGAGTGGTTAAGCCTGGAAGGAGCTAGAAGTCTCTACAGTGAAAAAACAAGGAAGGTTTGCCAAGATCTTACTTCTACCTAGAATAAAGCTTTCACTAAAACAAATCAGAATTTAAAACAGAGCTTCTACTAGGACATACTTTGTCTCCATGTCCAACTGCTCTTCCAGCTGTGCTATCTTTGCTTCCAAGGCCGTGATGGAAGCCTTGTACTTGGACTTTACTGCACTCTCCATCTCCTGCAGTTTAAGCTTAAGCTCCTTGTTCTGGCGCTCCATCTGCTGGCGAGCGTTCTCATTCTTCTGTGCGTTGCTACGCTCAGCATTCAGGTCGGCATTCATCTGATCAATCTGCAGAGAGAAGTACTGATCACATCCAGCACTCCAACCTGAAAGGCTGATTTACTTCCCAGGCACATGCTGACAGCAAAGGAAAAGGACTCTCAGGGTAAGCTGAATACCTGGAATAACTATGATGCAGAGGGAGCTCTCTGTAGGCAGGGCACTTCTCAAAATACCTTAGTTTACCCAGATTTTCAAAGTAGTTCCTTGAATAACAGGTTTATCAGCCTCCTCTTAGGGCTAAATTTGCCAATCACACACAATGCTTTCCGTAGCAAAGGCCATGGTTTGGCACTTAACACAGTAATTATCAGTGAATTACAAAAATCCTGAGGCAAGCAGATCCAATACATGTGCTTTACTAATTTATCATTTATTTGCTGTCTGTCTACTCTCTCTGTCTACTACAAAGCAGCAGCTTAAAAATACCAACTTTCAAAGGGGAAAGGGCAATAACTCAGTCCACTTCCAAGCCAGAGAGGGCTTTGGCTGACAGTCAACCAACTCGAGAACTATGCTCTCATCCACCAGAGTGAACAAGCCATTTGAAAAACCATCAGCCTAGCTCCTTGGCTCTGGAATGCTGAGAAAACAACATGCTAAACTCTTGAAGTTGGGCAGACAAAATATGGCAGAGAACAAGCAGATTACAATCATGGTTTCTATAGCGTCCTAACAAATTCCATATGGTTAGTCCATCAGAAGCAGCATAGAACTGGCAGAGAAGTAATTTTCCAAGCACACTGTGGCACTGTTCAGCATGCCGAGTTAGAGCAGCAGCATGATATGGATCATCTTTCTCATAATCTCTTAATACAGAAAAAAGGGACCAGGAGGTTTGGGGTATTTTTGTGAGGGTTGTTTGGGGGTTTTTTGGTTGGTTAGTGGGGTTTTGCTGTTGTTGGGTTTGCTTAGGGTTTTGTTTTAAATAAACTTGAGAGATAGTTCCAGCTACTCAATCATTTAAGTGTTCAAAACCAGTGAGCTAACACCAGCTCTGACTGCCCACCCTATCTTCTGTACTGTGGTATTCGGGTGTTTCATGTTGCTCCCATCCAGGGACTTCTGAGGGCCTACACACAAAGTGGCAGCTGGCATTAATCGGAGTGCAGTATGACAATTTACACAGACCAGAGAACCTCTACTGACAGACAGAGCCTGGATAGGTACCTGAAGGTTGGCCTTCTTGAGCCGGTCATTGATTATCTCTGTGTTGCCCTGTTCTTCTTCTAACTCCTCCTCCAGCTGAGCTATCCGGGCCTCCAGGCGTCTCTTTTCCTCCATGGCCAGGGCTCTATATGACACAGAATCATTAAATCAGTGTTAGTGGCATTAATGCCTTGGAGAAAATCCACCATTTCTCATTTCTTTAAATAAACTCAGTCTTTTGAGAGCAGAGGGGATACAGTTCATGCTGCAGACTACATAAAAATAACGGCCTGCAAAGTATTTTCTCAAACCAGCTCCTCCACCCTTAAAACAGGGAACATTACTCACCCTTTACCACTGTTGTTGGCAATCTCATCAGCCAGCTCATCCCTTTCTTGCTGGGCCTGGCGCTTGGCACGCTCAGCAGCTGCAAGCTCCTGGAATGAAAACGAGACGGTCAGCGATCCAATGGGAAGCTACCAATTAATGCAGCATAGGAAAAAGTAGTTACTGGTAATGGATGGTATGGTCTCTAGCTAGATCCAGACTTAATTATAAGACATGGTCTGCTCCACACCCATCCCATGGCTTCCTTTGTTTTGCACTCTCCTATCACAGCTGTCAAGAGACAGCCAAATTCTGCATTTTGAAGTGGACCTCATATTTGAGCAGAGCAAAAAGTACAGAAGAAAGGAAATAACCACTGAAGCTTAGACTGCTATGCTTAGTTCTTGGCCAAAGAAAACGAACAAACCCTTTACTTGCATGCATATTCCATTACCTCCTGCAACTGGATCATCTCTGCCTCCATGCTCTTCAACTTCTTCTCATTTTCTTTGGCCTGGGCCAAGATCTCTTCTCTGGAAGTACGTGTGTCCTCCAGTTCCCGCATGTAATCCTTCATTTGTGCCTGAAAAAGGGAGAGCAAATGACGAATTTCAGAGCATCCACATTAACAAAGTGTGTTTGTTTGTCTTACAGGAAACATGAAGGGAAATGTAAACAGGGATTCATTAATCTTCAGCTACCAAAAAGGCTGCTGTGAAAACAAAAGGAATAATCCTTTTCCCATTTCACAAGTAACAAGGAGAAGGAGTAATGAAAGCAAACAGCACTGCTTAAATTGCAAGGGAAAAAAATTGTCAGATATAGGGAGGGGGGAAGGCAGGGTACAGGAAGCTTTCTAGTGAAGCAATACAACGGATGGCCTAGAGCAGGTTTGGAATTTTTCCTAAGAACAGATCAGACAAATGCCTGTAGGAACTACAAAAGCATAAGAGAACTGTTGTGGGGCAGGAGAAGGCCTAAGTGATATTGAGGTCCCTCTAGCTTTGCAGCTCCATAATCCTTTCCAAAAACACTGACATGAGGCAAGCACTAGAGTGGACTTTCCCAACAGCTTGTCTCTCAGGGAATTAAACAGGCAGATCGGGGTCAGAAGGATATTTGAAATGCCAATAAATCTTCCACTGTAAATTGCTACAAGGTTCTGCTGCTCTTGTGCCACTGATGCATGGTTCTCACGAGATGAAATCTTGTATCCCATTTCCCTGGGTAAGTGTTCTATACTGACAGCTAAGACAGTTGCAGCATCTCACCTGCAGTTTGCGGAGCTGCTTGATGGCTTCTTCACGATTCTTGTTAGCAGTGTCTATATGGCTTTCCAGATCCTTCAGGTCCATCTCTAGCTTCTTCCTGGCAGCCACAGCAATGGAGCGCTGTTTCCGCTCATCTTCCAGTTCCACCTCCATCTCCCGCACCTGTAGAAAGAAATACAGGCATCAGCATTTCAGCTCCTTGATTTCCTAATAGCCAGTTTTCACATCCCCCTTTCAAACTGTACATAAGTGCAAGCATGTGATTCGTTTTCATTCCTCCTGGCAGGGCGATGGGGCTAACATTCCTCACTAATAAAGCCACACGGGTTCCCTTGATAAACAAAGGCTGTTTGAACAATCATGCACACAAGGGGTGAAGTGTATCACCGCTCTGCAGTGCTGCCTGGACAGCTACCATTAACAAGAATCTGAGGTTTGACACTCTCTGTCTAACCATCTTTGGACACAAGTGTCTTTGAGTATGGAACTCTTTCAGGATTTACAGAGCAATTCTTACTTGTCTAATCAGCTGTTTCTTCTTCTCTTCATTCTGTTCATCGCGTCCCTGGAGGTCTCGGTCAAACTGTGCCTTCATGGCCTGTTGGTTCACTTCTAGCCGCAGTTTGGCATCCTCTGTGGCCTGCAGTTCATCTTCCAGCTCTTCCAGCTGTGTCTTCATCTCCTCCACCTGCTGCTCCAGGGCTCGCTTAGCCTTCTCCAGCTCATGGACCTACAGCACAGTACCACACGTGAAGTTTCCTCAGAGAGAGTCAGACAATTTCACCTATCCTAAGCGCAAAAAAGGCTAAGAACAACCATTCACATAAGGCAGAATACAGGAATGCTGCATGTGTCCCTTGTAGTAGGACAGAGATACCCCTCAAAGCCAGCTGCTCGCATACCTGCAAGCTACCAGTCAGAATCACAACTACCTATTAGTTCTGGTCATGCATGTGTGGTGGGGAGGAAGAGAAAAGCATTTGTTAGCACAGTCCTGACCTACTGCAGACCTACATCTACTGCAGTCTCCTACTTCTGGGGACTTCTGATTCTGACAGAATTCAAGAAAATACTTTTTGGCCTCTGATTTTGTTTTTATTTTCCTTCCTGCTTATCATAACGTTTTGTTTTGTTTTGAAATACTGGGTTTACTGTCTTCCACTGCGCGGCTACTCTCTGTATTTTACAGATCAGACTCTTATCGTATCTTCGTTTCTGCCACAATTAATTAACAGCAGTTCAGTTGCCCACTACATCAGTTTTCCACTACTTTGGGTCATTTCCAGGTTCTTGCAATCCATCTTTCACACTTACTAGTGCAATACAAACATTCACAAACTCGCAGTGTGTCCAGTATTCTCTACTACATTCATCTGTGTTAACACTAACATAAGCTTTTTGCAGTATTAAACTAACAGTATCACCTGTGTGATATGTCCTGGCTAGACACTTTAAATTCATACATACGCTTTTCCCAACATCATCCTTTGAACTCATCAGGTCTTCCATCTCTGCTCGGAACTGCTTATTGATTCGTTCCAGCTCATCTTTCTGCTCTATGGCTTCTTCCAGGGCTCTGGCCAGGGAGAGGGCCTTAGTCTCCTTCTCACGGGCTTCTGCCTCAGCACGGTCCCGTTCTTCTGCATACTTGGCAGAGATGCTCTTCTCCTCTGCCAACAGCTACAAGAGCACAGTATCAGTATTCTGAGAAATTAATGACAATTTTCTAATAAGGTAAACATGCACCTTTTCATTAGTGTCTTAACAGTACTCTGCCACAGAAAGTAGGAACCAGCTTCCAAGAATAAAGCATGCCATCCCACCTTTTGTAAATGTGCTGACCCCAAATGAACAAACTTCAGATTCCCTAGGCCTCAAACCAAGTATTTCCAACTCCTTCTCAATGATGTGCTTTAAACTTGATGTTGGTCTTGATATAAATGCTATGCCTTTGGGAAAGAAGCATCACTAAGCTTCCTATGCAAGCAACAGAATTAATTCAGTTCTATGAAAGCTTCTTTCTCCACTTTATATGCTATGTCTTAGTTTGGAAATAAATATGCATTCTCCAAGCAGCATTGCTTAGGCATTCTTAAAGCAGAGCTGTCAATAAGATGCACCCACTGAATGCTCAGTGACTGAAGTCATACCTGATCAAACTTTTTCTGCTTCTTCTCCAGGTTGGAAACAATCTGCCGCTGATGATCCAGGTCCACAGCAAGGTCATCCAGCTCTTGCTGCAGGCGGGTCTTTGTTTTTTCCAGCTTGTCATACGCAGCTGTCTTCTCTTCATAACGCTGGCTCAAGCCCTCCAAGTCCTTCTGCAGCTTCTTCCTGGCTTCCTCTGCCGACTCAAGGCAGCCCAGACCATCGTCCATCTTCTTCTTTGCATCTATTGCCTGAAAGCCAGAAAAGCTCAGCCAGAAGAACTCGCACATGAAGCCATACCACAGACAATGCTGTATGTAGTTTACCGGTACCAGAAGTTGAGCCTGCTCAATTTGAAGGTCCTACTCCCCCCTCAACTAAGACATGACTGAATTCCTACAGGAATTGTTGGATACAAATCTACAAGTAGTTCATACAATTATCATCAGAGACCACTTCATTTCCTCTCTTGCCCAAATCAGCAGGATCACCTTTTCCCAGGAAAGGTTCTGTTACTTAAAGTTGATTCTCCATTTAGATTTTACTTCCCTATAGACAGACTGCACTTATGCTTCCTCTCAAAAGTCATTGGTTATAAGATGCAGACTCTGTACCTGTTGCTGAAGCACAGCGATCTGTTTCTCCAGGTTTCTCTTAGCTTCCTCTTCTTCTTCCAGTTGCTCTTTGAAACTGTTCTTCTCATCCTCCATTTGCTTCAGCTTAGTGCTGAGGCTCAGTTTTAGGCGAGTCTCCTCCTGCAGCAGCTCCTATGAAGCAAACACCCCAGTGGAATTCAGCACCGCTCCTTGGCTTTAAAGGCTCACAATGCTCACCCACTCTCTCCAGAATGAGTACTTTTGAAGTTGATTTTAAGTATGCAACTTATTTCACAGATAACACAACCAAAGACAGAATTTAAATAATAATTGTCTTCCAGCACGTCCACGCAGAAACAAAATACTCAGAATGGTCCTATTCCCTCATACACTCTAATAATTAAAGTATATTACTTCACCTCACAAACCACCGACAGTCTTTTCTGGAGTCTTTCAAGCACACAAACCATTCAAACCCTTCCCAACAATAGCAAGACTGTATTCTGCTACATGACTTTCTCATATTCAGGTATCAAAGAAAAGGACAACAGGCTAAAGTGATGTAGCATGGTTAAAACCAACCTTAGTAGATTTGAAAGACAGCGGTCATTTATCTACTTCAGGCACCAGCATCATCTTACTTTTGCAAATTGTAAAAGACATTTGGCTGTATCACACAGAGATGCCTTGGTTTCCAAAGCTCTCACCTGTGTATCCTGAAGTTGTGATTCCAAAGCAGAGAAGTCCTTTGCTAATTTGGCTGATTTGCTGTCAGACTGGTTCAAGAGACCTGTGACATTGTCCAATTCAACCTGAAGGAGAGATCAGAGTATCAGTTAGTGAATACATCTGCAAAAACAAAGCCAGGAACAAGTGAGCAGCTACAGGACCCAGAACTGAAAACTCAGGCACCTCATAACAGTAAGACATGCATATAGTCTCTCAGGGAAATGAATGCATCATTTCCAGACTCACAGGGATGAAGTATGAGAAGTTGAAAAGATATTTTTACATGGGATCCCCTCTGTAGCAAGAGCCTTCTGTTTCTGGGTGGTTTGGGGTTTTTAAGGCCTATATAAGACTATAGACAGCCTGGCAAGAATTTTAAAAGCTTTTATTAAACTAACACTCTATTTTACATTACCTGCTTCAGGACTATATCTTGAGTCTCAAAATTACATTTGCACATTCTAAAAGTGCACACACTGGCAATGCTCAACTTTTAATAATAGCCCTCCAAAAATGAAAAGGCAGAAGACAATGCTCTGTGTGACTCAAAGCAATTTGTTATTCACTTGAAGATAGGAGAAACCCTAAATTTACACATCAGCCTTGAGCCATACCTCATCACCATCAGCTGCATTACAAAGCTTCAAGAAGCTGTCTTCCAAATGAGTTGCACAATTGCTGGTCTGTTTATGCCGGTCTAGGTCCACAAGCAGCTGAATGTTTGCACAACTGCAAACTGTACTGTACAAACCGCTGCATGCTGAAGGGGAGCAGACATGCTGATACTTTAAGGCTTACAAAACTCAAATGGCAACTAGTTACTTCACCTTCTCAAAGCTGGTAAGCAACATCAATCCAAAAGTCCTGCCCTGGCAATGAGTTAAGTAGCTTGCATAGCCCTTGGGAAGCAAACTATGGATTTGCTTTTTGTAGGAACTTTACCCTCAGCAGGAACAAGATTTTTGAACTAGCTGTGGGGAGGTATGACCCTACAATGCTTTCAGGCTAATGCTGTGCTCTATCAGAAGCTAAGGAAAACCCATGCCACTCACCTGCAATTTGTTAACCCTCTCAACCAGTTCAGTCTTCACTCTTTCGCCTTCCGTGAATTTCACCTGGAGTTCTTGGAGCTGAGCATCTACTTTTTTCCGCTTGTGCTCAGCATCCCCTTTGCCCTGCAGAAGGGCCTTCACCTCATTGGCCAGTTCAGTCCTCTCACTTTCCAGAGCCTGTTTTGCTTTTTCAAGATTTGCTTTCACCTGAAGAGGAAAAAACCACAGCAAAACCTCTCAGACTTTAGATATGGCAGGATCCTTCCACCAAGTACTTTTTCCTCTTCCCCCACAACAAGCAAGCTAATGTTTCATGTTTAGCAGCTAAGCTGTAGACTGCTTACTCAGAAAAAAAACAGTTTAAGCAGTCTGTCACTGATAAGCAGGAGACAATCTAACAAGCAGAGAAGACAACACAGGAGATAGTTTTCCACCATCAGATTCCATATTAAGGCTGTACAAGTCAACAAGCGCAAGCTGTGAAAAGAAAGTCTTGGTTACGCAGTATAACATGCCTGATTGGAACAAAGAATGAATGCAACTATTCAAAACAGCTTCATAGTGAAAAATAATCTACCAAGGGAAGAAGAGCACATGTATCAGATGCCTAGTATCACAAACGCTTCATGCTCTTCTGCAGCTTTAAGACATGGTCATAGAGCAGCTGTCCTTTCAGGGAGATTGACTGCTTTGGCCTTGTGTTTTCTATTCCACATACCCGTTTGGTTTGTTCTAACTGCTCTGCCAGCTCTTCAATAGCTTGTGAATGTTTCTGCCTCATCTCTTGGATTTGAGCCTCGTGTGTCTTTGCCTCATCTTCAAGGGTCTTCTTCAAAACCGTTACTTCTTGTTCTCTCTTTGACCTACAAAATTCACAAATTCCATTAGTGAGAAAATCAAACAGATGTGTATCTCCACCAAAACCATGTCTAATGCAGAAAAATGCCAACGTCTGTTTAGCCCTACAAGCTACAAAGACACTTTTCAAAGTTAGAGCTTAGCAATGCACTGTTCTTAAGCAGAAGCTGGCAGCATTACTTTCAGCCTAAGTAGTAATAGCCTGAAAGAACGAATGTTTCAGGTCTATCACTAACACTGTGATTAGGGAACAAATTAACATTCCTACATCAGGTGAGGTAAATGCAGTTTTGAGTACAGCCTGCACACTACCTCCTTCTATAGCCACTGAAGCTGCTAACCAGACTACTCCAATAAAGGCAAAGCCTTGCTTTGGTAAGAGACTGGATGCTCCAGCATTTATTAAAAAAGTCAAAAATAAAGACAACAGCTACATTTTGGAGTTACCTGAGCTCTTGCTGAGCAGCTGTAGAATCTAGTGTGTCTTCTAGCTCCGTTTTCAATGCTTCCAGCTCTTCTCCCAGATCCCGCTTCTGTTTTTCGGCTTTATTCCTGAATGCTCTCTCCGACTCCAGATCTTCCTGCAGCTCAGTGATCTGGGATTCAAGTTCCCTGATCTTTTTCAGGGCCATGTTCTTCTGAGCTGCCTCTTCTTCCACCCTGTGTTCAACACAGGGTTCTGGTCAGAGCCAGATTTAAACTGTAGGTAAATTAAAATCACCTAACCTACCAAGAATAATCAATAAGGAAAGCTGCCACAGGCCAGCTCTACAATATTACATTCAAACTTTGATGCACGTATCACTACGGATTCTATTTTCCAATATCTGAGAGAGCACAATCACTTACCTTAAAGAAGGGGACACAGAAAGACTGACAACAGAAGAAAGCACCATTTTGCACTGGAAACTGGACACTTTACTGAACAGATGAATATAAGCAACTACCATCGAGAGAGTCTGTTGTCTCTGCTTTTTAACCCCCTCTGAAATCTTACAGCTCCAATGAAACATTAAATTCATAGCCTTGCTCTGCATAGAGAATGTGGCAGCGAGCAGCATCCAAAGAACTCTGATGCTGAGAATATGGATCCTAACAGTCCACAGGCTAAAATACAACTACCACAGATTCCATCTAGTCCCTCTTTGAAAAGGAGACAAGACAAGAAATACTTCCCAGCTTGGTGGTCCCTGAACCCTGCAGGTCAGGTTCTCACCTAGCTAAGGCTGCCTGCAGCTCCTCTTCTTTCTTGGCCAGTTGCATTTTGAGTTCTGCAATCTGAGCCTGCAGCTCAGCAATCTGGTCGTGCAGATCACTGGAGTCCCCTTCAAGCTTTCGACGAGTCTTTTCCAATTCTTGCCTTTGTTTTTCTTCACGTCGCAGACGTTCTGAAGAAGATGGGGACACATTAAGTTACACAGATGATACATACTCAAAGAATGCTGTATGAGCAGAGAAAATAAAGCTATTTAATCAATAGTTTCGTTCCCAATAATACAACTGTCCCAACTGTAGCTGGAGTGCATTATTTTGTCAGGACTTACACATGCAACTGCCCCCATATTTTGCCCTCAAAACATATCTGCATGACTTCCCTTCCCCTCATCTTGCAGCCAAACCCTCTTCCCCCCTTTCTCTATACTAAACAATGCCACCACAATGCCAGTCTCTCCCAGCACCCAAACCACACAGGCATAAGCACTCATTAAGTGATACTGAACACAAGGCCTGCTCTCCCTTTACAGAAACTAAACAGGCTGGCTCCTGCTGTGTTAACCTGGCCAGTCTCCAGATGAAGTACCTCTAGCTTCAACTCCGAAGAGCTTGTGCAAACAGGATATCAGAAACAGCACTAACCCTGACAGATTGATGCTGCTGCTGCTGGAAGTAGAAAAGTGGTTACACTTCCACAGCAGGAAAAGAAAGAGAACCAGCCTCTCTTCTCCATTGGCCTGCTGCTTTAGAGAGGATTTTTATTTAGATCAAGGACTCAGCTGACAAGGCATATAACCTTCAGCCAGTCACTGAACAGCTTTACCAAACCAATCAATAGCATACACACTATAGAGTAACTTTTAACCCCTCAGAACATGGGGAGGACTTAAAACTCCAGAAATCAAAATCAAGTTCAATAAATTTTAACAGGAAATCATCTAAAACTAAGAAGTAAGCAGGCAAGTCCTTTCCAGAATCTGCCTTAAAAACAAGCACACAAAAAACACCCCCATACAAAAAAGCCCTAAACAAAACTAAAACCACCTTCAAGGTCTGTGATCATGGCCTCATGCTTATTCTTGAGTTTGGCTAAGCTCTTAGATTTCTCCTCTTCCTCTGTCAGGTTTGTTGTAAATTCAGACATCCTGTCTTCCAATAGTTTCTTTTCCTGCAGAATTGAGAAGGCAGTGTCAAAGCAGTTGCTGGAATTACAGGACAATTTTCCACAACTGACTGTGCTTAAATATGTCAAAGTCATGAGTGCCTAGAACTCCTGTAAGGAACTTGGAACAAAAGCAATCCTTTCAGGATTACAGCTAGTATTCAAATCAATGGCTACTTAAAGATTTGTATTTGAAGGCTTTTCAAATCTGAAAGGGAAGTCTGCTCATGGGATAACTTGATACTGTTTGGCATAATGATGTACCAGAAAACTTTTGTTCATGGATCATTATTTAGTCAAGGCTATTTAAATATCATACACTACTGACTTGTAAAGAATATAGGCAAGCAGTTAATTTCAGGTCAGAGTTGTCAAAGACAAGACTGAACTCATCTGAATGTTCCCCCCCAATATGGGAAAGGTCAGCCTTTGGTGGGGAGCTCCAGGAGAAACACCCATAATCTTCAGCCTGTGTAAGAAGCTGCAGGAATCTTACCTTAGACAATTTGAGATTCTGATCTTCCAGAACCATCACATCTTCTTCCAGTTTCTTCAATTTGGCCTCTGTGGTCACTTTTTCCAGCTGCAACTTCTGCCTTGCGCTTTCCTCTTCTTCAAGCTGTTCCTCCAGTTCCTTCACAACACCCACAGAAAAGCAAGGCATCTGTCAGTGCTACCCACCAACCAATGTAACAGCACAGTAGCAATCCTAGAACTTGGAAATTTTCTTTACCCTTCCTCAAGGTATTATTAGTACTTTCCAGAATTAACATCTGTTGTGACTTGATGCAACATACCCTGTCCTAACAAACAACTTTTCTAGCAGAACGAACAATACTATTTTGCAAAGAAGAATGCACCATTCTAAAACACCTTGCTTAAGCTTACTTGTCTATTTGACAAGCGGCCACCGTCTTCAAGAATGGAAAAGCTCATTCCAGATGACTGGCTGAACACTTCAGGCTCAGCACCAAAATCATTATGTTCTATCCCACAGATAGATTTTTCTATGCTTTATTTTTTGTTCTCTCTCTCCTGTTTCCCTCCAAGCTGAGACAACAGAATAGCTCTGACCCTTACTATACTCTTTACTGACAAGAGTCAGTATTCCTAAGGCATTACCTGGATATTCTGTTGCATTTTCTTCTTTTCAGCCTGCAGATGTTGACACCGTTCTTCCTCTTCCTCCACTCTTGCTTCCAGGTCATGACATATCTCCTCCAGTTCTTGTTTCTTGGCTGTCAGGCGGGCTCTTATCTCCTCAGCTTCAGCACAGAGTTCAGTTTCTGCTTGCAACTGTTCCTGCAGCTGCATCTTCTCTGCCATTAGCTACATTAGACACAAAGCCAGAAATAAGACAAGCTCCAGTTTACCACAGCACTTAGCAATCTGTGTTATGTGCTCCTGTGTTCCACAGTTAGTCTTAATCATTGCAGCAGTCTCCTGCTGCTAATCAAAAACTAAATATCAAAACAGTTTTTAAGTGTTTGTTCTTCTTCACGAATGATACACTGCAACAGCGTATTACATTAGCCTTAATAAATTTCTCCAGACCATATCCATTTGAAAAAGGACTGTCTAGTTTTCCCCTGAAAAAGTAACACAAATAATTATCAGCCCTACAGAAAAACAATCCTGCTGCCACCTTCCGTGTTCCAAACGAAAAGGGTTCCATTAACAGTGAGATTGAATACAACTAGCTTGCTATAATACCCTGACAAAGGAGACTTAACATAATGGCTATAGAAGGGCAATAAGTGGTCTGCTAGAGAAACTGAGTTGGGAAGAAGGGCAAAGGAAATTGAACAAGATGGCAGCCAAGTCACATATGTCAACAGCAGGAATCCTGCAGCTTGTCCATCAGACCAATAAAGCAAGGGGTGCTCCGAAGCAGTTGGCCAGGTAGAGGAGAATAACTTTCACACATGAGATTTTCAAACTCACCTGGGCCTGGAAGGTCTCCATCTCACTCAGTCTATTTTCTGCAGCCAGTTGCTTCTCCTTGACCTTTATTAGCTCTTCTTCCTTGGCCATCATCTCCTCTTCCTGTCTGCTTACTTGCAGAAGGGGCTTCACCTGAAAGGGAAACCAAAGGAATGAGACATGTATAAGGAACAAGGAAAACATGAAGAAACACTCTTGTACTTGATAAGCACTGAATAAAACTTGTGTAGAAAGTGTTATATACTCTGCCAATAACACACTTTCTGCCTGCCCAACTTTTCCTCTGGGATGGGGTGCATCAGGAAAGGGTTAGGGCAATTCCAGGCCCTCGGGAGCTACGTAGTAATAGCAGGAGAATAAAATAGTTGCCATAGAGTGGGTAAATTCACAGGTGGGTCAATGTCACCTATCTGGACTTCTCTAAGGCCTTTGATATGGTCGCCCACAACATCCTTCTCCCTAAATTGAAGAGATATGAATTTAATTGATGGACTCTTCAGTCGATGAGGAACTGGTTGGATGGTTACATCCAGAGGGTAGTGGTCAACAAATCAATGTCCAGATAGAAATGGGTGCAAGTGCTGTTCCCTTAGAAGTCATTTCATAGGAAACAGAAAAGTTTAAACTCTGCTCTCAACTCTCATTTAGCTGCAAAGTCCCATGTGTTTAGAAAAAAGACTATCTCTTCATGTATTCGTTATTTTTATAAAGGTAAATTATATACAAGCCTAACAGCAAGATCAGACCTCAGTGCTTTTCTTTTGCTCTTACAACAGAGAAACAGGTGGCAAGCCATCCCTGTATTATCAGTTTTTGCCTAGCTAAATTGACTAGCCATGTAGTAAGTGACTTTTTGAAGTGTCATACCATCAAAGCAAGTGATCCTCTTACTCTTCTTAGGCATAAAGCATCAAAAGATAACTTCTGCTTTTCCACAACATCATTTGGATATAGTCTTGCACTTGGTTTATGCAGATATACTGCATAGCTATAAAATACGCTAAGATATTCTCCACCTAAACGAATCTAGGTGTAGCTGCAAGCCAGCCCAACTGCAGAAAAGTGTTTTTTGGTGCTCTGGTTCAACCCAAGAAGCTGAAATTGAAACCAAACTGTCAAAATTGTAAAGGGAAAAATGTTACCTTGGTGAACAACCTCCACCATTGCCAGTTCCGCAGCTTCAAATAGGCAGCACAGTTTCTCTGAAGCACTTTCATGGCTGTCAACTGCTGCTGGCGCTTGGCAAAAGCTCTGCAAAGTAAGTGGAGGTCAGACAAAAGAACCCACAGCAGCATGCAATTCTCTCCACCAAGCCCTTTCTTAGATGCTTCTACATTTTTACTTTAGAAGGCTCCCTCCTAAAAAAAAAGGAGCAAGACTTCCACTGAACTTCCTCTATCACTTCTTTCTGCTCCATTATGAGCACTTATCCTTTCCTTTATCCAATTTCCTATTTAAGTCTTTCCCTAATGTCTAATCTGAAAAGCCTCACTATTTTCACTTCAAAAAAGGGAGACCTGAAACAGAGGTGTGTTCTGCCAATCTGACAGATACTGGGTTTGTTTTTAGAACTGTATCATTTGCAGTCCTATCTAATATCTTAAGAGAAATCCTACACCTCCTCGATCAGTACTGTACAAAGACCTTTTCATTTTCACATTCGCAGTTTGCAGCACTGTCAAAAATTTTGCCTGCTGCATAGTATTCCTGTAGAGAGGAACACACTTTACTGCTCTGGTAGGATGTGGGATAGCAGCATATGCAGTTTCCTGCAGGTGCCAGAAGTCCAGCATTACAGAGATCAGAAAGCCCTAAAACACCATCATCTCTAGTATACAACAAATAAATCATGGCTTTTCTGACAAAAAAGAATATAATTTCTAGACAGATTCTTTTGAAGAAAAACTTGCACCTGAGTGGGAGAAATACATATGTTTATATGTGTATTTTATTTACATATGTTTATATACATTTATATATGTTCTATACAAAAGATGGTCCTTACTTTCTGGCCAAGTAGCCTCTGCAGCATGCTTGGAAGCCAATAATGACATCTGTGATCTTCAGGTCTCTCTCTTCTTCAAGATGAGCAAGGACTCCAGCTCTGAAGAACACTTTACTCTGTCCAATTCGGTAGAGGTTGGAATCCAGCTCCAATGCTTTGATCTAAAGTGAGAGAGAGAATAATTCATGTCCTGCAAAGACTGCTTCATATGAAACATGACAAAACATATTTGTGTCTCATGGCTTTAAGATATCCCTTCCCTACAGTAAGCACTCAGGCCAACCAATGTTGCTAGTTTCCAATACAGTTCTGTCCCAGTTAGAGGAGTTGGATCTCAGCCAAGCACAGCATGAAATGGAGGTAACCAGAGAAAAAAATATGATAGAAAGCATGGTTTAATACAACACCACATCAAGTATTTAGAACTATAATGATGCTGTGAGGAACATATGCCTAGTCCAAAGAGCCCTTTCCTTTCTGAAAGGAAAACACATATGTTGATCCTTCCTACTTATTTCTTCACACTCCTAATCTTTATCAGAAAAAGGCACTCCAACTGATTTCCTCATCCTTTAAAGGATTTGCTGTCAACACTTACACTAGTGTAAGGCGAATAAGGTATAGTCCTTTAAGACAGAAAAAAGGGAATCCCATACAGCCAAATTCAATCCAATCTCCCCTAGTCTTCAAGCTACAGAGCCAAAACTTTCCTTTAGAAGCAGACAACTCTGAATAAATTAATTGGAGCCTTCACTGAAAGCATTTGTCATCAGCAAACCATTACAAAAAGTTTGTTGAAGCTCATACTTTAACCATGTGCTAAAGATAACATTAATGCTTCTACACATTTTGATTCCATGAATACTTTGCAACTCAAAGTGTATGCATCTGTAGAAACAGAAAGATCCTCTTTGCCTAGGACTATTGAACTCCATGTTAGTCAAAAGCCTCCATCTGTGAAGCCAAGAGAAAGGTTTTTGCACCCTCAGACCAAATGTTTAACTTCAGAATTTTGGTCTGTGAGTATAAGATGTATTTTTAACACGCACAACTCAGATTTCCAAACCACCCCCCCAAAATATATTCAAGTAGAGTTTCTGGGGTGTCTTACCATCAGCACGCAAGCTTGCTTTCCATCCATGAATCCTTTTGGAATTGCATTTGGAGTTAGGATTTCATATCTGAAAAAGAGAAAGCATTAGACTAGTCGCACAAGTATATCTGAAAACAAGCAAAACCTAAAATCAGTAAAGTATTCCTATGCCATTCTGAATTTGACCATTTACAGTCTTATTAGAAGAAAAAAAAATTGTATCTCTAGACAGCAGAATATGAAGCAGCAGTCTTGGATGGGCTCCCTCTATGCCTCACCTTAACTACACACTTACTAGAAAAGTCAAAGGTGGTTTTGGGAGGCTTTGTGCCAGGAAATACCAACGGCCAGATGTGTTGCCTTTGAAAAGAGTGGCAATCCCACTGCAATAAAATACTTCAGTTTTTGCAATTTGCAAAGGTAAAGACTGTTTCAGATTCTTTTCTAGGCTTTACCTTTGTCTGAATTCCTGGAACACAACTCTGTTGGGGAAACCTTGCCGACAAATACGGATTCCCTCCAGCACTCCATTACAGCGAAGCTGGTCAAGGACCAAGTGGGGATCTAGTTTTCCAGCCTGGTGATGAAAAGGCATATTTTATTAATACCGCAAAGCTTGTACAAAAGGGGTTTATCCCTTGCCGCCTCCTCTCTTTTGTAAAGCAGACAGTTCTCTCTTTTCTAGTTAGAAGTATTTGAAAGCTTTTATGCCAGCTTAAAAAGAACCAAAAGATAAGTCTCCAAGATCTCGGGAAGTATAGAGTTATTTAAGATGACCTTAAAGAGAGATTCGTAGGAAACAAGACCTTTTTAAAATCTCTTTCAAAATCTGACAAAAGATAGCAAACCCAGCTACATACCCCAGGAAGTTACTGTTGAAACTGTTTTTACCTTTTTTTCATGGTTGGGGATAATACAGCGGACGAAGTTAGGGTTGGTGTTCCTCAAAGTAGCCATCAGTTTAGCCAGTTGTTCCTTATAGAGCTGTCCCACTGTTCGGAACATACCCTTCCTGGTTTTAAAGGCCCCTGGCAGTGCTGTATCTGACATACCAGCTACCTGATCCAGCCCAACAATACGGTCAACTAAAGAGAGCACAAGAGGGAGCATTAAAATTCTGCCACAAACAAAAGAAGCTTTGGAACGTACATAGAACATCTGGGTAGAACAGGATAAATGAGAGGAGCTGCAGAATCCTTTTTGCTTCATCTCTACACAGATGTTGACTCCTGTACAGATTTGTGCAGGGATAGGAGCAGGAAGGAAAAAAAAGCAACAGCTCACTACAGGAAGTATGAGTGATGGAGTCAAACTTACTCCCAAACACATTCTACTGATGCTCTGGATGGCAGATCTGGAAGAGCAATCTAGGAGTGAGTTTCCAATGCTTCTTCTTGCTTAGGTTACAGTGAATAATAACAAACCAAGAGTTCTAGCTGTTGGCCCAGCAGAGTCTGTTAACTAGAGTCTACAGCTAGTTAACTCTGACCCAGAAGAGGCCACAGTTAGAGAAAAAGCCCAGCTTCACTCTTGCATTACAGGCAGAGCTGCCATGACCGGTGATCAGAAGAAGCGAATCTACTTGTAAACTGAGCAAACATGGTAAAAGGCAACACACAAACCAAAACTCAAGATACCACTGTTTGAGTTATTTTTGGAGTACAAGTATTCTATGACAGACATATACAATATCACTAGGAGAAAGTCAGAACTCCCTGCCCCAACAGTTTCTCCACTATGCCACAGTGACATCCAATCACTGATGAAGCTATCACCTTGATGGATGGACTCCACAGATCTTTTTTTCAAGAGAAGCCAGTTAAATCTGAGAGTAGCAGGGGCAAGAAGAAACTAAATCATTACTTTTTCACATTGCTCTGCTACATGGAGATAAAGATACACCCAACCAACCGAAACCAACCGCAGCACTGTAAGTTTTCACACTCTCAGTATACTTTTATTAAGGGTTTTCAAGCTACTACTTCACTTTATCTTTAGTGGTTGGCTGATGCCTACACTCAGGTTCCCAGTCTTCACTTCAGAAAATATGTCAACTTGTGCTCAACTGGCTTCTGATTAAAAAAAAAAATAAACTGCTAAGAGAAACCCCTACGAAAGAGGAAACAAGAAAGGATGCTCTGATTTATAGCTAGTATTAGTTTAGAACTGCTCAATTCTAGAGCAGCTGTTAGAATAGGGTCAAGGTTGTCTTATCAGAAAAAGGAGGTTATGTTACTAGGTGACATCACAGGGAAATCCACAGAAGAGTGTCCCGGATTACAGCTGGAACAAGCCTCCTAAAAATCTTGAGCCCTGCAGTCTACATCAAGCTAGCAAAGAGGACAGTCACTTGCAACAGAAGATTCAGCTAAGAACATTGAGAACTTACAAGCTGCAGTTCAGCTGACATTTCAAGTCCAAAAGGAGCCGCACACAGCAAAGGCCTTGTTAGGCACAACTTGCTGACAGCCATTTTTCAAGCAGTACAAGTTCCTTTGCCAAAATAACTTTGCTGATAGTTTAAACTATCAGCAGCCGAAGTCAAATCCCAATACTAGAATAACGTTAAACTGGATTTCAATTTATACCTAGTCACAGAAATCGTCCTTCCAAATCTTGCAAGAAATACAGCCTTACTAGCTCTGCATTCAAACAGCTGACAGGGATTTGCTTTTAGCTGTTAGACCAACCTTTAGCACCTGAGCATGTCCGTATTTTATTTGTACCCACCGGCAAGGTCAGTTTTACTTTTGTTTTAAAGTCCGTGAGGAGCTACTAGCACAAAGCAGAGGAAATGAACAAGAAAGACAAGCAGGTATGACGGAGGGACAAAGAGAAGTTAACGGAAGCATTTCTTGCATGGCTCTAGGATGCATTACACACAACACAACAGCTGGGTTTCTCAGTCACCTGGTTCTAGATGAAGAATAGGAAAGTGTTGATAGAAATAGGCTCTCTGAACGTTCTGCATCTCTGCAACAGACAGAGACGTCAAAGAAAACCTATCACAGAAAGTGACAGCAACAGTAAGACTCAAAAGCAGATAAAACTCAGAGAAGATAAAAGTAAAACACTGAACAGCACTGTGGAAAGAATACACTAGCTGCAGGACTGAAAACATAGATTCAATCTCAGATCTTGCGTTTGACTGTTGCAGCTATGCAAGCTGCTTGGACATAATGGTATATTCATATTTTATCCTGGCATTCTTGGTTTTGAGAAGCAATTGCTATATATGCAGCAAGCTTAGCATAAGTTGATGCAAGTGAACCTCTCTCTTGAGTTACAGAGTACCTTTAATGAGATACCATGATCTAAGCAAAGGATGTTCCAGATGATGCTCATCTTGGTGGCTTAGTCTTCAGGAAAAAAGCAACACAGCTCATCACAGACTTTTGATGATCAAACAAGCTCTCCCACATAAAACAAGAGAAAAACCCAATGAGATTAAGTTTAATTACATACCATCTTTCCACAGCTCAGACACAAACTTATCCGATGACTGGTGGAGAAGAGTAGCAATGTTATCATTCAGTGGATCCATGTTCTTCATCAGCCATTCATCTGCTTTATAATCCACCTGGATAAGATAAATACGTCAAGAAACTGGAGGGTGGGGGGGATTTTCTGCAGCTCAAGATGCAC
Organism: Ara ararauna; assembly: GCA_028858755.1. Lineage (NCBI taxonomy): Eukaryota > Metazoa > Chordata > Aves > Psittaciformes > Psittacidae > Ara > Ara ararauna. Next base: position 90,562,817 of record CM054376.1, on the reverse strand, counting down.
TGAGGTCCTGCAAAGTCTACAAAAGTAGCACTGAGGTTGCACAATCAACAACAGATCACCTGATCATTCTTGGATTTGCTATCCAAGCAAGCATACCTACAAATTTCAAACGCTAACTAACAGCTGCATGTTCTGTTTTGTCAGTAAAGAGATTTGCAATGCTAGTTTGCTCCACCCAGAGTGTGATACAAGAAGCCAACCGCATCATCATTTTTGGTGATGAAGTCTAATGCAAGGTTTCTGAAAAGTACCTCCAATCTCACCAAGCCACAGAGAACAAATTTAAATTGGTGTCAATTTGACATTGTCAACTATTCATACATAACTTGCAGGAAAACCCCCTAAGGCACTTTAAGGTCCACAACCAATGGAACAACTTCGTTAAATCTTCCACTGGTTTCCCATAGGCAGATGTTTTGGTAAGTAGCCATTCCTAAGTGGTGGTTACGCACCAGGAAATACAGCAGACATTTCAATGTTCACATTTTAGCTCTGAATTCTTTACCTTGCCAGCATAATGTATGATACAGAAGTCAGCTTTGTCTTTCAACTGTTTTGGCTTCTGAAATTTGGGGTGGGTGCCTTGTTCTTGTACAACTTTTTCCACAAAGCTTTTGTCTGTTGCTTTTGGGAACCAGCACTCTTCGTCCAGCAGGGCCAGAATACCAGGAGGCCCAGCCTTAAAGAAGGAATACATCAAAACATTATTAAATACACAACTACACCAATAATTAAGACATTTAGATGACTAGAAGAGAAAAAAAAAAAGGATACCTAAGCCTGATCCGCATTACATTCACCTGTTGTTTGGTATCAGCTCTACTAGCTCTATACCAATAAATAGTTACTAATTCTTCAAAATCCCCATCTGAATTTTGCAGATTTTTATGAGAATGTCTCTTCCATGACATTTGTCTAGGTTGGTTTACATGGAAAAAAATCTTTTTAATAGAAGGAACACTATCACACTGTTTGCCAGATATTCAGGTGTCTAAATGCAGAAGACTGTCAAAGAACATTTCCCAAACTAGTACTTACACCTACTATGTAATTCATAGTTTTCTGAGTTTCATTAGGGCAGAATGAAAGCAAGAGATAGTCACAGCTTCCCATCACACTTACAGTTAAGTGAGTAAGTTCTACACAAATTAAGACAATTTTGTGAGAGGAAAAAGTGGCTCACTAGACATATTTTCATGCCATATTACCTACAGAACTGATACTAACAGATATACTGGTGACATACTTCAAGGCAAAGAGGAAACTGTTCACTTCCGCTTCTAAGCGTACCACAATGTCAGTAGAGGATTACAAAAGCTAGAAAGCTAGCTTCCAGTCTACAGGTCGAGGTTATGTCCTCAATGGCAAAATTAGTGCAGCCATTTCCTGCTGCTTGATGGCAGAACAACAAGCTTACCGGCTTCTCTATGAGGTCAATGCAGGGCTGCAGATCCAAGCCAAAGTCAATGAAATTCCACTCTATGCCCTCCCTCTGGTACTCCTCTTGCTCCAGAATGAACATGGTGTGGTTGAAGAGCTGCTGCAACTTTTCATTTGTGTAGTTAATGCACAACTGCTCAAAGGAGTTCAGCTGATGAAGAAAAAGGTAGAAAGATGTTTGAACAGTTGCTTTTGAAGACACACCTACTATACTCTTAGCAGGAAAAATCACACCTATAGGTCAGGAATTTAAGCTAGTGTTCTCTGTGGGGTGGACAGCCCAATGTCAATAAACCTATTTGCTTATGAACTGCCTTTCCAGTCATGTGCCACTGCATCACTGCTGCAATCCCTAGGGGAGTTCATGCACTCTGCTCCTCAGCCTTTGCAAAGAACGCTTAGTTACAAACAGAAGAATTACTGCAGCGACTTCACTTGGGAACAGAAAAGACTCCAGTTTTCTCACAAACTCAGAGCTGGCAAGTCCTCTTCATAGGAAGAGGAAGCAACAGAAGCCTGAAGACGAATTCCTAAAAGCATGTGGACTGGAAAGTCCCTTTTTAATCCTCATATCTAAAAATCAGATGAAGGAAAATGAGGGGAATTTCTTCATTTTCAGATTTCTTCAAACTGTAAGGACAAAGTTAATAAATGACAGTGCAACTTCATGTTAGATCACACTAAATATAATGCAGCTGCTAAAGAGAATTGTCCACTTCTTCCATGTTTCAGTAATTTCCAGCAATGTATTTCCATTCCTCTCCTATTCATGAGATCCAGAAACTATGAAACCAACCATGATCAGAGGGGGAATGAAAAGAGTAAAGTTATTAATGAAATTGAAAACTAAGGCACAGAAAAGTTGATTTTCTTTTTTAAATTGGTCCGATTCATTTTGCAGCTGCACATGAGCTAGATCCAGTGTAACAGGTTGATAGGAGCTGCCTAGCTGGGATAATGACAGGACAGTTCTTTTCCAATGGCAGCTTGTTGTTGCTTCAGACTAAGTGTAATGCAAATGCACGTTCTGTAACTGTTTCATAGACATGATTTTGCCTAACAGCTCACTGCCACCTTCAGGGAAAGCTCCCACTTCCCCTCTTTTCCATCTCCCTCAACTTTCCCTTCAGCTCTTCCTTGCCTGCATTTATCTTGCATAAGTTTTTATGCTCAGAGTCCCCTTTGCAGACTGATTCAATTATAAAACGTCCTAAGAAGATATTTTTCACAGAGGTAAAGAGGAGAACAGTACAAGCGATTGCAGCCAGGAGCAGAAGAGAAGGAGCAAGTTCACCCCTTGGCTTTATCAGGGAGCTGCTGCTAAATCCATTTAGCTGCACGTGAAACCACACTCTGATCCTCGATTAGCAGGCTTCTTTGCAGAAAGGAGCATACCTAGAATTTATGCTGGATCTGATTTGGTATATACCCTGTCTTCATTTTTTCCCAAAACTCATCAGCAGGAAGAAGAAACAATTTCTAACAATTTTTAATGACGGTAATAGGTTTCAGTGGGTCACCCCTTAAATGTTTTAGGACAGACTAATGTGACATAAAATTTTAAGTTCAGTGATGATCCAGGGATGACATTTAAAGGACTTCTTTTGCAGGTTAGCAAACTTTTAAGCTGTGAGCTATAAAGAATCAAGAACACCTGGAACTGTGAAATTAAAGTACTTCTAATACACATGCCAAAAAGGATGTAAACACCAGAATACACAGCAATGATGCAATTTTTTTTTTCAGAATACATAAAATACTATAGAATGAGCACTTATTAACTTATCTGACAGTTCACTCAGCAGAGATTTCTAGGAACAGAAGTGGAATATATACCCTATCCAAAACCAAACTCTTTTTTCCAGTTTTAAAGCCATTTCCTTCAGCAGTCTTTGCTCCATGGTAAACTGTACCAAGTGCAAGGACCTGACATCTCCTTACCTCAAAGATCTCAAAGCCAGCAATGTCAAGGATTCCAATGAAGGATGCACCCTGGCGCTTGGTCTTATCCAATGCCTTGTTGATCCGCATAACCAGCCACCGGAACATACGTTCATAAGTGGCTTTAGCCAGCGCTTCAATGGCAAAGTCAGCCTAAGCAGAAAAAAGACAAAAATCAGGAGTTATATTATATATCCAAAGAAAGGCACAGGTTACACTGTTTTGGCAGCTAATGGCCCAGAAGTAGGCTGATATTTTCTCTCCGTCAAACTCACTGACAAAACTTAACTTCAGATGTTATTCCAAATGAAAATTTGATGGCACAGTGACACTCCATAAACAAGAATGAAGAACCTGTCTTACTTAATTAGTGTGTGAAAGCCAAATTTCAGGATCCTGCCTGTTGGAGAAACCAATGCCTGGTATTCAAGAAAGAAAAGTTATGACCACTCACCTCCAAAAACTATAGTAACACAGCATGTTTCATAGGCCCAAAGAAAGCATTTAAATTCTTTTGTAACTTGGGATTTCTGAAGCCAAATCCCTCCCTGTCATGCCAATACCCTTCCTGTGATGACACAGAAATACTATGTGTAGTAAGAAATTAAGTATCAAAATTGAAAGGCAACATGGAAAGGCAGCCTGTGATTATTTCCAGACTTTGTGCTCTTCCTAAACCCTTCCATGTTATGTGGACACGTTTATTTACGTTGAGAATAAGAGCATGCTCATAAAGAAGCCATGCTGTGAGTAAGCACAGGGGCTTTCCTCCATTCAGGAGGCCACTAGCTCCTAGGTCAGGTTTCATTTTTAGCACAACCTGATTTAAGAGTGTTACAAACCTTACAGTCAGTTTGAAGGGTGAGCAGCAAATTCTTCCACCCTAGTAGCTGACCTACTCAGAAGTGCCATACAGAATGTACAATAAAGAAGTGGTGCTTTCTGTATCACAGCAATTTGAAAATGTCACCTTTGCATACAGCACTGAAGGAACTTACTCCCTTGAGACAGACAGATTTCTATCTTCATACAAATAAAATGAGCAAATACTAGAAACAATATGTTTGCTGCATTATTCAAGTGTGGTAGCCATACCTTGCAGTCATAAAGATGGTTATTAAAAGCTACAGAAACCTCTAATATATTTGTTAGCTTTGTAGTGGCAAGATTAAAGTACTCGGTCACTTTTAGAGAATGCATACCTGCTCTTTGGTCTGAGCTTTCTGGACATAATCTCGCCCAACTTTGATGCGAGGAGTCAGGATACCTCTAGTGAAATCCGTCACATTGATACCCAGCAGGTGAGACACTTTCTGAGCAGCTAAAGATGGTCAAAGGAAACAACAAAAAGATGAATGTTCTTTTGCTTTTCTCACAGAAAGCAAGAGAAAAAGAAAAACATTCCCGCAACTGCCTTCCCAAGAGCTTTTAAACACCCTCCCCCCAAAAAAAAGTTAAACGAAGAACAGGTTGATGAGACAAAAAAAGGTATCTTCAAAAAAACCCCTTTGCAATTCATACTACAGGTTGAGTTTCTCCTGAAGCCACGAGAGTAAATCTGAAATGATACTCTCATACCATTAAGTCATAACACAGAAGCTTCACAAAGTTCATAGCCTGTAATCAATTTAAAGCTATGCCAAGTAATAGACACACAAACACACACACACTACTTAAGCTAACAGTTCTGTCTTCATGTACTGATTAGTCTTTGAGGCAACTTTGTATTTCATATTCAAGATGGTTTACTCTCCTCCCCAAAATGCCACTTAGAGCATATTTTCCATAACAATAGTCAAAAATATAAAAAAGATAAATTGGCAACCTCTTATATTTCTGTAGGATGTCTATAAGAGTTAAGTCTTCTATTATGTGAAACATGGTACTATTTACACAAGCAACAATAGGCAATGCAGTTAAAATATGTACGCATACTTTACACCCACCACAAAACTATCCATCTTTCTCTTACAGCCACAAGTCTAACTACCAAGTCAGCAAAGAACATTCCTTAAAGTCTGATAATATAGGTTTGTAGTAGCAATTAGTCCTAGATTGGCTAAACACACACACACACACACACACACACACACTACATATTCCAGTAGAGTAATTCTTTTCATCTGGTCATCACAAGTACTTCCTGCCTAGCCCTGTCACAAAAACAGTGCCACATTCTTGCCCATGGGTGGCTGCAAACACACGCCTGCCAAAACAGTGCGCACTTGTGCGAAGAAGCATGGCAGCTCCTTTAATAAATAATTCACTTTACAGAAAAACAGGACTCCAGCATTCCCTACATACTGTAATACATTCTTCTACTTGCAAGAACTTCCTGGAGGGGTTTTTCTGCATTTTTCTTTGTGGAATGGAGAGGAGATGGGTTACCTGTGTTGTCTGGCATAGAGGCTTGGTCTGTATTACGCTCCTTCTTGAAGACTATGTTGCCAAGTTGAAGAACACCTGAGATAACCTTCAGCAGACCTTTTAAAATAATAATAATAATAATAGCTTAGTGAAAGACATCACCAAAAGCCCTGATACGATCCATTTATTTTTCCTGACATGATTAAGAGGCCCTTCTCAACATCCCAAAGATTGTTCTGGGAAAAAACACCAGAGGAATTACCTTATATGACTCTCATTCAGGACACAGGACACACCCTATCCACCTTATGCAAGACTACACAGCCTAGAGATTTACCTATTCTCAACATCGCTATAGCAATGTGAGAGACAAGATTGAGGATAATATGCCACCTTCCAACATCTATATTTTTTGCTAAAACATTTATTCCCTGATAAGGGTCCAAATTCACTCACTCAATGAATTCAATACTCATTTTTCCTTAATGACTACTGTTAAACACAGGAAAGAGACAGTTAAGAGTACAATCAGTTAAGAGGAGGAGATTTCTATTCTTTTAACCCTGTATCATTTTCAGCTCTCTAACCAAGGTCCATAGTCCATACAGACATATATTACAATGTATGAAGGGCAGCAGGATGTGAGCAAAAGTGCCTGTACTGTAACTATTACTAATTCCCAGCTGAATCACCCCACCTATTGCTAGTGATATATTCATGCTCTTCAAATGGTACATGTTACAAAAGCAGCACCAAATGCTAGGAGAAGAAAGACATTTTTCAATACCATAGCATCAATTCAGTTTTCACCAAGTGTTAATCAAAACTTACTGCATAACAGCTTCTAGTTGCTTTAAGCAAAGCAAACTGCCAGTAACTTGCAAAGGGGATCTTGTATCGCAGATGTTTTCTCAGCCCCTAATTTCTACCTGTTTGTTCTGGTTTTAGCTGGGATAGTTAGTTTTCTTCACAGTAGCTACTATGGGGCCATGTCTGGGATTTGTGCTGAAAACAATGTTGGCAATACATGGGGAATACAGTGAGATGTTTTAGTCACTGCTGAGCAGTGCCCACATAGAGTCCAGGCCTTTTCTGCTCCTCACAACACTCCAATAGTAAGTAGGCTGGGGGTGCACAAGAAACGGGGAGAGGACACAGGAGGGACAGCTGACACCAACCGAGCAAAGGGATATGCCATGGCTTCATAGTCAGCATATAAATATGGGGGAAGTAGGAAGGGAGACATTTGGAGTGATGGCATTTGTTTTCCCAAGTAACTGTTACATGTGATGAAGCCCTGCAGTCCTGGCGGTGACTGAACACCTGCCTGCCCATGGGCAATAGTGACAAAATTCCGTGTGTGCACGGTTTTTGCTTTACTTATTGTCTTCAGCTCAAGCCAGGAGGTTTTGCACTTTTATTCTTCTGATTCTCTCCCCCACCCCACCAGGAAGGAGTGAATGAGTGGCTGCGTGGTGCTTAGTTGTCATCTGGGGTTAAAGCAGGACCCTGTTAGAGAAACATTTGCTCTAAAAGAATATCCTTTTGACAGCAGAACAAACAAAGGCTCCATATATGCTACCTCAGGACTCACAGAAAAGAAAAATGTAACTTCCTAGTGGCATGTTATGAAAGTCAGTGGTTTGACAGCTGAGTCTGGAGTCCTGGCACTTATTTTGACATTGACTCATAAATGAGGATAGTTAGTGCTTAGACTTCACATCAAAACTAAGTAAGCTTACCATCCAGCCAGCTATGGTACATATTATTCTTCTAAGCCTATAAAGAACATTAGAGCACTTTACATTTTGAACAGCAAGTGCAAAACACTAAAGATATCTTTGCTGCAGTGGCTGGAACCAATAGATCATCTACGTGACAGCAAAAACATGCCCTAGAGCATACATTAAAAACCCAACTTAAAAAACCGAAGCATAGTAGGACATCCTGACAATAAATTAGACTGCCAATTCTTTTATTCGGTCTAGGCAAATTTCTCTTCATCTCCATAGAGCAGTTTCAGTCTCGGATGATTCAAGATATCAGGATGTGTATTAAAATGTGGATAATGACAGTGTGGATTTATAGCACATTGGACTGTGAAAAGCAATAGTTAAGGCAAAGGCACATATTTCCTACAGCTGCAGCCTCCAACAGAGGAGGTGGCGACCTCAAATCACCCCAAACGCTTGCTTCAGTGTAGAGAAAAGCACAGTACTAGTTTTAAAAGACTTTATATATATAGAAACTATATATTTTGCGGAACACTGGCTCCCAACCAGTGAAGCAGATCATGAATGAGATGGAACAGAGCTCTGATGAATACCTATCACTGCACTTTGTGCTAGCTGCATTTGATTCTAGCTTCACTGCCATGGTACTGTGCTCCCAGAATCAGACAATATTAATTTCTGATCAGCAGTTCAGTGTTAAGCTGGAAAGAAAGGCACTATGACCAGGCCATTCTCAAAGTACTAATCCAGCAGTGGCTGGATTAGATACTTTAGAGCTACTGCTTAGGGATAGGGGGAGCATCCAAGCTGTGCATTGCACAAGAGAATGAGGGGATTCTTTTATCTTGGATGTGCTATTCTTAAACTGTTATACAGCCCTCAGACTGGGAACAAAAACAGCGGGCAGAAGCATGTTTTCATTAGCTGCCTGACTTCTAATGTCAACTGTATAAACTGAAACTGCTGGCAGATCCAGAGGTGGGTCACTACAAAGCCACTAAGTTTATTACTTGCACGTTGTTCACTGGGAGGGGTGGAAGGTGTGGAAACAGACAAAAAAAAACCAACAAAAACCCCCAAACAAAGAACCCCAGAATAGAAAAGGTCCAGAGATATCATCTGCTCGCTCTTTCACTTCCTCGCATTTCCAAGCCCTTCAGAGGTTTCATACCTATCTGCTCCTCATCTGGGATGCCCATGATCTTCATTGCCTCCATGGTCTCTTGAAACATGTCTTTGTCTTGCTGACCCGGGATCGTAACATGCCCATTGGAAAGGAAGCGGTATTTGTTGTAAGGCTCCAGCAGCAGATCAGCTTAGGAAAGAATTGAGAAAGAAGTTACCATGGTATTTGGTTTTTATTTTTCCTTTTTTTAATGGACAACAAGCTACCACTGAGATCAAATTTCTGATTTGCATATGCTAGCAGCTTCTGGATGAATGTGGGATCAAGCCCAATTTAACTGCATGTGGAACGTTTAATGTATTTGAGACAAAACTGAAGGTTTTCTGCCTTATTTGTTTTTAGTTCCTCCTCTGGACTACTTCTCCAAAGGAGTGTCAATCATCATTATGTCCAAATGCTATAAGAAGCAGGGATTAATTTGAAAGTAAATCTGCCTTTCATTTCAGACACCTCATTTGTTTCAAGTCAGGTGGAAATTTATACATAGCTCTTAAACAGTAGCAAATATGAGAAAAATCCTCACCTATCCTTCCTCTAGATCAATTTGCATCTCTTGCACAACATGGACCCCAATTACTAGGCTGAGGTATTAAGGCTAGATGTGCTAGGATCCTAGACTTCCAAAGCTGCTTAGGTACTGGCAGCTTTGCTCCATTCAGTTAAATGCTGAGCACATCATAGTAGGACCATTCCTGCACTAGAAGGTTTACATCATGCAAGATGAGACTAAACATGGGACAGTGATTTAGATAAGGAAGGGCGTACAGTCATTGCTGGCAAGGAGACAAGTGCAGGAAGGAACCAGAGAAGCAAGTTTTCAGGAACTGGGAAGTGCAGGGGAAGGGCAGCGGGATGTATGAGTGTATGGAAGAAGTGGAGGAGGGGTGACAGTATCTAAAAGGTAGAGCCACTAAACTACGAAGGAACAGATCCTAGCCTATAGGAGTTTTGGACCTTGTCATTGTGATGAGGGAACCCCATAGCTACAACAAAATTATACATACTCTTCAAATGTTCCCCTGCCCCAGACAGCAGGTAGTAAAAGATGTGGAAGGTTCTCTCCTCTTTGGCTTGGCGAATTGCACGTGACTTCTCCAGCAGATCTTCAGAGAGTCAAGGCATATAGCAGGGTATACAGATCACTTCCTATTCTATGGCAGGAGAAAAAAAACCTTGTACTACCTGCTGTTCTCCTCATAACAATTAACAGGGGTATTGATCTAGCAATCATTATCAGTCAACAACCTACTGAGGCTCTGGTCTCAGTTCTGCCAGCCTCTGAACAATGGCTATGATAAAAGACTTAACTGATTAACAACCAGAAAGACAGTGTCCATTCATCCCTTCTTGCCTTGGACAGAAGTTAAGAATGGCTTATTAAAAGCTATTAATCTTATCACAGTTTATGCTTCCATTTTAGCTTCCTAAGATTAGAATGCATTCATTCATGTTTCCACCATGGTGGAAAAGGTCACAAAGAAACAACCGACTAAAATTTATGCTAGCAAGATTACTGTTAAAGTGTTTCCGACAACTTGCTCGACCTGACTACAGAAAGCTAGCTGTGAAGAGATTGCCAGGTACCATTACTGCCACCTCTACAGCCTTCCCCTTTTAAGTGGCTGCAGAAAGGATACAGGTCTCAATATTGGCTCCAACAATGTAACCGTTGACATCAAAGTTGATTCTGATGAACTTGCCCTAAGAGGAAGATAATATTAAAATTAGTATTCATTCTATCTGGTAACAGCAGAAAACAGCAAACGTAAACCTTCTCTTTTTAACCCAGGAGAGGAAATTTAGAACTGGTCAGGCAGGTTTTTGACAAAACATCAGATCAGCCAATAAGCAATGCCTGATGATTACAACAGCAGTTTAACAAATAAGACACCAAACACTTTCAGACATACCTGACATTCAGACACCCTACAATTTTAATTCATTATGCTTCAGCGTAACCAGGGTCCCTTCAGTTTCATGTGCTATATGATCAAGACAGTTCTACCTCCCTCAATCTTAGCTTCAACTGTTTTCATTAGGTTCCAGCTCTAGCTCACCCACCTGCCTCTCAGATGCTGCCCACTGCTCTCCAGAGCCAAAAAAGAAAAAAAAATTAAGAACCAGTATTTGTTCTCCAGGATAAAACTGACTGCAATAAACTCGGAATAAAAATCAGCATAGATGATCCTGGCCCAGAGTCCGGTTCCTTCATTCCAGAAATTTATAAGGTCTATTCTGGATAATTCACTGAATGAAATTCACTTCCCAGATTAATATGAAGGAAGTCACTCACAGGCAATTGTCCTATCCCTGACAGAAGTTCACCCAAAAGCAAACCAAGTCTTCCCTCTGGAAGATGTAGAATACCGGGATAGTAATACTCACAAATCTTGAGGAGTTGTCATTCTTTACTGTCTTGGCATTTCCAAAGGCCTCCAGGATGGGATTAGCCTGGAGCAACTGTCTCTCCAGTTCTCCCTAGAGAGAAATCAGAAATTAATAAAGTAGTTAGCAGTTCACTTCACTACCTTGGGTCAAACCAGCGCTGAAGTTTCAATTCACACTAGCTTGGCATCTGTTGCAGAGAAGCTATATTAAACCTTAGGAGACGATCCCTTAAACCTTCAAATGAGACTCAGTAGTTATCTGGGTAAAACAGAAACATTCACAAATATGCCTTACTTCCTCAACACAAGGGCATTCTAGGGCTTCCTTTATGCTAACAAGAAGCCCTTCAAAGCCACTTGGCAATAACATCCCACAGACTTCCCAGGATCAAAGTGAAACACTGTACCATCCAAGTGGTACAGTGGTACCATCCAAGCCCCTCATTCCAGAAGTGTCTTGCCATCTAGGCTTGGAGAGTGAGGAAAATCTTATCTTGCTACTGCAAGAGAATCCTGAACTCCGCTAGCAGTATGTTAAGAAGTTAAGTCTGAGAATGCCCAATATTTAAACAAAACCCAAACGCTTGCACTAAGAGTCTACATCTTCCAAAACACAAGCAATCAAAAAACCCCTTTGTAAGGAGACACACAAAAAACAGAATTAGTGGTATCCCATAAACTGCACGATCGCTTGCATTCTGCTGCCATATTCACACACTCCTCCCCTCAAGGAACACAAAATGCTGGAGCTGTAGGAAAAGAAAATTCAGAACTTCTATCCCTGCCAAATACTAGACCAGTGGAGCATATGCACATTTCCCTGCAGGCTCTAGATATAACCCTGGCTGGTTTAGAAATTACTTGCCCTCTGTGCTAAAAGCATGGAGTTCTATATATTTCAGGATTACCTAAAAAGCTTCAACAGACACAAAAGGACAGTTTAACGTTTCTCTTTTTAGCAGCTATCAGTAAGTACTCAAGACTTCCTGTGCATAACGGATGGAGACGAAGTTTGATTCGTGAGAATTGGAATTTATGGGCAAATTATTTAAGGGTATTTATAAAGGAAAATTGTTCCCATTCAATCTCAAAGTGCATTATAAAAAAGATTAGTCCTTACACAGTCTCTCTAAAAATACATGCAATAAAAAAAAAAAGAGGGAGATACATAAGAAACTGCACAAAGAACTACAAGTCATTATTTCTTAATTCCACAATTACCTCACTTCATGCTTGCAAAGTGCAAGGCCAAAAAAGACCCTCAGTTCCTGTAGAACTGCACATATACAGCAAGGGCAGCTGCTGCAAGCACTTTCATTCACTGTCAAGTATATATAACAAATGTGTAAGCTCTGAGAAGGGAACCTGAGCTGGGACATTTGCTCTCTAACAACAGAACAGGTATATCACTTTTGTAAGGAGAAAACCTTGAAACTAGGGTTCAGTCCTTGAAACTGCAAGGCAGTCACATTTCCCCTCCTATTCTGGCAAATATACTGAAGTTAGAACCCTCTTCCCTCACCCCATTCCTACTCCCCGTCTTGCAGTGAAGTCCTAGTACTTTGTGACTGCAATTGGTCACTATGCAAGTGAGAGATGCCAGCAACATAGCATTTCAACCCAATTATGGAACAAGGGGGGGAGATATTAAGAAAAAAAAAGGCCATTATTTTCCCTCTAAACAGAAGTCAAGCTTTGACATCAATTTTATTTAGCTAAAAATAAAACTAAGGTCATGTTTAGCTACACAAAGATCTAAAGTGTATAGAAATCCATACTAAAGACCCTTCTGTTATTTAGTACCTAGTGTCAAGTAAGAGCTGCTAAACTGTAGTTCAGAGGGGATTAGGTCTCTTGAAACCACCAATGTAGTAATATGCATAGAGAACACCAGCTCAGACTCACAGCAACATAAAGCTGTATGAAAAGGTCATCAGTTAGCTCTTATGACTTGCCTCAGCACCATGATACAGTGGAGAGATAAGTTCCCAGCATTAAGTGGCTGTAATTACTGCAAGGTATCCATTCCTCACTGTACATGATCCTTATTTAAAAGGACAATCCCACACCTTCAAAATTTTAAAGAAATTTTTTGGTGGAGTTTGTTTTTTGGGGTTTTTTACCTTAAATTGATGGTCATCTTTCATTGAAGAAGAATACTTTGTTATTATTATTATTATACAATGGATAATTCTGCAAAGCAAAACCAGTACGACACAGAGCTGTCCATCACAAGCTTTCTAGAAATTCTAAGGTTCCTATCATTAAGCTGCTGCCAATTTTCTGACACCTGTAATTGCTATTCCTTGACCTGAAACAAATTTGGTTTATACTTGGCATGCATTTGAAGTATGTATAATATTCCTCATGAAAACAGAAGCAATAACAGCCACTGGATCTGTTAGCCTGTGGTTGGGCAGTACACACTCTGCAGTACACTCTTTCTACAGCTCTGAAGTTACAACATCAACTTAAAGCAACTAAAATCTTTGACAACTATCTTGTACTCTGACTTTTTTGTGTCTCACACACTTTTTGGAATTATTTCTATGCAAGGTAGAAATTTTGCCAGCCATTTATTCTTCAAGTACGGAGAAAATCACAGATAATTTAACAGCATACAATTTAAAACACTAAAAGATGGGGAGGGTGTTCGGATTTTACACCTCAGGGATTTGCTTTTGTATTCTTCTCTGCAGTTATGTGAGAGATTCTTGGACAACTGAATCCCAACAAGAGTTGGTTGGATGGGGAAGGGAGAAAGATCATCAGTAAACTAACCTTCATTACAAATTATTAAGCATTAGTAACTATGACCTATGAATTTCTGATTTGCTGCAAACATTCTCACCTTGAAGAAAATATTACATGATTTATGATATCAGTAGAGAAGCAGAGACTAAACATGGGAAAACATCAATCAACTTCCATAAATAAAGCTTCATCAAATGAAAAAAAGTGTTTATATAATTAGATTCAATAGGCCTCAAAAGCAGCCTTAATGTGCTTAGTAGTCACACCATGCAGCTAGAAGCTATTTAGCTGAATACACTAATGCACTGGGATCGGTGGAAGCTATCACTGCTTCCAAACCAAGAGAACTAGCGTTGAGAATCCACTTTACAAATCTGGTTTTGCTCTGATACTTGGAAAAACAGGGGTTTAGATGCAAAACTTCTAAGAGGTGACAATCAAGAAACCTTCCTGGCAGATAAAGCACACTAGTTTCTGTACTATCACTGTGCCTAGTCTTGCAGCATAAAGGTCTGTCGCTATCATATTTTACCTAAGGAAAAAAGTCCGGCATGAGCAGTATACCCAAGATCCTCAAAAAATTTAACTTATTCAAACTTCATAAACCCTCATACTTTGGTTCAAAGTTTAAGGTTTGTAAAGATTTGTTGCGTAGAGCACTCATTACCAATTAACATTCAAAGACTCCAGTTCTAAACCCTCTCTGTTAAGGCCAGTGGCTGCTGTTTAGTCACAAAACTGGAGGAAATGGGAGCTGCAGGATTTTTTGGAATAATCAAAACTCAGGGGAAAAAAAAATATAAATATCAAACTTGGGCAAATCACCAACCAGTCCAATTTAAGACTGTTCTATTCTCCTAAGCAGCTTGCCTTAGTGGTTGAAGTTTTGCTCAAGGATAAGCAGTGGAAGAATACTTAACTCAACCTCATTATTCTATTTTCCACACTTAAAAAAAGAAAAAGAAAAAAAGGAGAATGTTTCTAAATACAGCTACTGACAGACCATGGAAAAAGTCTTCATATGTCTGAAAATTTGGCACATAGGAAGTTTTTTTTTTTCACTTGGATTCCAGAAGTTACTTATTACTATGTGCACACACACATAGCATGCCTGCGTGCAGAGATGCCTTCTAATTCATGTACTCTACACACATAAGACATGCTTATGCATTAAGCTACTACAGGAAAACTCTTATGTAGGGATACCGTGGACAACACTTGGCATCTGGCTTTCATTACACAGCTCATCAGTGAACACTTCCAACGTGTTCAGCTCTGGCTAACAAGCTCAGGGTCCTGGAACACCCTGTCTGCAGGGCAGCCTTCCCCCCAGCCTTTCTTTGCAACCTGCAGCCACATCTCACAGCAAGGAACAGAAATCCAAACACCTAACTACATTTATCTTACTAGGAGTACCACACACACTAGAAAAGAAAGCCTGGTCCAGTACTATTGCCCTGGAGGTTTACTTCTGGAACGGTGTATCTGGGAAAATCCTGCAAGAAAAAACTTAAATTCAAACTAGTATTGAGCACAGAACACAAATATTCTTGATGTTACTTTAGTCCCCAATTGAACATCCTCACAAAAAAATTACTGTGCACCACACACAAAAAAAAAAAAAAAGAAATTGTGAATTGTCTATGGATTTGTTTTAGCTGCAGAAAGTGACATTGGTGTGGAGTGAAAAGCTGCTCAAAAAAATCACACAATGGGACAGAAAACGCATTCCTGGTGCAGAACGTGCAGTAAACGTGCAGCTCACCTACGAGGATACAACTGATGAATTCGGCAATAGTCCATCGGGGGAGAGGGAGGGGAAAAAAATATAAGTGAGACATCTTTTAAGTCCTCCCACCATCACCACCACCCTCCTTTCATGTGCTAACACTTGGCTGGTTTTTACCCCTTTCATGTTTTACCTACAATTTCAAAGTTTCCAGCTGATGTCCACTAGTCTATCACTGTCTTCTCCAGTTTTGAGACTGTGTGTCTATATACGTACATATAGAATAGCCAGACCTAATCCATAAAAGTACAGAAGAAAGGAGACAACTCCACAGAAGGATCAGTTTTAAACTGCCTAGACTGGTTATAAGCAATACATCTGTGTGAGATCAGTAAGGGTGATGCTTCATTTACAGTCTTTTGCCCATGCACTCACCCACAAATCCAAGAGGTTGCAGATGAGTTTATTCCCACTCTAGCTCCACTGAACTCAAAGAAGTTATGACTTAGAACCATGTTCCCTGGCTTGCAATTTTGGCATACTTTTATTGCATCATAGCTCACTGTCCTCCTCAGTCCTTTAATAGATGCTAGTATCTATTCTTTTATTGAGCAATATGGCTTTTACCACCATCAGCCAATATACATTTATTGTCCAAAGTAGGCACAGCAATAAAGCATCATTAAACATAGGTCTTACCTGATCTTTTTTAGATTTGTGGGAGGAAGCAACATGCGCCAGATACTGAATGACCTTCTTGGTGTTCTCTGTTTTACCAGCTCCCGATTCACCTCTGTAAAGAAAATCTGCAATTCATTCACAAACAAGATGTAGGGAGACATACTCATATTTCTAACCCCAAAAGGGCGACAGAGGTTTGTTCTAGCCATTGCAACACTTCCCTCAATCCCAAGAAAAAACAAGTTGTATTGGTAAGCAGTAGCAGCGTAGCTGGGCTGCAGGCTACCCCTCAGCCAGTTTGCCACTGGGTGCGGGTTTCATATGAATGCATGGAGGAGGGAAGGCAATAAAGAACTGTTTCCTAGTCACTTGGATACAAAGATTGCCAAGTGCCTGAGGAATAATTCCAAGGCTGTTGTAGAGGTAGCGGTGAAAGGTAATGAAGTGAATCTTTCGAAAGGAAGCCGCCTGACTGCAAGAAGAAATACACCAATTCCTTAAGCAGAACTGAGGGCAAGCCAATTTTGCTGTGTCTAGAAGAGAAACTGCTGCATCAACAGTATCTGTTACTCTACTAGCCTCATCGGTATGTGCGCACTTAAACATAACAGCTGCATCAAATCTGAAGAACTTGTCCAAGCGTTTTCCATTTAAAAGCTCTATTTCTTTAGGAATTTGAGCAACAGGGCTGTTTCAAAACTTCCCTTCTTCCTCTACTTCTTACAAACACTATTAAATATATATTGGAGAAATTGGAGTGGGACCTTCCTTGACTCTCAATTATGCCCCGATTTACTAAGCTTACCCCCAGCACTTACAAATAAGAGAGTCTTTAGAAGAATTTAAACCACAAACTTCGACATCTAGCCAAGCTGACAACTGGAAATACTCACGTGCAAAGGATGGACTGATCCTCTCGATCTAGAATAAAATTAAAAAGTAGTCAGACTAAGA
Source organism: Ara ararauna (assembly GCA_028858755.1). Lineage (NCBI taxonomy): Eukaryota > Metazoa > Chordata > Aves > Psittaciformes > Psittacidae > Ara > Ara ararauna. The sequence continues at coordinate 90,545,645 of CM054376.1, read as the reverse complement.
CTGTAAAATAAAATTTCTCAGTCAGAATGAAATCACCACCAAAGACAAAACCAGGAACTAGTAAACTCTGACAAGTATCTTCAGAAATATGGCCAGGTAACCCCTTCTCCAGCAACAGACCCCAACCTCTCACCATATGCCAAAGTATAATGGTACCATGGCAATTTTCTTCATCCAGAAAGAATACTGTTGACATTTACAACTTTTCTATGAACAATACAGAAGTCTCTCCCTGAACATTTCTTTATCACAGAGCTACAGTCTGATGTACATCTTGTTTGATGTACTTGCTCTTCAGTCCCCTCCCCCCATTACACTGGGCCCATATTGACTTAACAGAAGTTATCAGCAGAGCAGAGGAAATAGAAGAGGGAGGAAGCAGGACAGCAACCATCACAAATATCAAAGTGCCAAAACCTTATATCAAACAGAGGCTTTCACCCCCAAAGCAAACATTAGAAACAGTGAAAAATTTTTGTTACTTATTTTGTACAGAACGGACTTCAAAACTACAATACTGAGAAGCAGCCCAAGTCCTGTACAGCTGATCTGTTTGTAGCACCATTCCCTATTGTATTAACACAGCAGCTGGTAACAGCAGAAACCTTTTCTTTTTCATGTTGACATACCAGTAGGCATACTAATTCCTGTGTTCAATTCCCAGCTGTGGATGATAAGATCTTTCCAGCTACAGAACTTACTTCACCCAGGACTTCACCACTATCTTCTCCTACATCTTTAATCTCCTTCCAGCTTTCACCCATGATGCCAATTCCTCATACGCGGCCCTGACTAGTCCTTCTACCATGCCTTCATCCCACTGCTCCTTCACCACTTCTACGTGAACACACTCCCCTGCTTCTGCCTTGGTCCACCCTGTGTCATCCCACTCCTCCCTCCCCACAGTGTGCATCCTATTCTTCCTCCATGCCACTAGAAAACTGGGAGCACTGGGCAGACTGGAGAGTGCCTGTTCCTATACCAGAATAGCCTTAGAAGCTTACACTCATCACATGGACAGTAAGACCTCTTCACACATGGAACAGACTTGGGCACAGCACTAACAGACAGTCACTAACAGACAGTCCACAAGAGCCAATGGGGCACTCACAGGACAGACTGTCATTGAACTCAAAATCCCCATTAGCTTGTGAGTTAACCATTTGGGGTTTGGTTTTGTTGATGTTTTTTTTTTTTGTTTTGTGGGGTTTTTGGTTTGGTTGGGGTTTTTGTGTGCGTATATTATTTTTTGTTTTGGTGGGTCTGGGTTTGATTTAGGTTGGTTTTTGTTTTTTGCTTAAGATCAAGACCAAAGAACAATCAGATCATCCAGCCCAAGAATCTCTGTAACAGAACGGTTGGATTCCATCCGGTTATTGTCATTCTTCCCTTTTTCCACACTAGGCCCCAATTTTGTGTTGGACCGAAGTCTAATCTCTGAGAGAAAGCACAACTCAAACATCCAATTCACTGGATTGCTCCAAAATATTATTTCAGCAATTAGTAACCTTTATCAGTATCTTTCTGGATGTTGACTGCCCTCATATGTAGCAACTGGTTCTTTCTATTCTTTTCTCCAGTATCTTAAAGAACCCAAGTATGTTTACTACTCTCCCCATCAGAGTACTATACGATATAACTGAGTCACCACTTATAGAATCATAGAATAGCTAGGGTTGGAAAAGACCTTAAGATCATCTAGCTCCAACCCCACTGCCATGGACAGGGACACCTTGCACTAAACCATGCCACCCAAGGCTATGTCCAATCCAGCCTTGAACACAGCCAGCAATGGAGCATTCACAACTTCCCTGGGCAACCCATTCCAGCGCCTCACCACCCTCACAGCAAAGAATTTCTTCCTCATATCCAATATAAACTTCTCCTGTTGAAGTTTGAACCCATTACCCCTTGTCCTCTCACTACAGTCCCTCATGAAGAGTCCCTCCCCAGCATCCCTATAGGCCCCCTTCAGATACTGGAAGGCTGCTATGAGGTCTCCACACAGCCTTCTCTTCTCCAGGCTGAACAGACCCAACTCTCTCAGCCTGTCTTCATACGGGAGGTGCTCCAGTCCCCTGATCATCCTCGTGGCCCTCCTCTGGACTTGTTCCAACAGTTCCATGTCCTTTTTATGTTGAGGACACCAGAACTGCACACAAATACTCCAAGTGAGGTCTCACGAGAGCAGAGTAGAGGGGCAGGATCACCTCCCTTGACCTGCTGGTCACGCTCCTTTTGATGCAGCCCAGGATACGGTTGGCTTTCTGGGCTGCAAGCGCACACTGGAGCCGGCTCATGTTCATTTTGTCATCTACCAACACCCCTAAGTCCTTCTCCTCAGGGCTGATCTGAATCTCTTCTCTGCCCAACCTGTAGCTGTGCCTGGGATTGCTCTGACCCAGGTGGAGGACCTTGCACTTGGCATGGTTAAACTTCATCAGGTTGGCATCAGCCCACCTCACAAGCATGTCAAGGTCCCTCTGGATGGCATTCCTTCTCTCCAACGTATCAACTGAACCACACAGCTTGGTGTCATTGGCAAACTTGCTGAGGGTGCACTCAATCCCACTGTCCATGTCACCGACAAAGATGTTGAACAAGACCAGTCCCAACACCAATCCCTGAGGGACACCACTCATTACTGGTCTCCAGCTGGACATTGAGCCATTGAGCACAACTCTTTGCTGCGGCCATCCAGCCAGTTCTTTATCCACTGAGTGGTCCTCCTATGAAATTGATGTCTCTCCAACTTAGAGACAAGGATGTTTTGTGCAAGATAAGCACAAAACTTGATTTTGAACTGTCATTAGGCTTTATAGTCAGCTAGAGTTCAAGTACCTGGAACTACTTTCTATACTCTTATACACTGCTGCTGCAAAAGAATTTAGCGTTTCAGTTTTATGTTAGTGATGATGTTAACATATATTACTACATAACATTCTGAAACCAATAATGGAAACATTAGGTTCACACACCGGACAGGCAACTCATGCTCTTAAGCTTCTTCACTGAAAACTGACTGTATGCAGATGAGCACAAAAATTAGAAGAAAATAACCTGCTTTATCCCAGTTAATACTGTTCTCAGAAAGGGCTGATTAGCCCTAAGTCTGGAAGAAAGCAAGCAGAAGAAAATCATCACTCAAATGGTTTTGCCCTGGCAAATTCTTGAGAAGTAGATACTGCAGCTTTACTGGCACTGCATATTCATTTTTTCAAGCACTGAATTTATTCATTGCCTTTAAGATATGCACCTTTTTTGCTGAGGTCCAGGCTAAGAGTACATGTTAGCCAGCTCCCTTCAATCCATTTAAGGTTCCCAGTGGGTCAAGGGCTCAGCAGGCGCATGCCAGACCTCTTTGTGACTGGGCACTTTGAGGGTGGATCAGGGGAATAACTAATGACTCATTTATGGATTGCCTGAGGTAATGTATTCTTCGGTAGTGTGGCTGCCTGGGTGCCATTCTCTATCACAAAGCAGCTATGCGAAAAGACAAGATTGTGCCTCTGAATAACATCTGACTTTTGAAAGTTTGGCTATAAAAAAGCAGCCCACTTGTCCTAGAAAAGGTTATGTTCACATTCAGGTACTAGAGGCTCTCGAAACAGCCGATCTGAGAGAAAAATTAAAAAGGGAAAAGGAAAAAAATATAACCCTAAGGAAGGTGCTCATTATTCCTGGTAGCCAGCTCTGGTCTTTGAATTATGAGCTGGGGCTCCAAAGACAGGCAATGAAACCCAAAGCACTTGAATTCCTTCCCATTCCCCCTTCTCCAGAAGATCTTTATTCCAGAAGAAAAAGAAGTTGGTAAGCAGAGGGTTAAACCCCAACAAAAAAAGAGACAATCAATGTCAGATAATACCAAGAAGCTCTTTGACACCAAAGGCTTTTTGATCATGACAAGTTTTGTCATATTTGGTTGAGCAGCTCTTTTCGAGCCTCATTCCAGTAAGACAAGTTAGTAACTGCACCCTGGAGTGACCCGAGGAAGTCCCAAACAGGTAAACACAGGATTTTTCCACACCTTAAACACAGAGCAAGGTGCTGGAAGGTGCTCAGGCAGGAAAAGTCACAGACGGCATTCAAAAATCCTCTCGGCACTACGTTTTCCTCCCCCAACATACTTTCGCGGTGGCCCTCTGCAGCTGTGTTAGTCACCTCTGCTTTAAGCCTGCAGGAACTTACCTGCGAGTGCGGGCAAGTCACCGGCAGCATGCAGACAGAGCCATAAAAGGCAACATTCCTGTTTGCAATCCGGGGGAAATTCTTTCCCAGGACTGCAAAGCAGCAGTCATTGGGATAGCTGGAATTCTTCTAATTGTGTACAGACAGACAACTCCAATAACGCGTTGAGCAACAGGAAACTGGAGCCGACCAAAGGGGCAAAGAGCTAACGCACACAAAAGCGTAACTTAGATATGCTTCCAGTTAAGAGTTGCTTTAAATGCCAGTATTCCACTCCATACAACACTGACTGGTGCCATCACGAATCACAATTCAGTTGTCCAGACAAAAGGCCACCTCCACGCCTCTTTTTTTTTTGTTTTTTAAGGATCATTCAGCATGGGCGTAACTGCACTACTTCAGTCAGCACTTGCCTTTACTCCATTGTCAGTTGTGCAAGCAACATACTCAGCAAAAGAGAATGTGCTGGGTACCATAAACTCAGTGGCTTATAATAACACCATCAAGAAACGCCTGATTAAAAGAAATCTGCATCTGCTTTTCAATCCTAAACAGAGTCACTTATTAAAAACAATCCAGAATAACAACTCATTAGTTAATTATAGCAACAGTTCTGTATTTCAGACCAGCTGGCAAGGAAAGCTTTTTATCTAGCCTCTTCTTTAGGTCTCATCACCATAGTATTCAAGTGATCACAAGATGCAGCAGCCTCAAGCATCCAGAAATCCAGGAAGTAAAACATCCTTCAAATTTAAGCTATACAGCAGTATGGCATATTAAGATCAGTAGATTAATTTTACTATATTAAAAACCCATAATATCTCATTCTTGACTTTCTTCAGTCGAAAAATAAGACTGCATTTCAGACTGCTTCCAGGACATTGCAAACGTAATTGAACCAAATTTTGTTTTCACAAGAGAGACATCTTGTACATAAGAAGTCCTCAGCCAAATATTCTACTGCAAAACAACAAATCTGAATGAATGCTGAACTGCTGCAGTTGAATTTATTGGCATAATTGATAAATAAACAGCGCTCCAGACTCCTGAATTTTGTTTTTAGATGCTTTGGGGAGGGAAAAAGAAAATGGTTGGGAGGCTAGAGGAGAATGTGCGATTTGAGCTCCACATCTCGGTCACAGAACATCCGAGCAGGCCTTTATCACCCACTTCCTCTGCACGAGTGACTCTAGTTTCAAGCCTGTTCTTCTCCATAAAAGGAGAAGTACTATAGCGTTCACACACTGGTGACATCATCTCTGCAGCTAAGAGGAAGTGTAGCTGAAAGGCAAAGGCTTGGCTCGCAGTCCCCTGCCTATAGCTGACTCATTAAGGCTCAAAGCTTAACTATAGCTGACTGGTACCACCCACCTCCTAACCACCAGTGTCTGGCAGAACCAAGCAGCCTGGCCCTCCAGGTTTCCGTTACTGGACTGCTCCCCCAGCACCACAGTGTATGCTTCTACCCCAACTTAGGCAACTGGCTGCCTCAACAAGTTAGAGATGACCTAAAGCAAGCATTAGCCTTAAATGCACATAAGTGCTTCAGCCACACAGCAGTTTCGGTTCCTCAGTCCCTCCTCAAGCTTCTCTTCCGACCTCAACATCATCTTACAACCCACGTCCTTCCCTCAGGGCTCTAACACAGGAGGAGCCCCAGGCACTTGACACTTGCACTATTTTGAACAACCCCACTGGCACAGAATCTAATCATGTTCACTGTGGTGCTTTAACCTACATGCTGGTGTGAGTAGGATCAAAAACACCCCAGGGGAGCACCAGAACAGAGCCAAAGAGCCTGGTTTTGCATTGCCATTTAAAGAATACATTATAGAGAAGTTTCCAAATGCTAACAACCTGTCATCAAATACAAAAAAGAAAGAAAGGAATCAAATGAAGGACAAACATAGTACATCCAAGACAGCTCTCAACAACAGAACTTCAAGGTAAAACCAACCAACCAAAAACCACACAAAAAAGCACCCCAATCAAACAACAACAACAAAATAAACCCCTAACACTCAAGTTACGAACACTGCAGTGCCAGGATTATCTGAAGTTTCAGGACAGTCACAAGGAGAAAAGTAAATCTCATTTCAAAAAATGAAATATGTCCTACTGGGTCAAATGCAAATATTTATTTCCCTAAGCCATTTTTGGACTAGAGCCCATACCCCTTTTTCTCTAGCATTCCTTAACTGATTCTGGAGAGAGCGAAACAGGAAAATAAGTTAGGCTGTAATTTTAAGTTAGACAAATGTTTATGAAGCTCTGACAGGAAAGGAAAAGTGGTATACAGCCTGCAAAAGTTCAGACAGCTTGTGATACTGAAACAGTGAACTGCAGGGAGACTGACAGCAAGGGCTGAACCATTACAAAAGGGACTGCCAGATTGATCCTGCTCTGGTTTACAGGAATGAAGCAAAAAGGGTGTGGTAGCTACTAAAAAACAAGTGGGCAACAGACTTTTTTAGCTCTTTGTTCTACTGAAAACCACATTTTGAGACACAGATTTTGAGAGTTGCACTTAGAAATCTGAAGTAATTCAAAGCATGTAAGACATTTCTTAAGAAAACATGAAGCTACATACATCTTTGCTTACATTTGTATGCAAACGCCATCAAAATCCTCCATAATTAGTATCCCAACTTAACATTGCCTTTTGCATCAGAAATTTGGATGAATCTTGGAAACTAGTGAAACCACAGGCTATATTCTTTTGGGTTTAGTGGAACCAGAACTTGACCTTTACATGCAAGTTGAAAGAGACATCTGTGCCTCTACATAATCTGAACAGCTGTCAGTCAAGTATCCCTGAATCAGTAAACAGAGAATGTTGTATAGAAAATAAAGATGCACTTTGGGACAGGGCAATATACAGCACAGTGTAGCAGACCAATACTAAGCAACAAGAGAAAGGCTACTTGACCAAGCAAGTTAAAACAGAAGTGTTCTACTGGTTCAGAAACTTATGAAACATGTAAACATCCAGCAGTTACAAATTAAATACTTCAAGGTTATATGTTATAGAAGCAGATGTAGAGGACTGTTTCTTGTGAAAATGACAAATGGGCCTGAGGTGCATGTGAAGATCAACAACAGCAAGTGATTTGTCTTAAACAGCAAACACCGGTTCCTCTCTTAATGTAACAAGGCCAATAAAAATCATAAAGTTACTATCCTTCAGAGTTTTTTTCCTTTAAACTCCAAACCTAGAGACTGTCTAAGTCCCAAGTGCATATGAGCAAGGTGCAAGCTGTAGAGGCTCCTTTGCAAACTAATCCATGAAGGTCAAGGAGGGTTTAATTACTGCACTATGATTTCTAGACTTAAGTTCAGTGGACCATTAGTAGCCCTTCACTAATAGGTGAAGAAACCGGATAAGAAAGGAGATGGAGTACACTCATTACCAACATGCTATCTATTCCCTCTCCTACCTGTCTCTTAGTTGAGCAGGTTGAGTTTTGGAAAATAACTATATTCCAGAAGTTTCGGACAATAGCATTAAAACAGCCATCATGCTCCAGACACCAATGAAATTTCTAGGTTCTATCAGAATTTGACCTAGAAGATGTCCTATATGTGATCCAAATAGAAAACCAGGTGCTATTTAACAGCTTTAAATATATTTTTCTACATAGATTCCCTGGAGACTATGAATCGAGGTAAAAAATGTACCCCTTCAGTGTACACCTGCTGCATTAGAATAATGATCTGACACCACTGCACTTGCAGGCACTGTGCTCTAATCATCAGCACCAGAAGAATAATTCTCCTGAAAGCACTCAGACATGAGGCTTCTGACATCCAGGTTACCCAAGGAACAGAAATATTAAGCCAAATGGTTGCTTTCTCTGGAAACAAAAGTGCTACGCCTTTTTTCAGAGTTGTCAGCTTGAAGTACATGAAGTTTTTCCAAGTACCATGCAGCAAAATAACGTTTTCATCTCAATTCTGAGCTTTAATGTGTTGGGTCAAAGGAGGGAAAAAAAGATAAAAAATAATCACTTTGAATGTGTTTTCCATCATGTTATTGCTTCAAGGAAGTACTTCTAGCAAAATATAACAAAAAGCGATGTAACCTCTTGGAATATACAAACGCCACGTAACAGTTTTGCAAATGGAGTAACCAGGGTAGACACTAAAAGAGGACCAAGCTCACCCCTAGTGCATCAGCATAGATGCTTGAAAAGGGTTAAATAGTTTCTGAATTAACAGAGGTTGGAATAAAGCTCTCATCTTCCTCTCCCTTCCAAACTCCTTTCCTGATAAATGTCCCTTTGAAAGGCTTGCTTATTAAAATACCATAAATTGACTGAAAAAAAGATAATCAGAGTCCAAATCGATTGATATGCAAGGCTCTGCCACTCTGTCATGTCAGCTTAAGAGATAACTATACCCCATGCTGACAGAAGTCAGTCGACAGCTTGATATTCTTCTTCAGACCACAAAGGATTCCCAGCCTTTAGGGCTCTGAAAGTAACCTGGGGAAGGCAGCCTAATCCCAAATGCCTCCAGCTCATGTGGAGCACCAGACACTTTCATCTTCTATTCTCTGTACAGATTCCTGCCATACCACTGGCTGCTGCACCAAGCCTCCCTCACCGCTAAGAAAAACTGAGAAAGTGGAATAGGAATGTTGCTTTCCATTGCCCTAGAGGCTAGCCAGGACCAGAGACACTGGTACAACATACCTTCACTTCATTCCCAGTAGCAGACGTCAATGCTACTTGTTACCCTTTGCAATAAGGAAATAGGGCAGCAAACAACCCTAAAATGACCTCTAGGGTTCTTGCTAGCACACATATGCACATGTGAAGCGACATGCACACACACAAATCTTTCCAAACCTAGCAGAGGTCAAAGCAAGCTAGTTCAAAAGTTGATTGGGAATGATACTCACATCCAATAGGCATTCAGAAAAAAAGTCAGTGACAAGATCTCAAACTGGGCAAAGAGGAGCTGGGCTAAACCTCTAAACTGTCAATACTACTGAGAATATTGCATAGCTAGAATTGTTCTGGGAAAGGCAAACACTCCAGCAGAGCTCACAGCAAGTCAGCTAGGAAAACAGAAGCAGGGCTGCCATTCTTTAGCTTTGTGATTCAAGTCTGGAATTTCCAAGTTTTAGACATCATTCAAGCCGTGGTCCAGTGGAGGCACCCTCTCTTTTCAAAAAGAAATAAAGTACCCATGTAGATTAATCACTAGCTCTGAACCACTGTCAGACCAGGGAAAGTCACCTGTCCTTTGCTGCAGAATTGCAGCTGTCTGGATATCCACTGCCACACACCAACATATCTGGCAGGGATGAAGGACAAGATGCATGCACGTGCAGTTCCAAATGGTTTAACTGTTGTCTACAGATGGACAAGGACTTCAGTCCCTTTACAATAATGACAAAGAAATTGTTTCTGACTCTATGTAGAAAAGATTTTTTCTTTTAGGTGTCCTGGTTTTGGCTGGGGTAGTTAATTTTCTTCCAGGTAGCAGGTACTGTGTTGGGTCTTTTTTTATTTAGTCTGAGAACAACGCTGGTTAACATACCAATGTTTTAGTTGTTGCTAAGTAGTGCTTATTCTAAGTCCAGGACTTTTCAGTTTCCCAAGCTGTGCTAATGAAGAATGGGAGGTCACGAAGCAGCATAGTCAAGATAGCTGAACTGAACTAGCCAAAGGGATATTCCCTACCACAGCACTCATGCCAAGTATACAAACTGGGGGGAGTTGGCCAAGAGGTACTGATCACTGCTCAGTGACAGGCTGGGCATTGGTCAGCTGGTGGTGAGCAATTGTACTGTGCATTACTTGTCTTTCTTGGGGTTCATTTCTCTCCCCTTTTTGTTGTCTTCCTTCTCATTGCAATTATTACTATTTTAGTTTATTTCAAGTATTAAGCTGTTCTTACCTCAACCCACAGGTTTTGCCTTCTCCCCCTCCCCCTCCAAATTCTCCTCCCCATCCCATCAGGGGCAGGGGTGTGAGAGAAGAGCTGTGTGGTATTCAATTGCCAGCTGGGGTTAAACCAAGACATTAGGGAACAGTAACTCTGGTACGGTTAAGACAATAGCTTGTTTAAGAAAATATATGTTGGTAATTGAGCTGACAAGGAGTGGGCAAAGGAGAGAAAGAAATAACAAATGAAGTGAAACAGTTGATAAGAGGTTTATGGATAACCACACTGCCACAGACAGTATTGGCAGTGCATCTGTCCTTGTCCTTCATGGCAGATCCAGCCTTTGTCTGAGGCAAGTGAGGTCTTATATAAATGAAGTCCAGGTTGACAAGATTTTTCCTCTGGATACAGCATTCCTTTCACAGTAACACATCAGTAGTATAGCTGTATTTCTTAAGGAGTTGCCACATCTTCAACAAATTGCCATGAGTACCTGGCCATCAGTTCCCTGCAGCATATCTGTATGGCTCACCCCTCCCCACCCAAAGCTTTTATAAACGTAACTTAATCCATCCATCAAGTTAACGCTCCCATGTGCTCTGCTCTACATGGCACCACACTTCAGCAAACTTTTTCAGCATTCTTCACACCTAAAATTCGTTTAAAGCCACGAACACAGGTAGATGGAAGGAGTTTTTCTTGCACCCTTTCCAGTCTGGGCAACCATATTGTTATTGTCTCCCATAGTTGTGCTTGGAGAAGCAAGTGGCAGTGAGGGCAGGGGAAATGTAGAACTCTAAAACTGATTACAATTAGAATTTTAAAGCATGATTTTATTATATCTGGCCTTTGTCATTAGCCTCACTTTTTTGAACAAGACCTGAGACAGACAAACACCTTAGTCATTGCTAGTCATCATAAAATAAAGGAGCAATCAAATTCATAGAAGCCATGCCAAATCAAAGCTTCCATTATGACCTTCAAACCTTACAAAGCACGCCTCTTCATATAGCCCCGCTACAAATAGGAAGAAAAGCCCAAAATACCTCCACACCTGAACATTCTCCAAGCATCCCTAACACAAGCACTGGCTCTGTGTAAGAAAGACCTCCTCTCAGAAAAGGGGAGATACAGGGGAGGGATGTACAAGACATCCAGAGCTCCATATTTAAAAGTCCTCAAGTGACAAACAAGCAGCAGTTCTTCATGGTTCTTTACTTCTCATTTGTAGACACAGTGAGAGGAATAGGTCAAGCAGCTTGCTTTCAATTATTCTGTGAAAAGCCAACAGATATATCTAGCATTTCCTGATAATAAGTTTTATTCTTAACAGAATAAAAATCTAACCAAACAGCTCCTGATGAGTAAAACTACCAGTGACCATCACACTTCAATAAACTTGTTTCACCCAACCAGACTGTATGACTGGATTTTAAATACTTTTGTTAAAAGCCTGTATCAACTAATACCCATATTTGCCCACCAACAGCTATCGTTCCACAGGTTCATCACTGAAAGGGAAAGTTCACTACCTCAGTTTGTCTGTTCTTTATGTCAAGTTTAGCTCTTGCCAGACTCTGTAAGGCTCTTCAATCCAACAGAGCGGGAGAAAGCTATTCACCTCAACACAAAGCTGGCACCAAGTAGTTGTCAGGCATCTGTAAGCAAGGAGGCAACAATGCCTTTTGATAGCAGAGTTGTTCTCCTACAGTGTTTTGACTGCTACCTTGATTTGCGATTTTAACAAGAATCATTATCTCAGTCAGCACTCACCTTGCATCATACTCCTGTAGGCTGTGTCTGTGATGGCATAGATATGAGGCGGCATCTCATGTCTCTTTTTGCCTTTGTACATCTCCACTATTTCTTCTGAGTATATGGGCAGGTTCTTGTAAGGATTGATTACCACACAGAACAGGCCTGAGTAGGTCTGGAAAAAAAACACCCCAGCAAACAAAGACAGGAATTAAAAATGTTGTATACTTGCACATTTTAGCAGTATATTACTTGGAAAAAAAACAAATAAACCAGTCCTTTTTTAAGTGCTTCTTCCACTGATGCCACTAAGCAATATTAGAACCTGAGCAACAGTTAAAAGTCATGTCAACTTAACTAGTATGCAACCTTCCCAAGTATGCACAGAGCATCAAATGATACATCAGTCACACTGATATCAAACTAGCCTTGCTCCCTGGCTAATAAAGTCCACTAGGTAGGGCTGGCTTTTTCTTCCTTCCGAAGTTCCTATATAATGTAAATGGATACTCGACTTGAATATAAGGTAGGTGCTCAGCTCAAAGAAACATGCATTTTATTATGTTCTGCCTTGTATTTGCTATGGATTTGTTAAGTAATTGATCAGTTACAACATCATAAAACTTTAAGCCAAAATAGTTACTAAAAGAAAAATAAGACCACTGTACTCCTTAGATATTTTCAAGACAACTTGAGAAACTGGACTAGGCTAAACTCAGTGTTGACACTACTCTGAACAGGATGTTGGATTAGGTGGCCTCCCACAGACCTTTCCACCCTAAAGACTTTCATGATTTATAATGAAAAGAATATAACTAGAACTAGATTCAAAATGGTAAGGTCATTAACATAGTATAGTTCTGAAGTAGTCAATACAGAAAACAATTCTGAAGTATTCCATGCTCAAAGAGTCAATGACATTTGCCAATGTCGATTTCTCAATTGGTTTCCGCTGGCTTAAATTCAACAGTTCTGATGGAAGACAACTGTCAAAATGCTTCTAGTTTAAAATATTAAGCTTCTTAAAAGAAAAAAAAAATAGCCACAAAAAAAAACCAAACCCAACCCTTTAAGATACAACTATCTTAAAAAAAAAACCAAACAAAAAACCAAACAAACAAACAAACCAACCACCAAAAAAACCCACCCTAACAAACATTTAACTTGCAAAGGGAATAGGAGAAGCAGAAGCTTCTTAGATATTTCCTTGATATTCTAAGAACAGCATTCAAAGCTTTGTTCCTGGGGTTTACAGCTACTCCACAGTTCCCTGACAATTTTAGAGGCAGCTGTTTGAAACATCTGGAGAGGAATAGCTTTCTACAGCAACTTGCAGTGCTACCACTGGACAGTATACTTGGTGCTTTTCTATTGCTTCCACCTCTTCTACTGTTTGCTCAATGAAGAGTGCTTCAGAGTGGTAAAGAGTTGTCCACAACAAGCACAGAATACTTAATCAGATTTAGCCTCCTTATCTAGATAAAGGTAAGGATTAGATCACAGGGATCAGAAGGGTGAAAATAGCATCTACTACACAGTTTATTGTCTTATATCCAAATTTTCTACATGTTGGCTTAACATCACATAATTAGCCCACTCTTACATGCAGGAGGTTCAGATACAGCTTTCAGCCTATGTCTCCCAGAAAGCAAATTTTTTATAAGTATTTAAGGTTCCTTTTCCATACACCAGTATAAAATATCAGGATATGTTTCCAGACCTACCTGTTAAGTATTTGAGGAATATGTGAAAATACTAAATCTCTTTCCAAAGTGGGAGACTATGAAACTATGAAAGTTGGCTAAAAACCTTTTAGCACAGGACTTCGAGAGCTCCAGGAAGCTATGCTTCAGTGAGATGTTCTAGTGAGGTTAGGTCTGAGGTAGCGCTCGAAAGAAACAGTTTCAGGAGTTTGCAGAAACCAGCCTGGCTAGTTCCTTTTGCCTCAGCCTTAGTTCTTGATCATGTCAAACGGTACTTGTACAGCACAGAGTAACTGCTGAAAGTCTGGATCATGCTTTCCTGACCTTTGACTACACTAGTGGATGACAGAGTAGGACCAAGAGGTAGGAAGGGGTCAACTCAAGAGTAGCATGTTCACAGTACATGCAGCACATCTTTTTCCGTACATTGCCACAGAAATAACTGACATTGGAGTCAACTGAACTGCTAGAAGAAAAGCTGCGATTTTATCAGAGTTCTGGAAAACAAGCAAGCAAAAACCTTCTAGGTTGCCTGTTTCAGCTGTCTGCATTAGCAGCCATCGTGCCTCAAATACTATGGCAGCAGCAACAGGCACATAGTAATCAAAAGAAGGTGCCCTATAAAGTCCCACGTCCCCCTGGCCCCAACAAAACCGTAACTCATGGCACAAACCAAACCTACCTCTCCTTTCAAGATACTAATACAGCTGAGGGCCTGTTTGCTGCTTTTGGGGAATTAGAAGTGAGAGCAAAAGAAAAGTGGCAGCAAGTACTGTGGTAATATTCCAAAGGGAATGTAAAGTTTTCTTGTCTGCATTTGTGTGACTTTATAGCTGTTTTTGCTGACATGTTAGAATTGTTGCTTTTCAAGTAAGAATAAAGGTCTGAAGCTGGACTGAAGCAGTCTTACAGACTAGAGCAGCAGTTTAGAAAACAGAAAATATTAATTTCAATTAGAGTAATGAAGCCATGAAGCAGGTATGCAGGAAGAAGCCATCACCTTTCTTCCAGCATTCTGGTTGCCAGGAGAAATACCTACAGGAATTTTCCTGCAGTATAATGATCTCAGACAGATGTGTGAGGTGATATTTTTGTCTAATAAAGAGAGGCAACTAATCATGGCTGGGATAGGCAACTGAGTGAGAACACCACATCATGACTGCTGTTCAAGCACAGACAGAGTTTTATATAGGAAGCAAGTGGAACTGAGCAGAAGCTGCCAGCCCTACAAAAAGACAAAAGTCATCTTCATCTTATTAAAGAAGAAGTAAAGACTTATATTCATAATTCCCCAAACTGAACTCAAGGCTCCAGTTGAAAGGCTATTCTATTACAAGCACAGCTGGCTTGAAAAACTGTACTTTGTTTCAGACATTACTATCTCAAAATAGAATTCTGGCATTACCTTTTGCTAGCTATTTCATGCGACATGGGCCAAACTGGAACTAGATTAATTTTTCTAACTGCTAACCTAGCTCTGAATAGCTCAAAGGACCATCTACAGCATGGCACAAAGCTGACAGCCTCAGACAGTTTATTTTCCAGCAACTGTTAACTTTAATGAAGTAACTGGAACATGTAAGGCAGTTCAGGTAAGCAACACAGAAGCCAAAAATTATCTTAGATAAAGCATTCATAATAGAAAGGATTAATATGAAAGCCAGTCTATTAGCAAGTCACCTCAGTGCAGAGCTAATCAGCGCACACAAACAGCAAATTGGTGTCAGACTCAGGCTCTTAGTTCTTGAAATGTTTAACATGCTTCCTGCTCAAAATCTGTGTGCACCAGCCTTAAGATTTCCCCCTTCTTTTTATAGGATGGGTAGGCAGAAAAAGTTAAAAAGTAAAAAAAAAAAAAAAAAAAAACCCAAAAAAAAACCCCACCAAAACCACACATCCCTGCTGGCAAAGAAGACAAAGGACAAGAGTAGAACTAAATAATGCTCATGATCTTTCCAGAGACATTTATGCTAGAGATACATTGCGTGTATTCTCTTTCTCCAAGAGGATTAATGATCAACCAACAGCCATTCCAATGAAAGTATTTTAAGCCTCCACATTAATCTCCTGACTTGCTGAGAACTGCTGACAGGTGAGATCAGTCCATTTCACAAGTGCACAGAAACATAGTTTTGGCAAGACTTAAGATTCTGTAATAGAGAATTACTATGCTAGGATTACTTTGGTGAAGGGTGTGGAGATATTTTAATACTTCTTACAATCCAATTAGAAGAACTCAATTTATTACAGTCACAGATTATGTCTGAAATTTCAGAGGATATCTTGCAAGATATGTGAAACAGCCCATTGCATAGTATGCAAGAGTTTGAGATGCTGATGAATTATTTTCAACAACTTATTACATAACCCAGCAGCTTCCTGTTCTAAAAATGTTACACATGATCTTGCACATCGTATTTCACCTCGCTATCAAGATTATTCCCTCTGAGAACAGGTTTTGACCAACAGTCAAAGGAATTATTGATTACAAAGAATAACTGATTGCATCAACCTCCAACCACATCAGCTCTACAAATTTTGATATCAGTTGGTAGGAATCAGACTAAGTTTTTACTTTTTATCAGCTTTGCACCCTTCAGATGTTCTCTGATAATTTCTTCAACAGTTCTTTATACAGAGGCGATTTAGGAGGTGATCCTGCCCCTCTACTCTGCTCTTGTGAGACCCCACCTGGAGTATTGTGTGCAGTTCTGGTGTCCCCAACATAAGGACATGGAACTGTTGGAGCAAGCCCAGAGGAGGGCCACGAGGATGATAATGGGGCTTGAGCAGCTCCCATATGAAGACAGGCTGAGAAAGCTGGAGCTGTTCAGGCTAGAGAAGAGAAGGCTGTGTGGAGACCTCATAGCAGACTTCCAGTATCTGAAGGAGGCCTACAAGGATGCCGGAGAGGGACTCCTCATCAGTGACTGCAGCAATAGGATAAGTGTAATGGGTTCAAACTAAACCAGGGAAAGTTCAGGTTAGATATCTTTACTGTGAGGGTAGTGAGGCACTGGAACAGGTTGCTTAGAGAAGTGGTAAATGCTCCATCCCTGGCAGTGTTCAAGGCCAGGTTGGACAGAGCCTTGGGCAACATGGTCAATGATGAGGCATCCCTGCCCATGGCAGGGGGTTGGAACTAGATGATCTTAAGCTTCTTTCCAACCCAAACCATTCTGTGAGTCCATGACTTCATGCCACTCCAGAAGAGCAGTGGTCACAGCACTAGCAGAGTCAAAATTTCTAGCTTGTGTTCATGCTCCTTAGCTTAGAAGGCAACAGTTCACAAAGGTTTCTACCCAAGATGGGTAACAAGGGTGAATTCCTGCTGTGTGGTGTCTTAGATACCACCAGTCCCTCTTAGGGCAGAAGAGATCATCTACAGTTTGCCACATAAGATGACTACACAGAAGACTGTATCACTATAGGTACAATGAAGTAGCAAGCATTCAAAAAAAAAAAAAAAACCCAAAACATACATACAGATATGGCAGAGAGTTTTTATTCATGCTGTCTTCTCCGTATGACAAGAGGGGCAGCTTTGGGGTTTTAGCAGCACAAGAAAGGGAAAGGAGAGGGAAATCTAGACAGACATCTTCAAGGACATCTACATATGAAATTTATTCTTTAATACATTTTGTTTTAATAGATCTTTTAATCTACTGTGAAGAATATTTCATAATGCCTAAAAATATGAACATCCACTGTTTCAGCATCCTTCAGGATTCCACCTCAGGCTGTCACATTTTAATACTGTTAGCAGAGGCTAGTCTGAAAATAAACAAACCACAACACACTAGTTCCTGCTTTAACCAGTCACTGCACCCAAATTTTACATTAATCATTCTTTCTATGCCTGCAGAATATTAATAAAGTAGATGCTGTCATGACCAACATCTGCTGGCTAAACAGAGGCCACATGAAGAGGAAATGGGAACTGAAGGACCAAATTGAGGTTCCAAATTCTCCTTCCCCACTTTTCCCTATTTATTGCTTTTGGTATTCAGTGAAGTAGTTGCTGCATGCTTCATTTGGGTATGCCCACTGGTTCCATAAATGGTATCTTTGCCATTTCCACAGGAAAAAAGAAGCAGGAATCTCTGCTCTTGTCCATTTTGGGGTGCAAAGAAAAGGAAATATTTCTTATCTGTAAACACATGCAGGCCCACACGTGCCTTTTCTAGTAAGACACTCTGAAATCCTGAATTTTTATAACACAAAAAGCTTGGCATCAGCATTCTTTCCCTCTGAAGCTCCAGACATGGCAAAATGCAATTCAGATGTTAGGTATATTAGGACTGCATTTTTATTATTATTTGGTTCAGTTCAGAATAGACTCTGTTTACTACTTTCCAACTGCTCTCATGTCTTGCTTAAAGAAAGTTAAATGGCATTCAAAACATCCTGCAAATGAAGACATTAAAATGTTAAAGGCAGATTTACCACAGCATTCCTTGAAAGCTTCCACTAGAGAGGGACTGGCATAGTTCAGTGAAAAAATGTTAAGCAGAAGGAAGAAGCTAAGTCACATGAGACTTGTGTACAGGGGCAATGAAAGGTTAACATACACATTTTTAGAAGCAAAGTAATTACATTAGGTTCACATACTATGTAACCAAAAACTCTTACCCCAACAGACAAGATTACTTACATAGATCAGTCCTGAGTAGTATCTCTCCTTTAAGTTGTGAAGAACAGAAGCCTCATTCAGGCATGTCAGCTCTGCCATATCTTCCACTTTAGAGAATTTGGGAGGGTTCATCTTCTGGATGTCATCCTTATTTACTTTCACTCTCTTCCCATTCTCTGCAAGTTCCACCACGGCCTCATCTCCTACTTCTTCCTTCAGGCTGGCTGCCTCAAACCCATTCTTCTCAGAGGGAACCCATACCAGCTTCTTAGCTGCCCAGTCAGCCTGAGTCAGAGGGTTATTAATGATGTTTTTGTCCACATAAAGGTACTTATCTGCATCTCGTTGCGACATTGTGTTTTAGAATTGGGGACCTGTGAAAAGAGAAGGAAGAAAAATGCATATATTTTTAAAGCCTCAAGTTGCCTTGCAAATTCCTAGAGGCAGACAGGCACATGCTAAGTAAACCAAGTCCCTGGTCATCAGAACATGCCTCCCCCTCCTTTAGATTCATGTTAGGAAGCACTGGTAAGTTGTCAAACTTCCAACAAGGTCAAGGTTTTGCTTGCCAAGAGGATGCAACAAAGCCATAAACTAGCAAGTAGCTAAAAAACCCCAACAAAACACTGACCCTTAAGCATTTGAAAGCCATTATTGGGCAGAAAAGATAATGCACATTAAAGTAGCAAGCATCAAACAACTTGTAAGGTGTGCCAGTACTCATAGCATGAGATACTATGTCAGTAATGTTCAGGTCAAGATTAGCCCTTCACTGCTCTACTTGGTAAAGATATTAAAAATATGTTTAATCAACAGATTTCCTATCTCCTGGTTCTGATAAGTAACCAATCAAATACCACAACTTCTTAGAAATGCCACAAACCAGTCTAGACAATACGTGAGATGCACTTTGCTTCTACAAGACATCATCAATAATTTGATGAAAACAGTTATGACCAACATCAAATACTTTCCATCACCAGCTTAGTGGCAACACCCAGCCCACCAATTAGCATCTCTTTTCTAGATCATGTTCAGCAGCAGAATACCTCCAAGACAGTAACAGAATAAACCTGGGGTCAGAAAATTTTACAACCCCAAAATCCTTCTATGCAGCTACAGTCAGGTAAAAGAAAAAGTACCACCCCCTACGAAAAGGAAATTTAGGCAGCATTCTCAGAAAACGGCACCCTAGATTTAGTGCTTCATCAAAACCAGAACATTACTGCCATGGATTTTCCAGTTTATAAGGCCACAATTTTATTGGTGCCATTCAGAAATCCTTTCAATCAGAAGAAAGGACTACATGTGTCAAGGCTCATTGACCATGCAACAGCAGCCTCTTTACAAGGTCCCATAAATAGTACTTGTTGGATCCTTCCCCACAAAGATACCAGTGCCCTTAGTATATGTTTATCATAACTTGGACAGAAGCTAGAGCTCTTTATCACCAAAAGAACAGAAAATGAAAATATCAATATCTATGTCACTGGATGCTGTCAGGAGCTCCAAGGGTAACTTTTCTACAGAGCAAAACCAGCCTGCAAATTAAATAGGGGAAATCTGACTATAGATATTGCAGACAAAAAGGTACTGAGAGCAGGGCAGAAGCAGTTCAACTCCCAAAATATGCATGAGAGCAACAAGAGATGTTGAGTCCCAGCATTAGCAAGCTGTCAATGAAGCCAGAAAAACATCAGCTATAATAATGATGGGCACACATGCCCACAACCAGTCATTTGTAAGCACATAGGGAAATTCCTTTCAACAAGTGTATCACCGTAGGTGGTATGCAACTTTGTGCCAGAGACTGTATGGCTAGCTGTATATTCACAGTCAAAAATTCTTTAGCAAAGATAAAAATACTCTGTAAATAATTGTTTCCTTTAGCTTGAGTTTCAAATCTTTGTCTCAAGCCTTACAGGATATGTCAAGCAGCTATCCCACACTTTACCTCATCTTCCCTTCCCCACAGGGTCACTGACACTTCCACCTCAATCACCACAATGGTGACTCTCAGAGCAACTCCTCCACCCTGGCTTTTCATATTTTTGTTGAAACCCCAGATTTTAATGGGTACATGATGAAGAGACTTGTTGCAGAGATAAGATGCAGCAATGAAGAGTCTGCCATGAAAAACCTGAGCTCTCAAGAGAGCTGCAAGACCACCCTACAGCAGCGAGCCTGGCAGAGTATTTAGGAAATAGAGAAGACTAAAAATTTAAGAAAAGATATTGGGACTCCCTGACATCGCAGAGTATCATCTGCACATTGTGGTCAAAGGGTTAAAAAAAAAAAAAAAAAGGAGGAGAGAAGAGAAGGGAGAAAAAGAAAAACAAGAAATAAATATTCAATTGTGTTCAGAGTTGTATCAGGTTTGGCAAGGCAACAGCTCTGCTCTACCCTCCATTACAGAATTTCCTGCCTATGCAACTCCCAGAATCTAACCAGTTGCCTTTTTTGGCTATAATCAGGCAGGACACAGAAGCAGTATGCTTCAGCTAAATTCAGTTTCATCATTTCCTGAGGAATCCTAAGTAACCAGCCATCTGAAGTGTCCTACATTACACTGAAACATGTTCCTCACTTCCTTACTGTTGAAGTACATGCATTCAATACACCTTGGAGATTTCTTCTGGGATGAAGGCTAATTCTTTTTCTGGTAAGAAACACATAAGACCTCAATAAATCTTTAAAAGGGTATCCTGAAAGCCAGTTCTAGATCTGAAGAGAACTAAGGAAAGAAGATAGCTACAAAGAGGTTAATCAAATTCCTCACAGGAGGAGAAAGCCGAATTATCTTGCACACAGGAAGACTGCATTCTTCACCCAGTACAGGATCTTTTTATATCATCTGTCCCTTTTTATTCCCAGAACTGAAACCAAAATCTTTCACAGCAAGAAGATAAATAGCCTAACACAGCTATTCTAAAAAATCTCACCAAACACTAAGGATTTTTTTATGCCAGTACGACCAAATACTGAGGAGATTCAGAGATGGTCTGCACCTCAAACTTTAAACAGACTTGAAAATTACCCTATTGCATGGCAGCAGCAAACAGTCTTGTTATCACCATTTCATATGGTCCTGAACAGAATCATCAGGTACGAGAACTAAAAAAAAAAAATGAGGATCATGCTAAGATAACATGGTATTAGTGTTATTCTCAAGGCTGACTTCTAACCCACAGGGCCTCTAAACTAGCAGTACCACAAACCAACCATTAATTTGTCTTCTCCACAAGAACAGTACCAGAGGAATCAGATTCAGCAAGTTCCATCTCATGGTCTGCAAAATTTATCTTCCTAGCTTAGGCTGCACTTCACTGGGCATTTCTAAAAACCCCTGAAGTGGTGAAGGAAGCAAGCCCAGTAAGCTCTTGCAGCCTCACAGCAACATCCAATGGTTGCAAGTCATTGCCATTTTAGAAACAAATTAGGAAGCTATTTGTTTGCCTAGTAGCTTGCATTTTGGGTGTATATAATTATGTGGGGCAAGGTCATTTATCTTTACATGGCTATTGTGCAACTGTCAGAGGAGAATACCGTTAACAATATTCTTTTTGATGCAACAACAGTCTATGGCTTAGAAGACCAAAAAATACAGGAGGACAGACCATCCTTGTTTTGAGTTTCAATGCCTTCTTCCTAGTATTGTTTCAAAATATAAAATACTACAGTCACTTCCCTGTTAACCCAGGATGCTTCCTTATTGTGGTTCATAGCAGTCTGAGGAACAGGCTGGTCAAACATTGCTTGTTTTTCATTATTTCATGTGCCAAAAGACATTCTTTTGCCATTTAACTAATTACATAGGTGCCACAATGTTGCAGTTACAGATGGAGGCAAAGCAATCTCTACAGTCATGAATAGGATGGGACCAAGACATTGATAATATTTAGTCCAACCTTAAAAAAAAAAATATTCAAAACCCCTTTGCATACATATTCCCTTACAGATTCTTTTGAGATGAACAAATTAAACACTGGCTTTAAGTTAAGATGCCATGCATTCCCTTAACGAGGCAGAATTAACCAAAACCCTCATAGGAATACAATCATATGGACAGAAGTTTGCCTTAACCTCCTACAGTTCCAGAGCCTTAAGGCTATGAGATGCTTCGCACACTCCTCTCCCTATTTGAAGCACCAAGTGCTTCCCAAAAAGCTGGAAATAAACACCTGGCTGGCTTGGAAAGGTCTAAAAGATGCCTCTGCTATAAAGCCCCTTCCTTTTGATCACAGTGTTATACAACTGCTAGAAGCATAGAACATTATCTGTTTGCAATTTAATTTTCCAGAACTATTTGTATTATTCCCTCCTCTCCCCCAATGTTTACTCTGTCAGCAGCCACAGAATTGTTTCTGGGACTGAGCCATTGCTCAATGAGAGCAGTTTGGACTATGGTAAACTATCGAGGTAATGGCTGAAGTAGCAATAGAATTAGTATACTCAGAAGATCATCAATAGCAACAGCTAAAGCATCCCACTTACTAACAAGCATTCAAGCACTAACTAGGCAAGGAAAGCACTTCTAATTAGAGCCATACGAACTGCCTTTAAAATAGGGATCTCCAAAACATTCTTTTGAGGCTTCAGCCTCATTAATACAAAGATACACCGGAACAGGCAGCTTTAATCACACACCATTTCTCTACTTTGACGAATTATTAGAAGTTTGTGAAATACTGGGCTACCTAAAATAGACACGCACATGCACTGCATACTTGCTGATTCAGATCACCATTTCAGAACCTTGCCGTAAGACTGAGCCTGTGTGAAAAGGGACATACATTACTAGAAGTTTTCTTTTACTTCACATCCAACAGTAAGGCACTGCTATAAAAACTTTCTATGATTTCACATTAAATGATCCCACACACATGATTTGTCTAACGGCCTTTATACTAGCAGTGGAAGAGGAACTACCCTAAAGATAAGGATGACAAACAGCAAATACATATAGACGAGATTTAAAAAGTCAACAAGTTATATTTGTTTATACATTTACATCTTAAAAGTATTTCAGAAACACAATTCTCATGCTATCTACCTCTAGCAGGTTGCGCGAGAATGCAATACAGAAGGTCCTTTCACAGACTAAAGGGAATGTACATGGTTTCTACAGGCAAGACAAGACTTTTACACTGGAAAACTACGCCACTATGCTTACAGACCCATTTGAGTTACAACTAAGTTGTCCTCAGTGAAGAAACTTGATTCTTTATTAATACACAGCATTTTAAAAATAACCTGACTCTGAGAAGTAGCTAATGATTCAAACTAAGTTTGCTCAGTAACATTTATATGATGGGAATCCTCACTAAGCATACAATCTGAACAGCTAATACTTGCATTATTTCTGCAGACTCAACTATTTCACTTTCCCATCCAGCTGAATACAGTTCATCAAATCAACACAGTTGCACACAGTGCAGCTAGAAAGCACAGTAAGTAGAGTTCTGTGGCCAGACTGCCTACAGTGACCATGAACTGACAACATCAAAAAGCAAAACTTCACCCACTAAAAACCCCTCCCTGTAATTCCCTTTGGTTCACTTAGAAACTGTTCAGGTCTGTTTAGTTAGGACATACTAGGCTGACACTTCACAGCTCCATGTGCCAGGATGTTTATGGGAAAGAAAACTGTGAAGTTACTTAGCACAAACTGCTCCAATGTGTAAGTAACACCTATATATATATAAAAAATAATAAAAAAAAAAAAGTCTGAATCATTAGTGAAATGTGAGAAATGAATCCCACGGGAGGTAGGGGTAAGGGGAAAAGCTGGCAGAAGGCTAAACTGATGAGCTGATGATACCTGCTTGCTTCTCAAGTTCAATATATTGTGACACACCAGTACTTGATGCTTCAGACTGAACTCAAAGAATCACGAGTTTCAGTTATCTCACAAGGGAATACAGCATCGGACAAGTACAAGAGTTTGCAATTAATACGCCCTCATAGATAGGCCCCTGAGCTGAAAGCTCTCAGCTCCACTTCGCCTTTGTGTTCAGAATTCCGTGCTGCCATGCAGACTCATTTCTTCTAGTTAAGCTTTATTTGGGATTCATAATGATTGCTATTAGGCTCACTGTAGTTCACTGCTTTCCTCTCTAGTCACAGTCTGACACACACAATACATTGTTGAAAGATTTATTTCACAACTGGAATGCAGATTGCTGGCAATTATTCTTGCATATTCAGTTTGACTGTAGTGCTGCCCAGACTTGCAGCTACCATGTTTATTACTGTAAGCTAAACTCAAGGTAGAGCACTGAAGTGCCCTCTCTGCATGTGCAGGGCTCCAAGAACAAAGAAACTAATTATCTAATGTATAAATGATACCTGCATTACACAAAAGCGATGTGCTGACCAGACTACATGCAAGACAGAAGAGGGAAGTTAAAGGGAATTCCTTATCTTCCAGGTGGCCTAAAGGTACCCAGCACAAATCCTCAGACAAACATGGAATAAACATTTCTCAGTTTCTGTATGTCCAGCCCTCTTCAGCTGTCAAGTACCACTTTCTGGTATGTGTGAAGCAAGCTCTTGCATATTCTACTGTAACAGCTGACACAGGAGGTTTGCTCTGTGAAGCTGGGACTTTCCATGGCAAATTGCAAAGGCCACAAAACCACAAACAATTAACACACTGTCCTTACATGCCACTTAGTAGTCACCTTTTCTCTTCACTGGGTTCAAATGAATGGCAAGACTGGGAGAACAGAAGCTACAAGCACAGCACCTGTAGATGTAACATAAGTCAATGCTAATCTGAAGAGGCTAGTTTTGGGTACCAAAGAGTGAAAGCGGGATGGTGCAGGCTTCACCACAGGGTATACAAGCACAGAAATTATCCTGGCCAACCACACTGCATACCATAAAGAAACTAACCACTGAAGGTTATGAAAAAATACAGGCAGGCATAGCTTCCCTAAGTAAATGCTGAGGGGACACTTGCCCTTATTTTACTTGCAACTTTTCAGTTCAGTGAGACACGAAGACCCATTACCATGTACATGGCACCAATAAAAGTTAATCAGTCCTATGAAGCCTGTGCACATTGTTTAAGCACACCAAGCACTGATTTAGGGAGGGGGAGGGTAGCCTTCTGTTGATTTCAAGTCCAGTCTTTAGCAAGACAAAGCTAGGCTGGCTGCCACCCAACCCCATTCACTTGGAATAAATATTCAAAGTTTACAGTCCCGCATAATACACTTTCTGCAACTGTTGTTTCTCATTAGTGCATGTACAGTACATGCCTTCTCAGCAGAGGAGAGAATTCCTTTTCCAGAGACAGTGTGCCCACAAGGAAAACATTCCAGGGGGAGAACGCATTCTTCGTGACCATTCAGCAAAGTAATCCCACTTAAGGAGACAGCTGTAGTTCAGAAAACTGCAGCCCATCCTGGCTGTTCAAGCTGTTTTGCTGCAAGACTTGTTTTCAGGAGACACAATGAACTGTAAAAGTTCTGATCAGGCATGCAGAATTTCCTAAGGACATTGCATGAGAGGGGAAGGAAGAGCTTGGAAAGTTTCAGCCTGTCCTTGTCACCTGAGAGTCACTTTTCATCCCTTCCCTAATATTCTGATTTAAGACTAAAGAGATATCTGCCAAGAACTCTGTGACACCGAAGTGGAAGGGAGCTCTTCCAATATACAGTTCTATATCAATTAGGTCTCCCTGTCATCTTTGTCCACTCCAGGTTTTATTTCATAACAAGAGGGAACAAGGAATAAAGCAATCACACGTCAATACAGACGGCAAAACCACAGTTCTTTCAGCCTTTTAGAAAAAAGTATTTTGCATGTATGTGGCTCCTCTAGACACTTATACCCCAGCTGTCTGCACCAAACTATGACTGGGTACAAACTGCCTTCTGCTACATCTCATCTTTTTATTCTTGTTTCAAATAGTTCTGATCTGCCATTAACAACAGCCATTAGGGATGGTAGGCAAAAACCCGAACACAGAGAAGTCTACCACTTTTACGGATCCATGGTTGATTCTCAACTCTTCTAGCCACACATACAGATTAATTAAGAAGATCTACCTCTAATCATGAAGGTGATCTTAGAGATGGGGGCAGGAGGAGAGGAGGAGAGTTATTCTTTCAGGACATGAGAACACCAACACCTTCACTGAAGGAAAAGCTATGTAGCGTTTAGCTCCAGGATGTATAAGGAGGCCAGGTTGAAAACAACCTTGCAGAGAATAAATACCAAATTCAAGATGGTCTCAAAAACATTGAAACATTCAGATTGCAACATTTCCCTGCTGTGTTCAACATCTTGCACAGCACTGGGGCTTCTTTATTAGGTATTCATTATAAGCAATGTTCTAGAGAAAGGCCCCGAGTGCAGCAAAGCACACAGGAACACTTGCCTGGTCTGTACATCTCAGCCTCAGGCTTGTTCTCTGGTTACATTGTTCCTTTCCTTACCTGTGCTTTCTTCCTGAAATGTCAAATACATCAGTGTTTAAAAAGGAACAGCATTAGGCACCTCTTATTTTAGAATTCATCCAATCATGCCCTCCAGTCTGGACATCCTGAAGTGTTGATTTGTGTTTTAAAGGAGAAGAACGGACGCATCTTTAAGTCTGAACTGAGTAGAAGCAAGGGCACTTGAAGTACAATCATGGCTACATGGGCATATAAAATTTTCTCCATTCTGGTATTAGAAGAAAAGACTTTAAAAAAAAAAAAATTATCCCCTACTGACATCCTATTGACGTTCCATGGTCCCAGTAAGAGAAGGCAAATATAACTTGGAAATTTCCAACAAAGTTTTGCTTTCTGGCATAACAGAGTAAAAGTCAACATAAGGAAACACTGACCACAGAGTAGCAGAATTGTTTCAAGTGTTTCCTTCATAGTTAACAACATTCTCTGCAACCGTATACACTATAGGGCCGTGGTGGTGAGGCACTGGCACAGTTTGCCCAGAGAAGCCTGTGGCTGCCCCATCTCTCATTGTTCAAGGACAGGTTAGACAGGGCTTTGAGCAACCTGGTCTAGTGGACGGTGTCCCTCCCTGTGGAAGGGAGGTTTGTACTCAATGATCTTTAAAGTCCCTTCCAACCCAAACCATTCTATTATATTCTTCTCCTTATCTACACAAGTAAGAGCTGAACCATTACTGCAGTTGTACTTTTTCATGATAGAATTGGTACAATACAACATGGCAATATTTATCAGTTAAATCTATACTAAGTTTTCAGAGCAATAACGACTTAAAATCTACCTTTATTGTTCTGCTCCTTAGGAAAACACTTTCAATTTGCCATGTAAAAAGATTAACTCCCACATGTGGAGGAAGAAGATAAACTATCGACATCCATATACCAGTGCTGTGCAGACAATATGTAGACAATTTTCAGAAGTTACATTAGTTTTTCTAGTAAATTGACAATCCTTTTTTTAAAGAAAAAAGATGACTAATACATCTTCCTCATTGTGTGTTCTCATTTTACACTTCCCATCATATACTGCATTAAACTACAAGCTCAAGTTCATCTACACAAAACTCTGACTTGGGAAAGGCCATTAAACAATTCAGAGTAATCTACTGCCTAATGGAAGGTCAAAGACTGTAGTATCTGCTATAAACATACACACTGGAATATAGCCTTGATAATAAAACCCAAGTAAACTGGTTTAAGCCACAAATTTAAAATCACAGTTTAAAGAGGTTTTGTGGAAAAATCTTACTTTGTATTTATGCTCTTTGGAGAAAGGAAATTCCCTTTGTCAGTAAGCAGACATGTCCATTTGCAACATGACCGTTCCAAGTATCTAACTGCTTAATTACTGTTAATAATCTACCATATACCTGCATCCATACTTCCATATCCACTTATTTAAACAATTCTGTAAAGTCTGAATACATTTTCATGGAACCATAGAATGGCTTAGGTTGGAAAGGACCTTAAGATTACTTAGTTCCAATCCCCTGCCATGGCCAGGGACACCTCACCCTAGACCATGTCACCCAAGGCTCTGCCCAACCTGGCCTTGAACACTGCCAGGGATGGAACATTTACCACTTCTTTGGGCAACCTGTTCCAGTGCCTCACCATCTTCACAGTAAAGAACTTCTTCCTTATATTTAACCTGAACTTCCCCTGTTTACGTTTAAATCCATTACCCCTTGTCCAATTGCTACAATTCCTGATGAACAGTCCCTCTCCAGCATCTTTATAGGCCCCCTTCAGATACTGGAAGGCTGCTATGAGGTCTCCACACAGCCTTCTCTTTCATTTCATGACAAGAGAGAAAAACATCTTTGTCTCTGAACAACAGAAACAAAGACATCTGAACAACATCTATGAAGAATAAAATATATTAAGTGATACTCTGCCAAAAAATGTAATTCCATTAATAATAATAATAACTAAAAAAAAAGTATTTCTTTGACTAGTGCAGATACGTTTACAAGCAAAAACTAAAATGGTTTTCTAGCTACCTGCAATCAGCAATTTATGAATTAATTTGATTTTGGATACCTTCATCTCAAACCCACCCCTCATCTGTTCCACCAATTGTGAAACACAGCTACCCACTCCCCCAAGCACCCAAAAAAAGAATTAGGAAAAAAGGCCAAAGAAAAACGTCAATGCCTTCCTGTACATTTTGAACTATGAATTACATAGCCAAAACAGAAGCCAGAAAGCATTCTTCTTCATCTACATTTAAAAAGCTGTCAAAAGTCAATTTACCTCATCAATCAACTCATTCCAAGTGCTTAGGCAGGAACTTTCTCATCCAGTTCACTAGTTTGACTTCAGCTTTACACTCTGTATTTTTTGCCAAGTTCTTAGATTTAAGCATCTTAGATTTGTTCAACTCTGCCCAAACCCTAAGATAAGCTATCACAATAAGAAAAGAACCATGAATGAAAATTAATTTGTGCTCACACGTTTAAAAATAATTGATTTTATCCATTGTGAGCACAGCAAAATGAATCTCTTGCACTAAATGACAAGCAGACCTACAGCATAACAGTCCCTCCCAAAAAGACCTTACTGACCAAAAATTTACCTACAAACTGATACAACAGTTGGTTTAAGTCAGTCACATTTGGAGAAAAAATAGCAACTGAAATAAATTTAATTTAAATTTTGCTGTAGGTTTCTTTTTTTTTCTTGGCTATTTAAAACAACAAGTATGTCAATACAACTGCTGGACTAAGTGTTGGCCAGAACCAACTTTAACCAGAGTCAAATCTACAGCATCTCCAAGGCTGATTTAAAAGCTTAAAATTAAGTGAACTGGTGAAGTCTTGACCTTAGAAGAAAAACACAGATGAATGTACTCTCATCACTACAAACAATAAAAAAGGGAGTAAACTATTACAAGAGCATGCTTTAAATCCTAGATTTTAAACAGGAAGCTGCCCAACTGGGGGGGGGGGGGGAGAGGGGAAGGAAGTCTGATTGCACAAGACTGTCAAAGTTGAGTGCAGAATTTCTCTAAACCTCTTTTCTTACAAGTCAAAATGCCTACTTTGCTTTCATTCAAATCAGAACTCCAGTTCTGTGTTGAGGCATATATCACAATGAATTTCCTGCCGAGACTCATTAAAATGGTAGCTCTTGATGAATAGAAGTATTCATCAGTTGAGAAGACTTTATGATACAGATTTCCAAGTTAAGTTTCCCTCAACATATATTAATTATTAGCTTGAGTTTACTGAAATCACTCATCCATGCGGTTTTATTTACTACTCTCAGTAGAGTCACATACATGTATTAGGAGAAATTTAAGTTTCTGGTCATGAAGACAAATAGAATACAAACCCTATGTACAAAACTCTAGAGGCATAAATTTCATAAAGAGGTCATGGAGTCAAACCACAGTATGCAGAGATGTATTTCATTATACCTCTCTGCATCCAACAGCAATACATTTGTAGTACCTCTATAAGAAATGATTTGCAGTAGACAAGTGTGCTAGATCAATTTTACAGTCCTTTCAAAAGGACATGACTTAGCAGTCCTAGCTCCAGAGGTATCAAACAATGAAATCAATCACAGTTCCATCACTGGAAAATTGGAGGCACTACTACTTCTTTACACTTTTTAGGATGTTGAGAAAGGCAACATATTGTACTGAATAGTAACAGGCCAAAGAGCCACTAGCTGAAAAGAGGGACTGGTCCATTACACTGAACATGACTGCACTAGAGTGAGGTCTGAAGACGTTAAACACTACAATAGCCTGGGATTGCAAGATGAATCGGTGTTGAGATTATTACTTCAAGTACACAGAACAAGTTCTCACAGCCGCTAAAGAAAGAAGTGAAGCGGATAAACCATAATTAAGATGAACTTGTAAATTGATGCATTTCATTTAGTTGGACAACACCCATTTGCATTAGCTTCCAGGGCAGAAGTTGCATTTGTGTATTTGTCTCATCATACTCTATTCAAATCAGGTTGCTAGTTTCCATCACTTTCTAAACTAGGAAACTCAATTACAACCATGGTGTGCTTAAAGTGAAAAGAAATTTAAGGTACAAGGTCACCAAGCCACCATTAAGCTAGAGCAATTGCCAGCAAAAACAATGCCGCTGTAGGCAATCCTATGCTATTATAGTTTTGTTTCAACCCACAGAAGACTTAACATAAGGCACACAGTTTCTCTACTTAACATGCAGACAGCTGTGCCTCAATTATAAACTAAGAAAACAAAGACTAATAAGATATTTATACAAGAAATCAAAGACAAAAATCTATGTTACCGGGCATTGAGTGCATTACTGAGTCAAAATGAATGAAATCATACACTCAGGACTTTTAGTAGATGCGTAGCTAACACTGAGCCTCTGAATGCACTTTAGTCATCAGTAAGGTTCAGCCCATTACCCAATAGCCTGAAGTTACCACACAAGAAAGTAGATATAGCATGCAGAGATGGGGGTAAGACAACCTTGACTTCTCCTTTCAGGAAATCTTGCATTAACCAGATGAGTTCCTGTACCTCCAGTGGGTCCACATGCAGTCTCACCCTATTACAGTCACACCAATTCCAAAGTGACATAAATCTGGACAAGACATGGGCCTACGGATGGAGGGGTAGGAACAGAAAATTCAGCAAAATCAGCTCGTAAATCACAACACCTATGACACATGTCCTGTCCTATCTGTTCAGCATGCCAGAGATTAACAGAACAAAACCTGAAGTTTTGGGTATAGACAGTGTAATCCCCCGGTACAACTGAAGTATACTTTCACATACTTAGTAGCCACACTGAAAAACATATATTCCCTACTACATGCATGTAAATATTCTGAGGAGTAACCTGTGAGTTATTAGTTACTATAAGCATTTAGTACATTATTTTTAAAGACCTGCCAAGATAATAATGGTTCAAGTTTTGAAGACAGTTTGTTGCAGTGGTAAATGCAATTTCTATCACAAATGCTGAGACTATCTGCAGCGCCAAATACTGCTGCAGAGAAATTTAAGCATCTGTGGCATCTAGCTCCACTGCAGTTTTAAACTCAAAGATGAGTTATTAGATCTACCACCCGCTACCACTCTTTAACATTTTGCATAATAACAAAATAATGTGCTGTACAACACACAACAAGGTTATTTCAGCCTCCTAAGTGAGAAACTCTTCTAACCCTTTTCCTGTAACTTTACTGGACAAGTAATTTTATTCCTCATTTTTATTATTATTACTTATTCAACTACTGATTCACTTAAAAGATTATGATGGAGCTCTCAACACATTGGTCTTCTTAAAACTATTCTGAAGCACATCAAAATCCATCTTGAAGAAACAATAATTAAAAAAGAAAAGAAAACCAAAAACAAAACCAAGAACTTAGAATCTCTCTTCAACTTTTTTCTTACGAGAATAACTTGAAAGAAAAAAAAAAAAAAAACAAGTAATCCCAGAACCATGGAATAAATATCCTTACAATCTATGCAAACAAAATCCAATAAAACGCCTTCGGTTTCTACACCCATTCTTCTGGGACAGACAGAGCCCAACTATACAGTCTTCCTGTTTATACAGAAACAGCCACATGCTACCCAGCAGAGCAAACTTTGAGGTCAAAGTCTCTTCTCCAGAGAACTTCTAAAATCTTGGCTATACAAGTCAGGCATCAAATTGCTGAGGACATATTACAAAAAGAACCATGTAACTCACCAGCTTGGCACTGATCATACTCACTTTAAGGTTCCAGGTCAGTAAGCATGAAAATTTCAGACCCCTGTTTCTATCTACTACCAGCAATTTTGCAGCTGCCTTAGAGTTACTGAAAATTTTGCCTGTCCACCTCCAGAAAGACAGTGCACACCCTATGAATAAGTGCAACAAATAAAGATATCAAGAAGGAAAACATGTCAATTTAAACAGTTCCACCTGACATAGAGCTTCATGGAACCATTACATGATTTCACTCTAGTTATTTTTACAAGGTCAGATTAGCAGCACAATCTCGTGTTTATACAGTTTTAGCAATTGTGATTAACAACTTCAAAACTCTTTTGTGCTAAAGGCAACTCCACTTACATTTATCAATTGCTTCCTCCTCATTACAACTTTCTAGTTAACAAAAATATTTGCTTATCTCATTTAAACTTTGGAGAGAGAGCTACAGTTGCAGACAGTGCATCTATGACTCAATACATATCTGCACCATTATTTGCCATTTTTACTGGAATGTCATGGATAAGTGAACTTAGTCACATTGTTACCTAGTGACTAATTTCAAAAGCATCTTTACACATGCAGTAACTGATTAGAACGCTGTTACTTTGGAATTAAAACTTTACTGTATCTAGCCTTACAGACTGGAGACATATATGATGACAGTTAAGGATGTGCAATTTAATCTTTCAAGCCATGGTTCAACAGCCTCCCTGCAAATTAACTTATATTTCTTTATAGTGGAGGGCAGAGACATAGAAATCATTGTCTGCAGGCCAAAGTTCATCTACTACAATATCTCTTCAGGTTTGAAGCAGAAAATTCTTATGCATTACTTGAGAGAATATTCTCTTTAGGACAGACCAGCTCACTTAAAAAAAAGCTTAGGTTCTTACTCCACTCTAGCGGAGTGTGGCTGAGGACATCATGACATAGGTTACAGAAGAAAAAGCTGTGGAAAAAGAAAGATAAAGAGCACGAAGTTTCAGGAGGAAAAAAAATAAAAGGAGGAGGGAAATGAACCTGAAGGAGAAAAAAAAAGGTGGAATTTAACAGCCACTGCATCCCTGGAGGTGTTCAAGGCCAGGTTGGACAGAGCCTTGGGCCACACGGTTTAGCGGGAGGCGTCCCTGCCCATGGCAGAGGGGCTGGAACTAGATGATCTTAAGGTCCTTTCCAACCCTTACTATTCTATGATTCTAAGAGCCAATAAGACCAATGTAGTTTACTTCTGAGAAATTTCACTTTATTACCAGAAGCATGTTACTGCTATAAAACTCATTTCACTGTGTGTTTAGACAAATTAGGAGCAATCCTTATGAAACCCATTGGGTACGCACTACCCTTGGGGGCTATGAAATTTATTACTTCCCACACCTACTGAAGACAAGCTGGTAACGATATCACTAAAAGCCAGAGAACTTTCCCCGCTCGGTTGGAGGTGATGCCTGAAAGCACAAGCTATCTGCAAGAGTTTTTACTACAAGCTTCATCTTGCCCTGTCACTCCCTCCTCCCTCTCTCCTGGCTTCACTGTACAGACCAAACCGAACGAGGAAGTCGAGATCTGAGGGCGGAAGCCAAGCCCATTGCAATGTCTGCAGGAGGATTGTCAGCTTGTGACTCAGGCAGCAGCCCTGACAGCTGCCAAACGGTCCTATTTTCCCCTACCCGCTACTTCCAAAGGACGGACACTGAAACGCGAGAGGGGATATGGGGGGAAACGCTCCGGAGGGAGAAGAAAGGAGACTGCGAGATGAAAAAGAGCGCGAATAACGCCACCCCACCTGCGAGAAGGCCAGTTAGTAGGGCGTGGAGGGAGGAGAGAGGCAACTCCCTGGGCATAATGCAACCGTGCACATACGCCCCCGAAGGAGAGGGGGAAGGACAGGGAGCACCCCAAGCACGGCAGCTCGGCTCCCCTGCCGGGCTGCCCACCGCCCGGCTCCGCAGGGAAGACGGAAGAGAGCAGTAGGAGAGCGGTGCCCTCTCGGCCGGCAGGACAAAGAGGCGCGAAATCCGTGAGGAGAGAAGCGCGGCGCCAGGGGGAAAAAACCGGGGCCACCCGCATCCACCGCCCCGCTTTACCTGAGCACGGCTACTGCGGAGGGAAGGAGGGAGGGAGGCAAACGCCGCAGCGGTGGCGGCTGCGCTCCTCGCGGTGAGAGAGTGGCGTCTTCCTCACGCTGCCGGCTGCTCCCGCAGGCACCGCGACCGCCTCCTCACTACACCGGCACTGCGAGGCGCCCAGCCGCCAACAGCCGCCGCGGCTCAGCAACGCGGCCGTCCCGCCCACCCACCCGCGGCACCGCTAGCCAATAGCGACGCCAGCTGCGGAGAACTGACAGCCACCGTCACCAATCAGAGCCGGCGGGGGCGAGCCTTGAGGAACAGCGAGCCGTTGAGAAATGGGGCGGTGCTTCGCTCTCTCCGCCGTTAGCAACGCCCGGGCGCGCTCCACGGCGCGCCCCACAGCCGCCGGCACGGCCGGGGCGAGGTGGAGGTCGGCAGCAGCGGTAGCAGCAGCGGTAGCAGCAGCGGGGCTCAGGAAGGGCGCGTCCCGGCTTCCTCCCGCCGGCCACGGGGCTGGCCCGAGTCCCCGCTACTTTGCCTTTGGCTCCCCTTCTGCCCAGGTCGAGCCGTGCCAAGGCGTCCCCACAGCGCCCCGCTCCAGCCCGTGCCAGGCCGGTCCCACAATGCCCCGCGCCGGGCGGTACCAGTGGCCGTTGGCAGCCGCTGCCCCTCCGGAAGCGCCGCCTCGCTGGCACCGCCGAGGTGATCCCCCCAGGCTGGGAGGAGGGGGCTCGGGGTCTGCCGCCGGTAGCAGGGCGGGGGGGCCGTGCCAGAGGTCATTGGAAGTGAGAGGAGGGGAATTCCTGCTCAGCCCTGTTGTCTTACAGTGCGGGGTAGGAAGATCCAAGCCCGGGTTTCGTTTCATAAAGAACTGAGACAAGCAGAAGCATTGGTGTAAGCAGCCCCTGCTGGGGTGTTTGAGCAGCCAGCGAGTACGTTGAAGTAGGCTCCAAGTGGATTGCAAAAGGCATCCCAAAACAGTAGAGGTCTGGAAAAGCAGAAGTGGTGTAATTCTGCCTCTTTGCATTCACCACAGTGCTCTTCAGGGCTGAACTTAAGTACAAGTAAAATGAGGAAGCATTTTACACGAGTAGCTAACATGCAAGACAAAAGTCCTTCGGAAAAGAGCACAGCATATATAAATCCGTGCGTCAGATCCATCTATGCAGATGAGGTTTATTGCACACTTTACAAGCATGCTGAAACACAAGGCTCCCTCCCTTTGGGGCTTCCTACTTTCTGCAAGGAGAGCAGGTTTGCAAGTTGTAGATCTTAGTGATGGAAAACACAAGGTGAGGTTTACTGATGACAGTATTAAAGGTACGAGTGCAGGGGGCAAACGAAGTGAAAGAGACTTGAATAAAGAGAGAAGTTCAGGTATAAGTGTCTCGAGTAAGCACCCCTTGTCCAAGTGGAACACTTCAGGCTTAGAAAGATTCACTGCAGCAGTTCGGAAACAATGCTAGACCTTTGTACCTCAAGACACAACAGGCAGTGGGAGAAATCGCTGAAAGGTTTGTACAGATGAATATCAGGGACACAGAGGTGTCATTGTTAAAGGCAGAGATGATAAATGTAAATACAAGTGCAAAATAGAAATGAGAATTTGATTTGGCAGTGAGAGGGGAACGTACTGGATTGGTCTTTGCTAGTACAGAAAATTAAAGGAAACTGGAATTGTGACAACCAGAGACACCTACATAACCAGATACCTTAGATGGTGAAACTGTCTGCAGTATGCAGTGACTCATTTTGATCCATGAAAAAAAGTGACCAACACATGGGAAGGATATTTACTGGTTGTACAACAAGGTTTTAAATTCTCCCTCAAAAATTAAGCCGAATGAAAATAGTGGCGGTAACTACATGTATCAAAAGCTTTTTAAGAGCAGGAATGGCTGCCTTTTCAGCCAAGTGGCTGTGAAAGGAAAGGTAAGTGAGGGAAAGCAGTCAGTACAAAGCTTTTAAAGGAGAAAACCATCAAATCTTTCTTAGCTGGGAAAGCAAGGCAGAATGAACTGATGGCGGTAGTAATGCGGGAAGTAAGATAATGAGTGCAAGCACAAAATGCAAACGTAAAAAGCTGCCACAAAGTCATTTTAGAAGAGGGTATGATATTGGGCCTTTTTTAATTATTATTCTTTTCCAACTCTCATATTTTTATATATATAGTGATAGAGGAGGTCCAGATATGGCCATGAAGATGCTCAGAGGGCCAGAGTACCTTTCTATGGAGACAGGCTGAGAGAGCTGGGCTTGTTCAGCCTGGAGAAGAGAAGGCTCCAGAGAGACCTTAGAGCAGCTTCCAGTAAGGATGTGTAAGGAGTAATGGCTTCAGGCTGAAAGAGGGTAGATTTAGATTAGACATTAGGAAGAAATTCTTCCCTGTGAGGGTGGTGCGGCTCTGGCACAGGTTGCCCAGAGAAGCAGTGGCTGCCCCATCCCTGGCAGTGTTCAAGGCCAGGCTGGACGGGGGCTTGGAGCAACCTGGTCTAGTGGGAGGTGTCCCTGCCTGTGGCAGGGGATTGGAACTGCATGAGCTTTAAGGTCCTTTCCAACCCGAGCCATTCTATGATTCTGTGGTATGTTCTCTGCTCTTCCTGATGCTAAGATTTAACTTTAACATCAGGCTGGCCTGTCTTTTTTAAGATTTGGCATCCATTTTTCTTTCTTTTTTAAATTTTGGAACTTGGTCCCATTCCTGTTTAATCAATATCAAAATTTTCTTGGTGATTTTGTCAGTAAAGCATCAAAACTAAGTTCAGATCAAAGATTGCTGCAGGTTTACACCATCCTTTCCCTTAACAGAAAGTGTATCCCACCTCTTTTGAAAACTGTGTCTTTCCCTCATGGCCAGATCTGTAGATGTGCAGTAGCTGGGGCAAATCAGATTTGAAATATCTGTTTTCCATAGCTTGATTACTATGAAATAAATGCAATAGGTTTTTGTGTTGGTCTTGTGGCAGGAAGTTACCCAGGAAAAGAGACACACCTCAGAGAGAGTATGACTAAAAAACCCTTATATTTTATACTTCTGTTACTTTCTACAGGTTCACAGGATGTTTATTTGAATCATTTTGATCAACTTCACTCACATTTTCCACTAGTGTTTGCAAGCCAGCATCCTTTGGAAGAACAAACCTGGTCATTGAATTCTGAAGAGCATATCTCAACTGCAGACAGATTTACCAGTTTGATGGGAGTAAATTAATGGTACCATAGTATTTATAGTGGGGGAAAAAAAAATCTACTGAGCAGTGAGCATCCATAGGTGCCTCTTCAATTTGCCAGCCTTAACTGCACCCGAAGCAAATGCCCACTTTGCTGAACTATGGTGTCCTTCCCTACAGTGGTCTAATCCAAGACAATTGAGCATAAGTTTGTTGGCAAGCAGCAGTCCCAGGGAGAAGCCTGCACTTCTGCAATCAACAATAAATGCAAGGACATTTGATTTCTATATCTGAGAAAACAGGTAAAATGACCACATTAATTTTTGTGAATTATTTCCAGTGCTTTGCAGGGCAGAAGAAATCTCTTCTAAAATGCGTTTCTAACTGACAAGCCTGAGTGAAACAAGAAGAGTGACAGATAGAAAAGGTGTTTACTTCAGTGGAGAAGTCACATTACTAAACTCTAACCACAGTGGGTTTAGACAGAAACCACACACGTACAGATCTGGAGAATGTCACAATCTGGTATTGCTAAGAAGCCTAAGCTCTGCTTTTGCAAAAGCCTGAAACATCAGTCATTTCAATGCAGATTCATAATTAGAAGTTCTCAAAAAAAGCAGCTCTGGACTGGCTTTAATACATACACCCATAGAGCAGCTACAAATGCAGACGACAACTCGAGGGGTCTTCACCTACTGTAACAAAAGGAAATGGCTCTTTGGAGATGGGTCTGTAGAAGAAAGCCACGCATGTCTGTGTACTTCACACCCATGTCCTCTGACCAACCTGAAATCTGTCTGTAATGTAAGCACCACCTCTTAGCACATAACTTCCTTTTCCCCTTATACTGATTCTTTATTTTTCTGCCCTGTAACCAATGCCAAATCCAGACTGTGAGGCTGAAGAAGATGGAAAACCATGAACTTAAGATGTGGAAGGAGTGAAAGCAAGTGATGTTTCCACTGGGGGGTCAGAGCTTACAAATGTAGTGACTAACCATTTAAGCCCTTGTACTAGCTCTCTTCATCTCAATTCTACCAGGAGCAGCTGAATAAAAGATCTGCACTGGACCACAGTAGGGGAAATGGGGCCCAGCAACTTGTCTCAGAAGCAGCCAGTAGCAGATATTGGAAGGAGAGTAGCCATTTTCTTACAGAATGATCTTATCCTTAACAGAACTAACCCTTCCAGCATGCCTGTGGAAAAGGAACAGCTTAATGGCTCATTTTCATATGTGGGTGTGTGATTCCATTGTGCCCTCTTCATCAGCGAAGCTGGTTTAAGATGTTGTCCATTCTCCCACTAGCAATTCATTCCTAGTGCTGTGTCATAGATTATCACTGCCCCAGCGGTGCTGATGCAGATGTTTCAAAAGCCGTATTGTAAACTGGATCACTGAAGTAGAGTTAAAAAAGGTGGTTAAGGAAAAAGATCAGTTCACTGATCTAGTTTATAGGCCCACCGAGAGATGCATCAGCATGGCTGAAGGGATTAAACTGAGGCAATGTGACGGGAGTCTTTCAAGTTGACTTTGCTGATAGAGAAAATGTAAGAGGGAACTATTCCTGCACCCCAAGACTGAGGAGGAGGGGAGGAGCCGTACCTGGCATACTCTAGCATTTAAAACAGTTATTCTACTTTTCACCTCTCCCCAACCCTCCACCCACACAGCCCCATGTGAACAACCTGCTGAACTCCTGCTCCCTCATGGTTCTTGCTTCAACATCCGTAAAAGAGGAACACGTTTTCAGTTTCTTAACACCCTAACGACAAGATCTGCAGCTGAAAAATGAAGTATTTATGGACAGCATCTCTGCTCATTTGGGATACCATTTGGAGGCATAAATCTCTACCCATTGGTTATGTAGCATAATAAGTGTTTTGTGCCAGAGTCCCTTGTTTCAATAAAATGGGAGTGACACCATCTCGTAGAAGGGGTCTTTATTGTGGAAGTAGGTACCAAATAGATGTGCTCTGACTGAAGTCATGGAAACCTCAGAAACATACCTAAATGAACACTTCTGTTTTAGGCAGAAGAAACCTCCTCTTGGGGCTTGTGAGTTCTTCCAAACCCTGAGATGAGATTACAAATTCATTATGCATGGATAGAGACACCACATTCCTGATCTGACATACTAAGAATAATGCCCCAGCGGTCTTTTCCTCCAAGGAATTCTAATATAATCACCTCTACTATCTAAGTGCTAAATGACAAGCATTTTTAGTTCAGTATATCCCCTTCCTAACCTTGTTTCCTCTAGCCCCGTTCTCCTGATGCTCACGCTTTTCTATTCAGCTTTAAATTCAGAGAAAGCTGGCGTTCAATACCATTTTACAAAAAGGCCAACAGGAATACAAGCCATCCAGCAAAAGTATCTTTGCCCCAAAACTGAGATTCAGAATCTGTTTTCTGCCTTGGGCCTACCCCGACTTGTCCAGAATGCCATCAGAACACATCCTGTTACCCGCCTGAAATAAACACGGCAATTCTTTGCCACAGAAAACGAACATTTTCACAGAGTCTGTTACAGCTTAGCTCCTTCAGTGCTAATTCAGCGAGTACCATGCATGTAATGTCTGCCATGGCCTCACAGCTCCCTGGTTCAACAAGTGCTAAGGATCCTTTATTAACATCTCAAATACCGCCTTTTCCTTCTCCCTTTCTCAGAGGGGGTAAGAAATGCTTCAGATTCCTGAGTTTAGAAAGGCTCGGGGCATACTCACTCAGCAGAGGGTAAGCTGAAAAGAGACTAACATCCCTCCTCAGCCCCTCTGCCACCCTGCACTTGTCATGCTTGTGACAGGTAGCAAACACTTGCCAGGCCTGGGTCAGATATAGACAAGGAAAAAATACTTTAAAGAGGTTGACAAATCCATCTAAATGCTGTTTAATTCGTCCTGATAAGGCAGGGCTGTGGAGTGTTTTATACCACCTTTTCTTCTCTTTTCCTTCCATAGGTCTCAGGCTTGGCCATGTTTTCAGAGAACCAAGAATTCAGTACCAGGGTAACTGCAATATTTAAAAAACAGGACTAAGTTCAAAGAATACATAAAGGTGATAAGTATTTAACTACTTCACTTGATTTTTTTTCCATTGTTTTAATGCTTTTCAGCATCACTTACACATCTAAACCTCTAAGCAAAAGGCATCTAACTGGATATTTACTTCCCTCTTCCTTTCCCAGCAGGATTTTAGTCCCCCCTTTTTTCCTCCTCCTTACAAAAGGATGAGAACACCCAACTTTCAGCTTGCTGCCTTTCCTGAGGTTACTATGTGAGCTTTTGCTTGGCCAATGGTGCCTCTCAGCTTACCTCATGTTTGCTGTTTGTTTTTGGGCTCAGCCTGCAATAGTAATCAAGACTAAATATTTGCTCAAATGAAGTGGCTCTGTGGTTCTCATTCCAGGGAGCTGGCTGAGGACAAAATGAAACTAGCTTGAAATATTCTAGTATGCCCAAGAGATGTGAGGAACAAGGGATTTTTCCAGTGCTGTAGAAAGTCATCCAATTTCTCATTGCAGCTTTGTTGTGGGAACTGCAGGGGAACTAACTCGTTTATAGCCTGCCACAATTAAAGACACCACTTTTGTCTGCCAGAAACCAAAGTCAGTCCAGTCAAAGCCAACCTTTGGGACCGTTCTGTCAGGCCACAACCAGAAAGAAGACTCAATGTGAAGTTACGCAAGCATCCATTCTCCCTCTTCTGCAGGACTGAAGCCCCCATTTTTCTGATAAGAGGAGGCTACATCCTTTGTGCTTGCAAGTCAGTGGAAGGTCTTATAAACACACCCACAGATTCCCAGTGTAACATATTGCAAGCTCTGTGCCTCTGGAGCCAGTGCATGCTTTGCTCAACAACCCCCCTTTCATTTCTGCCAAG
This sequence comes from Ara ararauna, assembly GCA_028858755.1. Lineage (NCBI taxonomy): Eukaryota > Metazoa > Chordata > Aves > Psittaciformes > Psittacidae > Ara > Ara ararauna. The sequence continues at coordinate 90,504,177 of CM054376.1, read as the reverse complement.
ATTCCCTCCCACATTTGGGACTTCTTTCCTGCTCCCTTGAGAGCCTCCTCAATTCTCCCAGCTCCTCCAGCCTCCCACTGTCAGAGTGGACCGTTCTGTACAGCTTTGCCTCTCTGCTCTGCCTTTGGAAGCATATGGGCCAGTGCAGGAAGCTGGGCACAAAGAAGATCCATGCATTGCCCTTGTTCTCAGCCATGTGTTTGGATCAGATGGATGGACCAGAAGACTGAACTGATGGCGATAGCACAGAAGGCAGAGAGATAGCCAGGACTTACTGAGGCATTTGCTTTGTAGGATGTGAGAAAATACCAACAGAGATACAGAACTGTATCACTGTAGGAAACCACCTTTTAGCTTAGGTGCAAACACCATTTAACACAGTCACCATCTTTCCATTTATCAGAGCATCATTTCCTGGGATTATTCTGCAACAAAGGCGGCAACTCACTGGGCATCCTGCATATTTGCATAACACAAAATTCCTGTCAAAAATCAATACCTCACTGAGGAGTAGCAGGCTACTGAGCCGCCCAACTACAGGCTAGCACCTGCTCTGCATATTTCTCAGCTACCAAGAGACAGCAAAGTGTTAGAGGAATCAAACCCACAGGACAAAGGTGCTCAGGAGCTGCTTCTGAAATTCCTTTGCATGAGGCAGCAGCTTGTGTTAGGTCAGGGTGTAAAGAGTCCTGCAAGCACTGCTGCCAGGAAAAAAATAAATAACAAGAGGTTAAAAGGCTTTTTGCAGAAGAGTATTTGGACTTTGAGTTACAGACCCAAGCGTGATGCCAATCTAAAGCACAAAATAATAACATAGCTTTGTTGTCTTCTACTTAGTGGGACCAGGCGTTTAACCCATGGTAAATTGTGTCCACTCCCTCATGTCTTTTCTGTTCACACATGGACTAAAAGCATCCTTAAACCTCTTGCCGCTCTATCATTCTCCTGATTACAGCCGCATCTAACACTGAACTTGAAACACACACCTGTACATAAGTTTGTGGCTAATTGCGAGACAGCGCAGAGGCCTGTAATTCCTTGAGTCTTTATAGAGGAATGTACATGTATAAAAGCCTTTTGAATTTTCATAAGCCGCCCTTTAGATGTGGGATAGCAAAACACAAAAGGCTGAAAACAAGATGCTCAAACAGTGATTCAGCTTTCCTGCAAAGTTTTTTCTGACAGCCATCATAACCCTGAAAATAATCATCCCAGCCCTTTTTTCCTGTGGGCTAAAAACACACATCAGCAATGAGGATCATAATGTAAGGTTTTTGGGCTCATTAGGAATCCATGAAAAAGAGCTTTGCATTACATAGAAAAAAAAGAACCATATGCAGGGAAAGAAGGTATATGTATGTGTGTTTGGGTTCTTTATTTGAGTTAAGTAATGCTAAATCAGGTTTGGCTTTGGTAGGGGACACACCAGCTGTCTTCAAGCTCTTTTTATTATGATCTCTCTTGTACCTTAATTGAGAAGGCAGGGTGTGGAAGTTTCAACAAAGGTTCCTCTTTGCAGTGTGCTAATTAGGCAGAGGAGTTCACAAACCCCCTCAGTTATAAACAATTACCTTTCCCCAGGCTTACTTTCATTTTCATGCAACTGCATTTTTACTCATTTTCTATTAGTTTTCCAGAGTGGACAAGAGTAATTTCTAAAATTAGTTTTCTAATTAGCAAAGAAAAAAAAAGGCAAGAAAATATGTAAAGGTGGTGGTGGGGGGGAAGGTATAATTAAAAGCACTTTAAGAAGCCTTTTTTTTTGTGCTTCTTCAGTATACAGGAGCCCAAGGTGTTTTCAGATCACTGTGAAGTCTCCTTTGAAAATCTAGATTATGATCCCCTGGAATTGGCTCTGTCTGTGAATAATGGGGGTTTGTGTGCCCTGAACTGGTGCTACTCTCACCCCTGCACGAGGAAGAGCCAGAGGAAAGCAAGAGCGGCTGTGAGCTGTAATTCCTCCAGATCTTCTCCATTCATTCCATTTGCAATGCAAAATTTGCTTGAGAAAGATGGCCCTGCTTGGCCTTCAGGGTATCTTTTTGCCTGCCATTGTCCTGGCTGGCCTCTCAGTGTGTGCTCAGATCCAGAGGCACACACAGCTGGGAAGGGAGAGGCCTCTGCCCTCCTCCCTGCCAACGCAATGCTTCCTCCTGATGGCAATGACCTCACCTCTTGGCAACAAGCTGTCCCATCCCGTCCCACAGAGGAGCCAGCCGCTCTGGCACAAGCACCCCTCCTCCTCCCTCTGCCTCCTGGCTAGGGAAGGGAGAAACTCAGGGCTCGGGACAGTCCTTCTGGCCTAAAAAGAGGCAATCCCAATGATGGAAAACTGTATTGCAAGGACAGCTGCCACCTTAATGCTGAAAGTTTTACACCCTGCATTGGCATGAAACCTTTAACACTGCTGCTCTCTGATCTTGTTCTCTGTTGAATTTCTGGAGAAAGGTCAAGCAAGGCAATACTAACCCACGGTATCAGGAGAACCACGTTATGATTCAGTCTCCAGTCACCATCATGTTTGTCACCTGTGATAGTGCTGTTTGCCCCGGACCTTTGCAATGTAGAAGACACCCAGATATTCAAGAACAGATGAAGGGCTACATCTGTATTTCCTGAAGGTTGCTTTCGCATCCAAGGAGCTGCCTAGAAAGCAGGAGAGCAGTGTTTATGTGGGACTGGAGCAAGAGTTGCTCAAGCTGCAGTCCCAACAGGGCCTGTGTCTCCCAGCCTGCCAGCAGACCTGGAAAAGACCATGTAGGGGAAAACTCATAATTCTCGGTGGCAGCTTCCCAAGCATAGCAGTTCTCACTGGGAACAACCTTGCCTTTCCTCTCTGGAAGAGGCTGAGGATAGTCTAGTGAAGATACCCAGTGAAGATAGGCATTCACCCCTTTATTGTTGTATATCAGACCACAGCTGTTCTTTCTCACTGTGCTGCAATAGCACAGATCGATTCTTAAGCCAAGATCAGCTCCTGTTGCTTTCCCAAAAGAGCTTTGAAGCTCTTTAAATGGACCAGACAAACTCAGTGTGAAAAAGCAATCAGAAGTGAAGAAAGGCTGAGGCAGGCCCTAATACCTGCAGCAGGTCCCAGGCAGGAGCTGGGTACAGGATACTACCCCAGCTAGCAGGAACCAAGGACCCCATGGCAGCACAGAGCTACTTCACGTATGATGGAAAATGTTTAAAGTGCTGTAGTTGGGGCCCACAGGAAACTTTTGGGAAGTATGTGCTGGGTCTAAGACAGGAACCAAGAGAGTCAGTATTTAAAATATGCACTGACAATGAATTGCTTCATTACTTTGAGAAAAATTGAGAAGCGGGGGAAGGAGCAAAACTCAGCCACATCAGGAAACAGGCAAATAATTGTCTGACGGATACACCAGGTCTCCTGACTGCTGCCCTAAGACTTCGCTGCTGCTCAGCCCACAGTGTCTTCCTCATCGTGATAAGCGTTTCCTTCCAAGAGACAGCAAGATCTCGTCTGCATTTAGGTATTGCATCTCAGAATGGCAATATGCCCTTGGAAGATCATTTTCCCAGAGAGAAAAGATGGGGCAAGGAGGCCATTTGAAGGTTCATATGCTAAGCATAAGACCCTGTGGACAGCCTCCTCCCTCAACACCAACAGCAGGGGCTGCACAGCACAGCTAAGTCTCCCCCACATGCCTCAGGTCCCCAGGGGCTGCGTACAGTGCAGGGGACCCCACAAGAGAAGTGCCATAGCCATGCTATGGGATTAGGGCCAAGCTCAGCAAGGTGGTGTGACCCCTGCCTACATACTGATCAGGGGCTTCTGTGTCACGCCTGAGTGCATCCTCTCCAGTGGGATCTCGTGCTCTGGAAAAGAAGCAAGCAGAAATGTCTTGCATAGGGCTGCTTACAGTGGCTGCTAACGTCTTGTTTTCATAGAATCGTAGAATCAGCTAGGTTGGAAAAAACCTTTAAGATCAAGTGCAGCCATTACCCGGGATTGCCAAGGCCACCACTAAACCATGTCACTGAGGGCCTCAGCTACACAGTTTGTGAGCACGTCCAGGGGCGGTGATTCCACCATTGGCCTGGGCAGCCTGCTCCAATGCCTGAGCACCATCTTGGTAAAGAAATTGTTCCTCGTAGCCAATCTAATTTTTGCCCTGCTGTACTGCTTTTCTTTCTCCTCCTACATCTTCCTCTGTACATAAGACTCTCAACTGAAGAATGAAAGTGCCACCCTTCAAACTAAGGAAACTTTCGGTCCATGAGCAGCTGAAAAAAGGCACACAGACATGCGAACCTTAGCCCCTCTTCCACAGCACCTTGTAAAGCAAGTGAATCACCTCAGGCAGGAGGATCCTGCACTTGGAGCAGCTCAAGGTGAGGAATGGTGTAGGGCAGAGCAGCTGGAGAAACTGGACCTCGTGTCTGGGGCTTGCCGCATCAGTTAGCAGAGACACGGGAAGCGCTGCCTTTGTGGAGCTGGAGTGGGGAGGGGAGCCCTGGAAGCAGCAGGCAGGAAGAGCTGGGCTTGGGACGGCGCCCAGCCTCGCACGGAGAGAGGCAGGTAATGATCGTACCACTATTTATGGCTCTTTTTTGCTGCGACAACCGCTGCCTTATTTGGGCAAGAGCGCTCCACTGGAGGCGGATGCGCAGAGGTGGAGCCTCCAGGGGCACTCCTGGTGCTTGCTCCCAGGCTATCTGCCCAGCGTCCTTCCCTGGAAAAACCCTGGGAACCCTGGCTGGATCCAGCCTGCAAAGAGACCCATCTCCCCTCCTCTTCACCCCCACACCTCCTACTAGCTGGAGCTGTGGCGAAGCAGAAACGCCTGCATTTGTGATGTTGTGGGTATCTGGGAGCGCCGGGTTGGAGCGTCCCCCGCATCCTACGTGGGAAACCTATTCCCATCTGGTTGTGACAGCACTGAGAACCGGAAGCAAAAAAGAAAGGAAAAACAAACAACCCTCCCCTTGCCCCCCCAGTGTTGCTTGTCAGACACTGGTGACTGTGTGAAAGGCTGCAGCTGGCAAATGTGCTGCACAAACTCCACTGCAGATCCTTCTGCCTTTGCATGTGCTTTGGAGCCCCCCAGTATCTCTGGCTGAGCTGCAGTGAGGGAACGGGGCTCTTGCACATTTTAACCCCATCCAGTCCACCCAGCTGAACTACACTGGCAACCGGTCGCAAATAAAGCCAAACATAAACATGCTAAAAATGTCACTGTCATCAGATAAGGTTGCTATGCACATAAAATTCCTGACACCAGTTCATTAAAACAAGGACATGAGAAGAAGTTAAGCCACACACGTACCATGGCTGGGATGGGGGGGGGGGGGGGGGGGCTACAGTGAGCTGTAACTCTGGTTTTGACTCTACTTCTCCCAATGGGAGGGGAAAAGACAAAAAGATGTTACAGCACCCATCTCCTTCTGCAAACACCGGCATGTTTGGGGAAGGAGCGGCAGGCAGGGGTTAGCCATGCCGCTCACAAGCCGCAGAAGGCTGACCACCATCCCTCAGCTATCGTCACCAAAAGCAGTCATATTTAGCACACCAGGAGGCATTTATCTCTGTTTTACAAGAGAGGAAACAGGCACTGAGAGCTTCCTCCATAATACACTTCTTGCAGTTGTTCCAGTCACAGAAATGCAGGGTGGAGCAGGCTAGATGCTGCTGCATGGGCTTATTAGTTCTGACACCCAGGTTTGCAGATACGCATGAACTGCCAGATGTAACAACACTCCCTACCGCATACTGAGTTTTTATGGTCTTCAAACCATGCATTTTAAGAGCCAAGGTGAGGGCAGGAGCTGTGGGAGTCATTCACAAGTGATTTCAGGTGAACCCCCTCTCCCGAGCTTACCGCAGCAGCCACCCTTTACCTGTTTGCAGGCTGTCTGTGGCTGAAGACAGAGAAGTTGTCCTTCCCCAGGGATGAGTGATGTGAGTTAGGTTAACCTGCAAGGGTGGAACAGCATGTTCCTCCTCAGCCTCACAAGGGTCAAGATCAGGGCTTGATGACTGCGTGAAGCCAACTTAAGTCTGAGCAGCCCTCGAAGGGAGGCTGCTCCCTTTCCTCCTCTGATCTTCCCACTCCCACCGCCAGTCTCAGCTGATGCAGATTCTCATTCTGGTTTGAAACAAACTTGAAGCAAAAGAAAGAGAGATGTTTCCAGCTTTATTTCCTTGGTCCATTTGGCTACCAGGGTATTGGAGAAGCACTGGAAATGTACGGTCATAGGAGGCCAGACATGACTTGGTCAGAAACCACGAGGGAATGCAGACCACAAGAGGCCAAAAAGCCTCCTTTCCAGTGATACCATGAATGAATCAACTCCAGCTGCATGGCTGGTCACAGCGGTTGTTAACGCATCTCACATGCGAGTGGTTGCAGTCAGTATCTGAGTTAAGGAATGTCTATTGCCAACCAAAATCACAGCATCATTTAGGGTAGGAGGCAACTTTGGAGGTCTCCAGTCCAACCATGTGCTTGGAGCAGGACCAGCTTTAAGGTAGATGAGGGTGCTTAGGGCCATATGCAGCTGGGTTTTGACAATCTCTGTCTTGCCTCTTGTCCTTTCACTGAGCGCCTCTGGCAGTTTGGCTCTACCATCTGCACAGCCCCTGTTTGGGCAGTTGAAGACAGTGGTTTGATAGCTCCCCTCACAAGCCTTCTCTCTTTGCAAAGCACCCCAGCTCCCTAAGCCCCTGCTCATGTGTCAGATGGTGCAGGCTCCAGTTCTTCACTGTGAGGGTGGTGAGGTACTGGAACAGGTTGCCCAAGGAAGTGGTGAATGCTCCATCCCTGGCAGTGTTCAAGGCCAGGCCAGACAGAGCCTTGGGTGACATGGTTTAGTGTGAGGTGTCCCTGCCCATGGCAGGGAGTTGGAACTTGATCTCAAGATCCTTTCCAACTCTAACTCTTCTATGATTCTATGCTTCTCCACTGGGATTCCTCCATTTGTTAATGTCCCTTTTGCAAATGTAAGGGACCATCCTGAAGCAGCCTGAGGAATTGTCCATCTCACCTCCTGGAGGAGTGCAGTAGTCTCTGCCTCCTGGTAAAAGCACAAGGCTGTGTGAGTGTGTTTGTTGGTGCGTGCATGCACAATACCAGCATGTGTAGTGTCACACGGGGTCAGTGCATCCACCCATCCTGTAAATACTGGCTCAGAAGTTTAGGTCATAAATATGGGTACAAACTTGATCAAATCTGGGGAGCTGTGCTGGTTTCTGTGAGCAGAGGTGTGCTGCAGGTATGCCGTGTGTACATCCATGTGCATACCCAGGGACATCTGTGCACCATCTTTCTCCTTCAGCAGCTCTGCACCTCAGCAGGCACAAATCCTCCTTCTCATTGTTATCTGAGAAGATGTTTACAGTCAGGTCTAAATCTGGTCAGGTAGCTTCTCAATTACTCAACTCTCAGCTATTACTCTGCTTCAGTAACCCTGAAGCTGAGGGAGACAGGGTGTACCAGGCGGTAGCTGGGACTGGAAGACAACAGGAATCATGTTCTGCTCTGGTGCTGTTGCCGGAGGGCAGTGCATCACTGCAGTGATGTCAGAACTGTCAGGCATAACCTTTGGAGCGTGAAAAAGAACACCCATTGCTCCGCTGGCCAGCAGGTGATTTCCAAGCAGGTGAGCAAGAAGGGACACCTCCAGCTTTTACCTGCTTGCTGTCTTGGGGATAATGGTAGACAGAGTGATGTGTAACTGCAAATCAGAGGCGCCTTTTGCAATATCAGGATTGCGGTGTGATGAGCAATCCCTCTGAAGTCTTCATACAGGATGGGTAATGGACAAAGCTGAGGTGAGCTCCAGGCTGTGGATGGGGGAAATACACCACAAGGATATGAGATGTAAGGTATAAGGCTGGCAGATAGATAGGTCATGGGCATGGTCTGCAGGGCAGGGAGGGAGGCAGGTGAAGGACACCCCTGCAGTGCCAGCTGAGTGTGCACCCAAATCCGCCTTACAGATTTGAAAGCCCCATCAGGAAGAGTCCCTGGAGGAGGGGCTTGGGGCTGTGCAGTGCAGGCCATTCTCTTGCTCCTGTGATGGACTGGGTAGGGTAGAGCCAAGGCTGGACCAGCGGCTCACCCCAGCTACAGAGGCTGCAGCAGAATGAGAAACCCAAGAGCACTGGTTCTCAGCCAGTCACATCCACTCCTCGTTTGGCAGCAAGAACTGCCATCAAGCCTATGCCAGAAGGAGCTTTGCTGCTGCAGCACAGGGTGCCTGTATGTCTGACACAGAAGGACAAGGGGTGCCAGGTAGAGACCTCCTCAGGGTTAAGCTCCAGACTTCAGCTATGCTTAAAAAGAAGAGGAAGTGAAACGATATAATCTGCTATGAGGAACAGAGATATAAATGTGGGTTAATGTAGGGTGAGGTCCTCAAAGGGCTGGCCAGCCAGTTTGCTCCCCAGCTATAGAAGGTTATTACAGAAATGCAATAAACCAGGTTGTTGCTACAAGACAAGGACAAGAATCATCAACTGTTCGGGTCACCCAGCTCCCTTTAGTCCAAAACAATTTGGGGACTGCACTATGTGGCATGAGCAAAAGGCAGTCAGGTCAGGTTTGAAAGGCAGAGCTTGTTCCAGGGATCAACATCTCCTTTTGAGGTCCTTCGGTAAATCCCAAAGCAAGGAAGGGAGGTAAAACACAAATTGAGCTAATCTCCGTTAGTTCCTCCTCTGGACCTATTGGTCCCAGATGGAGTGGGATGGGGTGAGGTGAGATGGGATGGGAAGCCGTGTCTATGCCACCTCCACTGCTGGATATAGGTTAGAGTCCAAAAAATGCACACAGCCACCCTAAGCCGTGGGACTTTGTTCTCTGCCCTATCCCACCCACTGGTGCATCTCACCACGCTTATCTGATCCCGTGTCCCCCTGCCTCCCCAGCAGTACTCCAGGGCCAGGTTTTCCTGCTTCACCCCAAGGCTCAGTTTTATTATTTTAAAACAAACAGCTTTGGGCCTGTTTTGGTTTCCAGAAAAAGGTTAGGGGGAGGTCGGAGCTGACAGCTGGGCTGGAAATAACATTCCCGTCTAATTAGCAAGCCCTCAATAATGAGGGCCTTCCTGTCCCATCCCCCTGCCCTGGTGCAGGAGATGGTAGAGCCAGAAGTGGGGCAGGAGAACACCCCGTTAGATGGCGTTTCACTTCCTAGTGCCCCCACAGCGAGCTTATGGGGCTGCTGATTAGTGCCTGGCGGTGATGGCTGGAGGCTGCTCCTCCTTCATCCTTATGTGGGCTCCATTTGCAGGCACTTATCCTCCTCAGACTCTATTTCCAAGGAATTGCCCACACTTTCCAAGGGCACTGCCAGTCACCACCAAGCCTGCTGCCCAGGGAGAGTCCCTTCACCCTTTCTGCAGAGCAGGGCTTACAGATTCAAACACCCTGAGCGCTACCCGTGCTGATGTATGTGTTGGCAAGAGAAGACACCAGGAGATGTGGTGTCGGCTGGAGACATGGATGAGGTCCCTGGAGCACGGCTGGCCCGTGTGCTGCCCTCGGGAGCTGTACACGGGCAGTTCCATCCCCACTGCCGGGAATCAGGTCATCCATCAGGCTGACATGATGCAGCTGCTTGTGCGCAGCAGCACCGCAGAGAGGAAGCAGCCACGGCAGGAGCCAGCTTTGGCCGAGATGCCGGGCTGCGGGGGCAAAGGGACAGCAGCGCTGGGGAGACCCAGTTTGGGAGCACTCCTGCATCCCCCCTGCAGCAGAACATGGAGACATGGGACTAAATAAGCCTGACTCAGCTGGGAGCGGGGCTGAATCACGCCGTGCTCTGCACCTTCCCGGCAGCTCCCCCTCCATTGCCCAGACAGCGCTTGCAAAACCCCATGAGATCACGGGCGCAGGAGGGAGCTGAACTGCAGCCAGGCTCCATCCAGGTGAGGTTACACCACCAGGTGCATCCGCTCCATGCAAAACCCCTGCTGACACCCCTCAGCAGAGCCAGTGACACATGGATCTGGCTGCCCCGTCAGCACTGCGCCAGAGGGATCTGCTTCCAGCAGCCCTTGACATGCCTTGGGAACGCTGCAGCCTGCCTATGCCTCCAAGGGGACGTGACCGTCATTCCTGGCCTCGGAGTAAAGCCCCACAGAGGGAAGGAGAAAGGGGTCAGGGGACAAGGGTAGGATTCAACACTGGCAGAGCTCAGCTGCTGTGCCCCTGGCTGCAGAATAGAAGCGATGCTCTTGGGTCAGCCATGTGCTGCAGGGCACCATGGCTGGGCATAGCGTCACAGGAAGGCAGAGCATCAGGGGAGAGCCATGGAACAAGGAGATGACAGCAACCTAAGGAGTTTGCTTGTGGCCATGGCCACATGCTGCCAGTCTCTGTGCTGCAGGCTCCAGTGAGACCAGCAGTGATGGGGCCCTTGTATTTCCACATCCTTTCATCTCGAAGGCACTGGCAGCTTCTGCTTTCCTGTGCAACGCCAGACATGAAGAAAACCCCAAATGTGCTTCCTCTGAGTGTGACCGAGAAAACCCAGACTGGGAACAGAACTTGAGCCTGAAGCCAGGGAAGGGGAAACAGGAACTAACCAGGGACCAGAGAGGTACAAGGGTCTTGGTGTACTGGGCAGCCACATAGTTTAGTGTTAGAAATGCAGTGGCAGGCATGGCAGCAGCAACCTTTAATATTGCCCAAGTGCCACGAAAATTCTCCATGCTCCTGGCAGGATGTTAAGGGTGAAGCCCATGGGATACGGCTGGGGTTGGAAGGGGAAGCCGAACCTCCTCTGGTGGTGAGCTAAGCTGAAGGACCAGCCCCTGGAGAGCAAACCTGGCAAGCAAGCAAGAAGAATGTGAGGGTTTTGTCTTGTAGCTTCCTGCCAAAAGCTGGCACGGCTGTAAACAGGAGCGCAGAACAATGCGGCCTCCTGTCCCACAGATGCTAAAGCCGTCACCTGGGGAGCTTCCTGCAATCAGCCGGTGGAAGGACACAAAGGAGCCCCCACATGCTTTCCTGCTATTTGTCATGTGCCTGATCTCTGCTCGGTCCCTGCCATCCCCCAGAGCCGCCTGTCTCAGGCTCCAACAAGAGGATGTGGTTACACAGACCAGCCTCTGGTGAGAATCAGGCTCATCCCCCAGCCTTGCTGCTCCATGCAGCGAGAACTGCTTTTCTTTACGACTTGTGACTCACCCCACAGCCTCCCCACACTTAGCATTTACCCGGCGTTGGTTCTGCAGGAGCTGCCTTGTCTTCCCCTCTACCTGGGTCCTGGCTCCGCAGAGGGACCCCCAGCACTCTGCAGGTCCACTCTGCCCGCCACGTGTTGTGGCTCTTACAGTGCCCAGAGCTGGCAGGATGCTGCCACCGGTAAGGCTCTTGTATTCAGACCACTGCACCTCTGCAAGGCGTTAATCTCTGGGTCTGAACACTGCCATGCTGGAGCAATCCTCACGGGTGAGTATTTTTAGAAAGCTTGAGCTCAGCCCATGCAGTCACTCCTGAGCTATGCCAGGACAAAAAGAAAACAACCACTTGTGCCTGAACAATACCAGCCCAGAACAAAAAGCCGCTGCAAATGGTGTTTTCCAGCATCGCTCAAAACCAGCCAAGCTTTGAAAGATGAAACTTGCAGTCAAAAAGAAAAGGAAAAGGTTCCTCGTGAACAGAAAGGGCTTCGACAATTGACTTAAATAGCCAGATTAAAGAAAAACAATGTTATATAAATACCACTGGGCGAGCTGGAGCTTGCCTGCAGCTCCTGCCTCTGTCTCCATCCCAGCCGCCTCGCTGCACCAGCCAGACCCAGGGTGCTTTTTGCCTGCTGGCTGCAGCATGGCATGGCCCTGTGGTTAAAGCCACCTGCAAGGGAAGGAGCCCGCAGTCCCTGCACCCATAGCTACGGGCCCCGAGGGAAAGAGTTATTGATGGAGCAAGAAAGCAACCTCAGGGGATGCAGCTCCTCTTTATCCCTGGGCCATGGAGCTACCTGCAGAGCTGGTCAGGACTAACACCGTCTTGCTGCTAGCTGTATGCTGGCTGGCGTGCAGGAGCTGTGGCCATGCGGGTCTCTGGAAACCACCAAAACCTCTGGTGTGTTTTGTGCCTTCTGAATAGCCTCAAATGGGTGTTTCTGAGGGCTCCTGCTGCAAAAATGGCCTGTTTTCCAGGGTTGCTCAACCACTCACAGGAGACATGGAGCCAGGGGGTGCCTTCAGCAGCAGAGGGATGAGTAGCGTGTACCAGAAGCTCAGCCTTCTCCTGGGTGGGAGAGCAAGGGGGCTGGTTCCCATCCTCCTCCATCAGCAGCTACAGCTGCTAGGGACATCTGTGAGCCCCAGAAGCTCTTGGCATTCTCCACAACAGAGTGGATGAACACACTCCTGTAAGTGCAGGCACGTTTCTTCACTGGAGGCCATGGAGAAAACCCAGTCAATTTTAGTGCATTTTGGTTGCAACTGTTTGGATAATGAGGACTTAGGAAGTCAATGTGGGCAGTTGGGAGTTTGGGTGCTGCCCTGTTGGCCATAGCTACCGGCTCTCTTCAGCCCACAGGGCACAGGCAGCTCCCGTGTCCCCGCCTGGCCTCTCCTCATGGGACCAGTTCCCCCATCCCAGCAGGGAAGGCAGCCACAGGGTATCTCTGGGCTCCATCCCTACGGGGGTATTGGGTGCCAGATTGTTAAGCTCTCCCTGGAGGTCTCTGGTTTCCACCCATTTGGGTCCTGTGGGTGTAAGAAGTGTGGGGTTTCCCCTGATGTTCCTGCCTCCATCCTTCCCTGGATGGTAGGATGCACATTGAGGAAGAAAGCACCAGGCATGGCTCAGCACAGCAGCTGCTTCTGACATCGCACCCGCCCTGTGGCTACACCTCTCACTGTGAGTTGCAGCCTGGTTTTTCCCTTTTAAGAGGGAAAGTGTTACTGAAGTTCCAAAGCTGTAGAGGCAGAGGAACTATAAAGCTCACAAGTGTACCCCATGTCCTTGAGAAGAGCAGTACCAGTGTGTGGTGATGGACTTGAGCATGGGCAGGTAACAAGGACTGTGTAACAGGTGATCTGGTTTGGTTTCAATCTGGAAGCCAAGCCTATCTTATCTTTTTATTGCTTAGGATATAGCAGCTGTGCAAGCTGTTATTCTTTAACTTGCAGGAGGCTGAAACTCACAGTGAGCACTTAATGCCATTCAGCAGCAGTTTTGAACAGCGCTGAGCTTAGGGTTGCTGCTAACAGCCTTGCAGGGGCAGAGCATTTAATTACTTATTCCTAATTACTTAGTTGAGGAAAATGAGGGGGGGGTGGAAGCCCAAAGTGATTAACAAACTGTTAGGGCAAACAGCCCAGCCAGGCTCATGAAAGGCAGCATCAGTGCTGGCCATTTCCCTGTTGACATGGAGTGGGTCTTTGTTTTGTTCTTTGCACGGGAGGAATCATGTAATACGTTGATGAAGCAAAGGATTTACTGTCAATGCTGGGGCTGCTGAGGCCGGACGTCACTGGAACTAAACACAGCCAAAACTATCCCCTTCAAAGGACTATATATATACAGCTCACAGTGTGCTGCAAGCCGGGTAACCTGACTTTTCCATCCTCTACCAGCACTTAGAGCTGGTCTCTGCATAGCATCCCTAGCAGCGAAGGTAGCACAGCTCTCCCTCCTTGCAGGCATTCACCGTGGCCTGGAGCAGTTGGACGTTAACATGGAGTTCAACAGGCAGCACAAATGTCTTGGGGAAAGGAACAGCTGTGTTAGGGCTTGATGCATGAGTAAAGCCAACAGGAATGAATGAAAAACCTCAGGCTGCGCACCTTGGACAAGGCTGTGAGGACAGAGGCACTGCATTGGACTTCGGGGGGGATCTTGGCGTTGGGTTCAGAACATACCTGGGGAGGGGGAAGAAGTGGATTTAGGCACCAACCGCCGTGTCCTTGATAAGACAGCAACCAGGAACATTAGAAGCTGAGAAAGCTGCTGTAATAAAGCCAGGCTCAGGCAGCAGACAGCAAATCCTTAGCAGATCAGAGGAGTGTTCAATGTGCTTAACTTCAAGAAGGAAAACCAACTGCATCCTTGTTGGAGTGAACAGAGAGGAAACATTTTTCCAACTAACATGGAAAAAGCAGCTGCTACTGAGGAATTACCTACTACCTTCAGATCTTTCTTCTTGGGAAAAGCTGCTGCTAAAGGTTTCATGCACCATGTTCAGGTGGCATGAAAACTGCTGTGCAACCCCTCTGCATAAATACACTGCTGGTTGCTTCCCACTTGCACCTCCTCTGTTTCCAGCAGCTGTGGGAAGCCCTGAAGCCTCCCCAGTAGTCAGCAAACAGGGACCTGAATTAAGATCCGGCCACGGAAAACATCCTTGTGCTTTGAGTCCTGTCCCGTGATGTGAAGTGTGCAAAGCACCTGTGGAGTCTCAAAGTGACCCCAAACCCCTCCTTCTCCTCTCCATCCATCACACTGTTTCTGAAGGGTTTCCACAGGACACGTGGGTCTTCAGCATTTATCTCAAAGAAACAGCTGAATGGCACCTTAGCTCTGCTTTTCCTCAGTAGGAAGTGATAAAGTAGCTAATTTATACTGCCCCTTAATTACACAATGCAAAGTCACTGTGTTTTTTCCTGTTCTGGTGATGGTGAAGCATGAAAGTTGACTGTTGTTGGATTCGTGACGCTGTTCCCCTGCTTTTCCTGCTCATGTAGGAAAATGGAGACAGTCTTTACTAGAAATGTTTACAGAGCAGGAACACCAGAACTGCAGGGGAAATTGCCTGGCCTGGAACATGAGCAGGACACGAGCAGCACAGCTTCTGTGGCCTCCTGAACAAAGTAAAATGCCAGTTTTTTATTGACTGTAACTGACCAAGAGTTCTTTACCAAATTACATCCAAATGACATCACCTCTTGCAGCATGCCAGGGGTGAGATCAGCCCAGCCCATCTCGGGGGACCAGCACCACCACTTTGTGCTGCTGCCCAGGCCCTGGGGCGATGGGAGCAGGCAGGAGCAATGCCTGCAGCACTGTGGCTGCAGCAGGACATGGATCACCACTCCCCTGCTTCGTCAAAGGTCATAAAATGTTATTGCAGAGGTGCAGAAGAAAATGGCCTCACCTCTCATAACAACCTGTGCCAGGGTGGTGAAATGGAGCAGAGCCAAAGCAGGTTTAAGAGTGACTGAAGGAAACAGAAGCTGGGAAGGAGGGAAAAAAAAGGAAAGAGAAAAAAAGCAGCTTGTACTTGGTGATTAAGCACTTATGATGTCCTCATGTGGCTTAGATAAGCAAACTGGAAATAGGCACCACAGTGGGCATCAGTCCTGGTGCTGTACTCTGCCTACAAGCACAGGAGGAGGCTGGGAGCACTCAGAAGCCAGGTTGACTGGAAACAGGTGTATAAAGGGAGGAGATGGGAAGGGCTGAAGGCTGCTCACAATACAAGCGCACACTGCTCCCTCAGTATAAAGGTCAGGGCTATTAAAGTGAAAAGGCTGCCTGTTGGCTGGGCTCACCTGCATGAGCAGATTTAATCATTCACACAAGGGAGAGGGAGGCTCTCAGGGTCCACAGGCAGGAAAGGAGTCAGAAGAACACAGAACAACCACAGCTCAGGTTCCTTGTGTGCGAGGAGGCACTTATTCTGCATGCAAGAGGCAAGCTCTTCCTCTGGCATCCTGGAGTGAGCAGCACCCAAAGGGGGTCCTAGAAGCAGCACTGAATGCCCTGTGAAAGTAACCCACTTGTTTGTTCTTCTGTGCTTTCCTTTTTAGTACTGATCAAGTCATAACCTGTGCTCTTCCAACCCATCATCACAAACCAGCCACTGAGGTGCCGATACTCCCTCTCACCTCTCTGGAAAGATAAGGGACTTCCCCGTGATTTCTGAGAATCAAGTTTTATTCTCCAGCTAGACAACAGCAACTGATAAAGCTCTCTTTATTACAGACATATAAAAGGAGATCCATAAAATATTTCTCCCTATTTTCTCTTATAAAATTATGACTCAAGCCCGTGGATTTGTGGAGGAGTTGTACCTGTCTCAGTGACACGAGGACAGAGGGACAGAGACAGGTTTCACAGACAAGGCAGAGGCATTCTCAGATTTAAATAAACCCACCCAGGGCAGGTATGTACCAACATCTTGCAGGGAGCAGCTGCCCTCTGCTCTGAGCTATCAGATACTAAGCAAGGAGAAAAACATTCCTCCCTTGAACTCAGCGGCAGTTCTGCACGTCAGCTCTTTGCTGATAAACACAGGCTAATTCCAGCCGCATTCCCCATTTTGAGAATAAGCAGCCCTGCTCCTCAGTGCCCTTTACAACTACTGCTGCTCAAGAGAAGAGGGTGGGTGGGAGGGAAGGGTTACAACACTGTCCATCTCCTAAAAGCCCCAAACCAGAAGAAAACCCCAGGCTGTACAAGGCAGGTCATTCATATGCCCCTCAGGTCTCCCAGGCAAGGAATGCACAATGTGGACGTGTCTGGAGGCAGAGGTACAGCCACCCTTTCAATTCAGGCTCCGATGAGTTTCTTGAGGAATGCCTCCAGCTGATCCTCATCCTTTATCCCCACAAACTTATCCACAACGTCTCCATTCTTCATAGCCAGCACAGTTGGCACTGCTGACACCTATGGGCAAGGGAAACAGGGAGACATGGGTGAGCAGAAGCTGGGCCTGGGCCCCACATGGAGCTCCACAGAAGTGGTTACAGGAGTGACTTGTCTTCTCTCAAAAAGAGAGGCCAGTTGAGCTCCATGTTCCTCCTCTCCCTGTGGCTTCATCTCTGCATTGCTTAAGTCAAGGCTGAGCAGCTTTTAAGTTTAAATAAGGCCCAAAATGTTAAAGACAAACCCAAAGCTAACACAAAAAACAAGGCAAAGCTTTTCTCCCCTCTCCAGTACAAATTCCTCTTCTCCTTCCTTTTTGTCCTATCATAAGCAAACAAACCCAGTCTTTTACCAAGACACCCCTCAGACATGATGACCTTTGGACATTTTATGGCCTGGGCGGTTTCAGACTTGACCCGTGTTCTTATGCAGACAGGACTGGAGCCAGAGGAGGGTCTTCCCCATCACTGCACAGGCAGATTTCCTGCCCCATCCTATCATGATAACGACAACCCCCTCCAACCCATCCTTCCTTTTCTGGTCACACACCAGTGCAATGTCCGCTGTGGATCCCTGATGATCCCGAGATCCTAAGAAGAGATAAAGCTCCCCTGACCAAAGCGAGTCCTGCTCTGGGTGCTGCTTTTTTAGCCAAGAACAAAATTTTCTTGGGATTATCCAAAAGGACAGCAGCAGAAATGACAACACTCCCCAGGGGCTTGCTGGATGACCAGTGACAGAAGAGACCCCAGGGACATGACTGAGAAAGGAGCAACTGAGCTCAAGAGAGCTGCTGTGGCAAGAGAGATCTGGTCATGTTTGTGACCCCACAGTGCCCTTATCTCTGCAAAGCTTCCCCCCAAAACACACCCTTATCTTGCCTGCTGCCTCCCCACTAGCCTGCAGGGCCTTCCCATGTGTGCTGCCAGCCCTGCTACCAGCAAGGGTCTGCAAATCCTTCCTTGGGAAACCCGCCAGAGGGCTGGCTTTCCTCCCACCAGGAGCCTCAGACGAAAGGGACATTTTGTGCTTTCCTTCCCACTCGGCCAGTCCAGGGTAGCTGCTGCAGTCTGTCCTCCAGGGCTTGAGTCTCATCTGAAGGGATGGGAGCGCCAGGGCTGCTACAACGCACGATCTTCAGCTCCTCCTAGTGACTGGTGAGAGCGGATCCAGAAGGCTCAGGCCCCAGCACTGGCAATGGTGCCACCAACATGCTTCGTTGTGATTTTAGGGGTCAGAAAGGATGGTACCAGCACTGCACTCAGCTGGTCTCTCCCTCCCTGAGAAGGCCAAACCTCCACTGGGCCTCCCTCTGGTTTGCAAAGTGGGTTAATAATGAACAGAGCTGGCCCAGCTCCATCCAAAAAACTTGTATGCCCAACCAGCAACAGCAAGGACAAAGCCATTACAGCATGGGTGAAGAGCAAGAGGCTATTTGAAGCACTACAGAGAAGCAGCTAATGCCAAGTTGCAGGGCTCTGAGCACTGAGCAGTGCGCCCAGGAGCTGAACACAACCTCTACCCCTCCTTCTCTTCCCCTTTTCGTGCTGGGCAGCAAACCCCAAGAAGGGGTGGCAGGTCTGGGGCTGGGTGAGAACCAGGGGCACTGCCCAGAAAACACTCCACTTTTGACATCTTCCTTCCTGCTGTCTGCAGCAGGGGCAGCCTCTTAACGGAGCACATACTTTATTTGCAGCTCAAGAAGCAAATGTCATGGGAATTTCTAGAATGCAAAGTTGCTGCCCTTTTCCTTCCCTCCCCTCTTCTTTTTCTGGGTCCCATCTGTACTGGACCTAAACAAACCCTCCTCCTCCCTCAAGAGCATTTATAGAGAAAAAAAGTCAGGCTGCTTTTGATCAGTGCTGACCACAGAGGGGGGCCATCCAGGCTATTCCTGGCAGCACTCATTCCAAGGGAATTCTCTCCCATCTGAAACTGGGGCTTTTATACAAGCTTGGATGTCACACAATGGAGCAGGGAGAAGGATTTCACCCAGGCTTCAGGATAAGGCATAACATGGGATCAAGCTCTGCTGCTGAACAACCATCCTTCTATCAAGCAGCTCCCCTGAGCTGCTAGAGAAAGGGCTGCCCCTTTCCAGCAGCCATGCACACAGGCAACAGGCCAAAACAGGAGATGAATCTGAAGAATTTCAGGAGTCGGCAGATGAAACAAAAGTATTCCTTCTCCCTTTCTGCTCTGGGGTCAGAGGTGAGGAGCGGGCTGGAGCAGCAGAGAAAGGCCACGACCAGAGATGAAAGGTGTTAGATAAAAGGAGGAATCCCCAGAGAAAGAACTTTTGTGCTGGACATAACCGGACGGGGAAAGGCGCCGGGGACGTGTCTAGTTGCAGGAAGCGTGTCCCCGCTCTGTGCTAAGCTAGGAGGGCTGGGAGCCAAGAGAAGGAATGCGCCGGCATTCCTCAGCTCTTCCAGGGGGTCTGTCCCCTTGCCCTGCCTCCCCCCGTGGTGAGGAGGCTGCTGAAGAGGATGTTGTGCAACTGAGCAGTGAGCTGGGGGCTGCGTATGTGGGCAGGGAATTAACATGGATGGAAAGAGACTTTCTGGCAGCTTATGGAGAAGTCGTGGATGCAGAAACCCCCTGAAACAAAAGCTTTCTCAGCCTGCAGATGCCCAATCCCCAATGGAATGACTTTAAAACAACTAAATCTTTCCTGATCCCTCACGAATACCACCTTTGGTTATCCTGATCTCCCCCAAACACTGTCTTTGATCTCTCTTTGATGTCAACTTGGTGTCTTCCCATCAGCCCTTATGCGCACATCTCAAGTGGTAACTTTCCAGAAGATGAAGCAAAACCAAGCCCGTGCCCAGCATATGAACCAAACTCCTGCCTTGAAAAGGACGCCCGAAACTATGAAGAACAAAGCAAAAAGTTCTCCTTTACCCCTGTCCTTCTGCAGCTTCCCTGCTCACAGACACTACCTAGGGATGGGGCTTAGCCACGGGGATTATGGTCAAAACCAGATATACACATCACTCAGAGCAGAGGATGCAGCAGAGATCTCCAGGACCTCCTGCAAAACAAAATCTTCATCATGTTTGTATACAGGCTAGGAAAGTTGAGGCTGTTCAGTCTGGAGAAGAGAAGGCTGCATGGAGACCTCATAGCAGCCTTCCAGTATCTGAAGGGGGCCTATAAGGATGTTGGGGAGGGACTCTTTTGTCAGGGACTGTAGTGGTAGAAGGGGTAACGGGCTCAAACTTAAACAGGGGAAGTTCAGATAGGTTAGATATAGGAAAGTTAGATAAAGGAAGAAGTTTTTTACTGTGAAGGTGGTGAGGCACTAGAACAGGCTGCCCAAAGGAGTGGTAAATGCTCCACCCCTGGCAATGTTCAAAGTCAGGTTGGACAGAGCCTTGGGTAACATGGTCTGGTGTAAGGCATCCCTGCCCATGGCAGGGACTAGATGGTATTATGGTCCTTTCCAACCCAAACCATTCTATGATTCCATGATGCTCCAGAACAAATTGCTGGAAGCTGGCCCTTGTCTGCTGGCAGCCTCAATGCTGCCTGCACCTATGTCACCACGGCTGCAAGACAGACCCGGCAGACAAATGTGTGTACATAGGTTGTGCCAGTGTTCCTTTGCCATCTGGTGGGACAGCACACACACAGAGTGTCAAGCCTGTCCAATTTGGGAATTTCCTGCCTCTTTTTAATGACCTTTCTTCACATGCACACACTGCTGTTTTCCAGATATCTGTGATTATCCTCTTGCAATCCCTGCTAATCCCATCTACTGGAAGGCTTAGAACAATACAAAAGTTGAGCTAATAATCTTTCTTCTCTTCTCCTTAGGATGGTTGCTACAAGAGCCTTGCCTGCATCTATTAGGATTTACTAACTTTCTGACCACCAATGAAACAACTTCACCCTCTTCACCTTCACCTCGAGCTACACAGCCTTCAGGCTTGCAACATACAGCCCTGCTCAGGAGCCAGCAGCTATCCTCCTTGGCCTGGGGCATCTCTGCCAGCACACCACCAGCTAGAGCAGCTCCTAAGGCTTTCATACTCAGCTTGTGGGAACTGCAAATCACGACTGTGGGCACCTGCTGTGCGGATATGCCACCACAGCACAGGCAGAAAGGTCTCCTTGGGAAAGAGTGGGAGGGAACAAGCTGTTTCCACTTCCTCCTGGCTCAGCAGGGTGTGGGAATGGCACAGTGTCTCCTCCAGGCTGAAGAACACAGCAGCTTGCTTGGGACACTCTGCTGGGCTGCTTGAGGAGCTTCATGTGCCATCCTCAGCCCTGGGACTCATGTGCAGAGCGGGAGCAGCTCCATATGTGAGTGGGAATTAAGCATTTTCTTCCCTGTAAAACACAGCAACAGGATGCCTGGACTCAGCAGACTGAGTTGCTTACAAGGAGAGACAACAGAAGCAAGCACGGCTGCCAGAGGAGCTTTTACACTTCTTAGACTACCTAATCACTGACACAGTCATGTAAACCAACGCTTCTTCTCCAGTCACTCTGCTCTATCCGGGAAGCAAGACAGCATAGAAACACACCCAAGAGGCATGTGAAGCACTAGTGTAAGCACTAAGGTCTGTGCTTGTCAACAGCAAGATGCACATTCCTGTTGCTTATGAGTGTTCTCTGACCTGGCTTCTTCTACCTATCTAAACAAAACCCATGGTCTCTCCTTGTGCTGGGGCTTGAGGATGGGACATTGTCACCTGGCAAGAAATTCTGCACAGGGAAGGGCTGGCTGCGTGAAGAGCCAAACCACGTTCAGGGCAGAGCAGATTGGGGCTTGTTAATTCATGTTCCTGCCCTGCACTTGAGCAGCCATGCATGCAGTACAATGCTGTGTATGCTGCAGGCTCCTTGAGGCCAGGCAAGCATTCATGTTGACAGATGCCTGCAAGGCTCAGAGGACACCTTTCTGTAGAATTAGAGGTGGGGATGCTGAACGAGCAGCAGAGCTGCAGGAGGGCCAAGCAGCAAACCTCACCTACTGACGAAAGGGATCAGGAACCTGTAGGCACTGAGTTTCCCCTCCCAACACCAGGCACACCTCACCCCAAGCAGGGACCTTCTTTGCACTGCCAGCAGAAGAAAGTCTGTGCTCTTCCAGCTCCTACCTCGTACTCAATAGCAAGGTCCGTGTGATCATCGATGTCCACTTTGGCCATCAGCACCTTCCCCTCCTGTTTGGCCACCATCTTCTCTAACCTGGGGCCTAGGATCTTGCAAGGGCCACACCATCTGATGGAGAAAGAGGAGAGAGGACATTAGAGGAGGCAAGCACAACAGCCTCCATTCAAAAGCCAGCCCGGAAACACCATTCCCAAATGACAGTTCCACAAAGGAACTGTCAAAGAGTTTTGTGCGTGTGGCAGTGGGGCTGAGTGGAAGAAGAGGTCACCATTCAGCATTTGTGGTGCTTTTCATGTCATTTGGATCACACCACAATCTGCTCCGCCAGCCTTGGTGGTCTTCCTGCTCCCTCTTCTCAGCCATTTATCCCAACCCTGCTTTGTGTCCTTGCTGGTGGGTACGTGCAGAGCTGTGACCCTGCTGTGCACAAAGCTTCCCTGGAGCCAGTGTTGCTGCTGGGTGCAGGGGTAGCAGCAACACTCAAATCAACTTCTGTCAATCATCATAGATTTCCCCTCTACACCCATTACAGGGTCTACAGAACTTCCCTTTAGCCGCAAAACTCACCGAGGTATCACATCTGTTCGAGGAGAGACCACCTATGCCAAACTCAAGTGCCACAGCAGAAGACTTTGTGAGGCACTGTACACAGAAAACACCCCCTGCAGCCTCTAACGGCATCAGTTAGGATGGTTTGAACTTACTCAGAAAACATAAGTTAAAGCTCTTAGTGCCCTTTTCTTTTAAAACGGAAGCTCTGGTAAACTTTGCTCCTCCTCAGCCTCCCTGTGTGCCAGGTTTCAGGCTTTCAATAATTTGTCCTCCCTTCTCTGGCTGATCCTGGTTAACATTCACTTTGGTTTGTCAGTTTGGTCTATTTA
The DNA here is from genome assembly GCA_028858755.1 of Ara ararauna. Classification (NCBI taxonomy): domain Eukaryota; kingdom Metazoa; phylum Chordata; class Aves; order Psittaciformes; family Psittacidae; genus Ara; species Ara ararauna. The sequence goes on along the minus strand of CM054376.1, from coordinate 90,481,593 downwards.
AAGGAGAAGTTTTGGGCCTGTTTCATACTCTGCTTGCCCAGGATCAGCCACAACAGGCTCACATGACAGCGCTGTGGGACTAGGGAAATACATGAGAAAACAAAGATAATCAGTATTATCCAGCAGATAACATCAAGGAATATTTTTATTGGCAAGAGGATGACAGTGTTTTTATCGATGACAAATGCTGCTGTTGGCATCACGTGGCTGTTATTAATTCCTAAGGGCATTTACAGTGAAGAGCCCTGCCTCAAGAGCACATAGCACAGAAAACTGGAAAAACACAACATGACAGTGCAGGGGTATACCAGCTGCAGTGTTCTTCCACAGCTGCTCACATCAGTTAGTGTTTGTAAGAGGGTATTTAATCCACAAAGGGGATATCGGAGCTTTTCCTTGAGGTGTCACTTGCAGGATGATGCAACACCAGGACCAGGGTGACACCCAAGCACTTGGGAGTTGCAGTTACACTGCTCTGAAGAATGCCTTCCTGGCACTTGTGTTTTATGCTCCCGCAGGGTGTAGCTACACCTACAGTGGTGCAACTCAACGAGTGAGCCCTCTATGGACTGTGCTGTGGGAGCAAAAGCACCTTTTAACACCAGATACTCAGCAGGGTGGTCAGCAGCCTGGGGCGCCCTCGCACACAGTCGTATCTCTGCACTGCATCAGGAAAGCAACAGGGACACACCTGCACGTGTGATGGATGGCAGAGAGGGGCACGAGAACCATGGGGTGGAACTTACTGTGCATGGAAGTCCACCACAACAGGTTTGGGGTTGTTCACCACGCGGTCCTGGAAGTCGCTGCCATCCTGCACATTGAAGGTGCTCTTGCAGTTTGCTGAGGTGCTGAAGGCCCTACTGTGGCGTGCCACGGGGGCCTGTGGTGGCAGCGTCCTGGGAGCGAGGGACAGCAGCTGCCGAAGCGCCAGCCTCTGGGCCATCTGTGGGGAGAGGAGGACCGGGTATGTGGGGGGGGGTGCACCCCACAGCCAGTCCCACTGCAGCAGTGCCTGGCTCCGAGCCCCCTCTGCGGGGCAGCCCCCAAGCCAGGAGATCTCCTGGATAGACATATACGGGGCACTGCATGGAAGCTCTCGCTGCCCGTACGCCGAGCCCCTGCCACCCCGCCGCAGCTCCAGCCTCAAAGCCACGGGTCCCACCTGCCACGGAGCCCCGCGCCACAGACCCAGCTTCTTCCCGCGTCCGTGAGGCTGCTCCCCCCGCCCTAGGCGCAGGGTCCCCGTTTCCCCAGCCCCACAGGGCAGGGCTGTCCTCCCGGCCTATTCCCTTCCCCTGACGGCACAGGACACGGCTCCCAGCGGCGGGACAGCGCCCCGAACCGGAGGGGACAGACCAGCTCCCGACGCCCGGGGCCGCCACGGGGCACCGCGCACCCGGGACCCCGCTCCGCACCTTCCCGGTCCCTGAGGTGACCCGCACGCAAACAAGCTTCCTCCTGCCGCCCCGCCCGCCGCACGCTGATTGGCTGCCGCCGCAGGAATTCCGCCCCCAACGGTGCCACCACCCTCCCAGATGATTGGCCGCCGCCCCGAGCGCCGATGTTTGATTGGCGGCCGAAGCCGTCCTTCAAGCGCGGTAGGGGCCGGCGGGCGATGTCACGCGCGGCGAGCCGTGAGCGCTGATTGGCGGCGGCGCGGCCAGCTTGGCGCGCCACACGCCGCGCCTCCTGCACGTGGTGGTGGCCTCGGTTGCTCAGCAGCACATGGAGGAGGGTAGGTTTAGATTACATAGTGGTAAACAAAGTTTTCCTGTGAGGGTGCTGAGGCGCTGGCACAGGGTGCCCAGCGAAGCTGTGGCTGCCCCATCCCTGGCAGTGTTCAAGGCCAGGTTGGACACAGGGGCTTGGAGCAACCTGCTCTAGTGGAAGGTGTCCCTACCTATGGCAGGAGATTGGAACTGGATGAGCTTTAACATCCTTTCCATTCTATGACTCTTATGACCCAGATCCCTGCTCTTGTGGGAAGCAAAACCCTCTGGAGCTGGATTACCATGTCCAACCCTGGGATGCAGGCGAAGAACATGATGGAAGAGTCAGCGGGTGCTAATTTCGTCCAGATTATTTTCCTAAGGGGAATCACAATTTAAGGCGAGACATGCGCTGTGGGCGTGCAAACTGCTGCCCCCTTGTGGGCATTTGAGGTTGGAAAAGGAAAAACCTGGAGAACACGCACACACACACAGGTGTAACAGGGACACCTTCCATGTCTGCACACAGAGGGATGAACGAGTGAAAGCAGCTCTTTAGTGACAGCCAGCCAACCCAATTCAGTCAGACAATCCAAAATAAAAAGCCAGTAGTACCACGGATGTAGCAAGTAGTGACACCCCCCAGACTGGCCTTAGAGCTGTGGCAATACCACATAAGCTCATGGAAGGATGCTTACTAAACGCACATTGAGAAGGTGATCATGTCCCCCTTCCAGCTGCATGTGAACGCGTAAGATCTCCCAGCAGCAGAAGTGTTCCCACAGAGGAGCAAGAACTCATTTGTCATCTTTACTTCTTCTGCTCCTCAGCCTCTGAGCGGGGCAGAAACTGGGACTTTACAGAAACAGCAAATTAATTTGAAGGATTAGGTTAGTTTTAGGACTCCTCCACTTTAGAAGCACTGGAGAGTTAACATTCCTCTAGATGCCGAAGGGTTGGAAGACAAGTGCTGAGGCAAAAAAGCCTATTCCCTTTTGCCCCTCCTCCACTTCCTAGAAATCACAGGGACATCATAATGTCAAGCTCAAAACTGCTCTTGCTTTTCAGCTTCAGTGGAAGGAGTCCATGGAGAGGTGACAAGACATATGCATGTGGCTGACAGAAGGAGCAATAAATGCCAACGGCCTCCAAGTCAGTGCCAGCATGATCTCAAAGTAACAGGAGAGGGAATAAAATACAGAACAAGCATTTTAATTACATCAATGTCCACCCAAAACTTTCTTGATGGGAAATAGTGCAAACAGGAGAACTATTGGTCATGCTTTATAAAAGACAAGGGCTAACCTTTCATGGCTGCTTGGGGTGGGAGAAGAGAAACGTGAGAAGAGTGGAGCTGAGCCCAGTGTAAGTCTCTGTGTATCTGGCATTCCAGACAAGCTGCTCATCCTTCCTGGAGGGAAGGGTCCCTTGTAGTGCCCTTAAGAAATGACAAATTATCTGACCTATAAAGTCAGTAAAAAACACCCATCTTCACTCAAGCTACACAACTGCCCTAACTGAAATGCAGGAAAAGTACCAGGGAGTTTGTCTGGAGTGCCACTTCGGGATTCAGCATAGCAACAAACCTTCAAGTATACACAGTGTACAGCACCCCAGAACTAGAGAGCCCGCACCAGGTTGCAAGAGTGCCAGTAGGTCACCTCCGATGTGACATTGTAAGTTACCCAGGTGATCCTGCACAATCTTCTGTGACCCCTGGACGTCGCTGGTGGTACTGGTCTGTGAGATAAACACTAACACCATCTTCAAGCGACTCTGAACTCTGAAAGGATAACACCGGAGCCTCAGCATCACTGGATTTTAGCCCCTCACTTATCATTTAAAGCACACTGGTCCTCTTTGTAACAGCAAGATCTGAGCAGGTCTTTGGCAACTCATGATCAGTGGAAGACATGGGGATGGAGAAGGTGCATGGGCCAGGGCAGAATCCTGCTGTGGATCTCTGTTACAGTATTGTCACAACAGCACCTTTGAGTTTCATTGTGGAGTGAGAAAGGTTAAAGCTCATCCTTGGCATTAACAAGATGCTGCAGCGGATGAACCGATATGACATGATCTCTCAGCAGCTGGTCCTGTGACCCTTTGTGGCTATCAGGGGGTCGGTCACCCATGAAGTCTGTGATGCTGTAATCCTGCAGCAGGCCAGCTTCTACAGCGTGGCGCCGGAGCCCCTCGCTCCCCTCCAGACCTTGCATTCTCATGTAGCCCTGATGACAGAAGGGAGGCAGCTTCTGACGGGTGAAGGCAAACAGGAAACAGGACTCTGTGGGGGAAAAGGATCAAATATCAGACTCAGCAGAGATATCCTGCAGAGAAAAATTCCCATAAACTTTTGAGGACTCATTCAAAACAAAAAGCAGAGAGGATGAGGGAAGGCAACCAGAGTTTCCCACCCGGTACCCTGCCCTGGATGGCAGCAGAGTAACAGAATTCATTCTGCAGAGCTCAGGAGATGCAGGGTGGGAGCTCCAGTCCGTGCTCTGAGAGGAAAAGCAGCTGGATTTGACCTTGCAGCCCTCTGGCATGTTCTTTGTACCACATGTTCTTTGCATTCCTCTGTGTGCCACATGGAGGTCCTGCAGGAGGTTCCCAGACCAGCACTCCAATTTCCCATCATCAGTATGTGAAAAGAGATCTGGTACCCAGTGGCATAAAGGAACGTTCAGATAACAGAGGAGGAAAGAAAACTGAAGCTAGAAAAGAGGTTGAACCCAACCTCATACACCTTTCTCTAATCTGGGTGCACCTGGGGCAGTCTTTTTCTGGTGGTGAGCAGGAACAAAGAGTTTTTGGGAACATACACACAGCACCAACACCTTTTACTGTCTGGAGAGTGCATTAGAGAGGTGTGACTGATGGTGAGACCACCAGCACGCCACGGGGAGATCTCAGCACTTTGCAGATCACTCCTGTTGCTTCTCCCTCACATCCCTCCTCCTCCTCCTGCCACCTCCATCCTGTGCACAAATTACCTGCAAAGAAATTGCGCAGGTCAGTGCTGATGCAGTTCTCCAAAAACCGCCTCAGGGGCAGGATGTGAGCATTCGGGGCCGTCCAGTCTGTCAGAAAGTCCTCCACAATGTGATGGATGGCATCAGGGCGAGGGAGAGGCCAATCTGGGGGCCGAAGTTTCATCTCATGCTCTGGCAAGAGAACATTAAGGGAATCTCTCAGAATCAAAACAGCATTAAAAAGTGCTTGGGCAGTAGAAAGCAGCTACCACAGCTGTTTCAGCTTTTGTCCTGACCTTTTAAATCCCAACCTGACCTTCATTTGCAACCCCCTCTGTTAGCTTTGTCCTCAGCAGCCCTGCCACTGCACAGCTGCCCCTTGTCCCTGCCCACAGTATTCCTGTCACTTCACTCCTGTTCCCCCTGGGCAGGGACTGTCAGACGGACTGAGCTCCTTTCAAGCTTTAATGCTGCTACCCATCATGCTGCTTCTTGTGCAAGGCAGGCCGGACCCTGGCCCTAGGTTTCTGGAGATGAAGATTCAGCACAGTAACTTCCCAAGGGAATCTACTCTGAGTGCACTTGTTTGCTGGCTGTAACATCTTCAAACCCCTGCCTCTGGCTGCCTCTCACTATGTGATCTCTCAGACCTGAGCAGGCCACAGAGAACAGCCTTCTTTTGGTGGTAACACTGAAAAAGCCCGGCCTCATCTGCCAGGACTCTGCAAAATAAACACAAGGTGCCAGCCAAAGGGAAGCAGTGTTCCTCTTTTTGGGAACAGAGAAATTCCCAGTGTGCCTATTTGTTTCTATTCTCAAATGTGAGGTCTCTGGTACAACTCCCCCACTGTGCATCAGTCTAACTGATGGAAACTTCTTCCCAATTCCCAGCTTTATTTTCAGCTCACACAGCAGTGGTGGGTGCCCCAGAAGATGGACATGAAGGAAGCGAGGAGAAGGGTGTGCAATGCCTTTAGGTCCCACCCCCTTCTCTGGCTGTGAAGTATCTTTAATCCTCTCAAGTTTTGCTAGTATCAGGTAACTAAAAGCTTACCTGTTGGGAGGTGTTTGTAAAAGTAAATAACGGGGTGCAAAAAGTTGGACTGCCAGGCATGCTGTGCCTCTCCCACAGCTCGGTTGTAGTAGAAGACATCCTTGTCAGCCCCAGAGAAATTTTTCCCATACTCCATGATGACGACAAACAGCCCACTGGGAGCCTTTCTCCCTGTCTGCATTTCCAGCTCAGCCAGGATTCCTACTGGGTACTCTTCCAGGTATTCAAATGCTGTGGCATTCCTGTGAATTGCAACCACAACCACCAGATTTTTCCACTAGAGAAAAGCCAGCTGGGATCCAACACCCCCTCAGCTGGTCCAGGCTAAGGCCAAAAAGCCATCAGATGCACTGCTCAATGAAAAGCTTCTTCCTGGGGACAACAGAGGAGTATTGCCCCTCTGAGCCTAAAGAGAAGGTCTGGACCCTTTCAGCCCTTTAAGAGAGGGAGGAAACTGGCAGAATTGGGCATACTGGCACAAATTGTGGCAGTGGTACAAGTTCTGAGGTGGCTGCTTACATGACTGTAACATCCTCAGGCAGCAATGGAGTAATTTAGGTTGTGGCAACATGGGAAGCAGTGGTCGAGCAAAAAGGAATGAAATGATGGATTGTAGTGCTGGGAATAATTACTCACTCACTCTCTCAGCAGTATGACATCAGCCAGGACACTGAACATCTGGTAGAGGCCCGAGGCCTCGTTCACCCTCTTGATGATGGAATTGGTCAGCTGTGTAACAGGGTAGACTGTGGATGGCCAGGGGACACCATGGTGACGCTTTTCCAGTAGGCGATGAACTGCACGAGCTAAGGCATGGGGAGAAAGAAGGACAGCTTTTTAACACATCCAAGCTTACTTCAGAAATCACACAGATAACTGGCAGGACACAATAAATAAGCTTTACAGCTCATCTGTGCTTAGGATCTCCCACCCCAATTGCTGGTAACTGCAGTGGAGATGCCCTCTGAAAGCTGATGTGATGCTAAGTGGTTGGTGAACAGGCGGGGGGATCCTAAGGGATGTTTCATTACTTCTGAGTAGTCTTAATGATAAGGATGAGTACATACATAAAGACAGAAATTCTCTACTGGCCAAAGCCACTGGGTTTTAACTCCACAGCACAGATCTCTCACCCACAGCCTGTCACGAGGCAGAGCATCTGGCAGGCAGAACTCTACTGTGTTACATAAGTAAGAGACAATGGGCAAAGAGAGACACAAGACAAAACAAACAACCCAAAACTTCAGATATGACCCCAAGTCACTTCTCCTCCACTTCAGATGATGCAGCTGCAGCTTGGCTGTGTTTTGTTGTTCTTACTGCCAGCCGTAAGCTATGAATTGTTCCTCTGAAGGGAGGACCAATTGCCATCTCTGCCTTTCTGTACACCCCAGTACTCACTTGTATACCGGAATCCATGGATGAAGCCTCCAGCAGATTTCCTGAAGTCAATGGAATGGCTAGCAGTGCCAAGAACAAAGAGCCCTTGGGTGCTTGTGGACTCGTAGTTGGGTTTGATCTGAGGATACTTCTTTTTGTCCCCTTTCCCTGGCATCATTTTAAGGGATCTAATGTGCAAAAGACAAGAGCAGGCTGTCAGAAAAGGCATGGGTGAAAACATAGAAGGGGTTTCTGATATTATATACACATTATATCGCAGCCACTGCAAGACACTGCTTCATGCCCCCACTGTCTTCAGTGGGATTTACTACTTCAACAAGGATTTTCCAGAAGACAAGGGTGCTCATCCCAAATTAGCTTGGGACAAGGTCAAATTCCAGCCTGAACTGCTGACAGTGAATTTAAGAAGACAGTGAAGTTAACAGTACCATTTTCATCTCCAGGATGTAGTAGGAGACAAACCAAGGCAGAGTGAAGGTTGCAACCTCAGGGAAAAAAAGCAGACACCTTTCTGTAGCAATTTGTACCTTTACTATCATTCAAAAAAACTCAACCCAAACCACAAAACACTGCTAGCCTTCTCCACGTGATCTGGCAGGTCAGGATATTAATTTCTAAAGGGACAGGTTTTTCTGTGTCATCCTGGTCTCAACACAGCCATTTGCTCAGCCCTACAGCCTGTCTGGGACAGTGGCACACACAGTGGTTCCCACTGCGACATAGCTGTAGCTGCAGCATCAACAAAGGACTGTGCGGCACCAGCTAGCTCAGAGCACGTGGAGGTCTAGGCAATGCTGCCAGGAGAGGACCTGCTCTTCCCTTTCCTTTGTACTCCAAATACCTGCTTTCCTGAAGATTCTGTTTCCTTCTCACCTGTTGTAGATAGAGAAGTCAAACTTCCACCCCAGGCAGCGGATGACACGGTCATAAGGTGCGCGGGGGGCAAAATTATCCAGTTCATCCTGTGGGAGAGTGATGGAGTCAATGCCTGCACTGATGTTACTGTTCTCCACGTAGAACCGGAGCGTGATGTGCAACTTCCCTTTCTTGTCCTTGATGATAGCCAGGTCTTCCAAGTCACCCTCCAGAAGCCCATCCAGAGATTTCAGCTGGTAGGTGTCCAGCAGGCCATTGTTGATTGCTCTGTGGAAAAAAAAGGAGAATGTAAGAAGAGCTGAAAGAAGGGGGGAGAGGTTCTGTCTCCACTGCTGAAAATGGCAAACCTTTACCAGGTATCCCACATCCCTCTTCAGTGCGAAGGTTATCCCCAGAGCCTCAGGGCTCACAGGAACAGCACAGGTAACACACCTTCACAGCCCTTGCAGGATGCAGTCAACCTCTCAGCTCTCCTCTGTGACTGCAAGCAACGGAACAACCCAGCACTTTTTTATGACACTGTTCCCAAAGGGATATTTTCCTGTTTCACACAGATCCTGAAGAGCTCTCAAGCTCCTGTGTTCATCAATTGCATCCTGGACTGCCTTAAACCAAGGGCCTAAAGCTAAAAAGCCCCATACTTCTTCTGTGATGCGCAGGACCGTAACACCTCCAGTGCTAGTCAGGCTCATTGCCTGGGCAAGAAGTGATTGTCCAGGTTCGTACTCCAGCTGCATTAGAAGGAAGGAGAGAAGTGGTTTCCTACCTCAGATCCCCGACGTAGTGGGTGGCCCACGAGAGGCGCACACGGGACCGGCTCACCATGTGGATGAAATTCGTGACACCCAGAATGTTCTCTGCTGTCTCAAAGGCTGAGTTCCCTCGGCCCAAGATCAACACGGTTTGGCCAGTAAAATCCTCTGGGTTGGTGGACACAGTCTCGTAACCCTCAACGTATTCTGAGCCAGGGAAGTTTACCACGTTGGGGACCCATGTCCCAGTGGCAACCAACAAGCAGCTGCAAAAACAGGGATAGCACTAAGAAATGCAGGACTCAAGGGATCAGGGACCACTACTCTGTCTCATCACTCTCTCCTCTGCTATGGAGGATGGCTGTGATGTAAACCCTGCAGTCATGCTGGATCAGCTGCAGAGGTCATGGTTTCAAAAGAAACTTCTCCCCAGCTTCACCTACTGAGCTGCTCCTCTTTTCCCTGTCCTCGGGCCAGCAAGGACAACTAGAAATATTGTTATATATAGCAAAAGTCAGTGCGGGTGCTGTACATAAACAGAGAATCATAGAATTGATTAGTTCGAAAAGACTTTCAAGATCATCAGGTCCAACCATTCCCCAGCACTGCCAAGACCACCACTAACCCATGTCACTGAGGGACTCATCTACACGGTTTGTGAACACTTCCAGGGATGGTGATTCCACCACTGCGTGGGCAGCCTGTTCCAATGCCTGAACAGCCTCTTGGTGAAGAAATTGTTTCTAACGTCCAATCTAAACCTCCCCTGGTGCACCTCGAGGCTGTTTCCTCTTGTCCTGTCACTTGTTGCTTGGGAGAAGAGACCAACCCCCACCTCTCTCCATCCTTCTTTCAGGTAATTGTAGAGAGCGATAAGGTCCCCCCCAAGCCTTATCTTCTCCAGACTAAACAACCCCAGTTCCCTCAGCTGTTCCTCATCAGACTTGTGCTCCAGACCCTTAACCTGCCTCCACTGTTCAAGAATGTGCAAGTACCACTTATATGCACTCACCGAAAATAGATATAATACTAAAGTTTCAAAGGTGATTCTATGTTGCATAAAAAAGTTACTTTGATTTAAAATTTGTGTTGCCTTTTAGTCCAGCAAAACAAAAGTAATTTTTAAGGGGAATAGAAAGTGATTTTGATATTTAAAACCCTTAACTTCTAGGCATAAAACCACGTTAGCAATGTCACTAATCGCTATCACTAAAGTGAAGTATAGTAATCTTTCTATCTTCCTCTGTAAATTTTACTTAGATCTTAGAGAAAACTTTGTGACTTGGATGGAAACACCAGGCAGCCGAGGCTAGAGGCACTGCCTGTCATCCCAGCCCTGCTCACACAGCTCCTGGTGCGTGGGTGCCTGGGATTGCCTTCTGTCCCCCCCAAGCTTGCCTGCCAGCTCACCTCCAAATGACAGCCAGCAAACCTGCTGTCGTAGAGCTGAGTTTCCAGGAGAGGTGAGAAATAAACTCCGTATGCTTACTCGAGTAACTTCTAGGTTTTTAGGAATGGAGCTCAGCAGCAGTACAGGATATGCAGAATCATAGAATGGTTTGGGCTGGAAGGGACCTTAAAGCTCATCCAGTTCTGACCCCCTGCCACAGGCAGGGACATCTTCCACTAGAGCAGGTTCCTCCAAGCCCTGTCCAACCTGGCCTTGAACACTGCCAGGTATGTGGCAGCCACAGCTTCTCTGGACAACCTGTGCCAGTGCCTTTGAAAACACCCATGGAGAATGGCGTGGCTAGCCCTGGGCTCGCCCATTACCTGCACTTGTAGTTCTGCCTGTCCTGATCGGTCAGGATGAAGTAGTGCCCATTCCAGGCTTGTTCATCCCTCTCCAGCGTGACGTGGATGATGGCCGTGTTGTACTGAACCCGCAGCTTCAGCAGGGAAGCAAAGTCCTCCAGGTAACGCACCATCTCGTCAGCGTTGGGGTAGAAGTCGCGCGAGTAGCGCCGGAAAAGCAGCCGACGGTCGTGACTAAGGAGCGAGTTCCAGTCATGGCGCAGGTTGAACTCACTGTTGGACTTGCCCGTGTAGCGCTTGTTGATGCTGATGAGCTTGCGGTGGCGAGGGTAGAGGGCGAAGAAGCTGCCAGGAGCGTGGCTCCGCTCAAACACCATGTAGTCCCGGCCTGCTCGCTGGAGGAAATACGCTGCCTGCAAGCCCGAGGGTCCGGCCCCCACGATGCAGTAGTCGTGGTAGACCAAAGCGGCGCAGCTCAGCACAGGCAGCCTGCCGGTGTACAGGGCCAGCCCCAGGAGCACCCCGCGCACCAGCGAGGGCATGGCGAGGCTGGGACAGCCTCCCCTGTTGGGGAGAGCACCGATGAGGTGTCACGTAACGACGGAGAGGCTCTGCCCGCGGTCAGCCCGCCATGACCCCGCCGCTACCACCCCCCCTCAGGGCACAGGGCGGGGCGTTGGGGCAACCCCGCTCCCTGCCAGCCAATACCGAAACGGGCCACAGGTCAGCCAGCCAATGGGCACACGGGGCAACCTGCCGCAGCCAATAGCAGACGGCACGAGGCCTGCAGGTAGCAGCAGCACCTGTGGGCTAATAGCCGCAAGCCCCTCACTGTGCCTCTGAGCCCCGGCAGCCAATGGGGAAAGGGACGCGCAAGCCCCCCCCCACCCAACGGGGTCCGGTGTCGCCCCCGATGCCTCCTCCCGCCGCCCCTCGCCCCGTGCCGCCGGGGCTCCCTGGGCCACCCGCCCGCACCGCTCGCAGCAGCGGCCGCACCTGCACCGCGGGGCCAGCGCAGCTCCCCGCCTCCCGCGCCGAGCAGCAAGTGGCGGCGAGAACGCGCGCACGCCGCCTCACGTCACCTCACGTCACGCCGCCGCCGCTTCCCGCCGCCGGCACCATGGCGCCACGCGCGCGGTGGGGGGGAGAAGGGAGGGGATAAAGGAGGTGGGCGGGGCAGCGCGCTTAAAGGGGCAGGCGCCGCCGGGGAGAGCGGCCCGGTCCGGGCCCCGCACACACACGACACGGCAGCGACACTGAGCCAAAGTCACTTTATTGCGCTCGGTCCCGCCTCGCGATGCTGGTGTGAAGCGAAAGAGGGGGTCCCGGGCGCTGATGCCTCCTCGAGCAGCCCGCAGGGTTCAGCTCTCTTCCTCTGAAAGAGATGAGAGTGAAGTGAATGCAGCTGGTGAAAGAGTGCTCTCGGTCAAGGAAACACCACAGGAAGAAAAACCAGAGATCCATCCCACCTCAGTGTGTGCGACAATGTGGACAAATGATGCAGATTCCGTGGTAAGAACTAAGTCTATAGCTCCCACCCCCACAAGAAACACCGAAAATTGCAGAAGATGTTTTGCATATCACAGAAGCAAGATCCCTGGGTTAAATGTTTTCGCTGTTGCCCACTGCAGCATCATCAGTCCTCTGGAGCTCCTCACTAACCTGCTAGTGAGAGCTCAGCTTCACCAGTTGCTTTATAGAAGCCTTCCCTGAGTCACCTCAGTGAGGCTTGGTCACCATGTGTGCTGAATGCACTGACCTGGTCACTCCTGTTTCTAAAACTGTACTAAACAAATACGCTGGTACCAGCAGAAACGTGCACCCACCCACTGCAGCTGAACAAAGGGCTCCTGCAGCAGGCTTTGTTTTCCCAGTTGGTGCTCCAGGTCCTCTCCCCAACCCCTGACAAAATGAGTCCTCACTCAGCATCCACACGAAGGCATGACATCTGCCTTTCCACATCTCAAGCTCTTTTTGCCTCCATTTGAGCTCTCCAAGCATCACCCACAGCTGCTCCACCACTGGATCACATCCTCTGAACTGCAGGTTCTCCAGCCTCGCTCCTCTCCTGCCACCCCACTCATCAGATCTCACCCTTTAGACTGGGTCTTCACCACAGGTCACCCCTTTTCATCCAGATCAGATCATCTCTTTAAAGCATAAATCACCGAATTTGCTACAAACCTTCCTCCTCCTCCTCTTCCTCCTCATCTTCCTCATCTTCATCAGAGCTGAAGGTGCCATCGGGCAAGCTGTAGATCCGGATCACCTGCTTGTTGGGATCCTTCAGGATGAGGTACTTCCCCTCATCCAGCTTCATGCAGATGTCAATGACGCACCGCAGGATGCCCCAGGCGTTCTCTATGCTCAGGTTAATCTGGCTGGCAAACTCATTTGGCTTGAACTGCTGTGTGCCCAGGATCACGTGGCGGGCAGAGTCCTTCACGTGGTAGCGGGACACGTACCTTTGGAGGGCAAGAAGAAACCAGAGGGACATCAGGAGGTTAAGCCCAGCCAGGAGAATGACAGCAAGAAAATCAGCTCCATCATCTTAGTTTTGTTTCCTGGGATAAAAAAAAATCTAATACTCTCAACACTGAAAGTTAAGAGGATCTCCTGACTACAAGGTGTCAATCAGTAACATACCTGGAATCCTTCCACCACCCCAAATCAGATGGGGTAGTACAGAAGATCCAGCAGATACAGCAGAATTAGTCCCACAGGTAAAAATTAAGCAGTAACATGAGTAACAAGGAGTATGGAATTAAGCAGCTGCAAATGCATCAGTCCCATATCCAAAGACTGAATCTGAACTGCTGAACCACCAGAACCAAATTAGCAAACATCTCTTGTTCATTATCCACAGTATGGACACAACTGATTCCACACTGGCATTTCAAAAAGGGCTGTGGCTATACCCCTCCACCGTATCTCCCAGCAACAGGACACTGCGGACCTCAAATTCCTGACAGCCAGCACAGTCCCTGCATTTATTTCTATGCTGGCAATAGAACCATAGAATGGTTTGGGCTGGAAAGGGCCTTAAGACCATCTAGTTCCAACCCCTCGCCATGGGCAGCAATATCTTACACCAGACCATGTTGCCCAAGGCCCTGTCTAACCTGGCCTTGAACACTGCCAGGGATGGAGCATTCACCACTTCTCTGGCCCACCTGTTTCAGTGCCTCACCACCCTCACAGTAAAGAACTTCCTTACATCTAACCTAAACTTCCCCTGTTTAAGTTTGAACCCATTACCCCTTGTTCTATCACTACAGTCCCTGATGAAGAGTCCTTCTCTAGCATTATTGTAGGCCCCCTTCAGATACTGGAAGGCTGCTTATGAGGTCCACACAGCTTCTCTTCTCCAGCCTAGAGCAGCCCCAATTATCATCCTAATCATATAAAGCTGCTTTGAAATGTTACGACAAAACACATGTGAAACCTCCCAAGGTCAGTCACAGTGGGGGACACAACAGCTGGATGCTGAGGGGAAGTGGCTCACACCAGAGCCAGTGTGCTCACTGCAAACCTTCCCCTTCTGGCCATTCAAAACATGGGGTGATACTATGATTACTCACTCTATAAATGGTTCACTTGGATATACATGCTGGGTTATCTCATGGGAAACACACCTGCAAGATGCTTGGCGTGAAAACCCCATCTTACCCGAGTTTAAGATACTCTGATCCAGCCAGCAGCGCGCAGCACGTCCAGCGGGCTAACTTGTAGCTGTTGTTTTTCAGCTCTGTGGCAATCACAGCTCCCCTCTGAGAGTCGAGCTTCTGGCGCCAGTCTACTCCATTGCAATACTGAGAGGGGAATCAAAGCAAGGGTCAGCCTAAGTAGGTAGTAGCAGTCATCTCTTCTGCCACCTTGACACCACACAGGGAAGTTTTTCGTCTACCTTATGGCATCATGTGAGGGAATGCCAACAGCAACCTACAGGAAAAGCCCCTGCACTGGGAAAGGGAGTAATGTGAACCACAGGTATTGGTCAATGTTTGTGGCACTGGTTAGGAAGGGAAGTTTGTGAGGGAAGAGTTCATGGGAAGCATGAGAACAGACTGGCTACTGTCCTCAACACCTGGGACAAGAGGGTTCAAACCAGCTACCTCACACCCTAGGGAGAACCCCACCAGCACTGCTTGTCCACCAAAGTTATACTCCTTTGGTGGAATATAACCACCTGGGGGACACCACCAGATGTTTGTCTCATCTTGCCTGCTGTACCTGGCAGGTCAGGCAGCAGTGCAGCTGTTAGAGCTAGCTTTGGGATCAGGTTCTTCCTCACCCTGGAATCCCACTCGTTCAGCGTTTTGATGTTGATGAATGACACCTCTCCATTAGCTCCTGTCATCACTCCATCATGCTCACAGCGGACAATGAGATCTATATCATCTCCCAGCTTCCACCTTCGGTATCTGCCAACAAACAAACCAGGAGGTTATTTCTGACTCTAGTTCTTACCCAGACCTGTGCAAGTGCTCAGCAAAATCCTCTTCCCCTTGGATGTCCTGTGAGAACATCCAGGAACCCCACTCATGGCAAAGCTGCTATCGTAACACTCTCAATTTGTTTTGCCTCTGTATCACGCTGACATCCTGCCCCTTTGCCAAACCTGGGCATCAGAAAGATATCAACATACCTGTAAGCAACAGATGCTACTTCATTTTTATCCATGTCATCCTCCACAAAGGGGTTTGGGTTGGGAAACTTGTATTTCTCCTTTCCCTGCAGGAGAAAACAGAAAGGCATATTAGAATTAAAAACCCAAGGGGTTTATCTCCCCTAGGGGAAAAATATTCCTTTACAGCAACAGAAGCCCATTTCCCTTATATAAAAAATGCTAAGCCAGTAAAACAGCTGATGAGAAGCCTCATCTTCACATTAGTCACTTTGCTGTAAGCAGTACTTCTACTGCCACTTTGGCTTCACTAAGCATACTCAGAAGCCTGTCTGCTTCACCAATAAGAGTGGGGTTTCTTCTTCGTGGAGTAAAGGTGAGAATCTTTCCACAGTAAAGTCATGCTGCTCATAGCAAGTAATCCCACCTCTTTCCAGCCTGAAAGAGCATAAGTGTGATGTACTTATGCCAAATAAAATGCTTGTGTGCTGTATTACAGCAGCCTTAACAAAGCCTCCTCTTGAGGCTCTCTCGAACACAGACCTGACTACCCAAGCACTGCTTGACCTTACCATCCTCAGGCACTGCTGGGAGAAGTTGTGATTGATGTAGGTAGCTTCCATGGCAAGGTTGCGTGGAGAATTAAAAGAGTTGCCCTCTTCCTGTGGTGGTTCATTGGCTGTTTCACTCACTGTCAGGAGGTCTGAGAAGAAAACCAGATACAAGTGGTTATACTTGGGGGAATAACTATACCAGCTTCAGTGAGTCTCTAGCTCCACACTGGAGCAGATCAATACTGAAGCGCTCTGCTGTAATCACATTGTTCCAGGAGTCTCAGCCTCAATGCTGAGACACAGAATAAACTCCAAAAGAAAAGCGTAAAGAAAACTTTAACTACTGTAACAGAAATTTCTTACATGACTTTTCCTTACCAAAATCTGAATTGTCCCTCTTGTCAAAGAAAAGCTTGGATCCAACTCTCTGGACAATGATGTCCCAGGAATAGACGGAACGAGTACAGCTCATCAATGTGGCCAGGATGGCATCTGTGGCAAATACATTCCCTTGCGTCTTGGCCAGCTACAGACACAGAAGGAGAAAACTGTTTCAGCAACAAGAACAGACAACCTTTCCCTTTCCCAGAAAGGATGACAAGAAATTGACGATCTGGTTTGCTACTGCTTTTCCCATGCTGAGGAAGCTACACTGGTAGGCATACCACCAACTGCCAGAGAAAGCTTGAGGTACTATCCAGCAATCCAAGCCAACCCTCAGTCAAACAAGGAAAAAGTAAGAAATCTATTGCAAAATGTGAGTTCTGTTGGGAAAAGGTGTGGCTTCTCTTTCCTGATAGGTCACAGAGATCTCTGAGCCTTCTTCATCTCCAAAACCAGAAACCTCAAGAACCAGGTCTCTGACATGGACGTTTCTTTCCCATCGTAGCTCAAGCACGGGTCTGCTTGCTTTTCCAGAATGACAGCTTTTCCTTGGCCAGTATTCCTAGTTTTGTATTAATCTAGTTCTGCCTTGGACCTAAGAAAAATAATGCTACCAGCTAATGCTTCTACCCCTTTGCAAGCCTCAGGATGTGGAAATTTTCTGCCCTTAACTTTGGTCTGACAGTGTCAGCTGGTCTCTCACAACAGCACATGCTCAGAAACACACTACCAGGTTTTAGAAACCACTAAATGTACCTTTCGGATAACTGGGTCATCAGTCGTAGTGACGGTATGGAAGATACGCTTAATGCTCCTCAGTAGCTTCTCATTCCTTGTTGTAATGCGGTCGAAGGCTTTGTCATAGTATTCCAGGGCTCCACAGCACTCTCTGCAGAGGTAAGAGGAAGACCACCTTGATACCCCGACTACAGATACCAACACCCACAAACTGCACAGGACTAAGGGGGAGGCCTGTTGACTGCTCCATTACCTCCCACTGATTTGGGTACCCCAGTGAGAACACTGGAGCTGGCTAGGAGGCCCTTGCCCTTCTGCTTTCCAAAAATCCAGTCAGTTCAGGAAGCAGGCAGACAGCTGTTTTAGGAACTCACATGTCCTGTGGCTCTGAAACCTCCAGGTAGCGCATCTTCATCAGCCGAGGGAAATCCATCTCTTCCTTCACCTCCCAGTCACTGCGAACTTCAACAGAGGAGTCACGAGGCTTCTGCTGTGCGGCCAGAGGCAGGACAGATAGAGAGAAACAGAGACACAGATATCAGGCAGGATTCATACAAGAGAAGCTGCGCCGCGACACAGCCAGAGCTCACCGCAGGGGGCAGAAAGCTTGTTAGTTTACCTGTGATTTTTGGTCCCATTTCTGTCTTACTCCAAACTGCTTCTGAAACTTCTTTTGCAAGCGCAAACGATCTCTAAAATGACAAATATGAGAAGACATGAAAAGAAATTCTTGATTCTTATGTCCCACAACCATTCCTATGCTTCCAAATTACCACCAGAGGAGCAGCGCTTTTAGGCACTGAGCCACTGAAACAGTTGCTGAGCTGTCTGTTGATCAAGACGCCCCAGGCCTTGAAAGCTCTGCTCTTCATTCCGAGCAACTCTTCAAGCACTTTCACCATTAAAGACTGCAATGCAGTTTTCGGAATGCTCTGCTTTAAAACACCCCATTTACTTTCTAAATGCAACTAAAACATTTTCCTGAAGTCTTAGATAGCAGCTTGAAACCCATGCTTGTAACTACTGCTGGCATCAGCGCGATGAACTGGAAATACCCTGAAATTCTTCCCAGACGACTGTTTGCTCCAGTGGCTTCTGTTACAGCAACTTCCTAAATTTATCAACAGTATGTTCGCACGCTCCAATCCAAGCTTGGTACGCTCCTATCTGCAGCCTCACCTCTCCTTCTGCTTGGCACTCTTTGGCAGGGTCTGCATGCTAAACTGCAGCATATTCCGACGGTCCTTGTCTCTCCGAAGGTTCCTCTGCAGAAACAAAGGAAACAAAAGAAAAGAACATTTTAGTTGCAAAATCCTCCTGTGCCACTGAAGCTCACCTTTGAGCCTGTTTCTGACAACACATTACCTGTGCAAACCGCATGCGATTCCTCTGATATGCGGTTTTCTGTGTCCGAGCTGTATCCACCAGCTGGAAGCTCGTCTCATCCTCCTCGTGGAAATATGCATATTGGCTTCCGCCGCCAAACTGAGATGAGTACTTGTCTGGAAATAAAACAGAGCATCTTGACAACAGCTGCTAGAAAAATCCCTGACACTTTTTGACCTTTTTTCTCCCAAAATTCCTTCCAGCTGCCTTCACTTATGATGCATACATCAGGGCTCAGGCCTTACACCAGCATGTTTCTGCCCTTCCAAGTGCCCCAAGAAGCCTCAGTCATGAGGCAGTACAAAAATCAGGAATAAGCCCTAAGGACAGGGAGAGCCCCACAGAGCTGTCCCAGCAAGGGTGAGGCATGCTGCCTAATTTGAGTAGCTTCTCTTGCTGAGCTGTGCAGGTAACCACCAGAGCGGGTGTGAGACATGAAAGCAGGAACGACGCTTGAAGAACACTTGGTAGGAAATAAATCACGAGGAGCAGCCACCAGACAACACGTACTTGTGTATCTTTTATCCTGATACGTAGCTCCTGTCCAATCAGCCACCTAAGGACAAGCATAAACAGTCACAGTATTACCTCACAGCAGCCTTCTAGTACCTGAGGATGCTGGGGAGGGACTCTTCATTAGGGACTGTAGCGGTAGGACAAGGGGTAATGGGTTCAAACTTAAAATAGTGGAAGTTCAGGTTAGATATAAGGAAGTTCTTTACTGTAAGGGTGGTGAGGCAGTGGAATGGGTTGCTCAGGGAGGTTGTATATGCTCCATCCCTGGCGGTATTCAAGGCCAGTTGGATGGAGCCTTGGGTGACACGGTTTAGTGTGAGGTGTCCCTGCCCATGGCAGGGGGATTGTAACTAGATGATCTTAAGGTCCTTTCCAACCCTAACTAACCTATTCTAAAGTAAGCATGACAGTTCCCTGACCTCTGGCTTTATCTAGGCAGGATTTCAAGCAGCAGAAGCAAACACCGGTGTGTGCTCCAGAACTAAGCCCCTCAGCTCCCTCCTCCCTTTGCCAGCCCTGCTAATCGGCCACAGCTACGCTATGTGTTAGGCAGGGTGTCCGAAAAGCAACTGTAGTGGTAAGAAAGCAAAAGCCGATGATGGCATGCAGAGGCGGAAGGGCAGGAGGCACACAGGGCTTGCTCAGCAGCAGCGCAAGGCTAGAAGTACCTTTCCCAGGCGGTCTCCTTTACTGAAGGGCTGGTAGGGCATGTCCCGGAACTGCTCCGGCACAGCGCATGGGCCCCAGCCCGAGGGGTTGTCCTGGATCACGGGCGTCACGAACTTCGCCATGGTTTGAACTTCCTAGAGGGAAGAAAAGGCAGCAAGCCCCCGACCCCCAGCTGCCGCGCGGCCCGCCCCGCCGCACGCCGTCACCCCCGCTACAACGGGCCACCGGTGGACCGCGGCCTCAGCCCGGCACGACGCCACGACGAGGGCAGCCCGGCGGAGCGGAAAGGGTGGGCCGGGAGCCAGGCCCCACCGGAACCCGCGGCGGGGCGGAGCCGGGGGGTCCCGGCGCGGGCGGATGAGCGGCGCTATGACGGGAGGCGGGCCCCGGGCCGCCCCCAGCGCTCCCCTCACCTGCGCGGCCCCCTCACGGCCCCGATGGCGCCGGATGCGGCGGCGGTGGCGGCGGTGGGCGAGGAAAGAGGCGGCGGCCGCCCCTTCCCGCCTCCTGCGCGACAGCGGTGCCGCCAAGCGCCGCCGTCGTAAAAGCAAAAAAAAACCCACCCCTAAACGCAACCGAGCGCGTTGTGCTGCCGTAAAGCGTCACCTCAGGGTACTCCGTCCGTCGCGGCCATAGAGTTGCGGGCGCAGCGGGTGAGCGCCCCCAAGGATGCGTTCAGCCGCTGGCGGACCCGGGTGTCCCAGGGGTGCCGTAGGGGCGGCCGGACGCTGTGGAGCTGCGTCCCGTGCGGCGTGTGCGCCTGTCGGGTCCGTCCGCATCCTGTTTCACTGTGCCTTCTGCCGTGACAGTGCCACTTGCTGGAGTTTTGCTCCCTGTTAATTACCGCTTGACGGCAGAGATGCGTAGGAGTGGGAGGAGAGCGATGTTAACGGTAGTGAATGTGCCTCGTTGATTAAAAAGCTTGGGTTCGGCTTTGAAGTACAAAAGATGGGGTTGACACATGACAAAACGTTCAGTTTGTACCTGGGTGTCACAAAGAGGAAGAAAACGTTGATTTTGGTGTCTGCTGAAAGCACGGCAGCTAAAACAGGAGATGGAGAGGTGTCAAAAGCGTCTTCTCCAGTGGAAACAATGATTAAGCTTCGTAGAAACATGGAACTTCTCTTGGCAGAAGTATTTCTTTTCAAGGCCAGGTTGGACAGGGCTTGGAGCAGCCTGCTCTAGTGGAAGGTGACCCTTCCCATGACAGGGGGTCGGAACTGGATGAGCTTTAAGGTCCCTTCCAACCCAACCCATTCTATGATTCTATGATATCAATGATATCAATATAGCCACATAGAATCATAGAATACTTAGGGTTGGAAAGGACCTTAAGATCATCTAGTTCCAGCCCCACTGCCATGGTCAGGGACACCTCACACTAAACCGTGCCACCCAAGGCTATGTCCAATCCAGCCTTGAACACCACCAGCAATGGAGCATTCAACACTTCCCTGGGTAACCCATTCCAGTGCCTCACCACCTTACAGTAAAGAATTTCTTCCTCATATCCAATCTAAACTTCCCCTGTTTAAGTTTAAACCTGTTACCCCTTGTCCTATCACTACAGTCCCTCATGAAGAGTCCCTCCCCAGCATCCCTTTAGGCCTCCTTCAGACACTGGAAGGCTGCTATGAGGTCTCCATGCAGCCTTCTCTTCTCCAGGCTGAACAGCCCCAACTTTCTCATGTCAGGACAGAAAACATGACTTAATGCTGTGCCTCTTAATTTTCACACACACACAGCCTCTTGAAATAAAAATACATTCCTATACAATGATTTCGTAGAAAAGCAGGTAATTTTTCAGTTTGTAGATCATTCCACTGACTTTGTGTTTTAGAGGCTGTTATGAAATTCTTGACTTTGAGAGGTAAAGATGCACGAAGAATGGGAATTGCAGTTGCCCTCCCTGTATTCACAGCGTGGCATTTGAGGTTTTGCATTGTTCTCATGGCTTTCCTTGACCTGCTGGAGGGGAGACCTAGTACTAGACATTAGGATTCAGCCATATGGCCCCCCTGGGAGACCACGAACCAGTGATTTAATACAGTATGTGCATCAGATCCCTGCCGCTGGCATTGGTGTAGTATTCCTTCTCAGGGATTGAGGGCAATAAATCATTAAATCAGATGTTCATGTGCCAGAGGAATTGAAGTTTCCTCTGCCCCTAAAAGCAGCAGGGTCTAGCTTACAGATATCTTCAGCTCAGAGGCTAAAATCTAACTTTTTAGATAGTTTTATTGGTTTTTTTTACCTAAGAAGAGTCTGGATCAATATTTTCCAGGCAGAGAGGTGTGCATTTTCTTCTTCATTTGCTACTTGTAATTCCTCCTTGGGAAAGAACTGAAGCTGCAGCAATCTTTCCTTTGCCAAGATGCCCTGCCATTAATCAGAAGTGGGATTATTAAAGCACTTTTCCCCGCTAGCAAAAAAATCCACTTATAGAAATACAGTTTATAAAATGCAATTTGTAACTGTCTCACCTAGATAGCCCTTTTGGAGACAAACATCATTAGTGCTGGAACTGCCTCACTGGTTCTGGCGGTGGCTCAGTGCGAGCCCAGCTCCAGGTAACCCCCACAGCACCCATCCCTCACCCTCCTGCATTGAACGGGCTCAGAGGGACTATTGATGGTGATAAAAAGAGTGAGAAGTTCTGAAGAGAAAACTGGACTAGGGAACGAATGAAGTAATGACAAATAGGCTGATACATGAAAATCCTTTCCCTTCCACGGCTTCCTCTTTGCTCCCAAGCCTGTGTAGGTGCTTACAAGAGAATGTAACGCTGCTTCTTTCTCCCAGAGATGACAGATCCTGTGCAATTTGGGCTTAGCCCTTCAAACTACCTTTTGTGGGGTCAGAGTTGTGTATAGACATGGGTTAGAGGACAGAGTGTGTGTAGGGAGTGGCTGGTGTGGGATAAATGTCCATCTGGGCACAGAGACAACCTTCTGGTTTCTTATCAAGAACGAGAAAGGATCTAAGACGAAAACCCAGTGTTGAAGCAGATGAGATTTGCTGCCCCATTTAGGACAAATTTACTGGAAAAGGGGAAGGAACGAGTGTGTCTCGCTTTCTGCTTCATGCCAGGCACTGCACCTCCTGTATCCTGTGCAGTGCTACAGCTGCGGCCCCTCTCACCCCCGCCACAAGCCTTTCACCACCCAGTCTCTAGCTCCCATTAAAGGCATGTGAGATACGTCGTTTCCCGGAAAAGTACTCAAAATACACTTGCTTGCAATCATTTGATCCTTGATCCATAATCTCAGTTCATCAGTTAATTAGTCACTTAATCAGTTAATAGGGCTAATCACTCTTCCCTGGAAGATGCTCATGAGAAGAGCGAGGATAAATTGTTCCCATCTGTTTCTCTGTTCTTGTCTCCCATTTCAGTGTTTCTGGGCTCTGTGCTGGTGCGAGATCCATAAAAGAGGGGCTCGATCCAGCACTGTGGCTGTTCCAGTCCGAAACTTCCACCACCATCAGCCTTCACCACAGTCTGTGGTTTGTTGGAGATCTGTTGCTCTGTGTTGAGCAGCAGCCTCCTCCTGCTGAACGAGGACAATATGCAGCTTAGGTGGTGTTGCCAGAGGTTTGCCAGGTTTAAATGACGGAAAGCAAGGCAAAGTGCCCAACCCGTTAGGGGCCTTTCATAGAAAATAGATCTCTTCTGTCTTGATCGAAGATGCCTTGGAAAGCCTTGAGGCTGGGGTTGCTTTCCAGCTTGTGTGACTTTATTTCCACTCAAAGAGGCAGCTGAGGATTGCAGGACTAATGTTCACATTAAACACTATTTTCCTGTAGTTCCTTTTCTCATTCTTATAACAAATGCATCAGAAATAGCCAATTTGATTCTTCTTCCTCACTAAGCAGCAAGTACACCTTATACCTGTGCCATATGCTTAGTATCCACTGCCCCATGCTTCTTGACAAACCCAGAAAGCAAGGGAAATAGTCTTCAGCCTTAACGCCTTCCGCCTGTGCGGAAACGTGACCTTTACATCCCTCTTCAGGTCAGATTCTTCTTCTGAAGCCATCATCATTGTCTTTAAACAGAAGAGCTCACTGCTGGCTCCTAGGCTTTCATTTCAGCCATCCTTGGCTGAATATGAACTGGCTTCTGTCTCAGAGCTGCGTTCACACACTGGGAAGCCTGTTCTTCCCTGGCTTTCTTCTTTAAAACCCATCTTTCCCATTGCTCTTTTATTTGCCTTTTCAGTCTGCTGTTCTCCCAAGCCATGTGCTTCACTGCGACATGTGGCCTCCTTCTCAGCACCTTCATCCCCCTCCTGGAGGCTGGACTATAAACTTGCCCTCTTTGTGTGGCAGCTTTCTTGCAGAAATGCTTGACTGGATTTTCGGGAACCCTGTCCTTCTCTGAATTAGTGCTGCCTCTTGTTTGGCTTTGATTGTTTTTATCACCATTGTCAGATGTCTCCCACAGCTTCTGTAGCTTTGACCATCAGGGCCTGGACCACATGTATCGTCGCAGAGGCAGGATATATTATACTCCGTTCTCATCCTCCGCTGCTGAGCACTGCTCTTTCCAGAGCTGCAGAAGGAGCCTGGGTCCAGCTGTCTCCCCACAAACTGTCAGCAAGACTGCCTCCTTTGATCTGCACTCAGCGCTGGATTTCATCCCAGCAGCCAACAGGCTAATTCCACACGTTTATTCTACAAAGCTCAATTAGAGCAGCTGGTGCAGGCAGTGTCCCTACTGGCTCGGAGCCTGCAGAAGGAGAGGAAGGCTGGTGCAGTGGCTGGGGTATGAGCTTGGGAGTGAACAGGCTGAGCTGCAATCCCTGCTCGGTGTGCTGTCTTCCAGGCCACCCCAGTAAACTTCTCCAGTGGGAGCTGGTACCTCCATGCTGCGCAGGGAGGGGTATTATTTCCCTGCCTCACTGAAGGAGAAATACATTAGAGATACAAGCTATTGTAGTGATGGGGAACTGTGTCAACAGAGGCAGAAGCAGGTCACAGCTGCTGCATTGGGGAAATGCTGCATAGATCCAGCTGCATCAACATTGGGGAAGAGGATGTGGCCTAGAGTGATGGAGGGTGATAGACTTCTCACTACTGGGTTAGTGGTTTGCTTTTCAGCTGCAGAAGCCCTGCTCCGTGTCCTTCAGTTCTCCAGTGTCTTGGCTTGTATTCAGCACTGAACTGAAAAGGATCCTGGTGTGTGTGAGCAGAACCACAGGCAACATGGGCTTTCTTTGCAAGGGCCCCTGTCCAGCACAGAAAGGTCCACAGAAATTTCCTTCAACATTGTCAGTGTTACAGTAACCTCCATGTAAAATCAGAATCTTCAGGGGCTAATCATGCTCTCCACATGCTCCTGCCTCACTGGTCCATCTTCTGGAAAGCTTACTGTTTATTCCAACCAGGTAAAGAGGCCTGAGCAGGACATCAGGAGGCGGTAAGAAAATCTTACCATAGAATCATAGGATCGTAGAATCACAGAATCATCACCAATGTCTCATAGTGAAGAATTTCTTCCAAATGTCTAACCTAAATCTCCCCTCTTTCAGTTTAAAGCCATTCCCCCATGTTCTGTCATTGCATGCCCTTCTGAAAAGTCCTTCTCCAGATTTCTTGTAGGCCCCCTTCAGGTACTGAAAGGCTGCTATAAGATCTCCCCAGAGCCTTCTACTCCAGGCTGAACAACACCAACTGATTTCTGCTAGTGAGCAGAGTTGAACCCCATTTGCACAAGACCTAGTTATCAAGGCAGTAAGGAGTCAAATGCAGATGCTACCTATGCATAAGATGCTGTTTCTCTCCAGGGTCTCTCAGGAAAGTCCCCACAACAGAGCAGAGCGCCAAGGGACACACAGCAGCTCAGCCAGCCCACATTTGCCATTCCTTTCCCTGCTTCTTGGTAAGTCAGCGACTGGGATGGCCGACACGCTTGGCTGGGAACAAATGTGCCTCTTGGGGTACAGGGACTGTGGAGCCTCGGGGCTATTCCTTCCTCTCCTCTTGAGCAGATTTCAGTGCCATCTGCTCCCTTCTGTCTTTGGAGGAGACAGCCAGGTGCTTTTGTCCCTTCTGGCAAAGCCGTGCTGTGTATGTCCCCCATCGGGCGTCAGGCACCTCGAGGCAGTGGAAAGGATGTGCACTCTCAGCTTTGCTCCAGAAAGCAAGCTCCCTCTGCAGCAGCCCAAGGTCCTTCTTTCTCTCCTCTTCCCTGACCAGAGCCTGTCCTTCTGGATAAGGCACTTTGCAAGGTCACAGCTGATTCCCAAGGTCTGGTCCAGGCTTTGCTGTGGCCTCTGCAGGAAGGGATGGGAAAGGTCTGGGACTGGCAAGCTTCTCTCCTTCCCTGCACCACTCACTCCCCAGAAGGGCCCACGAGCAGCACCAAGCCCTTGCGTGGTAGCAGCAGGGGCAGGAGGAGACGTGGGGCAGCCATGGGGCTCCCTGACTGGGAACTGCTCTGTGGGATTGCCCTTTTCTCTGCATGAATGAAGCATCTCCCCACTGAACCCTCCTAGATGATGCCTGGCCTGGCACCAGCAGGAGACCAGAGAAGCTGGAAAATTAAGAGGAGGAGAGGTGGGGAGGTTTGCTGATGGTGGGTGCCTTGCTGGGACATGCTTCCTCCAACCTCATGACCACACCAAGCTCAGGATCACAGCTTTATTGTCTGCCCTCCCCTCCTAAAGTTACACCTGCCCCTCATATAAATATACCTGGGACCTGCTGGAGCCTGTCCTGAGTGGGAGTGAGCTGAACCCCCATGTCCAGTTATGTCATTATGACCTCTCGGAGCTTTCCTGCTGGAAGGAGAGGGGGAATAAGGGGAAGCAAGAGGTGAGGGGCCCTGGCAGACTGAAATGATCCCGGCCACTCCTGTCCTGTGTGGGACACTCTCCAATGGGAGCTGTGTGGCTGCTCCGGCTCCCGCATAATGCAGCTTCGAGACTCGGCTGCTGTGCTGAGCTCATCCCACGGGATGGCACTGCCTGCTCAGGAACGGGCAGGCAGGCCGGCCTTCTGGCAAGCATAAACTCAGCAAATTAAACGGTGGTAGCAGATTCTGATTGACAGGTCCCTAGAGAGCAAAGTCCCTTGTTTTCTCCATCCCCGAGGGGATCAGGAGCGGCAGGAGCGGCAGGAGCAGCAGCAGCAGAGAAAACCCTTTCCCAAGCCCAGTGCTTTGCCCTTGCGGATCCATTTCTGGGACTCAGCCCATGCCCATGTATCTTGACCCCTTTGCTGAAGCTGCCGATGCTGGGTCAGCCTTCTCCTATACATTGCGACTTCCCACAATGTCAAGAGCTGACCGCTATGGAGGCAGTCAAAGCCACCTCGTCCAAGCCCTTGCTGCACACATGAGACATTTCATCCCTGTTGGTGTGTGCCCAGGGCGCAAGGCCCAGCGGTCTCAATAAAGGGCAAGTGAAATGAGGCCAGAAGGGTTTGGCGTCATTCGCACTCCTCTCCACACTGTAAAACTGGCACAAATGACAGCGCTCTGCCAGAATGGCTCACGTCTGCGTTGGCTTTGCTAGAGCCAGGTCAGAGCTGGGATTTGGAGCCTGGAAAGATGATGGCTGGGTGAGCATCTGCTGCTATGCCTGTGGGAAGCAGCACGGCCCCTCGGGGTCCTGTCTTCTCTGGTGGGGTCCTCACTGCAGCTCCATGTCTGGTAGGTCCTCAGCACCGCTCTACCTGCCGGTGGTTGATATTCTAAGGATGGAGTGTCCATCGTGGACGCTGGAACATCACCGTTGTCTGCCCTACCCTCGTGGGCATAGATCCGCAGGAAAAGGGTTTTTTTAGGACCTGTCCCGTGTACTGGAGGGATTTTTCTCCTCCCCATGATGCATTTTTGCTGCATAGCTGCTCTGGAGCTGTGTGGAGCCACTAAAATGTGGCATAGAAGTGCTTGGTTTGGTCACAACTTCTTGTAAATGCCCTATTTGGGTGAGGAGCAGCATATTGAACTGCAGCCGCCATGGGGTCCAGCTCAATGCCTCAGCATAGCAAGAGGGATGACTTCTTCTCTGCTTTTGGAGGGAAAACTTAGGCTGGTGGCATTTAATTCATATCCCTTTAATCTGTATAGATCCTTGGCTGCTTTTAATATTTGTCCTTCCTCTGCCTCACTTCCCTACCAAAACTGCTGCCTCTTCTTTCTGTCTCTGCAGGGGGTGTTCGAAAGGGCCTGGGGAAAGGAGGGGAGAAGCCCCCAGAAGCTGGAAGGCACCCAAGGAAGGGATGCCAAGTGTCTGGAGCTGCCTCTACCGTCAGACACACCGCCCAGGACACGCAGCTGGCCTGCCCTTTGCCATCCTTCCTCACCTAGAGGCTTTTGTTAAGTTGACTACTTCCTCACAGACCTCCTTTCTCCATCAACTCTCCTTCTTGAGGCTCTCTGCATCCTTGGCCTCAGTGCTTGGCTTTGAAAAGGTGAGATATGCGACTGCCTTCTTCCCCTGTGTCAGTCCTCACATGCAAACAAGATGGTAGGCTTGTGTGTCTGGTGCTTGTCCTCTCTCTGTAGTCATTTGGCACTAAAAATTACCTGCAGAGAAAAGCACTGGGCTTCATACCTGGCTCTTAATTTCCTCTCTCACCAAACCATTATTACTAATTACTACCTCTAGGTGTTTAAACCATTTCAATGATGATATTAAATGCCCGGTGTTAATTTGATGGCCATGTATCTAGGTTTCCCCATATTAGGAGCTCTCAGAGCGTCTCCCAAAACCCAGCCAGTCCTGGCTGAGGTCCAGATGAGGAAGGCAGCAGAGTAGCAGTAAGCACACATTAACAACAGACCCATGAGTGCCAGGAGCTGGACATTACTCAGCACGAAGTGCTCCCTCACCCTGTACTGTCCCCCAGAAGGAGCCCCCTCTTCAGCCATGCTGCCTCCATGGTGAGGGAAGACCTGGCATCATTGTCAGTGCTGGCTGGCATTCCTCGGGCAGCACCATGCGCTCTCAAGCTTGGATCCTTTGCCAGATCCATCCTAGGGGTCTGCTCTGAGTGGGGCAGCATCCTCCCTGGTAGATGCCTGTCTGCCTTCCACCCATCCCCGGCCAGCATTTCAGAGCGTGCCCTCAGTTTTGAGAAACCACCCCATGCAGGGGCATTTTTCCAATCCAAGTATTTTAACTGACCTCTCAGTTGCAAGACCCTGGCATCCCCAGCACCAAAGTGTCTCAGTCCCGTGGAGAAGATGCTGATCCCTGTGGAAGAAGAAAGCAAATGTTCTGGGGAGCACTGAGACCCAAGAGGGGCACAGGATGGAATTTTAGGGTCTTGCACCTATCCAAGTGTTAATGTCCTCTGGGAGAGAGTGGGAATTAGGTCTCCTGCCCATGCACAAGCCCTTTGCTTTCAACATCACCCCTTTAAGATATCGCTTAGTATGACATATTAATTAGGTAATGTTTGTAATGAGCTTTGAACATGAAAAGTGCTGTAAAATGCTGAGCATTAATTATTACGGAATGCAGGCTGCCCCATTTAAGCAGTGTTCCCCATGCATTGCTCATGCCTAATTTCGGTTCCCCTGACATTGCCCCATCTGTAAAAGCCAGAGGAAGGGGAGAAGCAGAAAGGATAAAGTAAGACCATCTGCACCCTGTGAGGAAGAAACACTTCCTGGAATCATGTAGGGAGCTAAGCCACGCACTCCCTGTGCTGCATCACATGGGAAGTGGAGCCTCATCTCCCCAGTGCCCCAGGGAGGATGGATGGAGATGCACAAGGGTTTCTCCAGCTCATCCTGCCCATGCCTGGATGGGAGTACCCAGCACCGGTGGCGGCTTTAGAGCCAGGCAAGGGGATGAGAAGGAGGTGAGAAGGTTTTGGGGTCTGTGAGCTAGACAGGGCACGAAGACAGCTGCATCCTAGATGTGTGTATGTCAGGTCCAGGAGCTCCCCGGTGTCCCCCAGACCTGGCACCTGGCCTGCTTTGCTGCCTCTCCCCTCCTTGTGCCCTCCTTCTTGAAGAGGCTGCTCCTAGGAAGGGTCCCTGGAGGAGGAGCAGAAATGGGGCAGCAGGTGCCCCCAATTACCTTGGTGGTGAAGCATCTTGCCGGTTGGCCCATGAACTGTGTGTGCTGACAGCCATGCTGGGGGACATGGAGTATCTGTGGGGTGCTACCAGGGGCCCAAAGGAAAAGGGGGAGCTGAAGGTTGTTGGGCTGGGGGAACCCAGTGATGCTGATCAGAGGATCCACATGCTGAGCATTGGTATCAACCTGTGCGAGGTGCCTCAGGCAGTGGGGTGGACTGTGGTGCTGTGATGGCACTGCGACCCGTCAATGTCAGGCTGGGACATTTTGGAGCCAAGTGTACCTCCATGCTGCTGCCCCCCTGCCGCTGCTGAATTAAACCCCTCATCCTACCTGCTCATCCAGCCCACCACAGGTCAGAAACTGGCTGCACTTCAGAGAGGCTTTGTCCCTCTGGTGACTTTCTGCTCCCATCACCCCTCTGAGCTGGCAGTGGTGGGGTCTGATGGGGATCCTGGTCCACTCCAGGAAGCCATGGAGGGTCCCACAGTAAGCAGGAGCCCAGCGGAGGTGAGGGGATCTCAGCACATTGGTGGCACCCCTGCTGCCAGTGGTGGGGTGGGAGGTGAGGGGACATACATACCTCACCCATTTCTGGTGACCCCCAACTCAGGGCTCTGATGCTGAGCGTTTCCACCAGGCAGCCACTGCCAACCCAGCTGCTGAGGAAATCACCCAAATCCCGCGAGTGGTTGAACAACACCCCAAAACAACATTAGCCCCGCTTTCTTTTCTCTTTCCTTTTTGACCCCTCCAGCCTGTGTGAACGCTGAGCTGACGAACGCTTCCTGGCTTGGTGATATGAGAACTGCTCTCTTTGGGTAGGAGTTGTACCAACATCCTTTGTGATAACACCATCCTGGGAGGAATGGGACAGGAGCAGCAGTGCTGGGGGCTAAACAGGGGCTGGAGGAGATATTTGGAGGGCAGCAGGAAAAGCCATGTGTGTGACTTGCATTTACCTGCGCTTACTTTCAAAAAGGCTGTAGCAAAGCGCTCTCCTCTCACCTTGTATCGTGAAGACCAACTGGAGAAGAGCCATCGAAGCAAGACCATCCACTCAGTCGCCAAAGAGGACAGAAGTGTCCAGTAGCTGACTTTCTTGCTGGTGCTTGAGGAACTCGTCTGGCACAGCGGGACAATAAAACCTCCTCCCCCCCCCCCCCCCCCCCCCCCATAAATCCACATAAATAAGGACCAAGTTATAAAAAAAAAATCTTTATTTCATGTACCAGGATTTTTTTTTTGTCATTTTCTCTTTTTAAAATTTTTTTCTTTTTAACAGTCTGAAAAAAACCATGAAATAAAGAAAATGGAAGTTGGTTTCTTGTACTGGTTTGAGCTGGACATGAGCAACACCCTTGGAAGAAAGCGTCCTCGCCAGCCCTCGCCTTCCCTCCGCACTTTCCTGGCACTCTCCCCTTCCCGCCTGTCCCCGGGGGGCACACTCAGCCCTGTGAATGCTCCCCAGCTCCATACGGCATCGGGTGGGCAAGGGGGCAGCTGGGGATGGAAACCCCAATGCCAGAGTCTGGGAAACCAGCTTTAACTTATTCCTTGAGAGGCACTGGAACAGGGGGGTCGCTGTGAATCTCATTTAAAGGGCTGTGGGGTCACGGGAGGGGATTTCAGTGGTGGTGGTGGGGGTCTGGACACCCAGCCAAGCCGCTCACATCCTCCTCTTGCCCAGTGATGCTGTTTCTTGGGTGACCCCATCCTGATTGCTGCCCACTGCCCTGCTCTGGAGCAAGGAAGGAGGATGAAGGTAGCGGGGAGGTGGAGGTTTCTTTTAAGCAGAAGCCCCACTGGGACCCAAAGCAGGGGACTGCGCAGCTCCAAAAAACTGGAGCAGCAGGAACGAGGACAGAGAAGAAGTTGAAAAGTGGGTCTGAGCTGCCGAAGGGCTCAGCAGCCCCCTCCTGCAAACCTCCCCACAAGGAGCCCTGTCCTTGCCCTGGGCTGGCCAGCGGCTTGCAGGGTGTCACTGTAGCCCCATGGGCTCCCCTACCTCTGCCTCCATTGGGGAACTGGATTAAAAGCTGACCCTGGCACTCCTGGGAGGGGGCTGCCACCAGTGCAGGGGCTCTGGGGTAGGGGCCCAGCTCACCTGGTCACTGTGGATGAAGCCACATCGGGACAGGATGCCCCGGTAAGGAGGGGATGAGGACAAAACCCAGCAGGTGTGGAGATGCCCGATGGCTTCTCACCTCTCCCTGGCATGGTCACTGGGACTTGGGGGGTCCAGGCCTGGAGCAGGGGGCTCCCTGGCATGTGGGCCGGGGGCTACATGTGTCAAGGCTAAAAGCCGGTGGCCAGCTTCAGGTCAGGGTGCACTGGTTGTACCCAGGGGGGAGACAGGAGCTATTTTGGGGGCTGGGAAGACCTTGCCATGCCCCCACGTGGCTGCAGCCCCATTGGCAGGACCTAAGTGGGATCTGGGCAGATTTGGGGGGTGCCTGGGGAGCCCCTGGAGCATTCACAGGAGAGCGTGCCTGTGCCTGGGCACACGTGAGTGAGCACACGGGCACGTGTGTGCATGAGTGCTGTCCCCCCTGTCGGCATGTTGCCCTTGGCTTTGGCCTCCCATACCCTGCCCTGGACCACAGCAGCAGCATCCCGAAGGGATGGGAGCCATGGTTCCCCTCCACAGCCCCCCCCCCTCTACTTGCACCTCCCACCATGCTCCCCATTGCTTTTTCTCTTTGTTTTTTGTTCACAGTTTAAAGCTGGAGAAAACAAAAATGGAAAGAAAAAAATAATACTGCTTTTCTTGCAAGTAAATCCACTTATTATATTTACATTTATTTATAGCTGTTGCTGTATTTAAAAAATTGCCACTTTTTTTTTTAAGAAACCTCTTTTTTTTTTTTTTGTCCTTTTTTGTTTTTTTGTCTGTGTGTACGTCTGTCTCTTTATATACTGTGTCTGTTTGCTTTTTGCACTGTCACCATTAACCCCAGGGTCCCCAGGGCCAGGGAATCAGGGACCCCCCCCTGGGGACACTGTGGAGGGATGACTCAGCATGGGCTCCTGCATTCCCTAGGGCCAGGAGTTGCTCTTAACCCCTATGGACCTGCGGGGCATAAGCAGGTCCCCATTTATCCTGGGGGAATGGAGCAGATCCCCATGGATCCCAGGGAAACAGAGTGGGTCATGGCTGACCCCCCAGCACTTGGAATCCTCTGTAAGCAGCCCAAGGACACCAAAGTCGCTGCTGTGGGGACCCCCAATCCCTGTCCCCCAAGGAGCCTGTGCTGGATTAAAGGTAAGTGGGAAACAAACTGTAAAATTAAAGAATAAAACCCCCTAAAATCCAAAGAGCTGCCTCCTCCTCCTCCTCCTCCCACTGGATTTATTGTCTTTTGCTATTTCTTGGTTCCCTTTTATATTTTTTTTTAAGTCTGTTTTTTATTAAATGTTAAAATAATGGTACATGGGAAATCATGCATTTTCTTTTAAATTTATTTCTATTTTTTAAATCTCTCTCTCAGTTTTAAAGTTTTTCTTTTTTTCTTTTTTCTTTTTTTTTTAAGAATTATTTTTTTCTCGCTGTTGTCTCTTTCCTCTCGTTTCCTTTTCATTTGTTTGGTTTTTTTGTTCACTCGCTTGTTTATTTATCTGCTCGTTCATTGGTTATTTATTTTTTTGTCTTTTTTTTGTTTGTTTTGTTGTTTTTTTTTCCCCGTGGATTTTTTTTCCTTTTTTTTTCTTTTTTTTTCTTTTTTTTTTTTTTTTTTTACGTTGGGAAGGTCCCCACCCCCCCAAGGGGCGCTTCCTCCTCCTTCTCTTCTTCCTCTTCCTCCTCCTCCTTTTCCTCTTCCTCCTCCTCCTCTTTCCCACCCCCTGCTACCCTTGCCCCGCTTCCACCCTTCCCACCCCACATCCCACCCCGTCTCCTGCCCGTTCCTGCCCCATTTTCAGCTCCTGGCGACGGCTTCATACCGGGGTGGTCCGGCGGTTGGCTGTGTTGGTGTGGATAGAGTCCTTGTTCTCTTTCTGGATACAGTTGTGAACCTGGAGGAAACTGTTATCCCTGTCGGAGTTGTAGGTGGCGGTAGGGGTGGTGGTTGCCTTCAGCGGGTCCCTGGTCAGGGTGTACATCGAGATCTCTGTTGATGGGAGGGTGTTGAACCCTTTGATCCCGACGGGAGAGGCATCCCTGGAGTGTGAAGGCTCAGTGGAGCGGGAGCTGGAGCGGCTGCGTCTCTGATAGCGGTACCGGTAGCTGGGGATGCGGGTGATGGCGGAGGACTGGAGGTAGTCCGTGGCGCGAGCATTGGCGCGCAGCTGTTTGTGCCGGTCTATGAACATGTGGACGGCCAGCACTCCCACCATCTCGGCTATAATGAAGGACAGGGCCCCGAAGTAGAAGGACCAGCCGTAGGAGTAGCTGTTCTTCTTAGAGTCACTCTTGGAGGGGTCTCCAGCATTGGCTGATATGTATACGATGATGCCAATTATATTACTCAGACCTGCCAGCCAGCCAGTGGGGAAGAGAAAGGGAGATGTCAGGAGAGTCACACATGGGGATTATGGGGGTTGTGGACAGAAGGGCATCCAGACTCCCATCCCCTCCCAGTGGGCCACTTCCCTTGGGAAACCAGGCAAGACCCTCCTTGCACGCCTGCAGCATCCCTGGACTGCACTCTCGACTGGTTCCTGAGAGATGCCATATGTAGAGAAAGAAACCCTCTTCCTCCAGCATCTCCCAAGCAGCGGGAAAGCCCCTCCTGCCTGCAGGGTGCTGCTGCCTGCCTCTTCCAGGCAAGGAAGCAGGGTGAAAAGGCTGCTTTCACCCCGAATAAGGCTCATCAGAGCTAGGACCCACAGGCATTCCTGCCTGAGCAACTGAGCCCCTGCAGGATGCCCCAGCTGAGCAGGCTCTCCATCTCCCAGATTCCAGGGGCATCAGGCCTTGTGCATCCCTTTACCTGCAGACACGAAGAAGATGCCGGCACTAAGGATGATGTTGTGTCGGGTTTTGTAGAACTCGCTGGCTGCAATGCAGAGTCCACCCATGAAAAGCAGAATCACACTCAGGATCGGGAAAATACTAGAGGCTCTAACAGCCCCTGCAGAGGAGAGAGGAAGCAGGGCAGAAAGAACAGCAGAGGTGTGAGAGAGAGGAAAAAAGGGTGAGGATATGGAGTCACGTGGGGGTACGCGAGTGGAGGTAGTGGGGAGACACAGAAGGCAATATTTGGATGGGGGGAAGTAATGCAAGGTGGGATAAAAACATGGGGGAGGGAGAGAGAAACAAAGTGTGTCAGAAAAAGAACGCTGTTCGAAGCATCTCTCTTGCACCCTGTCTGCTGCCACGAAACCGGTGGCTCAGTGTGGGGAGGTGTGGGGCTGTTGGCTGAGCTGGGACCCTGCCATGCTGCCTGTCTCCCCTTACACTGTCTTATCCTCCACTTTCAGGGGGACAACAGACTGGAGGGGGAGCCCCGACACCATCCAGCTTTTCCTCCTGCAGGGCACTGCTGCTCCAGCCTGCTCTTCGCAGAGCAGCCATGCAAATACTTCCTGTGGAGCTGCTTGATCTCGAATCCTCCCGAAAGGGCCCGAGCATCTCTAGGAGAGATTTATTTATTTATATATCTTTTTAGGGTTGGGAAGGAGCTCCTGGTGCTCTGTGGCTGAAGTGAGGACCGAGAAGCTGAAGTGCCAGGCCTCCACACTGAAACGCGGGGCTTATCCTAGTGATTGAACAACTGGGCTCCTTTCAGAGGGCAGAGATGGGTTCGGATGTGCCAGCTCCCACACACGCACTCTCCATCGGTCGATATGGGAATGGCTCAGCCAGCAGAGGGCGATGGCACTGGTGCATGTATGTGCTCATACACACATGCAAAACGTACCCCAAAGCTTCTTGGGGGACCCTCTTGTAGTCACTCAGCAAAAGGCCAGGTCTGTGTGTACGTGTGCACACACATGCAAGTGTGCACATGCTGACTGTGGGCTGTTCAGTGAGTGCCAACAGGCTGCCTGTGTTCGTGTGGCCAATATTCCTATGTTTTAATTAGGAAGGCCTTCCCTTCTCCCTTCCCAAGAGAAAGTAAGCTGTTAAAGCGTGAAATGAAGCCTTGCTTGGTAAAGAAAGGTATCAGAGTGGCTGGTGCGATTCTGCATGTGGAGTGAAGATCTGGAAGGGGGGATGAAAGCCAATCCCTCCTTGCCTGCAAGAATGAACCCTATTGAAGCAAGCGCAGGATTTACGCCTAAGTGGGCAGAGAGCACGCTTCAAAGACCCTGTTGGCATCAGAATCCTACCAGGCACAAGCAGTCAGCTCTTTGAGGGGGGGCCCTAGCCCACTGCCTGTGCATAGGGAATGCAAACGGCAGGGAGAAACCTCTCTTGCTTGCTTTCCAGTTCTGCCTGGCTGTGTTTCAGGGACCAGGATAGTGATAATAACCTTCTTAACAGCTTCTGGAAAGCGAGGTGGGATTTGACAATGTGAAGCTTCAATGGCAGGTAGCAAAGAGCTTCCTGACAAGAGGCGTTTGATTTCAAAGAGCCTAACACACCTTAAGGGGGTGGTTGGCAGAAATAAAGTCTAAGCCCTTCTAGCAAGGCCGTGGGCACTGCCTCACAATTATGTCCTGGTCCCCTAAATGAGGGAATTGCTTAGTCTAATGATAGTAAATGACTTCCTAGCTGTTCTTGCCAGTACCACCAGGCATCACCCATGCAGAATGCCCAGGGACTCCAGTTTGGCAGGAGTACAGGGAAGAAGCTGTTCATTGGGGTCCCTCTCAAGTCAAGTCTAAGCCAGCAGAAATCCCCCTTCCCACATGAATGATCCAAGTAGTCCTTTGTTGTCTCACCAAATTTCTCTTTGAACCTGTTCCTTTCTTGAAAAGGGCTCTACACTGGGACACCATCAGCTCCTGACAATGGGTCAGTTTGTGTACTCAGATCTTGTTCCCTCTGAAGGAACAGACTCATCCTTCTTGAGATGCTCGGCCCCTTCCCCCAGCTCTTCTTTCTGAAATGTAGCTGATGCTGCAAGCAGCTTCCTCTCTCCCAAACAGCTCTGCAAGAGCAGGTTTGGCCTCAGAGGCAGCCTGCACAACCGCTGTGCCAAGCTGGATCAAACCCCTGTATTCAGCTCTGCTGTTCAGGGGCCAAGCAGCGATTTAAGAGGCTGATGCTGCAGAAAGGCATCTGAAGGAAGCAGTCTCCCTGGGTTATTTACAATTTACAGTGGATGAAGAACTGTTTGAGAAACCAAGAGGAAGCAGCATAAGGTCTGCCTCTTTTCACATACAAATGAGCCTCACAGAGCCTAAATTATCTCTCTCATCCCTGCCGCAGGGCTGGGTCTCCACATCTGGCTTGGAGAATGCCTGGCTGACAAGGAGCTATTCTGAAAAACTCAGAGCCTTTTGGAGTCCTCTGATGCTTAACCTTGGGAGGTCAAAAGCTCTCATCTCAGATTTCTGAATGGAGAAGATCTCTTCTCATGATGTCAAAAGGCATTGGGCTTGTGGAGGGAGGGCAGGATAGCAAGGTGGGAACCTAAGAGGAGGAATGATCCCTGTTCAGCCGCGCTAAAGGAAGACCAAGCTCTTGCCTCTAGGGCAAGGTGGAAATGCTGGCTTGTGATCAGGGAGGGCAACACACAGTGTGGGTCTGCCCTGCTTCACCCACATGTCTCAGGCTGGGCTCGGAGCTCAGGTTAAGCGTCCTTATGGAGATGCCATGTGCCTGGCATATAGCACCTCTCCAGGGGGCTCTGGGTGAGCACCAGGTCTTTTCTTCAAAGGGCTCTGACTGTCCTTTTTCCTGCTTCCCATTCCCATCGCTAAACCCAGCACAGATCAGATCTGCAGCCTCTAAGGGAAAGTGGTGTTTGGGGAAAGGTAATGACAGAAATAGGTGCTCCCTGGACATAGTGCAGCTAATTTCTTTAATGTGATGCAACTGGAGTATCAGGTAAGGAAATATAAACTTCCTCTGCTTTAGGAAGACACACACACTCTCACATACACTCACACTGCCCCAGCTAGACCAGTCCTGACCTTACACCCGCTCAGCAGCTCTCCAATGGATTTGAATTAAGACTCTAGGTTTATATCAAAATTAATTGTCGTTAATAGTGAAAAAAGCCACCGGTTGTTACTGTGAGTTTGAAACTTGCACTGTCTCATGGACAGGGCCCCAGGGATGTGAGAGTGGAGCTGGTTTGGGGGGGCAGCGAGGCTCTGGGATGACCTCCTCTGGCTTGCTGAGCCTCACAGGTCCCAGCACTTCCACCACCCTACCTACAGAGAACGAAAGGCACCCGACACTAGAACCTACGAGCCATTGCAAGAAGAAGAACCTGCAGACTTACGGAGGAAATATTCTGCTGTATCGGCTTCATAATCTGCATCCTCAGGGAAGTGATCGATTTGCTTACACAGACCTTTAAAATTCCCTAGGGAACAAGAGAAAAAAACAAGAACAAATGAGAACACCAAAACCTGCCTTGCAGGAACAACTGCCCTCTGCATCGCCCTTTATGCCCTCCCTGCCTTCCCTGCAGGGAGCATGCCTGCTCACATACGGATGCCCATTAAATGCCCAGGTATTCTCCTTGCATGCTCACATGTGCATCTCCATCTCATTTACACAGGAACATGGGATTCGCTGTCTGGATCCAGCCTGAAGCCCACCTCGCCCAGCACCCTTCGCTCAATGGTGGAGAGCAGCAGGAGCTTTGGCCAGCAGGCATGACTCCTGCTGCAGATAGACAGAGCACTGCCCATCTCCAAGGAAGGTAGTGGGATGTCAAGAGGAGCCAGAGGCTGGATCACCCTGTGAAGCACAAGAGCCAGAGTCCCCTCCCTCAGCATTGACCAGTGTAATTGTGGGTGTTTGTGCTTCACCTGGTGTGGCCTCGGTGGATCCCAGCAGTGGAGATCAGGTTTGGTTGGAAAAACGCTTGCTTCTCTCAGCTGTGAATTTGTTGCCTATTCTTTTCATGTGCAGGATACATTCTGTTGTTCTGGTGCAGTGTGAGAAGAACAAAAGCTCTTAGTCTACTTTCTCCATAGGATTGTTTGGTTTTGCATACCTTTATCAGGTCTTCTGTTGTGTCCTCTCACAGACTAAGGCTACAAGAAGCTCGGTGCATGTGTGTGTATGTAGCTCAGCAGCAAAACGCTCTTTGCATTGGGGAAGCAAAATCTTCTACTGTAAGCGAGGGAACCTGGGCTGGTCAAACTCAATTTCAGCAGACTGGCTTATGTTCAGGGCCTTCTGCTAGCTTTAGTCATGGGGCATCCTTTCTCGCACACTCCACAACCAGCAAAGCCATCCCAGCAGGAGGCAAGCAACATCTTCCTAGTCTTATGTCATCTGGGATGTCCACCAGGTTCTTATTTTAATCATTCATGTCTCTCTCCTCTTGAAATCATGAACACCACTCCAGAGAGGTAATTTTCAAGCCATGTCATCATCATGACCACTGATGGACTAGTATCTCAAAGGATCAGGTTGTTCATGCTTGTACAGGGGTGCCCACATGGAAGGCAATTTCCTTATACCTCTAGGGTTCCCCCAAACTTCTTCTCCTGCCTTCCCTTACATTTCCCTCAGGACTCTTGCACTGGCTGGCCATTAACACAGAATTAATGGGCATAATCTGTTCAGAAAGGAGAAATGCAGTGTCTGCATGAGGTACCTGGAGAGGCATGGTGATCCCATTGGCCCCTGCACCAGAGGTCAGCCACCAAAGTGGCTCAGGCTGACTGATCCCTTAGCAGAAGGGTTTGGAGACCGAGTCTGGAGAATGACAAATGCTGTGGCAACATGGGAAAGCCGCCTGCCACCCTGTCCCTGAGCCCGCCACTGGACCAGCTGGGTGTGCATGGGGAGGGGACAGTGAAGCCATTGTGTTTGTGGTTGTTTCCTCTGGGAAGGGTTGACTGTGATGAACCCAGAGCTCTTCTAGGACAACCCTACCCAGGCTGAGACCGGCAGGCACCGTATCAGGTCCCAGAGTCATGTCTTGGAAGGTTTATTCCAGATGAATTCCGATGACCTTCCAGATATTTGGTAATAGCTGGAAGAAGGACCAAGCTCAAAGGATTCCATCTGAGTTTCTTCTTGAGACTGAGCCTTGCTGGAGCAAGGTTTAGAATGCTTTGGGAGGCAGTGGTGAGCAAATAGCTGTAGAAGGCAGGTAGGGAGGTTCCTCCAGGTCAGCCCCCAAGCTTAGCTCCTTTTGCATCCAGTCATCTTGTGTCTAATGCTTCTGAGATGCCTACCGCCTTTAACTACTGGTTCAAAAAGCTTCCATGGAGAGGCTAGAGACAGCACAGAGGAGTGTGTGTGCATGTGAGAGTTAAGTAATAGGTGAAGAAAGTAGGAACAAAGCCTCTCTGTGTAGCTCTGAAGTGTTATTCCCACACTGAAACTGTGGGTTATGAAAGGAGGTTATCAGTCATCCATCCTCAATCCAGTTACCTAGTTCAAGAAGTGTCTGCTTCTTAGCCAGGTGTCTTCTGAAAGGAAAGCTGCATAGCCTAATTCCTTTGCCACACTCCCACCCTGATTCTTGCCCACTTAAAAACCTGTGAGGAAGGTAGATATAGAATGAAGGGGGTCCTTTCCCTTGCTTGCCCCTGACTGCCTGGAGCCATCTGCCTGCCACAAGTGAGCAGCTCATCACCCTGGTCCTTTGGCT
Organism: Ara ararauna; assembly: GCA_028858755.1. Taxonomy (NCBI): domain Eukaryota; kingdom Metazoa; phylum Chordata; class Aves; order Psittaciformes; family Psittacidae; genus Ara; species Ara ararauna. The sequence continues at coordinate 90,441,484 of CM054376.1, read as the reverse complement.
GCAGTCACTGCTGCGCAGTGCATGTGGGCACCACTGCTCTCTGAGGCATGAGAGGAGCCTCCAAAATCAGATTTCAGCTCCTTGCCAGCACATCCTGAATGGCGGGTGCCTCCTGTTTGTACACCGCTGGGGAGCACTTCCCAGGCAAGGCTCCCATCACACAGCTGGAGGCCCCCAGTTGGAATCAGCCAGGGAGGGAAGAGGCACTGCATCTGGAAGCCTCCTCTCTCTGTGCCATCCTTTCCTTGCTTCTTCTCTTCTCCTTCTCCCCTACTCTATTTCTTGCTGTATTTGAGCCTGATTAATTCCTATGTGAAGAATCAAGCTTCTTGGGAAAGACACCGCATCTTGCGCAGAGTGCCTCTTACAGGGACATGTGTGGAATAGCTAGTTAGAAGTTCAGGTACTTAGGCAGGGTGAGGGGACATGCAGGCTCTTTGCTCCTGGTTCTGAGAGTCCAAAAGTCCTGGCTGACCTGGCTCAGCAAGGTGCTTGGCCATTGGGCTGTCCAGCCTTGGCTTGCTTAAGATGCAGTGGCATTGAGGAGCTGCACTTCACCGCAGGCTGGTATGCTGTGCCAGGCTGACCCCCCTCCCTGGCAACACTGGTCCCACTTTAGTCTCTGCTTTGTCTGTGCTTAGCACAGAGTGCAGTGACTCTGTATTCCTGTGCTATCACACCCTCTCCTCCAATGCCTCCTAGCTCCTCTGGGCAATGGATGGGGCAAGGATGCAGAATTTAGGTCATTAACACACTGACTGGGCATGTAAGAGAACAGGATTCAGTTTTTGCTCTGCCACAGGCTTGCTGTTAGAACCACTTCTTCTCTCTGCCTTGGAGTCCCACCCTGTAAAACAGGGGTGCCGGCACTCCTCTGCCTCGCGCTGCCCACGAGGGCATGGTGCGAATGCACCAGTTTGGATTGGTGAGTGATGGATGGCAGCAGTTCAGCTCAGTGTGGGGAAGGCCTCAGTGTCACTCCTTGTGCCAAGGTCACTCAGCAGCTCAGTGACAGACATCTGTGGCCTGCTGAGATGGTGCAGCAGCATCACTGGCACCTGTGCTGGTGGGGAGGAGGGATGGAGCTGCTCAGCAGCGCTGCTGAGGTCTGACACAACAGCCTTCTGTGCTGCACATGCAGTTTGCAGAGCCAGGGAGGGAAGAGCCAAGGGCTGCCCTATAGGTAATACTCCTGAATACCTCAGCAGGAACAAATTACTATTTGGGAGGGTGTGTAGGAGCTCCTCAAGGGAGTAAGAACAACATCTTCCTTTGTACTTGTGTCCCATTGCCCTTCCCATTCTTCCTGACTTGAGCCATTTGGTGCTGTGAGCCCTGAAACAGGCAGGTGTCGAGCACTCTGGCTTCTCCTGCATGCCTCTCTGAGAAACTTCAGCCATGTGCTTCTATCTCCTCCCTGCAGCTCTCCCAGCACAGGCCAAGCTCTCCCCTCCTCCTCTTTCCTGTGCTCACCCACCAGCTCTTCTCCCATTCATCGCAGCCACCACCCTCTCCCTGGCATACCGGCGTGGGCATCCTCTGAGCAGCCTGCTTTGGGATGCGCAGCCTGCAAAAGAGGTGCGGAGGAGCTCTACGTTGTCTCGGCATAGAAAGGCTGGGGATGCCCAGGCCCATAGAAAATCACAGAGCAGCCCCCAGGTTCCCAGGCTATTACTGTGAGTCCTTAGACACAATCCCCACCATTTGCTTATGGCTTGCCCAAGGTTTGGAAAATGCCTTCTGGAGGAGCTGGGACTGGTGCAACAGGCACCCCCCCAGTGCCTGGGCTGGGACAGAAGTTGCCCAGCCAGGGCATTTAGACAGAGCAGAGACAACCTGCCATACTGCCAAGAGGGACTGAGTGCCTAAGGTGCATGAAAATCAACATTGACTGCACATTCAGCCTTCAGAGAGACTTCCTCCAATGCAGCCGGGTCATTGTTTGGGTACACGCTGTCTATCCAGGGCAGCTGGCAGCAGTCAGCTGTGCTGCAGCGAGAGTTGGACCAAGCTACCCCCGATGAGAACCTGGCTCGGTATTGTTGGTGATGGGGTTTATTTTTGTGCCGCTTTGTGCAGCCCTGCCTCTTTCAGAAGTTGCGCTTGCCTGCAGAGTGCGATCCATCACAAAATAGTAAGTTCCAAAGAACGAAAAGCTACTCCCTTCCTGCAGGGTAGGAACACTTTAAAATGGTCAGGACTGTACATCTGAAAGCTGGGAGCCAGAGGCAGAGGAAAAGACGTCCAAAAGGAGAGAAGCAGACAAAGAGGGATGAGAACAGAAAGACCTGTTTTCCCAGAATGATTTGTGATATTTCCATTTATGGAAAAAAGCAATCCACTGAAAGCTTTCCTTCGGTCTCACTCTCCAATTTAACAGGTTTTGGCATGATGGCTTCTAGAGAAATAAATAAAGGGGGCTGCATATAGCTGTTGTCGATAAAAGCTCAGAAAGATGGCTTGGTGTTAACCAAGGATTCAGTACCTCTTTCTGCCATGCTTCCTGCATCATTTTAGGCAAGTCACTTCACCCCTCTTTTCTTTCACTCAAAATGGGAATAACGGTATTTCCCTGCCTCAGGTAAATAGCCTGAGGATGTTTATAATAAGAGTATGAAAGCGATCAGACACTGAATCATTTTGGGCCAGATAATTTTCCTCACCTTCCAGTTCAAATGCAATGTGCTCATCTTTGACGTGACCTTCTCCCTGATCAACGCGAAGCCTGCGCACACATGAAAGCTCTCCCAGATTCACACTTGTGGCTCCTACCTCAGATGTGATCTTTGTTGCAGATTAAACTAGTATTCACTATTTACCCGTGAAATAAATGCGAGAAGCGGCACAGGAAGTGCAGGTCGTCAGACTCAACACAAACATTTCTGTCCACTCCAGGACTCTGTTTATGGACAGAGCCCTTTTGAACCAGGTGGTGAAGTGGGGCTCAGAGCCAGCCTCTGGGCTCATGGCAAACAGCTGGTGTGTCTTTCTTACATATATTGGCAAGGGGCTTCCAAATCAGGAGAGGAGGTCTGCTGTCCCTGTCAGAAACTGACACTAGTGACACTGAGTTGTTAATGCCCAACCTGACATGACTTCAAGAAGAAGGAGTGAGGTTCCATGAAGCGCCAAGGGGAGTACAGAAGAAGCCCTCTAAAGGCATTGCTCTCCACCCTTCTGAGAATGGAGCACTCAGAAGTACTCACAGGTTTGTGAGATTGAAGAGCACAGTGGCAGAGAGCACAGAGAGTGCTTGTAGGCATCTGCTTTTACCCACTTGTGCTGACATGCCCAAAGGAAAGGCTGGCTTTACAAATGTGCTCATTAGCCCTCTGGGGGAATCGCTCTGGACATAGCACCTCACAGAAATTAGGCCATCTTTTCACGTTCCTTAGTATGCATTTAAAGGCCTCGGTTGCAGGGTGTAGGGCTACACCAGCGAAAGCAGCCTCTGTGCCACAAGGGATGGTCATTTGAGGGCTTGAGAAGGTGCTGCTCTAGCAGCTCTGACCCTGATGCTGTGATAGTAGCAGTACCTTTTGGCTCAGGTGGGTAATTTGAAGACCAAAGAGTCCACAGTCCCACAGCTCTGTCCTTAAGGACAGCTTTCCACTGCAAGGTGAAGCTCAGTGGGGCAGCAAATGGGGTCTGCAGAAGGGTGCCTGGGACAATCCCAGATATCCAATGGGAACAAAAGACCTTCAGAAATCTTGCCACCTTCCTGTCCAAATGCAATGTGCCTGCCTTGACATGGTCTTCTCCAATGTAAACATGCAGCAGTGCATATGTTAAAAGACCCAAACAAAACCTTAGCAAAATAAGCAGTATGTTGCATACATAATTCTCTCCTTGGGGAGAGGATAAAAGAGCAAACCACATGTGACTGATATCAAGCCCCATCACTTAACAAGCCACTGGAAATCATTTAGGTATTGCGGTGAAGAAGCCTGTAAAAGAACTGATGCAAAATAGAAATTGATCTTATAGTTATGATAGAATATCCCCCCTGCCTACAAGGGGGGATACCAGCTCTCCTCGCCTTGTATTAATAATCACGTTTATTACAGCTGTTGCTAAGGATCAGATGATAAAGAGAGTTCACTGCAGTAAAAATGGTACAAACACTGCCGTAAAGATCTTGATAAGCATGAAGGAAGGGATATATCACCACACATTAGCCATGACCAAAGCTACAGCAGCAAATATGAATCATACCTGATAATACCAATTCTCAGGAAATGTGTTTAGTCAGGAGATGGTTAATAAATAGAAAAAGAAATGCAGACATAGATGGGTAGGGGATGAAAAAGCAGGGGAAACGGGTGCGGGGTAGCACTGAGGAGGAGAGGACAAGATGGAAGGAGAGTGGCCACCGGTCAGAGAAATCCCATCCAAGCCAATACCAGGCTCCTGTTCTGCCTTTTCCAGCTCCCCTCTTGCTCTCTGCCGTCTCGCCGACAGTCACCTGGCGAAGGAGAGGGGGCTAATGACAGAAGAAGACGCTACATGTGCTGCTGGAGGTGGCCTGGGTCCCCCCCGCTGTGCGGTAGCGCAGAAGAGCCCCATCACGCACGTCCCGGCCTTCCCCGCACGGTCCCCTGCAGCGCTCCGCCTGCCTGGTCCTGGCGCTGCAGCTGCGGCGGGGAGCGGGCACAGCGCTGCATCACGGCCGGACCCTGCGCCTGCTCTCAGCCTTCAGTCGCTTTGCTTTTTCCCTTGAAGGAGGCAGCCTCCTCGCCTTCCCATCCCGCTCCGAACGCTGCTGCGCGCTGCTAAGTAGCCCATAGACTCTGCATCAGAGCTGGCTGTAGCTATTCCCATGGACGTGGGTGGAGATGCAGAGGTAGCAAAAGCTATTATTAAGATTATATGAAGATTTCCATTTATAAACACCCTCTTTTTACAGGGTCGTAACTTACAAAAATATCCTCACTGTGCTTTGAAATTTCCTGTGCTTTGTTACAGTGAGATTGGCCGGGAAAACCGGGCAAATCCTCTTGAACACGTTTTGGTGCAAGCACAAATCCAGCACGTTTGAGCTTTATAAGCTGAAGTATTGTGGGTGGCTGGTTTTCAGGGACTGCGAGACATCTGTCCAAGTTACAAATGAAAACCCTCAATACAGCAGTAATAAAAGTCATTCAAATAATCCTTTTTGGGTACATCTAACGCAAGCATCTCCCCTGGTAAATAATTTGCTCTATTTCTAGACTTTGCCAGAATCAAACCTGAGCTGAGCTTCTTCTGAAAATAGCACTAAATGCAAAAATGCATTAGGCTCATCTAAATCATCTAAAGCTGTGAATAAATTTGCTCCTCCTAATGTTGTATTTCTTGCATTTCCCTGCTGTGCTGCTGGCATTCTGGAATAGAAAATAGTTTTATATATACCTACATAACAAATGCATGTCATGAATTCATTTCTATGTCAATGAAATAATTCAGTATTTGTAACTGATACTTTCCTGTGTGGTTCAGCGAATGCGTAAAACACTGACAATGTCTCCAAGTCCTCAGCAGAGGTTAGAAACTATTTCTACAGTTGTTACAGTGGCTGGTGTCACTATAGATAGGAAAAACATTAACTTCCTGGCATACAAGCCCTGTTGCAGAGTTGTCAAGGTATACCAGCTGAGTCGGTAAAAGCTATTGCCTTTGCCTTGCAAGAAGAGGCAAAACGGGTCTTTAAATGAGCTGGGAACCAGAAAAATAATTGAGAAAAGGGTTTGTAAATAGTCCTGCTCGGATGCTATAGCATAATGTTGGGTTTTAAACGCCAAGAGCATAGCTGAAGTGCTGGAGTTGCTGGGGTGGAAGGCAGAAAAGTGAAGCAGAAGTTGATCAGGACACGGAGAGAAGTCCAAGCAAACCAAAAAAGATGAGTGAAAGAAATCAGGATATTACAGAGGATTAAAAAGAAAAAAATAAGTCTGGCAATTTGTAGCAAGAACATTTGTGTGTGTGTGTAACAAGTCAAAATGTGACACTACAACTGTGAGCCGAGTAACAGGAAGGGTGATGCAATTATCTGCAGTGAGAGAGAAATGATGTGCATAAGGTGTGGGAGGAGAGAAGATGCTCCATAGCTACCACAGGCAATCCCAATCTATGGCTGTGTATCCAGATGTCAGAGGGAGAGAGATACTAATGTAAGCCTGGAGGCAAAGGGGTGGATGGGGCAAAGGGTGTATTTAAGAGCTGCTGCTTCTCTTTTTCTTCCTTTTTCCCCTATCATTGCAACAATACTGTAACTAGGACAGGTTTTGCATTCAGAAAACGGAGCATGTAAACAAGATCTTAGCTGGATGAGGACATAAGGGCTGAATCATCTCAAATTTGACCTCAAAGACCCAGAGCTCGGGTGAATTAGTCTCTCTTCAGAAGTATGCAGAGGAAAACCATGGATTGGAAAGTTTGCAATTCACCTTATCCTATTGGGTTACATTTTCATCCTCAGATATAACTGTATTGCTGATTTGTGAGCATGCATCAGAGGACAGAGCAAGGGTCACCTTGTACAGTAGGTCATGTTTTGGGTCAGTGGTGATACTGTAACTCTAGGGGTGATTAGCAGTTACTATGCACCGGCACGGGTTTACCAGGCAAGAAAAGAGGGGAGAACAGCCCTCCTTACACTGTGAAAAGTGGCCTGTGTAGCCTGGGACACAGCCATGAGCTGTAGTGTGCCTTGGTTCAGATGTGAGCCAAGCTTCTACTCCAGTGGGAATTTGGGCTTGGCTATTCCCAAAATCCAAATCTTGAATCTTGCAGTCGTAATGCTGCATTCACAAGGCTTTTTGAATGCAATTTCCTTAGTCATTTTTAAATTATGAAGTAGGAGAAAAGGCAATTCAAATCTTTCATCTCCAACTCCACACTGCATTTGTCTCTGACATATCCAGCTGGATCTATAGGGAGACGCTGTCCTCAGTTAAACTGGTGTAAATCTGGTGTGACTCTGAGCTTTTCCTTCAGCGGATATGGTCACAACCAAGAGAAGAATTAGGCTTGCAGCTGGTAATTAGCTTATGAAGTATGTGGTGTGCTTTAGGGTCCTTCAAGATGCAAAGCATTACATAGAAATTATTATTAGTTATTAATAATAAAAATATCAGGGAACTCCAGGGAAATAATCCAAAGATTGGAGCAAGTCAATGACAGAGGCAGCTTTCAATACATCCTCCCTCTTGTGTGCCACTTCAGCTCTCCTCCCCATTCCCCTCTAAGGCTCAGACACATGGAGGAAGGGAGAGCCCCCCCATCACATGTGTTTAGCAGTTTGGCAGTCTCAGCAAGTCTCCTGTGTTTTCCCACACAACATCATCAGCCTGCAGTAGGAATTGTCAAATCTGGATTATAATTGACAGTCAGCAGTAGAAATTTTTGGGAATAGCAAGGTGTGGGAGTTCTTCAGCTTGCTTCCCATGGGAAAACTGCAACCCTGCCCCAGTGGTCCGCAGGGCTTTTCATCTCATCACCCTTCCTGCCCATGGGAAAAGGACTGGGCAGGTAGTCACCATTTTCTTTGTTTAATGATCTCCGGGTAAGAACTGGGGGTCTGGCCACAGTCACCTGAGTTGGGGCGAGAGGTTCTACTGGGGATGCACAACCTGCTTTGGCTATTCCAGCCCAGCAGATGAGTGTGAAGTTTATTTTAGGGAAGGAAATAGAACAAGGGAAGGACTGTATTTTTCTAGCACTTTTTATACCCCAGGGATCCGAAAGCCCTTCACGCAACAGTGAGAAAGATCCCCCAACGCGGTGGCTCTGCAGACGAGCATGGCAGCCATTACGTGCTCACTGAGCTCGCACACGCTTGCCCTCGGAGAGCAGAGGCTACTGTACCCAGGCAGGGAATATTGGTTATCCCTTACTCTGCTCAGAGAGCTCGCTGGGATTTCTGCCGTCCCTTCAGGCAGCCCACCAGAGATGGCCAGGAGGGAACTCGGCATAGGATTTCCTTGGCAGAAAGCACTGCTGACTGCAGCGCTTCAGGCTGAGCTGCAACGTGCAGTGCCGTGCACTAGTGGAGCTTTTCTGCCCTGTGCCCTTTATTGCCCTGAAATGCACCACCTACGGTCTGAAAATGAAACCACCAAGGAGGAGGTCAGGACTTTCTCATTCTGCAATTTCCCGTAGCAGTCGCTGTCTCACCCTGAAGCACTGGTGGTTTGGGAGAAGCCAAATCCAGAGCAGATCGCCAGCCAGTCATCTCATCCTGGGGAGCACTCTAGGATGAGGGGCATGCAAGTGTACCGAACCTCTTTAGGATGCTCACCCCTGGTCAATCAACTCCTGACCTCAGCTTCACCCGTTAAAATGATGCAAAGCCTCCCAAATGCTCCTAAAGCAATAAGAATAAGAAACTGGAGGGAAGACAGGGCAGGAGGAGTGTAGGGCTGACCTGATGTACAGCAAGCCTCTTCTTACAGATAGCTGGGGAGGAAGCCATTGGTATCCTTAGCTATCCCAGAAATGGGAGCTCACTGCCTTGGTCATGTCCCCAGAGTGGGGACAACCTCCGTTGCAGCCCCTTCCCAATCAGCCTGAGCACTGAATCCAAACGTGGCTTCATACTTTTTCTTGAATTTCCCAGCTATGCTGGGGTTCAGGATTAGACGAATTGTGTGGGTTATGTGTATGAGTTCCAAACAATTTTAGTCTCTTACTTCTCGGAGATTATTTTGGTGCAATTGCTATCAGGGCAAATATCTGGAGTAAAAACCAGATGGATCTGTGAAAGCAGGAGAAAAGCAGCGCGCTCTGCCCTAAAAGAGCTAGGACACAGAGTTTGCTTTGTTACACATGAAACAAACATCATGCTTATATTTCACTTGGGTCGCTGGAGTTCAGAAAGTGTAGGTAAACACAGTCTATATCCCACAGGGCAGAATAGGGTAGCTGCCCCCTGCGAGTCTGATTAAATTGCGTTAGCACAGCTATGCTGTGGCTCTCAATATCTCCAGACAAGCTGCTACTGTTCCAGCTTGCTACTTTACTCATAATCCACATCAAACATTGGGTGTTACAGTAGATATTGCACAGATTTGATTTTAGTCCCCTTTTTATGCAGCTGGGCAAAAAACAAATGCCAAGCCTTGCGAGTGGTGTTAGCTTTTAGAGGCTGCTATTAGAACGTTAATAATTTCATTATTGTTATTTCCTCTGGGGTGCGGGTACCCCAGTGATTTGCAAGGAAACAAAGTGACTTGGCCCTCTGGTGAAATGCTTACAACAAAAGTTAGATTTAAGCACAGCACTGGGCTTATTTAACAAGCAAACAGTACCAGCAGGGTGTTTAGAAGGAGGTTTATAGCAGCACAGAATCATGGGACATTTACAGTTGTATGTGTGTGCGTATTGTGTTAGATTATGCTGGGTTTTAAAAGGAAAACAGTGGAGGGGAAAAGTGTGCTAGATTTAGGGATGACGCCTGCAGTAAGGGTGAGTGGAGGTCAGTGAGGGAGGGGTGATGTGGAGAGGGCAGCTTGAATGGAAGGCTGTGAAGCAGGAGTGTGAAACTACCTGTGGCACAGCCACAGAAGGCATATGGGGGAGCAGATACTGCTGCTCAGTCATAATAACCTCTTTGAAGCTTGACTGCAAGCCGTGCTGCCGCACCAATATTTTTTCATCCATTGAGTACGCTACTTTATTACAGAAGAGTCTGTAGGTGTGAGCTATGCGCTAGGGCTAATCTCTGAAGCGTTTTCAGCTACACTACACATAACATTACTCTCGCGTCCTGGGGAGGAGGCTATTCATAATGGGATAAAATTTACTCACAATACTAGACTAGGGAACATTATTTCTAATGTGATCTGGTCCAGTTACGCTCAGTTAGAAACTTGAAAGGCCGTTTAGGGCTTTGAATCATGTCCAAGGCAGGTACCAAGTCACCTTCTGTGGCCAGGATTGTACTACTTGGAGATATGCCCATCAGAGATTCTTACACCAAACCATGCCCCCCAACCTACCCCACGCATGGGGTTACATAGCCCAAGTTTCAGAACTGAAACATCCCTGCTTTAAAGCTAGTAAATTAACAACTTGCATCCTAAAGACTGCCAAAATGCAAACTCCTTCCAGATTCGCCCACTTTGCCTTGGAAAAAATTACCAATTCTCTACTGGAATCACTGGTCTGAAATTCCAGCCACTTCCTCAGTTTCTGATAGTTTCTATAGCTATAGAAGTCTGTGAAGCAACAACAAATGTTGTGCTGCACCTCAGATGTTAACCTCATTATCGTACCTTCGAACTGGAGTTGCCAGTCAGGAAATGTGCCAAGATCAAAGAACGGTAGCATTTCACTCGCACTGTGTGTATGTCTCTCCATGAGTAAACACCGTTTTATTTCCCCCATGCTACAGCCGCTGCTGAAAGTCTTTCTCTCTTGAAGTTACTCAGAGTTTTGCAATGAAATTTTCTCAGGGGGACACAGAGACTTTGACAAAACCACCTGAATTCCAGGTGAATAAGGTGAGTGTTTGAGCTATTGGCTTACTGACAGTTTCATTGCATCTAACTCATGGTTTTGGTCTAAAAAAGCCTTTAAAAACCATCTTTGTCTCACCCCAGCATAGAACAGGAAGCTTTATAATTTCAGAGCTTTGTGGGGCAGGAAAACAGTTTTTCATGTTTTTCCAGCCAGTTTCTGCATCAGCCTCAGCTACCATACTTAACAGATGTTTGCAAATTCTCTTTGGGTCCTGCTGGGACAGATGTGGCTGCTTAAAGCACATCTGTTCCGTGGGGACAGTTAAAGGGACTTGTCTTCAAAACCAACCTCTGAGATATTGTTGTGCACCAAGACCTTGTTCTCTTGGCCCTCTTGATCAACACAGCCTTGGAAGGCTATGGCCTTGGTTTTGCCAAGCCTACATTAGAGTCATGTCAACCTCAAATATGAAATTCATTCTATGTGTTAATTTCTCGTCCAAACTGCTTCTCCTGGAGCCATTTTTAGTGAACACCAAAATGAGTTTGGGACAAGTTAGAAACACAGCTGTGCAGGTTTTCCTCTAGCTTCCTCTGTGACCTGACCTGACAAACGTATTGTGTGAATGCTTCTTCAGGGCTGCCCTCTGCTCCTACTGAAGGGCTGCCCTTTTCCAGTAGAGCTCTTCATGGTGCGCAGAGGTGATTAATGCATCAGAACAAGAATGAATGACTTTGCCTAGCCACCAGGATCCTGTAACAACCCCGGAACTTGGAGATTCCCCCGTGGGGGGGAAGAAGAGAGAGCATTTCCTGACTAGCTGGAAGCCCTGTGTACAGAATACCTGTGGAGACTGGCAGGGAAAGTGAGTGAGCTGGGACTGGATGCCTTCCAAGCATCAGAGCAAAACGGAGTCTCTCAGTGGAGGATGCTAAATTTTGACAACGGGAAAGAAACGGATAGACAAAGGGTGGGTGGGAGGGGGAAGTCTTCCCCTGCTAATGCTGTCTGCTCATAGCGTTAAGCATTATTATATATTTCCACATGCCATCCTGTGTACACAGAGCTTTACTGGCAGCTAAAAAGGCAGAATCTTGCCCCCAGGGTTTCACACTACAAAGACCCCTGCCTGTGGGGCACTAACAAGTGAGGATGCTCAGCTCTTTCAGAAGAGGCTCTTGGCAGCCTTTAGGCAGCAACTGTGAGGCCTGGATCCTGCTTCTGGTGAGGTCAGGGGAAAAACAGCAGGGATGAGACTAGGTCTGAAATGTGCAGGCTGGAATGAGGGAAGTGCCTGAGAAAGGTCACAAGCTGAGCTACGGCATGTTCATGTCTTGTTTGCTCCTGGCCTTGACAGGGTATCTCTGAATCATTCCTCGTTCTACAGATGTAACAGTAAACAGAGTTAATAGTCAGAAGGGGCAAAGCTTGCCAACGGCGTAGGAGAAGTGGAAGTCATTAGCGCAGGAAGACTAGCTGCAGTAAATGAGTCCTGAGGGCAGGCACGAGGGAGGTGAATAAGGTTGTGTGGTGGAAAGAGGGGAGGGGGCATCAGGAGTGAAGGAGTGAAGTCATTGCTGCAGGAAGATGGAGGGGGGCCAGGCAGGGGCAGATGAGTGAGTAGGGTGGGAAAGCAAGGAGGGAGCAAGCTCCAACAGAGCCATGTGAGGCCTTGAAGATGAAATTAGGAACTGAACTTTGATGTAGAAATAGGCTGGAAGTCAGCACAGGGATTCAAGGAGACACAAGTGGAACAGCAGGTAAGGAAAAGATAATATAGCTGCTGCACGCTGGGTGTTTTAGTGTATTAAGCCTCCCCTATAGTCCTGCTGGGCTTCTCCGGCTCTGAGAATTGAGTGGGTTTGTGCTTTCATGGTCTGGTCTAAATAGCCTGGTAAAGCATTGTCTCTACATTGCTCTTGCCTAATCAATCAGCTGCCCATCAGGAGTGTTTATTTGTAAGGGGAGGCAGTTGACAGGAGAGTGTCTAGGGGCAGTGGGATGGGTGCCATCACAGCAGCAGAACAGCACGACACAGAGGGCCTGAGGATCTCCCATTGCATCCCACAAGTTGTAGGATGCAGATCATTTCTACAGAGAAGAAAGCAGTGGGATCATCTCCAACCTCAGGACCCCCCCAGAAGGTGACAAAAGTGATAATCCCAGCAGTAGAGCATTTCCCACATTCTGAAAGCTCCCAAGGAGATCAATGCAGCTGTCTTTGCTGTTTATTGCAGCTTCCCTGGATCATGTCCTACCAACAGTAGATCCTAAAGGACAGAACTGAATCATCCCTGTTCCTCTCAGGAGGAGCCCCATCTCCCATCTCTGAAAGTGAGTAGATTCTAGGTATGTTTTTAAACAGCTCACCTCTCCTTTCACTCCTGGAGCAATTTTGTGCATGTGAATTTCTTCTATTTTCTTACTTTCCATGATCCTTCAGACTTCTTACAGTCTTTGCTTAACTCTCAGCTTCAGCTTCCTGATCTCTGGGAATCTGTCCTAATGAGCCCCACTTTTCCCTCCCTACCCAGCGCTGTCTTGCTTAATTTGCACCAATTCCTGTTGTCTCTTCATCTCAGGATTAAACTAAACCTTTGATTCCCTTCAATCATTCTCCCCACATGATTTTTAGTGCTCATCTGCAGTTTGACTGGCTTCCTCCTTTTCTCTCTCAGGTCATTATGGCAATACCTGCAGTGCTGTTTTAATCTCCATTTCTGTCCAACACCGTCTGCGTTAAAAACCAAAACCAAACAAAATCCATCACCTCAAGATCTTCAGGATACTTTGTCCAGCCTCTGTTTTTCCGTAATTTGGGTTATAGCTTCAGAAACAACAGCATGACTCCCTCCTCCATACCCAGCAGGAGACTTAGGGCAGTTTATAACTGGTAGTCTTGATCCTATTCCTTTGTTTCTCAAGCTGCTATTAGCTGCTTCTCTGACACTGGTGTTCTTCCCAGCACACCCATGTTGTTCCCACCTCCTAGCCCTTTTGCAGACAAGTACAATATACTTTTTCCATCTTTCAATCACAGATTGCCCTGATTTATCTCACTTAAACATAACACCGCCCTTTCCTGAGCCTTTCTCATGCCTCTCCTCCTACTCTTTTTGCAGCCCTGGAAACATCTGACATAGTTCAGTCACTCAAAAAAACAACTACTTCTCTTGACCCTGGTACCTCTCATCATTTAGGCCTATCTCCTTACTCTGGCTTTTTACTTTACTCCTGTTCCCAGTAATTCCTTAGCTCCTGGTACTCTGCTCAGCTCTTTGAAAATAAGCCATTATCTGCTGTGTCCTCAGGCTCCTCCATCGACACCACTGTTCCATTTAACAAGCGCCCAAAGCCTCCTTATTCTTCATAGAACACTTAAGAGAGTCATTCACTCCTATCTCTCCTACATGACTGTCCTTGTCTGTTTTTGCTGTAGGATCATGCAGACCACAGTGCAGAAATCTAATGATCTCCTTTCTGATAATGATGTCGGTCCCATTTCTTTTTTTACCTCATGGCAGCCTTGTGAAATGGCTGTCCACTTCATCTGTCTCGGGGTATTCGCTGGGATGAAGGTACTCTGGTCCTCGGCAGCTGCTCAACTTTCAAGCAGTTCTTCGGACAGGGATGTCTCTTCTGTGCTGGGATCCCTTCTCCAGGGAGAGATGATCCTTTAAATCTTTTTCTAATAAAAATTATAATCACACTTAACATTCATACTGCTTTTCATCTGCAGAGCTCAAAGCATTTTGCAAAACCAGTAAGCATCGTTTTCTCCATTGTAGAGATAGAAAAGCTGAGTCACAGAGATATTAGGGACAATATTTTCATGTGTTCATTCATTTTACGCATCTTCATTTCTGGGAACGCAGTCTGAAATAACTTAACCTAATTGCTTTGCCGTAGGACTTGAAAGGGAGCAGTAGGTCTTCAGCACCTTTGAACAATACAGAATAGAACAGTAGGTGCAAAATATCTCAGATGAGGCACTTAGAAAGGAGTACCTATGAAAACGTAGTTGTATACCATCTGATCAAGACCATACAGAGCTCGGTTACTTCTGGCATCAGAGCCAGAGACCTCCATTCATGAGGATACTGCTGATTCAGGGTCTTCTTTCTGCCTGAAGTGGTGGCGAGATGTGATGGTGCAAAGCATCAGGGTATTTTAGAAGTTTCAGAGTAAATCTTCTGTTCGTACTGTGGTGTATCCATAACTCCTCAGTTATTTTTTTTCCATGAGGAAGGGGGAAAGCAGCCCTGCCCTAGACGAACTAGCAGTCTAGCAGCCAGGCTTAGTATTGAAATGGTGGAAACTGCTTCAAAATTCTTCTTCTCACCCAGCGTAGACTTCACCCTGGATTTCTTGCGTTCTAGATGAGTTAATTATTTGGCTCTTCTGATCGACTCTTCTCTTTCTTTCCTTCTGCCTAGTCATCCCGTCTCAGATCTAAGCAACCTTTTCCGCTGAGACTAGAAAGCATGCTCCTGCAGTGTCAGCTTCAACAAACTGACATTCACAAACCAATAATGTGTTTCAGTAAAAAATTCCTCTGAGCTCTACCAGCCACTATAATGTCAATTGTACTCAAATGCACACATACCTTTTATAACTGCACTGGCTCTTCCCTGCTTACCTTCAGCCTCTCTTGCCTAAGGAAGCTTCCCAATTTGTATCAGCTTTTCTCAGTTAACACCTTCACAGGTAGAATAGTTTTCTTAACCTAAAATGTTCCAAATAATCTATATTAATTGCCTGACCCTCTGTGAAGCCCTTTCTGCAGCAGTTAGGAATAGCCTGGGCGTTTATGTGAACTGCAAACCTGCTTTCCCTACTCTAACAGGAAATCTACCAGCCGTAATGTCTACAGCGTTGTCTGACCTTTGAAATGTTCTTACTCAGGGCTTTTCCAAATTTGTGTGTGCAACTAAACACAACTGGTATTACATCTTTGCTTTTTCATCTCAAACTCATGGTTTCCCATTTGTTTTGAGGCAAAATATCAAATTCCTCTCCTTTATTTTACAAGCTGATTTGCTTCAGTCTGTGCCTTTACTTGCATTTCTCTGCAAGGGCCTTCCACAGCTACAGTTGTTGACATATGTATTTTTCCAATACTACTTCCTTGATCTGGACTAACATTTCCATCTCTCTGGTTTTGGGACTCTCACTCTCTTTCCCCCCTTCTTGATTTCAATTGATCTCAGATTTTTTTTCAATTGTTTCAACTTTAATCTTGTATTTTTCCACTGTGAACCCAGGCCCACTCTTCTAACACACAGTACAAATGTTACAAAAAATGGGATTGAAAAACAATGTAAAAGTACAGAAAACTCTCCCCTCTCTTTTGAAGAGCCTGGGACATATCCACTCCCTCAGAGCTATTAACCCTCGCTCCCATCTGTATTTAAATAATTCTTGGAGGAAAACAAAAGTTTCCCTTAATTTGTTTGTTGGTCGATATTTTTTGACAACATCGGGGTAGTTCAACCTCTGATTTGTTTGCTAATCCATTTCAGCCAGCATTGCTTGAAGTGTATGAGATGATAAAAGATTCAGTTCTTTTCTGACTGGACGCATATACTAAATTGCTGTCATCCTATGCTGTCAACTGGAAATAGAAAATGTTTCAGTTTCCATTGCCCACCCCTAAAAGAAAGAGCATGTCAAAAATATGCCCAGAAAAGCAGATTCTTTTGCAGCTCTCGTCGTTGTGTTTAAATTCTAAGTTCCCCTCAGACAAAAATTTCCAGTAACAATACGGTAGTGCCTGTAACTCATGAATAGCAGTGTCTCATCACAGTGCATACTTTTTGATTATAGATCCAACATTTGCTTTTTTACAAACATGTTCACTTAAATGTGGCTGTTGAAGTGGAGTAAATATGTTGCTGGAGCAGTCACAGAAGGCATACAAATGGAGTGGGAGCACAATTGAAGCAAATTTGTTTAAAGTAAACTGAATGATGACACACAAATATTTTATATGTTATTTACTAAAACTTATCTTCTCGCCCATCTGATAACCAGCACATAATTTTTGTGAGGGAAGACACAATATCCTGACAACAGGCCCATGAGAACATAACCTGTCCCTTCAGATGGTGGGAGTTAACCAACAGTAGAAGATGTAGCGTGCCGAGTTTCCATTAAAAGGGTAGTCTTAGAGGTTACTCTAAAATTCAGGTCACATGCACTTTTCACACCAAATGCACATATATGCTCAGTCAAGGTTTGACTGCAACTGCAGAATCCCTTCTTGATGAAATAAGCCATTTAACAAAGAAAATGTGACTGGAGAATCGATACTTAAGGATAATGATAGGTAGAGGGTATGAATTGCTATCTTCTCCTGATGAAAATATATCAGCTTTCTCAATTACTGGTCTTTCCAGCTGTGTTTCTTTTCTTGGCTGCTCCAGGAACGCTACTGTTGTAGTATAGGGTAGTCTTAGAAGTGCTATTCGGAACATCACATCACTATCCTGTTTATTGGGTAGCAAGGGACAAGTGCAGGGGAGTCCAGCAATAGTTAAGATAGTTTAAGTTGTGTGAGTTATGTGCTGGCACGACAGAGAAAATGACACACTACAGCAGCTCACACTGCCTCCAATTCACTCAGCTCAAGCTGTGAATGCGGCTGTATGTATACTATTTGCTGGCATATTTATCAGTTATTAATGTCCATCCACTCCATCCAAGCCAGTGAAACCACTCTCAGTAGCTTGCTGGATGAAAGGCCTTTGCTTGTGAGTGGAGAAGTCCTGAAATCAAATCCCAGATGTTGCGTACAGTGAAATGGCTGCAGTGCAAAGTGATGTCTCAGGTAAATAAAATTGGTATTGGAAACTTAGATTGCAAATATCTGATGAATTGTTTAAAAGAGAGGGACAGAGGTGACAGTGTCACCACATGTAGCTCTGGATCAACCATGCTACTGCACACCATTAAATGCCCAACACATAGATTATCAGCCAGCTATAAGCCAGAAAAGCAGCGCTGAGAATCACACACATCTCAAAACCAACAAAACACCAAGTGCTCATCTACCATATGTAGTGCAGTGACGCTCTGTGCCGTGGGCTGTACTAGTGAATACGAGCAAGCAAATGTGGGGCTGTTTGCGAAGTAATTTGTCTGGGTTCCTTTGGCTGCACCGCATTAGGTTTGGAGTGCAGCATATCATTTCCTGGCTGGCCTGTGCAGTCAGCTCCAGAAAAGAGGGACTGAAAGTAACTGATACATGTGCATGCAAGGAATTACTGGTGGTGACAGTAAAGAGGAGTTGCCTGTGACCAAGGCAGCCACTGCTATGGGAAAAGGGCACAAAGCTGGCTGCAACCCTATGGTCAGTGTCTCTGGAGCACCAGTGTATGGTATCACCCAGAGGTGCAGCCTCTCCTGGGAGCCTGAAGCTTGGGAAGGCTCCTCTGGTTGCAGGTTTGACTACCCTGACCACATTAGATCCAGTGGGCCAGCCTAAGGCGTTTTTTGTGTGTTTATCAAACATGTATCACAGTAGGAGATACTGCTTTATGAAATACTTACTGTTTCTAATCACAAACCTGGGTTTTCCAGAACTGTGGCATTGGCTGACAGACACTCATGTGGTCTCAGATTGCCTTTTACTGTGCTTCTCATGCTCTCATTTGTCCAATAGATCATTGAACTATTGAGCAGCCCTGGCTGACACAGTTTTGCAGCTCTGTAACCTACAGCAGTAGATCCTCAGCATATGCAGACTATGATCCCTTGTCACATTTAGGGGGACAAAAAAGCAGTTTTTATCTGAAACAGCTTAATTGCTTGGTGTCACTGTTAAAACTTTCCATCCACTTCACACTCCAGGATGGGGGTAATGTACTCCCTGAGCTGTTGTACAATTTCCTGAATAAGGTGCCAAATAAATGGGATTTCAGAGGGATATTTTTCTTCTTGTCCCTCCTGACAGGGCTTTATACCTTAGTGCAGGAATCTGAACCCAGTTACATCCATTCTGACTAGAGACAACTTCGCTGGTTTCATAGACCCAGCCCTAGTCCCAGGACTCTAAGGACGGACTGGGTGGGTTATGATACAATGATTCCTCCAGCCTAACCCTTTGACAACAGAAAGGAGTAAGTTCCTGTTACATGCGCAGAAGCTGGTTAGCAGTGAATCACAAAGAGGAGTCCACTCATCCCCAGAGCATAGGGCAACCCCATGTGCATCTGACTGCAGGGTCTAGAAATAGGGTGCAGGGAGACATCGGAGATGTTCCCATGGGTTCACAGTCTCCAGTGTGCATATGCTGAGCTCCCAAGGAGCTTGAGACTGCAGGTCACACTTTCCTACGTGTCCTACTCTCTGGCTACTCTCTAGTTATTGTGATAAAGTAGATGAAGCACTGCTTTCTCTCTACTTGCGTGCACCACCTAGGAAGTCATACAAGGTTCTTCCTTTGGCCTTCTTACAAGTATATGGCCCAAGCAGGGCTTATAGCTTATATTGATTTGAGACCTCATATGGCTGTTTTTATCTCTTGATCATGTCCTCCTGAGGACTGGTAGACTGAGGAGCTGTGATAAGTTGCAAAGGTGTGATGTACATAGTGCTAAGACTTAAGTATTAATTTTTTAAAAGCTATATGCCTCTGAAAGTTTAGGGATGGCTTCAGTGATATACCACATTCATTTGAAGTTCTACTGGAATATGATATCAAACCTGGCCCCAGATGGATAAAGCCCTGAGCAAACCTGGCCTCACAGCTGACCCTGCTTTGAGCAATAGCTTGGACAAGAGGCTTTGTGAGGTCCCTTCTCGCCTAAATGCTTCAGTTATTTTATGATTCAAACTTAACTAACAGACACAACTGGCCCACCAACCTTTTCTTAACTAACACCCACTGCCCAGTGATAGGAGGGTGTATATGAACAAACACAACGAGGGGGTGAAAGTCAGTGCTATGTCATTGCAAAGCCAGGCAAGCCAATGCTTAAATACTTACACAGCATGATAATGGCCAGACTACAAATTCCTACAGAGCAACTGCAAAATTTCATCCTACCAAGATCCAGCTGCTGCAAATTGTGTTCCATGTAGAACTTGAAAGGTGAAAAGGAATCAGATTGAAAAGCATGTGCAGGGAAAAACAGACTTACCCAGACGGGCAACATATTGATAGACTTCTGTTGGTGAATTGTATATTGAAGTA
This sequence comes from Ara ararauna, assembly GCA_028858755.1. Classification (NCBI taxonomy): domain Eukaryota; kingdom Metazoa; phylum Chordata; class Aves; order Psittaciformes; family Psittacidae; genus Ara; species Ara ararauna. The sequence goes on along the minus strand of CM054376.1, from coordinate 90,421,848 downwards.
AAAAAACCCTTCCATGTCAGTTTAAGTGTAGGAAAAGGATGAATGCTACAGTTGATCCACCCATTGGCTGGTCACAATGTTCTTCCTAACTGGTAAGCCTCTGAGAAAATTTTGGGATGGAAGTCCAGACTTCACCAAAGGTTTATGATGCATTATTATTTCCAACTTACCAGTGAAACTGAATCAGAGAAAAATGACTGAAACTGAACTCTCACCCAGGCTAGGGATGTTTTATTTGGCTTGGGGTGACCATGGATCTCACCACATTTGAGAAGTTCTGTGTGCAATTCAGGAAAATTGGAATCCTGAAATCCCAGTGAAACAGTCTCAACAGCCAAAAAGCAATGAACTTCTCCCAGCGTTGCTGCATTCTGGTGCAAAGCAGAAAATCAGCTTGTAGTTCACAAGAAATTGCAGCAAGAATCCAAAAACCATCAGTAAACCCCAGTTTCTTCCCTACCCAGTCATAGGCATAAGGTTTCCTCAGAGGCACACCCGGTCGTTTCTGGGCTTGCACTTGCTGTAGAAGAGAGGCTCAGTATTATTAGTTCTGTCCTTTCTCCAGTGGGGCTTGTACAAGTTCATTCCATTACTGCACTGATGAGAGTGGTGCAGGCAATGAGGTCATGACTGCAGTTGCCTTGGACCTTCGAGGGTCTCTGGGGAAATGTAGCCCTTTTCTCTAGGAATGCAGCTGCACGCTTTCAACCTGCATTTATCTTACGAAGTAATGTGTCTTGAAGTTCTGCACACCAGGGCCCTTCATAATGGACTTGACAAATCTGGGGCAGTGCATAGAAAATCTCCCTGCAAGGGAGCAGGTTCAGGTGCACTGACACCGATTTTCACTCTTTAGCAGATGGGAGACTATTTAGAGGTGGAACACTGAAGATGACATTATTGCCAAGACCTGCACCCTGGGGTTGAAGGGAAGGCAGCTGTCAAACAGAGAGCTTATGCTGGCGAGAAACACGCAGACCACCCCAACTCCATTGCATGAGGAGGATTGAATGACCAATGACCTTGGGCAGATACTTCTTTTATGGGTAACGGACTTCATAAAGAACTTTTGTCCCTATGGAATGTGTCCAAGGAAAGATATGAGATGTATCTGAAGAAAAGATCTAAGATGAAAAAAGAAGTGTACAGCCATTGAAGCGGATGGAAAGTGGTAGCACTGACTGGCCTGACAGACTTGTTTGTATGTGCATGCTGAAGCCTGGAGATGAGCTGCCAGGGATGGCTGAGCTCATTCTCTCCCTGAGGACTTCTGGATGGGATCCTTAGACTGGGATCTCCCTGTGAACTCAATGAAGCATAGACCAGTTCCAGACTGTGTTGCCATGCTCAATAGCTCGTGGGATAGGAGTACAGTAAAGACAGTCTTGTGATTCTGGACTTCCGAGGTTACTGTAGTGGGGGTCAGGCTCTTCACTCTTCTGCTGTTGAGAAGGAAATGCTCCAGGCAGGAATAGAGACCCAGGGAGGGTCATATAAAAAAAGCTAAGGTGGGTTTGCTTCAGCTCCTGATGAATGGCAAAAGGAAAGAGAGAAACAGGCTTTTCCTTCTGTTGCTAGTCTTGCCAGTAGCTGTTGGACTCTGTGAGGCTGCTGGGGTATTGCTAACTCACTGCATTAGAATCCGCTGCTTAAGTCCCCACGGATGTCAGAGAGGAGTGAGGGCTCATTTGGGAAAAGGCAGAAAGGGAGTATGGAAAAGATCTTGGAAGGAAAGCCAAGGACAATCAGATATAGTCATGATGCTTTGGCTGGAATGTGTATTGAATAAGACTTCCGAATTGCCCATAAAGTCCAAATCCTGGCAGAGGATGGATCTGGATGCTAACTCAGCATTTGTGTGCAATGGTGAGAATACCATGGGGACTCAGTCCATTTTCCTCATTGAAGTGATCAACTCAAATGAATTAACTTGGTTTCTACCTCAGCCAACCTAAAACATTCTCCTTTGAAGATCTCCTTCCTTGTTCATGCTATGTTTGTGCCACATATATAAAATCCAATGTGTCTCAAAAGCAGCTGTAGTAGAAACCATGGAAGGGACAGAGGCCTTTTATCCAACACAGAAAATTAATCCCATTTTTGGACACTGTAACAGCTCTCAGAGTAGAGAGACAGAAGAAGGTGGCACAGCCAGACTGCTGACTATACCTCTGCTTGCTGCCCTTGAAAGACTGATTCAGGGCACTTTGCTCATCCACACTAAAATGCTTGGTGAGTTAGAGGAAGGTGGAAGGTGTAAAACCTTGTCCTGATGTTACATAAGGACATCGCGTAACTTAAACTGAGGGATCAGTTTAATTCCGTAACTGTGACCAAACAAAACTCTAGTGAAGAAAAATTGTTATAGGAAGGAGTGAAAAGGGGTTTAGGGACTGCCTTTTCTGTCATATCACTCAGGGAGAAAATCTCAATGAAAGCCACCAGTATTAATGAAAGCCAATTGGAACTTGATAGGAATTAGTTTGCTATTTTGTCAGTGTTGGTTGAAAAACAAGGATTTAGGAAGATTCCCTTTGTAGAAGCACATATAGGAACACTGTGATGTCTCCTCTGAGCTGTGAGATGCACAAGCCTTTGGGAATTTGTATTACTCTCAGGATCTGGTTTGTATTCAGCTTTTCAGATTTTTATGGGACACCAAGGAATGGGCTTCAAGAAAGTCCTTCTCAAATCATTAAACAGATGCTATCAAAGAAACAGCACATGGGAAAGTGGCCTCTGTTTCCCACTGTCACAGTGGGTCCAGGAACTCCGGTGGGAAGGGGATGCAATAAGTGGGACCAGCATAGCATATAGGGATGCCAGAGAAAGGCACTTGCAAGAGATGAGATGTTTCCGAACTGCATTTGCTGGTATTGCACTTGTCTCTGCCCAGAGCCATTTGTTGCTCTTTTTTGGGAGCACACAAACATTCCCTCCCATTTAAAAGGAAGGAGGAGTTCAGCTGCAGGGGAGAATGGAGAAATCAGAGAGCGAGGGAGGGAGCAGCAAAGCAAAGAGCAGGCAGAGCGCACGTCCGATGATGTCCATCTGTTCCTCATTAACCAGATGTCCCCCACCCACCTCCTGAAGTGCCATTGACTGTATATTGTCAGGACAAGAAGGGGATAACAATGCCACCATGGTGCAGACATTCATACACCAACAGGAGTCCTGCAATGCAGCCATCCCTCCCTCTGCTACCCTTCCAGATTGGATGCCAAGTTCCTTTTTTCCATAATCAGCTTTTAAGCAGTTACATCCTCATAAAGCTTCTTGCATTATAATTGCCATGTGTTTCATCCCGTTCTGAAAATTGCAAGTTATTTCAGCTCAGTTTACCAGAATCAGGCCTTGCTTCCTGTAAGTGTGTCACCACTTCCTGCAGTCTTTAAATGAGAGAAGACTGAATCCTTGATTTTAAAAGTGATTTCTGCTTGCCAAACTTCATCGTTTTAAGAGTCAGAGAGTCCTTGGATTCACATCTGTACCCAAAGAACAGCAATAGATTTATGGACAATTCAACCTACTAAAGAGTATTCAGAAATGCAAGAAGAGCCATAAATTACTTTACCTATGTTGTTAGCCAAGGATCATTTATAATAAGAGCTCATCGAGTCATCCTTATTCCAAGGGTGATGTGTGCATTGGTCTGTGTGTGGGCATGTCAGTGCACGAAGACTCTGTCTCATACCCTAAGCTGTATTTCCAGCCCATTCATGGGAAGCTTTCCCTTACCTCCATGTCCCTGATGAAACTGAAGCACTCTCTTCTCTACCCTCTAAATCATACTGCAGCATGGCTCATAAATTATAGGGTGCGAATGGACCATCTGCTGAGCTGCAGCCACGGTCAGCGTGATGGTCCCACCTATTTCCTTTTATAACAACATGCAGGTTATAATATATTCTGGGACCCTGACTCATTATTGTGACACACTTGGCAGTGCTAGGTTAACGGTTGGACTTGATCTTAAAGGTCTTTTCTAAGCTAAGTGATTCTTTGCTTCTATTATTCTATATAACAGCTAGAAGGCAACCTGTGTCCTGATCTTGTCTTTTTCCTCCAAGTTCTTGTGCAGGGAACTTGAATGGGTGGAGGAGGTCCAGGTGGGCAGGCGTCCTCCAGAACCAGCTGCTCTGAACACTTGCCACATGAGCAGCTGGAGGCCCCAGTTGCTTGTTCAGATAAATACCTCTATGTCTTCCAGAGTCATTGTACTTCCTAAGCCTACAATGCTACTAGAATAGCACTAAGTTCGAACGCCTCTTCCCTGTGTGCCTGCTGTTGAACAGCTGGTCCTGAGCCTCATGTTGATGTGGGACCTTTGCATGAGTTGTGCGTTTTTCTTGATGTCACGGTGTTCTTACATTGCTGTAGCTAATAATGTAGCTTCAGCGTGGGTGCCTACTCACTATTAGGCAGAAGAGTCCTTCATACATCATTGGCTATAGTTGGTTCTTGAACCCTGGTGGGTGATGACTGAGATTGAACTCAGGGGTGATAGGATTACTGAGCCCTATGCAGAACACAAAAAGTTGAACAAAGCCAGATAAGGATAGAAAGGATCAAAGAGAGACTTGGAGAAGGAACAAACCAGGAAGCTTCAAGAGGAAGGAGAGAATGGATGGCAGAGAGGTGAGTGAATGGTTTTTGAAAGGAAAAAGGCTAATTTAGTGAAGGGAATAACCACATTCAGAAAAGACAAATTATGAGCTGGTAATCTGAAGGCAGGAGATCCCCCACTGAACCAAAGAGACAGGGAGCAGTGCGTGGGGACATGTGTTTGTTGTTTTCTCATTATCTGTATTTTCTGAGAGATGCTAGGTTCAGGCATTGTGTGCAAAGTTCATCTCTACCACACATGTGTTACATCCAGCAGCGCCTGATGAATTAAAGTGTAAGCCAGAAGGCTCATGCCTTGTGATAGGATTCTGTGAAAGGCTGCACTTAAGCTACCTGGGGAAGGTGTGCAAACCTGCAGGGACAGACAACTGCAGCAGGAGGTCAAGTACTCCAGAAGGGGTGGTCGATAGAGGCTCTATGCCTCTCAAGCATCCCTGCAGATGCTCAGTAAGGTGTAGTGCTTTTGTCTCTCTTTACGCTCCAGAAACTAAAAGCACATTGGAAACTCGGCAGCTGGATCCTGCAGCAGCAATCTGATTAGTGTCCAACAAATGGCTCCTAGCCAGGTTTGTGACAACCTGATCAATCAAATTCAGAAAATCCCTTTTTAGCTCAGCAGCTGACACTGGAAAAGATCTGGGAACATGTTTGGGAATTGAAGGCACCTGATGAACATGAATGAGAAAGCAAAAAAAACCCATCACAGACAAGCAGGTGGAGAAAGAAATGAATGGGCGATGGTGAGATGATTCTTTATGCTGGTGTGTGGAAGAAGGCAAGCAACGTAAAGTGCCAAACTGAGCCTTTGCCTGCATCACGTAACACCCATAAGGCTGCACTGTGATGGGAAGTTAATGTGGGTGCATTTTCATGTTGCGCTTTTGCAGTAGAAAAACACACCTGAACACTTCTCCAGGTGAGTTACAACTGACATGGAAAGCCTGAGGAGAAAGCTGGAATCCAGCGCCACATGGAAAAGCATCAAACACCACCTGTGGCATATGTACACAGGATCTCAGTATTGGATCCTTTGTACATCATGAAGGTTAAATTATATAATCTGTGTCATAGCCTTTTACACATCACAGCTCAACATAAGAATCAGTGGATTATCCTCACTTACAGTAGCAATGGACTGGACCCAGTATGGCAACTTCAGGCCTTACTTCCCTGACGCTGCCCAAGAACAGCATGAATTTTCTTTTTTCCTTTTTTCCTTTGCTGTTTTCTTCTTCTTCCTCAAAGCATTCCAGAGTTGGTTTGTTTTTTAATAAAATCTTTTTAAGGTACCAAGTAAGTCTGCAGTTGCAGCAAGAACAATACCCCGGTGTTCTCTCTTTCCCCTTTGGTTCTAACAACCTCTGAGTATCAAACAGGCTTTTCTTTGGGGAGAAAAAAGATAATAATGAATGACTTAAAATAGCTCTGCTGAGGAATATATGAGTTTGATTTCAATTGCAATGGGAATAACTTTTTTCCTGGTTCACTCGCTGACTCCAATAGAAGACCAGCAAGATCTGATCTGGCTCCTGCAGAGACCTCCTATATTCAAAGAATCTGGGAGCTTGCAAGAAGTACTATAGAGCTTGAATTGGCTCTAATACTTTACTGATTGCAATCCATGGTATTTCTGTGGTGCTTTAGAGATCATCTATGTAAGATAGTCAGTGGAGCCAGATAAACAGTGTTCTGGAAAGATGGTGGAGTGATCTGGGTATGGACTTAAGACATGGAGAAAAGTAAGTTCACTTCTACTACAGTTTTTGTGCATACTTTGCTAACCACTTAATCTTTCTGTGTCCGAATTTTTCCACATACACAATGGGCATGGGAGCATTTTCTTGTGCTCCAGGGACTCTGGGTGATGAAATGCATCAAGGAGTGAAAACCTATGCACTACCAGAATGAATTCTGTTGCTGTGAACAGAGAAGAGCAATGGCATGCATAGAAAGCACAAGTTGAAACCTCAGCAGCAGCGTTGCTTTTGCCGATGAGAAATGGGACATCTCCTTCAGTAAATCATCTGTTAGTCTTTGTTTACCTGACCAGCGATGGCAGTAGTGGGTTGGGAATGTCATCCTGATTGGTACCAGTAAAATTTCATACCACAATCTGCCACTCTCTATTCTGGAGGTGCCATTTGTGTCGTGGAAAATTAATTTATTTTGAGAGGTTTAAAAATGCTATTGAGACTATTCTTGTGTTCCGTCTCTATGAAAGCAAGCATCAGTTACTACTCAACTAACCACAGACCTCACAGGAGGCCATAACGGTCTTTCAAAAAATCCTGGAATATTCTGGAATGTCAACATTTTAAGCTCTTTCCATTACAAGTGACTTCTGCAGGGAAGATGTGGATTTCCAGCTTTCCCACTGGTATCTGAAACACAATGGATGGTGTGGGGGTTAAAGGTGGCTTTGTGCTGCGTTTGAATTTTTCTGACCATCAGACCAGAAAAGATTGGTTTAGTCTCTGATGCAAGTTAGAGTACCTCCGGGCTGTTGTAACATATACCTGACCAGATCAGAAATCAAAACAAGGTGCCACAGAAGCAGGGGACTCCTGGAACATGTCTTGTTATTTGCACTATTTGTCTTTCAGCCACATCCCGTAATTGAGGGTAGGTGTATGCATTTCTTGGCTATAATTCACCTGCAACAGGGAAGTTAAACCAGCAATGTATGACATTGCTAGCAGAGGTCAGGATCCCATTTGGACTTTATGGAGTCAGGCACCAATATAATTAACAAAAATAGCATGCAGAGAAGTCACTGGCTCAAGTGCCTGCTTTGGGCCATGGGCAGGTGCTGTTTTGGAGGGGACAAATCACTGAAGTCACAGTGTTTAAATTAATAAACCAGGCAAATGGGTATCTTCCAGGGAAGAGATATTTCAGTCAAAAGAAGAAGCCTTAAGTGGGTGCACTAGAAGGCTACACAGCAAACCCTTCTCATCATTCCCCTGACATACTCCAGCAAGGCACCTCACGAGTTCAAGAGATGGCATCTGAGGAACCCGGCACGACCCCATGACCCAGCAAAAACCTGCATGACACAGCAGTACCTGATATAGCCGGTGCAAAGCCACCACGATAACCTAGCATGACCCACAAGGTTGACCCTGTGACAGCATTTGATTTATTACAAATGACTTGGATTTAATCACTCACGGGAGAATGACAAATGACGCAGCACAGCGTTGCTCACTGTGGCTTTACTGAACTGGCACGCACTGATTGGCTTTGGAAACACACCCATTGTGTGATTCATCCAATTAAAGAGTGGCCGATCATCCCAACGGATGAACGAACAGAATTACATCTCTATTTTATTTGTAGCACTTTCTAGCAACCCATTTAGGCTTTTCAGCTGCTCTCATCACCTTAAGGTATAAGTACATTGTAATTGATGGACAGTTGAGATTAAAAAGGTTCCCAATAGAATAGAGTTGAATAATTTCTGCATTTATAATCACAATGCAAATGTTCAGTCAGCTAATTAATTACTATACTGGTTTAGCACATGCTGGATGTTGTCCCCCACACCAATAACATTACTGTTAAGGACTGTGTGTGTACTAAGAAAACAAGTGTTAAAACATTGTTGTAAAGTGTGTAAACTATATCTCAAATATGGTTGAAGATTTCCTGCAGACCATGAGGAAGACACTGTGGTTCTTCTCCACTGGAAGGAAAAATAAAGATAACTTCAAGGTGCATAGCAAACTGCCCACTAAGATGATTGATGTATTAACATATGTCAGCCAGTGCATAGATGTAGATCTCAGTCCTTAAATTCATTTTAGCTTTTTTCACCCCACTTAATAGCATGAAACTCCAAAAATTTTGCTTAAATTCCATCTGAAGACATTCTGTATGTAGGGGAAATCCTGGATGATGCAAGTTCAAAGACGTGAATATGATGGTCGTTTAAGACTCTTTTGTCCTCTGTCATTTTGGACTGGGTATAATCCAGTCATGCTGGAAGAGCTAGTCCACATGTGAAGGACAGCCAATAGGGTCTACATGAACTAAACTGGTTCAATAGTATTGCTTCAATCCTCACAATAGACCTATTTTTCCTATTACAGCCTCAGTTTCTCTTACTCCTTTTGCATGTCCTTTGGTCTAACACACACGAGGTCCCAGCTCACTTCCTTCCCTGCATGAAAATTAAACCTCCCTTCAGCTGCAGGCACTATCCTGATTCCCCACTCATTTTGCTGCTGTACAATTAAAAAACAGATTCTCCTTCTTTCACTTTCACTATCCTACTAATCTAATGCCCTGGTATTATTCTCATAACAGCATGCAGAGATGCGAACTGATCTGCCTCCCATCTTGTCATCTTCTCTCACATATCCGACCCAGTTCCCAGGATCTGATTTTGTACAACTATGAACATTTATTCTTGAAAACTGATCACTGGCCCAGAGGCTAAATGTTTGTTATCCGGAAAAAAAAGACGACATTACAAGTATTCTTATTTTAGGTCCTGAAAAGGGCAGGAAGTCCAACTGCGTTAGCAGTGAAAGGAGCAAAGGTGGCTTAAGAGGGTCTTGGCAGGTTCATGAAGTCACAATGTTTGAAAACAAAGTCCACATTTGAGCACCTATCAAGAATTTTATTTATAGCAGAGTGATTAAAAACAAAGCTCTTCTACTTCATTAAACACATTCAGTGCTGTTTGCTCTATATTCCAAATGGCTGAACTGATGTTCCAGTGCTGCCTATTTTTAGTATTTCTGATTAGTTCATTATTTGGGAAAAGCTACTGACTGTGTATCTGTTGCAGAGATCTAATTCTTCACTGGGTTCCAAAGAAGAACAGGGCTTTATACAGGTCTGAAGAATTTGTTTGGATGTGGGTTCAATCTCTGTCCCTGATGTGGTGCAGCTCAGCGAAGCGATGGCCATGGAGACTTCATCTGCTTGAGTCCTTTTCCTTTGTTTTTATTATGGGGAAGAAGCCATATAGCATGTTACACCTTTTTCTGAGTAAACTAAGATCAAGAATGACAGAAAACTAGCAGTCTCAGTGAGAATTAAACAAGATACTCAAAATAAGTGATCTCTTGGGTGTCTGAGTAAATTGCCACCTCCAGATCAGATTTGATTTATTTTAAGAACAAACTACTTCTTTGCTGGTAAATCCTGCAGTTTTGTCATGAATCCAACGAATTTTCACTGGTAAGTGACAACCCTAGAAAAGGAAGTGGCCATGTATGCTCAGGGCAGATATCACATGGGCAAAAGCGTTCCAGCATTGCCTCTTCAGCATGCTTCAGCCCTCATGTGAAAGGACAGGATCTGCAGGTCACGTGGAGATTTGTTTCTGTGTCCTTCAGCCCTGGTTGCTAAAACTGCAAAGGAGAAGGCCAGCTGTGATGGCATCTCCTGGCTCCAGATTTCTCAAGCACTTGGAGGCATGTTTAGAACCAAGCTTCCTTTCAGAACCCCAAATAATACAGTACCCCTCCCACAGGAACAGAATAAGGTGAGATCATTCTTTCCTTTCGGACCACCTGTGATTACCAAGCATGGGGAAGAACCCCTCCAACCACATAGGCATGCTCGTATGGGAATGCAGGAATTGGGTTTGGATTGAGAGCTGAGAGAGGCTTCATGGCACAATGTAATTTGACCTTGCACAGGTCTCGAAAGCAGCACACCTGACTAAGGGCTGCATCCTGACAGCTCCCAGGCACACTGCTAATTTGCCTGTGCAGAACCATGCTTGAGTAGCCATTAGGGCTTGAAATATTTAAGCTAGCTTGCTTAGAGATATCCGGGTATCTCCTTCTGGCACTGTCTGGTGCTGGGCAGATGTGCCCTGTTCTGCATTCTGCTCTGCCTGGAGAAGGAGACAAAGTCAGTCCAGGTGTAATACACTCTTACTGATGTCAAAAGCAACAATGCAGAAACAAGTTCTACACGTTTGCTGTCTTCTGCTTTGCTGCCCTTCATATGTCATTTGTCATCTTAGATTGTCACTTCCTTGATGTGGGGACAACAGCTTTTGTGTATGCATAATGACTAGCATAAAGGTATTTCCACCCTACGTGAAGCATTTTGGTGCAGTTGTAATGGCACCTTGTCAATAAAAGGTGAAATACTCAGAAACCCTCTGCCAAAAAATGAGAGCCAAACAGGAGCATTAAGTTGTGGTTCCCCTGTTTTTCCAAAGATCATCTGGCCAAACCATGGGTTCTTTGCTATGAAAACTGTACTCCATGCCTCCAGAAGAAGGACAAATTCATGTGTTTACAATCTATGAGACCAGCAGAGAGTCTCACTGTCAGAGGCAGCCATGTCTGCCTTGAGTTGCTTGTATAGATAAATTTCTTGGCATCACCAAGCTGGGACAAAAAATTTATACTCAAACTCTTTTGGTTCTTCATTTTCCCAGCTTTCCTTTGTTTTGAGTCTTCTCTTGCCTGTGTTTCCTTCTGGCCAGCTGTGCTTCCCAGCTGCCATAGACACTTCCAGCCCCAAACATCCCTCTGTTTCCAGCATGCAGAGAGGCTTTCCTCCACAGCTGAGTCAGTATACTTCCATAAACAACCCATCCCTTCGGTTTCTGCAGAAAAGTATAAATTCTCCTTGGACCTGGTGCCTGTACATCCCCACAGTGCTCTTTCTCACAGTCTTCCTTTGCTCTGAATGCTTTCCCCCTCGCTGTTCCTGCAAATCTGAGCCAAGCTGTAATGATGCAGCACACAGAAAAACACCTTTCTCCTGTGATCTTAGACAGCCTGTGGAATTAATTCCTGGAAAGCTGCTCTTGGCCTTTCTCAGTTATGCTTTCCTGTGAACACATGGACAAAGCAATGACTGAAGAGGGGAAGAGTGGAGCAATGATTAGGCGCCACCTGAAATTTAGGAGAATGGTCAGTCCATGCTTTTCCTGCCTGCTCCGCGACTGTTTGCACTGCAGTTCACTTGGCAGGGTAGACATAATAGTTTCTCTGTTGCTCCCTTTACCAACAGCAAAACAGCTGCTCTGCACTACTCTTAGTTGTTATTTCCTTCAAGACTATTGAGTACAGCTGCAATGGAGGTGTCTCAGCTAGAAGATGTGGTGCAATGTTCAGCTCCAATTAATCTCCAATATCAAGCCTGATCCCAGCTTCTGTTACTCCAAACTCTTCCGTTTCATGATAGATCCTGTCATCCTCCCTGGTTTCCTCCCACACCTCCTATTGAACTTTTCTATGAATGTGAACTTTTCTATGAATGTTCTCTTCCTTGAAAAGAACACATGGCTCCTACTTTTGGAGGCACAAATGGAGCAGGATGGATTTAAACAACTACATGACTGGCATACTTAGGGGTCTAACCCACTGTGCAATCCCATCTAGCCTGGAAGATAGGAAGGAACCTATTTCTGGTCATTTCTTGAGGGAGCAGCTGCATGCCTCCATTTCTGTTATTTTACAGCTCAACTTACAATTTCGTTTTTCTGCTGCATACACTGAGATGGTAGGGCTCCAGGCAGGCAAATTATCTGAGGAATATCTGGGACAGAGGCTTCTACACCAAACTGTAGCACCCCACACCCCCGACATCCCAAAAGCACACACTGCAATGCTGCTCAGAAGCAAGTTGGAGATGATAAGAGCCTGGAGATAGATATTCTTGGACCTTTCCTCTCTGCCAGCTGCATTTCCACAGTCCATTCTAGATGTGCCTCTCAGTTGTTTCCCCTGGACATCAGCCTCTCTTGCTGTCCCCAGAATATGCTAAACCAGCTCTTCACCCTGCCTATAATGTTCCCACTGTCTGTGGGCAAGTATGAACTCCCAAACACAGGGAAACCATCCATCCTGTGGTCTTTGTCATTCAGTAAAACTTCATAGTTGCTTCATCTTATTCCCTGTACTTTATTTCAACTCTCAAGCTCCATTCCTTCGTCTCTGAATATTTGATTTTTGTCTCCTTCCCCAACCTTCATGCAGGATGACATCTTTTCTACTCTAGTCCTTTCAGGCGTTACTGATCTTGAAGCTCCCCAATTACAACCACTTTTCTTCTGATGATGACACCTTAAGAGACAACAGCAGCTGCCTATAAAGGGCTTCTGCCATCTGTTTCCTCTGCCACTTCTTTAAGACAGCTCTAGCTATATACAGAAAAATATTTATCACAGTTCATTCACTCCCTCGCTCAAAAAAGAGCAGGAGAGAAATGTCTTCTTTCATGATTCTGCCACTGCCCTTCAAAAACCCATGACCCTCAGCCTAAGGAAAAGGGCAATGCTTGACTTTAAAAGGAGGCAGCAGAAACTCTTGATGATTGATCCCTTGAGACCCTCTACTCTGAAGGCAATGCTGGGGGGCATCTGCATTCAGAAATGACTCCTTATGGCTGGCTGAAAGGCAAAAGTCAGAGCCAGGACACTTCAACTCAACCACCAAGCTTTCATACCTACCGTATCTGAAAGTAGAGGTATATGTTCATGTGTGCACATATGCACATGAAAACACAGTTGTCAGTGCTTTTCCATCACCTCTCCATAGAGGCTGAATGATCTGGGAAATAAAGGGAATGGTTCCTACCCAGGAGGACTGCAGTCTAGAAATGTGAAGGGAAGGGCAAAAATGGAATCATGGGTGAGAACTGGGGGAGAAAATGGCAGTCATGAGAGATAACATGGAGAAAAAAAGAAGAAAAAAAGAAGAAACAACGAATTCTGAAGGGGAGTGATAGAGAGAAAGAAGAAAAACTGAAACTAAGAAAGAAAAATAAAAAGAAACTAAGAAATAAAAGCATTAAACAGCATCTTCAGAAGGAAATAAAGCTCAGGAACAGGGTCTCAGAATTTTACTGGTTACAATGGACAGGTCACAGTAAGGTTGCAGGAGTCAAAAAAAAGGTTTTGATCAGAAGTAGTTTGATTGGCAGTGCTTGGTCTATGAAACTGAATGAACATGACCATATTCAGGGAAATATTCAGTGTTCAAATGTGATCCATTGCACTGCAGCTACACTGCTGGTATAAACAAGACCTGAAGAAACAGAGAAATTCCCTGAGCGACTGCAAGTTTAAGAATGAAATGTAGTTATAAAGCAGTGGGTGGAGAAAAATAAAACAGACACTAAAAAAAAAATATCATGTTCAGGGGGAGAATGAAAACTGAGAAATAGAAAGAGAAAAATCAGAAAGGAATAGAAAATCCAGGGGATGGAGGTGGATAGTGTTGCTCTTTATTTGACAGAATGTATACTTTATACAACAAGCTAAATCAGAAATTTATAGTTGTTTGCTTCTAGCAAAAACACACATCAGAAAGATTCCTACCCATGGATAGGATTGCATTGCATCCTTAAGTTTTTGTATACCATCATTTTCTGGGTTTCGCAGCTAGCAGGTGGGACTATTGCTCTGGGGGAAGAGGAAGTACAGGATAAAGTCCATATACTTCTCTGGGGAGTTATAGATTTGATAGGAAGCTAGTATAAAAACTTCAGCAGCCTGTGCCATAGAACAGCAGTGGATTTCAGCTATCCTGCAGGGCCTGGTATGAAAACTCTGTGTAATTTGGGATTTTGTGGGAGAGCTTTTCTGTAACACAAAGAGGATGAAGGGGGTGGGAGACAGAAAGCTGTCAGCAATTAAAAGAGATTCAATGAAAGATAGAAACGCAGACAGACGAAAACAAGGAAGGTGAACGCCAGGGGGTTCATGGTCACCTCTGCTGTGTTACATGTTCATGAATCCAAGGTGAGGAGTCCGTAAGAGGATTTGTGCCCCACAGGGAGGGCAGCCAGGCTGAATTTTTCTAATGAAGGTGAAAGATGGTGACAATGGAAATAGTTAAAAAAGAAACTGCTGGACTAGGTGAGTGGCTGCCATAAACAAGTGCAGAATCTCATTAACTTTGGGGCTGTTGCACCCATTCACACTGGAACTGAATTTAGCCCCTGGTTTAGTACGGCACTGGCAACGCAGGGACATGCAGTGACCTTGGGGATGTGGTGTTTAAAGCATGCACAGCCCATCCTCAGCCTCATTCTCCCCCTGCCTGCATGGACAGCATATGTAGTGTGGCTCCATCCGAGTCAGTGAGGTTGCATCAGTGCAGATGAGGGAAGAATCGGGCCTTCATCTCTTGTGCATAGAAACACTACGGTATTGTACGTCATCAGATGCCAGTTCAGTAATCATTTACACAGATGCAAGAGAAAAGAGACAACCTCGTTTCTAATTTAGTCATGATAGCATCAAAGAGACCCAAAGCCTATTGCTTTCTGGGAAGCAGGGAGTTCAACAATAATAATTCTTTGCACATATATAGCACCTTCATTGCTAACTACTTGCTTTATACCCTGGGGTGTGAAGAAAAAGGACTCCACTTAATTCCATATGCTCTTAATTGCTCTCTATCCCAGATCCTTCCTAGAAAAATATGATAGAAATACCTAAACTCACTGTTAATTTGTCAAATTAGGGCAGTCATTGACACCAGCAGAAAAGCAGGCCTAGTTTGCATCTTATATTGCAATTGCCTAGCATAGCATCTAGAAACAAAAGAAATACCAGACTAAGTAAATCTGAGCTCTGTTTAATCCCTGACAAATGTTCCAGGGAAGAGGCAAGAACCACACAGCAGTCGGATAGTGGATAGACTGCCCTTGTGAAATGTTATCCTCGTTTTTATGGCGACTGCTTTAATTGCTGAATTACAAAACACTCAA
Source organism: Ara ararauna (assembly GCA_028858755.1). Taxonomy (NCBI): domain Eukaryota; kingdom Metazoa; phylum Chordata; class Aves; order Psittaciformes; family Psittacidae; genus Ara; species Ara ararauna. The sequence goes on along the minus strand of CM054376.1, from coordinate 90,406,524 downwards.
AATGCTGTTCACATCCATTAGAAGGATGCTTAAGTTTCGTGAACTCGATTGTAAATGCCCACTTGCTTTCTAAATGTTGTAAAAATCTTGGCCACGGGAGCTCCGGTGGCAATGAGCTCCACGGCCCTGATACGCATCAAATGAGAATGCTTTAACTGGGTCTCCGGTGACTCACATCAGGTCCTCTTGTCTGTGTGCTACAAAATGGGGAAATCAAGAGCTACTGATCCATCTTCTCTAGCCCATTCATTATTCAATACAATCCAATTGCTTCCCCTCTCATTCACCTCCTTTTCCAGGCAAACACATCCAATCTTGCAGGGCTGCCTTCATATTCGCGGTCTTTCCTCCTCCTCCTTGTCCCTGTCCCCCTTTTATGAACCCTCTTCTGACTTTGCAACCCTCTCCCTTGGATGGCCCTTGTTCCTGCACTGTCTGCTATCCATCCTGCTCTACTCCGTATGCCTGGGGAGTTGCTGGTGGTGAGGTTTCTGTCTGCAACCATGGGCTGCACTGGGCCACTAACAGCAATATGGCTGTTTCTGGCATTCAGTGAGCTGTCGTGGTTCATGTAGATCCCTCCACGGTACACAATCCCCTTTTCCCACCAGCCAGCAGCACCCCCTGACCTGACTCACTGTGCTTCATTCAGCTGATCATCAAGATCCATTGAGCCTGGAGACCCCAGCCCCTTCCCCTCACCCCCTTGGGCACCCCTGAGAAAATCATCCCCCTGTAAGCAGCTTGAAAAGGGTGACTGCTTGCTGAGACACTTCTTGACAACCAGTGATCCTTCGCTGTAGTGCACAACTGCCCCAGGGTTACGGCTACAGAGACCCTGATTTTCTGTTTGAATCCTGGCCTGATCCATGGCTGAGGGTTGCCAGGGAGGGTTTTTAGGACTGCTATTTGCTCCTTCCAGACCAGTTGCTGGCTGCATGCAGATGAGCCAGCTCATCAACTGAGTTGCCAGTGAGTCCTCCGGCCATAGGAGGTTGGAGGCAGCAAGTGGAGTGATGTTGGCTTGACCACAGGCAATGAGCAATGAGGGGGGCAGGAGGGGCTTGGGTCTCACCCCCCTCAGAGGTAGCCAGGCTGCCCTGGGGGCAAGAGAAGACAGCAACAGCAACTGGTGTTATACACTGCTTTGAGGAATTGGAATATTGGCCAGAGAAAGGAGGAGGGGGAGAGATGGAGACGGGTCAGAAAAGAGCTGCTTTAGAATGTAGAGGGAGCACAGCTCCAAAAGAATGGGGTCCTTTAGCTGGGGACAATGACTGTATGTGAGACAGGGGAAAGGCCAAGGGAAATAACAGCAAAGAGGAAAGAGGACAGAGAGAGATGAGATGGCAGGAGCAAAGGTGACAGAGGAGAGCAAGGACAAGATAATACAACAGAGGAAAAAGCAAGGGGGATGGGCCCCAGCGAACTTGGAGAGAAACAGGGCAAAATAATGAAGGCGAAGCTGCTTTTGAGAGAAAGCACAGAAGACATGAAGATGAAAGAGAAAAATAAAGAGGAAAAACAGGGGAGGGAAAAGAGAGCAAATTAAAACGGAGATGGATAGAATGAGTCAAAGATGGAGGGTGAGAATAAAGCTGGGGTCATAGAGGCAAGGAAAAAATAACTTTCAAGTGTATTGTATTTACAATACATTCTACGTATGCCTGACCTGTCCTGTGCTCTGTGCTTCCTATGCTGGGTAGCTGTTGCCCTGGGATGGGGGCGGCAGGGGGAGGAGATGGAACAAAAGCCCCCCTGCTAACCCATTCCCCTGGCAGAAGCCCCCTTCCGTCCCCGAGAGCCCCCTGCAAGGGGGAAGGTTTTGTGTCCATCAAAGGCAGCAGCACATCCCTTGACAAAGAGCGCAATATGGAAGGGAGAAGCAGCACAGAAGGGAGTAGCGAGGGCTCCCCCCTGGGATAAACCGGGTATGCTTGATTGGGAATCTGCTCTTCAAACAGGGGCAGGGGGCAGAGCCGTCTGAGAGCCTGAAATGCTCCCTGCTCCCCCCAGAAACCACCTCAGTCCTGCTTTTAAATGAAATAAATATGGAGATTCGGCTGCCAAACCTCAGCAGTCCTCCTCCCCCAAAACTCTTGCTAAGATTGTACCAAACCACAGCAAAGTGAGATGGGAGCTCGGGAGGATGCATGGGAAAAAGAACGGGTTAAAAGGGAAACACTAGATAGAAATAGCTCCTGGTCTCCCTGGCAAAGAGACATTTGTTCTATCTCTGTGTAATTTCTTTATACATTACTGCTGCCACACTGCATCTCCATGTCCCTCCCACTGCATTTTGCTCTCACTCTCTTCAGCAAGGCAATTTCTGGTGCATTTCAGGACAATATTAACCCATTCCTCCTTCTCTGTTGGTAGAAAAGTTCATAATTTAAAAGCAATTTCAAAGTCAGTTCCAGTGACTCAGTGATGAGGAGCAGCATTTCCTTGTTTAAAATCTTACAAAGGAACTGGGCTCGCAGGTCTCAGCCCCTCTCATCCCTGCCTTCTCGGTACAGTCAGGTGTGAATTCAAGCTGAGAGGAGAACCAAACCCAACCTGAGTCTGGTGTCCTGAGTAATTCTCCCCCATCATCTGACACCCCACTTTTGAAAATCCTTTGTCTTTCTCTTCACCCAAGGCCTGTCCAGCTCTGCATCCTTCTCCTTCCAGGCAGATGCAATGCCAGCAGCAATCAGCTCTGTGCTGGGCCATTGCCTCCTGCTGTATCTCAGGGCTGTGCTAGGCTGCTCCTGCTCCTGAACCACAAAGACATGGAGACCCTGACTTAATAATCTACTGCTCTGTTCACTGTGTGTTCAGAAAAGCCCCTGGATCAGAACAGCAAAAGTCAGGGGAAAGGACTCCGGTCGATTTGTGGGTCCTTGGAAGTAGGATGGCAAGGAATTCTGCAATGCAAAACTAGGGATGCTGACAGGAAAGAAGGGAAAAAGAAAGGAAGTTGGGAAAGGTTAAGAGGGAATATAAGGAATAAAAGCACTTATAAGATGGATGTGAAAGAAAAGAGGTGGCCCAGGAGTGAACATCAGTGGGAGAAGGCAGCATGAGGAAGCAACGCAGCACCAGAATTGTCTGGCAGAAGCTTGTCCACTGTCTGTGCTCTGCCTCGCTGTGCTGTCAGCTCTTCGTTTTTGCAAACACTGAAACTGCACTTAACTCTTCTGTGCTGTTCAGATATAACAAGCTGGAAAGGGAACAGATCAGCTCATTAGTTTTGCTTGGGAAGGGTCTCTAGGCAGGAATTATTTTCTCCACCAACATCCATTCAATTACTTGCCTTCACACCAGTTAGATCTACAGGGATGTCTAACCCTATGCACATCACTCATGCCTGCCTGCCCTGGACTCTTCTCTCCCTCCTTCTCAGTATAAAAGCCTCCCAGACCTATCACTTTCCTAGTAATAATGACAACATGACAAAACCAATAACCTGCAGATATAAAATACATTTCATTTGCTTGCTTCGTAAGACCCTGATAAGGCATCGTCGCTCAGTTTTTTGAGATCCTATAGGAGATCTACAGGAGCTAATGAAAGAATTAGACAAGGCATCACTCATAATAAAAGCAGTTTTAAAGCACTTGGTGCCAAGAAGGATTTAGGCTGGAAGATCCTCAGCCATTTCAAAGTTGTAAGAGGTTCAGTATCCATGTCTGGCATGAGCTTGCAGATCTCAATTGCTTGGTGCACGTGTGTGTTTTGTGCCTATGCACTTAGAGGGCTGAGAAAAGCAATTTTTCTTGAAGGGCAAATATTTTTAATGGCCCTGGGGCACATTTGGGCAACCCCAAAATTTGAGAAAGGAAGATGAGGAAAAAAATCAGAAGTGTGACCTTCAGTAATGTGAACCCACACCGCCACTCTGCTTTAGCCACACAGCGGAACAAGGGCTCACTATAGGACACAAGAAATACCGATCAAGTAGGAACATCCCAAACGATACTGTTCTTTGGAGCAACACCAAGATCTGTGAATGCTGACTGGAAGTCTGCTGTGGGGACCAGAATGACTGAAGAGAGGGGAATCCAGAAACTGAAAGCCTGGGGATCAAATTCTCGAAGAGGAGCTCACAATTCTGACAGCAGTATATGTGCATTTACAGCCTGGGCTGAGTCTCCATGTCCATTTTTGCTACTGGGTATCTTGGCCAAAAAGAAAAAAGACTATTTAGCACAGTATTTTCAGCATAAGGAGTCCGCCATCTCTGACATCCTACAGTCTTGACTAATGCCAGCATTCCCCTACATCCCCAGAAAGTAAGACGGCCTCATCAGAGGCTTCCTACCAGTTGCAGGAGGTATTTTGTGCTCCTTAGATTATTTTCTTGTTACAAAGCCTCCTGCCTTCCTCGTCACTACCTCCCCTCACCCTGTAGACCTGTCCTGACACCCGCCCCAAACAGCAGAAGTTTGTCTGTCCCACAGCCTTTGTGCCAAACCATGGGCAGGGTGTGAGCACAGTCCAAGGGGTTTGCCCTTTTTACAGCCTGCTGGGACCAAGCCCTTCCCTCCACAAATCTGCCCACTCTCCGTATCATGGGGGAAAGGATCCTTTGCTGCTCCCTTCTCCTTCCTGCTCAGCAGCAAACAGCTTTCATCAGGGAGAGTGAGTCAACCAGGGACACCTTTCTGATTCCCTTGCTGAGAAAGACAATAGCCCCCTTTAAGGTTAAGACGTGACAGTAAGAGGTCTGCCATCCAGGAGCTGGTGAGGATATCTGACTGTGCTGTCCTGTGAGCAAGGCAGTGCCAGCCAGCAGCCCATGCAGGCTGTGGGGCTGTGGGAATCCAGGCAGAGACATCCTGGCAGCAGTGGTGCCAGACCTGTGCCGTGCCACCCCAGGAAGCGAACCCATGGCCAGGGCCTGCTCAGCATGTGGCCGTAGGGCTGGTTTTGCCTTCTGCTGACATGTTCTTGCTACTGAGCCTTTATCCAAGTTTTGATGCAACCTGTGCCCTCAGGCTAGGGACTCGGAGCTAGGCTCAGCTCCTGTGTGGTGCATTGTGCCCTCCTACCCCACTTGCTGCTTCTGGCCAGCAGCCGGGGGTTGCGGGAAAGGGCCAGCCCAACCTTCACATGGCTGTGGCAAGAGGGAATACCCTGCCAGGGCCATGCACCTTGTGCCCAGGCTGCATTTCACCCCCTTGTGCAGGGCCACAGTTTGAGCCTGCTGGAGAGCATCAACAGGGAAGACAGGGGGCCCAGGCTAGGAGCACTTTGAGGCTTTTAATTGGAAGTATCCTGGCACATTCCTTTGCCATGCAAGCCACTTCTCCATAATGCCTGTGGGGTCCTGTCAGATGTAAAGGAGCAGGAGCCCTGAACTCCTCCAATCTGACAAACCTCACCCGCCCCTTCCTCCTCCCCTTTGGACCTCATCCCTCTGGGTATGGCTCTGTGGGCAGATAGACATGATCCGAATTCGCTGCCTCTCCCAGTCAGGGTCCTCATACCTTCTCTCTCCACCCCAAGCCTCCCTCCTCCCTCCAGCCTGGGGACACGGCTCAGGAAGGGAGTTCTTCCCCGCAGCCTCCCTTCCCCACATGGCTTTGCATTTAGGCTTCCTTTATTTATTTATTTTTTCTCTTCCCTCTCTCATTAATTTTTAATTAAGGAGACATCTCCTTCCCTGCTTGTAATGAATAGCTATTTGAAAAGCTTTTCATTTTTTATTGCTATATACCTCTATCTATTTGAAGGAAATGTGTGCGTGTGTGTGAGCGCGTGTGTTTTAAACATCCCCCATTAATTTACTGCTATTGATTTTCTGGCGTGGAGACAGCATATAGTATTCAGCATAGAGCTCCTCTGCAGGATATGTTAAAAGGCAGCAGTTTGGGTTGACAAAGGGCACTAAATGCAGTATGCGTCAAATAGACCATCGCTCAATGAAGTCACTTAGCTATTCAAAACATGTCCAGCCATCACTCAACCGTTTGCACCAAGAACGGGGGGGAAATTCGCGCTTCTTCCCGGACTCAACCATTTCCAAACAGCAGCTTTAGCTTGCTTTGGTGAGAGACATCAGGACATGCATAGTTTATCCCCCCGCTCCACTGCCTTCCCATCTCCCAGCTCCAGTCTGGGAGAATCAGTCCTGCAGTACCCGCTCCCTGTTGTCTCCCGCCGGGGAGCTCCAGGCACACCCAGCTCCAGCGGACACCAGCAGACCCAGGCGTTATCCCTGGATGTCCACAAAGCCCCAGGAGCCCACCCTTCAGCTGGGAGCTAATTCATAAACAGGGCTTTTACAATGGGCTGTAATGTGCGCTCGTGTGCTCTCGCTTCTCTCCTCCTCGCTACGTGTGTAACATAAGCCATGCATTTACATCGGTTGCCCCTCTCCCTCCAGCACAGGCTGAAGACCACCTCCCCAGCCCACACATCCGCCAATAGCGGTACTGAGCAACACATATTTAAAAGCGAATCAATGGCCCCCTCTTTCCTTTCCCTCTCCCTTAGGAATGTCTGATGTGAGAAGTTGGCTGCGGCGGTGTCTCTTCTGCCATCAGACATGTCACTGAGTTGCCATTCAGTCTCACCACATCAGACTTAGGCTGGATTTTTTCCATTCAGAGCCTTGTTTATTTTTAGCCTTTACCATAAACCTTAAAAAAAAAAACCCCTAACCCAAAAAACAGTCCCAAACAAAAAGCCACCCTCCCAAACAACAAACAAACTCAGGAAAAACCCCAGTCCCAAAGCAACCAGCCACCAACTAGACCCCTCTGCACCCAGCCCAGTGAGATGTGGTGGCTCACAGACATTACGAAATGCTCTGAACTCTGCTCAAGATGACTGGAATCATTAGATTCACTGTATGAGGCATTTTGGACCTAACAGGGTTGCTTCTTTTCTCTCTTCCCCTCTCCTAAAGTGAACTGAGAATTGCATCCAAAGTGCTTTGCAGTCACCCCCTCCCCGCATCACCCCTCGCTCCCAGTCTTGTCTTTGCAAATAAGCCGTTTGCAAATTACTTCACTCTGTGGTTACAGCCGGAGCACAGCGATAATACAGCATTTTGGCATTGCTTTCCCAAGCAGTACAAACAAGCTGAAGACAGGCAGACCACACAGTTGGGTCTCTCGGTGTTTTTGTAACACACGCGTTATCCCAGTTTGAGAGGAGAAGTGGATTTTTCGGGGGGGGGGGGGGTTGGAATGTGGGGAAGAGGAAGGGAGAAGGGGACAGAACAGAGAATGTTTTGCCTGTCTTCTTGCCTCTGTGCCCTGAGTAACTGAGCCCACCGCTCTCAATCCTCAGTGAAAGGAATGAAGTGAGAAAATGGTGGAATGTGGAGGGATTTATTTTTAAGGGGGGGGAGAAACATGGGTTGGTGGGAGAGGAAAGGAGGGGGTGGTGGAGATCCAGAATCAAATACCTTCCAGGCAGCAGGTTCTCCATAATCCAGAATGGGTCATGACTTCCTCGTTCTTTTTGCTGGTTTCGTTCTCACTGACAGTTTTAGTCTTGCAAACCCCTCTGGAGTAAAGCCAGTAGTCGGTCCCCACAGCTATGGTCATCAGGCTGAAGGCAGCGAAAGCACCAACGGTGGTTAAAAGCATCTGAACACCTCTGTCAAAGAGCCCCATAATTCTTCATTATACAAATACCCAACCGCCTTCTGATTCTTGGGGTGTGTGTGTTTAATAAAATAAATGAATAATAATTCCGACTAATAATATAATGGGTATATATAGAGAGATAGATATCAAAAAAGGGAGGTAAGAAAGCCCACGGAAAAGAGTGTAAATTAGAAAGACCACACGGGAAGAGGCTTGCCTTTTAAATCGGAAACGTTCTGGTTGAAATAGAAAAAAAGGGAAAAGGAAAAAAAGAAAAAAAAAAAAAAAAAAAAAAAAGAAGAGCTAAAAGAACCAAGAAAAACCAAACAAATAAAGAGAGAACCCCCCCAAAATGAGACGCCTTAATCCCTTTTTCTAAAATTCTGGTCTCCAGTTTCCATATGTAATGGCTAATTTGGAGATGGCTTCCACAGTGAACAGGGGAGCAGCAGCAGCATCCTCAACACAATCTCTCATTATCTGGACCTAGACAGTTAGAGACTGTAAGAGCAGAGATGCAACCTTCAGTCTTCTTGCTTAGCTCTGCAGCCTGCGCCATGAAAATCCTTTTCCTTCCCAGTTATCTTCCTTGGGGTTTTATTTATTATTTTTTTTTCCCGGCAGCGGCAGTTGCTCCAATCCTCTCTCACTTTTGCTTGCTTGCTTCTCCTTTCCTTTCGCTCGCTCCTACCACCAAGCCAGGCTGCCCAGTATACTGTAAGCCCTTGATTTCAGCTGAACAGGTGCCGAGGTCTTGCCTCCCATGGCTTTTCCGCACAGCCGCGGCGCTCGCTCCCGGCGGAGGTGGGCGAGGACAGAGGGGGGCTCCGGGTGGCGGTGGGAAGACGAGGACACGGACGGACGGACGGGGGGGGGGGACGGACGGACGGGGGGGTACAGGCGCGGAGCGCGGCTGCGGCACCCCCTGCCCCGCGGCGGCCCCCGGCGACTCCCGGGCTCCGCTACTGCATCAAGGCGGCGGCGGCGGCGCGGCGCTGGACGGCTCGGCGGCGGCCTGCGGCGGTGCTGCAGGACGGCTCCGCAGGCGGCGGCGGTGCGGGAGGAGCGCTGCCGGGCCCCGGCGCTGCAGGACGGCTCCCCGGGCGGCGGCGGTGCGGGAGGCGCGCTCGGCGGCCCGCGGTGCTGAAGGACAGCTCCCCTGCCCGCGCCGCCCGCCCTGCCCGCGCCGCCCGCACCCCAGCATCCGCGGGCGGCAGCCGCCCTCCTCCGCTGCGCTGCGCTGCGCTGCGCTGCGCTCCGCTATGCGCGGGCAGCAGGCAGGGAGCAGGCAGGGAGGGGCGAAGGGGGCAGCCCCCCCCCCCCCCCCCCCCCGCTCCCGGCTCCCAACCCGCCGCTGCCAGCCCCGAGAAGGGTTGGTGGCCCAGGCGTAGCTGGGGCTCCCACTCCGTTTTCTGTCCCCCTCAGCTCAGCCTTCCTCCCGTACGTGCTCAGAGCTGCAAACCCGCACACCGTGGCCAGCCCCGCGCAAAACTTCAGGCAGCCGTTTCTGTCCTCGGGAGACGGGTGAAACGGTAATTTAAAAAAGAAGCGCTTATTGCCGCTATTATTGCTGCTGTGGTGGGTTTTTAAATGCTTTCTCTTCACTCTTCAATGGGTTCGCTGCCAAGTTGCCTGTGTTTTGGTGTTTTCCGTCCCTCTGTCTCCCCCTGACCAGTGTTGTGTGAATCCCCACGTTCTGACTTTGTCTTCACAGCTTTCCGTGAAATCCCAACCCCTGCTCCAAGAAGCAGACATTTTGGGAAGATTCTTCACTAGAAAGGACAATTTGTTTTATTATTACTATTATTCTGTTAAGGAAAGGAACCACCAAAACTGAATGCCTCCCTCCCCTTCAAACCCAGGAAAGCAATCCCTATTTCACACCCTCATTTTACACAGAAAGATGCATGAGCTGAATGGATGCAGGCTGAGCTCTATCAGTGCTGAAGTTTCCTGTGTCAGACACAACCCGAGAGTACCAGGAACATATACAAAATTGTGCAGTACTGACATCTAAGTATGTCATAATCCTCTCTCTCTTCCTCAGCAGTATCATTACACCAGGTTAATTACATTAGTCACCTCCTGGTCCTATACATGTAGCTGCTCATTAATGCAACAACCTTAAAGAAAAGGAATCATCTAATCCTTGATGCTGTCGTTTTGTTTCTCCCTGATCGAATTCATTGTTCAGTGAAAAGGGGGCCAGAAGAGCTGCTGTAGGTTCACTGCTGTTCTGTGCAGGGAGCAGGGCTGAGGGAAGTGGGCGCTGGGAAGTTGAACCACTCGGAGGGCTTCAGCCACGTTGGAATTTCATAACTCCATCTACCTCTCTTCCTTTCTCCCTCACTGGATGCAGACTGGGACTGCCCTTTCGGGGCAATATGCCCCAGGACTGTTGGAATTGAAAGGCTCCATAGCCAGCAGTGGGGTGGATGGGCTGCCCTGCAGACCTCTGATCACCTTCCCCAGTTGGAGGGCCTGCACAGATGAGGCTGAGTTAGAGGTGTTTAGCAGCAAGCCAGCAGTGGCGTCTGGCATCAGCCATACACAGATCACCACCAGCAGGCAGGAAAGGACCTGGGGGAGACAGGAGAAAGGATAAGGGATGGGTGATAGGAGACAGTGCAGGCTGAGACCACTGAGTTCCCATCCTCACCTGGGAGAATCCTGGCTTTAACTTCTGCCACAGAAGCTGGGAGTCTCCTTCTGCAGTCGTGGAGTAATGGGCAAGGGGGATGTGGCCCCAACGCACTTTTAGGATGTGGCCTGCTGCAAGAGTGTGGAGAGTGGTAGCTGTGGACAGGCTCTGAACCATTGTCCTTGGTTCAAAGGGCTTTGAGAAGCAGAGATGTAGAGAACACACTTGTGATGGTGGGAGATTATGGCTTTACAAGGACGGCCTGTGTTGAAGAGGAGGCTTTGTAAGGCTCTTAGCTGGGGAAGCTAGAGATCTCCCGAGGACTTCCTCTCCCCTTCTGAGACATTCCCACTGAAAGAAGAAAGGGGCCTTGAAGGGGAAAGGTATAAGGCAGCAATAAATAATTATTGGGATTCTCAGCCATTTTCTTTTTGTGCTACTGGTTGTTCGCCTCCAACTTAACCCCGGTATTCAAGTCTTCTCATTCTTCAAAGGTAGAAAAGCTGGGCCAGGAGTCTGGAAGACCCTGAAGAGGAAAAAACTTCAGCTGGCTATTCCGGCACTCAAATCCATCAGGCACCAACGTGCAGAGCTCATAGCTCCAAGGAAGGTGGGCTGCTCAGTTACTTGGTACTCTCGAAAATGTGTAGCACAGCTCCTGTAGTAATGCCACACAAGTGACCTGGCTGGAGTTAGTGGAAGCAAAGAGATCCTAGGCCTTCCGAAAGCTCCCAGGATCCCATCCTTTCACACAAGGGTCGTTCAAGGAGGAGAGGGAGACAAGGGGTGATGTTTTGTGGTTTTGCTTTGGGCTCCCCTGTGTAGCCCATGTGGTTAAGTGTTTATTTCACTGTTACAAATGGTAGTGCTGCTTTGGGTCACTGTATGTGCGGCTGCCTGGACAGAAGTTGTCTCTGGGCTGAGGAGCTTTCTTCTGTTTGTATATGAGTCTAGTGAGACGAGCAGGCGGAGCAAGCAGTCACTGCACAGGCTGTGGATTTAGGCTTGCAGGGGACCTCAATACTGTGAGAAATTACAGATTTCACCTGTAACTAGAAACATATTGCTGCAATGTCAGGATTACGTATTTTTACATTCAGTGAATCCAGGCAGATGCCAGGGATGATGCAGCAGCTGGGGCAAAACAGAGACCCTCAAACCAATTCGGAACTGTTGTCTTTATTGCATATTTCTACAGCTTTGACGAGTTTGGTTCCAAGCGACAACAGGAGAGGGGCACGTTCTGCCCAGAAAGAAATAGCCAGTGTAAGAAGGCCGCGTTTGCGTTGCGGCGTTGGCTGAGAGTAGCTAGAGCTATGAGGGCTCAGCACGTCCCAGGATCAGGACTGAACACAGCTTCCTGCCTCACACTTCCCAATTTCCAGAAATAATTCTCTTCCTGTTGCCCTACTTATATACTCTTAGGCCACTCACAACATTCCCTCTACAGTTCTAAATGCCGCAGGAGAAGAATGGAACAAAGGCAATGCAAATGCCAGAATGTCCTGTGTGACTGCTTGTGCTGTGGCTAGATGCTGTGATGAGATTTCATCTTTCCTACAAAGAATCATTAAAAATTATAATCCAAAACAAGAATACAGAATAAAAGCACTGTGGCAGGTTTTTACAACAGTCTTACTGAATAGCACAACACAGAATGACATCTATAGAAGAGTAAGGAGAGAGAAATTAATAGTCTGGAGGAAATAGAGAGATTTTAAATTACATTTTAAATTACTTGAAATGAGAAGCTGATGAGACAGGGAGCCACAGGAAGTCTGCTTCCAATGGCAAACCAAGAGTGCTGCTATTTGTGGAGAGAAGGGGCAGTGCTGTAGGAAAAATAGGGGCACAGGAAAGATGCAGGAAGGGAGATGAAGGGCACGAATTTGGAAGCAGCTCCATGGGATGGTAATAGAGCTGACTAGAGTGTTTGTGGATTGAGTGCTGCAGTGGAGCTTTATGGCACATAAGAGAAAATCAGACAGCGATAGCGTATGAAAAGTGGTATCTAGGAATCTTTATCCTGGGGAGGCCAGCTCAGAAGGAGCTGCTGTAGTGAGATGTAAAACAGATGGAGTTGATGCAGCTGTATTTGCAGGAAGAGCAGAGGTGTTAATAGACAGACGCACCAGCAGAGGAGATGTTAGGAGAAATAAATTGGGGTTAGGGTGATGGTTATAGAACTGATGGGGCAGAGAAGATAGAAGTGAGATCTGATGCAGAAAGAGAATGAAAAGAGAAAGTTGAAAAAAGTCTGTACGGTTAGACAAGCAGAGGGGATGATCAGAGCAGTCATCACTGGCATCCAAAGCAGAGGGTCCCAGAGCACTTAAGAAGCATTATTCACATCATATCTTCATGCTGGTGGTTTTCTTAGGCCAATTTAACAAACTAGTAAACCAAGGAAAGAAGATTTGTGTGGTTTTGCCAGAGAATTGCAGGTTGGGATAATAGAGATTTAAATGAGATAGAGATAGGGAGATAAATACAGATGGAAATAGCCTCAGTGGTCCTCTTTTCTTCAGGTTCATATAATTTGAGGATCAACATAAAAGGCAGTTCAAACATCAAATATTCAAATACTACAGAAGAGTCATCTCTAGTGTAACACTGTGACTTGAAAGGAACAAAGAAGAGAGATATAGAGCACAGAGGTCTAATAATTGAAATTAGTAGGTTTCCATGCAAAAGTGACGCTGGTGCTGCTGCGAGAGTGCCTAAAAACCTCCATTTTAGACAGGTCTGGAACTCTGGCAGGGACCAAGTAAGAGGTTATAAAGCTGCAATATGTAACTCCCTCAGCTTCTGACCTATATCCTCTTCCAAGCTAAATGTTGTGCAAACAGCTCATTTAGCCTCATAACACTCTTACAAAGTACATTAGTTTACAGAGGCACTGAAGCACTGAAAAGTTCAGAATATAGTAGCAAAGCCCACCAAAATCAAAGTATTTGCACTGATTTTAGTGGGATCTGGGTGCTGTTACAAATGAGTTGGGTACCCATGGATACCCAAGAAATCTGTTCCAGATTGAGTCTTGAAGCTACAACTCCCATGCTCTTCCTGCAAGACTCCTTTTTCTTCCATTGAATGGTAACCTTTGAAATGTTTGCTACTCAAAGGCGGTTGGGATAAAAACAAAGTGTTATCATCTCATGAGCCCTGTGGGTTGATTTCTTCAAAAGGGAAAGGCTTCCTTCTTCATTTGAAAGAGATAGTGGGAGAAAACTGGGGTTCCCAAGATGAATTTTCCACCATGATGAATTGCTGGGATGTAAACTGTTTTGCCTCCCTTTCTCTTTTCATGCTGTGCTGAGGTTTGTGTGTACAGCAGCCTCCTAATCAATAGGGGAAAAAAATAGAAATCAATGCCTGCAACCCATTAGCTCTAACAGAGGGCAGTTACTAACAAGTCACTCTAGCTGGTATTCCAGCATTTGGTAAAGTATCCTCAGTGAGGATATACGTATACACATATCTACAAACTTCCTGAATAAGATTAGGAGAGAAAATAAGTTGTGCGAACATTCCTCCTCCCACCAGCACGACTATCACCATGTATTTGCATAACTGTGTTAAACTGAAGGCACCATCCCCCTCCCTCAGATGCTGTCCCTCATACTTTTCCACCCCAGAGCACGCGTTTTCCTACACTCTTATCTACAGTCCCAGGCTACCTTCATGCTAGACCATCTTGCGTATGAACAAATACATACCTCTACACACCCTTACCCCTGCTTAAACCACAGAAAATACACACATACACCATGCGTACCATAAACACACTATAGAAGTCCAATCTGAGACCAACTTATTCACAAGCATACAGGTATTCCTTCTCCTTTGCCGTATCCCTGGATCCTTCATGGAAATCCTCTGTCTTCTTCCCATTCATATCCAAACCCAGGCACAGGTACTTCCCACTGACATCCACATACATCCAACCCTAAAAGTATCCAGAAAACAAAAAGTTAGTGAAAAGGTTATGGCACAGGTTTTCTAATCAGAATCTGCTCTAGGGTCAAGGCACAGGGAAAGTGTCTCCAGACCCTTGGATTAGAGGAACAATAGGCCTCACTGCCTGTTGTGCATGAAATACGGGCACAAATAACTGTCTTGCTTCCAATAAAGCCTTTGTCTATTCATCCATAGACTGTAACTAAAGTAGACTGTCGCTCCTGATCTGCCTCTCATGGAAAGGATGGTTTCTCTTGGTCAGCTTCAGAAACCAAGAGTTAAAAACCTCATCATTTCTTGACAAACAGGTTTATGAGGCTCCTGTGAGGAAATGTGCATTGGCTGTGGTTTGGTTCTTAAAGAAGCAGAAAGCCTGTTTCATGTGAAGATAGCAGCAATCAGAGAATTGCAAAGAATAAGGCATGAAAAAGAAAGGCCTTGGGTTTTTTTCTGAACTGAAGGTTTTCAGAATCTTCCTGGAAGCATCAGCACAAAGATAAATGCTGAGGGAAAGGTGAGGCTTACAGTGAGGAAGGTTCGTGTCAACACTGATCGATATTCCAAGCCTTTCTTCCAGTGTAAAAGGCACAGATGGGGACAGATAGAAGGACTCTTTGCAGCCTCGTCTGTTCAGTATCATCATTTAAAGCGACAATCCAGCCCAAACATGAATGAACTTTTGCCACCTGGTCCTCAGAGCTGCAAAGGTATCATTGGGGCTTCCTGTCTGGGGCAGATTTGCTCTCCTAGGTGTGGTGGTACTGATGCAGGTAACTGTTCTGCAAGCCAGCTATACACAGTTTTGTCTTCTTTAGGGCATCCCTTGCTCTTCACTGTCAGATAGTTTAGGTATCAGGGGAGGAATAGTGAACTTTTAATTTGTCTGATGCACAGTAATAAATCAGGGTTAAAAGAGACTCTTGAAGGAGCATCCTAAGACAAACAAGAAAAATGGTCAGTCTCTGGGATAGGTTATTTAGTCCTTCTGGCTTTTCAGAGGGACAATCAAAAGAAGTGTGTAACCCAACAGCTGTTCAGGAGTTCAGTGAGTGGGTAATCTTAGAAACCCAAAATCAGGTCTCTCTGATGTCAGTAACAGGCTATTGATTTCAGTGCGAGAAGGGTTCCTTTCTGTAGTCCCACATCGTCAGGGAGACATCCCATGAGATGTACATGTGCCTTAGACACTGTTTCAGAGAAAGCAAGCTGGTGTATCGTGTCCACAGGGCTATCACGTGAACTCCTGCGATTTGGTTTTACACTGCCATTGTAATGGTTTAGGATTCCCAATGTGAATTCCTACAGAGGAATTATGTTAAACACAACAGATTAAGCCAGTCAAATGCTAAACTGGAACATTCTGGTGATGCACGGAAGAGTGTACCACGGATAGAAATTGTAGAGGTGATATTCTCTGTCTTGGGAATAGAGGCCTATTTTAAAGAAGAAAACAAAAGACATACTTATATTTAGGGCTCTAACCTCATGTTTAGGCATCGAAGAACTATCCTGAATTTCAGCTGTGCTGAGCAGTCAGCATCTCATTGGTTTTGCAGAGATACAGGGGCTCCAAATACCTCTGAAAACCTGAATGCCTGTTCTGTTGTCTGAATGTCATCTTAGCAGATTAACTTTGACCTCACATAACAACAAAAGTCTTAGTAGAAATGAAATAAAAATTCCAAGGACAAATGCTGTGCTCATCGGGATTTGCTACTTTCATTCATTCATCCATTCATTCATTCACGCATTCACTGCAGCTACTGACCAGTTATGAAAATTGCTGGGAATGTTCTGAAAGCAGTTTACTCACATGGTCGCGAATCATATGGGAAGTGAGGAGTCTACTGCAGAGCAAAGCAATTCCCAGCAGTCCACTTGGCTCATACAGCTCCACTAGATCAAGCTCAGGTCCTTGGTGATACCTCACTGCTGGCTGTGTAGGTCCTCTTGGCAGCACCAACCGCAGCTGAGGCTGGCCAAAACACTCCAGCCCATCCTCCAAGGATGTGGTGTTATGGTTCTCCTTTGGGCTTCTCTAATTATTTTTCTATGTTGTCTGCTTTGACACAATGAGCAAGTCTGGTAGAGGGCACAGGGAGCTCTCCGCATCCTTGTTACAAAGGGGGAAGCAGCCGTGCTCCCCACTGTGTAACAAGGGCATGTGAACAAGAATGAGAGAAGACAGCTCAGAGCAGAAGGGAATCTCAGGCTGGTTATTCCCTGGGTTAAGGGGGTGGCTGGGAGATGAGCAGACCCCTGTGCAGAGCTGGTCCTCCTCCCATGCTCACCACTGCTGCGTTCTTTGACAGGGCACTTTTCCAGGTTTCCTGTGTCTGTTGGATAAACAAAAAAAGGTGGCTCAGTTGCCACCTTTCCAGTAGCCAGTCTGAAGAGACAAAGCACTTCTCTGTTTCACAGATCACTGGGATTCTTCTCTGTGACTGACCTATATTAGTTACAAGCTTCATTCGTTCTGGCCTGCACTCTGCTCTCCCACATGGAGCACATGCACTGCTCCTCCCCCTCAAACAAACACCTTTACACATCCAAGGACATTGTAAAAATAAAATGATCACAACCTGGCCCTCCGGGAACCTCGGTTTTACAGTTTGTCCCGCTCTGATGCCAACAGAATTCACAACCCAATTCTAGAGAGACAGACAGTGAGTGAGGGAAAGCAGGCAGACAGGCACAGACAGAAGGAGACTGAGGAACTGGGGAGAGATAAAAAGGAACAGAAGAAAAGAAACAGGGCAACCGGAGGGAATAAGCTGCAACAACAAGGGGAGGCATGTAAACTAGGAGTGTAGAGCACAACAGAGAAAGGGGGTTGGGGTTACAGGGAAGAGTAAGGATTTTAAATGATGGAAAGTTGAAGGAAGAGAGAAAGCAGATGAAAAAAGGCAGAGAAAATAACAGAAGAGAAAAGAAATGGTCAAAGGGAAGGGGTGAGGTCGACAGGCAGCAATGCAAGGTGGTGTCTCTTACATAAAGCAGTAGAATTAAGAAGGTGCCTGTAAATCTGAGCACTGCTTTTTCATGTCTCCTTTTCCATTGTGAGTACATTGTGAGGAAAAGGGCAAGAGGAGGAGGGAGAAAAGGATAGATAAATGCCTGAGCTGTCATCTTAAACAGCTGCTAGCAGTCGAGCAGGTAAACTGGAAAGAAGCAGTCCACAGGTTGCAGATGCTCAGGGTCACATTGCACTTCAGCAGGCAGGAAACCGTCTGCACTAGCACAGTGGCATTTACACTCCCAGGTCCACTGGGTCTCTCTGTGTGCTCACAGTGAGCCCTGCACACATAAAAATGCTTCTGCTCAGTACTGAGGAATTGTGCTCTGATCTCTGCCCTGCATCCTCTCTCAGGTCTCAGTAAGAAAACCTCAATCACAAACACAGGAGTGCTGTTAGTCTCCCTTCTTCCCATATGAATCCCCTTTTGTCCCCCTGCCAGATCCCCATTCTTGTTTGCACTAAAAGGGCTGCCTTGCCTTCCCATGCCTCTCTTTTCCCCACAGTTCATCTTTACCTTTGCTCTTTTGTTCCTCTGCTTTATCTCTCTCTTCTTTCACTGTGGCTCTTCTTCCTTACTGCCAGTCATTCAGCTGTCCTTACACAGGCCTATATAAACACGTCCTCAACACACACACATATACACTGTTTATCCCCATCTCTGTAGTTATACACTTACCTATCACTGTATTATCTAGCTTATACACATCTCTTTCCCACAGATAATCTATCTACCTCCTCACCACACACCTGACAAATCTGCCTTTCTTTCCTCCACAGCCTTTCTCTTGCTGTCCCCAACCAGTCCATTTCTGCGTGTCCTTTCCCCCCAGTTCTTCTATCCTTCCCTCTCTACAATCCATTCCTCTTTCCTTCTCCCACACTCTGCCCATCTGTCTGTCTCCACAGTTTTCCCCAGCTGATACATGGGCACCCCAGTCCCTCTCCCATTCTTCCCCCCCTTTTGCACATTTCATCTCTTTGTGTCTCCTACACACCCAGGCCCACACTTGCTCTCTCCCATACTGAGAGGAGGCGGCAGCAAAGAATTTGCTGCTGACCGCTGCATTGCTAGGAGGCAAACACATGGCCGGCCTTGTGCAGGCCAGTTTCTGCCTGAGTGCCCCAAGTCACATATCCCCAGCATCATCTCCAGCACTGGGAAAACAGATGGTATAATAAATGAGCATGGCCTGATAAAAGGAGGAAAGGGTGCCTGCCTCAGATGCCCCTCACCCATATGCAGACACACATTCAACACGGGTACAGCTCTTTTGCTCCTACACCAGTCCAGTTTCATGCCAGCGGAACAAGGTACAAGCTCTAGCCTAGCAGCAGATGGAGAAGAAAGGGGTAGGAGAGGATGGTAATAGATAGAAAAACCAGCGGGTTTTTTTCTGACAGCAGCTTATAACCCCAGAAAGAAAAGTACATGGAGGGGGGGATCTAAGCAGTATTATGGTAATGGGGAGGGCTGTTCATATGGGAGGTGAGTAGAGTCGTGAGGATGTATAGTTGCAAGACCCTCATGTGCAGAGACAGTCAGGAGGAAAAAAAGCAAGAGGCATGGACAACGCAGAGGAATCCTTTCCTCTGCATTTACCTCAGTTACAAGAAACCCACACTGCTGTTACCCAACCTTGCTACCTGTTTCCAAACCCGCCAGCGTTCCTTTCCCAGCTAACATTTCCAAGTTCATTCATTGCAGCCTGATCTCTCTCTGCTGACAACAGCACTGAAAAGCGTTATCTTAACCCTGCAAGACATCTTTCCTAGATACTCTGTTCTGCTGTCCTTACAAGCTGATTTTATGTCTGATGCTTCAGCTGCAACCTGAATGTCAAAACTTCCAGTTTCGCGGCACCCAGACTGAAGCCACCAAACATCACAAAACCAAAAGTCCTAGAAATAGCACACAGTGGCCATGCACAGCTCAATCTGAGACTGATGCTTCACAGGAATCAAAATAATTTAGCAAAAGCAGAGAAAGCAAACCAACACAGAAAAGAGATTCCTGCCATGCAGAGCGGAAGGCATTTTTTATTGTATTTAATTTTATTCATGAAAGACTGATTTCTCTCTGCTTTACATTGATCTCATACATATTGTATTTTTCTGTTGCTTGAGGTTAAATACTGATATTCTGGGGAGGTCTTCTGCTGCATGAACTGACTGTGAAGTTTTCATTGTGAGATGTCGATGCTCAAGTTCTAGTGGGCACTTCTGTTTGCTTGGGTGAGGCGCAGGCTCTCTTTCTGGTCCCTGAATGGATGAACATAATGTGTTCAGCGTGCTGCAGCACAATTAGGTGTAAGTTTATGTTATTCCCATCCCTCTCCCAAAAAAAAGAGAAAGGTTTAAACAAGAATAGATCACCCCACTTTCTGGCAAGAGAAAATTGAGCTAGAGCTGGAACTAATTTGTGTTTTAAATGCTACAAAGATGTGTGGGTAACAACTGTAGGCGTCTATTTCCCTCCACTCAGAAATCCCCTCTGAAGAACTGTATGCAATCTGGATTTCCAATATCTCTTCACATGCTTCCACTCTTGACAGTCTGACAGTGTCCTTAGCTTACCCTCTCTACTTTTTATGGCTTCTCCAGCCACTGCTCCTCACAGTATCACAGCTTGCTGTTCTCATCTCCCATAGTACTCATAGGCTTATCATTCTGGATTCTTGCTACTGCCCTATCGAACCCTGGTCTCATGCAACTTTTAACTCATCCTGCCTTGTTCTAATGCATGTCCTACATCTTGAACCTAAACTGATGGCTACCATTGACCTTATTCATCGTGGCTCTGAATTCCCCAAACTGGCCTTGGCCTCAAGGTCTTCACCATGAAAATCTCTGTTCCGATATTAATTCTTAC
This sequence comes from Ara ararauna, assembly GCA_028858755.1. Classification (NCBI taxonomy): domain Eukaryota; kingdom Metazoa; phylum Chordata; class Aves; order Psittaciformes; family Psittacidae; genus Ara; species Ara ararauna. Next base: position 90,386,449 of record CM054376.1, on the reverse strand, counting down.
CTGCCCTCCCACCTGCAGCATCACCCAGCTCTACCCTGTATCCTCATTTCCCCTCAATGGCTCATGCAAAAATTACTTTTCCTCCCACTTTATTTCCATACATCATTCTACAAACTGGGAAAAGCCTTAGGTGTTCCCACCCCCCAAATCTGCTGCAGAAAATCCTTTGGGCTCTTTATGAAGGGATATAGACCCCGCTTTTTCCTACATATTCATATTTCCCTACAGCTCCAGCTTTTCCCGTTTGGGACACTGCAGCTGATCATTTCTGCCCTTGTAGCTTTCTGCTTGCTGTCCCTAACTTGAAGCTCCCATATTGTGTATTTTTCCAGTACTTGTGCAGAAAGATTACAGGCTCCACATTTCTCCAGTTGATGCAGAACTGGCTGGAGGGAAACTCATCAAAGTGACCCCATCCCTGACCCCAGCTTGACATGTAGGATCTGTCACATTTCCCTTTTCAACATTGCCAGATTTGGATTTGATCTCAGAGACCAGGAAAGAGAGCAATTCCAGGCTTCTCTTAACAAACAGCTCTAGGGGAGGAAATATGTGAAGACGTGACAGAGGAATGAGAGAAAGACCCCCAAGGAGTAAATCAAACAAACAAAAACAAACGAACACCAAAACTCCAAATCAGAACAAGAACAGCCAGTATCTGTGGAAGTTACACTGCAGCAAGCTCTAAAGAGCCAAGATCAGGCTGCCAGGACTCAGCTGGGGGTCTTCTGCCAGAAAATTACACTCTAGGCTGAGCAATATCCCCATCTCTCCGGTGACTTTGATTGAGAGTAACAACAACTAAAGAGCCCTGAAAAGAGTTGAGATCGAGTAGCAATCTTCTTTCTCCCTCCCCCAAGCATTGTTGTTCCGGGTCAGCAGAGCCAAGGGCAACTGGCACAGAAGACATTGTTCTCTAGGCAAGATGACAGCAGCAGGAGGAAATAGGATGAGAGCAGCACAGAGATGATGTGCCCTTAGGCTGAGAGATGTTGCTGGGGCAAACACGGCCCTTGAAAAGCTCCCTCTCAGACTCCACCCCTGCTCCAGAAGGTCCTAGAAGTCCCTTAGCCCCAGCTTCTCTGGAGTACCAGAGGCAAGACAGGAAAAATACTTGTTAAGAACAAGCAGAAGTGCATATGCTCCATTAAGAAGTGGATATGAGATACGAAAAGGACTGACAATGAATGCATGGGGAGAGGGGGGTGCCCACCACGCAGGTATCGAGAATAGGAATGTCTTCCGGCTGCTAAGAGATACTCTGTCATTGGACTGCTGGCCTCATACAGGCAGACAAGACAACTGCAAACAGTTGCCACCTGAACATCATAGATACAGTACTTATTAAAAGCAGAGCAAAGCCTTGAGCAGGGTATGGACCCCCATGGATCTGTGTAAGCACCAGTAGAAAGCAGTTGCTGCCTCCAGAACAGAAACGCAGCGTTTTCCCTGCTGTCAGCACCTGCGTCAGGCTCCTTCTTTCTCTTGAGATACAGCCCTTAATTGGGATAGATCGTACGTGTTCTGCCATAGCCCAGCCCAGCTCCCAGTTTAATTGCTAGTTTATGACTTAGCCTGTTTTGTGCTTTCCACGCTACTTCTTTCCCCACTTAATCTAATAGAATTATAGAAAGTATTGCTGGGAGGACCTCAGGAGGCCACACAGTTTATCCTTCTGCCCCAAGGCAGTATTTCATTTTCAACAACATCATGTGTCTTTTGCTATCAGGTCAGATCTGTCCAAGATGTATAGTGGGAAAGAAATGAAGCTTACCCAGGGGAGCCAATTGGCATAAAAGACTAAATCCAGCCCTTTAAGTCACTGGAGTTATATCAGAAATAACCCTGGTCAAAATGGTGTCATTTATCAGATCAGTTTTCTGAAAGATGGCCTTTCTTAAGTTTTAAGTCTCTATAGAAAAAACTGTTCTGACAGCCCCATTTCAGTATATTTAATGCTTTATTATGAACAGCAGTGACCAGTCTATTGTTAAGACTGAACAGATCTTATCACAGTATGATCAGCTTTGAAATTCCTATTAACTCCCACAATAAAACCTAATCTTTCTGGAGTTTTATATCCTGCATTTCACTCCACAGTAGAATATGTCTGGCAAGACAAAACAAAACCATTAAAGCATCTTTAGCATGACAACTTTACACAGACAAATTTCCAGTGAAATTTCAGAAAGTCAGCTTCTTCAGATTCTTTCTTCCAAGACAATTTGACTAAAAATTCCACTTCTGTTTTCTTTCATCTATTAATCTCTCTAAGAAGAAATGTCTTGCAGCCTTGGGAATAGATAATGCAGAAATTAGAAGGGTAAAAAAAAATCAGCTGGTGATGTATCAAGCTAAGTAAAGCAGGGCACAAGTATAACAGGGATTCTGTGCAGCAGAACCACAAGGACCAAAGGGAAAAGGTAAGACAGAGGGACTCCCAGGAGAAAAGAATGCTTTTGTCTAACCAAACAAGCACACAGGAACAGGAAGGACAATGTATCTCTGAAAAACAATTAAAGGCTTTTTTGTTTCCTCCCGCTTCTTTTGAAATTTCAGTTCTGGTTGAGCCGGGTCTCTTCTGAGTTGTAACACCCATGCTGAGCACCTGCAGCACTGCACAGCTGGACAAAATAGGGCAGCTGTAACATGACAAGAAGCTTCCCGGTCAGCAGACAGCTTCCTGCCTTTATCCTACTCTTCTCCACAGTGTCTGTAATTCGGAGGGATGCGAAGGCTATAAGCAGCAAACATGAATTCACACTCTACAGATGTGGCCACAACAGCTACTGAACATAACAGAAACTTGATAATGGCTTCAGTCTCTTAACTCATCCTGCTCACCAAGTCGCTACCCTAAGCTCTTTCAGACACAAAACTGTTTTCCACAGCATTTCCATATCTGGCTCCCATGTCCTCTACCCACTCCTCACTACTAGTATCTACAACAAGGTCATGCATAAGCTAAGGCAATAGCAACACGCATCACCTGCACCATGCTGGTATTATATAGTACATTAGCCAGGAAGGACAATATACTATGCTTTTAAATGCATTTGGAAAGACTGAGATGGTTATTGTCAAACATACCATTTTAAAGGACATTAATTTAGTGATTGAAATAGTCCTGTTAAAGCAAGTTGGGAAACATGCTTTAGACACAGCCTCTTTTCTAATTCTAGTCATGGCCTGTGAGAAGAGGGAAAGGGGCAGTGGGTGAATCCCTACTGCTAGCTAATTAGATCATAGATTTCCTCTCTCAGGCAATATATCTTTCCCTGCATGGGATGCATTTTTCTTCACTAACCTCTCAAAAGCAGCTCCCCTATAAATCACAAATCACCACTGCAAGCATTCCCTTAATGAGATCCTCCAGTTTTTGCATTCATTTAATAGAACAGCATTCACCCATCTTCATCTTACTGGTGCATTTAGACTGTTTATTTGAAGTTATGGGAGGTCCTTCTGGTGCAGAGAGACTGAACTCTCTGGTTAAAGACTGCATAGGATTCATTTCATCACCCTTTTCCAAGGCATTCATTCCCCCTATATACCACGTCACAGCTGGCATACACACCTGGCATGCTATTTTCAATATGAAAAAGTATTTGTCTTGTGCTGTAATCACATCATCAATAGAACCAGAGGAAATGAGCTACCAAATCAAATCAAGCCTTCTTTAGTTCTTTAACTAGATCAGCACAGCACCCAAAATAACTTTCATTCTTAATAGTCTTAATATTCTTAACAGTCAAAGGTATTAGCACCTGCAGACAAGACTCTACTCAGCCCACGGAAATCAACAGACACTTCCCAGGGTTAACAAGACAACCCATGTAAGATACAAATGCCAGCAATGCTAATTCAACTCAAAAAAAGAGTGAGTCTTCTAGTTGCCCTAAGCCCATAGAGGAGTCCTTCCTTCTTTAGAGGAAGCAAGAGCTTTCCCAGGTGGTTCTGTCATTTTTTGAGGTGGCTTCTAGCAAAAGAACTTACACATTTTCTTTTCTTTAAGGCTGAGCTTCTACTAAACCTCTTTAGCTGGCATTCATGCTCTCTAGCTAATTCCCAGCATAAACACACAGTTACCAGTGAAATAAGCCCAGCTGCTTCTCCAGATTCTCTAAGTGCTTCATAAACTCTGCTACAACATCTGCAGTCACATTTCTTACGTTCAATCCAATGTACTTTTCCTAGCACTGGGCATAAAAATGGTTATAAAATGCATGTATAAAAGTCTTGAAACACAGATTCCGGAAAAGCCTGCCTGAAAAATCACTGTAGTACTTATGAGTACAAAAATTCAGCCTCCCATGTCCAAGGGAGGCTGACATAATCTGGGAGAAAAGAAAGTCACAGTTTTGAACTTCTCAGTGTTAGGTTGTTACAAGGCAGTACCTGACCACAGATGCTTTCACATACTGCATTATCAAAAAGACTCTTACACATGCAACATCAGTACTCCCCACAGAAGAGCAGTTCTTCATCAGTTTTTACCCTTCCTGATAAAAAACTTCTAGCCAGACACGGCTGAGTTACAGTAACTTAGCCGGGCTGTCTTTCATTTCCTTAGTCCTGTTTTCACTAGCAACATCAAAATCGTGGTCTTTAATCCCAAATTCAAGGACAAACAGGGAAAGTTTAACAACAAAGAGGACTCTCATTCTAGTCTGAGCCTAGTAAGAGCATGGTATTGCTGAGTTCAGCTGACAGAAAGGAAAATGACACAAAACCACGTAAGATGAAAAACACATAAAGAAGAAAAGAGAATTTGTTACAAATTTTGTATTCGTATTTAGAATAAAAAAGATATTCTTGCTATCTGACCCCATTTTGCAGATCAGCCAATTTGGATATGCCTGTAGGAAGTCCTGATCGCCTCAAGAGAGGTAGCGTCTTGAGAAATCTTGTGACCTGGGACCAGCAGAGGGCACTGCATTACCAATTGACAGCGGTACAGATGCAAGACAGTTCCTACGAAGCACTGAAAGTGAGCCACGTTGAAGAAAAGAACCAGATTCTGGAAGTCACAAGCACATATTAGTCATCAGCATATCAGTCCTACAACTGATAAGGGTAACGCTGTTAAAACAGGCCTTAAACACTGGGTACTCCTAGAAACACACCTAAAACCAGCTTAGTTCCCACATATCTTGGTCTCCATGTGTTGATTTTAGGGCGTAGGCCTCCTACTGAAAATGCTTTTCAAGCATCAGGGCTAAATCAGTCCTGCCCTGCAACATATGCTGTGTTGCTTAAGTTGAAAAACATCCTGTCAGCTTCCTCTCTCCTTCTCCAAACCTCTAAATCCTTGCTTGTAGCAGCAGGAAGTCTGTTCAGGGAAGACACATGACAGTATCAAAGCAAAGAGCTGGTTATTTCCATTCTGCCCTCCCCTTTTACTCCCCGCCTCCTCCAACCTAGCAGACTTTTAGTGAGCACAGAACCAAGTTAGAGGACATGAAAGGAATGCTGAGGTAGCAACTGCAGAAGAGTGTCTTTCCACTTGCTTATTTCTAGTTTATTTTGAATTACCAGAAGATGACCATGAAGAAGCAAATAGCTCATCTCTTTTCTTCACTCTGTATTCCACCCTGCAGGATTCTGGGCACTAGAACAAGCTGAGAGGATAAGTAAGTCATGCCAGTCACAGCCCTCAAGCTAGTGAGTGAAAAGTTTCCACTTTCTCTTGGTACAGTTGGTGGAATGACTTTGCCAGAATATGGAAAGGGGTCTCAAAATTTTTCACCTCCTTCTGTAAAGAAATAAGAAAGTTGTGAATCACAGATGGAATAAGCATTTGACTATTTCTGCTCTGCTTCACAGAAGACACTAAAACTGAGGGTGAGTTAGATGACAAACAAGTGGAAAGGATACCCCAATTATCTTTCTTTACCTGAAAGAGAAGATAACTTTACAAGGACCCACTTCCACAGATGGTGAAAGGAGCAGATACTCACCACTGACATCTCACAGTATTCCAAGCCATGTTTCTCAGCCCACTCCTGTGCTTGTTTCTGCTCCACAACTCGACGACCAACTAGGTCTGTTTTATTCCCCACTAAAACACCTACAGAAAAAAACAACACAAAGGAAAAACAACCACCCAGAAATGCTGACTTGCTAGCAATAACTGCTGGAACATTCCTAGAAGTAGCTGAAAAAGTTGGAGGCACAGAGAATAGCCTAGAAGTACCTAGAAAAAGTTCCACAACGGAAACATATTAATACCTTATCTGCTTTTTGATAAAAGCAAATAGAGAAGACATGCCCCACATCTCAAGGGGGAAAACCGCTATCATAGAAAAGGAGAGCAGATAACAAGAATCACCACACCCTTTCTCACCTGGGATGTGCATTCCAGCTGCTTGAGCCTTCAGCTTCTCCAGCCACTTGGCACAGTTGCTGAAAGATTGCTCATTAGTGATATCATACACAAGGCACAGGACGTTGGGTTGCTCCCACTGCACAGCAAGAAAGGAACATTGTCAGCTCTAATGAAATTGATGTGGTCAACAGCCAGTCTGTAAACACGGCAAACACAGATGCTAAGACAAAAATAAAAAGCCTAACATACAGGAATCTTATGCCCTGGCTGAGGTTTCACATTTCAGTGGAGCTGACTAAATGGATGGCTGGCACCAGGAGGGGTGGCCTTGCTCTCTTTCCCCATTCCTGTCTGCACGGTCCTGCTCCTTTACTTGTATCAGCTCTGGCACTCATCTGACCCCTGGGGAAGCTGATTCTGCATGCTGAATAAGCGCAAAATTAATCCTACAGAAAAAAAAGTAGAAAGGTTTTCTTCCAGTTTGAGAAGCTGAGCCAGCTTCTAGAGGGGTCTCTTGCAAACCAGACCTAGTACAAGGGCAAACGTGGGATTGCCTCTTGTACAGCAATGAACTTTGTTGGTTTTCTCATTAGGTTGAATTAGCTATCTTATGAAACCTTGCGTCAATTACTTGATCCTGCCACTCAAAATGAGATAACACAATGAAGAAGAGTACAGGTAAGAATGTAAATGCATGAAGGAAAGAAACAAGGGCAATATTATACTCAAGGACAAAAATAAGTCCTGTTGGATCAAATGCACCTCTGAAACACCAAAAAAACCCCACATTACTGTTAGAGTAGCAGCAAAAGAGATGTTTTTGTAAGAAATTAAAATAACCTCAACCAATAGTACACAGACAGTCTTAGTTAAACATCCCTTTATTACTTATTTATTTATTTTAAGAAAAGTGAATGCCTTTCTGATTTCCTTCCTCTGGAAAGTATTCTAGTACTTTTACAAGTTTTAGACAGGAAGAACAGGATGCATTGGCAACTGAGGTAATTGCTCCCATTTACACTGAAGACAAAGTTTGCTACATCTGCCAGACTGGGGAGTTCAGATCTTCAAAGCAAAAGTGCTTCTTTGGAAGAAGAGGACTGTTACATAAGACTTACCAGTTTCTCCAGCACTTCAGAAAATAGATCTTTTCCTGCAGAGTCAAAAATGAAAAATTCCTGAAAACGGAAGCAGAAAGAAGGCTCTTGCCAGGAAAATGCAGTGTAGGGAAGAGTTTTGAAAGTAAATACCAGAACTTGTAACTCCTACATTTTGTTCAGTACAGCACTGTCATGTCCCTAAGGGACAAGTTCCCCGCACCGAGAACACTCCAGTTCAGATAGTATGAGAAAAGAAATAGTTATTTTTTGATGTATAACCAATAAAAGAGTTACCTCCAAGCCCCAAGTCTTGTTTCCATCTCAACTGGAAACAGAGTATGTGGAGTGGGACAGTAACCTGCACTATTTATTCAGAATTATACATGTGGTCCACATTCCACTAGTGGGAATATATGGCATTAAGGAAAAATAATAATTAAGTTATAGCTTCTGCAGCTCTAAGAAACATGAACTAAACCTGAGTGTCCTAAAAGAACAGAATCCTAACAAAGACCGCAACAGCTTTGGTTTCAATTGCCATGATGGACACAAATATGTAAACCTCACGTTTTTAAGATTAAACTAAACCTGAAGTATCAGCAATTGTACATGATGAGCCTCATTTCCTTAATGCAAAATAATGGCCCTATGAACATGCAGGGCAATCTTCCATCAGAGTGAGACTGAAGTGAGGTTTGAGCTCTGGATGTCTCTTTCTGACCCAATTTATGTCACATAAAAACTCACCACACTATCACTTGTCTCTGGAATTGATACAGCCTTCACCGACAGTTCTATGCCCGTTGTCTGTCAAAAAGAATCAGGAAAACAAGGATCAGAAGAGTTTTTAAAAGCCTGTCTGACTGCATACCAACTATGCATTGGATTGAGGCAATTCTAGTGAATCATTACAATCCCATCAAAGAGACTGCTGGGAACTCTGCAATACTCCCCACAGATCTGGTAACACACTCCTACCTACATGACAAAGCCACATAGTTTTGCTCAGGTGGGGGAAAAAAAAAAAGAGAACCACCAACATCCAGAGATTTGCTTATATACAGCCAAGAGTATTAGCTGAAATCTGCAGGACAACATTCACTATCATATTGCTGCTGCAAAGCACACCTTAGGACGTTCTGCACCAACCATGTGATCAGCTAACATATGGGACTGAGGTTATTTGTGCTTCTTCCACCTTTTATCTCATTTTGCTTTGTAGTTTATTTGTTTGTTCTATTTCTATCCTTAAATTCTGGTTTCCATCTTTATTTCAATGAATAAACATCTTTTAGTATGGTTTTTTTTTCCTCTACACTCATATTTTCCTTTTTTTACTTTACTTATATTTACTTTTATTTTTATCCTGCTTCTGATTAGTCATCACCATTGATTCTCACACTGAAAGACTGCAAACTGTATCCTCTTCATCTGGGAACAGTTTCTGTAGATTATAATTATCTTGGGGCTATGCAGCACATCTTCATGTTTGCATAGTGATAAGCGCACTGTCCACACGCACATTTAATAGCTGGAATTAAAAGCTTTCTCCTTCAGCAATGCTTTTTCATAGAGCACTCCCTAAAGGGGGAAGGTCTCTAACACCACAAAACCTTGTGAAAACATTGGTTCAGCAAGACAATTACGAGTGGTGTCCCTCAGGGATCAGTGTTGGGACTGGTCTTGTTCAACATCTTTGTCAGCGACATGGACAGTGGGATTGACTGCGCCCTCAGCAAGTTTGCCGATGACACCAAGCTGTGTGGTTCGGTTGATATGCTGGGGGGAAGGAATGCCATCCAGAGGGACCCTGACACACTTGTGAGGTGGGCTGATGCCAACCTGATGAAGTTTATCCATGACAAGTGCAAGGTCCTACACCTGGGTCGGAGCAATCCCAGGCACAGCTACACGTTGGGCAGAGAAGAGATTCAGAGCAGCCCTGCGGAGAAGGACTTGGGGGTGTTGGTTGATGAGAAAATGAACATGAGCCAGCAGTGTGCACTTGCAGCCCAGAAAGCCAACCGCATCCTGGGCTGCATCAAAAGGAGCGCGACCAGCAGGTTGAGGGAGGTGATCCTGCCCCTCTGCTCTGCTCTGCTCTCGTGAGACCTCACTTGGAGTATTGTCTTCAGTTCTGGTGTCCTCAACATAAAAAGGACATGGAACTGTTGGAACAAGTCCAAAGGAGGGCCACGAGGATGATCAGGGGACTGGAGCACCTCCCGTATGAAGACAGGATGAGAAAGTTGGGGCTGTTCAGCCTGGAGAAGAGAAGGCTGCGTGGAGACCTCATAGCAGCCTTCCAGTATCTGAAGGGGGCCTATAGGGATGCTGGGGAGAGACGCTTCATTAGGGACTTGTTATGGGTTCAGCAGCAGCAGTCATTTTTCTCCTTCTTGGTACCTGGTGCAGCACTGTGTTTTTGATTTTGGGCCTGGGAACAGTGCTGATAACACCACTGTTTTCAGTTACTGCTTGGTAACGTTTTGGTTTGACCAAGGACTTTCTGAGTCTCATGCTCTGCCAGGGAGGAGGGGAAGCCAGGAGGAAGCAGAGACAGGACAGCTGACCCAAACTAGCCAAAGAGGTTATTCCATACCACAGCACGTCATGCCCAGGATGTAAAGACAGAGAGCAGAGACCTGCTAGGGTGGGGGTGCACTGCTTGGTCGGGTTGGGTATAGGTGGTGAGCGACTGCATTCTTTCCTTGTATTTCTCTCGTCATTATTATTATTGGTGGTAGCAGTAGTGGTCTTGTGTTATACTTTAGTTACTAAACTGTTCTTATCTCAACCTGTGGGAGTTGCATTCTTTTGATTCTCCTCCCCATCCCCCCGGGAGCTGGGGGGAAGAAAGAGGGGAGAGTGAGAGAGCGACTGCGTGGGTTATAGAGGCTTAAACCATGACAGGACTGCAGTGAGAGGACAAGGGGTAACGGGTTCAAACCTAAACAGGGGAAGTTTAGATTGGATATGAGGAAGAAATTCTTTACTGTAAGGGTGGTGAGGCACTGGAATGGGTTACCCAAGGAAGTTGTGAATGCTCCATCGCTGGCGGTGTTCAAGGCCAGGTTGGACAGAGCCTTGGGTGGCATGGTTTAGTGGGAGGTGTCCCTGTCCATGGCAGGGGGGTTAGAACTTGATCTTAAGGTCCTTTGCAACCCTAACTATTCTATGATTCTATTACAAAATTCACTAAATCACTCTGCATTGTTTCAAAAGCAGCACCTACATCATGTAAAGACAGAATATTAAATTATTTCTCTTCAGAATTTAAGGTGTAAGAGAAAGAAAATCCTGTAAGAACCCCCCTTGAATGCCTCGACTTAAAATATTATCTATTTTGCTCTAGACCTTATTAGTTTTCTTATGCAACTTCAAAGAACATTTGAGCCTATTGTATGCTTACCAGTGTGTAGTTCTTCTGAAAATGAGCCCCATCAGTGCGGAACATCTGGGCTAAAGCACTCTTCCCCACAGTTGGATCTCCTGCAAACCCAAAACCATAAAAGACTTGTGTTTTGTCTTGGAGAATCTTATTTTCCCCCGGTTCTGTTAATACCATATGCCACAGGAGCTTGGATGCTCTAACTCTAAGTACAGGCAACACAATTGTCCCAAGAAGCATAAAACAACCTAAAAGTTACTACCCATGTGAGGAAATTAATATTGCCACTATGCATATCGGTGCTGACATAAAATTTCTGCTCTGCGAATGACAGTAAAGGCCTCGCAGTTCAGGTTGAAACTGTTGCTTGTTCTAAAATTCATGTCTACCCTATAGTCTTTACCTAAGAAAAATTCCCAGAGATGTTATCATGCAAAGACAAACACAGTGTGATAAGTGAGACTGGGCTGCATAGGAGGCTATTTCCTCTCCTGAGACTACTTGTTTCCCCAGATTCAAATCTTTGTTACATACTGAGTTTAGTGAAGAGACAGGTCATTTATATACTACAAAGCTGCTTAAACTGGTAACATTCCTCAATGAACTCTTCTTGCTGACCCTGCTAAGAGAGCAACTCTTGCTGACTCAATGCTGCTGGTGGCTCATTAGTTGCATCCTGAGCCTAACAGAAGTAAATGTCACTTGGCTGGAGAGAAAGAGCCTGCTGATTCATCCCTGTATGGAAGGAAAACCAAAGAGCTTTAGTTTTTGCTCTTCTAGAGCAAGGCTTTCTGGTATGGCTTGCACAGCACTTCAGGTAATCTTGGCAGCTGCCTGCTTTGGCCTGTTGCATAAGATCCAGTGCAATGGCAAAGAATTGGAAGATTCATGTTTGCCCATATCATTCCATGAAAAATATCATAATCCTTGCAAAACAAAGACTTAATGTTCCCAAAGGGCTTTCCTCTCTTCACATGCTATCTCACTAACCTGGATACAGTTCAAAGGACAGGAAACACAAACTAAATACCTCAGTGGTTCTAGCTTTACCCTTAAAGGAATGCTCATGACAGCCAAGCCTGGAATACCAGTCTTTTATATTATGTTGTTAACAAATAAATCCAGAAAGGGCTATATTTTGACCTTATGACAGCTTCTTAGATGCATTACCCAAATGTAGTTCTTGTTTAAACATTTTTAGCATGCTTGCTTACTTTGAGCTGAGTTGGGTTCATAATATTTAGACAGGAAAATCTGGTAAGTCAGCTTGTTTGTTCCCTGATCAGTTGAAGCTTGTGCTGAAGACAACACTCTGTTCTGAGTGGAAGCTATTCTGTGTTTCAATAGACAATTAGATCCGTCTTTGTAAAATGAGACAGAGAAGGATACACTGCTTCAAACTATGGCAACATCATCCAGTGCAAATTCTCAATTAATGTGGTGCCTTTCTTCAGTTTGACACCCGCAGTTGTTCTTTCTCTCTTATTCTTTTCCACCCTCTTAGCCCATTACATCACTCCACTTTCCCAAAATAAGTTTCCTTGCCCTTTTCATTTAGTTTGGTCTCATCTGCCAGTACTGCATCCCACAATATTTATTCCATCCATATTTCTGTTATTCTGCCAGAAACTGTAATGTGTCTCTAAAATGCCTGCTATGCCAACTGTCTTTCTACAATGAAAACCTTTTCAGTGTCTCCATAGTCAGCTCTAACAACAGTATCTTTTACTGTGTCTGTAAGTTACCCTTGAGATAACACAGGAATTGCTTTCTGTTGTCAAGTGAATAGTCTCCCTTTTGTTAATAAAAGCCCTTTCCCCCTGTTTTTCCCTTTGACCTTGGTGCAGATCTCAATACTATGAGCCACTCTATTCATCACAACCATTTCCATAGGTACACAAGAGTTCCTTGTTCAGTTTCTGATGTTTTTGTTTCTACTTATGTAATTGCATTTTCTTGCTCTCTTTAGGTTGTTGTGGTTACCTATCTCTTAGTTCTCTTTCACTGAGTTATTTTGCCTCATTTATTTATAATAAAATGTATTTTTAATAATACATGGATATTATTGTAGCACTTAGGAGAACCACATATGGGACAGGACCTTTCTGTCGTTTGTGTTGTGAACAGAATTGAGAAGTGTTGTGAACAGAATTGAGAAGGCGTCTTCAAACCCAGTGAGGATTAAAGCACGTAACTGGGTCATCCAAAGAAAACCTGTGTGAATTTAAAATGGTCATGGAATGGGCCTTTGGTACACTGAACAACAAAACCCGAAAGACTTAAGCAAAGCCTACTCATTGGGACATGGAAACTTTCAGATTGGAAACGATGTGTAAGTTTCAAATCTAGAAGACAGGCAAGATGTTCATGCTGTCCACAGTAGCTGTCAAAAGAGGTGCAAGGGAGATTAATTCTTCGTTGACTCTTTTGCATTTGCCAAAGATCACACCTGGCTTTGTGCAAGTTGATGGTTACCTGCTTCTGAGGCTTAAAAAGAAAAAAAAAAAAGGATTAAAGAAAATGCCTTTGGAGCAGTTAAACCTGGGAATTGTCTGCACACAACAGTTTTATGGATTTGTGCTTCTGGCTGAGGCTGCACAGTGCTTCAGTGTGGGGGCTGGGGAGGGAAGGACAAGCTTGCTTTCTGCAGTGTTAATGGTTAGCTGTACTTACTTTGAGCATCTCCATAATCCATCCTGACTAAACAGACCAGTGTCTTCACCTCACTTTGTTTCAGGTTAACCTCCAGTTTGCACAGGGAAAAGAGATGCCTTTCTGAAGCACACATGCTTCATCCTTCTACTCTTTGGTAAGGCTCTACCTTTTCTCCTCACTCTCAGAATCATTCTTATTTCTGATATGAATTTCTTTCCAGCACAAGGAGAGCCTCCTTTCATGAGGCAGAACTGCCTCTGCTGTCTACCCTGCTCCCTTCACACTCTCTTCACCCTCAGTCCACCTTTCCACACTGTAAAAATATTCTTTGTCTTTTTTCCTTCTTCTTTCTTTTCCTTGTTTTCTTTTTTTCAGATCCATGCCTTTCAGCTGGTCCAGCTACGCTTCACACCTTCCCTGAGCACATCTCTTGATTCTCCACATACCGTAGGAGAGGATATGCGGTAGGGAACGAGAGACACGATTTCCACCGTTCCCTAAGGAGCTGAGCTCCCCGCCTCTCCTGCCGCCTCTTTCCCCCCCTCGCCTCCGTCGGGGCTACCCCTCGACGACGGGCTGAGAGGAGACAGGCCTCCTCCCAACCGAGGCCCGCCACCACCCGGAGGGGGCCCGGGCGACCCAGCGCCGCCCCGCTGCTGGCCTCGCCCTACCCCGCAGAGCCCGTTCTAGGCCCCTATCGCCATCGGGGAGGATGGGACCGGGCGGGCTGGACTCACCTGCCAGGATGCACTTGGCAGCGAGCTTCACCATGGCCCCGGGGAGGGGAAGACGGCGGCGGACGGGCCGGGGGAACGGCGGCGGCCACCACCACGCTCTACCTCCCTAGCAACAGCGCGGTCCTAGCAACCGATCGCCCCGCCTCCCTTAGGGAGAGGCCGCCTGCGCGACTCGGTTGGCTGTGAGCCCTGCTCATCAAAGCTGTCCGGAGCTGTTATTGGTTCTCCTCTCTTGTCCCGCCCACCAAGGGCTCTGTCACTGAAACCCGCCTTCCCCGCCCTTTCTAGGGGCTAGGGCGGGGCAACGCCGTGGCTCGACGGAGGTAAGCGAGTAGTTTCTGCCTAGCAACTAATACGTCATCGGGAGGCGGTTTGTTATTGGGCAGAACGCAGGGGACCGTACCACGGAGCCGAAATTAACCCCCTGGGGACAGCGAGAAAATAACAAAGTTACGGGCAAAGGGCAGCAAGCAGGGAAAGGACAAAGGATGGCGAGGGAGAGAAGTCTCTGTTTCTTGCCGATGAGCCGACGGAATGTCATCTTCCGTGCAGAAGCTTCCTGACCTGCTTGGCTGAGTGCAGTCCTGCGCATGCGAGCCATAGGGCGATTGTCTTCTGCCTGTGGAGTAGGAGTATGCTTCTCTCATCAAATGCGCTGTGTTCTTTCCTGTGGCTATTTATAAGCTGGCCGCAAACCTGAATTTCCCAGTGCCAGTTGGGTCAGCACGTTTAAAAGAGGCAGTTTGTGAGGGCTGTGTGGAAATTGAGCAACTTTTCTTCTTGGCATGGTCAACAGTTGACCATGTTACACTTTCCTCCAGTTGGTAGTTCCTGCTTTTGACTATGTTACTGTTGTTTTCCTGGTGAGAGTTATCTTCTAAAGAACCAGTTTCTTAGTTGCTTTATTCTCAGTGTCTCAGACCTCTGTCCCTTTTTTCCTCTTTGTTATCTTTGTAGTCTTTAATGCTGCAGTAGGTTGGTTCCTGCAGTTATTTGATATTCTTCTTAAAATGTTTTTCCTAAGATCTCCTGTGACTACTCTTAAACTACATTTATCACCTATTCTTAACCTTTAAGCTGATCTCCTGTCTTCCTTAAGCAGCCCAAATCAAACTTCTTGGATTTGCGATAGAGCTGAAGTAGCTGATTGTGCAGCTTCCTGATTTTCCCCCTTTCCTGTCCCTTTGAAAGGTCCACCACTGTTAGGAAGCATATCATTAGTAACAAACAACACTTCTCAGGGTATAACTTTGCTTTGCTATGCTTCAGGTTGTTTACTGTGGAGCAAGGAATCTGCGTACTATGAAAAGCTGTAAGTAAGCTTGGGAAGAAGAGAATATGCGTCTGTATTTGGGTTATAATATTGGACATTCCAGGAGTAGGTAACCTCTGCCTGCTTAAAAGGCTTTTTTTGGTCTTTTCTAGCATGAATGGCACATTTTACATGTTTGTAACTATGTGCCATATCTGCCAGACATGTAGCCAGGCATGCAAATAATATAAAAATAGTAAGTACCTTTAGCAAAATCAAAGGAGTCTTTTATATGCGTATAGAAACATTGTTTCTGTGATTAAATTATGAAAGGGTCTTCTTTAGCCTGAGTGGGCAGAGGCTTTAATTGTGGATGATGACTGTAGCAAAGTGTAGTGATGGAGTCGCTACTAGGGGTTCCTGTAATAAGGAAAAGGAAAATGAATCCCAGGTCATCTTATTGCTTTCATCAGTTTCTCTTTCCACTCCTGAATCCTCCATCACATAAACAAGGTGTGTGGTTATTGATGTTCTCCATCACTTATGTCTAAATAGCTTACAGCCTTTTTCATCTTTTCCTTCCACTCCATCCTCTGAGAAATTCACCTGTCTCTGTGTCGTTCCATTTTTGCAATCTTTGCATTATCCTTTGTTGTCTATTTGTAATATTGTCCCAGTTTACTGACAGGTCTGTATGTGAAGGCTTTGAGGCTCCATTATTATGTACTTGAGATTCATTGATCATGGCTGTAATGTAGTAGTGTCCATCAGCATTTACTGAGGTCTCAAACGTCTTTACTGTTTCACACTGGGATCAATGTAATAGAAGGCATAGATTATGTTGGAGGTGAGATTGTCACTGCTTTTGAAAAATTCTGCTTGTAATCTGGTAATCTCCTTTCTGTTGCTACTTTCCTATGCTACTTACCTTGGTCCTTAGTCCCATTCCCTCATTTCCCACTTACCTCCCCGTGCACTTACACATAGAGTTCTTAATGGGCTGTGTCCTCTCTATTTCTGCTATCCTTTTGCCCCACACACTTCCCTCCCCACCCCCCTTAAAATCAGTCTTTCCCCCTGCCTGACTTCTCATTGGTAAAAGTTGTTCCCTTACCGGCATTGACAGTGATAGATTAAGGATGAAATTTCTTATCTACACCTTGTAATCCAAGCAGAATCACAGCCTGCTGTTAGCAGTCCACAGGGATTGCTGCTGAATAAATTGGAATACTGGTAGTTGTGCTCACTGAAGCTTCTTTCATCTTGAATACATGAGAAAGAGAGGGGAAGAGAAACCTTGTGGTTTAAAAAACCAACAGAAAAACAACAACAGAGGATGATGTCCTTACCCTAGAGAAGTGTTTGTTAGGTTAAATTCTGCATTTCCCAGCTAAGGAGAAATAGAGGACTCTTTTTTTATTCACACATTGTATTTCTTTCTCAAATAAAGCAAGATTCCTATGAGTGGGAAGTGCTCGTTCTCTGATGTGAGCAGGGTGAGTTGCCCTGACAGCCACAAGACCCTGAAATTTGAAGTCACATTCCTTTAGGCAATGGTCACAAAACAGCAGATAAACTGCACGTGTCTATGTGCAGCTTGCATTTCATCAGGCTACAGAAGGCAGCGATGATGGAACTGCAGCTCCAGGAGGATGGGAAGGAATTTTGGAAGCAAAGTAAGGCTTTACAATGAGGATTAAACCAAGGTCAGTCTTTTAGATTGAAGTATAGCTTGTGCTTCAGATTGTTGGGCACTGTGCAGGTCACTTCATTGTCTCCTTCACAACACATAGCTGTTAAAAAAATGATTTTTATAAGACAGAATTCATTAATATTCCCAGGACTTGGTTTTATAGCTATAGATACGTATAGATGCAAACATTCTGGATACATTCAGAGTTGAGCAGATTACGACCTGTAAGTTGAATGTGTGGCTTAATAAAAGCTACTGAGGAAGTAATGTAACCTTCCCTGGAGTAAGCAATGCTTCTCAGGAGGGCATTAATGTTGAGGAAAGGAATTAGACTTTTCTGTAAGAAGCCTCTTAAATAAAAAGTGTTTTGTCAGCTCTTTTTTATGATCTTCTGTTACTAAAGGGAAACTGAGGAACAAAACAACACCAGAAATATCTTGCAAATGGATAAATGTTCAGAGGTCATGCAGCTTTTGGAATTTTTATACATCTGACAGAATTGACTGAGTGTTTACTGACATGTCTGAAGAGCTTTGAAAACTGCAGGAACGGATGTGTAAATTTTATTGTAGCTTTCCATTCTTTACACTTTACCCACGCATTAGAATAAATAGAAACTTCATCTATTTTAAGGGCTACTTCATTTGCCACCCCCCAAAATTGCCTTTTGTTTCTCTTCAGAGTGGGGCTATTAACACAGAAGTATGAATTTGGATGCTTTCTATGTCACTATTGATAACAGCATCATAGTTCCAGGTCTTGAGATTTTGCTCTTTTGTGGTAGGGACTGAGACACAGATAGGAAGGGTTTTTGGCTGAGACTCAGTGCACTGAAATGTAAGATGATTATGGAATGGTTGAATCAGCCAAAGGATTTGTTGGCAGCTACAACAACAGCGCTTCTGACTGATCTGGCATATCTGTCATTTGTTTCTGATCTACTACATTGGGAAAGTGGAAGCTAGAAATTAAAGGTGGTTGTGGCATCAGTGAAAAGTGGTAAATCATTAGATGTTGGGTAGGTACCTCTACAAGGCTGTAAACTTGGTTTGAGTATGCTGATTGTAACTGTTATGTCCTCTCTTCTGATGAATATGGGATGAGGGATGGATTTCTCAAGGATACATTAAAATCCACAAGGGTAAAGATATGGAGAATTTTGCGGGAATAATTATTATGCATATGTCTGGGAAAATTCCAGCTTGAATCTTTGTTCTTGCACAAGGAAAAGCTCTGTGAACAAAATCTAAATATTTATGCAGTTTTTAGCTATATACTGTAAAGCATTAGATGCGGGCAGTTGATCAGGGATCTGGAACTTCATACAGCAGGTCTTACTGTCGTATAGATCTCTCTGTGGGGGAGTGTCTGTGACAGACTGAGGACTTGCTGTGGCCTTGTGTGTGGCCTGAACCTTTCTCAGCTATTATTGGAGCAATCATTGTCATGCTCTTTTGCACAGTCGTGCATAGGGTGATTGGATGCTGGTAAGTAAGCTTTAAGCATCACAGGGAAGGGGTTAATCTGTCAAATACAGAATATATGAATACATGACATCTTTAAATGAGCTACCCATAATTCCAGCATGCCAGTCATTATGTGGTGATGATGGCTATGATAGCAGCTGGGAATCTTTTTTTGGATCTCTAGCTGCTGTCTGCTGAGAAAGCAGCTGCTAGGCTTACACTAATGCTATATCTTATATTAAAAACTCGAAGACAGACTACATTCAAGTAATGAGACTTATTAACAAGATAAAAGGTTAGGTTTTGGTTTATATTCTGTTTATGCTTTTTGGGATTGAATGTTCAAGGTTTTTATCTGCAGGCATGATAGCTAGAATTTTTCTTCCCCTTGCTGAAAACTAATCGGCAGCCATGTGATTGCAGGACCCAGAGGTTTAATGGAGGAAGGAGAAGAGAAATATTTAAGACTCTGAATTAATTTATCAGGAGTTCACAACACTCTGTTTTCTATCATCTCTGCTTTTCTAAGAGGTTAAATTTTAGGCACAAACTTTTTACCTTACCCATGTCCTTTCTTTTCAAGGTCAATTTATTATAATGATTTATATTATAATCAATTGACATCTGGGCTACATAGTGAATTTGTAAAAATTATGAATGAGAAGGTCCTGAGCTTGTAAAAATAGGATGCAGTCAGGAAAAAAGATTAGGTGGAGCCTTTCACTGTTATGTGTTCTGTGTTTTGCATTCAAGAGATTAGATAAAATTTCAGGTTAATTTTGACCTATCAGGCTTTCAGTGAGAAATAATTTGAGTTCTATGGTATCGGTTATATTCCTTCAGAGCATTCAAAATGAAGATACTTTTGAACACTAGGATCCTCAACAGGCCAAAAAAGATGTAGGCTCATTAAATCTATGGGCAGATGTCTCTTAAGGCACCTCTGCTTTGCTAAGAAGGCTCTCATGTGTGAGCAAGAAAGTTAATACATGCAGAGGGGAACAGAAAAGCACTGGCTCTGGTAATGGCGATTGTTACAGAACGTAATTGAACACTGCAGCAAAGCTAAAAGGAGACTTGCATTACAATGACATAAAATCTTTATTTTTTCCCCTAACCTCTGATTTCAGCTGTCTGACTAAGAGCAGGTGCTGGGCAATAGCTCAATTTCAGCAACCCACTGCAGCTGAAAGAGTAGATGCAATTGTGCTGTATCCAGCAAAATTGAAAATTACTTTAAGGGGGGGGGGAATGCAAATGTTTTAAGACAGAAAATCTTTATTCATCTGCAGAAGGAAGCATAAAATTAGCAGAGCCACATAATTCTTATGCCTCTTTTTATTAAAGCAGTAATAAGTGCTTGATAATTTGCTGTTACCTCTATATTTTCATATCCTTCTAGTGATACATTTTTTAAACTGCGCTGCATTCTGAAGACACAGCGAGTGGAGTTTGTTTATGGTTAAAATGATAGAGTTCTAAAAATCCTTCCAGGCAATGTTTCCAAAACCTGAAAATGTCTCTGAAGCATTTGGGTTTTCAGCAACCTGTGGACATTGCCTCCAGTAATCAATGGTTAAGCATTTGTCCTCTGGTCCTGTGCCTCTTAATGACCTGTCAAGAAGCTCATTGGGCAAAGTTGGAATTAACACAGAGTTACCTTCTTCATACCACTTGAAGGCCCAAGTACCCATTTGTAATGCCAGCTTGGTGCCACTGTAACACCAGGGAAACTGACTGCATTTTTGTACATAAATCATTACTTGCTTAGGTGAGCATCTCCTAGAATTAATAACTGCTGTTGCAATAACAGCTGGACATTCTGATTCAGACACTTGACAAGACCCTTTCATTGGGATTTTCCTGGGTGGGAGACCAAAAGAATTTATGAAGAAAACATCTTTTCTAGCTGCATGTTCCATGGGCTTAGTAAGTGCCTTGCAGTATTTTTATCTGCCTCTTCTGATCCATTTATTGTTGTAGCTGTTGCAGTCACTTCTGTTTTTTTCTGGTAGCTAGAGAATCACAGAATCATAGAATCACAGAATGGTTTGGTTTGGAAAGGACCTTAAGATCATTTAGTTCCAACCCCTTGCCATGGGCAGGGATACCTCACACTAGATTGTGTCTCCCAAGGCTCTGTCCAGCCTGGCCTTGAACACTGCCAGGGATGGAGTGTTTACCACTTCTTTGGGCGGCCTGTTCCAGTGCCTTACCACCCTCACAGTAAAGAACTTCTTCCTTATATCTATTCTGAACTTCCCCTGTTTCAGTTTGAGCCCATTCCCCCTTGTCCTGTTGCTACAGTTGCTGATGAAGAGCCCCTCTCCAGAAGGGACTCTAGTATTTGTGTTTATATTAACTTCTGTCTTTAAAAGTGTATGAACCTCTGTTAAACTTTGTTACTTCTTTGACCACAAGAGCATTGACCACAAATGCACTTCCTCTTTGTGGAGTAATTCTCCCACATTAGAAGATCCTACAGTCTGGGAAAGTTTTGACAATTGACCTTTCATGCACACAGCTAACCCCCTTTAGGCACATTTGGCTTCACTCTCTCTTTGTTAGGAGAAAAGTTGTTTTAAATGTTGAAGCTCTAGAGAGCGTTGGGATTTCTAACAGGTGTGCTTCTCAGGAAAAGGGAATTTGCTAAAATACTTTGTCAGAACGAAGGTGCAGCAGCTCAGGTTCAAGCACATAGTTAGCAAGGATAGACTCCAGGACCTGGGAGAGGTATTTTAAATCACTGGCATTTGCTAAAGCTTGTGCTCTGGTACCTGTGTTACCCATGGCTCCTGGGTGGTGTTAGAACAAGAATACCAGCGTATGCTTTAACCACAGCTGAATTTTGTTGTGTTAACACATGCCATAGAAATTTCTATATAAATTTCTTTCATTTGCAAATTCATTTATATGAATGATATAAATTTCTCTTTCATTTGCAATTCATTTATAAATAAAAGAATGACAAATGAAAGATAAATTGACCACTTTAAATGTCAATCTGAGATTATAGAGTCAGATTAATTTCTTTTATGCTTTATGCTCATTCACGCAAATTTTGTGGGCTGATTTGTGAATTCAATGAACCTGGTATAAATTCATAATCTTGGATGTTATTTTGGTGAGTCAAAACTTGTCACAAATATGTCCAATGCCACAGTTTTTAATTCCAGAACAATATTAACTCTGTTTTGGACAGAGTATTGTTAGTATTTAGATGCTATAGCACAGAGGCTTTGACAAACTATGTGCGTTATTGGAAAGGAGCACATGAACTGCATTTCCTGTCTTCAGAAGTATTCAGAAATGAGGTAGAAGTGTCTTTACTTCCCTCCTCCCCCAAAGATGCAAAGGCAAAAAAGGCAAAGGAAGAAAACAAGCAAGCTTTGCTTTGATGAAGTGAATGAAGTGTGGGAGCAATCATAGAACATTGGGCAGTATTGAGCTCAGGGCTGGTGGATAGACTGTAAATATAAATCCTAGCTCAGCTTCTGCAAAGTGAACAGGTGTTAGAGCCTCCAGTCCATTGATTCCCAAAATAAGACATGTGGAAAACTGCTGATCCATGAAACTCCATTAAGAGCTTGGCAGGACCCTTAAAGCATAAACAATTATGATTTTTTGTTTGTTTGGTGATGGTAAATGGTGATTGGAGAAATTTTAAGAGTTGGTACCGTTCTGTTGGTACAAACCCTTTCCTCAAATGCTAATGTCATATGTCAGGAAATGACGGTTTGCCTATGACATGAGGATTTAGTTCCTGTTTTTGAGTTGTAGCTGAGAGCAAGCTATGTATCTTTCCTATCAGTGTGTAATTCCAATGAGAACAAGTAGTGTCTTTTTTCATATGGGTAAACATAACTTACATATCTTAAATCATCTGGTTGTGTCTTGTTACAAACCATTGGCAATGAATCTAAGGAAAGGATGTGTACTGATTATTTAGAATTTTGTCATCAACATGATGGCTGAAGTTGGGGTTTTTTTCATAACTTCTATTATAACGGGGGAAAAAAATATGGAATATTTGCTGTTCGGGGAAAAAAAGATGTAAGATGCCAATTAAGAAATTTAAGGTTAGTGCTTGTTGAAGAAGCTTTCTGCACCCTTGCTTATGCATGAGAAAATTCAAACGTATAGCAGTTGCGTATTTGAATAAACTGAGCAAATGCTTGTTTAGAATGTCAGGTACCGTCGTCATGAAAAGTAACAATGATATTTTGAAGGTCTTTCTACCCATTGTAACTTTTTTAGTTTGAAATTGAAGGATATTTCTTTTCATCTTATCCTTTACTATAGAGCTGAAAAATTTCAGGCCAGATTGGGCACTCAGTGTTGCTTTTTGGGGGGTAATTGAGGGAATAACAAAGAAAGACTGATACGGGAATTGTTGGGGTCTTCAGACTTTTATGACAGTAGAATATCCCCATTAATGTTGCTGTAACTTATTGATTTCACCTAATGTACTATAAAAAAAATAAATTAGACTCATTAATTTCAGCGAGGTTTTTCTTTTTTGCTTTTTGTTCTATTGTGCTTTTGTTGTTGTAAAATTTCAGCTTACATGCTATCTAGTGAAGAATTAAAATATAAATCCTTGCAGATTCAAAGACTAGGAAGAGACTATAAAAGCCTTTCTTTATATAGCGAGTTTTAGGTCGATTCCATGGTCTGGAGCACCTCCCGTATGACGACAGGCTGAGAAAATTAGGGCTGTTCAGGTTGGAGAAGAGAAGGCTGCATGGAGACCTCATAGAAGGCTGCATGGAGACCTCATAGAAGGCTGCGTGGAGACCTCATAGCAGCCTTCCAGTATCTGAAGGGGGCCTACAAGGATGCAGAGAGGGACTCTTCTTCAGGGGCTGTAGCGATAGGACAAAGGGGAATGTGTTCAAACTTAAACAGGGGAAGTTCAGTTCTTTACTGTGTGGGTGGTGAAGCACTGGAACAGGTTGCCCAAAGAAGCAGTAAATGCTCCATCCCTGGTCTAGCGTGAGGTGTCCATGCCCGTGGCAGGGGAGTTGGAACTGGATGATCTTAAGGTCCTTTCCAACCCGAACTATTCTTTGAATCTATGATTCTATGATTCATGATACGTCAATAGGTGGGTTCCTAATGGTTTTTTACTGCAGCCTTGTAATGCTCTTGTAATTACGCTTTATTGCCACGTGAGGTCAGCAGCTGCCGAGAGAAAAAAAACCCAAGCAATAAATCGCTTCATTGCAGTCCGTTTTCATTTGCTTTATTTAGAATACTTAGAAATCAATACATTCTTCAGATCCGTATATACATTGTGCAAAACCAAAGGATTTCTTTTGAAAGCATAGCAGCTTTAGCAAAGAAAGTCTTCCTTGTAAGTTACTACAGAGTGAAAATTGAGAGCAGCTTTCGGGGGTGTTTATTGGCTTCCTGAGTGGCATTGGGTAATTGCTGTGGCAGGGAATACTATTCTGTACAATATGATGGTGACAGGGTTTCTGCCTTATTTTGTTATTTTTCTTTTAAATAGTAAATTAATGATAATAAATCTGAATGGAATAAGGTATTATTGCTGCAGGGAATAGTTTGGAATCCAGAAATGGCAAATACCCTTCCTTTTTCTTGCAGTAGTAATCAATGTTCTGTCAAGATGTGGGGAAGATGTTAAAAAAAAAAAAAAAGAAAGAAAGATAAAAAGCATGATCTTGGTGCCAAAGTTACTAGACAGGATTTGGGATACATGTGTCTTGCTTTTGGCTTACTGTTGGCTAGTCATTTCCTTAGCTTGAGTCTCGGTTTCCTATATGTAACTCAAAGGAAAGGATATTCACTTCTTTGGTAAAGTATTTGGAGAAATGTTTTTTGATGGGATTTTTATATACTATTTTAAAAGTGAGAGTATCAACAGCAACATCACACCTGAATCTTGGTGTCCCCCTTCCTGATATTCATACTGTTATTCTTTTGGGTATGCTGTTCCTCCTGTCCTAGATAGTTGTGTAACATTCATAGTAAGCATATCCTGTGTTTTAGAAATGACCGCTTTTTAATACTTTACAGAGTTATCCCCATGCATGATTGGCACCAACTGATATTCCTGTCAAACCTTTTATCCCAAAATCCCCCTGCACCAGGCAAATTTAACGAATGATACAAGCAAGGATCAATTTACTGATCACCAAAATACAGCATGGGAGATGTAGGTTAAATACTAGGGAATACTTTTTAGCTATAACACTGATTAAGTCAAAAGAACAAACTGCCAAATGAAGTTGGGTAATTGCCATCACTAGAGATTTTCCATCACTAGAGATTTTCCAGGCTATGAGTATGCATCCATTTAACAGGGATGGCTTAAAAATAGTGCACTCACTTTTGCCACAGTTGAGAATTTGGGCTGAATGACTCATTATATGCGTGTTTTATCCCCAAAATTGGTTTTTATTTCTTCCTACTTTACCCTAGTAAGGGATAAAGCTGCAGGGATGTCAGCAAAAAAGAGTAAAATTTTCTCTCAGCATGTGCCAAACCTACATGAAATAAGAAACAAGCTATAGTGAGAGAGAATAAAGCCCAGATTGATGTGACCTTTATTATTTTAACAGTGTCTTTCAGCACAATTACAGAGTTGCAGGATTGCAGAGAACAGAGCTGGAGTATAAAATAACATAAATAAATAGAACAGGAGCCAAAGCAGCCAGCAGGAGGTGGTTGGAATTGGGCAGTGAAGGATGGGTGAAGGGTTTGCATTGGTCAAAGCCTTTATGATTCAGCCACCATAGTTGCAAATTCTGGAGAAGGGAAACATTTAAAAAAAAATATTAAAAAAAGAAAATGTAAAGAAGGAGGAAGCATATTACAATGATTACAGAGTCCGTGGTGTAACAGAAACATCACAATCACAGAAGAACAAGGAAATCCTGGTTAGTTAAAGGGAAAGTATGACTTGGGAAATCTTACAGTGAAATGAAAGGATTTTTTAAGGGTAAGAGAGAAATGCTATACATGCCAGACTGTCAAGAGTGTACACTGCTATTCATCTGAAGAACTTGATTAGCTCCCTGTTATTCCTTTGTAAATCTCAATGGGATGAAATCAAGAGCTAGAAATTTAATTTCACAGTGAGATAAATTTATATCAGAGTTTGGCAAAGAGACTCATTAACGTGTCTTTCGGAGTATTTGTGTCCCTATATTATAAATATATTGCATTTAAACTCAATTTCGTACTGGCAAATTGACTGGAAATGACAGATTACAAAAACAGAAGGCTCACACCAACCCATCTTGACCACACTGGTGATAATGAGAAAAATTCTTGTGATCTCAGGGGGACGGGATTTTACGCTGTGGCTTCTATTAGTGTTACATCAATAATATTTGCATAAATGTATCTATCTTCAGTTTGGATTTATTTTATGCTTTGGTGTATATATATGATGCTTTTCATCAGGGTGATAAAGCATGGAAAAAGCATGTTTGTATCATGGTGAATAGCTGCCTGGCAGACCACACTCTGAATACTGCATTACTCAAGGAGGTTATAATTCCTAACTCCATCTAACCTTGGAACAGTCACACAGGAGAATACCTTGCACAGTTTTGTGTGCCTCAGAGCTTGAAAAAGGACAGACTGGAGGGAATCCCAGGAAGGGCAACAAAGATGATAAAGGGATTAGAGGGTATACAGAGAGAGTGGTTTATGGGTTTAACATAATCAGCTGAGAGGAACATGACAAATAGGGGAGGCTGTAAAGGCTCAAAAGGAAATTATTGAAGTTTGACATAATGAAGAGTAATGTCTTGCAACTAAAAAAGATAGAAAATGAAAATTAGGTATTTGAAGAACATTCTAATGTTCACTTGAAAAATGCTAAACTCTAAACAAGTGAGATCTTCGCTGACTGGTGTGTGCAAACTGATAGCACTTTTGGTGATGTTGTGTCCAAAAAAACATGTTGCCAAATGCTGACAAACCAGAGTAAGACATAAAAATGTCAGTGGGTTTAAATTAAATCCACATCTATCCATCATTTTGAAAGATGTAAATTCAAGTTAGGATTAGTGATGCAGATTACTTAACACAAAACGTGTCTAAATCCTGTACACGGTGGGTACAGAGATCGAAAATGTTGCAAACTGAATTTAAGAGATAACACGAAGTGCTTGTGATAGAAACCCAGACTGTTCTGTGCAGAAAAAGAAACAGGCTATGATTATTAAATCACTGTGTGAATAAATCCTGCAGAGAGAAACATGAACTGCAATGGATGAAGCCTTTCCAAAAGGGAAAACTAACTACACATATTCTATTAGAACAAGCTGTCATACTTGCTACAGCTGAATTAAATCCTTTTAATAATAATTTGCATCTATGGAATATATTTGGAAAAGGTTATTCAGACTTGCAGCCAAATATTTTCTGTAATATATTATGATAGAGATATTATCACTTAATGGCATTATATTTCATGGGTACTTCCTGATAGCAAGCAAACCATAAAATACTCCTTCATGAATAACTGCTATCTGCTTTAAAGTTTTCCCAGGATTTTCAATGTACTTGAACTATTTCAAAGATGTTCCAGTTGAAGAATCTTGTAAAGTAGTTCACTGTTGGTTTTCGTATGAAGGTTAGCCCAACCACAGATGGCTTGTGGAGGCATTGTTACCAAGTGTACTCATATATGGAAAATATATATTCTGAGATATGACACTGTATATTAGCCCCTGCCTATTGGCTGGTCTTGTAAATATTTACTGCCTCTGACAAGTGAGAGAATCCTTGTGATTGACTGCATCCTTTCCAGTTGTAATTCTCCTTCCAAACAAAATTAAGTTCTATCTTTCTTTTCACAGTTGATAGTTTTAAAATGGCAAGGATTTTGACTATTTTGTCATGTAAAATAATTTACTAGCTGTCTTATGTCAAAGCTCCAACATGAAACAAGAGGATTCTTTTGCGGTGTTCAATATGGTTCAGTAACATATACCAACCTGATGCATACCCTGTAGTATTTTACTGAAATGACAGCTATAATTACAGAGCACATATTGTAGGCTAATGATTTCTCTCATCAGATTATGTTTTTTACATTATTGGTACAATAGCAAATCTGTTTAGCAAAATTCATAAGTAATGACTTACACTAATTTACTTTAGAAGATACAAGAGCACAAAGAGGGATAACAAAAAGCCTTTCAAAAGCTTTTTCTTCTTTGCTATGTCTTTTACCTGTGGCAAGGTCATGATCTACCAGCTGTAATTCTGAATGCTTGATGTCTCATTTTTACAATGTGCAAAGAAAATACTTGAAATATTTTGAAATATTTGCGGAAGTTGAGCTTCATCAAGGACAATATTTTGGTTTACTGGGATAAAAATGTGGGCTTGTTCTGTCTATAGCGCATGAACTTTGAAAATTCTTTTTGTACTTTCTCAAGTCTGTTAGTACCAAGAAACAGAAAGGCATGATGTGCATGTTCAGTGCTAACACACAAAATAGATTAAGAAACCCACTATGATCATTTTCTCTTCTTTCTTACAAATGTCCTCCTGAAACTGAGCGAGCAGCTTCAGCATCGCTTCCCAAGCTAATCTAGAAGCTAATGTTTGTAGTTTTCTCAGGTATCTTGGCCTTGACCTGCGTGGTTTTTCCACCTTTGTCATCTTTTGTTCATATCAGTGAAAGACAGAAGGGGCTTAACATCAGACAGAAGATGATAATGTCTGGCATGAACAGGCTGCAAGTTTCCAACTGTTTGAAACTGGCAGATCAGCCACAAATTACAAATCTTGACTGGACAGGAGGTAACCTGGAGAAATTATTTCTGAGCTGGATGGTCTTGCAGGAATGATAAAAGGTTTAAAGCAGGAGACCTGAGAGGCAATTTGTGACATGTAACCCTAGCTGGAAGAAGTCTGATTAGGTTGGGATGAACATTTGTGAAGAAAAGTCTGAGAAAGATGTGTCTGTGGTGTTAAAAATCCACGAAGAACTGGTCTTAAAACTGCTTTGAGCTCCTGAGGGGTGCTCCATATGCGCATTCCAGGGCTATTCAGTGAATTAACATTAATCCCTGTGAAAGGCTGCATAATTTAGGTTGTAATAATTTAGTGATGTAGGAAAGTGATGTTTGAAACAAGGGGTAAAAGTGATGCCTGAGAATTCAGTCACAGAGAAGCAAACAAATGGCTTGCAACAGAAATACAGCACTGAAATACTGGCTATAAATGTGATGTACATTTGTGACTTTACATTTTATTTACATAGTTAAAGTAAGTTATAGTCCATTTATAATCTGGAATTGGATTTTTGAACCAAAGGAAAAGCTGGAAAATGTCTGTTACCCTCATCCTTTGGTCACAGCCCCAGCTGTGAGTTTGGCATGTATTTCAACCCTTTCCAGTGTCACAATTTGCTGTTGAAGTCAAATTTAAGAAATGGAAAAAAAAACAACCCTCAATAATGTTGTACAGTAGGGCTATGTAACAGGCCAGAAGAGGCAAATTAAATAAGCCTCTCATTCTCTTCTCATTATTGATTATAAATTCAGTGTAATTCCAGTTCAAAGTTAAGGAAGGGTAAAACTTGCAGAAGAAAGAGAAGTGTTTCATATTGCTTTATTACAACGTACTGGCTTTCAGGCATTGTTTCAACTTTAAAAATTTATGGTCAACCTTAAATAAAAAAGTTAATGCTGTATTCTTTTGTAAAAGCCAAAATCATTCTGCAATATAGTTCTTGTATTCCAATCAATGCTGCTTTTGTTTTGCAGCCTTCTGGGAATAACTGAAAATATACGTGATGTGAGGTTGGTGGATCAGCTCTAAGCTTACTTACCTGAGTCAAGTTTTCTTCTGAAAGATTTTGCCCACTGATTTTAGTACCACTGCCACTAATTTTAATGGGAATAAGGAGGACCCATATAATTAAAGCACATGAAATTTCAAATGGTGACACACTCATTGGGTTCAGCAGCGCTGCTGAAGTTTAGCAGGAACTTCCCCTAGGTGCTTGGCAATTGCTCTTCTGCAACCATAACAGAATCACGATCTGAGAAATCAGAGGCTTTTGTCTAGAAAAAGGGCCATAGTCACTGGTATGGCAAGCTGCTACCAACAGGCAGATATGTATGACTGATATGTCAGTGGCTGATTTTGTGTGTCATTTTTCAGCTTCTGAAAAAGGAGGCTATGTTAGTTAATCATATTTTGCTTTTTATTCCTTTTTTAATTGCTTTTTTTTTTGGAGACAACTTTTTTTTTAC
The DNA here is from genome assembly GCA_028858755.1 of Ara ararauna. Lineage (NCBI taxonomy): Eukaryota > Metazoa > Chordata > Aves > Psittaciformes > Psittacidae > Ara > Ara ararauna. The sequence goes on along the minus strand of CM054376.1, from coordinate 90,356,575 downwards.
AAATCCCAGAGACTGGGTAACAGAGAGAGATAGGAGTGGTTTAGGTAGTTTTTAGATTTCAACCTAGCATGTGGCTTATCAGTAGTGTGAAAACTCAGCAACAGCCTGCTGCCTAGGTGATTTAGTACCCTGGCCACAGACTTCTGCTATTATCTCCTGCAATGAGGAAAAATTTAGTTCAGAAACTCATCTCTTCCTGTCTCTTCCAGTGCATCTCAGGGATACAGAAAGAGAAAAAAGGAGAAATTTTGTATGTGGGCTAATTTGATTCATCCCAAGGGGGAATAGAAAACAGTCATTTTTAAGCAATGCTATAAAAGAAAAAGTTGGTTTTTTTCTTATATTCCTCATATTTAGTAAAACGAAGTGACAGGCTTTCTTAGCTGTGAAAACCCACCTAAACACTAGCAAAAGCTGGGTGGAAATTCTGTAGCAGACTGACTGCACTTTGAATTTTAAAAGCATTGCTTTGTCAAGTGGTGCATTACTTTCCTATTTACTCTTCCTGAAGCAGAAATGCTGGTACTCAGCTCTTTTTCTTTCGAAATTTTATATTCAAGCCTGGGTCTTTGAACTCTCAGTGTCCTGATCCTCAATCCACTTGAAATCTTAAACTCACTGAAGTTGCATCAGTCCTAAACCCGGTGCTGTGGTTTAACTACATCTGGGTTTCTATGAACTGTTGCCCCCTCTAGTGTCAGAACTCGGCCCCTATTTCCCTAAAGCAAGGAATGGCAAATGTAGCAGGGCTTGGTATTTCATTAAATCTAATTTGTGCCCTTCAGAAGGTCACAGCCGCCAGTGATTCCCAGATTTCCTCACCTCTTGTATGTAAGAGTAATATTTCATTGTTACTGTCAAAGTTTACTCCTCTAATCACATACCATCAGCGCCAATTTTACCGTCACCATCCTTATCTCCAGCAGCCAGAAGAGCCTTCGTTTCTTTGTCTGATAGGTCTCTTCCCTCTGGGGTAAAGCCCTTCAGTACAAACCTGAAGAGGGGGCATGGAAAAAAAGGAAAGTTGTGGTTTGGGCTTTTTTTTTCCCCCCAGAACAGTTTCATTTCATATTTATTTGTACCACCGATTTCAGATGTGAGTTGGAATCCAGTGTTGACCTTCTCTAACATTCAGGACAAGTGCTTTGCTCTGAAACTGCATTTGACTGAAGAACTATCAATAAGGTATTGATCATTCATAAAAGTTACAACTAACTACCTCCAACACCCTTTAGACCATATAGTCAGCAAACAACAGATTATTGCTCGCAAATACTAGTCAGAAGATTGAACTGTATGCTATTATCTAGAGTCCCGAAAAAAAAAAAAACCAGGAAATTAGACTCTTAAGGTGAGGCTATTTGAGAAAGGACATATCTTGACTTACTTTAATTCATCCTCTTCGATGAAGCCACTTCGATCTTTATCAAGAATACGGAAAACCTTCTTCACATCTTCTGGGCTCTTCTTTTTCAGTCCTACCATCTCGAAAAATTTCTTGTAGTTAAACGATTCAGCAGCTATAGGAGATGAAAATCAGAGGGCTGCTTAGAAAAACCATTGAGACATACACTAGTATATACCCGTGGTTTCCTTCCACGCTGCTGCGTGTCCTATCCTGGGAGGCACAGTTGAGCCCGGCTGTGTAGGAGCTCCATGTACGCCCTGTAATCAATTCTCCATGCTTCACAGACGCTGACTGGAATAAACAGAGGGGGAGAGGGACAATGCCTGCTCTTTGCAGATGAAGAGCTGAGCTACAGAGGGATGGAGACTTTGCCCAAGGTCACACAGGAAGTCTGTGGTAGAGTTGGGAGCTGAAGTCTACCCTGCTTGGTCTCATTTCAGTGCCTTAACCCCCTTTTTTTTTGGCTAAGTTTAATTCTAAAACAGTCATCTGAGAGCGGTCTCTGGATATTACACGGCTGTCACTTTTTGACATTTCCACCCTTTAAAACAACAAAAACCCGCTCTTGCTCAACCATGGAGCTCTGACGAGAAGTGTTACAGAGCACACGGCTATTTCAGGGCTGTTTCGTTTTTCCTGAAGACTTATCAGAAATCAGTGTTGCATTTAGACCGCTAAACGTATGTGCAGTGGTGGTTTGTAAGATCAGGCGCTGCAAAGGAGTGCTGTGCGCTATCCTGCCTGCGAGACCGTGTCAGAAACAATCTCCGGGGAGGAAGAGACAAAAAAGAATCAAAACAAACAAACAGCCCTTGAACTCGGAGCCGAGATAAACGAGTTTACCTGCTCCACTTCTCCCGTCCTTTAACCGCACCCGCTTTTGTCTCACCCGGGTATCCTAACGACTGTGCTGGGAATTAGGAAGGTGTGGATTAGAAACCCAGTACAGTGACCTCCAAAACGTGCTGCAGAGGATTGTTTGTTTTTTCCCCTTCCTTCTTCCCCATGCATCCTTATTCCGGCCGCAGCTTTTCCTCTTACGTAAAATAAAGGAGGCTCAGTCCTTTGGGATCTCTTTGAGACCTGTCATTAGTTGCTGCTAACTGCATCTGCTCCGGGACTTGGAGCTGGCCTCAGAACAATGGGAGCTAATGAGAAAACCAGCTGCCGGATGAAGCAAAGCGGTTTGTAGGTCTCTTCGACTCCGAGCTGCAGCTCGGAGGGGTTTGCGCCTCCGTCCGCCCGGGAAGGTCACTGCACAGGGCAGGACGGAGGGAGGCGGCTCTCCCGCTGCTGCGGTCGGCCAGGTAGTTTGGAGGGATAGGGAGAGAGAACGCGCATCCCGGGGCACGATTTTTGGCGTTGTTTTAAGAGCAGCCTTGACTGCTGAATCTCTGAGGGGTTCCTGCCGGCGAATTAGAGGGGTAGGCAATATCGGGACGCGGAGGAGTCTGAGGGGGAAGTACGGACCACTGGCAGCCGTTCGTCCTGCAGAAAGCTTCTGCAGTCGAGTAGGGAGTGCCCTACCGTTGCCTTCTGCTCCATCCCAAAAAGGAAAACCCACCCAGGGGTCCCACATAGGACGTAAGAAAAGAGCGTGTTCTTAGCTCCTTTGAATGAGAAGCAGCAGTTCTGTGATACCTGAAACTCAATTTCAGGGGTGAGTGGGAAGCTGCCAGCATCCATGGCTGACTTCCCTATCCCACAACAGGATATAATCCAGTCTGGTTCGCCGAGGGTTTGTTTTCCTTTGAAAGTATCCCCTCGGTAGAAGCCTGTCCGCAGTTGCTGCTCACCTTCCTTTGAAATAGGTATTTCACCTCTGTAACGTGCAGGGCAACTTTGCTGAGGATGCAGCCCTAGGCTTGATAAACCTGACAGGCTTTCACTGCACTTCTAAAAGCCATCCTCGATTGGTATTTTATTTAGAAATATCCTCTAATCTTCCCCAAGCTTAAAGAAATGCGCTCCTATCGGAAGCTGAAAAGGAAAAGGGAGGAAAGAGGGAATAAAAGAAAGAAAAGAAAAAGAGGTACTCACCTGAAAAGGCTCCCACAGCCTTCTTGATATCCTCAGCGTTGAGCACGTCAGTCATAGCCATCCTGCAACTGTTTGAACAGGGAGGCAAGTGCGAAAAGATTAAAAAGTGCTTTTCTCATCATTTCTGCTCATATGACCAAGCTGCAGTGCCGCGCGGGGATGGCACACCGGGAAGGGCTGGACCCGTGCCAGCTCCGTACCCCTGCGTGGCTGAGCGCCCAAACGTGGGCTGCCGCTCTCCCATTCGCAGAGCCCCACGTCGTCCGCGAACGCGGGGGCTCGGCTCAAGAGAGGGCACGGGGATGGGCGCCTGTGTGGGGACCGGAGGGGGCAGGGGGTCGTTCCCTGCGAGATGGGAGCCTAAGCCTTACTGGAGCAGTGTTAGATTCTGTCGTGATAGCGGCTGGAGAAAAGAGTTGTGCCAAGGTCAAGTCCTCGGGTGCGGTGGAAGAGTGCCGGCGCAGAGCAGAGGCTTTTCCTTTAGTAAGGCAGGGCGAGCTTTCCCGGTTATAGTCGGTGATGAGCAAGGAACTGCAGCATATGCCAAGCTTCAAGCTGCTCTTGAGGTCGGGAAGCAAATGTAGCGTAGCTTTTGAACATTCTCCTTACCGTTCAACCACTTTAAACATCTCCCCCTTCCTGCCTTCCCCCCTCCCCTTCACACACACGTTCCTGTTAGACCTCGTTTCTTTCGGGCCAGTCCATATTAAGCATCATCCTCGCTGAATTAATTATCACATCCCTACGAATCCTACAGATCCTGTTTGTAATGCACAATATGCTGCAGAAGCCTCAGCAATGGGATACGGTGGAACGAGACGCGAGGTGACAAACGCGCTGGTGCGAGCTCCCGAGCAGCGGTTGGGCTCCTTAGGCGGGCTCGGGCTCTTCCCGACATCGTCGAGGAAGATTTCGGGATTGTAATGTGTTTTCTAGGGTTGTTTTCTCTTCAAGCAACTGTGCCCATTTTTCACAAGAAATATGGCCAATAGTCCAGCTAGTCCTCAAGAGTTTGGGCAGGAGCCATTAGGCTGAGATAGCCAAGGTTGGGGCCCGGGAGCAGGGCAGATCTCTGCGGGAGTGTGGGCATCTCCGCCTCAGGAAATACGGGGTAGGGGGGAAAATGATCTCCCCGCTCTGGGACGGGCGGGCACTGCCCGATCCCCCGGGGGCTGCTGCACCCCAGCCCGAAGCGGGGCCGCCGTGGAGCGGCCTTGGGAGGGAGGTGGCGGCTGCGACGTTGGGGTCGCTCAGGCAGTCATTCCAGAAGTGCAAGCCCAAGTCCTTCCCTCCGCTGCCCAAGTTCAGCTATAAAGGGTGAGGCATTAGCATGCCACTAAGTGCAGAAGGACGGAGGAGGAGGTGACATTGGGGTCCTCTGGTTTTTTCCTTCCTTTTCTTTTTTAAGCAGCGACTGTTTGCTGTGGGAGGGACGGTAGTTTTTCCCTCGATGGAACTTCCCCCCCCGCCCGTTTCTACGTATTTCCTGAGATATAAGAGAGGTTTAGCTTTCTCCAAGGACAAATAAGGAGACGGATGAGGGAGCCGAGTCCCTCTCCTTGGGTTGGAAACACCTTTTTACCTGCTCTGCGGGGAAGGGTTGCTGTGGCTGGGATGCTGACCCGGAACACACCACAGACGGGACACACAACAGGATGCTGATGGGGCACAGGCAGCACGGTTCCATGCTCCCCCAGGTGTCCTGGAGGTGGGAGGTGCAGTGAAGGCGGTTCCCAGGTAACCCGGGTCTCTTGCTTCAGTGAGGCTCGACTCGGAGGGAGCTGAAAATCTCCCATGTAACACAGGTTAAAACCCAATCGTTAGTCTATTTTACGCTTAGATTAAATGTAGACCCATCAATACACAGCTATTTACAAGATAAATCGATGTGTCTGATCTTATGCAGTTGATGTCCCTTTATCCCTTTACTCTTCCTTAGTTGGTGGGAGGGAGAGAAGGGAGTCCTTCCTGTGTCCTGTTTCAGGACACCGCCGCCCTCCTTGCCGAGTCCACACCGGTGCAGTCTACCGCGGAGCTGGGCCTCACCCCCCGCAGCTTATTTTCGTTCTGACGAACTTTTCCCTAAGTCGTTGCTGAGGTATCCTTGTTTCTGGAGCCACGGAGCCGCAAAGGGGAATCCTCCCACCTTCCCCCACCCCGCCGCTGGTGAGCCGCATCCCGGCGCCGGCCCCGCTCCGGTTACGAAGCCTCTAACACGGAGGAGTGGCTGAGGCCCGTCTCTAATCTCAACAGTGCATCCGTTTTAAGGACAGCTAGCAAACTTCTAGAGGCTTTTACCCACCAAGTTTTACTCAAAACTGTTATTCTAATACAAAAAGCGTTTCACGAACTGGCAGCCTCACCCTCGGCCCTTCGCCCTTCCTTATCATTCCTGCGAGATGAATTACACTTTTTTCTTTCTTTCTGAGATTTTGACAATTTTCCTGCCCGAACTACTCGCAAAATCCAAATTGTCTGCACAGAAGCTTTTGTATAGATCAGCTCCCCCTTCCACCAGCGCCAGAACCATTATATTCTTACTAAGTAAAGGATCAAGTACATTAAGTAGACATCAACCCGCCCTTTCCACGAGCAAGCAGTTCAGGGAGACTTTGATTAGCAACAAGAAGCCTCCACGCCAGAAGCTGAAGCAGAAAGCCGGGAGTCCTTTACAAAAGGGTGACACATTTATCTTGCTAATGACCTCACCAGAGAGGGAAACTTCAATCCGCTGTCTGTGCATAGAGATGTCCTTTCTGTGACATGTTAAGGAGGGTTTTTTGCCTTTGTTTCACAACTGAGCACTTCAGTAAATTCTGTTCTCCGAGTCCTTGCTCGCGTTCTTCTTCACTTTCTTCCCTTCTCTGTTTTGTTATTTCCATTCTCCCACTTCCTTCCCTCCTTTTCTCCTCAGCCGCTCTCCACACCTTCACCTATTCCGGCCTCTTAATAGTCCTTTCTTCTCGTTTGGAGTCGTCTCTGCGGGAAGCCATTCCTCGGTGTTCGGGAGATTTTCACCTCTTTGTCTCCGGTCTTCTGTTTGTGGGAAGGGGGATAGAGTCGGAGTGGTGGGAGATATCCTCGTCTGCTTTCTTCGGGAGAAGGTCCTGGGTTCCTGCAGGGAGCGGGTGAAGCCACCTGTGCTGTGGAAATTAGAACATTTTCTTGGTACTTACCTCTTTGATCTCTCCTAAGCACTCTTGGAAAGGGTGTTAGATATGGAGGTGGTCAAAAAGATGTGGAACTCGGAGTAGGAACCCCTCTTATATAATCTCTCTCCCTCTTTCTATTTTTGACGGGTGATACCCACTCCTCACTGATATCAGATATTCAGGGATTTTGATTGCCGGTGTCACATTTATCTTTCCCTTAACTGATCGAGGAACACTATTAATAATCCTTGGCACTCACCTTCCCCTGGCTGTGAAAACCCATTACCTCGGCAAACTGGTGCTCCACTCAAAACTTCATTGTTAAGGGGAGAGGCAGGTAGTGTGGAGGAGCTACTGGAACGCAAATGGGTGCTCCATCTTCCATCAGATAAAGGTGGCATCATGGAGATCATCTGGAGGCTCAGTTCAAAAGATGGGACCCTGCTTAGAAGGAGGTGAATAGGAAGACAAATCTCCCTAAACTGAAAGAAGGTAGATTTAAATTAGATATTAGGAAAAATTCTTTACTGTGAGGGTGGTGAGACACTGGCACAGGTTGCCCAGGGAAGCTGTGGCTGCCCCATCCCTGGCAGTGTTCAAGGCCAGGTTGGACGAGGCTTCAAACAACCTGCTCTAGTGGAAGGTGTCCCTGTGCATGGCAGGGGGTTGGAACTGGATGAGCTTTAAGGTCCCTTCCAACCCAAACCAGTCTGTGATTCTAAGAAGATGCAACCTTTTTGTGAGAGTGAGGGAAAGTGAAGACATGCTCAGGAATTTGTCCTTTTCTCTCTCTAGCCCGGGCAGATACTACTCAAGAGAAGAGAGGACAGCCCTAGGCTGCCTCCTGCACCTAAAACTGCAATATGCAGCTTTACCTCTTGGCCTTGCAGGAAGGCAGAAATAATTTTTCCTGCAGGCAACAGCAAAACCCAGTTGTGTAATTCTGGTTGCTCATCCTTAAAGGGGCATCCAAAATCTCCGTTCTAGGCCCCGTCGGGCAAGGTGTTGTAGAAGTCTAAGAAATTTGCAACCTGAGCTTTCTTAGGAAAGGCAGAGCACTGTAAATGAAGAGATACTCTATATACAGTCGTAATACATTGACTGTAAACTTTTCAGCATATAAATTCTCTTTATGCTGAGTTGCTCATTCCAGGGAAAGACACCTTTGAAGACACTTCTATTTTCACTCAGTCAAGCAATAATAACAACAATAAAAATGCCATTGAGGCCCATTTGCTCTTCTGTAATCCATCTAGGGACACTTTTCCTGTTATTTTATTGTTTTTTTTTCTGGCAAGGGAAAACATCTTATAAAGGACTATGAATCACATTTATCTGGAGTATTTTGTGAGTAAAAAAGTATTTTCTGTTTCAGGACTCAAACTGAACAGTTCTTTAGTCAAAAAGCAACCAAGGCCGCTGTGATACAACTGAAATTCTCTTTCGGGAAAGGCAGGTGCTGCAAAAGTGACATTTGATTTTTCTGTCTTGATTAATTGATCCTAAAAGGGAGGAAAGGTGATTGCAGTATGTATGGGGTAAGAATAGTTTAAAATATTTCTCTGCTGCCAGTATCATTTTGATGCTGAGTTCTGTGATAAATTAGAACTTCTCCAGCAGCTTTAGATAGCTTCTAAAGAGGAAGCTTTATTGAATCAAACATGACAAAGGTTAATTCAATCAGTTTAGTGTTCTCTCTCTTATTTTTTTTTTATTAGGCTTCCTGTAATGGTTTTTGAATTTTCAGTGTGCTACAATAGTAGGGGAAGTAATATCACTTTTCAGGTAGCTTCCTTTATTTCTCACATACACTGTGTCTGTGCCCTACCTCAGAGCAGGCAGGACTTTGTATTTAATTTCCCTGTGAGATAGCTGACTCTTGTTGGTCCAAATGTTTCAACCAATTGGTGCGTTGCCTTTGGAACAGTATGATTTGTAGTATGCTGTTCGCTAAATTCAGTGATGTGGGGTTTGTGTTAACCTTTCACATCGTATGTACCTTTGATATAGTACCAAGACGAGGTTCTGGTTTAGAGATACCATTATCTTGTGGTTGTTAACTGGATGCTCAATTTCCATTTAGTAGCTTAGCAGAACAGCTTTTCTCTTTTACCTTCTTTTTGCAGCTTAGAGAGGTTAAAGACTGTAGGACTGCTTTTTTGGCTGCTGGAATGTGACTTCCATTTCTGTCTGCTCCATTGGAATGAGTGAATTTGTCTGCTGGTAAAAGAAGAGCAAGTGTTGGGCTAGTCATTGTGATTCCTCTGTATAATTCAGCCATGTGAAAGCAATCCTGAGGAGTGGAAATCCTTTCTTATCCTTTTAGCTAGTTTCTCCTAATGCTTATTTACAAAGAGAGAAGCAGACTTATTACCTCATTGAGCATATAGCGAGGTCTTAGTTTCATGTCAAGTATTTAATTAATAGAAAGGGGTCTTGTGATTTTTTTTTTAATTGGTGGTAAGAAGAATAACGATCAAAATCTGACACTTCTCAGTTCTTTGTCCAAATTTGCCTGACAGTTGACATGGAGTGCTGAGACAATAGGATCACTAAGAGTTCACCAATGTGAAACAGTGTAATTTAGGGAGGAAGTTTGTGTTACTGCACTCATCAGTTTCAGCCATGTGGTTACATGTTTGCTATCAGCTCAATCAGGATAATTCAGGAGAAGATTAGGACTGGTCTTCCCCTTTAGGATACATATACACTGCAATGTTAATTGGGATGCTTATCCATTCTAATTTCTTTTTCTCTTTCCCACACATAAATAAGTGTAATCTGAATAATAAGGTGCTCAAGCTCCATATCATCCAATGCACCCAAAATTTTTGATGTTATCATCATAGCGCTAGCATAACACTTTAAAAAGAAAGCTTGTCCTGCTACTGTCTCCCATGCATAGTACAGGTGTTGTGACAAGCAGCTTCAGTCTTCAAGGATAGCAGCCAGCTGCCTTTCACTCACCCTGCAATTCTTTTCCTACTTATTTGTGAAGAAGCCACATGACTTCCTTTATTTAGATTTTGCAATCTAAAATTTAGAGGTTTCATTGAAAAGAAATGCTCCTGGTTACCAGTTAAAATTTCCCTTCTATATTTTTATCTCATCAATATTGCGTGGAAGTTTCTGGATCAGCCTTCTTTTTCACTGCCTTCTTGGGGCTTATGCCTTTCATTTCATTTTACAGTTATTATGTCCTTTGGTCCTTGGGTTAGCCAAGCTATACAGAATTATTTATTTTACATCTTTTCTCACGAATCAGCCTCTTTAGACCTGCAATCATTTTTTCTTACCTGTTATCATGGGTTCAGCAGCAGCAGTCATTTTTCTCCTTCTTGGTAGCTGGTGCAGCACTGTGTTTTTGATTTTGGGCCTGGGAACAGTGCTGATAACACCAGTGTTTCGGTTACTGCTTGGTAATGTTTTGGTCTGACCAAGGACCCTCTGAGTCTCATGTTCTGCCAGGGAGGAGGGGAAGCCGGGAGAAAGCAGAAACAGGACACCTGACCCAAACTGACCAAAGAGGTTATTCCATACCACAGCACGTCATGCCCAGGATGTAAAGCAGAGAGCAGAGACCCGGAAGGGTGGGGGTGCACTGCGTGATCGGGCTGGGTTTTAGGTGGTGAGGGATTGTATTCTTTCCTTGTATTTGCCTTGTCATTATTATTATTGGTGGTAGCAGTAGTGGCCTTGTGTTATACTTTTGTTACTAAACTGTTCTTATCTCAACCTGTGGGAGTTGCATTCTTTTGATTCTCCTCCCCATCCACCCGGGAGTGGGGGAAAGAAAGAGAGGGGAGTGAGTGAGAGGATGGGCTGCGTGATTTACAGCTTAAACCACGACACCTGTATTTTGTATTTTTCTGTTTTGTTGGCATCTTCTTGGTATTGTGGTGCCCAGCATAATGTGGAGTTCCTTTGCTGTCTGAGCTTGCAGAGAATTCTACAGGATCTGTTATAGTCTCCAACTGGTGATATAAGGCAAGAATAATAAATCAGGTTGAATTTGCTGCAGTCCAAGGCATACAGTGCCCTCTTTCATCTTACTTCTAAAGAAAGGAAGAAATACCATACTTCTAAAATGAGATTCTGTAGGTGCTCAGTATAACCATAAAACATACAATACTGTAATTCAAGATTCTAATTATTATATCACAACTGGGAAGTATTAGGAAGACAAAATGTCAACACCCACATTAGAAGTTGTCCAGAATTTCAGGGCAAACCTCTCCTGGCAAAAGTACCACAAAACCTTTAATGTTAGTGTGTACAACTTGTAGCTTTTCCAAATGACACATTTACTTAGTAAAGAATGTGGCACCTATTAAATTTAGCCTGTCAAGAGCGTTGTGATGTTTAGAGCTTTTATGTGCTGGAGAGGAGAATGGGCAAATTTATGGAAGAGAGCTGCACTGAAGGTTACCAAACTCATTCAGGCGACACCCAGCTTGTGAAGTTCCTGAGCTAAAGTGGTTAGTGTTTGGGATAGGATTAGGGGAAAGTGTCTTAATGTAGTTGCCCTATGCTTACATTCCTCCAAAGGCTTTTGGCTATGTCCACTGTTGGGGGCAGGATACTAGCATAGAGGTATCTAGAAGAAACCTATTTTGATCTGGGATAGTGGTTTTTAGCTTATTTTCCTCAGTGTAGTTTATAATACAACACACGTGAAAAGTGGAAGGATAGGTTGACAGAATATATCTGAAAAATAGATCAGTTGAAAGAATGACTCACAGCACCCATTGAAAACAATCTTTTCCTTTGCTAATATAGACCAGCCCATATTTACTGTGACTCTTTGCCTATATGATGCTCTTGAGTTCATATATGCTCTCTTTAGGCTGCATATGAGCGTATTTGTTCAGGTATATATATTACCCTATTACCCTGTGACTGAAAATGTCTGTTGTTTTGTATATACTAATTACAATTTCCATCTTCCAGATGGAGTATATCGGACTAATTCAGGCCTTTTATGTTCCATTACTTCTTAATAGTTTATGCGATGGACTATTTGGTTTGTGCGAGAGAAGTCTGTATTCATAGGATCAAAGCTTAGTGGTTCCATTTTTACATATGACTCCTCTGATGCTTGGCTCAAAAGCTGGAAATAGCAAATGGCTAAAAGAGATACCCCAGAGGCTAGAAGTAGGTCACTAATAGTACATGTTACCAGTGGGCTTTGGAGACTCTGCAGCTTGTATTGCAAATGGTGTGGAAAAGAAAGTTAAATGTCTTGAAGGGTATCACCCAAAGGAGATAATACAAATGAAAACCAGCGATAGGTGTTTCTCTGTAAACCCCTGGTGAGAATTATGCTCAGATTACCAAATGAGAAAAAAAAAAAACAGTGCTGAAAGAGTAGGTCTGTGTATCATAACACCTCCTAGCAACTCTCAAATGGATACTTACAGCAGGAGAAAAAGCTGTTAGTCCCAGTGGGAAGCTCTGACCCCAAGATTAAGAGGGTGGAAACAGTTGGGTTTTTTACAACAGACATTTGTCGGTATCAGACATTTGTCATAATTGTCACTCTGGTGTTGTTCACACTGGGATGGATAAGCCCATGTAATTATTACCACAGGGGTTATATTCCAGATAAAACTACCACAGCAGAGACATGGCTTCATTACTTATTCCCATTTATACTAGGCTGCTAGTACAAGAGCAGTCAAAGCATTTAGATCAGGGTAAAAGCTTTTGGGGAAATCTGGCTTCACTTTCAGCAGTTGGAATCCTGTGGTAACCCAAATTTTGGTAGTTAATCTTCAATAAATCTGTCTGTTTTTTCCTTATGCTGTTATAATTCATTTCAGAGCTGTTAGTGCACAGTGAGATGGATTTAAAAGTCAGAGGTTTGTAAAGGAGTCATATCTTTCTGGGTAAACAGCAAGTGGGAAGTATTTCATAGCTTAAATGGCAAGTTGGGGTTTTTCCAGCCAACATCCCAGGTGGAAATTGCTAGCTAACAAAAGTTTGTAACTAGCAGCAGAAAAGGAGTAGGGTTGTGTCAGCTGCTTATCTATTGTCAGTATTTCATTATGTCGTGGTTTAAGCCCAGCCATAAATCTGCCACGCAGTTGTTGGCTCACACACCCCCCCCCCCCCCCCCCCCCCTTCCTCCGCCTGCTCCTGGAGGGATGGGGAGGAGAATTGAAAGAATGTAACTCCCAAGAGCAGTCCAGTAACTAAGGTATAACACAAACCACTGCTGCTACCACCAATAATAATGATGATAAGGGAAGTAACAAGGGGAGAGAATACAACTGCTCACCACTCGCTGCCTGATACCCAGCCCGACCAAGCAGTGATCTAACCCTTCCGGGTAACTGCCCTCAGTTTATATAGTGGGCATGACGTGCTGTGGTATGGAATACCTCTTTGGTCAGTTTGGGTCAGGTGTCCTGTCTCTGCTTCCTCCCGGCTTCCCCTCCTCCCTGGCAGAACATGAGGCTCAGAAAGTCTTTGGTCAGACTATTACTGAGCAGCAGCTAGAAACACAGCACTGCACCACCTACTAAGAAGGAGAAAAATGACTGCTACTGCTGAACCCAGGACACATTAGAAAACAATTCTTCCTTTACATGATTAGTAAATGAGATACTTTCTCAGGTTTAGGTCATGATTTAAATCCAGCCAAGGAGAATATCAGTAAATAAAAGTCATTGCTCTGTAGTATTACTTCAACCATGTTGATGAAATGAGTTGAATAGTAGCAGTTGTTAATAGACAGATACACACAAACTGAACTTACTGGCACCAAAAGAATATCTTTATGTAATTCACAGCCCGAATCAGACCCAAACACTGAATTTTCTCCTCTACTTTTGCTTCTTTATCTCTTTAGGTTGCCTAAAGGGAGGACTACAGGAAGGAAATCTCTACTGTTGTTACCTATGCTAAACTTCTTAAGAGAATGGACATATGTTTGGGTTAGCTTGTCCAGCAGCATTCACTTCTGCTGCATCTGGAATTCCCTCAGGTAAAGGTCAAATTAAAAATTTGAGTTTATGTTTTGTAACATCCTTACCCTCTATCTTCCAGAAAGAACTTTATTACAGAAAGACTCGTTGGTGTATTCCTAATAGAAATGTATTTTTCCTGCCATAACCAGTGTACCACAACTTTGCTTTACAATTCCCTTTAAGATATTTCTTCTGGTAATCTTATGGCCTTGCTCATAGTCTTATGTATGGGGATTTCTTTGCCTAGGCAATGTGAAAAACTTTATTCCTATGACCTTAAAAATTATTGGGGGGGGGGGGAAGGAAAAAGAAAAAAGAAATAGTTTTATAGACTAAACCAATTAATAGAAACTTATATTACGTTTTTTATATTCTGTCCATCTGAATTTCTCTTTCCTAAAAAGTTTCACAGTGGCGATCTCATACATAAATCAGATTATTGTCTTATTGCAGGGGCTTTCTGCACTCCTCCTTTCAAAACTTTGTGGATATTCCCTGTGTAGGTAAAAGAAATTTTGCAATCTAGAAGAGGTTGTAATCTACAAGTGCAGCATCAATGTAGCTTGTGGTACAGACCTGAATGATCTGCAACAGCACCTTTAATTCATGCTGTGGTATCCTGACAGTTATTTGTAGAAGGTAGTAGGCCCCAGGCCCTTTGAGTTTTTAGCTCAGTGAGACACAGATGCTGCTGTCTTGAAATAGAATGAGATATTTCAGTAAATTGTTCATTAATATTTTGCTAATGGATGATGCAGAGACTCGCAAGATACAAGTGATATGCTGATTGGCAGCATTTTGCCTCTTTGAAATGTATAATCTCCATTTTTTTTCTGTACTTCTATTGACATTTCTAACCTCTAATTTGGGAAACCAAAACCAAGTAGCAGGGCATTCTGAAAGTCTTGTTTTTCTCTGAGATATTGTACCTCCATGCCTTCCATTACTATCATCTGACTGTATTGAGGTTTTTTTCAACACCACTTTCTCCTGTTAAAGGGCAGATAACTGAAACATCAATAAATCAACTGTTTGCACGAGACCACAGAATATAGTGGCACAAGAAATTGCATGTTGCATCCTGTCCTTGGATAGTGTCTTCCGAAACCGACCATCCTTTTCTTTTTTGTTACTCCAGTTCTTGTGAGTATAGCTTGTGATAGCAGTTTTCCACTTGGGTGGAGCAAAGGATCATCCCTTTCACAGACAGGATGTTGTTACTTGACCTCTTCCTTGCTACCAGCTTCACCCTGTGTATTGTACAGAATGTTGTCTCTTTTCAATTGGGCTTCTCTTACCCTTTCTTAATACAACTAGATTTTTTATGATTATTAATATTACTCATAAGCATGTATATTATAATAATGCTTAAAGATGTAATCACAAGAGGCAAGGGAAGGAGAATGGCTCTTTCTTCTCCCAGGAGAGGGAAAGTTTTCTAATGCCCTGTGAAGGAATGATAGATCATTTCTCTTTCAGGTTACACGTGCTCTAAATCCTCTTCACCATTTGTCTGCAGCAATGAGGAGACAGTTGCTACTGAAACAGTACAGCACTTGAGCAAATCCCTTACAAGGACCCTTTATTACTGCTATGAGTAAAAAAAAATAAGTCGCCTAGCTCTTCATCTTATTTTTAGAGAGGTTTACATTTCTGAAGGACATACTTGTTTCCCTTACATGCCTTTGGCTAGTTTTCTGTTGACTTTTCTTTCTGTGTGATATAGATGAAGGTGGGAGAAAGCAAGCGTCTGTTTCTCTCAGCTGTTGTGTTGGAATTTGTTAACCTGACATTTCGTGTGATGTGCCCAATTCTCTTTCTAGATGTTTCTAGTAGCCATGGGGATACAGACAGCAAAAATCACACTTTTCGCACACTTTTTTTCTCTCCTGGGAAAAAAAAAAAGAAAAGCTGGTGAAAATGACAGACAAATGATTTTGGAAACACATCTCTGATGTGACCTCAGAGTAAATGTTATGAAGTCTTTGGAGAGGAAGTTTGTTTACTGTAAACTGGTTTGCAAGAATTACTTTACATCAAGAGAGCTGTAGTGTCAACTCAGTTATCTTTTTAGGACCTGAGTCATCTTCTACAGTTGTCATTGGGACTCTTTCTAGTGTTTTTAATAGAGATCTTATCAGACTCCTCTTCTAGAGCTTTAGACAGAAACTGCAAAAAGATAAGGATCAATTAGTACCACTAAATTACTTCGGAGAGAGAAGGCCAATCCATTAGGAACTTGATTGACACCATCAATCTATGTGGGTATTGATCTCTTGATAGCTGTCAGTGACTTCTGAACACTACTGACGTTTTAGATTGCGATTACTGGCCAACAGTTAAAAAAATCTGTATCTTATACCATTTCCTCTTAAGCATCCCTATTTTTTCTATGTACTTTTTTATTTTTAAGAAAGAGTACATACTGGACTGTCCTTTTTTATGTTTTGTGTTGTGTGGGGTATTTGTTTGTTTGGGTTTGTTTGGGTTTTTTTGTGTGTGAGGATATATAATTGTCCCTCTTGTACCATAGAAGTTCACAGTTCTGGAATAGTAAGAGATTATCGTGTATAGTCATCAAAACTAACTATTGATGATGACATGCAAGTTATTTAAGACACTGTGTGTTTTACTATTCAGTAAGACCAGAAGGGATATCTGGTCTGATAATTACTTATGAGTGAGTGAGAGAAGCAAACAAGGGAATGATTAGTTATGTGAGGACAAAGACTGGGGAACAGATACATACATACGCACATATATATATATGATATATATATATATGTGATATATATACGTGCAGATAAATGCCTTTTCACCACATGTCTGTCAGCTGGAACAGATGTCTCAAGCATGCATGTAGCCTTAACTTAAATGTATGTGTACACATACTTCCTTCATATAAAATACACACACTTGTAGGGGAAAGTATGTACTTGTGTGCGAATTTACGCACATGTATGTATGCACCCCCCTGATATGGAGTTAAATGACAAATTGTTTCAGTAGTTGAGTTCTTGCTCTTATAAAATCAGGGAAATTGTGGTGATCTTGAAAGATGTGTTGAAGCTTTGAGAAACCTTTAGAGAAAAGCATGGTTCTCCTACCTTTTGGTAAGTGAACATTTGGAGCTTTCTACTCTGCCTCCCCTACCAGGAGTGCATCTGATACACTTTACAGGGATTTCAAAGTTTAATTTAGCTTAACTCTTGGCTGCAATCAACTGCTGATAAATTTAGTTGGGGGATTAGGGAACCCTGAAGACTAATAGCTCCTTAAAAGGAGACTGGAGATGAGACAGCAAAACAAAAACATCTGCTAAAGTCCCCCTTAGAATGATTAGAAGACTACATAGTCATAGTTTAGAGAATAAATAGGCTGGTTTTAGGTGAGGAAGGATTTTTGTAGATATAGACACTTGGAGAAAGAAAAACAAATGTTCAAGTATTTAATGTAGTTGTTCCCTTTAGAAAGTGAAGGAAAGCATATCTTGATTGGAATCAGTAGCACATAGCAAACACCCTTCTCCTGTAGTTCTAGATAGTTTGTTAGCCTGTAAAATATAGCTATTGGCTGTTTTATAGACTGTCATGCTTAGTCTTTGCAATTTTGTGGCAGCATTAATTCCAGCGTAAACTCTTAGGCATGGCTACTGTGTCTTCTCAACACTGTCTGTGGATAGTAAAGTAAATGTGTTGACCAGTACTTCACATGTGCAGTCAAAAACGATGACTCAAACCAAACCAATACAAGAAAACTCAGTCAGATATTTGTTTGGAGAATAGACTTTTTTAGACATGTCTAGAATTTTCTTTTCCTAGGCACTTCTTTTTGCTTGTTTTTATACTGCATCAAATTTTGTAGATCCAACTGTAACTAGGGCCTTTCATAAGTATTGTACTTATACGTCTCATAGTGAGAAATGGTTCTTGTGCCAAAGGCACTGTGATCTTGCACAGCCTTCTGCTTTATGCTTAACTTTTAAACTATGAATAGTCCTTCTGAAGTCAGATTTGGAGCCTAAATGAGAATGCAGTAACTATTTCATGCCTTTTTTTTTTCTTCCTTGCCTTCTTCATGCGTTCTTCTGCTATCCCAGTTACATTTTTAGTTTTTCTATTGCCCAAGGGCCCAAGAAAGGACTTAGGTGAGAAAAGGTTAAAAACAAAAAAGTCTTTGGATAATTATAATTCAAATTAAAATGGAGCAATCATTTGATAAAATTTAAATCTGCTTACAAAGAAATGTCCTTTTACACAGTGATTAATTATCTTGTGGGTTTAGCAGCTGGATGGCTATTATTTCAGCAAAGAGTTCATTGAGATTTGAAGAAGGATTATACGTAAAAGTAGAGTGTTTGCTCTTGGCCTAGCTAAATCTTGTAGACTTTGAAAGTATAAGACAATCACCAGTAGGAGCAAGAATATGAACGATATTGCCAAGGCAAGCAAGTGTGGTTTGTAGTCACATTTTTTTTTCCTGCAACATATGGAATAAAGCACTATTGGAAAGAAAGCGTTCAGTGTAGGAATGTAGGTCTGCTCTGATGAATTAAAATATGGATTAAAGAGTGAGAGAAACTAACAATTTTTCTAGTATATATATTTCTAGTGTTCATAAAATCTTTGTATTGGTACATCATGACATAGGTGGGCTAGTAAGCATTATGTCTGGCAGTCAAATATACGTGAACAGCGACTCTTCTGTAACTGATAGAAAAATTACACTGAATTTCCAAATGATAACTCTGAAATACCAATTGGATTTACGCAGTTCTGTGGTGAAAGTGTTATCTTCTGTGATTCTTGTTCTCTGAACCAGGTATTTGCAAAACTCTGCAGCCTTTCTGGTTGCTCACTAGTTAACGGTCTTAAGAGTCCCATTTCAAGCTGGGTGAATTTTCCTTTTTTTCACTGTGTCAGACATACAGCCAAGCTAAGCTAAGCTTATAACCGTTTTATTTCTTATGTTAAGACTCTTGGTGTCTAAAGGCCACAGCACTAATATGAATAAAAAGACTGAGGATTATGGGAACCAAGCTGCTGAGGCAAAAGAAAACCTGAAGAACTACATTTATTGCTAATAAAATTAGCGCAGGTATAGTGCTTTGTGCAGTGTGTAAGTTTAGTTTCTCTAGTCATTTTGATGGTAGCCATATTCTCCTCTTCCCCCCACTTCGAATGCTGAATACTTGTGTCAGGCAACATTTGAGGAAGGCTGCTCTTAAGGTACTTCAGGCATCAAACTCTCTTGTTTATTTTACAAGAGTCATTAATGCAGATCAGGCTTTCCCTGGGATTACCAGGCCCGTTCACGGGTTTGTCATTCCAAAGCTTCCACACATACTTAACAGACCAGTTGACAGAGAGAGCTGAAAAAGCAGGAGCAGGCCCAAAGCCAAGTTATTTGCTGCTCTGCCTTGAAGAATTCTTTTCCAACTCAGAGTCAGAGATACAGAACTAGAAGAAGAAAGAGTGAGGTACGGATCAAAAAACACATGTGGAGATGAAAGCAGGTTGAAGAGGGAGATGGGCTTGGAGAGGGGTGTGTGCGAAAACGGTGAGGGAAAATTTGTTGCTCAAAAGAAAAGAATTTGCAGATGTATGAGGTGGGTAATATAAGCAAGGCACAGAGGTCGGTTGATGGCTTCTTACTTGCAATCCAGCCCAAGAATATCCGTCAATATATTTTGAGTAATTAAAGGTAATGTTTTCAGAAGTCTTGTTTTCAGGAGAATGTGTGTTTCTTCCCATTCCTATTTTCTAGCACTGTACTTAGACTGTCTGAAATTTTCACAGTTGCCAAATGCATGTGAGATTTTAATTTAGGTCAAGCAGATTGTCTTGGATAAGGTGACCAGTAACTTTGATGAAGACTTTGATTAGTTGAAGATAGCATCTGGTGTCTGAACATAGAATAAATAAGGTTTCAAGTGGTCACTGGATGTCATCTATGCAATGCTTTGCTCAAAGCTGGGCTGATATAAAAGAGAGATCAAGCTTATGTAGTCAAAGTTTGTAACTCTCCCTCGATGGAGATCCCATAGCCTTCCTGGGCCCTTGTTCCAGTGCCATGTTGAATTATTTTCCATCTGTCCAGTGAGATTTTTCCCTTTTTGCAACTTGTGATTGTCATTTCATTGTCCACCTAGGAGAAGAGTCTAGCTACGTCTCCTCTTTAATTCCATTTTGTTTGTCCCACAGCATAGATACTAGGCCATGTAAAAGGATAAATAAAGGAGATAAACAATGACATAAGAGGAAAAAGCAAGGTTGGCCAGCAGTATTGCAGGTATCATGGATCTGCAAGTATAGTTGTGCTTGGCAGCCATGCTGCCTGGCAGTGGAAAAAGAAGGCTCACATCTATTAGCTTATATAATAGAGAGGTCTTTATTCTTCCCAGTCTTTTGCTCATTCTCTCAACATAGGCACATATTCAATGATGAGTGGAGCTGCAAAGAAAGTTCTCTGGATGCCAAAACTCATGATGTTCTGTTACACCTGAACAGCAGTAGAAGGCCCAGTTCTCCTCAAAATCTTGAGAGAGGTTTTATTTAGTCCCAGTTAGGTCTGTGGGCTATAATAGCACTTGCTGTACAGCAAGGACTGATATACATATCCGTTGTGGGTTCTTTTTAAGACCAAGTCTGTATTTGATACTGCTGGTCAACATAATTCTAAGAGAAGAAGCATTGGTGAGGATGATGCTGTACCATCCAAAGAAGTCTTTTGGCAGTGCGGTTTATTTTGTTCTCGCATAAACTGTTTGCAGTAGGAGAAATTATTGGTATAATTCTATTACCACAGTTTCTTTTTTGCTTTTTACTTTTTAACCTGTAGTTCCCTCACTCTTGGTTGATACAGACAAGAGAAAGAAAAATTGGAGCTGGGAGAAGACAGTGGTATAAGGTTCTTCTTCTGGCATTGTAAACGTCAGGGTAGAAGTAAGTAGTATCAAAAATGGGTCTAACTCAGTACTTTCTCTCTTGTGGAAAGTGATGATTCCACTAAAAGGCTTTAGCAAGAACTGGTCCAGTTAACTGGAAACAAAGAGGGGTGTCCTGCCACAAAGGCTTTTCTAGTCATTTAATGGGGATACCTCCAGTTGAATGCCCTTTTGAGTAAATCAGATCAGGTTTTGAAGGTTACTTGTCCATCCTCATGTTAGTGGAATATATTATATATAATACATATGCTGGCAAATCCACTTGATCTCTCTGTTGACAAACAGGACAGGGAGAGCTGGAGATAGATGCCTGGTATATCTGAGAGCCAAGATTCAGCCAAACATCTTGGACGGGTTTGGAAGCTTGTTTCTTGTTTCTCGTTTGGCTCATTTCCTCCTCCCTTCCCCCATTTCTCTGCAGCAGAAGCAGCGTTGAAGGGTGTGTTCTCTGTCTGGCAGGCTGTTGGAGGAGTCTCTGGCCTCAAATTACACAGCATGAGAACTCTGTGCATAAAATTAGCAGCAGAGTTCTGTGTATTAGACGCCAGGGAAAAATGTCACATTCAGCAGAACTCATAGGCAAGAGGTGGAACAGAAAGAACTGGAACGGGACATCCACCCCCCTCTACGTTTTACTGTTTTGCAGCAGACCTATCATAACCCTCTGGCTTGAAGCAAAGATTTTTTTAGGTAGTAAATAGGTGTTATTGCATACCTTAATAACGGGGTGTTTGATCTTTCTTCTCTTTCCCCCTCCCTTCACTTGCTCTTTTTCCTTTATTCTGGAGGTTTCTTACATTTTGCCTTTTCACAAGGAAATCAGTTTTCACTCATGAAGAATTGCTATTGACATAGAGTTTTCTGCCCTTTCCACCTCCTGGCGGTCCGATTCCTGGTGAGAAACCCATCGTAATGGCATTACATTCAGACCGTGCAGCAGCTTATACATGTTGTATATAGTGAAATCCGGGAAACTAAATAAAGTGCTGCCTAGCAGGTCAAAGGCACTAAAGCAGAGAGAAGCATCTATTCAAGGGCTGGATTCTTCAGATACTCTCTCACTAGCAGCTAGCTCATTCAGAAAAACTACTGCAGAAAAGGACATGGTTTGAGGGTGTGTTTTCTTTCCTTGCATCATAAAAGCAGTAAAATCCTTGCCATACTGGTGTAAGAATGCCCTGGAGCGTATGCGTCAGAGAGGCTACATTAGCATCTGTATGTGGAGGTGGATTGCCAAGAGACATAAACGTACACTTGCCTGAATTGTTTGGGGATGTACATGTACACACGTACATTCACTGTGTTGTCAGAGTGCTTTTGTGAGTCAGAGTTATCAGGCAATGCTCTTTTTATGTATTCATTCCCATTTATTCTCCATATTGATATCTGTCCTGTGAGCTGGGCTGGGAAATCAAACCATGGCTTAAAAAAAAGAGCATTTACAGCTGGATTAGTTAGCTGATGTATTTTGCAGCACAGCCTCAGATGTGGCATCCTGTGGGGTAGGAAAGAGCAAGAGCATGTGAGGACAGGGAATTTCCTAAGCTGATGCCATCACCATATACTCATTTATTGAAATCACAGCTTCAGAGTACCCGATTACCTTTGTTTGGCTCAGATTATTGAAGCAATCCTCAAGCAGGATAATGTATTCCTAGGTTAGATAGCGCCCTAGGGCAGAAAGCTATTCTTCATTTTGTTTCGTTGTTCTTTTCTGTAGTAGGGCAGGCCCCTTCACTACTGCTGTTTAATGTAAGTGATGGTTTAGCAGCTGCATTCTTTTCTAAGGGTTTGGGAATAAGTTCTACTCTGGACATCAGAGCACTGCTGGCACATTTTTGAAGAACTATGTTTTTGTGTTGTTTTCACCTTGCACTGTAGGTGATTTTGAGTGCAGGTGAGTTGCTAAGGATAATGGTGGTTGTAGTTTTGCACTTTTCACCTGACTTCCCTGAAGAATTATATCTCTATTAATAATTTTCCTCCTCACTCTCCCCCCATGAGAAAAGTATTACTGTCAGCCCCATTTTATGGGTGGCAAAGCTGAGACATAAGGAATCACATCGGAAACCAGTGGCTGAACTGAATGCAGTTAATAGTGGGGTCTCTTTTTTAGACCTGGCTTCACATAATAAGGCAGCCTTCTGCCTGCTGAGGTATGGGAGGCACAAACTCCAGCCTTCCACACTTGGAATGAACAGACTGGCAGCTGGCTTAGGATCAGGTTGCTCTTTGGTATGGTAATTGGTGGGCTCATTCTACAAGTTCATCTTTCAAGGAATAAAGCCTGAGGTAATGAACGGCCTGTATGTGAGGCAGCAGGTGAGACAAGCTGTAAGCATGTGCTGTGAGGAATACTTTGAAAATTACAGGATCTTGATAGTTACTGCCTCTTTGTTTGCCACTTGCCTGCCTATCCTAATCTCTAGGCCTCTTGCCCCCCAGTTTTATTAGGGAATACTGTCCCAGTTTGTGAACTATGAGCAAATGAGACGTAAACTTGGTATAATGAACAGACTGGGTATGTTTGACCAGAAAATTGTGTTGGTTTGACTATATCAGTATAGCTTAAGTAGTACAACTCCCCTAGGGTAAAGAAAATTAGACCAGTGTAAAAGTGCATATCCAAATATAGCTGAGTCCCTGATGGGAAGGTACCTTTGTACCAGTAATAACTAGGTCCACACTAAGGCACAGATTTATTTCCTTAACTTTAGAAACCTTAAGTGACAAAATTGCGAATATAGTTACTTTATAATTTATGTATATTCCAAGGAGACAGATAAAGCCTTCAGAGCAGGAGTTGGCCCACTTGAGGTGTGTTTTACTGGCCAGTCGTGCCTTTCTTTCTTCATTGTCTGTTCAGAGAACTTCCACTTAACTAAAAGCACCTATCTAAAGTTTCTAAATGAAGTAAAAAGGAATTTGGTCCCAGGATTTCATCAAATGGATGGGGAAATTAAACTATTAGGAACAGTGTAGGATGGTTTGAATATTCCACCACAGATTCTAGCAAATTCCAACGCTATTCTGAGATTTGGGAAAGTACTGCAAATTTTTTTGTTTGGTTGGTTTTTTTTGAGTAATTTTGACAGGTCTTTCAGACTTGTGAAACAAATGAAGTGGGATTTTCTTTGTATTGAATAGCAGCAACTCCAACTTGTTTTTGTTTCTCAAGATGGTTAGAAGACTAAACCACAAAATGTCTCCTGCCACAAAGGGTCACTGCTGCTTAAAACTAGGTTTTAAGCTTCTGAAGGCATGGTTGTATGCATAGGTCTCCCAGGGGTTCTTAGATGGAGCTATCCTACTTCTTTGTCTGCAATGGCCAGTTACCAGATTTTGACATACGAGTCCACCTCCAGCCCACGCCTGTCATACACAATAGCAGTGGCAAGTTCTGCTTTATTTCTTCCCTGTTTGCCTCTTTTATTCTGGAAATTATATGCTATCTGGATGAAGAAATGTTCTGTTGCTGTTTCTGAGTTTCCATTTTTCTCGCTTAGTCTCGGGCATCAATATCCATCTGAGCTCTGTAAGAACAAAAACTCCCATTGCTCATCAAGGAGAAGTTACTGTTCTGGTAAGACTTCCTCTAAGTCTTCCAATCTCAAGTGATCTTACTATATCAGAGAGAAATCTTGTATCTTTTTAAAAGATTTTTAAAGGAAGAAGGTTTATTGTAAAGGAAGAATTCCTTTCCACAGAGAAGATCATAATACTGCTTGTGATACTGCTCTGCAGAAGAAAAGCTAGTGAGATCTGGCTATGGCATCACGAACTAACAAAGCACAGAGTGATACTGTTGAATGTCATTAAACAAAAAAAGCTGCTGTTCCTTTAACAGTTGGTTCTGTAAAGACGTTTCATTTTGAGTAGCAATATTCTGGAAATGACACCATCAATTTCACTGTAGATGAGGACCTTTAAATTTCTGTAGTCCAAGACAGATTGTTTAGTTGTGTTTGCATCAGCAGGGCATGATCATAGTCCTCTTCTGCAAATGCCTACTAGTTAATTTTCACCCTAAACGACCAGTCACAAAAGCTGTGTCCAGATTGAAATCAAAGGAAAAGTGTTTATCTATACTCTGTGCTGTTTTTTCCTCCCAGCACAATGTGTGACAGGGAGAGTATCCATGCATTTAGCCAATATGGATTGAGCTATTATCTGGAGCCTTTCTTTGGGAGGGGAGGGATAGGTCTGTTTTGAGCGGTACAGAAAGCATATATTGAAGAAAGAGGATCTCTTTGCTTACCACTGGACTAACTGGCTTCTAAGGATTTTTCTGCCTGCAAAAGCGCACCAGAGATTACAGGGCAGACAAGAGTAGCTTATTTTAGGTAACTTTTGTCAAAAAAATTCACAGAGCTGTAATGTATTATTCATGTGCTATTATAATAATGATAATGAATTTTAACATGGCTGTATTTGAACATAACTATTGTAAAAGTGTCTTAAAGCATTTTGGAAAGCTGATGGTAACCATAAAAGCAAAATCTGTACAAGTATATAATATGAATGGAAAATGGAATATAGCCCCATATCACTTCTCCCAAATCTGTGTTATCAGTTGCAGCTCAGTCTCAAGCAACCACAAAAGACTCAACTGCTAATGATGTATATGCTACAGAAACTGGTATTCCATATATCCTTTGAAAACAATAGGTTGAATGAAAGTATCTTGCAAGTGAATTCTGCTCTGTGTGTTTCTATTTGATGTTCAGTTTCCTTGCAGTCATTGTTAAAATGATTTTCCTTTACACATTAACCTGTGGTGAGACCAGAAGCCTTTTAAGAATATTATTCTTGTTCACCATTTCCTGTCACTAAACAAATCTATTCTATGACTGGTGATTGAACCATGCAGCACTTTTCTAACATCAGGTGCATTAGAGAGAAGCCATTATTCTAGAGCGTACAGACATGCACAGCCAAAACAATACAGCAGCTGCTGCCCTAGTAAACATGGTATGTAGTGCTGTCATCAGAATTGATTCAGCTGAGTGTTTTTGCTGTGTTCCTTTGATTTAACTTTTATTAGTGGTTCATGCTCCTTTTGTGATTTGGGACTACATTCCCATTTTCTCATTAAAATACCATGGTTGCTCTGGCTGTTTGGTTATAGCTGATACTCTCAGATTTCCAAGGTGCTGCGTATCCTTGTACAAGTATTTTCTAACAACATGCGCATTAGACAGAAGGCCACAATTTCACAGCTCACAGGCATACACAGCCAAAATAATATAGTAGGTGGTGAACTGCAAAGAGGTATGTAATGGTGTCAACACATGGTCATGATTTAATATCTGAGGATTTTCTGAGTAGTCTCCTTTAATTAATTAATTTGTTAGCATTTCTTGCACCTGGATGCACTGCTTTCTCTTGCTCATTGAAAAGAATCAATGCATAGTGCCATAATGACCATGCTGCCCATGGTGTATGGATGGGTTTTCTCAAAACTGAGGGCTGACCTTGTCAGCTGATGAAATTGGATACTTTCCTAATGCAGTCATATCTCTTGACATGGGTACTGTCATTATCGTATCAATTCTGTAATGGACATTTATTTCATTTGTCTATAATAAGGTAGTTATTTAAGCAGAGAGAGAATGTGGGTTTCACTAGCCTCAGACCATTTCCTCAGCCCAAATAGAATAACATGGCAAAGCAGTGTTTTAAATCTTAGTCTCTTGCAGCCTTGGTGAGCCCTCTCACCTGCCAGTTATCCACTGTTCTGAGGTAGGAGTCTGTCTTTTTGTCAGGAAGGAAAGTCTTGGTTTTGGTTCAGTTCAGAGCAAGAAAATATTGCAGAATCAGAAACTTCATTAGAATCGTAGAATGCCAGGTTGGAAAGGACCTCAAGGATCATCTGTCCAACCTTTCTAGGCAAAGCATGACTTAAACCAAATGCCCCAGCACCCTGTCTAGCCAAACTTTGAATTTTCTAGAAGCGTCTAAGCCTTAGCAGGGTTAGCATTATTCTGGCACATTAGTATTATTGCTGGCAATAATCTCTAGTAGAGAGTAGTGGAACTGAGGAACTGCTTTCAATTTGTTTTACTTGGTTTACAGCAAAACAGTTGCATAGACAATTTGTGAGTTTGTTTGTCAACTTGTTCTTGAAAAGGCACATTTCCAGGTAAACAATGAGCAAATGCTTTTGCATCATGTCATATCCTCTGTCTCTTAAAAGACGTACCTGCACGGTATCTAGGTTATCCTCCAGGAGATTTGAAAAGATTACAATATCCTTTTTATGATTTTCTTGTCAAAACTATGATATGCATCAAATATAAGCAGTTACCTTAAAAGCATCCCTCTGGCCTTTCTCTTTTACTTCTATTAAAGTTTGCCCAGTTCTCATGCTTTCCACAATCTTATTTGTGTGTGTCAGGAGCACCCCTGTGAATTTTCATGAGTTCATATATATTGATCTTGTGATTAAGAGTTCTGGTCAAGGTGATCTGCTCCTATTACCTTCTGAATGTTAGGAGAAAGTGAGAGGGTTGCAATTGGAAAACTTGTTTATTGTCTCTCTCAATGCAAAGGAAAGAATAATGAGCCTGACTTTAGGTTGCATGAGGACTGCACATTTAACAGGCCTAATCAAGAATGTGGAATGCACAGCAGTGTGTGAAGGTCTGGGGAAATACATCCAACATCACCACTTACAACTCTTCTGTCAAGTCTGTGTGGGCAGCATAGAGTAGCAGATCACTCAGAAAATAAAGTTCAGAATTTTTTTCTCTTTTTCCCTTCTGATCAAAAGACACCATATCGCCTCTCAAGTTCTATGATGGTGCCTTCTGTTAGCCACACAAAAGAGATGGGTGAAGAATTTACTTCATTAAAATTCAGTGAAATGCAGCCTACCCTCAAGACTGATGATTGCAGTGGTAAATAGAGTTTTATTTTGAAGGATGCTGGTTAACTTTTGCTCCATTCAGATGAGAATTTTTGTGCTAAACAGCAGAAGGCGGTGAAGGAGCCAAATATGTATTGAACATGAAAATGAAAGAGAATTGAAGACTGAAAAGGAGAGGCAAAGGTACTACACATGACAGCTTTTTGGCTAAGGCAGATAGGCTACGCTGCAACCTATCTGCAGTGTAAGGAAGTGATGGTTCTTTGCACTTTCTTCCTTTTATTTTCTTCTTGAAAGACTGTGAATTGATGTTATACAAATACTGTATCACTACCGTTTGTGTACAAGGAAGGGCAGTCAAGATTGTCTTTGGGAGAGCCATTACTCTCTCTTTGTAGCTGGCAAATGTGTATTGTTTCAAGCACATGAAGCTGAAAAGATGACTGCTCTTTCAAGGACTCATGTCTTACTTGCATTGATCCATCCTTCAAAGCTCATTTCCTAGTCTCCTGTGCCTGATACTCTGGTTCCTATGCCTTTGACAAGGCTGCGTTCCCTGACCATGCTTTCTGTTCCCACTTTAAAATTTATTCTTTAGCTCCACCTCCTGGCTCTTGGTCCATGGAAAAGAGGATTCTCAGGAATCACATAGCCTTAAGAAGGGATCATAGAATTGTAGACTCAACTAGGTTGGAAAAGACCTTTAAGATCATCAAGTCCAACCTTTATCCCAGGACTGACAAGTCCATCACTAAATCAGAAGTATTCGTCCCAGTTTAGAAACATTAATGTAGAGGTGAATATGGGTGCATTTTAGCTGGGGCAAAACAGAATTTGTTGAGCCCACTTGCTTTCTACAGAGGAAAATGTGTTGGTGAAGAAATGGACAATGGAATATGTGGCTCATAGTTTCTGCTTTTTGTTGGGCTTTTGGTTTCTCAGACACGGCAGTTTCGATACATGACGGACATCACAGAACAGTCTTTCTTTGTAACTGTTTTTTCTCTTGTACTTCCTCAATCTTGAAGGGGTGGGGAAGTACGTAAGAAATCGTCTGACACTGAAACTTTAATAAAAGATCTCTGAGGCCTTGCAGTGGCCTGATTCACACAGGGAGAATTTCTTTGACTCTGTTCATCCTATTCAACCAAGAGCTGCTGAGGAAGTGGAGGAACAGGGCTTAGCCATCTAGATTTAAGAAGCTGAAAATCATGTCTCTTCCCCGACAGCTGCGAGAAAAGAGGTAATATGTCTCTCCCTCCTTCCACCTCCCCACAAACCTCCGTGTCACTGCTACGATCTGTTCGTTTAATTTGGATGCAAGCTTCTTTGACAATTCTAAAAGACTTCTTGTTATCGTAGCTTCCACACTATTACACTGCTCAGTGTAGAGTAGACATTTCCTTAAGGCGGAATCAACTTTCTTTCTGTGGGGAAGATTCACCATGTAGGATAGTAGTGGGTCATTGTCCTCTTTACAGCTGTAAACAGTTTCCCTTTTACTGGGGTTTGTGATATGAGTGTTTGTGATATGACTAATTGTATCTCTTGATCTCCATAACCACATCCTTCTTCACAGTAGGTGGTAGTATTTTTGGTGTTGTGGGTGGTGCCAATTCATGTAATTTTCCTCATACATCAAACTATTGCAAGACTTTGCACCATTACTTCAGCCTTCCAGACAGGCTACATAGTGTGGAAGCCCCTGCTTGGGATATTCTCCTAGCAGAATAAACTGAGCCAAACACCATGTTTTTTTTGTAGTATCAGAATATTTAACATTATGTCAGCTTGACATTTTTTAGATGATCCTTTTTAAAGTTTCTCTTTCTCTCTACCTCATTTATTACCCTTTTGTCCTTGTTCTTAATCCTTCTTACTTATGTGTTACTATAAATACCACTCTAACAACATTGAGTTGTAAGATTGAAACAGAAACAAATTTGTCTTCTATTTGTCAAAAATACTGTGCCATGAAGAAGGTCCCAGAGGAAAAAGCATCTGCCAAGCCATGCTGTTTTATTGTGTGGACAGTATGCACAAGAAACATGAAAGTGTGGTCATACCGCTGCTCTTTAGGTATTCTTGAAGGGATCTGCTTCAAATCCTACTTCAAATCCAGTACTTTCTAGAATTTGCAAAGCTTATTCTAACCTATCATGTATTCTTTCAAGCATTTTTGACATTTTCAAACAAGTATCTTTGTGCTTGTTTCATGTTATCTGCTGTGACTGGGAAGTCTCCCTGTAAATATTTGCTAGGCTACCCATTCTTTTTTCAAAGCCTCTTTAAGAGTCTGCTTTACTGTGATGTTTGCAGGAAAACTTGACATTTTGATAGCTGGTGCAGGTAACACTAGTTATGATATAGAACAATACTATGTCTTTGTTTCTTTGTCTTTTTTCTGTTTGTGCTTATCCTTCTCTTGTTTCTTATGTGTATAAGGTACACTGTATGCATCTTACACACAAAGTGTAAGGTTTTTAGGATTTAGCTTTGTGATGTCAGTTTCTACAGCACCTAGCGCAACAAGCTCTTTTCTCAGAACTGTTTTCTACTTACTGCAGTAATAACAGCATAAATCACGGATATAATGATCTCTGTAGAATAAGAGATACTGCTGCAGTTACTATTCTAAGTCTACTACATGCTGAAGGAATGATTAAGAGTGCACCCAGAGTTGATTACATTTCTCAGGAAAATCTTACCAGCTCTACTGTTTCTTTTGTAGTCCTGCTACTTCAGCAAGCCTAGGAACAATAGGGGTGCTTTCCAGGCTTGATGAATCTTCACAGTGGCCACTGGCCAGGTTGGACGGTGCTTGGAGCAACCTGGTCTAGTGGAAGTTGTCCCTGCCCGTGACAGGGGATTGGAGTTGGATGATCTTTAAGGTCCATTCCAAGCCAAACCGTTCTGTGATTCTGTGACTTATGCTGAAAGTACAGAAACTTGACTTCTCAAGATCAGACCTCCAGAGGAAGAGAATGACACTACAGATTTCTATCTTCTTGGGATCGACACTAAACAATCTGATGATGCTTAGCTATCTTTGCTCTATATGGCATAGAGACCTCCAGAGGCTAATGTCAGAATGAGTAACCTAAATATTTTGCTCTTGCTTCACAGTGATTTTGACCAGCTTCCAGATGATGTACCTGTTTCAGCTAACATTGCAGATATTGAAGAGAAGAAGGGCTTTTCTAATTATTACGTAAGAAGAAAGATTTATTCTGTCTCTGTATGTCCTCATCTGTGTCCGGTTTGGTTGTGGGAAGCAAAATGCAATTAATTTGGTGAAGTTCCTTTTTGGCATGAATAATTATGTGGGGAGAACTTCTCAGTGCTTCTTTTTTCCGGCATGGAGGTTAGTCTATTACAGATTTAGTCTAAAAATTTATTGTCTGGGTGAAATGAGACCAGGGTATCCCCTAACGTTGCTTGTTTTCTAAATTCTTATCTAATGTATGATTCATTTCCTGTTAGAGTGCTGTACCTTTTGTGAAGATAGTGGAAAAGGAATTCAAAGAGGGTAGAAGGGGAAAGTCTTGTTTTCATTATCCTATGGTACCAGTAAGTTAGGATGCTTCCGTCTCTACAGAATGTGGTGTATTAGTAAGTCATGAAAAAGCACACAGGAGGAGAATAGTAGGGAAAAGCACCTCGAGATTTTCTGAAGAGGGGTTTTTGATAAGACCAGCTCAGTCTTACTTCTGCAGGGTATGCTGCTTTTGCTGGAGACATTGCTCATAAAACCTTCCCACTGCAGTATGCATGTTTTATTCTGGAATATGGTGATGCTTGATTGCTCTGTCGTTATGTTTTTTGAAGGATCTGGCTGCAATGTGACACAGAGGTCAGTGTATGGAAATCATGGGCTTCTTTAGAGCAAAAGCCATTTTGGCAAGAGATAAGAAGGTAGTGGTTGGAGGAGATCAGGCCATGTTTTCTGAAATCGTGTGCTTTAAAGTCAAGATGAAGTATGAATCCCTTCTCTGAAAATCAATTCACTGAGATGTCTGTCTATAGAGTTAGGTGCCCAAAACATCCTGATGTAAAATATTTGTATTTACCTCCCTAATATGTTTTGTTTGTCACTGTGGGGAGGTGTGTAAGCATATAGCATCATCTAGACATTTCAGGTTTCCTTTTCAGATTATGTAACAGAAAGCAGTCACAGGGACGTGATCCATGGGAACGCTCACATACACCACACTGTCTGGTGCTAGCTTGTTATTTTCTAGTACTTAAGTCTGCAGATACTCAACTAATAGCTTGCTTTGCACTCTGCCCCTGGGACAATATTTCCACCACTAGAGCACTGATCTTATGTTCCTATTGTATGCCTCACTTTAATTTGCTAAGTATTTAGAAGTATGAACATTAGCCTGAATCCCCTTTGTCTGTTTCAGCTGTTTGTCATTGAAGTAAAGGTTAAAGGTGGTGGTAGATACCTGATTTTCCGACGCTATCGTCAGTTCTATGCTCTTCACACCAAACTAGAGGAGAAGTATGGAGCAGAAAGCAAAAATAGCCCTTTTACCTGCACACTCCCCATACTGCCAGGTAAGCTGTCAGCACCAAATCTGTGCATGATTAGCAGCTTTATCAGCCCCAGGCTGTTCTAAAGAGGAGTACGTTATAGAGAAGTAGTTGTGACAAGGAACGAGTTCCCAGCTGTGGATGCTGGAGAAGTCAAGCCCTATTGGCAGTCCCTCCACTTGTAGTAAAATTAATTTAGAAGCCTAAAATCCCCTAGAAAATATGTATTTTCCTGGAGATCCTACTTTCTCCTGATTGCTTCATCTCCCTGACTGCCTCAGACAGCAGGTTGTGGTTTGCGATATTTTTTCTTCAATAACTGCCACAGGTTTTATATTTTCCAGGAAAAGTTTATGTTGGGGCCAAAAAGGAAATTGCTGAGAATAGGATTCCTATCCTAAATGCCTACATGAAGGTAAGACTTCATCTTAAGGTAGAGACTGTACTGAGTGCTGTAGATACTTAGCCCCTGAAATCAGCTAAGAGACAGTTTTGTATCTTAGGTATCTGCTAGGTATCTGCTTCTCTCTGTATTGCTTTTCCTGAAGACACAGCATCTGTACTGCAGGAAAACTTGCAGTCCTGTCCCCAGATTGTTCAGGTTGCCGGATCTGCTGGAGTATGCAGTTTAAAGGCTCACTCCTTGCCTTCACATATAGGTATGCATCCTTATAACAGTCCCCTCTGCCCAAACAAAGACCCACCCAAAACAAAAAAACAAAGTGAAACCCAAGGATGTATGGGGATAGTGAATCTCCAGGTATTGTGTGAATGTGCAGTTGGTGTGTGCACCAAAGGGACTCAGAGAGTGGCTTGGGCTGCTGGGTGTACCTGCTCTACAGTGAAGACACAGCCAGTAACATTGTGGAGAGAAATTCTTTGTGTGCACGTTAACTGAAGACCTGACTTTAAATCACTAAAATCTTAAGGACTGGCCAAGACTTCCAGTGCTTGCCTTCTTTCCACAGTCATTCATGGTCTGAAGGAAACGTAAGAGCAATATACTCCTTCTGCAGTAAATCAGGCACAAAAAGAGTGAAGCAATAGATTGGCCAACTCTGGGGTAAACAGGAGAAACTGTCAGCAGTTCAGCCACATCCTGATGCATGAGAAGAGAGAGGAGGAAGATTTCTGGCAGTAATTAATATCCTTCATGATCCTGTAGGTCAGAGAGACATATTTGTTACATGTAAGTGAATAGAGAATTGGTCTCCCCCACTGTTACACTCTGCTTCCTACTTGCTTTTGGCATAGAACCTACTCTGCCTACCCGTTTGGGTGTTGATGGATGAAGAGGTACGACTGTTCTTCTACCACTCAACCTTTGATAGTGAACAGGTGCCTCACAGACTGCGGCGGCTGCGCCCACGGACACGCCGAATGTAAGTGATTGACATGTTTTTTCAGCATTGCTTGATGTAAGAGATGCTGCCCAGTTTTGGGAGGGATGAGAGAGATGAGAGTCACCACTGTGTTTCCCATGAAGTTCTAATATGGGGATCTTTGTGCTGGAGAGAACACAGGGTATTTCTTGTTTTCAGTGACCTCAAATGTTTGAAGTGGATGTGGTACTTTGCAGTAAAGGAAAATTCCAAAATGAGCATATAGCCTGCTTGTAAAAAAATGCTGTTCAGCTCTATCTGTTGCTAATTCTTTACTGGTAATATCTATTATAATGTACAGAATATTCAGGCCAAGCTTATGGACATAGGCTTGCACCACTGAACTCAATGTGAATTTTGACACTGAGTTCAGAGAGACCTGGTTCAGACACTAAATGAAACAATGCTAAATTTTTCCTGTCCTTTGTCTAAACAGGGGCCTGTCCTACATAGCAGCATTGACACTCCTTCGGAGAACTGCTAAGTAGACATCATTACCCTTCAGTCAAATTAATTTTCCTTTCAACATGGCAAAATTGACTAGCTTCCTTTACACTTAAGCAGTGCAAAAACTGCATGAGTGTATGCATTCCTGGATGTTTGCATGATCGCAGGGATTGAACCAAATGCCATAAATGGTAGAAACAGGGATGCCTATAAGGCGGAGTAGAGGGGCTGAGCAGTGCTGTAGAAGAGAGGTCCAGGATACTGACTGTATTGAAAATTCCATCTGTTCTCAGCAGCACACATCATCAGATTGCTGCTGCTCTGCACTGAAACTGAGAGAACTAGGGCAATGTTGTTGCATCCATATTTATTTACTTCAGCGCTGCACAGACTCTCATGCAGTTTCTCCAGTGATCTAAGGCTTGCCTGCCTCTTAAATAATGAAAATGCAGACACTGCACTACTGACCATGTAGTATTTTTGATGACTAGAAAGACATGTTTACCTCCCTGTTGTCTCCTTTCTTTGCAGTAAAAGCATTTCACCTCAAGTGCCTATTTTTGATCGCATGGCAGCTCCACGGGCTGAGGTGAGTGCCCTGCACAATCTACCATTGGATAGGAGATTAAACTCTGTTTTACTTTGGTATCTCATCGATCAAGTTCCCTTTTCTAATTAAAGCCTGGGGAAAGAATGGAAAGTGAAAGCGACACAGGAAAGCAATTGATTTTAACAACAGGGGATGAAACAAAGCATGGAAAGAAGTGTTCTGTTCCTCCTTACCTGAGTAACAAGGTCTATAGTGAAGTCAGAATGACAAGAGGTTCAAAACTGAGAGACATACACACCTTGCTGCCAAGTGGATCACATGTAAATACTGATAGCTATAAATTAAATTTAAAACAAGCATAAGCTTCAGTCTCATTGACTTCAGATCGTGATTAAAAGCTTTGCAGGGGAAGAATCTTAGTATTTGCTGTAACAGAAGTGTTCTACTGAAAAGTGCCTATACCCTTGTCTTTTGCTGCATATTATCATGATATTAAGCATGTGGAACTGCTT
The DNA here is from genome assembly GCA_028858755.1 of Ara ararauna. Lineage (NCBI taxonomy): Eukaryota > Metazoa > Chordata > Aves > Psittaciformes > Psittacidae > Ara > Ara ararauna. The sequence continues at coordinate 90,321,760 of CM054376.1, read as the reverse complement.
TGTAACCAGTACTTGTCTGAGCGTATTCTTACTCCTTGGAACATGTGGTTTTGCCATATAAAGTTAAAAAAAAACCCATGCAAATGGTTTGAGAGTTGTTTGGTTTGGTTTTTTTTGTCATCCACTGAGTATGGCAGGTCTTAGATCAGTCATATCTCTTAGGTTTTATCTGTTAATTTGTTAATACTGAATATGCCTACCTAAACTTTTCAATAGATAGAAGAAGGCTTTTGAGAGCGCTATTAAGTAGACATACGAACTCCTGGCACAACAGTAGCCATTGTCTTTTTTTATTAAAACTCTTGGCATTAACAAGCCCAAAAGAACCATCTCAACACAGACTAAAGAACACCTTTTCATTTTTGCTTCTTTAAGAGCATTTAAATGACAACTGTATTCTCTAAGGACAGTGGGGGAGATGTGCATTTTCATAACTTGGCACTATTCAAGAGCAGCTTCTTAGGTTGGTAGCACGTGCTTACCTCCTTTTTTCAGTTTTTTCCCTAAAGGTGGCATCTAGTTGCTATGTTAACTGCAAGTCAGTTTCCGAGCCTCCCCCAAATCTCCCAGTTCAGCATACAGGCCCGAAAGCTGGATGTAGAACCAACACTTAGTTACCCTTAAATTAGGACACAACACCACAACACTTCTGGCAATTTTTTTTGGTGATATTTGGCAGCAAATCTGAAAGCCATAAAACTGCAACCAGAAATAATATGTGTGTTTCTAATTCTCAGGATTTCAAGTTTTCAAGTTCTCAGTTGTCTTCACCACTGTTGACTTGCTCTTTTGTCAGTTGTCTTCACCTATGTTGGCTTGCTCCTTTGTCAGTTGTCTCTGTTATGTTGATTTACGTGCTTTTAAGTGTTTTCAAGTTCTTTCTATTTATTTCTCTGGTGCTCAGTGTCCTGCCACTTTGAGAATCCTAGCATGTAGCTCTCTCAGAGCCATGTTTATCCTAGTGCTCTCATTACTTCTTCAAAGCATTTTTGTGTGTGCTGAGTAGAAGAACCTGTGAGAATTGCAGGCTACAGTCATATTACAGTTGCACATATATATGACCTTACCTCAGAAATTCACCTGTGATGACAAAGTGCATGCTATCGTGCTGCTTTATGCTCTCACCTCAAGAACAGAACAGAAAGAATGATTCATTTCTGTAATTCTGTGAATTAATAATTCCAGTGTTATTACTTTCCATAGGCACTGTTCGATTTTTCTGGAACCAGTAAACTGGAACTCAGCTTCAAGAAGGGAGACTTGATCTATCTACTCAGCAGAGTAAACAAAGACTGGTTGGAGGTGAGACTGCAGTAGTGGCGCTGAATTATCAGCATACCTTGAAATATATGCGTTGAAAGGGCTCCCCTAGTCCTTGGGTCCTGCCTCCTCCTTTCAAGGAGAAACTGTATCGTACTCAGGTCTTACTGTTAAGAATGAATCCTTGACTCCAAATTTGAAATTGTTTCCTTCCTTGGTTGTATTTAGCTTACAAATTTTCTGCCCTCTAGACTTCAGTTTTGATTTGCATTTGCTTCTGCTGGAATGTTTTTAATTTCTTTGGAAGTGATTAGAACACAAAAAGGCCACAGAAAGGAGATGGAAACTCCGTTTCACTGATTAATTGGTTTCTTGCCTGAGGGTGAGTTGCAGTATACTTCATGCTTCATACCACAATGCACATCAGTCTGATTGTAGAGAACTTCGGCAATGCACCAGTCTTCCGAAAAAGGATGATGAGAACGTACTGTGTGTTTGCTGATATGATATCTCTGCTTGCTTGAATACCACAGCCTTCCTTGGTAACCATCTGACTTCAATTTTTTACACACTGTTTCACTCCCCCGCCTTCTGTTTGATTAAACAATTGTAGAATCTTTTCGTAGGGATGCCATCAGGTCACTTCCATAACCTTTTTTTTTTTTTCCTTGATTATTGTAGGAAAAGAATCTTACTGTTGTTTCCATGGAAATTAATTGGATTCCAGAATTTATTGTATGTGGCCAAAATGGCATGGTTTTCTTTGTTCTAACACTACCTATCATTCCAGGGAACAGCTGGTGATGCCACTGGGATTTTTCCCCGTGCTTTTGTGAAGATCATAAAAGATTTACCACAGCAGGAAGACACAGTTAATAAAGTTCGCTGTTATTACCATGATGAGACTATGAGCACTATCAGGTAATAAGAAGACAGTTTTCCAGTTTACTGCTGAAGAAATTACATCAATTCTCTTTTCATGATATGTAATGAACAGATTTGGTCTTGTTACAGGGATATCTCAGTGGAAGAAGATCTGAGCAGTATTCCCTCATTCAGAGATCTCATGGAATTGATGAGGTACAATGCAAGAAGTTAGTTGTATATTTAATATCATTTAAACATTTGTCAAGTTCCTTCCAGTCCTAGACTTCCCATATGCTACTTGCTTATTGCCATGTTTTGGGTGGGAAATACTTTTCAAGCATCCTAAAGAAGTTGTACTTTGACCTGTCCCAGGGCTGTCTGTGCAGACACTAGTCTACCTTGGGGTTGTAAGTATTAATGGAATGCCACACACTTCTAACTCAATTATGCCAGGTAGAAATTTCCATTTCTTGTTCGAATATCAGAGCCATACCCCCAAACAAGAAACTTCTGTCTAATATACTTCTTCAGGATGCAAGAAACCATCTCTAATACCTGATGAACTAGTGTTAAACTAGGTCAATCTAGTGTTGAACATCAAAACATTAGAACATCAAATATTACTAATGGAATACCCGCACTAAATTCTTCCATTCCGTAACCTGCTCTCCCCTCAAAAAAAACCCCAGCCATAAGTAGGTGAAAGTGGTTAGTAACTATAGTCAACTCTTACGTACAGGAATTTTATCGAACTCACAGATTAATTGCACTATGCACGTGGTGTTACTGGAAATGGTTCTTGGTTCTGTCAGATTTCTTAGTTTAAAAACCGTACAGCATGAATGAGGCTGTATGAATGATTTCTAGTACTAGCTGTACCAAGAATGCCAAGACACCCAAGGCTTTGTGTGGCTTTTAGCAGAATGACTTATGTTGGAGTATATTGTTTATTATGTAGATTTCCCAGGCATTCCTTGATTTCTGGGGATCAATCCATTTCTTTTCTACCAGGCATGAGTTTGGCCGAGATGACATTGTTTTGAATTACCGGGACCTTGATGGTGATCTGATTCGGTTGCTCTCCGATCAGGATATTGAACTCATGGTGTCTCAGAGCAGGAACAGGCCGTCTGAGAAGCATTTCTTCCCTTGGAAGTTGCACATCACTCAGAAAGATGACTTGGGTGTTTACAACACTAGTCCAGAAATAGGTGCTACTCAAATAGTAAGAGAAACATAAGTGCTGTATAGAGATGTTCCAGCAGGTAACTGTACAGTCCTTCTGTAATTCCTCTCTGCAGACAGTTTCCTTTAACAAGCCTTTGAAGTGATCTTGAAAAGAGCAATTTTTAGTAATATATTACCTTTCAATGTAAAATCTGTACTTAGTTAGCTTCTTCAGCTTTTTACGACTCCTCTGTAATAGAGGCATATACAGAAAGAACCAGAGAAAGTGAGGAATTGAAACATAAAATCACTGGCCATATTCACAAAGCACATGAGTGTTAGGCTGCAATAGAGGTTTAGTGTCCTGAGCCCCAAGATCTGCTCTAATCTCTATTCTCACTCACAGAGCTGATGATCCGTCCAGAATGTCTTCATAAGCTTTTTTTCTAGCCTGCTATACCTTTCTCTTCACTTACTGGCATGAAGGTTTGTGCGCCAGTGCTTAGGAATGGGTAATTATTCCTGTCATGTGGAAGCTTGACTGGGCATTCAGGGTTAGTTCTGGAAGAGTCAAGAAAACTTCTTCGTATTCCAGTGAATAAATTGCAGCCCACCTTTGCTTTCTTCTTTCCATCGACCAGTATTCTGAATTATAGAATTATAGAACTGTAGAATAGTTAGGGTTGGAAAAGACCTTAAGATCATTCAGTTCCAACCCCCCTGCCAGGGGCAGGGACACCTTCCACTTAACCATACCACCCAAGGCTATGTCCAACCTGGCCTTGAACACCGCCAGTGATGGAGCATTCACAACTTCCTTGGGTAACCCATTCCAGTGCCTCACCACCCTTACAGTAAAGAATTCTTCCTTATATCCAATCTAAACTTCCCCTGTTTAAGTTTGAACCCATTACCCTTTGTCCTATCACTACAGTCCCTCATGAAGAGTCCCTCCCCAGCATCCCTATAGGCCCCCTTCAGTTACTGAAACGCTGCTCTGAGGTCTCCATACAGCCTTCTCTTCTCCAGGCTGAACAGCCCAAACTAAGACACCTGTGGTGTTCCTCTTAGACCTTTTGGTAATTGTACAGACTACTTATTTCTGCATTTTGAGGAAATCTGTGTGATGCCTGTTCAAATAACAAGTTATTTTCTTCTATCTTCTGCTTTCTGATACCTCATTGCCAAATAGAACCAACAAGAAATTACTGTATCAGATTCTTCACCAAATAAAGTTACCTATGAGATTATTTTATGAGTTGCTATTAGAAAAGGTTTATTGGGGGGGAATGAAATAATTCACTCTTTTTTTTTTTTTTTTGAAAGTGAGATAATTCTGGGAAGAGTTTGAAAGTTGCCAATTCATCTTTCTTTAGGAGGAGTTCATTATTGAAACTATAGATATCTATCTATATATTTCTTTAAAGGTCACACAAAATATTTTTTCTTGAACAAATTTACTACTGCTCGTTAGAATTCCAAGTTATGTATGCTTTACATAAATTGTTTGATACACAAAACACTGTATTCTGAAACCACCATGCAGTTCTAGTGTTAAAAAGATGCCGCCAAATATAAATATAATCAGTAAAAGGTTAGTTAAAAGAGTTTTCAAACACCATGCTTTGGATTTGACTGTTAGTTTATGTGGCATTAAGCTACAATTCCTCATTAAGAAAAATCTTTGTACTTCACCTGCTGCTAAAATTTGTACAGATGGAAGCAAAGATTAACAAGTATCTGAAGGTAATGAGAAACAGTACCATTAACCATAGTTACCATTTACCATTAGTTACCATAGGTAACTAATGATGCGTGGATACTGCATGCATCAACCTGCCCCTCCCAGAACTGGCAAAATACCATTTTCTCTTCTTAGATGTTACCTGTAATGCTATCAGGTAACATCTTCAACAACAACTGAAGTATTTAAGGTGACTTATCCTTTAAACTTGTCTTCTTCCTGATGTATATACATAAACTTATTTATATATATAAGCTTCAATATTCTATTATTTGTAGCCCTGCATTTATTCATGTAAGTGTATTGGAAATAAAGGAAAGAGTTTATATCTAAAGATAAGCATATAATTTGTTATACTGGGTACCATAAATCATTTCTTACTTGACACTTCATTAAGTGCATAGTTCTAGCAGTATAACAGTCCTGTACTGGCTTGTATAAGAAAATGCACTTTCCAAAGAGTTGTAAGATGCACTATAGGCCACATCTGCTTTCCAGGTAGAGAAGTGCTACCTGAAGAATCCATGCATGTTAAATTTCAGAGCCAGATAACACATGTTCAGAAAAGACACAGATTAATGTCTTCCTTCTTTCCGATGATGGAAAATTTTATTTGACATTATTTTACTAAAATGTTGCAAAGTGTAAATTCCCACTTGAAAGGCATTTTAGCAGTGCTGTTTCGAAGGAGATGAAGCCATATACAGTGATAGTGCTAGTCCTGTTACATCTTGTGATACAGAAGAGAATAATGCATTGTAAGTTTGTAACCTAATTGGCATGCACGGCCTGCAAAGCTGCTGGTGCGCAGGATTACTGGGGTTCAACAGAGCCAGTAACATCTGAAGACTTTCACGGTCAGCTAGGTCCTGTGATGTAACCTGCGACTCAGCAAGTCTGTTTGAAGGTGGAGGAGCTGTTTGAGCAAGGAAGGAAAGGAAGGGAAAATGTCCAGTGAGAAGCAAAGAAACCTCTTTTCTAAGGGTGAGGGGAGATCACACATAGACTTACTGGCATGTGAAAATCAGAGCAGGAGAATTCCTTTCTGCCTTTATACTGCAATGCAAAGTAAATTCTGCCCATCTTGTGAAGTCGCATATTCTCCTCCTTGTCTGCAGTTTTTATATGCATATGTCCTGATAGCCCCAATGACATATAATTTCCTCAGCTACTCTCATAAATACGGATTCAAAACTGTGTGGCTGCCTTGGGTGTTGGACAACTTCAGATCAACTCTTCTCACCAGTTTTCTTTTTCTTTGTCTACATACTATAATACTTATCATTTGTTATTAATTGTTGTTGAAATAGGTAAAACATACTTTAAAAAATGTTACTCAAATTAAAGGTTTACAGAGGTCAAGGTAGGTCTCCCCACACACACATTATATATGTACAGGTAAACATAAAGTTCAGAATTATCCCTGCCTTGAAGACTGGCTGGCCTAGAGTAAAGCAAGAAACAGCATCAGAGTAAAAAGCAGAGAAACCTTTCTTAGTCTTTCTCACTTCTGCTGCAGTCAATCCTCTATTTTATCTGAAACTACATAGTCCCATGATGTGGTAATTGTTAACATGCAGATGGGCAGTGACAAGCTTCCTTCCCCTCCCTTCCCAGTTAAACAGCTCCATCTAAGTAAGTGCTTTGGGGGCTATAAAATCGGAAGTACTGACTTCCTATTTCATGGGCAATTACACAGGCTTTCCTTGAAAGGGTGTGGTCTGCTTCTTTAAAAGTGACATTTGAGGTGCACAGAAGGCATAACAGCTATTTCGAAGACCTCCTTGCCAAGAAAAGCCTGTGGTCAGTGTATACCTTCTGTCTCAAGTTGTGATTTTCCAGGTTTCTGCATCAGAAGGTTCTGATGCTGTGGGGGGAGTCTGGACAGGGACAGTCACCCACCAGGTTGAGGAATCACCTGCCTTACAGAGACCTCTGGATCCAGGTAATGGAACTGCTTCCTCCCTGGGGAAAGCAAAATGGCAGAGAGACTGCCCTCATACAAGGGCTTGTGAGTCATTACGGGGTTTCTTAGCTGTAATGAGTATTCAAGGGCTCAGCCAGCTGTTCTGGTGTAAGGAAGAGGCATTCAGGAGTTTCAAAGTAGATAGGATTTAAAAGGAGCTTTTTCCATGCTCCCCTAAAGTATAAAAGAGTTTCAGCTCTGTAGCATACTTGAGTATGTGGGTTTATGACACTTTTGAGAGAGCAGTGAGAGATGGGCAAAATGACTTGAAATTCCAGTATCAAATGGTGTAGTCCATGGTCTTTGAGCCACTCAGTCTACTCTGGTATTATTTTTAGAAATGGCAACCTGTTTGGGGAGCAGCTGAAAAATTACCATGTTGAAGAGAAGTCTGAAAGTGAATGAATATGGAAACTCAACCCTTATACTTCCCAAGAGCTATGTGGTTGGGAATCAGATTATTAAGGAGAGGTAAAAATACAGATCACCATTTCTGTTCATTGGGAAGGCTTTAGGCATGAAGAGCAGGAGGATGAGCCAAGTTGAAGGCTGAGTTTTCTTCAGGATTTTTTCTTGTTGCTATTCAGCTAAAAGAATCCCTGCACTTCCTTGAAAATGTGCATTTACTTCTCATTCTTTGCTCATACTGCAAGCTCATGCAATAGGAAAAGATGGATTTTGTCATACAATAAATACTTGGCAGAAGTTCCCTCTAAATGTCACTCCAACACGAAGCCTAAAAAAAGTTCCCTAATTCAGTTTTACTTCTGTTTATGAGAAATGAAAACAAGAAGCTCCACAATAAGCACAGCTAGAGAGTAACCAGCGGGCAATGAAAACGATTATGTTCTGAATTAGGATCAAGCTTGTACGCAAAGGACAGTATGAACATGAAAGAGATTTTCATCCTTCTCCCGAATCTGTATTTGGTCTTCAGTGTCCAAGACACTAGAGGTGAGTTTCAAATTTATATTCTCTTTTATCCACCCATTATTGCCTTTCTTTTGTATCTGTCTCCTTCTTTCTTTCAGCTTATGCTTTTCCTCATTTTCTGCTTGCTTTTCTGCTTCCTTCTACCACCATCTTCTATGCTGTAGATCTTGATCAAAACCAGGGGGTAGCAGGTGCATGTGCAGACAAGTCACCACAATGTATATTGGTGGTATGGATATGTGAAATACTGGACAAACAGACGGGATGAACAAGCTGACTGGTAATAAGTAAATAGGAAGGAAGAATAGACCCTGATAGTGAAAACACAGGAAAATGAAGGGCTGTATGATTCAGATGGTGGTGTACAGGAGTAGAGACAAGTGGACAGACACAAGACAAGGGTTGCGATGCAGGTGGGCTGCTAACAGCAGCACCCAGATGACCTGATTTTCTTCTTGTGGAATTTCTGACAGATAAAGAGACCATATGCCATACTCACTGCTCTGTTTCTGAGTTTAATGTCTTTCCTCTTCTGACACAATGAGAGTTACTTCTCCTTTTCTCTTTTTCTCTTTTTTCTTTCTCTTTTTCCCTTTTTCTCTTTTTTCTTTCTCTTTCTCTTTTTCCCTTTTTCTCTTTTTTCTTTCTCTTTCTCTTTTTCCCTTTTTCTCTTTCTTTTGTTCTTCCACTTTTTTGTTTTCTTTCACTCTTTCTTTTTCTTTCTTTCTCTCATTTTTCCTCTTGTTCTTCTTTCTCCCTCCTCTCCCCTCCCCCCCCCCTTACTTTCCCTTCCTTCTCTTTTTTGCCTGTAAAAAGCTCCTCAACCAAGCTGATAGTAGTTCTCAAGAAAAATGATTTGCGAGAGCACACTCATGTGTTCATGTTGACATCTCTGTCACCTGGAGGTCATATCCCAATAGCACAGCACAGATACCACCTTCAGAGAAAAAGTCACTATTTACATTTGCAATCACTGCATCTTTTTTCCCTGAATCCTTTCTCAGAGACCATCCCTATGAAGAGCCTAAGCTGCTACAATGACTACAACTCACAGATGACCTGCACCTGGATGGAGCATTCAGAGGCTCATGCCCTTGTTGGTATGACACTTTACCAAAAGGATAATATTGTAATGTAAGTACCTGGAATGTACTGTGCTGAACAAAAGTCCAAAGGGGAACTGGCTGCAACTTGGAATCCTGGGGACCAGCAGTGAGGTTTTCAGAAAGCATGGCCACCTCCCTCTCACTGGGTTAAAGTAAAAGTTGTGCCTTCTTATGAGTCCTCTTCTAAGAAGGGAGGAATGAATAGGGTGTGCTAGTGAAGTTATTCTCATAACCTTTGCAGTTACTTTCCCATAACTTTGTTGCGTGATCATAGATATGAAGTAAGGTGGGGCATATAGGTTACTATTAGTGGGGTGGAGAAGATGGTGTCAGAACAAGTGTAAGCCTGAGTGTTGTTTATAAACCTAAAAGGGAGGACACAATCCACCTGTTGTTTTGCCCATTTCGGAACATCACTGAGAGTATGGTTTTGATCACTTCTGAGAAACATGTATAAACTGTGTGTCTGTGAGATAGATAAGACTGGTAAGATCATCTGCACTATCACTTTTCCTCCCAGAGATACTGATGCGTTTATGACGGTATCTCTCTGTTACATGTTTCCTTATAAAAAGGGAAACACATCACCAGACTGTATCAGTTGTGAGGATAAGCAAGGACAGAGAGAGAGGAATAGTCATGGGAGAAAGGAAGACAAAGAAGGAAAGCTGAGAAGAAAATGTATTAGAGTCTGGGGATACAGGAAGGAAAGGAAAGAGAAAGAACGCCTGATTTTATTGTAAAAAAGAGAGAAATAACAGACCTGAAAGTATCTGAGATCACTGGAAGGTCTTTGGAACAGGGCCTTGAAGCTAATGCTTCTATGAAAAGGTGATATAAAATTACTTGGATCCTTGGAAGATATTCTGGAACATTGTTACATGATGGAGTGTGTGGCTCATGCAGGAAACATGACTGAGGTGAATTAATCAGACAAGCAGGTATTAAGAGTGGACAGTCACGCAGCTGAAATCCAAATGGCCAATGATTAAACAAAGTCAGCTCATAGATGAAGAACAGTTGACTAAATTCCAAGCCATAAGGCAATGCTGATGAAGAGATACAAGTATCTTCAGAACTTCACAACCCATCGGCTGACTCTTGTTTAAGGGTATGCCCATGTAGGGTCGGTCCCACTCATACGCCAGGAATACATCCCTGATTTTCTTGCTAATACCCAGGTTTTAAAAATAGCAATGGCACTGAATAATGTTTGCTGACATACAGCTGGCTAGGAGACTCTATCCTATCCTGGAAGACAATATTTGGCTTTAGATATCCACAGCTTAATGTTTTTCATCTGTACTGGAACAATATAATACACTGGGCACGGAGCCATCAGCACAAACAAAATTCCAGAGGGCACAAAAGAAGCCATACATCTCTCCAGCAGCTCAGGCTACTGCAAGCACACAAAGCTTATCCTCTCCTGTCTATTTTAAAACATTGTTTCTAATTTTCATGATGCTCCTTGGCCTGGAGAACGGCTATCTAAAAGAATGATTAACATTCTGGCTGGGATCCTTAATGAATAAGTAAGGTCCCTTGGCAGAACAGAACTACTGAGGATACAGAAGTACATTCCGGCTGGAGAAAGTTTTTGAAGTGCCTTTCTGGGACTTCAAACTGAATGTCTTCAAGAAGATAAGGATCGTCAGAAACTTCACTGTGTTTCATGCCTGATAAAAGGTGCATTTCCATAACATTATTTTTCATTTCCTCACACAAAACCTATGAGATTATGTGGAGTTAGGCTAAAAAAATAACTAAAATAGACCAGTACCAAAAGATAACATTCTGCTGCACAACCTTGAAATGGGAAGGCGTTTCACAAAAATGCTGGTGTTAAGCAAAACAGGACTAACAGATACAGTGAGAAGAGGATATGAGTAAATTATAACAGAATGGAATGGAATTGGTTTCAGGCATTTAATTTAGCATTAACTATAGGTCTCTGAATTAGATCTTTATAGATCACTTTTTCTACACACAGGAAGAACAAGGAGATGTTCTGCAAACGCCAGACAGAAAATGACTTACATGAAGCTCCAGACTCCTATGTGCACTGGGTTTGTTGTAACACTACAAACACTTTTGGAATAGGAGTATATGATATTTACAGCTTCAAACCTAGCAAGATGCTTCAAGCAGAACTTAATGTTGATCTTTTCCAAAATGGTAAGCATTAAAAACCAAGTTCTTATTTTTCCAATGAACATTAGGGATCACTGCCTTTCAGTCAGAAAGTGAACTCCACTTCCATTGTGAAAACTGCTGAAGAGCTCCACATTGAGAGGATGGGAAAGGGAAGGGAGAGGGCAAGATTTGGGGAGCATCTGGCGCTGGAGGAAGGACTCACGAAGGAAGTACTTGGTGTGGCAGGGATAATATATTCTGGAAATAGAGAAGCTTACCTAGGTGTTTTCTTCACCTCTTCACGTCCTTGTCCTCACTATCTCCTCTCATGGGTTGTATCTTCACCAGTTCGGACCCTCCCACCTCAAAACCTCTCGGTCAGCTTGATGAGATCAGGAGACTTCTTGCTGACCTGGAAAGCTGCTGATGGAAGCCAGGAGCTGGTCAATGCACTGGAGTATGAAGTCACTTACAAGGGGGACTGGGAGTCCTGGGAGGTAAGAGCGGAGGAGCCGGGCTGTCCTGGTTTGGGCAGTTGAGAGCCTGTAGTAGAAGTTGTGCCAATGAATGGCCTTTCCATTCTCAGGCACTATGAGGAAATGCCACAAAGGCAGTTTCAGGTCAGGCAGAAGGGTCTGTCTTTCTGTTTGCAAGTGACTTACCCAGTGAAACACCGTTTGTCCTGTACTGAATGCAAAGATCTGTTCTTCACTGACAAAAATGCACTGCACTTGGGGCTTGATTTGAAATTAATTTTGCCCTGAAGCCCTCCCAAATGGAATTAAATCACATTCCAACAGAAGCTTGTGGGTTCATGTGGGAAAATGGCAAAATGCATTTGAAGCTGCTTCCCTTTTCAGAAGGATATGTTTTGGTCTTTGGTTTTTAAGAGTCCTTATTCTTTGCCCTGTTTCCCTTGATGTGCATATGTTTCTGTTCTATACCTCTCAGTGTGATCTTTACTTTTCAAGTGAAGTATCTTGGTCAGATTGCTGTAGAATTCTGCACTGATCAGTTGTCAGTTGTGAACTTGTGTAGCTGGTGCAGAATACGATTTGGGCTCTGCATGATCAGGGTACTGCCTGTGCCATGCTGGCAGCATGCATGCTGAAGTGCCTCTAGTATGGGAGCAGGGAGCACTGCATGGTGGCAGCATGTGCATGGACCATCACATGTGTGGCACTGCTTGGAGATGCAGCATGGCAGTTTCTTTCACTGTCTTTCCTCCACTCTTCCATTCCCCAACTCCCCAATATCCTCCCTGCCCACTCTCCGTCCTTTCCGCCAACAACAGAAAGCTGCCTCGTTCTTGCTCTCCAACACCACACGGTGCCATCTCAGTCACAAGGACCTCGTCCCAGGGAGCAGCTATGTTGCCCGTGTGCGAGCCAGACCAGGGAGAGACAGCGGCTTCTCTGGGCAGTACAGCGAGTGGAGCACGAAGGTGTCATGGGAGACCCCTGAAGGTAACATGGGACGGAGTGGGGCCATGCAGGGGTGGAAGCATTCGTTGAGAAGCCAAACCTTCCCTGTCACTTACTTTGCTCTCATCTTCTCTGAAGGTGACCTTCAGCCCAGGAACCTTCTCTGCCTCTTCAATGGTGCAGATACTCTGACATGTAGCTGGGAAGTGAAGAAAGTGATCACTACCTCAGTCCTCTTTGGCTTGTTCTTTAGGGCCACTCCGACATCAGTGTACGTGCTTGGCCCATGGCAGCATGTCTGTGCCTATTCCATGGACTTTCTGCTCTATCCCATTCCCCTGATCTCAACACAACTTCTTCTTCTCCCCTCAGAGAAGAGGAATGTTCTCCCGTGCACGAGAAGGCTTTGCCTCATGTTCCATATGTCATCCAAAGCTGTGAGATCCCTGTTAGCAACTACAGCAGCCAGAGCCAGTACCATGTATCTGTCCAGGTCAAGGTGGAGGAGAAGCTGTTTGAAGGCCACAAGAACAGTGAGTTGATGTATTGTTTCTTACATATGCTGGTTGTTTCTTGGAGACATACCTGTCTGGGCAAGTGTGGCTGAGAACACTGGTGATGGGGAGAAGTGGGTGGGAAGAGGAAAAGACTGGGACTGATGAAGAAAGGAGCGGGACTCTAGAAGCATTGGATGGGGTAGGACTCCTCTGCTGAATGAGGTTTGCTAGGTGGATCATCTCTGCCTGGATGTATCTGGAGGTACTTGGTGCTCTTTTCACAGACTAAACTGGGAATGCTCCTGCAGTGGGAGAAAATAGCAGGTAGTAGTGCTCGGAGAGCTGGAAATCTCTGTAAATGTGGTAGACCAGCACAGATGTTTCAAATATTGCTTTACTGCTTTTCTGTACATGGGGAGGCCTGTCAGTATTAACGGATATGGATTTTCTGCTATTTAGTGGTCTACTGGTTTATGTATTTGACTAGAAAATGAAGATGCAGAGAATTAAGAAGTGTTAAAAAGCTGAGACCTCCTGCATTGCATGAAACAAAATTGTTTTCAGTCTCCAGAAATTGCTCACAGTGGTGAAAGGGAGTGCTGGACCAATATGTTGATAAATACCCTGATACATTCTGTGTGTTCCAGTTAAGGTGCTGCCACCTGCAAATGTGTCAGTTACAGTGACAGAGAACAGAGAGTATGAACTGAGGTGGATAAAACACACTTTGGCATACGACTTCATAAAACAGAGATACCAAGTTGAGTACTGGGAAAACAACCAATATGAAAAGGTAAGTCTTAGAAAGTGCAGGAGTCCTGGACTTCACTTTACTGGACAAATGGGAAAGACAGTTTCTCTCACCTTTGCCATTTGTGCTTCTTTTTTATTCCCAGACTCTCCAGAAGTTAAATATCAACAACGATGAACCTTACTTCATCTTCACCCTGCAGATGCTGTCATCATCTACAGAATATAGGGGGAAAATGCGTGCAAGGGTGAATACACCTCTGGATTATGAGGGGCCTTGGAGTGAATGGAGTGAGGAGTTCACCTGGAAGACTGAGAATGGTACTTTTCCTGCAGGCTGCTTCAATAAGGTTTTGTGGGCTGTAAATGGCTGAAATATCTCTACAGAAAACCACATTCTCTCAGTGGTGGTTAAAGTTAGGTCCAGACACGAGCTATCTGGGGCTGCTTAACAAAGTGGCTGTCCTGCCTGCATCCTTGCAGTACAGCAGCAGTGTAAATGAAGGAGCTGAGTAGGAATGGCCTTTTAAGCTTCTTTCCTACTTCTCTTGTACAAGGTGAGTACAGTTTTCCAAACAGAGAATCAAGCAAAGATCGTGTCCAAAAGATCATCCTTGTTTTCTGATTCTAGTAGTCCATTCTGCTATCAGTGAGTGAAGAGCCCAAGACTGCAAGAAGGCAGAATATAAGCCATCGAGTCTTTTATACTGTACAGTGACTATAAGATTGCATAAAACACACAGTAGAGCCTACTGGAGATAAAATCTTTACTTATTTTTGCTGTTTCTGGACTTGGAGGCAGAATGTCCACACCAGAGTGAAAAACTGTAATGGGAAGCAGCCACTTTGCAGGTATATACCTATTTCTCTTTTCTCTGTTTCAGTTTTGCCACCAGAGGTTCTCCCAGTGATGCTCCCAGCTCTCATCATCACTTTGCTAATAGCTGCTTATTGTAGCTATAAGTGTTTCCTCAGGTAAGCTTCTGTTGTGACTAGGAGGTTTAGCAGTGTGTTGGCCATGTGGGTGGCATAAAGGCTGAGGTGCTTCTTGTCCCCTATGAGAGAGAGGTCTATGTGGAGATGTGCCTTGGTGTGCAATGGGCAGCCTTGTGCATATCTGTGCAAGGGTGAGAGCTGGGTGATGGAAGTGTCTTGCTGTGCAGAGCAGCCTGGTGTATGGAGTGCAATGTATTATGGTTGAATGTTGAGAAACAAATCTGGAAAACTTTGTATTGTTGCAGGAAGAAGAAAATGTGGGAGGAGAAGATTCCAAACCCCAGCAAGAGTCTCCTGATCCAGAGCTACCTGGGGGTAAGAAGGACCTGTACCTTGGAGAGTTCATTATTTCTCTATTTCAGGACTTCAAATAATCTTAAGAACTGTTACTGTCTCCACAATGAACAGGTATCTTCTTTAGTCTATGCTTTATTGTTAGGAGAAGTTCTGGTCGTATTCAACGTAACTGTGTTCTCGTCAAGCACAACACA
The DNA here is from genome assembly GCA_028858755.1 of Ara ararauna. Lineage (NCBI taxonomy): Eukaryota > Metazoa > Chordata > Aves > Psittaciformes > Psittacidae > Ara > Ara ararauna. Next base: position 90,306,423 of record CM054376.1, on the reverse strand, counting down.
AAGAAGTCTACTGCTAGACAAAGAGGTCTAGCTTCAAGGCAGCAGGAACCACCATACTCATAAGACCTTTGGTAGATGATCAAGAGGGGTCCTGCTGTAACATCCACTAGCTCCTTCAGAACTCCAGGACGAATCCCATCAAACCCACGGACTTACGAACATTCAGCTGATACAGCCAGTCCTTTAGAATTCCAGTGTCCACAAGCAGAAAGTCACTGTTCCCGCACTCATGGTCCTCTGACTCAGAGGACTGAACAGCCAAAGGTCTATAGGTATTATTAAGGACTAAGGCAAAAAAATCCACTGAATGCCTCTGCTTTTTGTCAACCCTATTAGTCAGGTAACCATCATCAACAGGTATTGGTCTAATGTTTTCTTTAGATCTCCTTTTGCTAGTAATGTACTTTAAAAAGTCCTTCTTGTTGTCTGATACTACACTGGCCAGCTTCAACTCTTTGAGCTTTGGCCTTTCATGCCTTCTCCCCTCATCTATGAACCACAGCTCTGTAATCTTCCTGTGAAGTTTGACCTTGCTTCCAGAGATCATACAATTTCTTTTTCCTCTTCATCTCCAAAAGGATTTCCCTGTTCAGACAAGCTGGTTGTCTGGCCCACTTGCTTGACTTATGAGACACTGGAATTGCCTATTACTGTGCTTTTAAACAGTGGACTCTAGAAACTTGCTAGCACTTGCAGACTCAGAAGCCCTCAAAAGTAAATTCCTAAAGGGGACTTTAAAGTAGCTCCCCAAATAGCTTAAATTTTGCTCTCTTGAAATCTAGGGTAGCAACTGTGCTGTCCTTTTTCTTATTACTCTGAAAATTTTAAACTCAATCATTCATGATCACTGTGGCCGAGACAGCCACCTACCATCACATCTCCTACTAGTCCTTCTCTACTCACACATAACAAGCCTGGGAGGGCATCTTTCCTTTTTGACTCACTGAGTACTTGTAGTCTGATCACTGGTAAGGCAATACAGGTTTGAATTAAGCATCTTCTGGAAAACAGAACACACCTTCTAGTCATATTAGTGGAGCTGTATCCTTATTGTCAGATGCTGTAGGCTCTCCTTTTTGTTTTCCTTGTCCATGGTTCTTGATTCTACTGCCAGTGAGACACTGCTCTTTTGCCATGTCTGCTTTTTCGTTTTCAGAAAGTGCATTTAGGACACAGGCCAACAAGCAGCCAGCTGGACTTCAACAAACACAGTCTTTCAGAGAAGATAGAGCAGCCTAGCTTCCTTCAAGTTGTGGACAGGTAAGTGAACAGCACATTACAGTGGCACTGTGGGTGAGAGTCTCGAAGAGCTCCCTAAGTCGTGGCAGGATATAATCAAATGTTCTGTCACTAGAAACTCTATTCAAGTCGGTTTTGGGCAGAGGATACAATTTTTTGCTGTCTGGGTTAGTCTGCTTCTCCAAGACAGATTTTTTGCTAACCCTATGTGTAGCTATGTGTCTTTTCAACTAAATTTGTTTTATATTTGATGTTTACCACAATAATATCTCTCATGAGCAACTTCTAACTTTCCCACATTTAGGCAGATGAAGACTTCGACAGAGTCTCCTGAAGAGCAGGCTAAAAAGACAGATATTTCCCCTGTGGCACTGGACCTACAAAACTCATACCATGCTTTAAATGAGCCAGAGCATGACCCCGTTGTCTGCTCAAGTCAGGTTGTTCATCATTCCTGTCCTGTTTCCAGGAGAAATAGTGCTGATGCAGGTATTGCTTCCCAGGCAGCAATCCGTTGTTTGGCTTTCAATGGTCCGTACTTGTACTGCCCTGTGGTGTCCTCCCAGCCTGACATGCACCAGACCCTGGAAAAGGACCCAGTAGGACTTCGTGAGAAATCAGTTTCCCTTCAGTATGTGACCCTACCAAAGGAAGACTATCCACAGTCTCCACAGAGGCAAAACCAGACACGAGCAGGTCCTCCACAGCCCTTCCTGCTCCCAGATCAGAAGGAAATGATGCAGCACCCCGATGATGAGGAAGAAGTCTCACTGGCCCCACCAGCCTGTGGAGAAGGCACAAATGTGAGAAGAGAACAGAAATCTCCAACGGCTCTTGGCTGTACTACATCTCTTCAGCAGTGCCCCTTGGAGTACATCACCACAGAGAGCCTGTCACTGCCATCAGCCCGTGGCTCCACTCATCCACCACTGGTCACTGCTGAGGAGCTGCCCTGTGACTCAAAGGAGCCCCAGCACCCCAGTGACCACTCTGGCCATGAGTCATCTCCTGGGAAAACTGGTGTCATGGCCCCATTTTCAGGTCAAGCACCAACCTCTTCTCCCAAATTGCACCTGGATACATTTGGAGACTATCTTGCTGTCCCTGTAGATGTCTATGGACATTCAGAACCCACAAAGATTTCTTTTCCTGTCCTACAGAAAGGAAATGACCTTCCCAAAAAGCAACCTTTATCAGAGGGTAACTTGGTGGTGTTAAACCCTGACAGCACTGAACCAGTTTTCCTTTGCCAGGTTGGTGACTATTGCTTCCACAGCTTAAAACCCAGTGGGAAGATGGATATTAGTCAGGAAGACCACCAAGTCAAGAAACCTTCTGAAGGCAAGACAACACCTGAGAAGTCTGTATCTGATGATGAATCCATCACTGGCAAGGAAAAGGCTGTATCAAAAATGCAGGCTATTCAGCTTTTCAAAAACCTGAAATCAGATGATTACTTTTCCTGGCAGCAATCTTTAGGGATCACAGAAACCGGTTAAATGGGCAAATATTAACGAATACCAAAGATACAGGTAACTGTAAGAAGTTCCAATTGCCTGATGAAAATGAACCCCCAGACCTAGGAATAAATAAATACCACTTCCCTCTTTGAGCTTTCAGTGCAATGTGCTGAAAGGCTTGAAGTAGCTCAATATCCTTCTCAGTGACCTTCACAGATTTGGCATGGAAGACAATCCAAATATTGCCCTTCTGTATTTTTGCAAACTTTCTGGCTTATCCACAAAGAGCAGTTTATCCTCCTCATGATCCCGTGACAGATCACAGTCATCTTGCAATGGTACCAGACTGCCTGAGGCAAAACTTGGAGGCAGGAAATGCAGACTTAATAGCATAAAATGTTATCAGAAGAAGACAGGCTTGGAAACCTTGGAAAGAAACATATTCTTAAGAGCAATTTTGTTGAACTTCTGTGTGTGCGAAATAGATCTTAGAGTCACCAAGGAGCTTTCATATCTCTACCTTTCCACTACCGGCATGAAATGGGTATTGTCTAAGGTGAAAAACACCCAGACAGCAATAGAAAGGTAAATAAAAAGTGAGAAAAAAATGTTGAAGTCCAGGACACCTTTCTCAGTGTTAAAGTTCAGGATGGAATATTCTAATGGTAAAAGAGAACGTTACTGAGGTACATAAAGGAGGCTGTAGAGAACCATGAGGGAAGCGATACATTACTGAAAGAAAACCCAAGGTCTCACAGGGCGCAGTGAGAGGAAGAGAAGGGAGCAGGTAACAAAAAATGACAGGTAAGAAATGTGAAGGCGCACAAGTCTCTATCTGATGGGATTTCTTTATTTCTTTGTGTTCAAGTACTATATTTTCCTTTAAGTTCATTGGCTGTTCATGCATGATATAATTACTCTATGTAGATTCTTCCTTTTATTTTTTCTTTTTCTGAGAAATGAGTTATGTTGAGAAAGAGGAGCCACTTTTTTCCCCCCAGTTCTGCTGTAAAGAAAGTGATGCAAAGTAAGAGCATTTGTTCCGAGCTGCCACTATGTGATAAGTAAAAGGCTTTGGTTTCATACCTGAAGGTGGGCTTGCATTCTGAAAAATCATGTTTCGTTTTTCAATTATAATATATGTACTAATAAAAAATATTATTTCTTCCTATAAATGTTCCTTTCCATATGTTAAGAGCATTGTGGTTACGACAACATTACTATCATCTCAACTGATCTGGCCTCAAAAAGTTCTGTAGGTTGAGCTACACTGTAGGTTCAGTCACCTGTGAGGTAGGATGTTTCCTCCTGATTTTGCTGTATTATTTCACAGAGATAATGAGAAGGAGTTTCGTGTTTGTGGCAGCTGATTCCTCCTGGTGGGTTAATGGGACAGGGCTGATTCAGAATTGCAGTAAAATGCACTGGGTTTTTCTTCACAATTTAAATCTTTATAAGTACCATTCCAAGTCTGAAAGGTGAGCAAATTCAGCTTGGTGTCCTTCATAGCAAAAGGCAGGCAGTTGCAGTCTCTGACAGAGAACAACGATGAACGTTTTAAGGAGTTTTCAATTTAGTCCTTTTCTAATCAGTAGAATTTTTTGTTAGTCTCTTCTTCAGCCTTTTATGAATAGCACAAACGGTTTCTTCCAGGCTGTATGACTGTGCTCTATCTAGGCAGGTACTAAAAGGAGATATTGAAATTCATATGCATATTTGGTATCTGGATTCATATTTTTGATATGCATCACTTTGTTAAACCCTGAATTGCTGTGGTTTTATTAATCAGGAAGAATAGCTTTTGGAAGACACTTTTACTCAGCTCAGTGGCTTTTGGATGAAGCCCATTTGCATTGTGATCAGTACTCACACACTCAGTGAACACCTGTCCATCCCTCCTGTCTTCTGCACTTCACCAGGCATTTGCAGAAGCTGCTTTTTGGAGACAGGATTTACACATACAAGAATACTTGTACCATATAATGATATTATATCATGACCCCACAGAGCAGATACCATGATCTGAAGACCATCTCAGGAGCTTGGAACTTCCAGAATAACATGCTATTGACAGGATAGGGGAGCTAAACAGTAGTTTTCTTTTGCAACTATAATGATTGTTTTAGGCAGAATGAGTTTCTGCTCTAGGGACTCATTGTTCAATATCCACTGAAGCATCATTTAATAAAATATATAATGAACATTGGAAGCAGGGGTCATATCTTAGACCTCTGCAGTGCCAAAGGAATCCGCTTCTTACCAGGTTATAGAATCAAAGCTCCTACAAATCTACAGTTCTCTTCTGCATGACGTCCAGCTGCAATGGGGGTGGTAAAAAGCATTGCTCAATCCTGCAGCCTGGTGATTCAAGACTTAGGAGCTGTTTTGAGTGCCAGGTCTTCAACTTCCTGATCGCTACCTTGAACCACAAAGTTACTGTGCAAAAGGAGTTTGCTGCTACCTTCTCCAGCGCTAGGTTCTGATATGCAGGAGAGAAATCATCATTCTGATGATTCAGGAGTCAATTATGACATGCTCCTCTCTGCAGGGCTTCCCACTAAGCAGTTCCAACTCCTCAGCCTGTATTTCAGAGTGATGATTCACCAATGTTTGCTATATAGTCAAGAAAGATGACGTAAGCATCTCAGTACTGTAAATCACATTTTACAACTCTCTGTTTACGTTCAAAATACAGTTATGAAATAATTGCAACCCTTTCCTTATGGTATGCTCAAACATCAAAGACGTTACCTATGTTTTAACAGCAGGCATTTTTCAATTCATTGTTCTAAGTAACCAGTTTATTATTCCCTTATCATAATCCTCGTCAACCAGAAATGCATTACCTGAATTTGCATGACATTAGGGAAGCAAGTATATTGTGACCTCAATAGTTCTAATTAAGATCCTGGCTGAACTGTTATCCTGTTTCTGCTGGCTTGGGGGTTGTCTTTTATGTAAGGAAGGAAAATGGGGCTTAATGATTTGCTGAGAAAGGAAGCCTGCAGTGGAAAGCCCTCCAAAACCTCAGGGAACAGTAGCTGGAGAATTTCTGAGAACCCTGCATCTCTGCATGGTAATGAAAAACAAGCCCAACCTATCGTGCCAGTCACTGTGTCGTTTATTGTTCATTCAGTCAAACACATTTGTACAAACAATCTTACTCCCATACAGCTCCAATGAGTGATCTCCGCCTCTTCTCCTCACTCCCTGCATGTTCCCTCTGCTCTCACTGCAGAGCTGAAATTTCCATGAAAAATAACCCTGCATGCCATGTTCTGTACATGGGGAATATGTAGCACAATGACTTCATGCCTTTTTCGGCCCTTTTTAAGTCCTTCCAAGTGGCTGCCAGGATTCCATACGCTCCAGCCTTGATCCTAACAATTCCTCATATTACACGATGGATGTTTCACCATGGAGTTAAGTGGGTGGACCCAGACTTCTCTGCAAACTTGCTCAACATGAGCCATCTTTGGGGCAAAATCTTTGTAGGCTCATTGTGTCCTTTCCAGTTTGCTGATAGAGGAGCATATGGTAGTCCTTGTTCTTGGAGGCTAATTTGTTTGCCTAAAAATGTAGATGTAAAGCTATCTGAAACAATTATATGGCTTTTTCTATTCCCTTCTAAAAAAATATTGCAGCTCCCTGTTCACAGCATGCAGATACATTGCAAACTTTGGAGATGAGCACTTTTGCATCTGCTGTAGCCTTGCAGTGCAATTCTATCCTGTTTGTCCTGCTACATTCAGGACGCTGATGCATGTTTTGAGTTTATTTCACTCACTGCAGATTCATGATGGATTCACAATGCTGTTTCACCATCAAAATACACCCTCTTCTCCCCTTTTACCTGCAGTAGACTGTAATATGGGAACAGAAGACTAACACTTTGAGTCTAAATAGTCATTTTATCTTGCCCAGTATTCTGTGTTTGCTGACATTTGCTGTGGATGCATAAAGACAGGGTGTAGTAAACATAGAAAAGTATACAGTAAATAATTAAATCCTGACTGATACATTTACCTGGTACCTGGCCCAGAGCTTTCCTGATTTGGAGGTCACGTCTAAGCTGTTGTAGATATGTACTTAACGGCTCTGGCCTTTAGAAATTTAACTAATCCTTTTCTAAACCATTTAATTTTTGGTTTCATAATGTCCAATAGTAAAGTATTAATCAAACTGTTTATAAATAAAAACATTCAAATAAAAAAGCGCCCACATTTTCCTGGATTCATTTTGTGTCAGTTGCATGATAAGTTGTTCCTTTGTTTTTGTTGTAGGAGAATTAATAATTCATCATTCCTTATTCATCATCTGCTGTCTGAGATACTATAAACTTCTGTCAAATCATCTCTTTGTTGTTTCTTTTTCCAAATAGAATTCCATAGTAATTATTCTCTCTTCCTGTAGATCTTATTTTTCTGATAACACTTCTATACTTTTCCTGTTTCTACACAGTACTCTACAGTATTCCTTCAGAGGTTAGATGGCAAGAACTCAATGTATTCAAGAAACATATTATTTAACTAGTCTATGATAATTGGACTCACCCATTACCATTACTTGTCTTCTCTCACAGCTTCTTTGATCTTATTGAATAGTTACAATTCTTTATTTCTACATATTTATGAACACTGAATTGATCAACTGATTGAGAGCAGCCCCGGGGAGAAGGACTTGGGATTAATGGTGGATGAAAAATTAGATATGAGCCAGGATTGTGAACTTGCACCACAGAAAGTTAGTTGTATCCTGGACCAAGTGTGGCCAGCATGCTGAGGGAGGTGATTCTGCCTCTATTCCACCCTTGTGAGAGGAGGACTGTGTCCAGTTCTGGACACAGAACTGATCAGGGGGCTGGAGCATCCCTCCTATGAAGAAAGGCTGAGAGAGTTGCAGTTGTTCAGCCTGGAGAAGAGAAGGCCCTGGGGAGACCCTAGAGCAGCTTCCAGTGCCTAAAGGGGGCTTATAAGAAACACAGAGACAGACTTACCAAGACCTGTAGTAACAGGACAAGGGACAACAGCTTTACACTGAAAGAGGATAGATTCAGATTGGGTATAAGAAAGAGGTTTTTTACAAGAAGGCGGCTGAGACACAGAAACTGGCTGCCCAGAGAAGCTGTGGATGCCCCATCACTGGAAGTGTTCAAAGTCAGGCTGGAGAGGGCTTTGAGCAACCTGGTCTAGTGGCAGGTGTCCCTGCCCATGGCAGGGGGTTTGAACTCTTCTAACCCATCCCATTCTATGATACTATGGTTCTATTTAACACCCCAATTATACATAATAACATAGTGGTTTCTCCATCATCATTAGGTTGCAGTACCCCAAATAAAATGTTGTCTTTCTCAGCCATCCGGATCTCTCAGGTGAGAGAAGATGAGATCTCTCATCATTCTGTCTCCCAGTTCATTTAAAGTTATGTTGAAGATTATAAATTCCTGGGAGAACTCACTTAAAGCTTTCCTCTAATGTGAAAACTAACCATTCATTTATCTCATTTGTTTTCTGACTTTAAATAGCTCTAATCTGTATGAGAACCTTCCTTTTATCTCTTAGTTTCTTGGAACTAAATTGCTGAGGAACTTCATCAAGCTTTGTAGATACCTAGGTATAGTGCACTAATTGGGTAGCCCTGTATCTGCTTCTGGAGTTCTTTCAAGAACTCTACGAGTTTTATGAGGCATGACTACTCTCTACAAAAGCTGTTAACTCCTCCCCAGAACATTTCTCTCTACTATTTCTATTTTTCAGTATAGTTTGTGCCATCTATCCTGTACAAAAGCCAGCCTGATTGTTCAGTAGTTCCCTGGATTCTTCTCTGAGTACTTCTCAAAATCTTGCATTTTGTAGTTCTTTCTCTCTGATGTTGAGGCCTGTTAATGCCTTTGATTATTTACTGCAATTACTTGATTTTTTAAGTGTCTACAGATTTTATTGCAAGAAAGTAATTGAGTAAGAATGCAGGTTATGCAAGACTTGTAAAGAAAGTAATTCTATTTTATTAAACTGAAAGATTTACTTGGAAAATATCATTATAAGCCATCATTTTTTTCTATAGGTCTTGCCTCATTTACTTTTTCAGAACATTGAGGCTACAATAACCCTACCTTTATAGCATGGCAAGACTTACAAAAGGCCTAAGTTCACTTTTGAATTTTTAAATTATCTTTAAACAGCCCCTTTGGCACTGCAAACATCTGACCTCTTAACAGCTTCTTGGGCTTATTTTTGCCAGCCTTGTTATTTTTTTTAGGTATGCCTTTAAGACATTATTCCAGTAAATTGTGTCTTTTTGTTGTTTCAATTTAGGTCTTGTATATTATTCAGGACTAAATCAGTTTGTTTCTTTTCTTGTGAGTGCTTTCACAAATAGCTCCAAGAAGCAATCACTTATAGTGGCTAAAAAAGTAGAAGCTGTGTCTAGATCCGTACTTGCATATCAAATAGACCAAGGTCCATTTCTGGCTGTAAAAGCTATTGACCTGGAACAGTCATGGATGATCTGCATATCCAAGCTCTTTCTGCAACAATAGAAGGTGACGTCTTCACCACTGCATATTGGAAAGTGTCCCTGTCTTTCTCATTGACATAGACAAAAGCCATGGAAAAGCGTTCACTAACAGTTGAGTGGAGTCTATGATCTCATTCCAGAGGTCAAACCTTTGCCTTGTCCTGGTTTAGTCTGCCAGTGCAGACACAGCCTCATCATGGTTCACTGTGGAGTTTACCTAGTCTAGAACAATTGGACTGTCCCATTGTTAAAGCCCTTCAGGGTCTCTGGGCAGCTGTAGCATTTCGTTCACCTCCTTTACTCACATGATTGATAGCACAGCACAAATGGCATACTGTTCTTCTTACCGTGGCAGGAAATTCTGCAGTCATTGAAATTCTGTAGCACAACACAATGGTTGACACATACTCTGTTTACAGTATACTTTCTGGAGCATTATTGTGTAAATGCAAACTACAGTTCTTGTATAAAATGTATATTTATGTACTACGGTTCACTGAATATCTTCTTTTCATTAAACTTTCATAACGCCTATTACATTTGGGTTTTGGTTTTGTTTTTTGGTTGTTCTTATTTTCTTCCCAGAAAAGGCATTTGCCAATAGTTCTGCCATTTAAACTATATTTTAAAAGGGAAGTATTTGTGTAGGCATATTTGGGCATTTGTCTTGATTTAGTTGCATGGTTTTATATGCTCTGCTTACCTGGGTTATTGCTTTTCTTTGTTTTATTTTCTTACCTTCTACTCTACCCGTTATTCTCAGTCATAGGCATTCTGTGATTTCAGACCACACAGACCGATCAATCTGAATGATTTACTTTCCACATCTGGCACGATTTCCTTGGTTTTCCTTTCAAAATTGCCTCATAGTGGTTTTAATCTTAAATGTCAGCAGCACTGATTCTGTTTTGATTAGGTTGACCCCATCTTATATTAACTTAATATGCTTCAAAAATTTACCAGATACTAATAAATATAATCCCCTGACACAGTTTAATCAGTCATGCACTGAGCCTCTGTTATCTGACACAGTGTATAAAACCAGGACCGTTGAAGAATGCTACTGTGTAGGACTGCATTTTTAGCCTTCTGGTTTAAACTTCTCCTTCAGGAGCTCGTAGCCTGCCGTTTCTTTGTTTGGCGATGTGCATGTGGGCCAGAACCATTGGGTCTTTCTTAGCACTTACTAACAGAATGTCCAGATTCTTTGTGACATGTGCCACCTTTTCAACTGAACGCGTCTTTTCCAGTAAAATGTTTGTCCATGTTTTTATTTACTTGGTCATGAACATAATCTTATTTGGCTTATACAGATATGATAAGACTCACAGTGTCTAAAGGATGGTTTAGTTTCATCCTCATGTCTTGGAGCTGAAAGGTTTGACTTCTGCATCCATTCAATCAAGTTTTATAGAATCATAGACTCATAGAATAGTTAGGGTTGAAAAGGACCTTAAGATCATCAAGTTCCAACCCCCCTGCCATGGGCAGGGACACCTCACACTAAACCATGCCACCCAAGGCTATGTCCAACCTGGCCTTGAACACTGCCAGGGATGGAGCATTCACAACTTCCCTGGGCAGCCCATTCCAGTGCCTCACCACCCTTACAGGAAAGAATTTCTTCCTTATATCCAATCTAAACTTCCCCTGTTTCAGTTTGAACCCATTACCCCTTGTCCTCTCACTACAGTCCCTAATGAAGAGTCCATCCCCAGTATCCCTATAGCCCCTCTTCAGATACTGGAAGGCTGCTCTGAGGTCTCCACGCAGCCTTCTCTTCTCCAGGCTGAACAGCCCCAACTTTCTCAGCCTATCTTCATACGGGAGGTGCTCCAGTCCCCTGATCATACACAAAGGATGCCCATAAGTGGTCATTACAAAACATGGTGGAGGAAAATCCCTGTGCATTGTGAATATGGATGTTCTTCCTCTCACCCGGAGGCATCGCTCCCATCCACCAAATGCCACTGTGCTATGATCAGACGTCCCATTACCCCCTGAAATGCTTGGGTGGCACCGGCAACATCTGTATGGACTTACAACAGGGAGACAGGGCGAGTGACTGTAGTATAGCCAGCCCTTCCACATCCTCACAAACGAGGAGAGAGGGAATGGAAAACAGAAGTTTTTGGGGAAGAAAAGAGCTGAACAACTCTAGCTCTTTTCCATAAAAAGAGGGTAAAATGAGTTTTGGGTGTCAAAACCAACCTTGTGATGATGGAGAGAACAGCTTAAATCCCTGACCCCCTCAAGGTGTCTCACTCTGGTATAAAAGATTTTTAACTAACAAATGGCCTTTTAGCGTCTTGTCAATTCACGATTCTCTGCTTTTTGAAAAGATTAATTAAAGTCTTTCTGGTCAGAGTCCATTCCAGAGTTTACCACTGAATTCATCTTGTCACTGTTTTTTTTATATACCCATGAAAGCTGCTTTCACTGTGGCTCAGCAAACAAAGCAGGAGAAATCCAGGGATTTAGACTCAGCCCTCCTTGCTGGTCTTTATATCAGAACAGCTTCCTTGAACCTCTACGCTAAGTTGCTGCTGAAGTTTGTTACAGGATTTCACTGTAGGTAGAACTAATACACTAGTTAACTCCCTTTCTGAGGCCTTTAAACAGAAAGGCATCACTTCACAGCCTGATTATATAGAGAAAGTTGCCCTTCCGCTTTCTAAAAGCAAAACTCTTTCAGGTCCTTGCAGCATAGGTATGTCTTGGCACAGAGATTTCTGTGCAAGCTAACAAGGTAATTGATGGTGGTGAATTTGCTATCGCTGATCCAGTCACGCGCCGTGCAAGTGCAAGCTACTGTAGCAGCTTTGCTGAAGAGGCATGCCTCAGTTCTATCCAAAGGAACTTTAATCTCACGCTCAGCAAGTTGCTCTGTTGCAGAAGCACTTAGTCTGATAGGTAGATTCTTTGTGTCTAAGGATGACAAAACCTAATTGGAGTAAATTAAGTGAGAGGAGTAACGAGACTACTGCTTGGAATCACACGCAGTGTGAGTGGGCTTAACAAGCCTGAAAAGAAGAAAGGGCAATTATTCATGGATGACTGAAGTTTCAAGAGGCAGAGTGCATGAGTATTCACTACCAGTTTTCATTTTTCTCCACTGAGGTCTCTGCATGTAGGTGGGATAATTCTTCTGCCTGTTAAGAAGAAACTAAAGGAATAAGCTTACACCTCTTTTTTAGCTGTAAAAGAAACATGAGGAAAGGTCCCTTGGGGACCACGAATTAGAAAGGTCTCCATTTTCGAGTTTATGTCCACACACTGTGGGCAACATTCACTTTAACAGCAGAGCTTGAAAATTATGGCAAAGTAGCTTTCCCTTCTTTTTCCTCTCTTTGGCTTACTCTGCTTTTCTTTTAGCTTTTAAAAAGTGTTTCTGACACACTTCCAGCTGCCACTGATTCATAAGGAATTGTGTGTGCTTTGGAGGATGCAACCCAAAGTTGCCTGAACTCTGGTACTTTCAGTTGATAAAGGTCCTGCTCAAAACTGTAGTAGTCTCTTCACAGAGACTGCAGTCTAGGTTAGAGAAAACAGTAAGAAACTTCAGTGCCTCTCACTTCTTTACATGATGCCACTCCCCTGCCTTTTTTCTTTTTCAAGATTAAAAAGAAGATCTAAATATACATTAAATTACACTGTCTCTGTTTGAGTGTATTTTCCACACTTCTACAGATGCAAAGTGATTTTATCACTTAAATTAAAATATGCAATCAGAGCGTGGCTTGAATTTTAATCCCTTACACTGAGAGTTTCGTTTAAGTAGATCCATGCTTCAAGTGTTACTATTTGATTGGAAACAGTTTTCTTCAGGTCAGACTTAGCAACAGCAATGCCTTTAAGGCAACATTCACAGTATAAACTAATGTTTTATTTAATGACCACTTAACTTTATGGCAATGAATTTTCCTCTCAGAAAACATTGCACACAAGGAGAAGGACGATATAAGGAACACGTTTTCAGTGCAGTTCACAAGAAAAGAGAACAGCAGCAAACCTCAGCTTCTGTTAAGAGATCATTACACTTCATATGAGGGAAAACGTGGCATTTCTTGGAAAATTTTTAAGCAAAACATAACAGTGAAAAGTAATTCCTTCACTCGTCCTCTTATTTGTATGACATCTGATCAGGAACCTGATTGCTGGACCTACGCTATAAACAGGAAGGTCAGCAAGAACAAATCAAACATGCTCCAGTGCTGAAGATTACAACAGGACAACTGAAAGGGAAATAAAAGCACAGGCTCATTTGAAGGGGTGGGGCTGCATGTGTCCCACTGGCAGTTGCATTTGCACTGACTCCGTGTGAAGTGATAAATGAGGAAGCCAAGTAACCACCTGCTGTGAAGCACCTGCCTTGAAGACCACTCAGCATTCAGGTAAGGCAAATGCGCTCTTACTGGGGGGAAGGAATTGGCAAGGAGCTCTCTCTCCTCAAACAAACAAGGACTTAAAAATCCTGTCAATCAGGTCTTAAAGTGAGGTAATAGGAGGATTGATTCTTTATTCACCAGAAATACATTTTTGGGAGTAGAAGTGGCAAGAGAGGCACGGAAGTGTTTCTTTTTGGACAGCTTTATGATTCAATAGAACAGCAGGGTGTACTTTCTATGGATCAGATGGGTGAATCAACATGGATAATTAATTCCTTCTCATAACTTAGGGGTTATTTCTTACTCTCAAGGTGAAGGAAGGGGGTGGGAAGTCCTATCATTAGTTCCAAACAGCAAGCTTTGTCCTTGTCCTCTGTGAAGAGGCAGAAAGTTTTAGGATTAATAAGTTATCTTCCTATGAAGCCACTCTGAGAGACCATGTCAGTGCTGATGGGAGAGGTGGTTTGTGGCCAACAGAAGGCCCAAACTCTCCTAGTTAACAACCTGAGTTTTGCTTTGTGAGTTGACAAGAAGGAAGAACAGTGGCTGCAGGGTTTGCATTTGAAGAAGAACAGCCAGTGATGCAGGCAGTTGTTAACTGATATAAGATCATGCTAATGTGCAACAGTGTAAAGATGAGAATCTTATCAGTCTTCTGGATCCATACTCGGTTTTGGGGGTTGGAGCTATTCGAGGTGAATTTTAGGTACTTTGCCTCCATTTTTTCCTCCTTTGTCTTCTATTATTGTTCCTTTTCTCTTAGCCTGATATTTCTCCATTTTCTCTTTATTTCTTACTTTCATCTTGGTGACAGAAAGAGAAGGAGACTCCATGAGTATACACATACGTAGTTACCAGGACTATACCAAACACTCCAGATGTATGTCAATGGGAGACTTGTGAATGGTAAAGGCAAGACCCCCAAATTCGTGGGCCAGACAATGTTCAAAGCCTGCTGGTATATTTACTTAAACTGACTAGTCTTGAAGTTTCAGATCTGAGTAGGCCTGGCTATTACTAGTATGAGCTGTGACTTTGCCTGTCCCAGTGTTAGATATCTTTTTTGGTTTATACCAAAAGAAAACATTTTTTCCTCCAACCTGCCTTTTTCCCCTCAGCAATAGGTTTCTCTTCATTCTTTCTGTTGACTTGTCCTGCCTCTGAGTGATACTCTCCTTTTCCTTAGAGTTACAGTGAGGGCTGTCTACTTCCTAAGAGACAGGGACCATAGAGCTGTTGATCACACAGCTGACACGGCAGAGGTACAGCACCTGTGCAAGTGAGGAACTCAGTCATTGCTCATAAGTGTTGGAGCCTCTGAGGTACTGAATAACAGGTATTGAAATAAAAGAGATATTAAAAAATGTACCCAATTGTCATGATTTAACCCCAGGCGGCAACAGAACACCACACATCTGCTTGCTCACTCCTCCCTGGAGGGACGGGTAAGAGAATCAGAATGGTAAAAGTGAGAAAACCAGAGGGTTGAAATAAAACCTGTTTACTAAGCAAAGCAAAAGCTGCACAAGCAAAGCAAAGCAAGGAATTCATTCACCTCTTCCCATTGGCAGGCAGGTGTTCAGCCATCTCCAGGAAAGCAGAGCTCCATCATCCAGAACGGTTACTTGGGAAGACAAACACCATCACTCTGAATGTCCCCCTTTCTTCTTCTTCCCCCAACTTTAAATGCTGAGCATGAAGCCATATGGTATGGAATACCCTTTGGGTCCGTTAGTGTCAGCTGTGTCCCCTCACAACTTCCTGTGCACTCCTAGCCTACTTGCTGGTGGGATAAGAAGCAGAAAAGGCCTTGAGTCTGTGTGAGCACTGCTCAGCAGTAACTAAAACATCTCTGTGTTATCAATCCTGTTTTCAGCACAAATCTCAAACACAGCCCCATATTAGCTACTATGAAGAAAATTAATTCAATCCCAGCCAAAACCAACACAACATTGCACAACTATCTTTCTAGAGATTGATACATACCTCTGATGCTTGGGAGGATCATGTTCCCATGCTTAGCACATGATTTGCAGTACCACATGCCATGTACTCTCTGGTTTCTCAAGCAGTAACCCTATGATGAATGAAACAACCTCTGTCTTCAGTTTTGGACCAGAAGATACCTTGGCTTGGGCACAGGTGCTTCTTGCAAGATTAGGAATCCTCTTCCTAGGGCTGCTAGGAATGGCCAAATCAGTCCTTGCTATCTCTTGGCCACTGTTTCTGAAAGAAAGAGCTCTCATCCAAGCCGACTATGGGTCATAGTTCCCATCATAACAGAGACAACTCCAGCACCAGTTCCTGGAGTCTGAATTCTCAGGGAAGGGAACATTCATTCTCCCAGGTTAACAGTGACCTTACCTCAACACAGACACAGCTCCTCCATGCGCAGGCCTTTTTTACAAAAGGAAAAGGAGGTTCTCTGCAAATCCACCTATGAGGTATGTTTGTTTACTGATAGAGGGACACGAACTTCTCAGCCACTAGACTTTTCAAATATGTTTTTCTTGTCAGGAAGCTGTCCCCTTCCTGGGGCTGAAATGTCATTTTAGCAAACCAGAGCTTTTGCATGACTTCCTAGAGCCATAACTCTTGCTGAGGCAAGTGGGCTTATTCAGTAGGCATATGAATGTATTCACCACCACAACAACAACCTACAAAGGCAAAGCTGAATGTCCTGCTTAATGAAGCGTCTGGTTTTATGTCTGAAACAGTAAAGCACTCACTCATATTTTGTACTTACTGCCTTTCCACTGAGACAACTCTTGACTGCTAGAAGAGCAGTAAATTGGTGAGAGCACTTGTGTGGCTTTTTTAAAATCTATAATTATGTTTTTAGAAGTTGTTTTTCTAAATGTCTCCCAGATTCTTTCTGTCATTATGGGGTACAAAAGTCAACACTACACTGACTAGGGTTTTGAGGTCCTCTCATTCAGCTTGGACCCATGTTTATTGCAAAACTATGCAGAGATTTACCAGGACTCTCAATCATGCTGATCCTAGGACACTGATGCTGAGTGCTCAGCTAAATAAATCCACATTCAGCATTGTCCAGTTGATCTTGGTACTCTCATTTCCTCCTACTGAGAATATCAAAACATCATTCATAGGAGGCAACTGGCTTCTCACTGGGGAGAGCTGCTCGTTCAGGCTTTCTGTGTTATACTCAGGTTTAGCTTGACTGGCCTTCCGTCTGTGTTGAAATTTAATGGAGCATCAGGCCTCTGCAGCTCAGGAAGAGGGACAGAGGTACAATCAATCATAAGTCTTAGGTCATAGTTCACTGTATTAGAATGGCTGCGAATCTTGTCTGGGGGAGAGGAACAGAAAAGGGAATATGTGTTTGATGTTTTAGCTAGTGTAATAAGGCCCTTTTGCTTCAAAGGCATGAGGTCCAGTGAGGCTTAAAAACGTCAAGCTTAACCCTCTGGATTTATCTTCTGAATTTGAATATGAATTTTACCTCATAAAAAACAATTCCAGCTTTTCTTCACAGGTTGTAGACCAGTGAAGAATGACACTGGTCATAATGACAGTCCAAACTTCTCTGAAAGCAGCAGCTGCTGTTGGAGACCTCTTGCCTTCAGGCTTTCCTGTGAAGTGCCGAATTCTATTTGTGAAATCCATGTACCATAAGATTAATAACATTGGGGATATTCCCAGCAGATCTCATCACCCAGCTCCTCCTTTCTCTGTCTATGCTTTCTCTACTACAGTAGCAGAGCTTGTGTTCATTTTACCATTTCCCACTACCTCCTTTAGTCCCATCCATCTTCTGACTGTTTTCTCTTTCAGAGACAGATTGCAGACACCAGTGTTATGTCCAGGCTAGAGAGAAACTGGATCTGTACAGGATGAGGAAGAACAAGAAGCAGAACATGCTAATTAAGTTGTTGTCATTATCTTTTCTATCACTCTCCCCTGCTTCTGATGTGAGAGCACACACACAGAATACGGCGGGACATGTTAATTATTGCATCCAAGTGGAGAAGAATGTGTTACACTAGATGCTGTGGTGATAATAACTAAGCAGAATGGCAGAGAAGGCTTATGCCAATAAGAGCACAGCTATGTTGAAATACTTTCTGCAAAGCAAACTGTGAAAAAAAACAGAAGTTGTACGCGTTCAACTCATTTGGTTTCCTCTCAGAGATATTAGGCTACGTCTTGCACTATCTTTTTGCTACTTCTGCTTCCTTTCAAGAAGAAAACAGAACAGTCAAAATGGATAGTATGAGGGAGAGCAAGGACAGAAAAAGAAGAGATGGGGAAGGAGAAAAAGAATAATAGTAAAAGTAGGAGATGGAGGGGTAGACAGCAAAGAGATTGGAAAATGGGAAGAAAACGAGAAAAGGAATAGGAAGAAGTTATTTTGGTTTTATTCATGAGGAAGAATCTGTAGGATTAATTCATGAGTTGACCTGACAGCTCTTCAAGTCTTGAAGGTGTTGCTACAGTCTCTAGAGTATTGAATCATATTCCATATGTTAGCCGTTTGCTGTGTATTGAAGTCTAGAATCCTCTGAAGTGTTCCTGCGGCATAAAGGACTCCACAGTCTGAATGGAGGACTGCAGTCCCATAGTTCTCACAGAACTTCTGTCCCAACTCCTAGCTGCATTGGATTGACTTGCCCTCTTTGACTTCTCTGCGTAAGTCAGTGTGTAGCATTGTGTAATAAGCAAAGTCTAAGCATTGCATAACATACATATGTACAACCCTACTAGTATGGAAGCAACAACCTTTGCTTGCTAAGGGAGGGTGAGCTAGGAGCTGAGGGTGACAGCAAAGCATTGTCCTCATTGACAATGGTGCACACAGTAACAAGAAAAGCAGAACAGTGATCAGCCATCAGTCCAGATTCTATCATTCAGAGAATATCAGCCAGGCATTTTCTTCTCCTCTTCATGTCCTTGTCCTCACTATCTCCTCTCATGGGTTGTACTTTCACCTTCCAGTTCGGACCCTCCCACCTCAAAACCTCTCAGTCAGCTCAATGAGACCAAGAGATTTCTTGCTGACCTGGAAAGCAGCTGGTGGAAGCCAGGGGCTGGGCAATGCACTGGAGTATGAAGTCACAAGCAGGACTGGGAGTCCTGGAAAGTAAGAGCGGAGGAGCCAGGCTGTCCTGGTTTGGGCAGTTGAGAGCCTGTGGTAGAAGTTGTGCCAATGAATGGCCTTTCCATTTTCAGGCACTACGAGGAAATGCCACAAAGGCAGTTTCAGGTCAGGCAGAAGGGTCTGTCTTTCTGTTTGCAAGTGACTTACCCAGTGAAATACCATTTGTTCTGAACTGAGAAGATCTGCTCTTCATTGATCTTCCTTGAGCTGGAATTGATTTTGTCCTGAATCCCTCCCAAAGGAGATTAAATGACATTCCAACAGGATCTTTGGGAAAACGGCAAAACACACTTGAAGCTGCTTCTCTGTCCAGGAGGATGCACTTATTTTTATTTTTTTTTCATTTTAATTCAAGTGCACATATCCCAGCTCCCCAATTTCCTACTCCTCGACTCTCCCTCCTTTCCCCCAAAACCAGAAAGCTGCCTCACTCTTGCTCTCCAACACCACATGCTGCCATCTCAGCCACAGGGACCTTGTCCCAGGGAGCAGCTACTTTGCCAATATGTGAGCCAGATCAGGGTAAGACAATGGCTTCTCATCAGTACAGTGAGTGAAGGATAATTGGTGACCCCTGAAAGTAGCGTGGGATGGAGGGGGGCTATCCAAAGTGAGGAAAG
This sequence comes from Ara ararauna, assembly GCA_028858755.1. NCBI lineage: Eukaryota > Metazoa > Chordata > Aves > Psittaciformes > Psittacidae > Ara > Ara ararauna. The sequence continues at coordinate 90,287,078 of CM054376.1, read as the reverse complement.
GGGGTGCTGGACCAGTATAATGATAAGTACCCTGAGACATTACGTGCATTCCAGATAAAGTGCTGCTGCCTGCATAAGTGCCACCTGGAAGACTGAGGATGGTACTTTTGATGCAGGTTGCTTCCTTAGGTTTTATTGAACCTTTAATGGTGGAAATGCCTCTACAGAAAACACATTCTCTAAGCTGGGGTTAAAGTTTAGTCCAGCAATGAGCTAGCTGGGATTTCTTAGCAAAGTAGCTGTCCAGTCTGCATCCTTCCAGTACAGCAGCAATGATAATGAAGATCAAAGAGAAACAGCTCTCAGCTTGTTCTGGCTGGAGAATGAAGGTTGAAATATGACGAGGATCTGCAGATTGGAGCAAGGACAAAGGAGGAAAAAACTCATTGAAGATGTTAGAACAAATCAAACGGGTATGAAGGTGCCAGGAATACTTTCAGATTGGCAGGTTTTAACCTGCATCACTCTATTAAAGATTGCCTGAGGCAATGTTTCTACTGTGTTTAGGTGGGGAAACAGCATGGACTTAAAAATGAGAACAGCAAGGTTGTTGGGACAAAAGCTATTTCGAAAAGATTGCTTCTAAACCACAGGTTGATAGACTGGTGAAACGAACTACACAGTGTGACTGCCAGGAAGCTGGTTCTAGTCCTGAGTGTCTATCACAAATATGTTACTATCGTCCTTGTGCCCATGGCTCTTGGCTCTTCCTGGCCTTAATGTAGTCTCTCTTTTCTCAGAAGGATTGCAATCTTTGTTGTCTCTCTTCAGCCACATGGGCTTCAATGTACAGAGCACTTCTGAGAAGGTGGAGCAGATTAACTGCCTTCAAGTATCAGATGGTTAAGAAGCCCACTTCCTACTCCCTTCTTGAAAGTTTCCTCACTTAACCATGGGCTAAGAGCAGGCTCTGCATGAATATCACCCATTGCAATGAGAAAGAGTATATCTCCCAACTCTGTACATATTCCAGAACATCTATGGAAATTGTAATGAATTGCTTCAGCTGCAATTTGTTCAAGACCTTGACTTCCTTGGCTCGAAGTCTGAGGATAGAAACCTACTTCCTTTCTTCCTCTACATTTCCTTTGGAAATAGGCTTGAATGAAAGACACTGACCTAATAGGGTGGAATTTTTGGCTGAATTCCTCCCAGCCTGCCTGAACACAGCCTCCCTGTTATGAAAATACACACATTCCCTTACCTCTTCATCCTCTAGAAATGACATGCTTTCTGCTCCTTGAAGCAAAGTCTGACTTTGAAAGTGGAATGTAGAAGAAAAGCTGCAGTGGCCCAGCCAGTGCGGCTGATCAGAAATAGCTCCAAGTTGTCCATACAGCCTCAAATTTGTGTTAGGTCTTCAAAGATGGAGTGGGGAGGTGACCGTAGTGCTCTGTTCAGGAAACTGTCCTAGGTTACAGAGCAGTCAGGGAGGTTGACACAAAGCAAATTGACTCTTGGATTTCATGATAATTATCTGCCTCTTAGGAGAGAGGGTTAGCTCTTTTTACTATATACTTTTGTAAATCATGAGGAGGAAAGATGGATTATGCTTGCTGCGTCTTTGAAATCTTTTCTTCTCCCTTTGTCTAGCTTCACATCCAGTGCTTGTAAGAGGCAGGGGCTCTTTATTTTGAAGAGCTAATTGCAAAGCAACACTGAAAGCTAGAGAGCTGCATAAATGCTGATGCTAGCAGTCACACTGCCTGAGTCTATACTGCTAAATAAATCAGGGCCAAGATGTAGTATCGAGTACTGCCTTGTAACTGCTTGCACTACTTTGATGTCAGCACTCTCCCTGCTGTGGTTTGGCCTGTGCCAATTAGTGGTTTCCAGGATAACATCCTGACATGGTTTGGGAGACAGCGCAGGGTAGCAACCATTCCCAGTGGACAACATGGACACGACTGTACCAGGTTAGGCTGTCTCCAGGGTCCTTCAACAGTATTCTAACAGGCTTTGCACCAAGGCCGTGCAACACACGTCCTGTTTCAGAGGATGTGACTCTGTGGGAAGCCCTCTCTGGAGCAGGCTTGTGGCAGGACCTGTGGACCCATGGAGACTGGAGCCCGCACTGGAGCAGGTTTGCTGGCAGGAGCTGTGAACGTGTGGGGGATCCATGCTGGATCAGCCTGTTCCTGAAGGGCTGCACCCCATGAAACGAACCTACGCAGCAGCAGCTTGTGAAGTCCAGCCTGTGTGAAGGACTCACATTTGAGAAGTTCATGGAGGGCTGTCTCCTGTGGGAGGGACCCCATGCTGGAGCAGGGACAGAGCATGAGGACGAAGGAGAGGCAGAGACAATGTGTGATGAACTGAGGGCAACCCTCATTCCCCGTACCCCTGTGCTGCTCAGGAGGAGGAGGTAAAGAAACTGGGAATTAAGTTGAGCCTGGGAAGAAGAGAAGGTTGAGGGGAAGGTGTTTTAAGGCTTGTTTTTTATGTCTATTATCCTATTCTGATTTGATTGGCAATAAATTAAAGTAATTTCGCTAAGTCGAGTATTTTTTGCTTGTAATAGTAAGATAGTAGGGAAGGAGCCAGATTTGAGATTCAGAAAAGCCTGCTGGAGTCATAGGGAGGTCTTAGATAACCAAGACAAACCATTATAATCTGATTCTCTTTCCACAAACGCTTCCTCTCCTCTCCAGCTTCTAGTCCAACATGGTGAAAGATCTCAAGCAATCCTACCCCTTTCTCAGTTATATGAATGTATTTGGTAAAGGGGACAGGCCATATTTCCCATGTACCTGCATTTAGATAGGCTTGCTTTGCATTCTCCTGATAGGTGTGATTGGCAGGGGAAGAAGCTAGATTTAGCTAGGGCTCCTTTCTAAAAATAGGTAATCAATTTCAGTTCAAGCCTCTCAGGTTATAGGGAAAGAAAATGATTCTGCCTGGGACCATAATGAGCTTGGATAATCAGTTTTCCTGTTCAAGAGCAATGAATCTAAGGGTTTAAAAGGAGTGTTATGAAAAGGGATAAAAAGGCAACTCACCGGTAGGCCTGTTTACTAAATTCAGCAGCAGAACCTGAAAGCCTCTTGGTAATGTAGCCCACTCCCCTGTTCTGCCCAGAGCTGAGAGAGTCCACTGTCAATTTGCAAGGAGATGTTGCTCCTAAACCTCCCTCACTGTTTCCAATTGCAGTGATCCCACCTCTGATGTTAGGTGGTTGCTCTTGCCAGCTTCAGTCCATGAAGCCTTGGTTCTGTCAGAAAGGAGTCCATAGGAGAGGAGTCCCTAAGAGAAAGAGAACCTTGAGGACCAGACCTTTTCTTCTTTCTTTTTATTTTCATGCTCCACGGCTGCTCTGCTTTATCACTATCAAGGGGAATACCACAGGTAATTCCTAACCTCAAAACCACCATTCTCTCTTGATCAATAAGTGTTTTAAATACCTTTAAACTTCAGACACAATTGTATTTCAACCCCAGTCCCTCAGAGTGAAATCCCTGAAGTCAATTCACCCCCTTTGTTGTGATCTCTAGCCACTTCAGGCAGTGCTTGATTTCTCTTTTATTCCATTATAGGCAGGATCAGCAGTAAGTACTCCATTCTTTCAGGAATACTGGGCTTACCTCAGGATAGATAAAGCTCTGAATTTAAGTTTTATTTCAGTGCAAGCTCTGCAACATAAGGATTGAATTTAATAGCAGGCTGAAGACTCTGATAAGAGTTCATGCAGTGAATATCTCCTGTACTTACAGTGTTACCGTTTCTTTAATGAGCCATTAAAAATCATTCACAGTGGAGATACCAAAGGTTAGATTTGTTCAGGATAGCATGAGATAGGCAGAAGTCGGAGGGTTAAATGAAAAGAAAGAAAGGAAATAAAGATTGGACGGAGAACAGGAAATCTTTATTAAAACTGATATCCTGCAAAACGATCTGTGCCTCTACTGCAGGATGAATAAGCCTAAACTGGGAAATGCCCATTACTTGTAAGAGAAACAAGAAGGTATGAGGAGAGTGCTGCAGAAGCTTGGATGCAATTGGTCTCTTCTATTTCAAACTGCTTTAGTATGATTATATTTCAAGTGCATTGGCTGTTTATAGTTGACTGAAACAGTTTGTAGATAGCTACTTTGGTGAATGGTTTAGGTAAACCAGAGAACCCTTTTGTTTTTACCAAGCTCTGCCTGTCGGATAAAAATACTGGCTCAGAGCTGCCACCCGATGATCAGACCTTGTAAAATCACTTAAATACAGGTTACCAATGTTGCGAAATGCCGAGTTCAATGAGAACACAGCAGAGACCAACTATTCCCTACTGCATAAAAAAGGCAGCGAAAGGCCATTTCCCCTGCCACTCCCTTTCCACTCCTCTTCCCCCAACTCTGCATTCCCCATCACTCATTGCCATGCCTGCAACATGGTCCTTTGCTTAGAAAACTTAATTCGTTAAAATGCTAACTTTGGGTTTTCATCTGTCTTGATTTTCTGCTGGTTTATCAAGTTGAACCAGTTCAGAGTGTGGGCAGGGAAGTGTCAGCACCAGCACAAAACAAGAAGGAATGAACTGCTAAGAGCAGAAGAATAGATAGAAGGGAGATTTCAGCAGCAGTGAGCACATACTTCAGCCCTGTCCTTGTCTTAACTGCATCTGACATGCTACTTGGAGATTCCAAAGCTGGCTTTAAATAGTCATTTGGGTACCCAAAGCACTCTGATCAACACAGAGGAGTGCCACACAGGGCAATGGTCCTTGCCAAGGTTCTGGCTAAATTAGTCCATCCAGCACTCAGAGGCTTCAGGTATCGATAGCTCCCTGTAGCTGTGCTGTCGCATCTCAGTTATCTCTGCAGCTTTCAGTGTGTCACCTGTCAGAAAGTGTTCTCCCTGGCAGGGCAGTAATATTTGGCAAAGCAAAGAGGATTAAGGGGGATTGCCACATGTATGTCCATTTGGCAACAAACAGCTGTCACCCATTTCAGTGCATTATACAATCTGTACTACTGACATGCTTATAAAAATATTTTAGTTTGTAAAAAATGTACAAAATTACTTTAATTCACTGCAGGAGGCAAGCAACACAGTTTGTGGCAGAGTGTTGTGGTGCACCAAAAGACCTTCCAGGCTGTTTCCCTTCTGATCTAGTCTTTTCATGAACCTTTCATCAGTAGCAAAAGGCCTTCGCTCCAAGCTGCATTATAATCCTTTGGTGTGCCTGCCCTAATGTCTATTTCTAATGTCTGCTAGAAATAGGTCTGTAAATCTGTCTGCTGATTCAGCCTACGTATATTTTGTGTATTAGCTAACTGTGCCCTGAACT